>OY744481.1:48464765-49782451 GCA_963556165.1 Tipula helvola
CACACACTTGCACACACACGCAAGCATCATACACACACTCGCACATCACACAAACACTTGCACACGCACGCAAGCATCACACACACTCGCACACAGCAAACAACACACACACTCATTTACAGAGGGGGGAAATTTACTCGTGGGGGAGTCATGTGGCGGTTCATGCATTTTATCAGGCGCCTAAAACTATGCATTCGCCACCACAAAATTAATTCTATCGCGAACAGTTTAAAACAAAACAGAATACACCCAATACAAACAAACGACAACTGAACTATAAACTCTTTCATACAAAGAGACAAAACAAAATAATAAAATTAATAATTATTAATTAGTCTCGTCTCGGATTTCATGCAGAGCGCACGCGCGCTACCTTACCAATACAAAAATAAAAACATTGGTGGTGCAAAATAAATAAGTAAATTATATATAATAAAATAAAATTGTGAACAACAAAAAAATAAATAAATAAATATAAACATAACACGTATCATACAAAACTCAATTAAAAATAAAAAGTATTAACTTTTATAAACTCTTAAGTGGAATTTAAATTAATATTAATTACGATTTTCGGAAGTGACCAGAAATCGGATCCAGCAAAATAATAAAGCAAATTAAACTTAGATAGTTAGTTAATAATTAGATCTATTCTAGACAACGCTTAATCATATTGCAACAACAAAGGTCCGGAGGCGGGTTCTGGAAGCTGAAGCAGCCAAGGGAAACAGACTGTAATATTAACATTAAGGTTATTTGTACGACTTAAAAATTAATTCGTAACAGGTTTATAGAAATTAAATTAAACTTAAATTTAAACTTAATTGGTTGAGAGTATATGATTAGTTAAGGAAGTAAGGTGGTGGAAAATATATAAGGGGTAATTGATAACTAATTTAATATTGACTTTAGGATGCCAAGAATGGAAAATAGTTTTTAGAGAAAATGTAGTAAAGTAATTATTAGAAACCAATGTAACTACTAACAATTGAGCGCCACTCCTGTATCGCTCAATCATATACTAACAATCCTTCCAAGTAAATGTAAAAAGGGTGTACTGTGGGCCCGGCGTCAACAATTCTTAGAATTACCGGGAGATCCTGCTAAATGCCTGTTCGTACATTCAAAATCAATCAATCAATCAATTCAAACAATCCATTTTCTATTACTGCTATGCGCGAGCAATCGGCAAATTTTGTTTGAGATGGAACGTTAAGAACATGAAACAGAAGTATAAAAAAACACGAAATCTTCGTGATTATTACGATGAGGTGTAAGAAAGGGATCACCACGATTGACATGATCGCTCATAAACGCTCTCTCTCTTTAAATGATATAACAGGATTACAAATAATACGAAAATAACTTCGTGCCCTGTAATCCGTGTGATTTTTTTATTCCTTGATACATATTTACCTATATTGTTTTGGCCTTGTTACTTTTATTTCAGTACATATTTGTTTTTACTCCGAACTTTTTGTTGGTTGTGTCTGCTATACAGTATATCAAGGTTCAAAAGAAGAAGACATACATTCACGCAGTATTGGCTGGAATGAATAAAAATATACAAAGGCTTTTACTACCACAATTGCAGATATAACAACTACTTGAAACAGCAGATTACATTATACAAGCAGTTTTACCAAATGAAGTGGGTAAACAGGTACAAATAATAAAATTCTACAGCGAGAATTTATTACTCCTATTATCTTGTGATTGTGACCACAACATTACCCGACGACAGTTCGTTTCGAATCAATGTTCTTTCATTTCTGCGCTAATTATAATTTCTTGTATGGTAGATATCGAAATATGTATTTAGAATTTTGGACATTCATTTTTTTAATTATGCTATGCGTACAGAAATTTAGATTTTTTAATTAAAAATAAACGCGCAAATTAAAATCCTTTTATGTTTATTTCCCCATTTACTCTTCGCCAATCAGCCTTATTGTTCTCATCTCTTTCTCTTCATCTATAATTTTCAATTATAATAATCCCCAACAACTTTCAGGCAACCTAGATTTCTTGTTCGTATTTTCATATAGTAAAATATAAAGGGCTGAAACCTCACGAGGGGTCAGAACTTCGGTCTTTGGTATCTTCAATAATGTCATAAAGTTGGCGTGACAGTTTTGACATTATTGATTTCTATTTTAACCAACATACATATATTTACTTATAGAACAACAGCCAAACAGGTTAAAAGCTTCAGTAACATAGGTACAGGCATCCAATTTAAAACGAAAAATCGTATTCTAGAACTTTATACCGAAAGTTGTATAACAAATTATACTGATACTTCTAACCGTTTAACTGACCATATTCCAGAAATTTATCCAAAAACTCATTTTAGAATCCCATTTCCAACACACATATCAAATTTCATTATAATCGGTTAAGAAATAGCCAAGTTCCATCATAATTGGCCATATTCCTGAACTTCGTCCAAAAATCATTTTAGAATCCCATTTCCATTACACATGTCGAATTTCAACGTAATCGGTTGAGAAATAGCCAAGTTCCATCATACTTGGCCATATTCCAGAACTTCGACTCTTGTCGAATTTCAACGTAATCGGTTGAGAAATAGGCAAGTTCCATCATCAGAACTTCATCCAAAACTCATTTTAGGATCGTCATTTCTAGCACACATGTCAAATTTCACAATAATCCTTTGAGAAATAGGCGAGTTCCATCCTACTTGGTCATATTCCAGAACCTCATCCAAAACTCATTTTAGAATCCCATTTCCAACACACATGTCAAATTTCATAATAATCGGTTGATAAATAGGGAAGTTCCATCATATAAAAAATGTGTTAACTATTCACTACATCCAAATCCAACCCCAACTCAACTCCAACTCAACTTCAACTCAACGCGCAAATTGACCCATAATTTAACCTTTAAATCAATTCCCAATTCAATGCCCAATCCAATAATCAAATAAATATAAAAAAATCGTAAATATTTGTAACAGCAGATATTTTGGGTCAATTCGTATGGCAGGTACCCCACCCCCTTGACGTACAGTCTCCAAAAGCTTTTCAAATCTCCGCCTTGACCATAGAAACAGATTGGCGAAAAAAAAATCCAAATCGGACAAGCCGTTCTCGAGATACCATAGGTCCAGACATCCAGACATCCAGACAAGTATTGAAATCCTGTCAAAAATGACGAAAAATTTTGTGGGTCCAAAACCACTTTTCTCGACGTTTTGAAAGTCCCTGCGTCTGAAAATGCAAAAAAAAAAAAATGTCCGTCCGTCTGTCTGGATGTCTGGATGTCTGGATGTCTGGATGTCTGGACCCATGGTATCTCGAGAACGGCTTGTCCGATTTGGATTTTTTTTTCGCCAATCTGTTTCTATAGTCAAGGCGGAGATTTGAAAAGCTTTTGGAGACTGTACGTCAAGGGGGTGGGGTACCTGCAATACGAATTGACCCAAAATACCTGCTTTTATTTACGATTTTTTATATATGCTGGTTTGATTATTGAATTGGGCATTGAATTGGGAATTGATTTGAAGGTTAAATTAGGAGTCAATTTGCGCGTTGAGTTGAAGTTGAGTTGGAGTTGAGTTGGGGTTGGATTTGGGTGTAGTGAATAGTTGACACATTTTTTATATGATGGAACTTCCGTATTTATCAACCGATTATTATGAAATTCGACATGTGTGTTGGAAATGGGATTCTAAAATGAGTCTTGGATGAAGTTCTAGAATATGGCCAAGTATGATGGAACTTGACTATTTCTCATCACATGTGCTTTGAAAATGGGATTCTAAAACTGTTTTGGATGAAGTTCTGCAATATGGCCAAGTATGATAGAACTTGTCTATTTCTCAACCGATTATTATGAAATTTAGTATGTGTGTTAGAAATAGGATTCTAAAATGAGTTTTGGATGAAGCTCTGGAATATGGCCAAGCAGGATGGAACTTTCCCATTTCTCAACCGATTACGATGAAATTCGACATTTGTATTGGAAATGGGATTCTAAAATCTTTTTTGGATGAAATTCTGGAATTTTAAAACGATTTCTGGTTGAAGTTCTGAAATATGGCCAAGTATGATGGAACTTGTCTATTTCTCAACCGATTATTACGAAGTTTGATTTGTGTTTTAGAAATGGGATTCTAAAATGAGTTTTGGATGAGGTTCTAGAATATGGCCAAGTATGATGGAACTTGCCCATTTCTCAACCAATTATGATGAAATTCGACATGTGTATTGGAAATGGGAATCTAAAATGAGTTTTGGATGAAGTTCTGGAATATGGCCAAGTATGATGGAACTCGCCTATTTCTCAAAGGATTATTATGAAATTTGACATATGTGTGCTAGAAATGACGATTCTAAAATGAGTTTTGGATGAAGTTCTGGAATATGGTCAAGTTTGATGGAACTTGCCAATTTCTCAACCGATTATGTTGAAATTCGACATGTGTAATGGAAATGGGATTCTAAAATGAGTTTTGTATCAGGTTCTAGAATATGGCCAAGTATGATGGAACTTGCTCATTTCTCAACCGATTATTATGAAATTCGACATGTTTAATGGAAATGGAATTCTAAAATGATTTTTGGACGAAGTTCAGGAATATATGGCCAGTTATGATGGAACTTGGATATTTCTTAACCGATTATATTGAAATTGGATATGTGTATTGGAAGATTCTAAAATGAGTTTTTGGATAAATTTCTGGAATATGGTCAGTTAAACGGGTAGAAGTATCAGTATAATTTGTTATACTACTTTCGGAATAAAGTTCTAGAATACGATTTTTCGTTTTAATTTGGATGCCTGTACCCATATTACTGACGCTTTTGATCTGTTTGGCTGTTGTTGTATAAGTAAATATATGTTGGTTAAAATAGAAATCAATAATGTCAAAACTGTCACACCAACTTTATGACATTATTGAAGATGCCAAAGACCGAAGTTCTGATCCCCTCGTGAGGTTTCAGCCCTTTATATTTTTTTTTTTTTGCATTTTCAGACTCAGGGACTTTCAAAACGGCGAGAAAAGTGGTTTTGGACCAACCAAATTTTTCGTCATTTTTGACAGGATTTCAATACTTTGGTCTTTTTAGACCGAAGTAACTATTCAAAGGCAAATATTTCTAATCGCTGTTTAAATGGAGAAAAGTCAATTTGAATTGTGCGTGCAAGCGAGAATATTATATCAGAGCAGAGGAAGTTCGTTTTGCGAGATTTAGAGTACTGCATTGTGATTTAATATAAAAACATTACATTTTTTTGGCTGATTATGCTGTTTAGGAAATCTTGGATCTTGAACGTTGATTCTTGATGAACAATTTAAAATGTTAAAACAAGGCATTAGAAAGGTTGTAAAATGGAATTCATTTCCAAAAGAGACTGAAAAAATTCCAGATAGCCTTAACAATTATATTGAGCAGCCAAAATATATTATAGCAGCCGAAATGCACTTTGTATGACCGGTGTGAAGTTTTTGAACAAAATTGAAATTTTACCAAAATTGAGTTCTTCTCAGAGATAGTATATGTATACGTATAGTATATGTAAAGTGACTATTTATATGAGCCAATCTCTGATATTCGTGCTATTTGGCGTAATAGAGAATGCAAGATGTTTGCAAGATTTGACGTATGTATGATGAGGTGGTATAATGTTATGATGGTATGATGGCAAGATGGTTTGGTGATATGATGGTATGATGGAATGATGCAATGGTGGTTTGATAGAATGATGGTACGATGGCATAATGGTATGATGGTATGATGATGTTATGATATGATGGCCTGATAGTACGATGGAACGATGATGTAATAGTATGATGGTATGGTGGAATAATTGTATGTTGGAATGATAGTTTAATGGATTGGGAAATGTGTTGGACGTTGAGTTTGGAGATAAATTGATGTTAAGTGGGGGCCGAGTTAGAGGTTCAGTTAGGATTGAGTTGAGTTCATAGACACAAGTTTTCAGACCTTGTTGGTTTAGGGATTGAGTTTGGGGTTGAGTTTAGGGTTGAATTGCAAGTTGAATTGGGATTGAGTTCAGGTTTAATGTTGCATTATTTGAGTTTATGTCCCTTAGATCTTCTTAGAGGCTGAATAACTACAATATAAACATGTTGAGAGTTACTTTGACTGACCGTTTCAGCTTAATTAATGCTTCAGTCTTAAATCCGTTTATTTTTAGGTCATTAATTTGTTTTTCTTGTTTACACGTAGAGTGTAGGTTTTTAGCCAAATCCCGTATTGGTCTTGTTTGTTGGTTTTCAAACGTGTGTCAAGCACGATTTACTTCATTTAACATTTTTGTCATTTCTCTGTAAGTTTTACTATCTTTCAAGTTTATTTTGACGGTGTTCCATCACCTTAGCGTTAAACTTATCAGTTGTAGTTATTTTTCTAATTTTCTCATAGAGTAAATCATAGTCTTTAATTCTGACTGTTTCTGAGGTATTGGTAGATAGGTTTTTGCATAAAATGTATTAAAAAGTATATGACGACAACTTTGATATGACCGTGAAATATAATTTAAGGCCATTAAAAATAATGCATTCAGATTTCCTCCGACTTGCCCAGTCATTAAAACGCAAAACAATATAAATTTAATTAAAACAACTTGTGGTAAAAAGTAATATTCCGCGATGATTTACTTAAAACTAAGATCTGTGAACATATACATACATCGTAATTGTTTTATAATTGAAAAAAATAACCCACTTTGAGGCTCCGACGAGATTCGAACTCGTGATCTCCTGTTTACTAGACAGGCGCTTTAACCAACTAAGCCACGGCGCCGATGAATATTTCAGCGAGATAACAAGTTAAAACATTTGTAAAAACTAATAATTAAAATATGGAATTCAAATTTCTGTTTATTTTTTTGGTGGGTCTCATTTAAACAATTTAAGTTGAAATGAGGCCTTATAGATAATGGGAAATGATTAAAATAAGCTTCTCACATAACGGCGCCGTGGCTTAGTTGGTTAAAGCGCCTGTCTAGTAAACAGGAGATCACGAGTTCGAATCTCGTCGGAGCCTCATTCATTCATGGGAATGAAATTAAATTTTTTTCGTTTCGTGTTTAAAACACCCAAAACAAATTACAAATCATAAAGCTTTATAACAAATTAATCAGTAGCCATTAACAATCAGATTATAATCATTATCGATTTATTCAACAGTCATAACAAATCTTCAATCTCTGCGCGTGAAATAGCAAAACAAATGTTTTTTTGCTTTCAATTTCATTGCATTATATTATCTACACATGAACATTGGGATTTATACAAAATAGAAAAAAATTTAAAATGCATTTTGCAAATGCTGTAAGTAATTGTTACTATTATTTGTAATGCATCACGTACCCATAAGAAAACTGTAGACAATCAGAAAGCATTTCTCATCGATTGTTTTTTTCACATCACTATCAACATAATATATGTACATAACACAGCATTCGATTTTATAATAAAGATGGAATATAAACAAAGATGTTTTTTTAAGTACAAAGCAAACATTCGAATTTTATTACACAATTAATTATTAATCGTAAAGATGTTTTGCATATCTCAGATATTATTGAATAAAATGATGTATTGTCGATAGGTGAATGATAAGAAAACAGAGTTAAAATTGAGTGTATAAATGTTTGCCTATCTTTTATGGATACGACAATTTTGGGCAAAAAATTGATGCGACTAATTCGTCTAAAAACTCGTTGAGACGATGTATGTATACATATACCACATAAACATAAAATATGTTAATGTTATCAAAGCAACTATATTATTGTTATTTTAGTTTATTGATATTTTTGGTGTCCTAAAATTTGTTTGTATTTTTACGTTTCGTACCATGCACAGGATTGTCAAATTTAGTAAATAGGAAATACTTAGCATATTTTCGTAAATCGCGTTTTGCCTTTATCAGTTACAGAAATAATAGTGAATAGCATGTATAGTCTAGCAACAATAATATTCACTATTCACACTAACCATGATAATATTTACACAGCGGCCCATTAGCTCAGTTGGTTAGAGCGTCGTGCTAATAACGCGAAGGTCGTGAGTTCGATCCTCCCATGGGCCAAATTATTTTTATTAATTTGAAGCAACCGTGACAGTTTTACAATGATGACCAATTTTCTTGGTCCGTCGTACATCCCTTATTTTTATTATTTTTCATTAATTTTTACAGGATGTCCCAAAATTGGACTATCAAATGAAAGAAGGTAATAATAACTCATCTGATCTAAAGATCTTCAAAGTCATTGCCATTCGCTGTAATTTTACTACAAGGTGAAATTGATAGAATCGGCGAGTGGTGTGACGACAATCGAATCCACCTTAATTTTAACAAATGCAAAATTATGTCTAAAGAGAACTCACCTATAATAATGGACATTACTATCAATGGCAGCAAAATTAACAGGGTGGGTGAGATAGCGTTTGCTGGAAATATGTCATTTACAAAACAAGTTTTGCTTTTTATTATGAACAGAATGGATTGGTATTATGAACATGACTTTCCTTACCACCTAAACGTTGCTAGTCTTTCTTCATATTCAACGAGATGTAATATCCAGAGGATCCCGACGCTGGTGAATAGACGAAAAATACTTGGGCAACATTTATTGCCAACGTACTTTAGATAAAACTGACGCATCTTTTGTTCTTGGAAATCTGAATGTAAACGCTACTACAAGGAACCTTAGGCAAAACAAGTTCTTACAACCAGAGTAACACAGAACAGATTATGGGAAACATGAAACCATAATTATCAAGATGGTTAAAATGTTTAATGACGTAGTAAACAATTGTTTGACTGCTAGCGACTGCTTCAAAAATAAATTATAATGGAGCTGAAACCTCATGAGGTGATCAAAACTTCGGTCTTTTTTTTTTAAATGCTGCCAATGGCTTTATTCATGAATCTTTCTACATAAGAAACTCACCATAAATAATTAAATCTTAAACTCTAATTATTTCATATTTTAAGTCTTAGGTTAATACTTATTGTTAGTGCTCACAATTTAATTATTATAGATTATACTTTTATGTATAATAGAAACATTTAATAAATGTACCTACCGGTTCACAGGTTCATCAGTCCGAGTGGATTTGTAATTCTTAGTCGCCCAAAACGCAGTTGTTTTAGTATATCCCTGGCCAATTCGTTGGGATGTCCTTCTAGTTAGTTTTGAGTACTATTTTGGACTAAATTCTTTAATAATTTCCTTGACCTCCCAAGGTCACCTAAAGGAATATATTTTAGTTATGACGCTTATGATTTGCTATAAAAATTAAAAGATATAATTTCGTCATTTTTAAAATCTTTATTATTTTTTTTTTTTTTTTTCATAGCAAATCATAAGCATTATAACTAAAACAAATTCCTTCAGATGACCTTGGGAGGTCATGGAAAATACATATTCGGATGTAAAATTTCCCACGCTTTTCGAATCCGATGTCAAAAATTGGTATTCAAATTTTAAAAAAACGACTTGACCTTGAAATGACCTTGAAATTTGACCTCAATGTCAAACTTAAGATCATCAAAAATTCTGTAACTATTGCGATTATACTTTTTTTTTATTTAAGCCTGCTCCTGGGAGTTATTTGAGTAGATTTTTTAAAATGGGTCACCCTGTATACATATATTGCTCAACTGCTCATTAAACCCTAATCCAATCCCCACTCAAAGACAACTCAACCCCAATTCAACCCGGAAACGGAACCCAACTCAACCGCCAACTATATGTCAAACTCAATCCTAAAACCAGCGTATATAAAAATTTGTTAACTGCTCACTATATTCTAATCCAAACCCAACTCAACTTCAACTCAACCCGCAAATTGACTCCTAACTTAACCTTCAACTCAACCCCAAACTCAAAACAAAACTCAATATTCAAACCAGCATAAATAAAAATTGGTAAATATTTAAGTAACCACAATAAATCTCTTAATCTTTTATAGGTGGCACGAAAATACCGAACATTATTGGCTTGGTATATGGAATATACAAATATGGTTTACCTTCTGAATGCAAACAGAAATACGGTTGATGATATGCATTAATTTTGAACTCTTCCTTGGTTTTAAAGACTCATATAACTATACTGAAAATTTCTCTGGAATGTGGTGTGATGACTCGCACCATGTAACATGTACATATATCCCTGTCTAGTATGATATTTAAGGTTAACTTAATTTATTTAACCAGAAACCAAATTTTATTGGAGGAATCTTGTGTTAGACAAAAAATAAACAACTTTTGAGTAAGACACAAACATACAAACCCCGTGTACAAAATTGTCAATTAGCTTTGCATTGAATTTATATTTGGCCCACACTTGACGAATAACGAATAAACACAAAAACAAAATCAGGATTCGTTGTTTTAAAGTGATGAATAGCAATTTTGGTCCGGCATGCAGATTTTGAATATGTTTCTTTTGTTATGATTTATGATGTTGTGGCTGGATGGCAGTATAATGGGATGTTTTACATCATATTTCAAGTTTGCATGGCCTATCCTTCCTTCCACTCTCAGCAGTGTATGGAAAAAAGAATATAAATGGAGGATGCATTTAAAGGTAGAGATTTTAAAGACATAATCTTGGCCTCGCATATTTCTGTAGCTCTTGTGCAATTAAAAATCCGTTGGTGAGGTTCCAATCTGAGGTTTCTAATAAATCTTAATGATGAAATATGGTAACCGTTTTATGGCCGCCAAAACCCGATTCAATTCTGACACTTGACTCGAAAGTTTTTGTGTATGTTTCAGAAGAAAATCGGGACCATCGAACCAAATCCTGTTTTGTAGTAAATTTTTTGGCAGGATTCTGGTTTTATGAGACGTAATATCACTGACTACGAGATGCACAAATGAGGATTTTGGACATTCGATTAGCTATGTAGGATTTCCAAACCTTGGATGGTTTAGTTAGCCAATCTATCGCATTCATCTCTAATCGTGAAACAGATACGATTTTTACCGGGGCTGCCCTTGATTTCTTGCCTGCGTTGTCGCGTAAATCCACCGGGGGAAATTGAACCTTATAGTTAATTCATCTAACTGGTTTCTAACCAAAACCCCTTCTGTTCTTTCATCATCCCAACCCATACCTTTTAGCCAACGTGATTGAAATATTATTTTCAGGTGAATTGTTACTGGTGCAAGTAGATCTAGCGGATCAAAAATTCTGGATATCTCGCAAAGGAACGATCTCTTAATGAATTTATTTGTCTTAGATAGGGATGATTGGAAAAAGAAATTGTTTTTAGCAGGATCATATATACCTTGGATTCGTCGTTCTTCCTTTTTAGCCGGAACGATTCGCTGACCACTTTCATAGGTTAAACCAACCTAACATATATCCCTTTGTAAAAATCGCGTTTTAGGATTTCGGAAACGAGTGAGAACTTGTCGTAAAACCTATTAGCAAGGTAATGTAGCGATTGTGTTGCTAAAAAAGCGTAGAGTATATAATGCACCACCGTGCGTAAATGAAAATGTTGCATATTTGACGTTCTTTCATGCCAGATAATCCTTTGGTAATCTCTGTCCTTGGGATGGATGAGAATTTCAACAAATAGGTGCTGTCGGAATAGCAAAAAAATATTTATTAAATTCTGTTGAATGATAGGACCTACAAGGAGATTATTATTTAATGATCCTCCATCAAAGACAACACGGGCCTTAGTTGTCCAAGATTTGATGAATACTTTTTACATGGCAACGGTAAATATATTCTATTATCTTGATACAAACCGTTTATCATGGAAATATTTGACGCAGATACATTCGTCATCGGTGAGACTACTAGCGTTGAGAATTTCTTTAGTTTCCAGAGATGGAATTCTCAATACTTGATAATCCTGGATTTTCCTTATAGTTTAATTGGACACACATTGATCTTGAGCGAGTCTGGTAAGGAATACAATTCAGATTATTTAGGTTAAAATTCTACCATCAGGGCATGGAATAAATGTTCACATCCAAGTGGAACATCTGTTTGCTTTGGTTGATAAAATTCGGGTTCGTCCAACGAATGTATTTTAATTTTAGAGCAAATTATAGGTATAATATAAGCCTCGGAAGAAATTTTATAATCATCGTTAAGACAAGACCTTATTCTGAGATCGGATACTAACTTGGCCAGTCCAGCCAGTGATCCATTCATAGTACCAACTGAAATGCTAACCTTGGTTCTAGGAATCCCCATAGTATAGTTAACTAACGCATTTTTCTGTTATAAACGAATGAGTCGAACCAGAGTTAAGATTGGCCCGACATTTCGTTCATCTACCGAAATTGTCCTCTATTTCGATATACTGTTGGAAGTATTGATATTGTTGGCGAGTTCGGACGTGATGACTTGAGCTTTTAGTAGTTCATTGTGGATCGCAGGTATTAAGTAGAGGCTCGCTTGTTGTGATGTTGATGTGCTCGAATATGTAGACACCTTATATTAGTGACCTCTTCAATGTGTATAGCAAGGAATTACGCCTTTTGTTGCATTTAAACCCGGTTTTCGAGTTATTGCATTGTCTTACAATATGCTCATAAGATAAACAATTGTAGCCACGATTTAGGGTTTTTATATATTTAGGGGCAAGCAGGTTGTTGTGTTACGTAGAACGACGTACTCGACATAGATAATTAGGGTGCATTATGAACTCGTTTAGACCCGGAACTTCCTAAAGATATAAATGCCAAAAACTGGTTTATTGTGTTATGGTACTTGGTTGTACAATCCGAATCCCATGTGTTGTTAGTTATATTTCGGCCACACTTGACGAATAACACAAAAAAAAAAATAATTTTCATAGCAAGTCATAAGCAAGCCCTTCAAGTGACTTTAGGAGGTCATAAAAAATACATATTCAGACATAAAATTTTCCACTATTTTGAATCGCCATCAAAAATAGGGGTTCCATTTAAAAATTGACTTTGAGACTTTGACCTTCAAACGACCTTAAAAATTGATCTGAAGGTCAAGGGCATTACTACAGATATATAACCCCATTGTTCTTGACAATTTCTGTACAAACCATTTATGTTTTTTAGCTGGCGTATTTTAGCAGATATTTGAATCCTTCGGTTAAAATGGAGTACTAGTTGAAATCCCGCACTACATCTTTATTCTTAAAGTGTTTGAACTTTCTTTGGGTAATAATTGGGGGAAACTAAATACCACAGTCCCTGCTTATATCACTGGTAAACTATCAGTTACAGAGCATTCACAATGCAAAAACTTTTTACCTTTTAATTACAGGTTTGTATGAATTTTCTACTTGACGAACAAAAATGTTTGCTCGTTATGTTGGAAATTCATACAAACCTGTAAGTCAAAAGTAAAAAGTTTTTTCATTGTGAATGCTATGTAAGTTTTTCGATTGACTCAGCATATTATCAACTTATAAACGTACTGATAATTGCCCCCCTTTAATTTAAATCCGTGTATCAGATGCTACTATACATAATATAGATAAAGTTTCTGGCAGTACAAAATAATTAACGCATTTTCCCATAACCGTAAACAAGTGTGGATTGCATTTTTGCTTTTTATTATAAAAAATTATCGTGTCTACACCTAATCTTATATCGTGTAACGTACAATAAGATCCGGTCGGTATAAACATAAATAATATTATAATTCTATAAAATGCTTTATGCTGAATTTAATTTAAAAATTTATGTTTAGTATTAATTAAAATTCTTAATTTTATATTATATTTTAATTAGAAAATTATTAAACTCTGCCAAGGTTTATGTGTTATATAATTAAAATTATCTTGAAATTAATTAAAATTGTTACGAGTGTGGTTTAAAATAATTTTCTTCACTTAATAAGTAAGCGGTCAGTCTGTTTATGGTGCCTATTTCAATGTGTACACGTATACTGGAGTAATTGAATTTTATTAATTTTATGTACTACCTAGTTCCTCATATTACTTTAAGAGATTAATGATATCGCCTACGGAATGGTAGTAAAATGTTTCACCTTGAAATTAATGTTTTTATAAACTTTTTTGTTATACCATTCATGGAGTAATACAAACAGTACATAAACCACAATTGTTGTAAATGTTTTGAATGTTTCTTTGTCAACTGGTAAACAGTGTTCGAGATTTGCAATAAATAGATTGCAGATAGCAGTATGTATAGTAGGAGTATCTCACCAAATTAAAATTTTGCAACTTACAGTGTTTCCAACAATTTTCATTGTGTTTTAGTTTTATAATGAACTGTGTATGAGAAAATTGTACCACAAATGTGCAAAAAATTATGAAGCAACATACGAAGAGCAAAGAATAAAATTGAAATTGATTCATGTCGATTTGTTATAAATGTAAAGTACTCTACTTTATGGAGGAAAAAATATGCATGTTACCCTAAGCCACGCTCTTCACATAATATTATAATGCACATTAGGTTATTGTGTGTACAGTACAGTGTTTTCTTTGCTCCCAATCTATTTAATAGACGCAGTATAGTACAGAACTCTCTAAGAAATGTAAAATGTACTGAAGTCAGCTATATTATTTGTTAGAAATGTCAGTTCTCCCGATTGAAGTTTTCTAGATTGAAGTTTTCGTTCTTGAAAAGTAAAGTTTTGTGATCACTTCGCATCACTTCGGTGACTTCCTAGGGACCTTTAGGACTTTCTGTTGGGCTTAAAACTTTGGAAATTCTTCAGTTACTAAAGGAATTTTTAAAACAATAAAAAAATGAAAAAAAATTAATGTCTGGCGGAGGTTCCCCACTTAATGACCAAGAAATGGAAAATTATGTAATAATCGGTTACAAACTTTACGGTAATTGCAACAATACGTACCATGCTGGTGGTATTGCAGTTTATATCTCTGACAACCTGGATGTAAAAGTTAAGACATATATTAGATTGGAAACAGCAGATATCTTGCTATACTTGACATTAATTTCGGGAGGTTCAAAATTCGTTTAATGTGCTTAATAGGTTGCATTTCTACAGCATTGATAGTTTTTGGACGAATTTATTTCATTTCTGTACACGGTTAAGTTTAAAAATCCGATAATTTTAGGTGATATTAATATTAATATTAAGATAACACTATAAAAATTGATGACTATCAATTTTTAATGTCTAGAATAAGAGGAAACTAGAATTTCCCAGCAATCTTCTATTTGCATTGATTATGTCTACTATAGATGTCCTAATGTTGCTGTTACATCTTTCATCAAAAAATTGAGAATAACGGATCATTGTGCTATATTTGTATCACTAATTTTAAAGCAGAATATTAAAGTAACTTTAAAACCAATACCAATTCACCCATATTTTGAATAAATTTTGATATGTTGAATGACTTATTGCTAAAACAATCCTGGTATTTAGTTTTGGACATTAAATATAAGTCAATTATTGGGAAAACATATTTCGCAGTGTAAATATCCTTAACAACTGAACAATAAAGTTAGGAAGCTAAAACCATGGACTAATAAATTTTTGATCGCAGAAAATTTAAAAGGTCTAATCGTAATTATATAATAAAAAATATTTCTATAAGTTTTCGAGCAATTTGAGCAAAACTATTAAAGAAGCCAAAGTAAAAGCAATGAGCTCTAATGTCTCTATTTCTAATGTCCGTCAGAACTTCAATAATGTTACTCATGTTCATAATAAGTATGTCTATGGTTCTAGATCGGCCTATTGGCTTTAGCATCTTGTTACTCCAATTCTCTTTCATAGAAGTGAGGATTAGTGGTCGCTTGATCAATTAGCGTTGAGTAATGGTTTTTTCAATGTCGGCTGTAGACGTCTAAGTGCCCTGCGCGAGTTTAGATGATCCGCTCTCTTTATTAATTTTTATTTTCGACAAAGAGAGCAATAATGAAATTGGCTGCGATTTTAGACATAGTATGTCAATCTCTGTTTTGTTTGTAAATATTTGTATTTTTACTAGGCAATGGAACAATTACCGAACTTAGATGTACAAATTATCAGGAGAGGTACAATTACAAAATTACATTGTAATTTTTTGCTTCCATTGAACTGAAATTATGAATTTCAGTAATATTTGCGTACTACCGAATCATGATTTTCTTCTTAATCATACGAAGTAGCTTCAATTTGATACAAAACTGACCCGATATTAAAAATGTTTACCTTCCAACGTATGTTGCTGTCTTTTTCTTTTCAATGATTTGACGATCAGTCAGGATTTTTGACATACAAAATCGGTATATTTTTGACTTATTTTACCCTAGCTAACTTCACTTTAATAAAATATCCTGAATTTTTTGATGACATTTAAACGCTAAAATCACTATTATTATTTTAATTTCCCGTTTAATTCGCAGAAATTATTGAAATCGATTACAGAAATATTTTTTAAAATGGAAGCAGTTATCAGAAAGATTCGGAAAATATCCAAAAAAAAAAGGTGAGATAAAAACAGAAATGATTCGAGTGGTATCAAAAACTATGTAGTACTTTTTGACATGAACTCTTCCCAGTCTTCATAACCTGTGTTTTCGACACATTTTGACAGCGAAAAAAAAATTGAAAAATGTACAATTCCATATTCATTTACTCTCAGATCAGTTTCAACAGTTTCAAAATTTATCGGTATAACTTATTCATGAAACAATAAGGATATTTTGTTCCCTCTTTTTTGTAATACCTTATACCGTAGACAGACTCAAACCGAATAATCGCGAATTCTAAATTATTAAATGATTTTTGCTTGTCTGTCATTACACAATTTTCACAAAAACCGAATTATTTCGTTTTCACAACGCGATTTTTGACAATCGGAATAAATTAAAATCGCGATTAACTTTGGGTCGGTTTACAGTATTACGCATAGGTTTTAACACTTTCCCACGTACACTTTTTGTTGTTGAAAATATTCGACAGTTTTTGATCATAATTTAAGGATATTCACCTATTTTTGAGAAAATTGCCTTAAAGTAAGACTTTTTTACATTTTAACCATGTCTGTTAAAATATTCCATCTTTTGGGTGCGCTCGTTTTTTAGGTAAAAAAATCTTTTTTTTTACCCCGTGGTCATCAGTTCTAGGTAGCACTAGTCTTTGCTGATGACCAAGGGGTAAAATTACATATGAGCAGATATTTTGTTGAGATACAAAACGAGCGCACCCAAAAGATCGGTATATTTTAACCTCTACTTATTTTTGATGTTTTCGGAGTTTTTTGGCAACTGTAAATTATGTGTGTTAGTGGAGTAAAAAAACAAAAATTTCGGCGAATTGAGAAATATAAACTAGAATAATAATAAAAATCATCTTCTATACAATTTGTATGGAAAACAGAATACATAATTAGTTATAATAAAGGTCGATTCGCACTATACGTTCCGGCTCCGTTTCATACCGGTTCCGTTCCGTTTACGTAAAATATGTGTGCCTGTCAATGAATGGACGTATGCACACCTTTCATTCCGTTTACATTCCGGTTCCAATCAGTTCCGTTACATATTGATGCAAACGTATTTTTGATGGACAGGCTGACACGTGTCGGAAACGGTATTGATAGTGAGAATAATACATTGTTGTTCTATATTACGTACAAATGCATTCAGTTAAAAATTATGTTTCGAGTTTATATCTAAATATGAATGACGAGAAATTAAACTTGTGAGGAAAAATACGGTCCTCTATGATTTAGAAAATTCTAAATACAGTGACAATAACTATAAAGAGAAAATCTGGTCGGCTATTTCGAAGGAACTTAACGTCGCATTGGGTAAGTGAAAACATATTTTCATAAGTAACTAATCATGCGGAAATACTGAAAAAATTTGATTTCGTCATCACTCAGTTCTCTAAATAGCGTTGTATACTCCCCCTCAGTATTTCTTTTCTTTAACATATTGTGCACTCAAAATCGTCGTTTTTTCTTTTAGCTTCTTCATCTAATATACATAATAGCAGCTAGGATTAAGGTTTCGTCAGACCACATTTCGTCAACGCGCACACTTCTTTTACTAGACGTAACGAGATAGGTCAAGAACGGGAAATGTGAATAGACAAGAATTTAACTGACCGAATATGTAATGGTAATGGAACGGAAACGGAACGTATAGTGAGAATCAACCTTAAAGCGGAAACAGACGGACGAGCGTTTTTTTTGCCAAAATGTTGAGATTTTACGGAAAGGGACAAAACAAACCAAATCAATTTTTTTTAGACATAAACAGGTGATATCAGAGGTGGTGGCGTATAATTATTTGAAAATATTTTACATAAAATTTACAGATTGAAGAGAATTTCTAGAGATTCTACTTTTTTTTGTTTATGAAACATCAGTTTAAACAGACGGAATAATATAAAAAACGCTGTATAAAAAAACGAAAATGTGAATACGACGACACCGGATTTTTGACAGATTTTACCCCCGCGAACTTCACTTTAATAAAATATCCGGATTTTTTTTTTTAGGACATCAGCGAACAACTTTTTACTTGACGGAAATAATTTTGGCATTTTAAATGTCAACATCTCATTTTCTGTTTATTATTTTAATATTTTTTATTAGTATCATTGTTCAAATCGAAGCATTTCATATTATTTTAATTTAAATTTTTCAATTCGCAGAAATTTTGGATTTTTTTAGGCCGATAAAAGAAATAATTTTCGGTTGTCAAAAAAACTCAAAAAAAATCCAAGTATAAGTAGAGTTAAAAATACACCGAACTTTGTTTTATGCGTTCGTTTTTTGCTCAAAAAATACCCGGATATTTTTTACCCCTTGGTCATCAGTGAACATTAGGAATGTTTTATGAACCAGACGGTGTGAAGCGGATAAAAACAGGACGGATCGGAGCGGTCTGTCTGATCCTTTAAAGATAGTTGCTACCTATGTACCTATATATGAATATTGCACAAAGTTAGGTTTTTTTTAAGCTTAAGACTGAATTTACATAGTTGAGATATTATGTGAACTATTTAACCATAGTAGTAGTGAAGGTGTTTTTCCGGATTCTCTAAAAACCGATATTGTTATTCCGCTTTATCACTACTTCCAGTAATTTCAAAAATTTTTGAAAACCTGTCAAAACTCGCATTATTAAATTTTTAAGTAGCTTTGATTATTTCAGCTCATGCCAATTTTGTTTTAGATGTGGCCGTGGTACCGAAGATGCGTTGATTGGTCAGCAGCTTTTTTTGTGGATATAAGTAAAGCTTTCTATATGGTCGACCATCAAATAGTAATAGAAATTAATCTTTTACCAATAATTGTATGCACAATGAATCAGTGAGTTGCATTAAGTATCTAGAGCTAAATGTTGATAGTCGTCTGGATTGGGAAAAATACATTGCAGTTTTGAAAATGAACAACAAACATGTTTACATCAGAAAAATGTACCAACTGCGTCCATACTGCTCATTTAGCGTACGTACTTAAAATATTTTATCATGTCCTAATCGCATCAAGATTACGTTATGGTCTCTGCTGCTTAGACTTTTTGCTTGATCTCCTTATTTGACTATTGATACTTTATTTTTAGTTCTTATTTGATTGTAAGTAAATTATTTAAAATTTTAGTAATTAATTTATATTCGCATTATTTTATTGGAATTCAAATTTAACGTTGTAACCAGTTTTTATATTTATTTAAATTTATTATATCATATTATGTACCATTGATTTTTAATTTTATATTATATGTTTCGATATGTTTATTATGTAATATTTTAATTTATTATCACTCCATTACTTAAAGTTTTATATTGGTTTGTAAAGAAATGTCTACCATTGACTGAATTGCTCATTAGACATTGCTAATTATTTCAACTTTAATCGGCAAGCTACATTATGTAAACTGCTTCCGATTTTAAATTACATAGTTTCATATTTTGTTAAATATTACAGACGGTACAATGTCATCAATTATTTTGTAAATATATCTAGTAAATCTAAAGTCATATTATGTTGAAATAAATAAATAAATAGAAATCCAAGTCAAAAGCCCACCATCAACTAAATCACCAATTCAACCTAAATCAACTTTCAACTCGACTCCCAAATTAACCCTCAACCGAACCTTTCGCTTAGCCCCAACTCAACTTCAACTCAACCCTGTTCAACACGGTCCGAAAAAACTACATGTGTACTAAAATTCATTCTCAACTGAACGGCTGAATCAACCCCAACTCACCCCAATTCAACCACCTACGAAAGAGAACGAAGAGAAGAACTAAAGAGAAGAAAATAATACATGGATCGCTAGCTATGGAAAACGATCGTTATGATCCTCGCAAGAAATCGTAGTAAGACGCATCAACGGCTTTGCAGTCACTTACAGCTCACAGCTCACGGCTACTAATTAAAAAATTTATAATTTTTTTTTTTACTTCAACAGAAATTGACTCGACATCCAACCCCAAAGTAGCAACACATTGACTTTTGAACCAAAAATGTAAATTAATTTAAATACTGAGCAAGCAACACTTCAACAAAATTCTTCAAATGACGCAGTCCTTGCAACCATCTGTCATACTTGAGCCAAAAATACGTTTGACGATTGTAGCTTGACTAAATCTGCAGAAGCTCCGCGCAGACTTATCAAATAGACTTGAAAGGATTCAATAGATATGTACTTACGTGTACATGTATTCACATAAATCTTTTGCGAGTTGAACGTGAACTACTAGTTCCTTGTTTTTCTTTTAAAGATGCAAATTCACTTGACCCCCAAATTAAAAAAAAGTTGTTTTTTGTTACTAACACAATGATGAACAAAAAAAACCAATTTGCTGTTGATAAAATTTGATTTTTTTAAATCCGTAAGAACGCAACATAACTCCTGCTTCTAAAGAAGTTTTTACATCAAAAATTGTTAGAAAAAATGTTTGTACTTCTAAATTGGACTTCTAGATTTATACAGAACCAATTCTTCTGGCCCTATTATATCACCACTTATCTCAATTTTGTTATTTGACACCATTCAGAAGGTGAAACTTGAGGAGCGAGAAAGAATAGGATTTCAGTTGAAACCACGTTTAGTTTATTTTCTTGTTAAATCATACCATCGTTTGTCGAATCCATCGACCATCGAATCTCACTATGCGGAATTCCATTTTTCTCTTAATTCCACAGCATATTTTGATATTTATCGACAATATATCTACATTTTTAATTAAACCATATTTTGACTCATAGATACAATTACAGATAAAAACCATTACATAATTTAAAAATTTCTTAACTGGCCAGCCCTCACTTATCTCGCATTGTAAGATAAAAATAGTTCACTTAAGTTTTTAAATTAATTTGATTTATATAGTACATTTTGACTGCTTAATGCAATTGCATTTCTTTTATTCTCAAAGTAATACTTTAACCACTGCATGTTATTGTTGAGAAATAAAATACGCGGTTAAATTAATGCAGTAGGTGTTTTGCTCTATGCTGTACCAAAAAGAAAATAATAAATAAATGTATGCGATAATTGTCACGGCCGAATGAACTTTTAAATTAAAATAATATAAAGATTAGAAATAATAACAAAGATATTGTTTATATACAAATTTGTAATAAATAAATGAGTCAAAAATATGATTTTTTGCCACGATACGGCGGTTTGTCAATATGTGTATATCCGCATGCGAATTGTTGAATAAATTATAACTTTTTTTATTGTTTTTTTATGATTTATGTTTTGGGGACTGTCGTGTGCCGTGTCAAAGTTTACCCAAAAATGTATGTATATCGATAAAACTTATTTGTGCGTTTTTTACTTATTTCTACTATCTACATATAAATATGGATTAATTCAAGGTTGTGTGGTATTACGAAAAGTTTACGAATAAATTTTATGTAATTAGGTTACTTGGAAATTGTTTTGTTTTCCATTTTAACATGACTAATCTGCGACTGTGATAGACAATATGAAAACTTAGTAAACGGGTGCCGACAAGAATCGGGTTTTCTGTTATAACAGCTAAGCTTTGAGGAATAAGTTTTTTGGCCCAGTCATTACTATATCACCTTTACTACACCGAATTTCCGCTTGTATTAAGAACACGCCTAAATAAAAAACATCGGGTCAATTAGAATTTAAACCGGTTTAAAATAGAAAATACAGTATTTGCTTCCGCTGAATAATACAAACGCAGTCTGCAATTACAAAAATGTTAAAGGTGTGTGCCTCATCTAATGATGTTTGCCTCATGTCAATTTTTCGATTAAATCTTTGGCTTTTCTACATTGCATTGGGCATAGACTTGCATATTTCTCTAAATATTTATTGATGAAAAAGATCGGCGCAATTCTAATATGTATATCAAAGTTGAATTTTATGTAGTTTAACCAGAGCCGGCTGAATGCATTAAAGTAGTAAAGAAATTCAGAAGAAACTATGCTTTTTCAGTACAAATTTAACACGCAAAGCAAAAACACTTCTGTGTAACTTTAATTTGTGTACACTTCCTTACCCATAATTTATTATTCTCATCCCTTTCTTTACATGTCACATTCAGTGGTGCCACTTTACTACAAAAGTAACAGAAATGCTATAATTTAATCATTTTAAAACTACCCACTAAACTGAAGCTTTAATAGCATTTCAGGCTATATTCTACCAATATTTTTTTTGCTTACGCCAAAATTCTAAACGTTAATTATGTTGTCTCGTAATACTGTATGTGCAGGACGAAAATTAAAATTAAAGAACTGCACCCTAGAAAATTCTCAGGAAAATTCTAAGAGCACTACTAGAACTTTGGTCGAAAATGAGAATACATTTTAAACAAATTTTAAAGCGTTGCAGTCACACAAACAAAGCAAATTTTAGCCATGTAATACGCCACGGAATCAATACTTTTAGATCCCTGGTCCGGCTAATAGTTTAGATTAAAACCTTCAGAATATAAAAATCATGCTACGCCAAAGAAAAAATTTAAGAATAATAAATCCAAGGCGCACCCCGCTCGACCGAAATTTGCCTTATCCATGCATTTGTACAAACGCCAGACTTACTAAGGTTAAACGACTGCGAAAACCATCTTTCAACCTCATTCCGATATTACGAACGTCTGAACATAAAGTGAGAATAACGGAAGCCTTAGCTGCAATTTCTGTCATTTTCCAGCATACCTGGTGGCTAGGTAGAATCTAGATTATGAACCTACTGTGGAATATAGTCTTGCACTGATATTTCCCTAAATTATACCAAACCATCTTCTAACCCTCAAAAATTAGCATTGTGAAAATGACGTAAATGTGCTCATATTTGGCATGTTAGAACTGAAATATTTGCCAAAAATAATGCTAGCAAACAGTACAAAATTAATATTACACTTAATTTAGCTTTAAAATAAAGAGAAAAAAACTATAAAATAACTTTGAGAAAATGCTATAAGCAAAAAGTCATTCAGCCATCTCTCAAACTATAAAAGTTTACTGATAACACAATTCAAACCCCTAGCCACCCCCATAAACTGCCTAGCTCTATTTCTTTAAACAAGGAAACATTTATTATTATATTTATTATTTACAAAATTATTTCGAGTATCTCAGAAAAGCTCAAATATTTTTCAAACATGTTATCTATGTAACTCAACGCTACTTAGGCAAAACTTGGAAAGCTTAAAAACGAAATTTTCAATAAATTAATAATTCTGTGGAATAACCCCTTGCAAATTTCGAGGAATATCGGAAGTTATTTAGAATTCTAGAATAATATCGATATTTACAAATAAGCTACGAATGTTCCAGAAAAACTCGGTTAAACTTAAAATTACAGAAATATCTTCAAAAATCAAGAAATTACTAATAATCTCGAATAATTTGAAAAATTACATGCAATTTTCGCAAAACGTCGAATAATGTACAAATATGGCAATGATAATAGTTGGAATATCTTTTATGTCAAGCTTCAGCTATCCAACACCAACGGCGCTATTTCAAGTCTAGAAATCTAGATAACTCCAAAAATCTTCAATTTCGAGAATGTCCACTCTATAAAAAAAATTTAACTAAGGCCTACACTTACTCGTAATTAACGTATTAAACACCAAAATTAACTCGAATAATAGCAAAGTCTACAAAATTTCAAATAATAAACTTAAAAAGGTGACTTGGTGACTTTAATCTTCCGAATATCATATGGAATTTTGACCGTGAATTTAATTGCATTCAATGATTGGTTATAATTTAAACCAAATTAACTCCATTGATAATAATCTAGGAAAGTTTTTAGATCTTGTCTTTACCAATGAAATATAGATGCGTTTAAAGTAACTGAATCACTCAATCCATTTGTCGTAAATGATATCAACCATAAATCTTTGGATATTTTATTTGACACAACAGACTGGATGGCGAAATCTGAATACCTGCAACAAATCAAATATAACTTTAAGAAGACAAACCATACTGGTCTACATGATTATTTGGAAGCAGTGAATTGGGATATGCAAGGCTTTGAACACCATGTGCCTATTTCCAATAAATCACTAACACCCTCCATGGTTCGATGACCGGCTTATAAATCTAAAAAATCGTAAATGTAAGGCCTATGCTAAAATGAGGAAATCAAGTTTGGAAACAGACAAGCTGTCCTTTTTACAGCACAGTGAGGAATTTGATATCTATTTCAAATTTAAGTACAAGTTTTATTTGGCTTCCGCATCCAAGAAAAAATTAGAACTAATCCAAATAAGAGTTCTGGAAATATTTTAGGTCCAGCCAAACAACAGTTCTGGAAATATTTTAGCATCAGCACCTCAAACGCCAAATAGATAACGGACATGTTTGCTGCATTTTTTCAATCTGTCTATCGACCAACCGTTAGTACTGATTACATCTATAGAACAAGCAATAGCAACATATCAATCACTCCTCCAGTCATATCTGAAGATGACATTCTAACATCTTTGAAGGGTTTTGGAGACGGTTGTTGGCCAGATGATGTACCTTCATCTATATTAAAAACGTTTGCGAGTATTTTGGTTAATCCGTTATGTAAACTGTTCAATCATACTTTAACGAACCACTGCTGTGTTTCCCGAAAAATGGGAAATCTCTAATATAACTCCAATCTTTAAATCAGGCAAACGGGATGACGTGACATATTACAGAGGAATATAGACTTCATCATCAGTTCCTAAATTATTTGAACTTGGTATATGCAATGCTTTCAAATTAACACTAATACGTCATATATCTGTCAACCAGCATGGGTTTATGCGTGGTAGGTCTACATCTACTAAGCTGGTTGAATTCACCAGCCAAGTAATAAGAGAGATAGAAAAACATCATCAAGTATAGACGTAGCTTATACGGATTTCACTAAGGCATTTAATTCTATATGTCATCATAAAGCACTCTAAAGTCTATTTACATTTGGATTTTCATTTGAATACATTAATTGGTTCAAATCATACTTAACAAACCGTCTACAATATGGAAAATTGAAAATAAAAAATCCAACGTTATCAAAGTGACATCGGGTGTTCCTCAAGGATCACATATTGGACCATGGATTTTTATTTTTTTCATTGATCAGATAACCAAGATCATAAAAAACTCAAAACTTCTCATATTTGCTGATGACGTAAAGATGTATCGTACGATTGAACAAATTTGTGTTGCTGACAAACTGCAAGATGACCTCAATAGACTTAGTGCGTGGTGCGACCAAAACTCATTACACTTAAACATCAAGAAGTGCAAAAGTATGTCTTTTCATCGTAAAAGGAATCCGATAATAACTACATACAACATCAATGGCAATGTAGTTCAAAGGGTACAAGAGATTACTGATCTAGGAGTCACCTTCGTCGAAAACGTTAGTTTTAACAGTCACATCGATAACTGTATTGCTAAAGCAAACTCTATGTTTGGCTTTGTCAAACGATGGGCTGGGGAATTCAGTGATACAGAAACTTTATTTACACTATATTTCGCTTATATAAGATCTCAAGTGGAATATGCTGTAATCGACTGGAATCCTAATTATGATGTGCACATCAAATGAATTGAAAGCATTCAAAAAATTGTTTTGTTATTTCTGTTGAAAAAAACTGGCTGGGAATATAACATTCCGTTTTATCAAAATGTGGCTTGCTTACCACCATATTCGACTAGGTGGAAAGAATATGAAATTTGCACTGGATGTTGCTTTTATCGGAAACGTTTTACTTGGTCACATCGATTCAGCTTTTGTATTGGAAAACATATCCATAAATGTTCCAAGCAGGACATTGCGTAATCACCGATTTTTGACGCTAACAACATTCCTCCAACTATGGCGATAACAACCCAATCAATAGATTAGCAAAAACATTCAATAACGCAGAAGATGATCAATTCGATTTTAATCTATCAAAAAACAATTTCAAAAAATTTGGAAACTAATTTTTTATTTATGATTAATTTTTTGTTTTAAATTTTGACTTAAGGTATTTTAATTTAATTTTAATATTTTTTTAAATTTCTTGTTTTTGTATAATTTTAAATTTAATAATTGGTGATTATTTTTTATAGGCTATTGTCTATGTCGAAAAAAACAGGGGTAAAAGGAACTAATTCGTTAAAGGTATTTTATTGTTTCATATGTTGGATGGTAACCGAACAATGATAAATCTACAAAGTGCTATTAAATTTAGGCTTGGACTTTTGAGAACTGAGTAAATTAGAGTAAATTTGGACACCTTATAGTTTTTTAACTATAACTCAAAAACTATGCATTTTTAGAAATGTGACTTTAAAATGTCAAAACACTTTTGTTTTAAACAAAATAAGTCAAAAAAACTAAAACCAAATAAAACAAAAAAACCGAAAAATTTCAATTTTTTGTTTTTTTTTTAAGTTTTTGTGTAGAACTTTTTTCTGAGTGGGTTTAGGTATAGGCATTTGTTCACAAAAAAGAAATCTGACGTAATTCGGTGTCCGTCAAAAGAATTTCTGATTAACGTTGGCTGAGATACAGTCATTCAAAGTTACCAACTACCACCTTTATACCATGTGATTTTAATTTTTTCATGCAAACATTTTTTTTATTCAATACAAAAATTATTTCCGGTTTATCAATGAAATACCTTTATCATTATCATTTGTTTAAAACAAAAGTTTTTTGACATTTTAAAGTGTCATTTCGGTAGGAAATTTAATTCCCTACAAAAACTTGGGTGGTGGTGTACCAACTAAAAATGCATAGTTTTTGAGTTATAGTTAAAAAACTATAAGGTGTCCAAATTTACTCTAATTTACTCAATTCTCAAAAGTCCAAGCCTAAATTTAATAGCACTTTGTAGATTTATCATTGTTCGGGTACCATCCAAAACAATAAAATACCTTTAACGAATTAGTTCCTTATTGAATGACATAGATAATAGCCTATTATATGTGAAATCATAAATGTTAATAACAAAATCGATTTCTTTACTTTAATAAATAATTAAAAACCTCAGAAAATCCCACAAAATAACTATCGCCAAATTCTCAAAATAAAATCGAATATTCTCGAAAATCTAGAATACAAATATCTAGAATAGAAATTACGACTAAACGTGATTATACATTTTGAGTTCACGTACCCATTACGTACAAAGCAGAGGTAAAACCGTAGCAAGTGAAATTGAAATTTGGATGGATTATAACTAACTATAACTGTGGAATTGAAATACAAATCAGTTAATATCGGATTAATTAACCGAAAAATTTAAATAATTTAAATAAGTAACCCTACATTCATATACACAACAGTCAATCGTGATAAATTTCTTCTTGATATACCAAAGCCTTTCTCATAGGTACCACCTAAGGCGATTAATATTGTTTGTAGACGATTTTGTATTAGCGCGTTCTAAAGTACCTACCCACATTAATTTGTAAATAAATTAGAATTGCTAAAAAATCGATTTATTGCCTGCGTGATAATTTAAGTCAAAAGCAGCTACTGAGTGTTTAATCATCATAAAGTTATATGAGGCAGCTTTGGAATATTCATAAATCTTGTTACTGGAATTCCTGATTCGGAATACAAGCGCACAGAGAGCCTTACGATGTAATGATTTGCGTATATCTGCTATACATGTTCCTTCATCCTATAATAGATGATTTGAAAAGATCGTAGACCGAAATGAAAAAACAATGTTCTAGTTCTGGAAATAACTTTATTCAGCGATTTTCCTAATTCATTTATCCCATGTAACACTTTCCAGATCTGAAAACACTTTTGTGGGCTGGTGCATTGCCTAGTTGAAATGATTGCCTTTTTATGTTTTAAACCGAATCTTGCCTAACGAATTTTTTCATCCGGTTCATCCTGTTGTGAAACATTAAAATGAAATATAAAATCTAATAGGAAAAATAGGATAAATCAGAGATAATGCAGCAGAAATTGTAGTATGATAATATTAAGGCTAGTTTCGAAAAATAACAAAAACTTAGAAAGTCACAAAAATTCAAAATAATGTTTCACAAGTGTTTTTCCCAGAATACAAAATAAGATAATAGATAATAAAATTTAGATAAATAAAAAGATCAAACAAAAAGGGTCAAGATGAAATAAAAAAACCAAAACAAAAGAGTAGAATTAAGGAAACAAAAATAGTAGGAAATGAAACATATGTTATATAATAAAACGTTGACAATGAAATAAAGAAATACATAATTAATGTGTTGATGACAATGCAATTCGAAAGAAAATTATAAAATTGTAATATAGTAGTAATATGTAATAAATAAAATGTAGAACATCAAAAATAAAGCGAAAATTGGAATACCAAGAATATTGACCCAAAGTAAAAATAATTTTAAGCAATTCAATTAAATCGAACACAATATAATGACCCAAAATAATTTATGATGAGTTGAAAATTTGATACACATGCGTTATAATTCTTAGAATAATGCAAATTAGCAGAAATAGAAATTAAGTACACAAATTGTTAGTGTGAAATATCAGAAAAATTAGTATATAAGCACAGAAATTTACAACCAAAATTCATTCTATATTCAGTTTTCATAAAGTATTCAGTATTCAAATCAATAAGTTTTCAACATTAAAACATTCAACGAAAGTAAATTAAATTAAGTCCAGTAAAATTAAGAATATTTTGTAACAAAAATACAAAATCTAAATAAAAGAATTATTATCCAGATACAAAAGAAAAAGAATAAAATTTTTATTATCAAAATCTTCAACATCTACTACAAGACGATATATCCAGGAAATCCAGTCAACTGAAACATTGGTAAATATAACTAACAATCATCCTACTAACCCGATAAAGCGGGATTTTCTAAGACGAACCAATTGAGAGAAAAACGGCGTAATTGCTGTAATAATTGATTGGTTAATAAGAGAAAATTCCTTAGTTAAGCCTAGTCTACTAACCAAGACAAAAACTTCTTCACATACAATTCTATTCTGAAACTAACAACAGAATAGAATTAAACAAATACTCTACACTTCTCAGTATATACATGATAGAAGACGCTACACAAGCAATTTTATACATTAGAATCTTAATATGACATTATAAGAAATATAGCGTAGAATAACTACATATTAATCAGGATTAACTACAAGACATCGTAAAAGATTCATAACTTATTAACATTAAATTCATCCAAACAATACACGGTTAAGGAATAATTCTTCGGAACGACAATTACAATATCAACGTTGTAGATACAAAATAAACAACTACCATCATATTTACACATCATATATTTACAATATTCATACAAATATATACGAAAATAAGAATCCCAAAATATACAATATTGACGCAGTAGACAGCAAAAGCCAATCACCAAATATTTTACAACATAATAAAATACAATAATCCAAAAGGATTGAATAATACTCTCCGGTTAATGTTTTACTGCGGTTTGAATTTTATAAATTACTATACCATAACTTTCTTTGCCGATTTTGACCACTTTGGCTGTTTTGGTGCAGAAGTAGCGGGCTCAGTCCATTCTACCGTTTGTTATCGCAAATTAGGGTCATATTGGCAAAAATAGTTACAAATCGTTGCTTGAAATCAGTTTTATCCTTTCAGTTTTATACTCAACAGCTTTCTCCTACCTAATTCTTGCGTTAAAATATGAAACACACAGTTGGATGCACATATCCACAGTAATTTCAGAATTAGTCAGTCGTTCGTTTTCCATAACCATTTCATGTATACAGAATCAATCATTTCACCGGTAGTATCAGTTTTACTACCGGTGAAATGATGTCCAGCTAAGTCCAGGAGCAGCATCAGTTAATACGTTTATTTCATTATAAATTTATAAGCCTTTAAACCTTTTTTCACAAAGAATTTAATGACAGCCCGATGTTCATTTTTCCATTTTAAAAAAATACAAAAACACCTCTAGCTTAATCAGCTGTCTGAACAAAACTATTTGACAGATCAACTTGAAATTTCGTATGCGTTCATATGAAGGGTAAATGCATTCAATAAAGTTAGAGAACGGATTCTACTATAGGTAAATTTATGTGACACTCCACGAATTTTTTCAAATCACTTAGTATATTGTAGAATTATCGATTTGTTACCGTTTCAAGTCAAGGTCAACAATCGACTTATTCTAGCCATACGCTGTAACGAGTAGGTTATCAAAAATTACCGACATGAAATGATGCGATTTATGCTACAATACAAATTCAATGGGTGCTTTCAGAGCACCAAACAGTTGGCAACATGTTGAGTAAAATCACGGACAACGCTATGAAATTTAAGAACTTTATTAGTAATTCAAATCAAATTAGCAATGATTTCACTAAACATGATGCCAACAGTTTGCGGATCTGAAAGCACTCATTGCCTGCTGATTAACCCGTAAAGTGCGTTGCATGGAAAGAGTGATTGTTGAAAATTAATTTGCATTCAATAAAAATACTAGTAGTGTAAGTCATGCTTTATATAGCACTTTTATACATAACTGTCGAATAAAATGTATAGTAACATAAAAAGATTTGCTGTAGTTTGTTCTGTCCGAACCACGAAAAGTGCAAAGGAAGCCTGGATAGCGCTAAAGGAATTTCATGAACGTGATTCGCCGGGCACCAAAGTGCGAATTTTGCGTGAAATAATAAAACAACGTGCAACAGAGGATTCTAATATGTTGGTTCATATTAACCACATGAACGAATTTTTTCAGAAACACTACGCTTGCACTTGGTGAAAATCTCAAGCCAGAATTTTTTACGAGTGCCACGCTACTTGATTCATTGCCGCACAGCTATGATGGATTGATAACGGCGCTCGAGGCACGTGACGAAGGTGAATTAAGATCACCGTTGGTGAGTGTAAAGGTAATTGAGGAGTACAGACGACGAAAAGATAGAGATGAAACGAAGCATATTTCTGGTGATGCGAACGCATTAAAAGTGTTATAAGAAGAAAGGTCATTTTCGGAATAAGTGCGATGGATATGCAAAATGGAAAGCAAAGAAACCCAATGAAAGTGGAACATTGAAAGCAAATATCGTCGAGCAACATGAACCGGATAATTTTTTGTTCAAAGTTGGCGAGTCTTCAAGCGACTGGATCCTTGATTCTGCGGGGTAACATGTCATATTTCCAGTTGCCGTGGCGAATTCATTGAATTCAACGAATCATATACCGAAAATGTATCGGTTGCAAATGGCCAACAAGTAAAGTCGTCTGGCAGGGGCAACGTGATTGTGCATATTTTGTACGGAGATGGGAAAATAAATGAAATAAAAATCGAAAATGTTTTGTATATCCCATAAATCGGTGGAAAATTAATTTCTGTAAAACGACTGACCGAAAAAGGGTTAAGTGTTATTTTCAACGGAGACGTCTGCGAGATTTGGGTAAAAGAGTATCAGATTGCTGTCGGGGATATTGTCAATAATTTATACAGAATGCGTATGTCGAATAGTATTAATTTTGTCGCGAACAAACAACAACTTTGCATCCATGAGTGGAATCGCATTTTAGGCCATCATGCAGTGAAGAATATTCATCGCTGATTAAAAATGATACATGGAAGCTGGTAAATTTGCCTGAAGGAAAAAATTTGGTCGGCTGCAGATGGATATATAAGTTAAAAACTAGTGCTGATGTAAAAATGCAGAAATATAAGGCTAGACTGGTAGCACAAGGCTTTAGTCAAAAATATGGAGTTGACTAGGGGAGAGACTGGATCAACTGGAGTTGTCGCAAGACACACAACATTTCGAATTTTGCTTTCAATTGCAGCGAGCAGAAAAATGATGGTTAATCATTTTGATGCGAAAACCGCGTTTCTGAATGGCACCTTACAGGAGGAGATTTACATGCGTCAGCCACCTGAATATATAGCCTGTGGAAATGAGGATACGGTATGTCGTTTAAACAAAAGCATTTATGGTCTGAAACAGTCAGCACGTGTTTGGAATGAGAAATTGCATGACGTACTCATCAGAGCAAAAATGACGCAGAGCAAAACTGACACTTGTTTATACACTTACCACGGACAACGTGGCTACATGTTTGTGTTAACATATATGTCGATGATATATTGGTTATTTACGACACAAAAGATAATTTTGAGAAAACGTTGAGTTCGAATTTCAATATCGACAATCTTGGTTGGATGCAAACTATTTGGGAATGAGAGTCGCTAAACATTTTGAATGTTGCAGCAAGATTTAATTTGAAAAATCTAAACCGACTGATATTCCACTTAGTCCATCGTATCACAAACAAATCGATGAGGAGAAATTGTTGGACAATAACAGGTACCGTGCAGCAATAGGATGTTTGTTATACATATCGACGAATACTCGTCCTTATATTTCTGCAGCCGTTGCAATATTATCACAGAAAGTAGAATCACAGGCGCAGTTGGAACGAAGTTAAGAAGGTGATTCGTTATCTTAAAAGTACATCGAAACTACGTCTGAAATTAGGATGTGAGACAATTAACAAGTAACTATAGTTGGATACGCTGATGCGAATTGGGCAGAAGATCGCCAAACACGAAAGTCCAATTCTGGCCACATATTTTTGTTAAATGGTGCAATTAGCTGGTCTTGCAGACGGCAAGATTGTGTAGCCTCATCATCGATTGAAGCTGAGTTGAAAAATTGAGCAACCGTTCAAAGTACATTGATACCAAAATACATTTCGTAAAAATTGAATATTGTCCAACCGATGAGATGCTGGGCGACATGTTTACAAAGGGTCTTGCTAAAGCGAAATTTCAATTATTATAGGGATAAGTGTAATTTAATTAATTTGAATTGATTTTAGTGAAATGTTCAAAATCATATTATTTTTAGGACGATACTAAAAATTTCGATTTGGAAGATACTAAAAATTTCAGAAAAAAATTAAACGGAATGGGGATAATTTTTTTGTTGTTGAAAAGTAGAGCTGTCCCACGGACCGCACAACGCTCTTTACGGGTTAAATTTCTTTTTTGTTTTTTTTTTTACAGGAAAATAGGTAACGAGAGTTCTAAACTAGCCCAATTTAGTAAACACAATTCACGAAGAAGGACGGTATTTTCAAGTTTGGATTTAAATCTTAGGGTTTTTAAAAGTTAAAAATATTTCAATTCATTGAGAGAAAGATTTCAATGAGCTGACTGGCTAAATAAAATCTAAGGATTTAAATCCAAACTCGTGCATCAAAGTTGAAGGGTGCGTCGTGCGGAAATCAAGAGAGAGTTCAAGTTATACTGTAGTTAGTTAATCAGTGATCAAGTAAAATAAAGTATTATAAAGTGAAGTTATTTATTAATTGACCCCAGAGTGGTCTGTAAAACTGTTTATTATGGTGATTATTATCATACAGAGATCATGAGTTCGAATCTCGTCGGAGCCTTGAACGTTAGCAAAACTTTTATTTATTTAAATGGTTTTCGAAATTTTGAAATATTTTCTAGTGTTTAAATGTTTTTTGTTACAAGCGATCCCTCGATTATAGCATCCAGTGATACACGTTTAGAAGAAGTGTTAAACATTTAGTTCCTGTTAAAAGAAATAAAATAGAGATGATATTGACGAAATACTTAAAGTTGTTAAGACTGCGGTATCAATTAAACCTGAAAGAGGAAACCTAGCCATTATCATGGAAAGGCAGTAAGGAGAAGCTCAAACATTATTAGTCTTGTGCACGATGAAACAGCATGAAGTAATAAGTAATAATTTTAGAACGTTCCAGCCAAGATATGTCACGGCTTTGTATAACTAACACAAATAATGTAACCAAATAATTATAAATCACACTAAAAGTTTTGTAAAACAATGCTTTAATGCTATTAACAATTTTAATATTTTTTAAACGGAAACAGTAAAAACTAACAACCTCTTCCTAATTGCGTTAGTTTTTGTTTATTATTTATTTTACATGTATAGTGTAAAATATAATAGAATTTATTCCATATGGCAGAAACAACAATAATAATTACAAGAAAAATTAAGACGTTAGCATGCAAACTGTTGATCATACAAACATTCTAAAAATGTAATAAACAGTGGCTAAAACCTGGCATAACACACCATTTCACCATATACTCGATCATATTTCATTTAATATGTTGTTGGCATCTACATACAGTATTTTTAAAAATAAAAACCAAAAGCAATTTCTTAAGACTTCGAACCACAAACCTAATAAACATAAGTACGTAAAAAAATACGATTTGGTTTTCATGTCGTTTACAATTTTTGTCCTTGTTACAATATTTACATAGATAAATAAAAATGTTTATGAGTTTAGAAAACTCTTGATTTACGGAAAAACTGCACTCCATTACCTTACCATTTCTTTTTACTTTTTTTGTTTTGTTATAAAATACGAAACAAATAAGAAAATTTCACTAAACACGCAAATCTACACAGTACATACAGAGATAGAGACACAAACACTCTATAAACGAATGAAATAAAATATCGTGGAATTAATTTCGAATTTGTTTTGGTTGATGTTGTTGGTACATATCAAATCTCATACTCAGAACGTAATAAGAGGCCCATTAGCTCAGTTGGTTAGAGCGTCGTGCTAATAACGCGAAGGTCATGAGTTCGATCCTCCTATGGACCAAATTGTCTTTTTTTTAACAGGTCTTACTCTAGAAATTCCTTATATCGACGATTACTTGAGGCGCATTTAGACGTGTATCACTTTGGATGATTACCCGGAATGATCACTTAATGAAGAATGGACTGATGTAAAAGAATGAATTGAACGAAAACTTAACAGATGAACAACAAGAATAAATTAGAGAAAAGGATCGAGTGGGACACTCAGCAAGCAGACATATAGAGAAACTGCTGAAGAAACAAGATTACGAAATGAACTAAGTAGAATTACAATGAGTGAAGTTCGTGAAAACAACGATAGTTGACAAACAAAACATTAGTGTACGAGAAGTGCGAAGCAGAAGAAGTAGAGATTAAAGTTTGGCAGGTAGGCATTCCGTTATGATCCCACTAAAGAATACAATAAACACGAACACGTTTTCATTCGCAAAATTGATCAAGTTTGTCAGTTCTGCGGTGCCAAGAAGTTCAGTAAAGAAACAAAAGGAATGTGTTGCATGACTTGGAAAATTCGATTAGCACCATTGGAAGTGCCTCCACCAGAATTATTTCATTACATGACTGTACAAAATATGGGAGCGTACAATGCTAGCTTTCAAATGACATTATTTGGTACTACTTCTATGAGCAGTGAAAAATATCAATTTAATCCTGTGTTTTCAATTAAAAGACAACTCTATCATAAAGTGGGATCATTCTTACCATTGCCAATTGAATCTCATAAATTTTTGCAAGTGTGTTTCATTGGCGACGAACAAATGAAAATAGATCAACGTTGCGCAAGTATAAGTGGAAACAACGAGGGATACAATCATATTACCAATTCCCGTCATTTATTTAAACAATTTTTAGTTGATACGTATGCAAAAATAGAGGCAGAAAGAAGCATATTAATTCGATAGAACCAAAAGAAATTGCGTACAGAAGAGTACTTTCATTTGAGAGACGCAATCATGCAAGACTTATGATTTCACCGTCAACTAACATAGGAAGTCCACAACATAGGCACGAGTACACACAAGAAGATATGACCTAATTAAGAAAACATGGTCGCCCTGATTTATTCATAACAATCACTTGCAATTCGTCAAGGGCGGAGTTCAAAGAAGATTTGAGTGAGGTCGATTTTTTCGACAGAAACCAACAAATGCTAGTGTTAGGTGCTGGATGTACACAATCGAATGGCAGAAACGAGGATAACCTCATTCACATAATTTAATTTGGTTAGAATTATACAATATACTAGTGCAAGACATGATTCATGGTCCATGTGGTAATTAAATATAAATTCACCATGTATTACTGAAGGCGCAGGTGTAGAAAGAGATATCCAAAACCATATTTAAATAAGACACAAATAGGGGAAGCTTGATTTCCTAAATACAGAAGACGATCTCCCGAAAATGATGGTTTCACTACCAAATACGACTGCGATGTAACCAAAAGATAGAAGTAGATAATCAATGTGTAGTACCATACAATCCGCTTCTCTCAAAACTGTTTGAAGCACACATAAGCGTGGAGTACTGCCGGGGAGTGATATTGCTGTATTCGTAATAACCATAGAAAATATCCGAAAGATGAAATACTTCAGTTTCAATTAGGCAGAAATATAAATAGTAATGAAGCGGCTTGGCGAATATTGGGTTTCCCAATATATGATCGAGAAACAGCAGTTGTTTATTTGGCAGTGAATTTAGAAAATGGTCAACGAGTATATTTTACAATAGAAACTGCAGACAGAGTGGACAGAGAACCACCACTTTATCAAAGTGATCCGTTTGCAAGAATGTTGCTATATGCCGATGTACCATCATATGATACATAGAATGCAACAAGACGAATCTTTAATGCAGAAAACAAGGAACTCCAGTCGAACTTCACGAAAGAATCTTCAAAAGTGACGCATTGAGACGAGTGTACACGGAGCATACAAAAAATGCTGAATGCTTCTATCTCCGAATGCTACTACATAAAATTCGTGGATGAACAAGTTTCACAGATTTTCGTCGAGAAGCTGTATTGAAAGCAACCGCAAAACAAGTGAAACATTTGTGCAATAATATTGACAAATAGATTATGGGAGAAATTTATAGCGTAGCACTTATTATTTGGTTAATAAAAACGCTCTTCTTAGTTATATCCACAAAGTTTATTGTATAAATTATTTCACCATAAAAACTTATTTTATTACTTATATTTCAAATGATTTTAATTTATTATCAATATGAATACACTAATTAAATTATCTTTTAATTTATATTCTTTTCTCCGTACCGCGTTACCAAAAAAAATTTTGTTTTTTATTTTATTTAGTTTTTATTTTTTTTTTTGAAAGCAAAAATAAAATGTCTGCTCGCGAGGATTTTAATAATGACATTTTTACACGCCGATGCTCGAAACTAGAATGTATTTTCTATTTTTGTTTTGTTGTATTTTTTTGATTTCGTTTTTGTTTGTACATTGCAGTTGGTATATCTGAAATTTGTATGGAATAGATGCGTTCTTTTTAGTTTCAAATTTGTTCGCGTCAGAACAAAATGTTATTTGTTTATGTACAATTGTAGCGGAGAATGCATGTAAGAATGAATAGATGATTGAATAATTAAGTCAAAGAAATGAGTGAGTCGCTACAGGACTTCTCCGCAAGTGATTATCCCTCCCTAGGGAATGATTGTATGTGTAGTATCAATACGGACGGTTTTGAATGTTCGTGGGCTTGATGTTTGATCAGCCGGACAGAGGATTCCATATGCCGGTTTTAGTCGATCGATTGAAATGTTATGGTTCTTACCATTAATCGATACGACGAATTGTTTTCGAAGACGTCGAATAACTTTAAATGGACCTTCATAGGGAGGAGTTAATCCCGTACGAACCTTGTCTGTTCTAATGAAAACAAAATCGCAATTGTCGAGCGATTTCGGGACAAAAACGTCATTTTGTTTGGATTGACGAGGTGGTTTGAGTAAGGTTCTGCATGGTTTGTCGCAGTTGGTCGATGACTGTGTCGGTAGTTGGGAATGGTGAAAGAGGATTTTCGATGAAGAACTCCCCGGGTAGCTTGATGGTTTGACCATAAACCATTTCAGCTGGTGAGCACTTCAGATCTTCTTTCACTGTTGCTCGAATTCCAAGAAGTGCGATTGGTATTTCCGAGCTCCAATTTGTTGTATTTTTTGATTTCGTTTTTATTTGTAGTTGCAGTTGGTAGGTATGTCTGAAATTTGCATGGATAGATGTGTTCTTTTTAGTTTCGAATTTGTTCGCGTCAGAACAAAATATTATTTGTTTATGTACAATTGTGGCGAAGAGTGAATGTAAGAATGAATAGATGATTGAATAATTAAGTCAAAGAAATGAGTGAGCCGCTACAAATTCAAAGAAAGTATCCGAGCGCTGATTGTATTGTATCAGATGCGAGAAGATCATCCAGAATTAAATATCGAATTCAATGTAGATATATTTAATCAAGCACTTATTCGTTTGGAAGATAAATGCTTAGCAATAAGTAATCAAACTTTAGTAGAACTCGGAAAGCAAGCGACACGAATAGATGGAATCGATGCATTGAATTCCGAATATTAATGAATTATTGTGTATTAATGAATTATTGTGTATAAACATTGTTAATAGAAAGTCAAAAGCAAGCTATGATTTGATCATGGATCATATATGAACAGAGATATTGGTGGAGTAATCTATTTGGATGCATCAGGAAGTATCGGAAAAATATTTTTGATATAAGTTTAATATTGGCTGAAATTCGCCCCAAAAAACATATTGCGCTTGCATATTGGCATCATCTGAAATTGCGGCAACATTAATGCAAGGAGGACGAACTGCTCATTCTACTTTGAAACGGCCATTAATTGTTGCAGAACAATAATTTCCAGTTTGTAATGTATCAAGAGCATCTGAACGGGGTCAACTTTTAAAACCGTGTAAAGTAATCATTTGGGACGATCATTTGGGACGAATGTACAATGACGCATAAAAGTCATTCAAAGCATTAGATCCCTACAAAATATCCGAGGTATTTCAGAATTAACGGGAAGTGCTTTATTTATACTTTCTAGAGATTTTCGGCACACGCTTCCAGTTGAAGCAATCATTTCTCTTGCCTCGTGTGAAGAAGTACAAATAAGAACAAATATGAGAGTTCCACTTTTCAATGATGCAGAGCAAGACATTTTGCCGAAAACCTCATCCAAATTGGTCAAGGCACTCACCCAATTGATTGTGTAACTGGTTAAATTTAACTTATGAATGATTTATGTTGTATCGTCTTAGTTCTTTCTTCTGGTCCCATAAAAATTGTTTTGCGAATTCTTAATAAATGTTAGTGCCAAAATGCTGATTATATTAGTTATATTTATCTTTGAAGTGTCTTTGAAACAACTTTTCTTCAAAAACGTGGTTGCATGTGCCCTAACTAGGATTAACACGTTTGCTGTGGCAATCGATGACAACACTACGCTGTAAGATATTGAAGTTCGTTCATCAAAGATGGAGGAATACTTCACGGAGTTTAATGCTATTGCAGATAAACTGCTCCTAATTCCCAATCAAACCTCAAAATTTGATGAATTTGAGAACAAATATTTTAAGATTATGTCGATTTTTGCTCTAGAAATGCGCCAACGTCGAAAAATTGAGCTCCCTCAGATATCCAAAGCTGATTTGCTCAAAAAATAATACATTAATTCAGATGAATCAGGACCAGAAATTGTCACTTGCTGTTATTCAACAATTTTCAGGAATTTATAGTCAATTCTTTCAGATGAATCTGCCGACTTAATCCATCACATTCCGATTACTGATGTTAAATACAAAGAGGCTTGGGATAAGTTGCAAGCAAGATTCGACAAAAAAAAATAAGTCAGAATTCCTGCAACAAGAATTCTATGAAGCAAAAACGAATAAATCAACACAATGCTCCTGAGCTTCGTAAAATCGCAGATATGCCTGATGGCGCAGAGTTAGCAGGTATCACAAACCCAGTCAATAGCAGCATGGTTTATTTAACAGTAAGCACACAAATACCAAGCAACAGTAGCAGAGAAACTACAAACAGAAATTATGAAGCAGCCGATTCACAATCAACCATCCAACCAGCTTATTTAACCGACCACACTGATAAACTTTCAATCTCAGTTTCAGTTTCTTTTAATTTATTTCAGCAGATCCGCACAATACAACCTGAGCTTACATCAAGCAATGCATCCTATTCATAAAATTCTACTTTCAACATAGCGAACTCATGTCCAAATGAGTCTGTGGCTTCCAGAGTCTCAAATCCTTCTCTGACCTTGCTGCTAACGGCCTTAATTATAGTACAATACTCTAGAGGATCTTACCAGAAGTTTCGCGCGTTGTTGGACTCAGCTGCAGAAACCAGTTTCCTATATCCAATCCCTAAATCTGCCGCGTAACCGTGCCTGTACAAATATTAAGGTCTTAGGTTCTAAACGGAACAAGCGGATCTTTCCATTTACAATATGTAAATCAATTGATTCGATGGTTGATGCAAATGAAAGTGATAATTTTAACACCGAATTTTTGAATTCGATGAAATTGCTAGAAATACCTTTACATTGTTTAAGATTGAAAATAAGATCATCAATTATTTTGTTGAGAATATAATTGAAGCAAAAATAATGTCAGGAAAAGATACAAGAAAAACAGTATTTATCCCGAGGATTCCGCTCATATCTACCTAACTGCCGTTTCAATTCAAAAGAATGCAATTTCCAGTAAGATTAGCATTTAGTATCACTATAAATAAGGCACAAGGACAAATGTTAAGATATTGTGGTATTAAGTTAAAAGAATCATGCTTTTCTTACGGTCAGTTATGTAGCTTACTCTAGAGATGTAGTTCATAAGCAAGTAGTGTAATAAAATAAAATAAAAAGTGAAAAAGTAGAGGTTTCTTTCACAATACAACTATATTGAGAATTTGAGGATTTAGTTAGTTTTATAATTTCTGTATTTTAAAGGTTCAATTTGATAGGAGCTGTCTGGCTTTGTCCGAGCGAAGCATGGCTAATACCGGCCAGTTTAAAATAAAAAACATGAACCTTTTATGATTCACACAGATTTTCCTTCTGAATTCGAAATTATTGGTGTATGAAACTATAGCGTATTTCTCCGAAATTGCCGAAAGTTTCCCCTCTAAAAATCAGGAAGAAATGGCAAACATTTTGGAGAAAAATTCGAAGTTAACTGTTAATTTCCAATAATTATTTTCCAATTATTTATTGAAGCGAATTTATTTTAAATTCAGTAGGTAATAGGTAGGTAAGATACCTCAGACAGAAATTAGAAAAGAGTGAAAAAATAATGAGCTTATATGAATTCTAAATGAAATATTAAACAAATTTTTGGAGTGTGGATTTGAATGGACATATTAAAAAAAACATAAAGGACTGAAACCTCATGTGGTGATCAGAATTTCGGTCTTAAAAATTAATTCAATTCCCAAATTAATCCCTAACTGAACCTTTTAGGTCAATCTTCAGCTAAAATTTACTTCTAACCCTTCAATATCCCAAAAAAAACACGTGTCAACAGAAATTAACGTGTGGCTGTACCCAGGGCATATCCACGTGGTGACGATGGGCAACGGAGTTGTCCCACTATTCGGCTAAGTCCTTGAGAGCTACGGCTTTCATGCCGTCATGGCAACCACACATAAAAATGTTACGATGGACGGGAGGGATACCCCAGCATCGGCGTCTAGTCAGGGTGGGAAAGCGGGCGCGCTGGCGTCGTCATCATACGACCGTTGCTCTTCAAGGGTAGGCGACTTGGCCTTCGAGGAGTATACGGCTACAAGAAGACATCAGTGTGATATGGTTTTGTTACATTTGTGGTAAATTTAAAATAGCTAAATTTCGGAAGACTATATCTGACTCGACTAAAACTATATACCACGAGTGTTTCGGTAGAAAATCTTTGAGGAAAATATGTGAACTCCAAATATTATATGTAATGCATGTTCAACTACGCTAAAGCGGTGGAAGAATACTAAGTGTAACTCAAATTTAAAATATACAACACCCGCAATATGGAAAAAACCTCTATCGAAAGAGGAATGTTACTTTTGTAATATCGAAGTGAAAGGTTTTATTTTAAAGAGTAAATCAAATATAAAGTACCCAGATGTGGTACATGACGAAACCTGTAAAGTCCAATTACTTCAGCTCAAATTTTTCAAACAATGGAGTAATGGAAGTTTCAAAGGATAACGTAGATGAGAGTGAAGCGTCCAGCGGGAAACAATTTTACAGCGGTGAAAATGAAACGGAGAACAGTGAAGAAGAGTATATTGCACCTAAAGACGAGAAAGTTCTAATACTATTCACTCAGATTGACATCAATAATTTGATTAGGATATACGCATTACCAAAAGATATATCTGAAGACCTAGTTGAAACATCGAAACTTGGTAATCCCTACAAAATCTTCAATTTGTCGAGAAAGAGAAATGGTATTTCGGAAGCACTTTACTAAAGATAAAAAAACTTCATTGGTGTATGTATTACACAAATATACCGCAGCACGGATGAATCATTTAAAACCTAATATTTACAAACCTAACAAGTGGAGAATACTCATTGACTCCTCAAAACTTATCTTAAAAGCGGTATTACTGCACAATAGAAATAAATATGCCACTGTCCCAATAGTCCACTCAATATCTATGGGAGAGAATTATCGAGATCTAGGATATATTTTGCAAAAAATCAAGTACTCGGAGCACAATTGGCAAGTTTGTGGGGATTTAAAAATTATAACCCTTGTTTTAAATGTCTCTGTAATAAAAGAAACCGAGAAAACCATTACGTTAAAAAACAGTAGCCGCTAACAGACTGTCTTCAGCCAGGTAACCTAATGTAATTGAAGAACCTATATCAGATCTCTCAAAAATTCTTTTACCTCCACTACACATAAAACTTGGCTGATGAAGCAATATGTGAAGGCATTAGATAAAGAATGTCAATGTTTCCAATACATAGCACAACAATTTCCAAAACTGACAGAGGCTAAAAGTAAAGAAGGTATTTTTAACGGACCTCAAATATGAAAACTATTTCAAGACAAAAATTTCGTTAAAACCATCAAAAAAATGAGAAAGCCGCCAGGCTCAGTTTTAAAGAAGTTTATGAAAACTTCTTAGGAATCACCAGAAGTGAGCATTACAAAGACATTGTTAAAAAGTTGATAAAAAATTAAAGGCAATTGGGATGCATTTTATGAACTTAAAATTCCATTTTTGGATTTCCATTTTGATTACTTTTCTATTACAATTTAGGCGACTATAGTGAAGAGCAAGAGAAGCGCTTCCACCAGGATGTAAGTGAAATGGAAAGGAGATATCAGGGAAGGTGGGATATTAACATGTTAGCGGACTATTGTTGGACGCTCAAGAGAGATGAAGAAACAAATTTGAGAAAAAGACGTAAACACTTCATAGGATGACACACGCAAAGCTTTTTTATTCGAGGACAAGAGAGTCCGTTTAAACGCAAGAAATGAAAATCAACAAACTGTAACTCAAAGTCGAACTCGTTTCAACTAAACTTTCTTAGTTAGGTTTCACTTTCCTATTGCCAGTAAGCAGTAACTTTGTTTCAGTCACACAAGCCGCAAATTTGTCTTATTTGTCTTCTATTTGTAACTTACTCTCTGAATTTCAGTTTGTTGTCATAGTTCAAGTGTGAGTTTTGCATCTCGGTTTGAGTAGTAGTTTGTTTGTCTGACTTTCTAACAATGGTTTAGTTAGTCAAAAGCCCATTAGTAACCAAAATAGAAAGATAAATTACTTTGGAATTTTTTTGGGCATTTTGACCTAAAGTGGATTACTGAAGTGTCATAAGTAAATTTGGACTACGAAATTCTTTTTTGTGGTTAAAAATACTCCGGAAACTAAACGGTACAAAAAATACACTTTGGTATTTTCTTGGCCAATTTTGACTCAAAATTGGGGTTTTGTGGAAAACTGGTGGGTGATGAAGCAAAACGGATATCGGATTCGTATTCAGCGCATCAAAATACATAAAAATGGACATGTCAGGCCTCGGGTTCAGATTTTTTTTTTTTGTGTGCCGGTGGAACAGACTGATGAGTATAAGGGTTTTAAGTATTTTGTTTTATGTATATTTGTCCCTATATAGCTTTAACTAAGCTGCCTAGAGGCAAGTCAGCTAATGTTTTAAATTTTCAGGAAGTAGTCTGTGGCTTCCTACAACCTTACTACCTTTAATGGCCGTATTTGCTGGTTTGTTTCAGAAGACAACATCGTATGAAACTAAACGTAACCTACACAAACTATATATATAAATATAATATGTAAAAGAATTTATACCAACATCAAAATAACCCCTTTCAATTCAATAATTTGTATATAACCAGGACAACCTGAATTGTGAATCGACTGAATGTACTAACAAACTATAGCAATATTGTATTCTGTACATATTTTCGTCCACAAAACAATAACAAAAAAAAAATCTAAATACAAATACTACATGAAAATTCTGAGACTGGTGCCTCCATCCCTATAATATACTTAGTAGCAATAATAAAAATTTATCACCGTGTATAAAACGCAAAACTTTTCCATTTTACAATTTTCAGTTGTTAGTTAAACGTTTGTAGCGAAACAGTTCCCAAATTTAAAAAATTTTTATTTTCTTTACAAAAAAAAAAAAAAAAAAAATTTATTCATTCAAATATGAAAATGGGAAGTAGTGGAAATTATGGAAGTAACATAAATGGATACTCAGCATCTACAAAACCGTCGAAATATTCACTATACAAAAATGGATTAACTGGATTAAAAGCATCAGCAACACCAAGAGGATATTATAGTGGTGGTGTTGGTGGTACAAGTGGTACTGGTAATGGTAGTATTGGTGGTGGTACAGGTTCTGACCGTGACAGTATAACTGGCCGCAGTCGAAAAGGAAAATCAAGGCAAGAACGCATCTTAAAATTTAGTTAGAAATCAAATTTATTTGTTTGTGTGTGTGTGTGTGAAAATTTTGTGAACAATTTTAAAACAATTTGTGAATTTTCTTTTATAATTTTATTTATTGATCAAACAATGAGTTTTCATCATGTACAATATGTATTAAAATCGTATTACAATTTTTTTCCCATAAATCAGTGGCATTTATAAAAGCAAAGTTGTTTTATGTATACGATTCTAAATTATTTGAAATCAAGCGATTGTTCGAAAATCGGGAACAAATAAAGGGTTATTGTGATGAAAATAAAAACTGTTTACGAATTGTCATTTGTGAAACGTGAAAATTTGCAATAAGTGCTTGCCTATATTATTGTTGGGATTTGTGTGCCAATAAATGTTTACTTTTTAAGTTGTAATTCTGAGAGTGCGAAAAATCATTTCATGTAAATAATAAGCTGGTCAACAATACCCGGTTTAATTAGATAATTTTGCAACCAGTTCTATAATTTATATGAAGGCGTTTTCAGACCAAAGGTAGATTTAATATTAATATTCGATAAGGACATCTAATCTAAATAAAGAAAATGCAAATTAATAAATATTAATACAAAAGGTTTACTCTAAAACGAGAAGCATGACAAATAAGTTTATATTGTAACAATTCAAAATTAGTCAAAATTTACCGTAATTAAAATCTCCCGAAATAAAATCTCTGAATAGTGAAAATCACTTTTGTGGGACTTCAACAAAAAATCGAGAATTCGAATAGTTCGAGAATCATTTTAGAATTTAAAATATTGGAATCCTTAATTAATTTTTATTTTTTCCGTTAAATTCTATAATAGATCCGATTTATCTTCTAGTGTTCTATACAAGAATTCAACTTATTTCAAATTTTAAAATTAATTTTCTAAATTCAGAATGATTAAAAAATTATTAACATTGGGTTTCAGATTTCCTAATTTAATTTATAAAAGCTACATTTCAAGACGCTTGATATGATCCGCATAAAACCATGTTTCCTTAATGACTATTACAAACAACTATTTATTCAAAATTAAAATTTTACGTTCAATTAAGTTTATTATAATAAAAAGTGTGTTTATTTAGTTACTTATAATTGTTATTTAATTTATTTTTTATTTAATTTCTAATAAAACTATACCTCCGACGTTTCGATCGGTTTATATCATCATTTTCAAGGAGTGAATATGTCGGAGGTATTTTTTATTAGAAAAATAATAAGAAATAAATTAAATAGTTTAAGTAAAAACTAAATAAATACAATTTTTAGAATAATATTTAATTTATTTTTTAAGTTTTATTTATTTTATTAAAATATTTTTTCGATTTTTAGCTTAAATTTAATTTTTTATTAAATTATTTTAACAATTTCGACAATTTATTCATGCCCGATTTCAGAACAAAACAGCAATTCTTCAGTTAAATAATATTTCCTCTCTTTCTTATTTTCTGAGCTCCTAAATCAATCAAATCATATTTTTTTTTTGATTATTTTAGTGATTGATTAGTTCAGGAGCAGCACAAAAATAAATATCTACGATAAAAACCCGACCTCGTAAGTCCACCTTAAGCCAAATATGTGCTTGTTGGGTTCAGTTAAATCATGGTAAGTAGTACCCATTTCTTGAGTAGAAATGGCAGCATTCACCACTGAATGAAGCAAAATGGACGTCTATGTTTGGTTTGTTTTGATGATGTGTCGTAACATAGCCTAACGTCATATTTTGTTATTTTCTGATTTATCTATTCGGTTGCAAATATGTAAACCATTTACCCTGTAAAACTTTAATGAGTTTTTCAATTTAAAATTATATTTTCAAGCTTTATTTGGTTTTGCGGCTGAGTAATAAAAATGAGAAAATTATTTCTTGTAAGTGAGCTCCTGGGCCCGTATTATTGAAATTAGGTCAAGAAAAGTCACCAGCTACTTTTTTTCAGTGAACTTCAAGAATACGGGCACTATTGCTTTTGTTTATGAACATTTCCGACGACATTCTGGCATAACTGCGGCTCAATTTCTTGAATACAATTAATAATATCGCCCGCTTCGTGGCAATAACTCCTATCTGCAATTTTTGTATAAATGAGATTTTGACGTAGAAATACGGGAATATAGGGTACGTACCTATACATGTATGTTTAACACGTTCACGACCGAGATGCTCAAACTAGGGGACTAGCGCTGCCTATAAACCAGATGATAAATTTGCACGAAATAAGCTAATTGAAGCCTAATGGCAGAATAAATGTTTTATTTATGTGTTTTATGGGATTTGTGACGTTATTAATATATACGAGAGAGCGTTAACGTTATTAATATATATGAGTATGACGCATATACGAGTTTTCCCCTAAGCCGAAAAAAATTCAAGAGAATCTTTAAACCAATATAGAAACTTTAATATATTACTGCATATATGCGTCCTATTAATATACAGAAAGAGAAAAAACAAAAAAATTGATAGATACAACTTTTACTTCTCGTAGTCCATATAAACAAGAAATAGTTTTTCTCGTTTCCTGGAAAACATATAGGAGTTCTCCTTTACGTCATCAATTCTTTGTGGATCGTTGGCATAGACTTTTGCCTTCAAAAAGCCCCATAGGAAAAATCTAGGGTTAACACCGCAAAATCAATATCGCAAGGGTTAATATCGCAAGATCTAAGTAGCCAATTAATGTTCCCTCTGCGAAAAATTATTCGATTACCAAAGCGTTCACGCAAACGGCAAAAGGTCAATTGTTTTAAGAAAAAATTTAATTAAAACCAAAATATTAATTCGCAAAACGCATATAAGTATACCATATTTAGTTAACGCATAAATGAGGGGTATAGAATCAATGGCGGCAATCTCCATTTTTTCATTTTTCAGATATTTTATGAAAACTGTTTTGGATATTTAGAAATAAATTGAAGAAAATATTTAATGTTCAACATAATTTTATAATTTTTGATTATATTATATCGATTAGGCTCAAAGCTGATTATTAGTGTTGTAAATTAAGGATAAAAAATGAAGATTTCCGGTTTTGATGCCAAGTAGAGAGATTGTCGTATTTGTTACTAATAGCACAGATAAGAATAGACAGATGGCGATCTTGTATGGGCCATAATTTACATTCTAAATTTCAATACCAAATTCCAATCTAATCCTTTTAGAGCAAGACGCATATATTATAAAATAAAATTTTATTTGAAGTTGATTTATGTTTGCTTTGATATAATCAAAATATCCATACGTAAAAAAAGATAAAAAGAGACAGAAATGTACGTCCTGCTCTAAAAGGATTGGATTGGAATTTGGTATTGAAATTTTGGAATGTAAATATGTATAGCCCATACAAGAAACACATCTGTCTATACTTATCTGTGCTAATAGAATGCACAAATAATTTAGTTTTCTTGTTTTTAAGTAAAAATATATTGTAGATTATTTAAGTTTAAAATTATATTATATTTTATTCAAATTTATAAAAAATTCAAATTATATATGGCGGAAAAAAATATATTAAACATCATTTTAATCAAATTTCAAGTACAATAAACATTATTAAAATTCATGATAGTTCAGGTACGAAATCACATTCCTCGGCTTCATTAAAGACGTTTGTATTACTCGAATCTTCATAAGATTCGTTAACATTCAATAATACTTTGTACTATTTAATTGCTTATTATTTGCCAATCTGGTCCAAAGTTCTTGAGTAATAAATTTTTTACATCCCGCAGCTTGAGTGGATTTACATGTTTTGCACTGGCTTTGATTTAATCGAGTTTTATTGCCAATGTCGATTTTCTCCCTTTTGTAATGGATTTAAATGCACAAAAGTCATTTTTATAATGAATTTCACCTCTAATTAACACATTACTTGAAGCTGCTGGTCGTTTTAAATAGTATCGGTAACATTCCTTAAATCGGAAGTGCCATGATCCTGGTGGCTATATATTTTGTCGTGTGGCACTTTCCCAATCCATATTCACGCAGTCTTCTCCCAAATGCACTATAGTGGCAGATTCCGCAAAAATCCCAATATATTCTTAGGATCCGAAATTACTTCTCTTTGTTTTATTTTTTTCTCGATATGGCCAAATACCCTATCCGATGGTAAAAATGAGTGCCCGACAATAGGAAAAACCAATTCTATATTTCGAATGTTTGGAGGTGCCTTGGACGATAACCATTTACAACATATTCCAATGACCGTAGAGCTCTTGTTTTGGCCGCTACATCCCTCTGCGACAAGACGGATAATTATTATCAATTTGAATTTTATTTAGACGTTAACGTTTTTTTAACGCTAAATCTACAACTCAAATTTTAATGTGATTTTGCCGTTTTTGCAACAAAGTAATAAAAGGACATGCTAGTAGAGGATCGATTAATGAATAAAATGACATGCAAAACTTATTTTTCAAAAAAGGAGATTGCCGCCTTTATTTTTACACCCCTCAAATACCTATTGAAATAAACCGATTCAGAAAAAATGTGGTGAATATATAAATAGTAATAGTACAACAACCGTGCTATTTATGTGCTTTTAGTTGTTTGATATGTTTCATGATTTTTGCTAAAGATAATTTTCATTGCAATTTATGATTTGATAAGTAAATCTGGTGCGTCTTTCCTTACTTCAAAAATGATTCGACGTGAATTATTATTCGACAGTTTTCGAGTATGCGGCATGAATCCTATTGAAAATTTGCTATAGGTTTGGGCGAAAAGAAATGTTTTACATAGCAAATTGTATTTTAAATTGTTATTTTTTAATAAAAAACCTGACGATTCGTTGGTATATTTCATCATTTTCCGCCAATTTTTAGATACAATTGATTTGGACAGAAAAAGAAGTTAGCAGCACTGATTTATACAATAATTTCAAATAAAATTTTTATAACGAATGTTTTTAGAAACCGAAGTGTCCAAAACATCTTCCATTAAACCTATATATATTCTTTTATCGGTAAGTTGAAGACATTATTATTTTGGCCATTAATAGTTTTACTCCGCGAATGAAATTTACATGTGAAATTGAAAATCAAGGTGGTTTAGCCTGTTTTATATTTAATCAACATTTTATCAATAAAATTCTCCATAAGTTTAACTATATTCAAAAAAATTTGATTTCGAAATACAAGAAAAATAATTAAATTCCACTAGATCCAAATTAGTGCATTAAACGGATATTATTTTATTTATTTACTAAAATTTTTAATTATTCCAATTAGCTCATTCATAATAGAGTATAAATTACACGAAAATCTAATATTTAAAAAAAAAAACAATGTGTGTAGCCTCTACGCGAGACAGAAGTGAAACTTTTTAAGCTGTAAATTTGTAATTACTACAATTTATCGTTCAATGGTCCGGCTGGCATATACAGTAAAATGTGTAGCTTTTCCGCAGCAAGAATTGAAGAAATAGTCAATTGATCCTTATATTGTTATAGGAGTATTATACAAAGTCAGAGTAGATACATCCAAATTAGATAATTGCACATTCTACATTATCTAGTTATTTTTCTCATTCTCTGTTACTCCATGATTTGGTAAAACCGGATTATCACAACTCGATACAAAATCTACCTATAGAGGCACGATAAACAAAAGCAATATTATTTACTAATACTGATATTAAAGCTACATTTTAGCTTGAGAACGCAAGGAAATTGTGATAGTGTATTGTTCGGTTTATATTTTAAAGTGAATTTTGCTTAAGACAAACATTTTCTTCAAGAGAAATTCAGAATACTAAATAATTTACCTAAAGTAATGCAACCAGCCATTGATGCATAGGTACAGTTTTCTCATATCATTTGGAACTATTGCAGAGTATAATTTCCATGTCTCATTTTGTAGCTAGCATAAACCAATTGTTTCATGTTTGAATTGCCCGAGAAAAAGAAATACATTTTGTATTTAGTTTAAAAGTATTTAATCTTAATTTGCCAACTCTCATTGTATGATCCTTTAAATATCTATACAAATTTAAGTTTTATAAACTTCACTTCTCTATTTATTGTAAATTTACAATAAGTTATTTAACATAATAACCGCCTACATCTAAATAGTACAAAAACATTAAGTTTGAGATATTTGTGTACAAGCAAATTATTTACAAACACAATTTTTATACTTGTTTTATATATTAATATACATACTTGTAAATTGCAATCAATAGGCCCGATTCTGCCTTCCAAAATTTTATGTTATGTTATGTTATTTTTGTTTTTTCAATACAAATTCATATAGGAAGCGGGGAAATAATATAACATAACATGAATTTTAACGTTGCAGAATCGGGCCTAATACCTCAATATACTATAAATCTGGGAGGCATTGATTCGAGTATTCGACTGTGTAGATGTTGTTTTTGTATTGCTTGCAAATTGATTCAATTTCGTTTCAATATTCTTTTGTTTATTTTCGAATCATACCATGCCTAAAAAAATTTCAATTCAAAAATAAAAGAAATACTGTCGCTTTTTTCGTTTCATATCGCTTCTTCATTTTTTGCTTGTAATTTTTGTTTTGTTTCATCGATTTTAAAAATCACGCCGGTACTAAAGAAGTTTCACTTCAAAAACTGCATTGTTTCTGGTAAGATCAGTAAAACTTCAAATGATTAAAGTCCCTTCAAGAATATAGCCCCTTTCCGTTTGTAGACTGTTGCATTGGACCATTGGATCTTCAATTTTCTGTATATTCACTGTATAATCGGCCAACTAACAAAATTTATCAAGCATCTCCGAATTTGCAATAAAAATTGTTAGGTTATGAACATGGTAAAATAGATCGACATGGTTCGTTATTAAGCAAGTATAAAAATTTAGTGTACATAATATAGAACTTCTCAAATTAGAATTATAGTAAAAACTCAATTTAATGGACTCAAATCGTACAATTTTTTTTATTATTTATGATATTTCAGACTATCCGTGAAAGTCAAGATATATCCCTTATTTGGCTTTTTGTTAAAAAACAGATTGATTTTATGGAATATGTTCAATTAGAAATTTACTTGGTTATTTCTTTACCACCATACACATTTGATAAAATTGGACACGTTTGATGGAAATGGGATTCTAAAATGAATTTTGGAAGGATCTCTGGAATATAACCAATTCGGAAGGAACTTCGTAATTTCTCAGCCGATTACGATACATGCTTACGTTTCGGTGCAATTCAGCATGTACGATGGAAACGAGATTCTAAGATAATTTTTGGAAAAACTTCTGGAATAAGGTCAATTAGGAAGGAACTTGGCAATTTATTAACCGAAATGGGATTCTAAAATATTTTTTAGAAATAGTTCTGAAATACGGCTAATTCGAAAGGGGCTCGGTTATTTCTCAACCGATTATGATTTGCCGATTTGATGTAAAAACCCAATTAGGAAGGGATTTGGCGACATCTTAGCTGATTATGGTGGAATTCAGCATATAAGATTCTAAAATATTTTTTTTAAAGCCTTTAAGGACTTCTTCTAAAAATCAATATAAAATCCCGTTTCCATTGCACTTGCTGACCTTCATCATAATATGTAGAAAAATTACCAAGTTCCTCCCTAATTGATCAAATCACAGATTTGTTTTTTTTTTCGTTTTATTCTATGTAATCTTTTCTGGGGCTCAAGGCACCCCAAACTCTATCGTAGTTAACTTTTACCGTCCTACTTTACGCAGTATTAGTCAAATCGAGGACCTACGGCTATAGCCCCTCTTTGTATAAACCACCTGCACATTGCATTGCTTCATGCCAGCCTATAGTGCTGACACGCAAGGTGGGTTGGCCCATAGATTCTGCACTCCCAACAGGGGGTTATAGTTGAGATGATGTGTTTTGATGAAAAAACCCTTTTGCATCCCGCCCCTATCGGGATTCGAACCCGGTACCTCCCCATCTAAACGCCACAGCTTTAACCACTGAGCCGTTTGGTCAGTGAATCACAGAACTTCATGTATAATGTCCTTAAGAATCCCATTTTCATCGTACATGTTAAATTTCATCAAACCGGTTAAGAAATTGCCAAATTCCTTGCTAATTGGCCATATTGAATAACTTCATCTGAATATTATTTTTGAATATTATAATTTCTATAGTACATGCTGAATATCAAATAAACAGTTAAAAAGTGGTCCAGTTCCTTCCTAATTAGCTGCGTCCCAAATCATTTTAGAATTCCATTTCCACCGTACATGGCGAATTTCATCATAATCGGTTAAGAAATAACCGAATTCCTTTCTAATTGGCCATATTCCAGAACTCCTTCTAAATATCATTTTAGGATCCCATTTCTATCGCACATGTCAAATTTCACCAGAATTGGTTAAGAAATAACTGAGTTAATTCCTAATTGGACATACTACCCCGAAAAGCAATTTACGATTTAAGTAATATAAAATAACCGATGAGGGACTGAGGGACCAAGCAGTTTTTGGTTGGACACTCGTTTCCTCAAGTATTATAGGATAACCACGATTTGTAAGACCTTAGGCGGTGTTTATTAACTGAACGAAGACCGACCGGTCATTTAGCGGTTTTTTGGTTGGTCAAATCCTGGTTCAATTATAATACTAAAAACCGATTTTATTATCTGATTTGTTTGTTCGCAAAATAGTACACAGGAACCAGAATTAGTTAGGCGTTGGACAGTGCTTATTGACTGAATAAAAACCGATATGTGGTTTATCAGTCTTTTGTCGGTTAAATACTATCACAATTAACGTGGTAAAAGTTTAGCGCCATCTTACATAGCGACCGGTTATTTAGCGGTTATTATACTCATCGATAATTTTGTGACGAACTTTAAACGGTTAATGCATCGTGTATTTTTTTTTTGTTCTTTCATTTATCATTACGAAATTTAACCAATTGTCTGAATATTATGAAAATGTTTCGGCTTTTTTATCGACAATGTATTATTATTTATTATTATTATTAGTTGAGGGCCATGTGGGCGTTCAAGCCACCCCGCACTGCGACCTAAAAGATCTTTTGTGCATGGACCCTACTTAATGAGCCGTCCAGTCAATATTCAGGCTCTTAATGAACCTGACAATACTGCCGGCCGGTATATGGTGCATACCATCCGGGCTCATTACTCTCCCTCCTAGATGTTGTAACCTTTTGCAGAAAATGGCTGGGCAATGGCACAGAACATGTTCCGCTGATTCCGCTTCCATGTCACAGAAGCGACATCTATCCGTCGGACTTAGGCCCATTTTCTTAAGGTGATACCTTAAGGGGATGTGACCTGTGAGGAAGCCGGTAAGCAGCCTCAACTCAGGTTTCCTAAGTACGAGACATTCCTTGGCCCTGGCCGACGAAGGTGAAATAAATTCCTTCGCCTGTCGCAAACCTGGAATTCCGCGCCAGTAAGAGGACTTTTGCACATCCTCCCAGCGTTTAACTGCTGCCCTAAGGTGCCCCTTAGAGACGCCGCAGAAGGGCTCTGGTCCAATTAATGGAAAGGCAGATCCCTCGCGGGCGAGGACATCAGCTGCCTCGTTTCCCACAATTCCAGTGTGCCCTGGCACCCAAACAAGTGTTACCTTATTTGAGCTTGCCAGCGATTTAATAACCTTCAGACAATCCCATACCAGCCTTGACTCAATGGTAAAAGACCTAAGAGCCTTTAAGGCCGATTGGCTGTCTGATACGATATAAACCTTTGCGTCGTTTAGGCCTTTAGAAATGCCTATCCTAGCACAAAGTTCTATAGCATGCACTTCTGCTTGAAAGACGGTTGCATTGGTACCCAAGGACTTCGAGAGTGATACTCCACTCCCATGTATTCCTACCCCCGCCCCATCTTCCGTTTTTGATCCATCTGTATACCACACCAATGACCCTCGCTCAAAGGATGGTCCCCCTGTACTCCACTCCTCCCGGTCAGGTAATCTAACACAAAAGGGTTTGTGGAAATCCAGTTTGGCTGGCATACAGTCGGAAGGCATTCCTATAGTGGGATCTGTCTGAAACTCCTTAAGGATCTCCAGATGGCCCACCATATTGCCTGGTTTGATGTTACCCTCCGCCTGCATCTTAAGGGCCATATTAACAGCATCCTTTTTTACATGCAGATGCAATGGAGTTAGTCCTAGGAGTGTCTCCATTGCTGCGGTCGGACATGTTTTCATTGAGCCCGTAACCCCAATGCAGGCCATACGCTGAACCTTATTCAATAAAGTTTGCGCTGTCCTTTGTTGAGTTTTAGGCCACCACACTAACGATGCGTAAGTGATCATAGGCCTAATAATTGTTAGAAATGACCAGTAGATCATTTTTGGTTGTAGTCCCCAAGTACGTCCATAGAGTCTCTGACAGGCCCAAAAAGCCTTAGTGGCTCTATTATGAATTTTTTGTATATGTTGTTCCCAGTTCAGTTTATTATCCAGGATAACCCCTAGATATTTAACCTCTTTGGAAAAGGCAACAATAGTACCGTTTAACGAGGGAGCTACAAGCGAGAGCTTTCTCCTCCTCGTAAAAGGGACAATGACAGTTTTGTTTGGATTGACACTAAGTCCTTCCTTGTTACACCACTGCCATATCAAGTTGAGTGCATTTTGCATGAGATCAGAGATGATATCATCAAACCTGCCTCTAATCACGATAGCCACGTCATCCGCATAGCCCTGGACATCAAACCCATGGCTATTTAGGAGGACCAGCAGTCTATCAATAACCAATGACCATAAAAGAGGAGACAGTACACCTCCTTGGGGACAGCCCTTTACGGCCCTGATGGTTACTGACTCGCCACCTAGTGTGGCTGTAATATCGCGATATTTCAGCATGGAGCGGATCCACCTAGTTGTAGACGGCGGAACCCCCTTCTCCATAGCTGCCCTCTCTATTGAACCATAGGAGGTATTGTCAAATGCCCCCTCAATGTCCACAAAGGCACACAGGGCAATTTCCTTAAAAGCCACCGCTCTTTCAATCTTCGTGACTAGACCACTAAGAGCCATCACAGTGGATTTGCCAGCTTGATAAGCAAACTGGTTCCGATGCAGTGGGTTATTTACAAGGATTTCATTTCTTATTTGATTATCCAGGATTTTTTCCATCGTCTTCAATAGAAACGATGTTAGGCTAATTGGCCGATAAGCCTTGGGCTGGGTGTCCAGACGACCCCCTCCCTTTGGTATAAAGACCACATTTACTTTCCTCCATAGTTTCGGAATATAGTTAAAAGCATAACTTGCCCGAAACAACTGGACCAAGCTGGGGAGTATTTCCTCAATACCTCTTTGAAGTAAAGCCGGAAAGATACCATCCCCTCCAGCAGATTTGAACGGTTTGAAAGAGCCAATAGCCCATCTCACCTTGCTGGGTGTGAACATTTTTCCAGAGAGGCTCCAGATCCTACTGTGGGGTGAATAGTCTACCTCACTTGAAGGGTCATGCGGGTCCTCCTGGGTACCTACCACTATTGAGTCCGGAAAGTGGGTACCTAATAGTAACTCCAGGGTTTCCTTCCGGTTTTCAGTGAACATCCCGTTTTGCTTCTGAAGAAGCCCCAAACCATTTGAGTGATCTCTAGCAAGGACTTTCTGGAGACGAGCTGCAGAGGGTAATTCAATAATTCCCTCACAGAAGTTTCTCCAGGTAGCCCTTTTGGATCTTCTTAATTCCAGATTGTATTCCGTTAAGGCCATCCTATACTCGCCCCATTCCCCGGTGCGTTTAGCCTTATTGAACAACCTTCTAGATTTTTTCCTCAGCTTACTCAGCGCCCCGTTCCACCAAGGGACCAACTTAATTTAATTTAATTTTTAATTTAATTTAATTTAATTTAATTTATTTATTTATTTTATTCAAAATTACAATAAAAAATTACTTAAAATTAATACAATTATCTAATAAAAACAAATGTTACAAAATAAAAAAAACTTACTTAAAGTAAGAAAATGATAATAGTAGAATAAAATATTAGGTACTTCCAGAAATACATAAAGTATTTATATCGGAAATCCCGACCCAGAAAATAATACATTTAAAAAAAATATAAGTGCGTGAGGTGCTCCTATACTTTCAAAATAAAATGCAATTAAAAATGATATAAGTATGTATAAAAAAATAAAAAAAATAAATATCAAATATAAAATCGAGAAAAAAAATTATCAAACAACCCGCAAAAGTAAATAATGAAAAATTGTAATCATTCAATCATAAAAACAATAAAAGTAATCCAATCAAATAATTGACAGAGTATAAAAAACATAACAATGCACAAAAACGAACGTATTTTAAAACTTGACAACCGAAATATTATTAGAAATACAATTCTTCGATATTACAACAATTAATTAAATATATTTTCAAAGTTTTAAGGTAAACCTTAATACTCATTTCCTCATTTACAAAGTGTGAAAACTTGTTGAAAAGAAGGGGCGCTACAAAGTCATAAAATCTTCTGCAACTTTCCTTTCTTGTAAAAGGCACTTGGCACAAACCTCTAAAACGCAAACCCATACATTTGACTTGTCTTTTTTGTTTAAAACCACTACGAGAGAAAAATAATTTTAACACTTTATAAATGTACAAATTTCGAATATTTAAAATACCAGATTTAAGAAACAGCGGGAAACTATGATCTCTTTGACGCTTGAAATGTATAATTTTAATAGCAGCTTTTTGCATCTTAATAATTGGTAAAAGATTGGTGAAATAAACACCACCCCAAGCAGTTATACCATATGCAATTACACTTTGAACTAAAGAAAAATATAACGATTTTAAAAAGCTATTACGACAAACAGGCCGAAGAATATATAATTTTCTTAAAGCGAAATGCAACTTAGTTTTTACCTGTTTTATGTGATCAACAAATTGTAACTTGCTGTCAATCACAACACCTAGGTATTTAAACTGGTTCACTTTATCAATTTTTGTACAATACCCTTGGCAATTTGTTTTTGTACACCTGATTCTATGACAAATAAAAAAAGGTTGAGAAATGATACCAGATTTATCTCTGAGATCAAAATTCATATATTTTGTTTTTGTACTAATTATCATATGATGAAGATTGAACCATTTACGCATAATTAGTAAATCGTTGCAAAAGTCATCATGAATATCCTTTAGAGTAGGGCCAGAATAGGACAGAGATGTGTCATCTGCAAAAACAACCAAGTGACCTTTAAAGTTTAACTTACATAACGAATTAAAATAAACTAAAAATAAAATCGGTCCTAATACGGAACCTTGAGGAACACCAGTATTTATTGACATGTACTCACTAAGAACCCCATTTACTCTTACGCATTGCTTTCTTTCACTTAAATAAGAATCAAACCACTGATAAGAAATTCCTCTGAAACCGGCAAAATAAAGCTTATCCAATAATACACTATGCGAAACTGTGTCAAAAGCTTTAGTTATATCAAGAAAAAGACTCAAAACTTTCATATTACTATTTAAACCATTATAAATGGGTGACAAAAAATCAATTAAGGCGTCTTCAGTATTAATGCCTTTTTTATAACCATATTGTTTGTCACTGAAAAAGTTATTTATATTTAAAAAATCAAGCATTCTGGTTTTAACCGCTTTTTCTAATATTTTTGAAAAAGCGGAAAGCAAAGATATGGGCCTGTAATTAGTGAGATCATATTGAAGTCCACTTTTAAACAACGGAATAACAACAGCATATTTTAGACAAGATGGAAAAATACCCGTTGTAAGACTTAAATTAAAAATATGTAGCAGAGGTTGAATAATACACATGGCGATACCCTTCAAAATATTGTTCGAAACAATATCAGGACCAGTAGAATTAGACTTCTTCAAATCGTTAATGTATATAATCAATTCACTTTCAGAAATAGGTTTAAAAAAGAAACTGCTATTTGATCTTCTATCTTCAACACCATGTAAGAAACATTTTAAATCAGAAGCTGAATAATCTACAGTATCGATATTGTCATTAGATAATTTACCTGGAATACTGATAAAGAAATTATTAAAACAATTAGCAATTGAAGCATTATCATTATATTTGACGCCATGTTCATCAATAATATTATTCAATCGATTATCTACTTTAGTTTTACCAACCAACTCATTAATTACTCGCCATTGAGCTCTTGGATTATTCTTTGTATTTTTCAATTTATTTTCGTAATAATTCTGTTTCAGAAAATTAATTTCATGAGAAACTTCATTTTTAAGTTTTCTATAACTTTGTTTTAATTTAGCATTAAAAGGATGTAATTTAAGCTTTCTTCCTAAATAATTCTTAAGATTAACTTTTTTAGACAATCCCGGAGAAAACCAATCTTTATGTTTATGGTGCTTGAGGTTATGTACTGAATATGAAATTTCCTCACATTTGCGAATATTACATTCTAAAATTTTTAGAAAATAAGAATATGCATCATTCACATCACACAATTCATATAAGGGCAGCCATGAAACTTTTAACAGCAAATCAATTAATTTATCATAGTTTAATCGGGTAGTTGTCGTAGGTTTTAAAACAGAATCACAGAATAAATTAGAAGAAAGAAATAGAACTATAGCACAATGATCAGTGACACAAAAATCGTAAACCAAAGAATTAAAAACTGTTTTACAGTTGAGCTTTTTTCGAACATAAATATGATCGATACAAGTGGAACTACCAACAGTTATCCTTGTGGGCTCATTGACCATAGAATAAAATCCATAAGATGACAATAATAATTTGTACTCATTAGATGCATTAGTATCCTTTAAAGTGTCAATATTTATATCACCCAGTATAATTAAATTTTTTAAAGGTGTAACAGATAAAAATTCCCGCAACTCCCCAATAAACATATTAGGATTAAATTCCTGCAATCTATAAAAACAAACAACAGAAAATAACTCTTTATCCAAAAATAATTCAATTTCTAAGGCATCAGCGCTATAAAAATTCAGACAAGCTATATTTTCGTATTTCACAGAACTATGTACGTAAGCAGCAACACCAGCATTTTTGTTCCTATTATTACAACTGGCAAAACTAACATAATGATTAATCTTATAGAGATTCAGTTCAACGCTATCAACAAAAATTTCAGATAAAAAAATTATTAATGGGCTAGTTTTCAAACCTTGTAAATGAGCAACGAATTCATATAAATTTTTTCGAATGCTACGGATGTTCTGGTGCATTATAAATGATTTAGTCCCTTCCATTAGTTGGTGAAATGTAAACGTATTATTTGAGGGGTCATCATTAAACAACTCTTGATCCTGATTATCTAAAAATAAATCAAACATTATAAAAGAATATCAAAAATAAAAGAAAAACTAATTATAAATTATCAAGATCGTTCATAGAGTTGATATGGTGAATAGTCCCTCCATCGGATTTCCTCATCAAAATTGAATAATTACGCATCCAGAGATATTTGAAGCCTTTTTCTGATTTTGTCTGCTTAGCGGCATTAAATAATTTTCTTTTAAAAGGAGTTAAGGATTCATTTATGTAGACAGGATAGTTTGTATCTGAATTGAATAAATGTGAAGACAACTTTCGGCATTCTTTCATCTTTCTCATGATTTTATGTTTTAAATTTTTATTATGAAAATAAACAATTACTTTTCCTTGTTTACCAGCAATCCTACTTTTAACTCGAAAACATCTATCAAAATCCTCTGCTGTGGTATTTATATGAAGGCCATTTTGTATCAGTTTAATTGTAAGTTCAGTGTCAGATACGTCAGGTGATGATGGTAATCCAACAATTTCAACTGCATTTTCCAACATAAATTGATCAAATTTATCCGCTTTTATTTCTAAAGCAGCAATTTTTTCTTTCAGAATTGCATTTTCATTCACTAGTGTATTTATTAACTTCACAGAATCATCAATCGAATCAAACCGTTTATTGATTGTTACGGTATTTTCTTTCAATTGAGTATAAATTTTTTCCAACATTTTGTCACTGTTATTTTGTTCAAATTCAAAGAACTCAACATTATATTTTTGATCTGGAGGTTTTGGTAGGGGAGACTCCGCACTTCTGGTAGTTCTTCTTAGCGAATCGCAATCAGAGCACAACCAATTGATTTTTTCATTTTTGAAGTATTCCAAATCTTTCATTTCCAAAGACACACATTTACCGTGAAATGCCTTTTTGCAGCCATGACAGATAATGTAGGTATTAGAATTTATATTTCTCAATTTAACATCACACTTTGCACATTTAGACATTATGGAGTATAATTATTATTAGATAGTATGATTTAGATATTTTTAGGAAATTCACTATTACACTACGAATTATGTTTTAATATATTTTTTATTTTTTTTTAAAATTGCATTTATAAACTTAACGTGAACGCGCTTAACGTGAAACACAAAAAAAAACAAACATAACTAACTGTATAATTGTCTGTATGATAACACAACAAATGTTCAATATTATTATATAATTTTTTAATTTATTTTATGATATTTTATTGTTTTAAAATAATTTGTCAACTGCACCTCACAACAGCCAACAAGAGAATGACTTAATGGACTCTCTTCGCTTAACTGGGCAGCTGTTTTCGTAAGCCGAGTGTATAGAATTATGCAGCTGGTTTGAACAGAATTCCAAGCCCTCTGGAGACTCTATGTTCCCCATTACCGAGGGCATTTCTGATTCGAGTGAGACTCTATAAGAGTCCCAATCGGTCAGTTTTGGAATTCTTATCTCCTGCCGCTGCATGGCCTCGGCCGCCAAATCGAATCTGATGTGCAAGTGATCCGATAAGGAGGCCTCTTCAGACACATGTCAATTTTTAACAAAATGACTAAAATGCGGACTAGCGAGGGTCAAATCTAGGACCTCCTGCCGAATCGCATTTATGAAAGTAGGTTTCCTTCCCCTATTGACAATATCTACATTATTAGTAATTATATACTCAAAAAGGTACTCACCCCTATTATTGATGTTTGTGCTGCCCCACACCGTGTGGTGCGCATTTGCATCGCATCCTATTAGGTAAGCCAGCCCATTGCGCTGGCAATGAGCTATGAGCCGCCTAACTTCAAGAGGAGGTATCGTTTCCGAGTCTCCAGGAAAGTAGGCGGAGGCCATTATAGCCTCCTGTTTCCCTCTTTCACCCAGAACCTCCACCATTACCGCCACTAAGTCCCTGGAGATGAACTCTGAAATGGGAATAAAATTAATTTGCGAGCTGGCCAAAATGGCCGCCCTTGGACTCTCAGTTCCATTACAATAAATCAACTTACCCATTTGTTTTGGTATACCTTTAATTTGGTTACCTATTACCCATGGCTCCTGTATTAGAGCCATGCCAATTTTCTGGCAGATAAACCTACGACAAAGGACGTCCGAAGACGCCTTTGCATGATGCAGGTTTATCTGTAGGCAGGTTAAGTGTGCCATCACTGCAGCGACGTCTGCTGAAGGCCTGCATTAGCCTCCTTGCTCGCACCGCCATTGCCAGATGGCGAATCCATGTCCTCCATCTTGCTGCTGCTGTCCACAGCTGACTGAGAGCCACCAGGCTTCACCAGTGGCTTGCGCGGGGTGACCCCTCGCGGGGCCATTCCCCGTACAACCGCTGACGCCTTCCTCTCCCTTTCCCTCCTTCTCCTCGCCTGTCTCCTGGAAAGGGCCGCCACACCAGTGGTTTTAACCACAGGTGTGGCCCCGATAGCCGCCACAGGTGCGGCCTCGATCGCCTTCACAGGTGCAGCCACGATGTCCTCCACAGGCTTGACCACTTGGGGCCCGCCCCTGGAACCTAGCTTTCCACCACCCTGGCCCCCCTTGGGGTGCAGTTGGACAATCCCAAACTTAAAATTGATTTTGAAGTCAATTTGTTTGAGCTTCTCAACCGATGAGTGGTCCATGGAGAACGTGCAAAAAGCTGAAGTGCCTTTCGCCTCTCTCCTGACCACTCTCCAGTTGATCGCCTGCATGCCCTCGTTTTGGCTTCTGATAAAACCCAGAAGCTTATCCGTGGGCAATTCGGCACTGTTTGGGAAGGTACCAAACACGATCCTAGCTCGAGGCAGGTTTCCCGCCTCAGCTACAATCAGCTCTGCACCTTCCCATGGCTTAATAGTGCCTATGGTCTCCCTGAGCCACTGTACAGTGGCCCGGTCGGCACAGGTCACTACCAGCCAACCAAGCCGAAGCTGACTGCCAAGGAACTTAGGTTTAAGCTCCTTGGCCTCCTGCTCCAGCACCTTATCCAAGATTCCCTCCTGGACAGCTTTAAGCTGCTCTCCAGTGAGGGCAACCTCAGGAAAGCCAGAGGGTAAGATCCCAATGCTCTCTGATTCCGCAGCCTGCCTGAAGGTAACTCCAGGCCGGACCGCAGAACCCGAGGCCACCAGGACATGTTCTTCCCCCCTGGCCTTTTTTTGTGCCGGTGAAGTGCCGTCCTCCGAGCGGTCCCTCTTTGGCGGTTGGTCCATCGTAGGAGCGCAAGTCTCCTTCCGTGGCCGCACCGCCAGAAGCCTTGTCTCGCTACCGGGCGCTTTGCCCTCAGCCAGAAGCTTCCTGTACCGCTTTTTCGCAGCCCCACACATTTTTTTCACATGAGGAGCCGCAGCAGGTTTGATGATGTCAACCTGCTCCTTCCGACACTCCCCGACGTCCGCACTTTCCCCTGTTTTCACAGAGGAGATCCCTCCACTTACGGGGGCCAGTTCCTCATCTCCTGAGGTTACCATATCGGAATTGAGATTTAAGTTCTCAATCTCCGAACGGATTTCCCCATCCGATGTGTCAACCATTGAGGATTCCACAGCGGAGAGAGGACCTGAGCCCTCGAAAGCCACCGCAGAATCCTCGCTGGTCCGTGACGCTTTAGGAGCGTTACCATCCTTATCATAATTTTTTATTTTTTTAGGCATTTTATTCCCACGAGTATTTGGGAAATGAAGGTCACCTGTGGGACACCCAGCTACCACAGGAAGGCTAAATAAAACTGGAGGGCGCCTGGTATCCAGAGTCCGCATATTTGGGACTGATTAACCTATCAGTCATTCATCCATCGGCATATGCTGTTCCACCTTGGATTAGGATTTTTTGTTAAGGTTTTCTCCTTTAGCGCCGTACTTTGGCCTGAGTCAACTAGAACAAAACTGTAATAGACGACATCAGTTACCGACGATTGCCACGTGGAGGCAGTACGTACACCTGCGAATTGTGGCAAGGTTACCCCTACCACAATCGTACTCATCCCGCCAGCTGCCTGAAACATGACCAGAACAGCTCACGTGAAGAGCACCCTACTGAAGGTTACGGAGCTGATCTAATCAGCTGATCCCCCCACCAGCAGACGCCAAATCGTCATCGACATCGACAATGTATTACTTGTAATGTAAATGACATTCACTGTATTTTCGATTTGGTAAATCAACTCTAAATTTTTACATTATATGTAAAACTAGAGTGTATCGACTTAGTGAATTATATTCAACTAAATCAAACTCAAATTATTTATCGTTTATCAATCGTGAGTTTTTATATTTTTTGGATAAAATCGGCTGTATTTCGTACTTTTTTTAGGTTTAAGTTTAATATTTTACAATATACATTTAACCGACTTGGAACTGTAAATTAGGTTACGGTTGATTTTTGTTTGTCGGGTACAGAACTTCTTTTAGCAATTATTAAAATCTCCCACTTATATCGTACATGTCGAATTTCATCATGATCGGTTAAGCAACAACCAAGTTCCATCCTACGTGATCAAATTCCAGAATCGCATCTAAATATCGGTTTACAATCCTACATTTAATCATACTGACAAAACACACAACAATCCATTCAAATGTATCCATTCAGTATACATTCAAATGTATATTCCTGGTGTTCCACAATAAATAACTGATAACGCAATGAAAACTCATTGATAGTTTCATAAATTCGCTTTATTTTCATATAAACGTGGTGGTGACTTGGCTCGCGTGGTGCGAAATTGTACTTATCCAGCTGGATAAAGGTTAACAAAATAATAAATCCCTTTATTCACCGGTCATGATTCAATAAATACCATGTTAGCTCTAAATATGTAAACAAATGAGCATTTTTTGATGACGACACACAATTCTAGTATTAAAAGAGTCGTATAAATTACAAGTAAAAAAAATGAAAAATAAAAAAAAACAACTTGAAACAAAAATGTTTCATTGCTTTTTCTCTTTATTTATAAACACGTGGCGGAATTGTATGACGTCACGAACACGTGATCAAAAGATCAAACTAACATTATTTGAACCATGCTTACTCACCGGTGTTCCACCGCATGCATACTACTATTGACGATTGTAAAAGTAAAGAAAGCGCCTCTCGAGGACAATAGTTAAAATGATGCACCTGATAAAATGACATTTGTCACAAATGCGACGAAACAAAATGTAACAATACGGTAATTAAAAATTATTTTTATAGTCCGAAATTGGAATAATTTACAATTATTAGCAATCCGGTAAGTAAAAATTGTCTTTACAGTTCAAAATTGGAATTTTTTACAATAATTTCGAACGTCAAATTATCAGGCAGCTCAGTTTAAAAATGTTCCACTAGGTGGAATCTGTGATGCTCCAATCGTCAATAATAGACGAAAAATTGTCTGAATAAATATTTTTTATTTAAATGTCTGCTCACAGCAAACTTGCATTAGTTGAAGAGTAAATTTACTCAAAGAGAGAATTATGTTTTTGTGGTTTTAAGTATATTGCGTAGGGTCTCACTGTATTGTTCGGAATATAATTTCTACACCCACATAGGTATTTTCTACACCCAAATAATTTGAATTTTTTTTGTTCGACATGAGAAGTCTTTGTGAAATTTTATTTAGTCTATGGTTTTATACTGATGGCTCTAGAACCAAATCTTAATGAACCTTGTAAAAATTTAAACAATAAATTACAACAACTGATGTAATTAAAATACAAATAACAATTACTTAGAATTTAAGTAATTAGAATACAAGATAATGTTACTTGGAAAACGAGTAATTAAAATACAAATTACAAATTGTAATTTGTGTTTTCATTACCTAATTCAAATAAATGTAATTCGTTAACAGCAGTAATTCTATAGAAAAAACATTTTTTGGTCATCCCTTGTTAGTGCTAAGTCCAAAATATAAAACTCTGCATCACTAGTCCAAGATGTTTTGTAGTACATTTTATATGGAGAATCTCTTATACCAGTGTGTACAAAAAGTAAAGCCAGTTTTTATTTATTTCAAAAAATATTTATTTATTCTTCCAAATCTATTTCGCCGCCTTCAAAGTAATCCCCACAATACACTTATGCCAACGTATTTTCGAATTTTCGAAACAAGAATTAAAGTCGCCTTCCGGGATAGCCTTCAGAGCGCGTAGCGATTCACGTTTTATCTCTTCTATCGTTTCAAAATGATTTCCCCGCAGTGGTCTTTTGGGTTTCGGGAATAGCCAGGTGCGAAATCAGACGAATACGATGGTTGTGGTACGACATGGATCGATTTTTTGGCGAAAAAGTCACAAGAACGAGTGCAGTGTGAGAAGATGCCTGCCCACAATTCTGGCCTCTTCTTGCGAACAGCTTAACGCAAATGACTCAAATAATACAATTTGTTAACAAGGCTGGGCAGTAACGAATTACATGTACATATTTGAATTACGTAATGAAAATACAAATTACAATTTGTAACTTGTATTTTAATTACTCATTTTCCAAGTAACAGTATCTTGTATTTTAAATATTTAAATTCTAAGTAATTGTAATTTGTATTTTAATTACCAAGTTTTTGAAATTTCTTGTTTAAATTTTTACAAGGCTTATTCAAATCTGGTCCCAGAGCCATAAGTATAAGACCTAATTTTAATGATCGCTGTTTTAATGATCGTTTTTTCACTACACGAATTTTGTCAAATCAAATTTACCAATTTACAAATGGAAAGTAATTGTAATTTGTATTTTAGTTACAAATTACAATTCAAAGTAATTGTAACTTGTATTTTAATTACTCCACTTGAAAGTAATTGTAATTTGTATTTTAATTACTGAGTTTCCTGTAATTCGTAAAAGTATTTTAATTATTCAATATAATGTAATTTGCCCAGCCTTGTTTGTTGACGGTTTGGCCGGGTGGGAGGAATTCTGAATGGACAACACAATGATAATCTATGAAAACTGTCAACATGACCTTCAACACTTTCACGGCGTTCTTTGAACTGTTTATACCACTTGTAAACGTTCCTTTCTGATAAAGCATAGTCCCCGAAGGCTTTCTGCAACATGCTTAACGTTTCTTCGCCCGAAATTTTATTCCGCAAATAAAATTTAATGCAACTTTTCTTTACTCAATATAATTAGAAATTGTAAAAATCGCCAAATGCACTTTTAGCGTCGTACAAAACCAAGTGTAAAACAAAAACTGATTAATGTTTTGAAATAAAATTTATCATAGATGTACATCACAATGCTGCCAACTTAGAAAAAAATATTTATGATGTGCGTTACCCGCGCGGTTTAAATTGAGAACTGGTTTTACTTTTTGGACACAGTAGTAAATCTAAAATCTTATAAATCTTAAATTTTGCTTTCAATGCCTTCTAGATTTATAATATACTCATCATACTATTAGTTGTTATTACATTACACGAATGAACAAGCATGTAATGCGACTTATTCCACTTTCTTAATAAACAAAATATTTATAGCGTTTAGTATTCATTCTTTAACCACTATTTCTAGGAATTATTTTACAGTTAAGCGCAAGAATGTAACAAATACAAAATATGAAAGTTCACTATAATTTAACGTTTAACATATTGTGTAACGTTAACTCAATTTTTTAAAAATTTGACTTATTCCACTTTCAAAATAAACGGCAATAGTACCACCAACCTTCTCTAATTTACTTATGAGTGATAGCCTTCCTATCAAATTGAATCTTTGCCTTTATGACATCCGTATTTTCCTTTCTATAGTAAATTTTAAAATAAAGGCAAACTAAAATCATTTTTAGTTTTTAGCAAAATTATCTCATTTTAGTTAGTGATTATCAGTTGTACATATTGTGGTGTCGTCTTTTCCCGGCTTCTGCGGTTTATTGGAAAATAAAAAATAAACAAAGTTGCTAAAAATAAATGCTACACGTTAACTATGCTCCGCTTTAACTGCCCTTAGCTGGAGTACTAAAAGCTAAACATTCGTTAATTTAATAAATGATAAAAAACATTATTAATTCACGACAATTTAAAAAAAAAATAACGAACGCGATTCGACGACCGTGACAGGACTCGAACCTGCAATCTTCGGATTCGAAGTCCGACGCCTTATCCATTAGGCCACACGGTCTTTTGATGTTCGACGTGTAATTACGATTTTCAAAACGTTTAATTCAATTAAAAAAATGTTTGTTCAACATTCAGCAGCCTTTATGCAAAAGTTACTTTTAATGTTCAAATAATATTCTAAAAATATGCGGCGTTTTAGTCGTTTAAAAATCTAATAAAATATTAAAAAAACATAAAACTGTTTGTACACTTCTGCATATGTACATATTTATGTCCTTTCATCTCATTGCATTTTATTCATACATTTTTTTTTTGTTTATTCCGCGTACGTGGCATTACGATACTTTCGATTTCGTTCCCCTTTTTGATACACAAAAACATTTTTATAACAATAGTTTATATTCCCATAGTTACTGAACCAAAAACAATCAAAAACAAACAAAATTTTTAACCACATGTCAGTCTGCATTGTACATTGCTTACTCAATGTCCACGATTAGTTTGTTTTCAATTTGCATGGAATTTAATTTTTAAATGGATGATTGTTGCAAAAGTGTTAATGAATTGTTAGTGACGTGTTTTTGCTTAGTACATTTAATAAGTTTGTTACAATAATATATTTTTTAGGAAACCAATTGGTGCCACAAAACTTGACCCACCACTATACAAAAAGAAGAATTACGATTTCACCGATTATGCTCACAAGGAAGCGGTAAACCGATTAAAATTTCTTCTCGCCGATTCATACACACCAACCAAACTATCATCATCAACATTTTTTAATCGTCACTATGAAGATTCCGCCGATGATACCGAGTCACAACGATCTGAACGACCAGCTATTTCAGAAATATCGAAATATATTCCGAACACATCTAATTTATCACGTTACAATGCGATAAAACGTGCCGACTATATACCACAAAAGGAACAACAAAGTTATTTGCCACCCAAATCGAATATCTCACCACAATTGTCATCTTCCTATCATTCGACTTTAACAAATTTGCAGAATTTAAATCTTCCAAGCAGTAGTTCAAATCCGATCACAACAAATACGGAGCAGCAACCGCCTCCCGAATTGCTAACATTTATTGAAAAACAGGAAAGTTATATTGAGCAGCTTGAACGAGAATCTCAATATTGTCGCGGTGAATTATCAAGCCTATTGAATAAAGTTAAAGATGTAATATCGGAAAATGAGGCGCTTACTGATCATGCTCGAACCGGATTATCTCGACCATTCTTTCCGGGCAACAACGATAGCTCGGACAGTGAAGAAACTCTAGAGGAATATCCCACGAAGAATATAAAAAAATTCAAGAAACCTCTGGACGGGCCTAATATTGTTTTTGAATCGCGAATTAGTGAGCTCGAAGCACAATTGGCTCAGGCTAATATCGATATAAAAAAAATTCACGAGGAAAATGAGAATAATAAACGAAAATTGGCAAATGGCGGTGGTGGGGGTGGTGGTGGTGGTGGTGGCCGCTTTGACAGCATCAATATTGTGGGTGATGACAACCTGAAAAAAAAAATCGAAAATATGCAACGAGATCGACAAACTCAAGAGGAAACGATTAGAAAATTGATGGCCGAAATATCCAAGCTTAAAGACAGTGATGCAACAAATTTTTCAAAAACCCAAAGAAATCGTGATTTAGCCGAACAGGCAATGTTCGAACGGACACAATCTGATTTAGAAATTCGCCGCCTAAAAGATGAATTGGAGCGTCAACACGAACGTATTCGCGAATTGCAGCATGAAATGGCTAAACGAATTGCAGAGGAGCGTTCAACAGCTGAACGACGTTATAATTATCAAGTCGATCAACTTGGTGGTGACCTATCAAATCAATGGGAGCAGGCGTCAAAATTACAACTTGAATTGGAGCGACAAAGACGTGTCGAAGCCGATTACAAAAGAGATTTGGCACAGCGAACTGCACAAATTGAGGAACTCAAAATGGAAATAAAAAGTAAAACCACTTCGTTTCTATCCGATTTGGCACAGGTGAATGCCGAAAAACAATCACTCGAACAGGAAATTGTTGCGATGAGGTAAGGAATTGTTTTTTTTTTTTTTTTTCTCACTGGCGCTACATCCCATAGAGGGATTTGGCCGCTTCATTTGAAGTTTCGTAATCATTTTTTTTTTTTTTAAACGGATAATGAGTGATTAATTCATTGATCATTGAAAGGAATTGTTTGGTGTATATATAATTTTCATATTCCAGATTACAATTAGAGCGTTCCGATCGACAATCAAGAACTGAAACATCACGTCTTAATGCCGAAATCAATTCTCTACGCCAGCGTTTGGATCGCGCTGATGCTGATTTATTACATGCGCGGCGAGAAAATTTACGACTCTCCGATGATGTCTCGAATCTGGAGAAAGAGGTATACCATAAGAACATATAAAACCGTAAAGAAAAAAAATGTTAATTGAATTATTTTCCACTCGTATACACACAGATCGCAATGGGTGATATAAATCGCGAGCCCCGAATGACCAGTAAGGATATGACGAAAATTATATCCGAATTGGAATCCAAACACGGTACAGTATACTAAAACACTACTCAAGATATGATTTAGCTTATAGTTTTTAGATTCATAAACACCTTCATTTTATTTTTAGTTTTTATGTTTTGTGGGTAAGCTATTGAAACCCAAAAAATCATTTTACATTATTTCTTTAAAATTAAAATTTAGAACATTTAAAAACTAACATCGGAACATTTGGTTTAAAAAAATAAAAGTTATTATTGACGGTGGCAATAGTTTATCCATGAGCTAATCTTTATCTTAAATAATTGTATAATAAATTCTAACATTAAATATTCGTTTCTTTTGTGTAATTTTTTTTTTTTTTTTTTTTTTTTTAATGGCCCACTCGGTTATTTTTATAGCAACAACTGTTACTGATTTGGAAGGAATGGTACAAGGACAAAGACAGCTCATGGAAAAACTAACCGACGAATGTAAAACATTAACGCATAAATTAGAGGATACAACAATAAAACATAAGTACATCATTTTTAATTAATTTAATTTAAGTTTTTGTTTTTTAATTAATTTTTAATTTACTTATATTATGATTTGTTTAAATTATTAATTTTATTTATATTTAATTTAAATTAAGAACCAACGTATAGCTAAGTTTAAGTTTTTGGTACTAGGTAGCATTTTGCTGGGATATAAACTTTAAATTAAATTTTTTGATTTTAGTGTAGGTACATTAAACAGGGTTCCAAATTCTACTTTCTGCACAAAGTTTAATTTGTAATTTTTGGGATATTGAGAGTTTGTTTGTCCAGTATCGTTATCCAGAAAAATCAAGTTTTTTAAATATAACAAATAGCAATGACCTCTACGGTTTTCAGGGTTAATGATTTTGCTAAGATATCTGATGTGTATAATGTATTCCACAATCACAAGGTTTTTGGTAGGCAAATTCTTATTCTACAATGAGCATGAACAGAATTTCAGTTCGCAATCGTGGTTAAAATTGAGGCCTTTTATGAAGTAACAACATTTTTAAATCAGAGGTCGATATCCGAAGTAATTTCTTGGAAATTTAGGAGCTAAATTTAAAGTAAAAACTATTGGAACTCCCAGATCACCAAACCAACCATTTATATTTTACAAACATTTTCCGTTATTTTGGGCAGGCATAACATGTCACGGCTTTTCTTAAATTTGGAGGCCTCTTCCCCAATATTACAATTGATCACGTCAATTTAAATCTTCTACTTTCATCCCGCCAAATCTCAGATCCATAAATAATGTTAGATTATTTAGAACTATCACGTGTTGAGCAGTAATCAAAGTCGCATTCGCCATTTTTCTATCTTCTTCCTTTAACAATTAGATCCAGTTATACATCTCTAGTATACCGTTGAAAGTCTCTAAGAATTTAATTTACTCCATTCAGAGAGCATCCACAATGTTCAAAAATTTATTTTCTGAAAATTTGCGCCGTTTGTTCAGGTCACAATATTATGTGAGCAACGTGAGGATTGGCCGATATAATTCTCTACTCAGTGCTTCAGTCTGGACGGGGCATCACTATGGACCATTCGAAAATACAAAATAATAAAACACAAACAATACAAAATCAGAATTAACGTTAAGTATCATTTGTTACCGAATCCCACCTCCTTGACAAAATAGCATTTCATTTTATATATCTCCCAGCTCTCCTATATTTTAAAGCCTCCCATAGTAATTTGCTATTAGGAGTTATTACGACTTCGAATACCAAGGGAATTTATAACTCGGAAATAGTAGCTTTAAAGACTATTTTATTAAAGCAATTCACAAGTAATGTATCGATCAACATGTCGTTGAAATTTCAATCATTAAAATGTCATAAAATGCCAATAAAACGTCACCGAAATGTCAATGTTTTATGGTGCGTTTATGACATAGGAACATAGGAAGATAGGAAGATTGACACGACCAACCAAATTATTTAAAATATCACAAGCCCCGCCTATTAGTTCCATGCTCTAGTTGAAAAATTTTTTACTTTTGATCAAAGTAGGCTAGTAGGCGGGGCTTGTGACATTTTAAATAATTTGGTTGGTCGTGTCAATCTTCCTATCTTCCTATTTTCCTAATTCCTATGTCATAAACACAGCATTAGAAACGGGAATATTTTGCTATATTTAAAAGCTCACTAGATATAAAGTGTATTGCTTTGGTAAATCTACAAAAAAATACAACAACAATTGCATTTAATAAATCGAAAAAAGATTCAGCTAAATCCAATCATTTTTTGAATTTACCTAAATCAAATCCGATTTTTAGTTTCAATACCTACCACTAGAATTTGCTTCATATTGAACACATCAAACAAAAATTAAATTCAAAAATAAATCTTTGCGGGTTGCTTTCTGAAATTTTAAATCCAAACCTAAATCTAATCCATATTTACCAAAGCAATACACTTATAATTACTTTTAAATGTTGACAATATTATTTGCCACCAGCAAAGTATTTTAGGTAAATTTAGAAATTTAAATTCCATATTACACGGTAATCTATTCATTTTATCTTGAAGACACCTAGGACCTAGGGGACAATTGCTGGAATTTGCAAGGTGTATTAACTGCGAGTGTATTCTGGTTTCCCTTAGGAATTTGGAATTTTTTCCTATATAGGAATTATTTTTGATAGCAGTTTTTCCTTTACTATTTTTCCTATGGTTTATTCTGGCGTAAAAAAGAAAAAATTAATAGGAATTTTTTTTGTTAGTTTTAATTTCCTACGCTAAGGCTCTGGGATTAGTTAAAGGTAATCAACCGTCAAACAATTTATTGTTAAAATACAATTTTCTATTAGTATAAATACTTACATAAAAACAATTTATTTTACATTGTTACACATTTAGCGTATTTTGTTGACCAAAATTGAATCCAAACTATTTTGGGCTTATTTGTTTCCCAAGAAAATAGCCAATTTGATGTAATTGGCAAAAGCCAACTTTTCGAAGTAAAATATAAATTTAATATGTAATATGACCTGGTGGCAGGTATCATAACCAAAAATTAGAATTGGGTTTAATTTAACCCAATATTTTTTTGGGTTAATGTTATTCTTGCGAGGGTTTATCCTATGCAATTGTTGTTGTAAAATTTTCAAGGAAATACGCTTATTATAAAGATATAATTAAATGGATTTGATTACGCTGAAATTTGTCGGTTATATACGTTTACCCATTTTTATTATTTTTTTATCTGACGTCTCGGCGAACATATACAAATAACAAAATGGCTACTTAGTGTTAAAGTAAACAGTAAAATAGGAATTAATTTACCGTATCAAAAAAGGCAAGGAAAAATAAATTTCAAAACTGCTAAAATTAGGAAAAATAAAATTCCTATTAAGGCTTGTAAGAATAAGCATTTAGGGGAAAAAATAAAACTGCTATGAAAATATCATTTTTTCCTTTTCCTATTCCTAAGGAAAACCAGAATACACCCGCTGTAGGAAATATTTCTTCGGAAAGTTCGACTTTACTGTTCTCGAGATACCACTGGTACAGACATCCAGACAGACGGACGGACATTTTTTTTTTTTTAGCTTTTTCAGACTCAGGGACTTTCAAAACGTCGTGAAAACTGGTTTTGGACCAACCAAATTTTTCGTCATTTTTAACAGGATTTCAATACTTTGGTCTTTTTAGACCGAAGTAAAATCTGCGACTGGAAGGACGGACACGACATTTTTCTGATCGGTGTTCCGGAGTCATGGTAACCTAATTCGTCGAGAAATGTGAAAATCTGGAACACAATTTTTTCGCGATTACAATATGTACTTACCCAATATAACTTCGTTATATTGACTCAAACCTTCATCGCTCACAGACAGGCGAATTTTTTTAAAACGGCTTAACCGATTTTCACAAGACATAATTTTTTTGAAAGCCTGATATATGTATTTCCTTAAAATGATACTATTTTCATTAAAATTGGTGCAGTACTTATTTTTATAATGAATTTTGAATGAAAACGCAACCAAAATTAATGATTACGAAAAAAATATTGGAGATATTTAAATTTAAATTACAACAAAAAATTCAAGCAAACCAAAAACAATTGTATTGGTTAATACTAATACTTAGTATTGCCCCCCCCCCCCAAGACTTGAGAGATCGTACCGCACCCCACTCCTCATCCAACGCAATCTTGAGGTCTCAGATGTTAGATTAGACGGTACCAGATTTCTGGCCTAGACACTCCGTTTTAGTTCGTCCCATAAATGTTTAATTGAATTCATGTGTGGACTGAGGGCTGGCCACCTCATCGTCACGAGTCGAACCTCATCCATGAATTGCCCAGAGGTTCCAGCAGTGTAACACCAGGTTTTGTCATGCTGCATGCATCAATATGAAATCTTCCCCTATATATCCTGCGCAGAGCACTACATGATCCAAGAGAATGTCCTCGATATATCGTTCAGCGGTCAGACCTCCTCTACGGCCACAGATACCAGTCTTCGATTAAAGATACCAGTTTTGAGACAGGAGATTGCCTCATGTTTAGCTGAAGATTGCGTCCTTCTTGCAATAAAGCAACAACTTGTGCGGCCTTTTCTGTAGTAGTATTGTAGTCCTTAACATTCGACGTCCAGGTCCCTGGCGAGGGGTATTGCTGCTGGTCGGCAAAAAGGAGGTTCTTTTGTCGAAAGTTATCCCCAGCAAGGGATAGATCGCGTCGATTAATTTTTACCTGGACTTGGTATTACCTATTCCCACATCAACACTCTCCTACACTCTAAATTTAGTAATTCATGGGTTCAGTAACTTAATAAATGAATTCAATGAAGTAAATTATCCGACACTAATACCCGAGAATTAAAAAAAATCAGCTGGTAGAGTGGTAGGTACTAAAACTTTTCATACAAAAACTCTTGTACAAGAAAAGTTAAGTAAATTCAAGAAAATGTACCTGTTTACATAATATATCATACAAAAATTTTTTTTGCAGAAATACTACAGAAAATCGACAAATTAAGATCAAATATATAAGACAATGTGTTAGACTTGAATTAATACGGTAACTAAAATAAACCAGACAATTTTAAAATATTTGCCAAAATTTACTTAACGTTTGGATACTCCTGGCTGCATTCGTTGACACTTCACCGTCGGGCCAACGCCGTCTGAAGAAAGTTTAATCCCCAATTCAAAATTACTCACTATTGCCAATCCGTTGACCATCCGTATTCCTCGTTATGCTACTTTATTCTATATCTAGTTCTTCTTTGTTTTTTTGTGATTTTTTTCTGGAAACCGTAGTCTGCCACGCGGTAACCAGTGGGAGCAAACCAAAAACTTGTACGTCATAACGCATCCTCAGTCAATTCACGGAGCACTCACATCGAACTTTTCGTTTTAGAAATTATCGTCCGCAACGATATTAGAATAACTAGTTTCTCACCGCCATATACATAAGTACAAAACACTTTTTTTCAATTCACTATATTATACAGTAAATTTTATTATTCCATATTCAGGTTCATTTTAATTTTAACAATATTTTTTTTGTTTGTTTTATTTAATGTAAGAGATTTTGTACCAAAACTATTAGAAGTGCCAAACTAATAATCACAAATTCACAAGTTACACCCGGCAGTTTCTAGTTTTTCTTACGTTGAACAAAAAAAAAAAAAATTCGATCCGATTTTTTTAATTTTAGGATACCTATATACCAAAAAAACTTCCACAACGCTTTTTAAAACTTTTATCACCTTTTTTGTTTATTTATCTCGTTACTGATTAGTTCATATCTCTCGAAAATTCTACAATGAACTGACCTCCTCATTTATTATTATTAATTTTTTTTTTCATGTCCCGTAATTCAAGTTCATTTCCACCTCATCACAACAAAAAAAATCCGGTAACTTGACAAATTTTCTTTTTCTTTTCAATACACCTCAGAAATCACACAACAAACAGACTACCACTCGCCAACAATGATATATACCAATAGAGTACATCTAAAATCGTTACAGTATCCATGATTTTTAGGAAACAACGAATGAAACTAGTAGAAATTGGCTCAGACCACGTCTGATAAGTGACTGAAGGCAAATACAGGTCAACGTGGTATTATACATTAGATTGCGCCAATTGTTTTCACCACATCGCATTTTGCTACGATTGCTTTAATTTGAAAAGTACTGTATAGATTTTAATGATAAAGGTGTCTTTGTAAAGATAAAATTCTAAGCTGCCAAAAAAAAATTGTTTTACGAAAATCGGTTAAGCCATTTTTGTATGCGCGGAGGTTTGAATTGATTTAGTTGCTCGGGAGTGTACTATAATCTACTGAGGAGAAACTCGTCATAAATAAAATTTCAAATTTTGGATATAATATTGCTAACTCTGAATTTTGTACAGAAAAACTCAATTTTTTCTTTTTAATGTTTCAAGTATTTCCTGAATTTTCATATTTCGATAATTCAGAAGAATTAAATCCAAATTAGGTTTTAAATACCTAAGTAAAGACCTTAACTTAGTCATTTCATTATCTGTTCTGCTCCTCTCTCATATGTCTAGTTAAAATATTTAGTATCGGAGCTTTTGTAATAGTTCTTTATGCCGAATCTTTTCAAATTTTTCAAAATCGAATGAAGCTGAAGGATTTAGGTTGGTAGAATATTTTTTAAATTGCGGAATACGGATATAAAAATTACAATTGATAAGCTGCGCGGGACATCTGAGATCCTTGAACAAGAATGCCCAAAATGCTTAGCTGTAACTTCATTATTATTGAATACAATTTTTGGGGGCCCTGGATTTTATTTTTCTGATTTCGGGGGCCGCAGTATGAAAATTTTTGAAAAGCACTGCCTTAGAGAATGGGGCTGTCGCCCCCAAACCCCCGCTGTGACGATTTTTTGAAATTCTAACATCCATAGTACGGATTGGAGCATTTCTAAACAATTTATGTTTTTTAAGGATTATTCACATACTGAAATAGAGAACTCCCCAAAGCCGCTTAGCATTGGTCCTTTCCGCGCAAGGTTGACATGACATTGGGCTAAATACTCGATACTCAGATAAGCAGATAAGCAGTTATTTTTGCGAATTTGCTAGAAATGTTATACACGATAATTTAGCAACCCAATTTGTTGCTGAATATCAAAAAATGGTATACACGATATTTTTTCTTGGTTAGCAAGCAAGCAAATCGTAAAAATTTTGCGAGTGTTTTAAAGTATGCGCATCTACGTAAATGTTTGTGGAAATATTTATTGATCGTATATTACGCAAATAAATTTACGATTCGCAAATCCGCCATATTTACCGATTTGCGAATTACCATAGTATCGAGTATCTGGCCCAATATGTAGATTTCTTTTGTTTTCATATTGTAGTTAACAAAAATTTAATGGGGTCTTCCCTTTCGATGGGGCAATTTACTTTGTATTTTTTGGGGGAGTTTTTCGTTCGGGAATATGATGGTATCCCAGTGTACGCATGTAGTTTTATGAATCGAGTTGATTTCCGGTTTAAAAATGATTTTGGTTAGGGGTTTAAATTTGGATCTAGCTGGGGTTGAGTTAAAGTTGAGTTTGGATTGAATTAGCTAGAGTTGGGGTTGAATGTGGGGTTTAGTTAGGAAATGGTTGAATTGAATGTTAGATTGAGTTATTTGAGTTGAGTTTATATATAAAAGCATTGAGTTCATGGTTGAGTCAAGGGTTAAGATTTGGGTCGAATTAAGGTTAAGTCATGTTGAGTTAGACTTGAGTGCAGGCAGGCTCGCGCCTAAATACACTGCAGCTTGTTGGGAATAATTCAGGCATCTTATTAAGCTGACGAATGACACTCCAATAATATAGGTTGAAGAGAGTTTGAGCCGGGGGCACAGTTGTTAGCATGCTTGCTTCAAGCTCCGGAGGTCCCGGGTTCGATTCCCGGCGGGTGATGAAAAAATCACGGCTGGTTAATGTAAGGATCAATGAACTAATCACTCATTATCCGTTGTAAAAATGATTATGAAACTTCACTACGAAGCGGCCAAGTCCCTCTATGGGATGTAGCGCCAGCGGGAAAAAAAAAGAGTTTGAGCGAGATGTCACCTCAATGACATTCGATTTTTTTTCCTTCTATTAGCTCCTCCCATATTAGCTCCTCCCAATTTTGACAAACCTGGGTAGGGAAAGAACGTATTACCCTATGCACAGAGATACCCTTTTCATTACACTTATCTAGCACCATCCTCAAAATTGATCTATTTCGACGAAAACTGTTACTTTAGAGTAATTTTACTTCATGATTGAACTTTTTATCACATGGGAATAAGGATGAGCAATCATGTATGAAACCAGCTCAAGAACGGAAAGATCACAAACCATTGAAACACTTGGCAGTTAAACATCATTTCATTTATGAGACGATACAAAACAAACTGTTACAGATACACTGCATTCCAACGACTGAACAAACAGCTGCTACGAGTATCATGATTCATGACAAAGGACTCGGAAAAAATTCAATTTTTACATTTAAAAGGTTGATGGTTAAAGTTCCATGATAATTTATTTTGAATATTTTGTTTGTTTTTGATGAAAACTATTTAACGTAAAGTTGATCATTGGATTACAGTTAACCCTCCTATAACGCGATTAATTCGTACCGCGCTATAAGAAACTCAGAATTAATCAGGCCTCCTCTTCTTGAATTTTGATCTTGTTCATCGAGTACCTTTTTTTAGATTTTATAACCACTCTTTGCTTGGAAACCGCGTTATAGGAGGTTAAAGTGGCAGTTAGACACCAATTTTGACGATATACCTGGGTAGGGCAAGACGAATAATAAGGTTCCTTATAAAATTAAGAGGCGGTTTTAGTTTAGAGTAATTTTACTTTGAAAGCACTCTTTTGTTTGTTTGTTTGTTTGTCAACTCATTTCATTTTCACAGTTAGTTGAATGAGAGATGTCGACTTAATAAGAACAAGTTTATAACTCTCACATTTATATTTTTACTCATTAAAGACCATTTAATATGAAAAGAATCAAACGTCTGTTTTGTTTTTCAGCGCGGCTACATTGGGGCTGGGCAAAACCTTGTAACCTTTGCTCAGCAAAGCTATACCGCGGTAGTTGTTGCAGTTTAACCGACACGGAAAAAAATAAACTGGTTCTCAGCTAAGAAAACGGACTTTTAATTCAAGAAAATGCACTTTTTCTTGATTTAAAAGCTAATTTTCTTATTTCTTTCGATTTTTTCTTCATTTCAAGAAACACAATTCTTACATGAAGAAAAACTCAATAAAAATAAGAAAATTAGCTTTTAAATCAAGAAAAAGTACATTTTCTTGAAATAAAAGTTCGTTTTCTTAGCTGAGCACCAGTTTATTTTTTTCCGTGGACCTCCCTTTTTATCAAGTGGATAAATAAGAACCGTCTTCGACGTCTTCTGCAAGCCAAATTATTGATATGAGCTCAAACATGCGGTAGAACAGATAATCGCCGCAATATTTAATCATTTCATTGCAGAAACCAGGGGCCCTATTCTCGAATTTCACATCCATTTTCCACATGTGGACATCTGTCAAAATTCATAAAAATGAATGGAATAATGGCATTTTTCGGTACTAAGGGAATATTTCCGAATGGGTATAAGCAGGTGAAAAAAATTCCCCATATAGGGTATTTGGTTGCATGTGTAATATACATATACATTTATGAATTTTGACAGATGTCCACATGTGGAAAATGGATGTGGAATTCGAGAATAGGGCCCAAGGTATCTTGTAATTTTTTCATATGTGATATCACGTTCTGCTCTTCATCATGTCATGGTAGAGGTAGTTAGTGTCATCTCGATATTGATATCTTGTTGAAATAAGAGAGGTTGTTGGTCGGAAGGTGTTACCTGTCTATTTAGAAGCAGGGAGAAATAATTCTGTAAGATGGTTTTGGTGTCCATCTTTAATTCACTGGATTCGTTGAGAATACATATAGTGCTGCTATAGGTGAAACCCCTTAGCTATTTCTCTTAAGCTGCGATATCTATCTATTAGGCTAAAATTTTGGATGTTGCGTGTCTGTTTCTCGTGCCATTCTCGATACCCGATAAATAACTTCAGTAGTAATATTCATGGTTATTTAGAATATTCAGAATCTCTAAAAAATTGGCATTGCTTTTGAATTTAAATTATTCAGTAGCCCTGAGCTAAATAAAAGAATTGTCAAAATTTGAGTTTATTTAAATTTCTGATAACCATAATGAAAAGTTTAAGTTAAAAAAGGGTAATTTATTGTTATTTACGGTTTAACCGCCGGAAACGGTTAATAATCAGTTGGGTTGTGCTGCTTAAACAACCGCCCTTTGGTATAACTTCTTAGTTTAAATAAGATTGGACTAATCTTAAACAAATCTAATAGTAAATAATTTACTCCACTTTGACGTATTAAATGGAACTTCGGTGGATTTAGGATTTAAATAAATGTATAAGATTGAAAATAAATAAAATAAAGCTAAGGAAGAAAACACCAGCCACATTAACCTATAGATGTGACTTGTTGTAAAGTGGTAAAGAAAGGTTTGCATTAAACTGATCAATTAATTTTGACTTTATTTTTACTAATAATTAGGAAAGTAGCAGAAAGTAATAATTAAAAGTTAGATTACATAGGGATTAGTACCATTCGAATGTCAAAATTTCTTTTCGGATGTTTTTCAGAAATTTGGAGTTGGAGAAAGTATTTATAAATGTATTCAACTAATATTTCATAATAAATATAAATATTTAGATATTGGAAAATGGTTCGAATCATTCGAAGCAGAATTAATAAAATTTTAAATCACACATAACTACGTATTTCTATAAATAAACAATGATGTTGGTAAATTAAATATTTTTGTAAGTTTAAACTTAAATCTAAGAATATGCAAATCAGTTGGGAAATTGCATAGCTAAAATTTTTGGGCTCACGCCTGTCAATTCTAATGCCAATATTTCGATTTTATTTTGATCATGATTACTTCATTTAATTTTATTTATCCATTTATTAGTAAATAATTAATCTTGTTTGTCTTTTACAATATGTTTGCGCTGATTTTTTTTTTTTTTTGTTTGCTTTCAAAATCCCTAATTCTTGGTTTTTGGTTTTCATGTACTACTAATCAGGGAACCAAAAGGACGAAAAAGAGTACGATTCAATACCGAACCAAATGAATACGAACGGAAATATGATTACCATGAATTCGAACACAATCACACCACCGTTGACACAAGCGCAACGGTTAAACGAAGATGTGCTGATTGGAATGGAATCAAACAAGATTATGTTGAATACTCTACTCCAACAACTCCAACATCATCAATCGAATCGACAACACCACCATCAACACCAAGAACAGACACACCAACATGGTTCGATACAAGACGAATCTTTACATCAACCAGGCGATCAAGATCATCATCACCAACAATTGCAAGAACACCACCAACAATCACAAAAACAACAGCTTTCCCTACCTTTGGCAGAAAACGACGGCCAAAGGTTTATTTCAAGTGGAGAGAATATAATTCGTTCACCGATTGAAATTGATGTCCGGGTACATTTTGTACCAAAAAATCGTAGTGTGGCCGATTGTGATGATGATAGTTGTAAGAGTAGTATTAGTGTTAGTAGTAATATAAATAAAAAACCAAAAACCAAGAAGATTGAGAAACATGATCAAAATAATTCGGAGTGAAGAATATTTTTTTTATGTAGGTGATCAAAATTTTCATTTATTACATAAAGTTTATATTATTTGTATAGCTAATTATTTTTATTTGATTTATTTATTTATTTTCATTTGTTATTTTTATTTTTTTTATTTAGAAATACTAAGAAATATTTAAAACAAAAGAATTACGAATTAATGGAAAGATTAAAACAAATCTGGACAAATTACAAAGATATAAGTCCATATTTTAATAATTTCAATAATTTAACGACTCACAACCAAGACACTAGTGATTCTGAGCACAATTTTAATAGTTTTGATTGCCAAAATGCTGCAACAAAGGTAAAACTGATAACTAAATTTTCTGTTTATTTTTGTTTGTTTTTGTTCCAGGAATGAAATGAATGCGTTACAAACGAATGTAGATTATCTAACAAGTAAAATAATCAGTAGGGATAGAATAGGCAATACTAATAATAATGATAATATGGATGATAATACTAATATTAATAATAATACTAATGATAATAATATAAGTTATAGCGGTAGTAATTTAAATAATGATGACCAGTATGATGAAGGTATTTTCTTGTAGAAACATTATGTAGACTTTTATAGACCGAACTTCATTTTTGAGTAAATGGGTCGATTCTTGTTCAAATTCACGTAAGTTGGAGTCGGTCTATAATATAATTTGTTATCGAAACATATGATTTTGTTCGGGAATCGACACGTTTTGACCGTTTTTTTTTTTTTAATATAAGTTGCACTTACTATAGGGAAAATAAGAAATAGACACTTATCCACAAATTAATTATGAATGTAAACCTCAAGCCAAATTCAATTGCGACCCTAATTTATATTCTATATCAACAGCACCACAATACGGTAACACCAATTTCAGTGGAAGATCTGAACCCCGAGATAACAATACCAATGTTGCACCAATTAGACGAGATGACCCAAGCACATCAATTAATTATAAATCCAGAGATGGAATTATCTCAGGGACACAATCAAGAAATCAATCGCCCCAACAAAGCCTCATCGAAAAAAATCTTGACTTTAACAGTGACTCAGGAAAAAGACAAATCCCCGAAGATTATGTTAGTCAATCACCCACACAACAGCAGCAGCAGCAGCAACAGCGACCAGGATCAAGAACAGGAGACAGATTGTACCCAAAAGAACGACCAGAATCAAGGACGGGAGAACGATTATACACAAAAGAACAAGAGTATAGCGGAACAGACAGTATTAAGCCAGACCGGCAGAGAAGTTCAAACGTGTCCCCAGAGTCCGGTTATAGAGCAGCCCCCAAAACTGATGGACCAAAAGAAGTCACCTACAGTGAACCACGTGAAACAGAATATAACAAAGGCATTAAGCAAGATGAACCTTACAATTCCCAAATGGAGTACCCTGTTGAAAACCAATATGAAGGAAATTATCAATATCCAGCAGAGCCCTCCCAGGGATACGACCCAAATCAGTACGAGCAGTACGCAACCGATGGATATGGATATGAAACCGGACAGCCCCAGCAATATGAGCCACCAGCAACCACCGGATATGATTACCAGCCCCAACAATATGAACAAGAATACACTCAACCCAGCTACAGAACAGATCAATATGAGCCTCAACCTTTCGAACAACCGCAATATACCCCAACAGCAGACCCAATTCAACCCCAATACGGAAGTGGAGCAGCTGCCTATGCTCCAACTACAACAACATCCCAGCCGCCTTATGGAGGACCCCAATCTAATACTAACACAACAACTTCAGGGTATAATCAACCAATCCAGAGCAATGCAAATATGGGGGGTCAACCTGCCCGAGAGCAGCGGTTCATCGCCGACGAACTTCCAAAACCAAAACAAATTTCACCACCATCATCACAACCAATCCAACAACAACAACAATACAAACCTCCAACAACAACAGCAGCTCCAACTCCATCACATGACCAGTCTGCAAAAAAATTTATGCCAGAACAGTCTCCCGCGAACATCCAAAATCAGCCACCAAGCAACAACTTTAGTGGGCGACCACAACCCAAACAGTAATGAATACTATTACCCGGAACTAAGTAGCTATAAGTAGTCCCAGTTTATTTGAAACAAGTCCTGAGTCTAGCCTGACATCACCCAATTAATGTAAAAAAAAAAAATAAAGTATTTTAATTCTAAATTAAATCATTGTTTTATTTGAAAAATTATTAGATATTTGAATAATAAAAAAATATTAAGAAGTCATACGTTCGACGGCCGCATACTTGTAATGTAAATCCATGCAATCTTCATCGGAAATGTGTTTCTTGCCTTCCGGAGTCATATGGTATACACGGACGATACCACCAGAGTATGCATCACGGTACGTAGCATGATAAATTGCACGACGCGCCAACTCATATGCTTCCTCATTTTTTAGATCGTAACGATAGCCGGAATCAAGTACACCATAAGCATATAATGAACCACTACCTACCGAGAACAGATTACCCTTGGTACGGGAACCGCTTGAATCAATGTAGTATAGACTTGGTCCCAACTTATCATATCCAGCCAACATCATTCCCATACTTAATCCCATTCCCTTGTATGCATTCGAAATATTTGACATAATTTTGCTTGCAGCTGCAACACTAATACGTTCGCGATTCTTTAATTCGTGCAATCTGCATTCACGAGCTAGAACACGATCCCAATATACACAATCGGCTGCACCACCAGCCAACGTACCCAACAAGAAATCATTAATTTCAACAACCTTTTTCATAGTTTGGGATCCAATGTATTGGCCACCGGTAGCTCGGGAATCGACAGCCAAGACGACACCTCCTTGAAACTGGAATCCTAGGGTAGTGGTACCATGATCAAAATTGATTTTAATACCCGTCTTCTCGCCATCTTCTTGAAATTTGGCCAAAGTTAGGGCTGGCTATGTGAATACGGAGAAAAAAACTGTATTGTAATCGAATCATAACCTAAAAAAAAAACAATAATGTTGATACTTACATTTGCGTATGGGGGTACAGCCAATTGAAACGGGTTGTCTAAATTATTGCACTGGCCATTTAGTAACGGCAATTTAAAAGATTTACTTTGCGTAAAATCAGTTTGATCGAAACCACAAACCGATGCTAAAGCCATATTTTTTTAATAACTATTTTGTTCTGATCAATTTTATAAATTACAGAAAAATACGATGACAAACAAAATCGGAATTTAAAACACAAATGAACTTTTTTGACACTCGGTTATAAATTTTTTATTTCAGAATTGCATCATACTGTAAGCTAGTGACATCTATGTTTAAATAGCATGCGGTTTTGCTATTACACCCTTGACAGACACAAGCGAGCTAATCGCGAATTTGAGATTCTGTAGGTATTTTTGTAAGTCCGTTGAGCTTTTTGGACTACCGCGTTTCATAACTTGATTTGAAAGATATTCCGAATTTAGTTTGTTCATCCAATGATCTACTCAAAATGTGTCGGCCACTTTACCTCCCAAACTAGAACTTTTAGTTTTTATCCAAAAAATTCTAAACTAAAGGTGTCCACTCCTTACTCACCTGAAGCAGAGTTGAGATCTATACCCACCGGTTAAGAGTGCACATTCACCTTAAAATGCAATGCGGTCTATGTAAAATGAACCTTTATCCATACCACGGAACACGGAAGGCACCTTCTAATTGACTACTCTTAGAAGACGTTAAACTGGTAAACTGCGAAACAGTTGCAGTGCCAAAACAGATTCCTTAAAAAATAAACAAAGAAATACCTACCAACAATAAACAAATTATTTCAAAAGACTCGGTGCCATAGAAATTAGAAATAAGATGTCTATTTGTGTCTAATCTGATCTATGCAATCTGTTCTGGGAGCACCACCTTCAACTGTTTTGCAGATTGCTTTTACTATCGTCCCAATTTCACGCTGTTTCTCGTCTGAAATACTAACATAAAATGAAACCTACTATAGTAGGCCTCGGCCCATGATCCCTTTACTCCAAAAGGTAATTCTCACCTTATTTTCGGCGAGTTATTTATTAGATAAATTGGATTTTAGATATTAAATGAGGAACAGAGTAGAATCATTACTTTGTATATTGACGGACGACGTTCGTTGTTTCTAAAATTTATGGTTGGCAGTTTGGCACCCGATTTATTGTACAAACTTTTTGTGTAGTTTGTTCGGATAACTGGTCGCAAAAATTGCATTGTATTTAAGGTTGCCAACTGGGTCATTTTCACTCGGAGACTTCGGGTCTGATACTAAATATCCGGAGCCAAGATAATTTTTTCAAATTGTTTGCTTTAAATTGGATCAAAGTAGTTAAATTCAGTTTGATTTATTGTTATCAGAAGTGTTATATTGGTGAAATTTTGCGAATACACAAACTAAAAAAATAAATTTTGAAGTGCCAAAATGTATATCCATGCATAAACAATTACCTATTTTAGATTTGACGTAGATAGAAATTTGGCCGTTAATTCTCCCAAACGGTTTAACCCATTTCTGGAGACAGTTCGAAGAGATGATCGCAATAAAATAGACTAAGTAATTCTAATGAAAGTTGAGTTGCATTATCATATAAAATACGAGATGAGCTATGCGATCAATTCAGTTAATTTTTGTTTTGGAACTACGTTTCCATGTTTTTCTCTTGAATCTTGACCTAGGTATTCGCTCAATGTAAATCGTCTTGAAAAGTTTACAACCATTATTCCCAACATTTTAGAACCACCGATTTGAGCTATTGTTTGTGTAGCCACATCACTACTTCCATTAAGTAGAAAACTCCATCGTCCAAATGTAATATCGAATGTGTACAATAAGCAAAAAAATGACCAAAATTACTTTTCTGAATATATTTTTATTTGTATATTCTAAGATGTAACAAAAAATTATTTCTTTGATGGAGCTGTTGTAATGGCTACCGGTGCAGGTGTGTCTTCCTTTTCTATTACAGCTTGAACAAGTTCAGTTTTCTTAGTTGCAATACGTTCCTCACGTCGTTTACGGGCTTCGCGAACTTTGTGTCTTCTGGCCTCAGCTTGATCGTTTAACATTTTTGTACGTTGTTTCTCGGCCTTCTTTTTGTGGATGAATTCCATAAGAACACGCTTGTTTTTGAATACGTTACCCTTCGCTTTCATGTACAAATCATTGTATAAATGACGATCAATTTTCTTAGCGTCACGGTATTTTTTCAATAAGCGACGTAATACTCTCATCCGTTGCATCCATAATAGCTAAAATATAGGATATTTAAATTAGAACCTACAGAACAAAATAAACAAAATTTTAGAAATCTAACCTTGACAGGCATACGGGCATTGGCTGTACCCTTTCTTTTACCAAAACCACAGTGACGTCCCTTACGTCTTGCTTCAGTATTTTTTCTGACCCGATATCTCGAGTGTACAACAACGGGTTTTTTGATAATTAAACCATCCTTAATGAGTTTACGAATGTTTTGACCTAAAAACAAATAAAATTAAATTAAAATGATAACAAAATTTCACAAAGTGATATAATAATTTAAATTGTCTCAATCTTATGATTATCGTTAGTATTGAAGTAGTAACTATAAGCAAAGAAGATCGAATTTTATTTAGCAGATAGAACAAATTGGACCATTCGAGTGATTATGCGAATGACACAGAGTGCATTCCTCTGCATATCATGTTATGAAAACAAAATGTTCTTCAAACACGAACTAATACTACTATATAATAATATATGTGTAACTTACGTGAGTTTGTATTGGCAATTTCATTGATTTCATTTGGATCTAACCAAACTTTTTTTTTGCCACATCTCATTACTGAGGCAGCCAGCCTCTTTTGTAATTTTAACGAACTGTAAATGAAATAAACGAAAATTCATATTAAAATTTAATGTACAGCATGGGATGTATTTAAAAAATGTAGCAAATATCGAAAAATGCCATGTGGTCTCCTGCAAAGAAATTTTCTTTTTGTCATTTCATGTATAAAATCTTATATGAACCACAAAAAAGTTATTCCAATATATGCAACACATAGTTATTCACACATTTTTCATAATTTCTTGCTAAATTTGTACTTGATTGAATTAATATTTTATTTTTATTTTCACAACATACCTCATTATTTCCGATTTTAACCTTTGATGATGGAGGAAAGAAAGATGGTTGTTTGGTAGTTGCCTGATTAAATAAATTTTGATAGTTGCACGATGTGAACAAATTTCCTAAATGTTGATTGAAAAAATCTTTAAAATTTTGAGCAATTTGACTGAAACAACCCAGCAGACGATTCAGGCCTGACGAAGGTATTTAAAATGTCTGACATAATGCCTCACTTTGGCATTTATTGCAAATGGTAATTGACCTCCATGTCCCGCTAACCAATTCGCTTTTTAAGCAAAGTGGCTGACATCTGGTGGACGATATTGAAACTAGAGTTAAAGGTGAACAGCAATCAAAAAAATATATATTTGAAAGATATATTTCTTTATTCAGCGGCAAAATAATTCAAAAATAACACACATAAAAGTAAACGCTGAATTGCTGATCACCTTTAACTACAGTGGCGATCGTGGAATAGTCAGGCATGAATATAAGTTAAATATATAAAACAACAGACAAACGCAACCGGAAATGCATTACGAATGGCTGAGGTTGAGCATGTGCGGTCTCGCCTGAGGGTGCGGTCAAGAATTCAACCGCTGCACAGTTTAAAAACTTGAAAAGCAGGCGGAATACAAAAATTGTTGGCTGCATTTTTATACGAACGTTGGTAAGACATTTGTCATTTAACTACCTTTATAATTTCCCGGGATTACGAATAGTTGAGAGAAATCGTGTTTTTTATTTTATTCCACTAACAATAATGTATAAAATTTAATTTTTAAAAAAAAATTAAAATTTTCAGATTTTGCATCCTCTTTAATGTGCCTGCGTGAACTTCGCAGCATATTATTAAATTATTGAAATTGGTTGGATGGAACCCTTAAAGGCGCCCGTATACCAATAGACTTCAGGTTTTTTAACACGCAGTCTACACTAAAAAGATAATTTTTTTTATCTCTCTTGTGTTATATTCTAAAAAGTTACTAAATTTTTTTGATGTTGTATTATTTTTGGTAACTTTTTTAGAATATAACTTATATTCTTATATAACACAAGAGAGATAAAAAAAATTTTCTTTTTAGTGTAGACTGCTTGTTAAAAAACCTGAAGTCTATTGGTATACGGGCGCCTTAAAGGTTCCGCACTCACGGTTTGTCGCATGAGTAGTCTGGCATTACAATTGCCCTTATTTTATTGTTTTTGTCAGACCTTACAATTCAAATGCCGGTAGCTCACAAATACATTTTTGTCAAAACTCTTTTGTACCTATACCTGATAATAAGCTTTAGTGACAAATCTTCTGCTGGGTAGCCAGTTGCCAGTTGGGCTATATCATAGAATAGAATAGACCAAAAGTTTCTATAGATACATGTTAAACCCAAAAGTGATTGACTAATACCCTTGACAGACTAGGGATTAGCTAAGCGCGATTAGTGATTTTTTCGAGATTAGCTGTAGTGTGTCAAGTTGAAGATTAGCTAATCTCGTTTTATTTGAGGATTAGTCACTAATCGAGATTAGTGCACTAAACCTTGAAAATTTTCGAGCTTATCTCGTTGTATTGGGTTTAGTGATGTTACAAGTGGCACTACAATGTGAAATAATTATTTAAACATTGCTGAAAATGCAAATGGCGTGAATTTACGATAGAAGTTATAAAATCAATGACATCTTAAAAAATGTGTGCTAAATAAATTTTGAGGAAATAGAAAATCTAGTGTGTTTTAATGTATAAATCTTAGAAATATTGAATTAAAAAATTAGTCCAGCTGATTTACTAGCTATATTTCAGCGAATCACCAGAATAATATTTTATTTCTCTGCAAGAAACTAATCCCTAGTCTGTCAACGCATATGGATTTGTGGTGGATTAGCTAATCTCGTTTCACTAATCGCGCTTAGCTAATCCCTAGTCTGTCAGTGGTATAAGTTATGATTGAAAGTGATCTGACTGAAACTTTGGGTTGATGGTTACATGGATTTTTTTTATTTGATCTGAAATTCTGAATTGACATTTTAGATGTCACCTTGTTGCAAAATTACATTTAAATTATTAAAAAAATATTTAAAATACTAATTTAAAAATCACTTCGAAAATATATAAAACCTTTTGCCTCTTAACAGTATGAGAAAATCTGTCAGTTCAATTAAATTAAAGTTTCCATGTTTAACTCAATATACAAACCGACTCAACCAACCAAATATAAGTTGACCGAAGTCAGACTACTTTCAGATAACTTTCAGCATGTCTATGCTTTCAGCCAAGTCGCCGGTTACATGTTGAATTTAACTCAGGGGTGGGATGTTGTAACATCACTTTCGATTCGATTTCGATAGATTTTATGTCTCATGTTTCAAGAATAAAACTGTACTCTTTTTCACTTTTTGATTACGCTTTTTCTATTGCGATCTCTTTTGGTTGCGTACTTTTCTTTTCCTTTAAATCGATAAAGTATCACTAAACAAAAATTTGAGTGATAAATAATCATGAATCATGAGTATAAGTAGAAATAGAATGTTGTTTTATTCGAGCAAGCTGAGATAGCAAGAAAAAGAACATAATTGAAAAACGAAATAGAATAAAATTTTATTCTTGAAACATGAGACATAAAATCTATCGAATTCGAATCGAAAGTGATGTTACAACATCCCACCCCAGACTTTTTCAGTCAGATCACTTTCGGTTTACCATGTATCTTTAGTAAGTTACCAGATCGGTCACAAGGCTTCTTTGCGCTGCAGATAATGGAGACAACCTATTTTACAATTTTATATGGAAAGGTCACTTTACTAGTGGTCCATTCTATTCTATGGTCTAATACCGTAAACAGACACAAAGTTAATCGCGATTTTCATTTATCACGATTGTCAAAAATCGCGTTGTTACGCGAAATAATCTGGATTTTGTGAGAATCGTGTAACGACAGACAGGCAAAAATCTAGAATTCGCGATTATTTGGTTTGAGTCTTTTAATACGTAATGGAAAAACGCTCTGCCATCTCAAACTCTACGATCAACACTGTTGAGCGTCATACGTGAACAACAAAAACAAAAAACCGTGTATGAACAGGTTATTGAAAATTTGCGCAAATATTTATAAAGAGCTACTTCATTGAATTTGCAACAACGTCAGACTTCACACGTCAGCCGATGTTTCTTCAAAGTAATTCATTTAAATATTTTTAATTACATATTAAAACGAGCTCGTATCTAAATTATTTTATTAATTAATTACACAATTTATTTGTTATATATATTGTGAGTCGATCGAGCTAAAAAATTACATCAAAATGGTAAAAATTACAAAATAAATAATCCGAATGTGAAATTATGGTGACTGTCAATTGACTGAATTTTTTTTTTGTTTTTCATTTTTAAGGTTCTCATAGCCGCAGCCGTATGCACAAAAGCTGGCAAAAGTATTATAAAATATATTGGATTTGTGAAAAGGGCAGTTTTAATTTGTATTTTATTTCCATTCTAGCAATAATTTCACGACAGTTTGTCGAAATGACAAAGGCCCGGATTGAAGGACTTCTTGCGGCATTCCCAAAGCTCATGACATCTGGAAAACAGCACACCTTTGTTGAAACTGATTCAGTTCGCTATGTCTATCAGCCCATGGAGAAATTATACATGCTGTTAATTACAACAAAGGCTAGTAATATACTGGAAGATTTGGAGACACTTCGGTTATTCTCTAAAGTGATTCCCGAATATAGCCGTAGTCTAGATGAAAAGGAAATAATCGAGAACGCCTTCAACCTAATATTTGCATTCGACGAAATTGTTGCATTAGGTTATAGGGAGAGTGTTAACTTGGCCCAGATCAAAACATTTGTCGAAATGGATTCTCATGAAGAAAAAGTGTATCAAGCTGTGCGCCAGACACAGGAGCGCGAAGCCAAACAAAAAATGCGCGAAAAGGCAAAAGAGTTGCAAAGACAACGAATGGAATCGTCGAAAAAAGGATTACCAATGGGACGAAGTGGATATGGTGGTGGTGGCAATGAAGGGTTTGGATCGAGCGGTGGATTTTCAAATAACTCGGTCAGCACAACACCATCTATTGGCATTGGTGAAATTAGTAAACCATCGCAACCGATAGCCAAACCAACGTCCCGAAATGTTATGAAACTTGGTGGCAAATCAAAAGATGTGGACAGCTTTGTTGATCAATTGAACAGTGAGGGTGAAAAAATTTCTAATCTTGCACCAATTAATCAAACGGCAGCTTCGAATCCCGTAGCGAAGGCCAAATTGAATAATACAGCTCCAACAGAAAGTATACATTTGCGTATGGAAGATAAGCTCACCGTTCGATTAGGCCGGGATGGTGGTCTGCAATCATTCGAATTATCAGGTCTATTGACTTTACGAATTTCGGATGAAAACTTTGGACGTATTAAAGTGCAATTGGATAATCGAGATAGCCGCGGTATTCAGTTGCAAACACATCCAAATGTTGATAAAGAGCTGTTTAAGAATCGAGGACAAATTGGACTGAAGAATCCAGCTAAACCATTCCCACTTAATACTGATGTTGGAGTGCTTAAATGGAGGTATCAAACACAGGATGAATCAGCCATTCCATTAACAAGTAAGCGAATTTTAATTTCCACATATGTAACCATTTTTAATGACTTAATGAATATTTTTAGTTAATTGCTGGCCTTCTGAAAATGGGGAAGGTGGATGTGATGTCAATATAGAATACGAACTAGAGCATACTAGATTAGAACTCCAAGACGTCTCTATTCAAATTCCATTACCGTGAGTACAAATTTAATATTTTTAAATGTTTTAATTATTCACCCATCCGGTTCATTTATTAGAATGGGTATCGCACCAACAGTAGCCGAATGTGATGGTGATTATCATCATGATTCGCGAAAAAATTTACTTCAATGGAACTTGCCAATTGTTGATGCAACAAATAAATCAGGCACACTTGAATTTAGTATACCATCTTCGATACCCGGTGATTTCTTCCCCGTGCAAGTATCATTTACATCTAAAATTCCATATGCTGAATTGCAGTTACAACAAGTATTGCTCGTCGATGATGAACAAGCGACCAAATTCTCGTCTGAGACCATTTTCTATACAGACAAGTACGAAATCGTTTAATTTTTTTTTTTTTGATTAATATTTATAATTAATCTCTTCAAAGTTACTTTTTTAATAACAAATAAGGTATTTATATCGTCTATATATTAAACAGAAAATGCAACTTTGCAAAATAATTTGATTTTTAGCAAAATCTATGTAAAAGATCATTCAAAATTTTATTTCTCGGGAAGAATGAAATAAACAAAAAAAAATACAATATATATTCTATTTCTTTATATATAATTTGTTGTAATCAAATAAATAAATAAACATTACAAAATATTTACAAAAATACAATTAAATGTTTTTTAAAATATGTTACTGTAATCCACCTCCATGATTCGGAACTGTCAGTTTGTAATAAACAACTAATCACCCTGTGCACAAAAATAAACAAAACCTTAAAATGTGCCGCTCACTTTAAAATCTTTATTTTTTAATTAACTAAGTAAAACTCGATAAAATATTTAATTACAATATAAAATTGATAATGTAAATAAATAATATAAATAAACATTTATCTCCATTAAGCCCAAAGTTAAATAAATTCTAAATATAGAGATTAGTTGTAAAAAAAGTTAGGTTATGAATCTGACGTAATATGAAATCACTGTTTATAAATTTAAATAAATTTCGTAAGAATTATACAAAATTTCCACGAAAATATTCTACCGAAAATCGAAATTTTCCACAAACTGAAAACATCGAAACAGAAAAATCATTTTCTTTAATACAATTTAAGCGCAGTTTAAAAATTTCCGGTTATGATTTTGAAGATGGATTCACATCGTTAAAAACCGTTTGTCCAGTATGTGATTCGACTGCCTCAAAAGATAATCAACACACAGTGTTTTTAAATAAAATTACTGGACAGTTTATTTGCCCAAAGTGTCAGCATGTTGATAGTTTTTCGTCGGTATGTGATTTTTTCACTGGTCGGAAAGGAACTCAAATGGCCAAACAGAAGGAAACATTTATAAGCAGAAAACCGAAGTTATTTGAAACGATAAACTTGGATGAAAACATTAAAGAGTGGAGTAAGCTGAGTGAAGAGGAGAAACATCTATATCTTAACAGTCTTGGGATTAATATTCCAATAGCAGCGTTTAATAATGTTGAAGCGTTATACGATGTTGCAAATAATGAACTAATTTTTCCGATGTGTAATATAGAAAATAAAGTTGTTGGTTACAAACGTTTAAAAAAAGTTAATAATGAAATTGAGGAGCAAACAATACCGGAAATTGGCGCACATGGATTAATATGTACAGGAGGACACAAAACACAAACAATTAAATCGAAAGAAAGCACCGTTGCTGTGATAGTTTCAAATGTACTAGATTTGTTAGCAATTAATACTAAAAAAGTACATGGAACCATCGTGTGTCTTCCACAAGGGTCTAAGTCTCTGCCGATTGAATGCCTTCCATTTTTGGAACGCTTTCAAAAATTAATCCTTTGGTTTAATCACGATGTACCGGGGTGGGAAACATCAAAATCATTCGCCAAAAAATTAGATGAAAAGCGATGTTTCTTCGTTCGACCGATCGATTCCCAACCATCACCTTATGTAGCCCTACAACAGAATCTAGATATAAAACAGATTCTAGCAAAATCTCAGGCGATTATTCATAAATCGATTACAACATTTCATTCGTTGCGACAAGACGTCTTAAGTGATCTGCAGAATATCGATAAAGTTCAGGGAGTCAAATGGAAAAGGTATCCTCTATTGAATAAATATCTTAAGGGCCATAGAAAAGGAGAGCTTACCATATTAACAGGCCCTACAGGATGTGGCAAAACTACATTCATGTCAGAATATTCTTTAGATCTACTAATGCAGGGCGTCACAACATTATGGGGATCGTTCGAGATTCGAAATACACGGCTCGCTTCAACATTACTCCGTCAAATGGCTGGGCATCCACTGGACGAGAATATCACAGAATTTGATTTCTGGGCTGATGAGTTCGAAAAATTGCCACTCTATTTTATGACCTTCCATGGGCAGCAATCGATTAAAATCGTTATGGATGCCATTGAACATGCCCAATATGTGCACGATATAAATCATGTTATTATCGATAATTTACAATTTATGATGGGAATGACCGATGAGGCTAAACATATCGATCGGTTTTGGAAACAGGATGCGATTATTGCTTCGTTTCGTACATTTGCCACCAGGAAGAATTGCCACGTAACGCTTGTGATTCATCCAAGGAAAGAACGCGATAGTGAAGACCTGACAACCAGTTCGATTTTCGGTAGTGCCAAAGCAGCTCAGGAAGCAGATAATGTTCTCATCATACAAGATAAGCGGTTGACATCGATTCGGGGGAAGAAATATTTACAAATTGCTAAAAATCGTTATAGTGGTGATTTGGGAATAATGCCCCTGGACTTTGATAAGCTTGGACTTAGCTATGCAGCTAAGAAAAAGAAAGTAGACGAAAAGTCCAGTACCGAGGTTTCTTCACAAGTAGATCCAAAAGAATAAAGTGTGATTATTTTCTGTTAAAATAGTATCTTTTGTATTATAATTTTAAAAATAAACCAAAAAAAAAGCCTAGGCTGCACTTTGTTTATAGTTCCTGGTATCCAGCAGCTTCTTCCCACACATCGCGCAGATTCCCTTCTTATAGGCACACGACTGGCAATAATGTGAACCAACTTGATGAACTTTTTGGCGGCATATTCTGCAAAAAGTAGAAAACATTTAAATTCGTTTGTACATATTTCAATTATGGCAAAACAGGGTCTTCGACTACTCACCGACATGGAGTAAAATTTTTTCCAATTGGGTTGAACCGAGCTTTAGCGCTGGTTAACGCTTTATTTTCGTTTATTTTTCGTCCACCAGATTCTGTAGTATTACGAGCTCCTGTTTTCCAAGGATCTGGAGTTATTATTTTGCTTAATTTCTTTTCACACTTTTCACAAACCATTTCAATAAATATTTACAATTTTGTTATTGTTTTTTTGACATTTCTATGGGATCGGTTGAACCGATTGAATTATTTTTGATGTATGAAGGTAGCCGCGATGTCAAATTAAAGGAAGGAATATTTGAAAGAAAAACGTTTCCAAAACTTCGCCATTTTAATAAAATATCTACTTGCTTATTGTAATCCATCAAGTAGGATTTGAATTGGAAAAAACAAAATTTTCTGACTTATATTCTTTTTATTCTAGTAGATTTTCAATTGTCATACAAATTTTCTATTTCTTATATGTATTTTGTAATAGTTCAAGTTTAAGGAATCAATTTTATGAAAAATATTGGGCTTCAATTGCATTAAAAATTCTAAATAATTAAAAAATATGACTTCCCTATTAAAATCAAATTTAATGTCGTTTCGAAAAACGAAAACCACCCTTTTAGAACAGAAAAATGTTAGTCCCGTAACTAATACAAGTAAAAGCAGCAGTAGTAGCGAACGAGACACCAGTAAAAGGAATGTAAGATACCTACATAATTCAGGTAAAAACAACAATAATTATTAATTTATAAAATATTTTTCTCAGCTTTTGGAGAAACTCTCAAAATTTGGCTATTTTTTGGGTAGTAAAATAGGTGAGGGCTCATATTCGAAAGTTTATTATACGGAAAAATACGATCGCAATCAGAAATGTACAGTCGAATATGCCACGAAAATTATAAACAGAAATATAATTTCGAAAGACTACCACGATAAATTTTTACCTAGAGAATTGTTAATAATTAAGCGACTGAATCATCCGAATATCATTTTTGTACACTCAACACTGGAGTTAGGGCCCTATATTTGTCTAGTTATGGACTACTGTCGGAACGGAGACTTGCTAGAGTATATTAAAAGGCGCGGACGGCTGTCCGAGAATCGTACAAAATTATATTTTTCCCAATTGATATCCGCATTAAACTATCTACATGGAAATGGAATAAGCCACCGAGATATCAAATGTGAAAACATTTTACTCTCCTCGATGTCAACAATTAAGCTTAGCGATTTCGGGTTTGCTAAAAATTTCTTCGGGCGAGGTAATAAAGTAACGTTTAGTGATACATTTTGTGGATCAGCAGCCTATGCAGCCCCAGAAGTAATAAAAGGAATCTCATATAATCCAAAATGTTATGATATGTGGTCACTTGGTGTTGTGCTCTATATAATGATCACAGGAACCATGCCTTATAACGATGAAAATATACGATCGATTGTCGAACAGCAAGAAAGTGGTCTGCTTTTGTATCCCGAAAATATTTTGGTATCGAAAAGTTTCAAGAAAATTATCAGTAAGCTTTTGGAACCAAACGTTAAGAAGCGATGGCAAATAGAAAATCTGGTACAAATCACTTGGTTCATGCCAAAATAATCGACCGAATAAAAATGAGCTGTGTCTTTTTCTATTTATTTTATTTTATATACATATGTTTTAAATTTTAATAAATGTAAATCATACTAATATAATCGTTGTCAATTTGAACCACTTCCTTGAACTTTGCTGAGCTCTGCTTTAAATTTACCAATAGTTTCGCGCGCTAATTTCAACTTTTCTTTGGACATTGCAATTTCGGCTTTGACACGTCTCTTGGCTTGCATTATATTCTCCAAAGTTCTTGCTTTCTTTTCTTCAACTGGAAAAAAAAATAAAAAATTGCGTAAATAACGATTTAAAATTAAAATAAAATACAAGTATTCCTTACAATCTGTATCATGTTTCCACTGCCCGTTCGTCGCTGGTTGAATGCTCGTCAAACAATGCTGCATTAGCTGGGTTGGTTCTTGAAAAACAATTTCTTCATATTGTTCAGAGACGAGCCCTACAGTATCTAGGCGCTCTGCCATTGATTCTGGTGGTCCATTTATTCCATCCCCATTTTGTGATTGGAATAATTTCAATATATGATACAGTGTTACGGGACGTTCAGTCGGATCGTGAAAATATATTTTAATAACAACTTCAAATTCACCCCAACCCGTTTCAGTCACTTCGTAAGGCGGTTTGGTTACAATACGATTAGGATTAGCATAACTCTCGTGCAATTTGAAATGAACTTTTTTAACGTATGCTGATAAATCTTCATTTTGATATGATTTAACATAAACGTTCCATTGATGTGTGTGCCCATCCTCCTCTCGCTTTTTACCAAACGACCGGGCTATATTGCCGTAAACAATTGGTTTCACTATTGTCAATCCCTAGAAGTAAATAAAAATTGTTTTTATTAGACACAAATTTATTGAATTGTTGTATTAAACATACTTTAAGACGTCCCCCAGAATCGGGGCCAAAGTCTGTTGATATATTTAAACTCATTATTAATAAAAAAAATTTAATTTATACGATATAAAATGTCTTTTGGTTTTGTTTACTAAACAATTGACATTTGAGGGAATCTGTCAAAAAAATCGGTATGCTCACTTTCTGTTTTATCGACCATGATTAGTACACAATTTAGTACAAAACACCAATGATTCAAACCATTTCACCAAATTTTCGGTTGTGACCTTGACTTTGAATTAGATAGCCACCTGGGAATTTAAAAACAAAAAAATATCTTATCTCGTCATTGATATTTATGGAACAAGGTCAGCGGTTTTAGGTCAAGAATAAACAAAAATAAAAATAAATTGTTTAGTTTTTTATATCATGTTTGATTTTATTTATGATGAGGAAATGAAATTTTGTTTATGTAACAGGGGAAATCACGCACAACATTAGAGATAGAATGTATACAAATATGTGTGGGTTTTTATTAAAATACAATGGCCATTAAATTATCAGAATAGAACCAGTAATCACCAGATTTGTGAACCAGCAAGTGATAAATAAATATAAATATGAAATAAGCACTGGTTCATCCCAGTTTTGAAAGATAGGCCGTATTTTCGATTGAAAATTGTTTTTATTACACAAGTGACCAAATTATTGTTGGGTTTTGGAGTGGGCCATTTAGTAAATACTGTAGAAACTTATAATATTTCTGATTTTCTTGTTTGTGCATTATTTGCTGGGATTGCCAAGAAATCCAACTCAGCTTCATTTAAATGCAGAAACTTTCTTGCTGTGCCGCGCACACTTCTGGTGTTCTTACTTAATAAGTTAAGAACAAAACCAGGGATGTAGAAGAATAAAGCACCAAACATTATCTATAAGCCCTATAGGACAAGGTTTTTAAATTCTCAAAACAATTATAAAAAATGTTTGCTGTAAGCAACTCGTGAAGAAACTTCATCTCTTAACTCAACTGCCAATTGGCAAGTTTATCTCTTCGAATCAACAACTTTGATTATTTATTGAGAGCAACTATTATTATCGTAAACAAAAAGAGAGAGATTTAAAATCCTAAATATTATATTATATGTACGAGTAGCTATCTACCACTTGTTTGGGTGATTTAAATCGTTTAAATCGGCAAATAGAAATTTACATTTTAGGCTGCACAATTATCGGCAATCGGCACATTGATCTACATATTAAATTTGAGTACTGGTCTGTCAAAACGCGCCATCATTATCAACTTTTATTAAGCATTTGAAGGTATTGTTGGCAGAAATAATTAATTAACCGCGGAATCCTGTTAAATATACATCCGTAGTGTAACCCCTGCTTTATTGATGAATCTTCGTCCATCTTGGATTTTATGTTTGCTGTGTGCTGTCAAATAAATACAACATATTCATTGTCTAGTCTTATAACAAGAAACACAAGTTTTTTTATTTTTAAATTTACTGTGCCATCAGGTTTCTTCTTGCTGGGCTGACAAGTGAATACAAAACCGTTTATAATGGGTATCGAATCGAGTGGAATCAAAATTACCGGTGATTCTATTAAATCATGTTTATTCGAAATGGCTTCGGGAAATGGTGGAACTTCGTCACAAGCATTCTTGGGGAAACAACTCTAAAAGCCATAATTAATAAAATGTCATCGATCATAAAATCGGCCACAAAAGATTACAATGTTGGCATAAAAAAACATTTGCAGTCGCAATATAGATCTTGAAGAGGGAACATCTTTATTGAGCTGGTGGTCCCGGGTACTGCGTAATATACGTAAAAGGCCCGTTATATCGTGTACAAAAGCGAGGGTATCACAAATATCAGCTCAATAAAATAGATAGTGGTGCTGGGTACTGCATTTTTAATGTCTAAGGCCCATATATCCGTGCTAGTCGGTGGTATCACAAAGTGCGATTCAGTGTATGATAAAAAAGATTTAGGGCGTCCATTTCTTCTAGAAGTTTTGGATTAACCCGCTTGAAAGTAAAGTGTTGGGTCATATACAGCTATTATTGCTAGTCGACCTGAGCAAACGAAATAAACAACAACAACAAAAAAACATTTGCTGACAAGAGTACTTTTGATAAGGCATTAGTGCGGTTCTCTTAACACCAGGGAAATCAGAAGATCTTGGTTTTTGGACAGTGGTGCGTTGCAAACATAACATGACATCTCATCGTGAATGGTTGGTTAACGTAAGAAAGAGAATCAACAATAAAACAAATACATATAAGTACTATAATTAGTTAAATAGTGAAAGATTAAGTGTTGAATGTGTTAGTGATGTGAAGTGTTGAATGTGTTGGTGATGTGAAAATAACAATTGAAAACAATCAATTAATAGTGAAAGACGTGCTCTATGTTCTCGGGCTGGCAGCAAATTTGCTCGTTATAAAAAATTACTCACAATGAAAACAGTGTATCTTGATATGATAACGTCTTACACTGTATGTTCATAAAATTGACACAAATTTTGCCCTTGGTCATGGGCAATTACTCATCAACTGTAAGCATTACTTTTAATTTAAATATATAATTTCTTAGGCTGCTCCTTATAGGCTTCATGCCTCACGTATAATATTATCGCAATGACGTCATTAGGCGGTGAGACAAGCCGCGCCGCGAACCTCTGATTTCGCGCGATTTAAATGCTTGAACCACTGTAGTAAGAGAATGGCTCATTCCATCAGACCAATTCTGGTGTCAATTTTTGGTGTAAATAAACAGTGGTAGTTCATTTATTTTAAATTTAATTAATTCTAAAGATTTACATTGATTCAGAGCACTGTAGCGAGAGAACGCCTTATCTGATCGGAACAATTCTGGTGCTAATTTATGCGTAAAGAATCTATCGCAGACAATTTATTGTAAATAAGAATTACACAAGCTAGTTCTGGCAATTATTATATTGACGAAGAACAATATATCGAAGAAATATTAAAACGATTAACCATCAAACCAGAATCAAAAACTGAGCAAATCAATGTCTCCTATAATATATAAGATGACCAATTAAAAAACATACCATATCAGCAGCTAGTAGGGGCATTATTGTATTTGGTATAAGGCATGCGAACACATATTGCGTTTGCCATTGAGATGTAAAAAGATTCAACTCTTGCTACGGGAAGCACCTAAAACCCCACACTAAAGATTGCGAAAATGTTGGTTTATTGGGACATTCAGATTCTGACTGAGCTTCTGTGCTGAAATCTCTTGGGGGAAATCGTAGGCAACCGACAGTGGCGCTGTCCAGAATATTTTACTGGATTTTGCTTGAGGTTGTGGATTTATTAAATTATTTTCGGTGGTTTGCCCTTGGAGAGATCCTGTGAACTCGGATCGCTGTAGATTGATTCGCTAGAATAATTTAGGCTTTGAAACTCCCAGAAATCAAAATGTTGTCAAACAATTATTTGTTGTTGACAATGTTTTTAATAATTTCTAGTTTATTAAATGTCTAAAGGTTGGCTTTGAACTAAAGGGCGCTTATACGTTTATACATTGATAAGCAGAGTTTCTCTGTCGACTGTGATGTGTTTCACATACAAAGTGGGCAAATTAAATTTTCATCTAAGTAATGTGTATATTAACTAGCACCATACAAAGATTAAAATAACTTATTCTTCAAAATAGCTACCGCGTATGAGCCTATATTTTCATAAAGTAAACAGATCGTCTAGCTTTCCTAAACAATTTAGGTTCTTAAAACGAATAGGGTTGGGCATGTTCGGCAAATTTTTGATATATTACGATTACTGTAGGTGGTGTGGACATATATTTCCATAAAGTGGCCGCAGGTCAAGCTTTCCGAAACAATTGTTCTTATTAAAATAAAAAGGATTGTATCGGAAAATTTGATCCGCCTACTTTATGAAAACGCAGGAACACACCTGTAAAGACTTTGAAAAACAAACGTTTCATATACAGGGAACAGCCTTAAGGCAAAATAGTTAAAAATTCTTTACACGAAACCAAAGTTAATTTTTAATTAAAGGGACTACTTTTCAACACCCGTCTTGAGTAGTTCGTTGAACAACGAAAAGGCTTCTAAAGTTGATCCACAGGGCATATATACAGAGCGCATGAAGAAAAAAGAAATATCGGTTTTAATCGAAGCATTTAGATTATGCAAAGCCATAGTTTAAAAAACGAAGCTTTTATAAAGGAACTAGAAACAGAACTATCTTGATGTGAATAGAGCCGCCATGTGAAAAATAAACTTAAAATAAGGGATATAGAAACACTAAAAATTCATTTATATTCATAGAGTTTGTAAGAAAAAACGCGATTCCGATTCACGATAAAACATGAATTAAAAGTTAAACCCAGTTAAATAATTTTTCTGAAATCGCTAACAAACAACTCAATGTCTTACTCATTTAAAACGCAGATTCTCAAATTTCCCTATTTTCCAGCAATAATCAAAAGAAAATAAGGGAAATTAAATTAAAAAACATTCTACAACAACAACAATATGTATTAAAAAGAGAAAATTCACTTTAATGACGTCATCATATGTCCATATCTAAAACCAATTGTAAGAAAAAAGAGAACACGTCTCCGCTCAACAATCAAAATAAAATAAATCAGAAAGAGCAAACAGAAACAAATAAATCATTACAATGAGTGTGAAGAAAACACAAAATCAAAACAATTTAGCATGCTTTGCAATTTCAAAATAACTATAATGATGATATAGAAACATATTCGAATTCAAATTTGAATGGAGGCAATGAAAGAGATGATTATTGTATTGTTTATAAATCTGTGGCCACATGTCATAGTAGCTTAAGTCAAATTTGATAATTTTCCTAGCGAGTTAGAAAAAATTGAATATTAAATTAATTTTTCACTTATGCCAACTAAAGCTACTACGGCTTGCTACCATAGCCTTTGGCCACAAGTTATTACCACTTCACGTCAAATTTAGTGAAGTTAGGGGAGAGATAGAAACCGTCGAAAATTGAAAATAATTTTTACCTTAAGTCGACTTAAGCTACTATGACTTGTGGCCATAGAAATTTCGAGTTATGTTGATGACGTAGGTATATTACAAAAACAACAATATTTTAAATTTCAAAAATACCTTATTTTTCGGTACGATTTTCACTAAGAAATAAACATTTTCAAGACTCGATTTTTCTATCAAATAACATTACGTGTTTCATGAACATTTTCATATAAAAATAAAACAAAAGCTCACATTTCTAATAAACTAAAACTGTAAATGAAAATAACCGTTTCCCCATATAGTTTCATAGTAAAGAAATTTTTTTATTTAAGTACCTTATTTTAAGCTTAGTAAAAAATACAGTCGATAGTGGAGGCACTTATTTATACAGTAGGCTCTGCTAGAAATTAGGAAAAAACCAAACTTTCCATAGTAAAATACATATGCACACAAAATATATGGGAAATCACTTTTTTTCCCTAAGACAAATTTTTAAACGAAAACGTTACCAATTCTTAATTATGTACTCTGAGATATTTTCATAAATGTTTGAATTTCAACATATGAGAACATCGGTTCAGAAAATCACTTTCATTTTCTTGTAATAATTGGTTCATTTAAACCAAAATTCAAAAATCATTCTGGTCAAACTGAAATAAAAGCTTACTACAAATCGTGTAGTCACTATGGCAGTGATGGCAGGGCCCGTATTCTTGAAATTCGATCAAAGTCGTCGGTGAGTTTCTTGTAAAATATATCACTTCAGTCGAAAATTTAAATTGTTTTATACTGTCACCGGCGCTTTTTTCGGTGAATTTCAAGAATAAGGGCCCGGGCTCGTATTCTTGAAATTCACCCGAAAAAGTCGTCGGCGATTTCTTTCGATCATAAAAATTCCCTCAAAAAATCACCGATAAATTTACCTACACGATTTTTCCGTATTCTTGAAATTAATCGGGTTTTATATTCAACAGTTCAATTTTGAATTTTTGACCCATTTCACGTTGTGCTGTATAAATTTATGTCAAAATATAACAATATTATCAAAAATATTTGTATTAATTTTGAGTGTTTGTGAAAAAAATATATTAAGAAGCGTATTTTCTTGGTAATTAAAAAAAAAAAGATTTTACAACTACAATTGCATTGTAGTAAAGAAAAAGTATATTATCTAATTTTTTTGAAAATTATCCAATGCAATTTTTGTGTAAATCTATAATTTTTCTTCGAAAAAGGAGAAGAAATTAAATAAGCCGTTTTGAAAGATACCGGCAAAATCCACTTGAACTGTCAGGAGGATATTACAAACCATTGTGGGGCAAATGTGAGGCAACACACCATTGTGAGACATTGTGTTATTGCTTAATAATTTGGCCAATTTTAAAATAAAAAATATTTAATAAGGTTTCAAAAATATAAATACATGTGTATGTGTCTTTTATTTTTGATATTTTTAGAATACACATTTTCAGTATTGAATAGCAATCAATCTAGGTTCTTGTGTTATTTGTTGAGCAGCTACATTTTTATGTTTACATTCTAGAATTACAGAAAAAGTTAGATTTTGTATACATAATATACATAAAGTTAGCTGTTACGGTACAATTAGTTCTTGGTAAAACGCTTACTTTTATTTTTCCAAATATCTTGCATTTTTAATCCACAACTTCTTTATTTTCAAAATAAATATTCACAAAATATTTTATTTATTTGAATTTGACAAATAAACGTTAACGAAAATGAAATTCGTCTACTTTTTACTAGGCGAGACAAATTCGTCCACTTTTTGATCGAACTTTTTCGACGACGAATTTCAAGAATGCGGTAATTAACATTTTCGACTGAAATGATGTAATTTGACCTGGCCCGTATTCTTGAAATTCACCCGAAAAAGTCGCCGATAATTTTCTAGTGAAATGAGTCATTTAAATCGAAAATTTAAATTGTTTTATACCAAAGTCACCGGCGACTTTTTTCGGTAAATTTCAAGAATACGGGCCCAGTACGAGAAGTTTTTGGGTGTTATTTCGTGCGTTTACACCGTGTAACCGCGAGGTGATGTTGCGATTACACTCAAAATGAATTTGTCATGTTACTTGTCTATACATTATGTAAATTTGATTTATTTTTGAATTGACATACCTTATATTGAACTAATAAAAAAATTTCGTAAATTACGAATATTATATAAATAGATATATATTAGATTTTATTTGATAAAAAAATGAAAAAAAAAGAATAAAGGCCATATTTTTAGGCGCTCTCAACAGTTCAGCGCCCTAGGGGGCCGCCTAGTTCGCCTATATGGTAGAGCCACCCCTATCATCATCCTCGGTTGCTTAAGGGTCCAATCTGGATAGATGAAGCCACAATTTAAGTGGTACATTTTTTATCAGGACTGCGGAGTCGGTAAAATAATTCTTCGACTCCGACTCCGATGTATAAAAATTGACCATCCGACTCCGACTCCAACTTCTACATGTAATCAAAATATTATAAAATTCAACTACTGCTCGTATTCAAATTCTATCAGCATAAGGAGTAGGACATAATTTAAACATAACAAGTATTAAAAACAAAGTAAAGAATAATTAAAGAAATAAAAGAGAAAAAAAATGTCTACAATTTAAATTAATTACAAATTTGTTCTTAAAATTAGTATGGTCTCAAGAATATTAAGATTCATACTTCTGTGAATTTTTTCCACTTTCTCCAAGCCATCAAAAAAATAAATTCTGAATTTTTGTAATCCGAAGTCGTTTCGATTTCTCATGGTCATCTAGAAATTTTTAGAATTCATGTTTTCATTCTATACTTCTTCAACTGGTTTTTCTTGGTGGTTAGTAGATGGAGATTACGGCTTCTGACACGATGACTGTGAGCTTTCCGGTAATATAAAAAAAATATTTTAAACCATTGCCAAATTACATAACGCCGGTTTGCTCTATTTTGCCGATCATCACTTAATAATACTCTAACCTTGGGTCGACATAAATTTCCGTAATTAATATCTCGTTATCAAGCAGAACAATTTTTCTACATATTAACGATGATTTTGTGTTTCGAGGATTTTTAAGATTTTTCCTAAGTGAAACATTACGCTACACCATCCTATATAAAATTGACCGGGGGTTAAATACTGAATGGAGTCTTTTTCTAACTAAGGGTAAGGTGCATTTTAGGAGAGAAAAAAAATATGAAATGCGGAGTCGGAGTCTGTCAGTATTTTTCCGACTCCAACTCCGACTCCGCTAAAATAGTCCGACTCCTCGACTCCGACTCCCGACTCCGACTCCCGACTCCGACTCCGCAAATATCTGGCAAGATACTAGAACCTCGTACTGCTTGTTGATTCCGTATCTTCGACTGGGTAATAGTTTCGAATATTACCGCTTCATTTTGCTAAGGTAAATCTTATTCTGTTTGCTATTGCTTCTGGCTTAGTTGTTGAATTCTGGAAATATCTCAAAAATAATGATTTTCGAGTTGTGCCACTCTTCTTGTACTACAGTGACGATATCTCTTTCTACAATTACAAAAAAATACCAAAAAAAACTTACAAATTATTTTGCGGATAAAATATTCTCATTTCACTTTTATAATAAAAAAACAAAAATTTCTGTTTTCATTTGTTTCACTTTCTATAATACATTTATAATTTTTTTATACTTTTGCTATTACATTTTTTTTTGTTGTTGTTAGTTTTAGTTTTCCATTTCTTTTTTTTATAGATCAAGTGAAATGATCAAAATGTAAATGAAAAAATTTAATTGCATTTTGTAATAATATGTATTTAAAACATTAAAAAACAAAACAAAATTAAGTCAGTTTGTTAGTAGGGGAAAACATTCTATTGTACATACATATATTAAAGATAATACAGAAGCAAGTGAATGAATAAATGCATTTGTTAAATTTCAAATATAAAACAGAGACCTAATACTATTTTTTTAGTAGTTTATAATGTAGTAATGAACCGGAAATATATAAATTATTTGTGAATATCACGACTATTCATTATGTACAATGAAAATTAAATCAGGGTGTTTAACTCTGGAATTTATATAATATTGAATCAAAGAAAGTATTCTAATACTTTTTATATACTGTATAAATAAATATAATAAAGGGAAAGCGAGTCAACGAGTCAATGTCATCTAAGAGGCGTCACAACTTATAAAAAATAATTTATTGGAATTCGCGAGATGGAAAATTTTATGTAGTGTACGTGTTTTGTACATAATTTAATTACATATTATGAGTACATTTTAATTACATTTTCCTTGGTGTGCATTATGTTCAATGCAATATTCTGTAAATCTATGGACAAAAGACTGCATTGTCTGGGGCATTACCGTGTTTATGTATATTATTTTTCAGAACAAAAGTTTAATAGGACGATGCTTATTATTATTATTATTATTTGTGTAATTACTTTCATTTTTCATTATTGTATTTATATAGTTTGTAAATCATTCAGCCGATTTAATTTAATTTTTTTTTGTTGCACTTTTTTTTATTGTTATTTTCATTTACAATTTTTATTCAATTTTCGTCAAAAGTGTATATTGTTATAAGTCAACTATATAGTATATTGTACATATAAATTTAATAATACGACGATTATACTAACTAATACAAATACATATACATACATTTTTCCATTAAAAATGGAAAAAAGAAAAACAATTGTACTCGTATATAAAATAATTTAAGGTCACTGAACAGTAAGTATTGTCTGGAGTTTTTTATTTTATTAGTTCTATGTTTTATGTTTAAATAATGTAAAAATGTGAAACATAATATTATGTACAGTTGATGTTTTTTATAGTAAAATAATAATACTGTTTATGTATTTTTTTTTTTATAAAGGAATTCATTTTATTAGGCTTACCTTTGACCTGACCTATGACTGATCGTTTGCTTAGATAACTATATGATTGAAGAGTATTAGTACTCAATGTGGTTCCGCATTCAATTTTATAAAGGGGCCGTACTATAGTCCGGTGTTAGGGAGCTTCAACCAAAGGGAATGAATTTGTTGAAATACAAGATTTGAGGAGTAGCTAAGGTAAACGAACACATCGCCGATAGGGCTTAACTACCATCACCGTAAACATTTCTTGGGAAATACTAGAAAATACTTAGGTATTTAAGTAAAAATTATATTTGAGGTGAATTCGAAATAACTAATTAACTAATCCGCAAGTCAATCCCCACTTTCTGCAGTTATTACAGGCAGCGCACATCAAAATGATTTAGAAAATTTGTTAAAAGAAACATTAAAATAGTGAAATTATATACTTGCACCTGTAGTTGGATCCAGTGACGGCTCTAGGCACCGGCAATCCAGGCAGTTGCTCGGGGCGCAATCCTGCTTAGGGCGCCATCAAGATTCCTCGAAAATAATAATAATGAGGCATACATATCTTCATTTATTTTTCGTAATGAAAAATATTGGCTGATGAGGCATTGAAAAACACAACATTATTTTAGTACAAACATTCATTCTTTATACCTGTTCCTGTATTTCTTGTACATAATAATAATTGATGACTGACCTATCTTTTGTAAAAAATTTCAAATTCAATCAAAAAAAGAATTATTACTTTACACATTGTTTTTACAATATACATAACAACCTATTAGGTTTAACATAACATTTAATTTAGCACATCCGCCCTGTTCATACATTTCTAACCACCGCAATGAAAACATAAACACCGATGCGATTAGTCGAGACAGTAACCTAAAATTTCCCTAACACAATTTTGCCCGCAGAGGCGGATAACCGCCTAGGTACACTAGACACGTGCCTAGGGCCCTTGAATTTTGGGGCCCGTAATTTTCATATTCCATTAGCGGGCTGATGATTGAGAACCGCCATACAGAGTCTCAGAAGACTGGCTACCAATGTTCGAATATACGACAATACAACACTCGGCCGGTAACTTTAGAATACAGCCATTCAAATTTTTAATTAAAATAACATATTTAACTACAAAGTTACCGATGGATTTTTCCAGGGTTCAAGAATGCGGGTCCTAGGGTGTTTTTTTGATATTTTCCAAATGACAGAACAACTTGTCTGAGTCCCTGAAACTTCCTTTTTATTCCTTTATTTCAATTAAATATTTGCCCAATGCCGCGCCAGGAAAATGGTCTCAAACCATAATATTACCACTTCCGTGCTTTATGTTTTTAATAATGATTCTGATGGGATCCAGTTCTTTATTTTTCGGGCGTCTCATATGCATTGTAACGATCGACCCAGTGTTTCACACGGTGCGCATCCCTGATTGATTATTTTTTTTTTTTTATGGTAGTGGACGAATGACCAATGCATATACGATTTAAAAAAGGAATTTATTTAAGTGATTTAGGGGAATTAACCGGTTGGTCCCGTTGAAATTACTTAGGTGGGGCGATCAATTGTTGAGCTTGACTATATAAGTAATGGAATAAGTTTGAATATATATACGAGGCTGAATTTTTTTGGAAAATAGTCTTTTGGGTCGGATGGTATATACATAATTAGTTTTGGTGGTCATTTGCTTTTTGTGCTGAGAGTTTTTTGTTTTTTAAATTAAAAACTAAAATAAAAAAATAAAAAGTAATAATAATAAAATATTTCAATTGATTATAAAAGTTTGAAAGTGCATAATATTTATTTTGATGATAATCAAATATAAATTAATATATGTATTTCATTATATATGTATATATGATGAAAAATTCGTCAAATCACAAATTTTTTATTTGTTATGTTTTCAATTGGTAGTACTAGTTAAAAAAAACATTTTGTAGAAAATGATTTTTTGTTGTTGTTGCTTAAAATACAGGGTGTCAAATTTTGAGAAAAATGATAAACATGATGTTGTGTTTATGGCTATAAAAGACTACCTTCCCCTCTTTCCTTCCTTATTCATTTTCGGTCTAGATAGACATTTTCATGCTTTGGAAAACCCACCCCATTTCCCCTGAGTTCTAGTCGGCTTAGCATGACCTTACCAAAGCCTCTGAATCTGTATTTTTTCTGATAATACCCAATAACAATATTGGCAATGTTACAGCATCTTGCCTTCTGACTCAAACAAACTAACCTTCGATTCGTCGCTCCAGAGCTTATTCAAATCTCCAATGGTTTGTACGGGTGTTGTTTTTCAAAATTTATCTTTCGTTTTAAATTGTGTTTGCAAACCATTCGCTTTTTATATCTAACGCACTCACGCAACTCAGATTCAATCAGCCAACGTTTAATTGACCCGTCCGACTAACTCTGTGGAATTTGAGGTGATATGGCTCCATTTATTTTCCTGACGGTCAGAAAATTGTCACTCTTAATCATACCATCCATTTTTTTTATTTTTGGAGCTCGTTCTTATCCGTTTTGGAAATTCCCAATTTTACTGAACTTTTAAAATCGACATTCATTTATAAAAATGTCTTACTGATAAATTTAAAAAATTAGGTTTTTTTCTTTTTTTAGCAATTGCCAACAAGTCAACTTAATAATTCTCGATCAAAAAATCTACAAAATAACGTATATTAAATGCTTATTGACTTATTGAGGTTAAAATTGCAGTTGAAAAATATCTAGTAATCTAGTTTATCATTGTTTCTAATTTTCTGGACATCTTTGTTGCCCTTTTTGTCTTATGAAGCAAAACAATTATGTTCTATTCAGTCTTCATACAAGCCAAAGGAGTTAAATATTTATTTCTAATCTAAACTGCACAGAAACTTGTTTTATTGGCTATAATTAGAGATTGCGATCGGGACCTCCTGTCTGGAGGATTCTCGAAACTTTAAAATAATTTTTAAATCTTGTTTCTCGAGAAATATTATTTTATTAATTCATTAAGGGAATTTTTGTTTCTCGAAGAAATGTTTTTATCTTGGAAATATTAAAAACATTAGTTTTCTTTTAAATTCCATTAAAATATTTAAACTTTACTTTTTTTCGCTGGCGCTACATCCCATGGAGGGATTTGGCCGCTTCATTTGAAGTTTCGTAATCATTTTTTTTAACGGATAATGAGTGATTAATTCATTGATCCAACTTTAACCAGCCGTGATTTTTTCATCACCCGCCGGGGATCGAACCCGGGACCTCCGGAGCTTAAAGCAAACATGCTAACCTCTGTGCCACCGGGGCGGCAAAAAATAAATTATTTATTGTTATAAATTAAATATTCAAAAATATTCACACTTATCCCAGTCATCATACATTAACTTTCACCAACAACAGTAGCCACATTTCTTGATGTTTGAAACTTTACACCCCGTATAATATTCCGCACTGAAGGAGTAAGGGTAAAAGGTTATATAGGACAAGATTCTAAGTTAAAAATAATAATGCGGTTTTCTGAAATTCAGCATCGTTTCGTATAACTCGTTAAAGTAACAAAATCTCATTTTAGTTTTTATCATTATCTAAAAATTGATTGAATCGTGGCCTGACTTCATTGAATTAAGAAATCATTTTTCTTTTAAATTCATATTTAGTCGTTACTAAAGTCGAAATAATAAAAATATGAAGTTGATATAGGTGATGATTTTTTACAAACCCTACTGATAATACAATACAAGACGGATTCTTCATCAAGAGGTGTAGGTGCAAATAGTTTATTGTTTTGGGTTATTATTACTTGAGGGCCATATGCGACCTAAAAGATCTTTTGTGCATATTTTTTTGTGTTATATGTAGATCTATGATAAAACAAATGGAATCATTCATTTTGATACAAATTGAAAAGACATTACAGTAATTTCATAAAACTGATTCGTGTGCTGGTAATAGCAGTTTTTCCAATTTTCAGCGCATATGAGAAACTAGAATATTAAATTACTACCTCAGTAAAAATCTCTTCGTTGGTTCTTATTTTTGGCGATGCTATATTGCTAAATAGCTGTGGATGTCTAGTTTCTTTGTACAATTTTGCAGACCAAACATGTAATAAATCAATGGTAATAAAAGTAGATATACTTGAGAAACAATTTCAAAACCTCAAATTCTCGAGAAAGGAAATTCGTCGGGAAACGAAATGCTCGGTTTCTTAGGAAATTACATTTCTAGGGAAACCGAAATCTCTAACCGTAATGTTAGCATTATTGATAAATATTGTTCATTACATTATAATTTAATAGCCATAACCTAAAATTTAAATTATTTTATGCGTAAGGCCATTGGGTTAAATTATCATAATACCTGATGCCATTGTAACTTGCTATGGGACTCCTTTTATACTGCGAATATCCTAAAGACGCGTTTCTTTAACCCTAAATCTACATATAAGCGGCTACCTGGGTGGGTAGCCATTTGATGTTTATGCTCATGAAATTAATTTTTGGAATACTAGGTTCTAACCTGTGGGCATCCTGAAACCTATTATTTTTTGCCGATTTTCAAATAGGTGCCGGGCACTAGGTTTGCTTAAGTTGAGATTTGTTTGTTTTAATATTTGAACTCTTTTTTTCTTTCACCCGATCTACTAAATAGGAGCCAAATACTTGATGTAATTTTGGTTTTGTAAAAAGTTGTATTATTTTAAACATTTCATTTCGTCATATTACAAATAAAATAAAAATAAAATCCAATAATAATTCACTTTGATTGAATAATTTACTAAGTGCACTTTAGACATCTTACAATTATGGTTGTATTCGGATCACTGAATAATATTGATTTTACGAGTTTTGATGTTAGGGTAGTTTAAGTAAGAGGTCGCCGTTAAATTCTCCTCTTGGTTCTAAAATGGGTTTAGGCAACAAATAAATAAAGGAAGACATGCGTTTCAGACCATAAATGCTTCTCTTAAGCAAACAGACCTTCGAACTATTATCATCAAAGTCACGTGGCTGCTTTATGTAGATGGTTTCCTTTAAATTTTCATCAAGAAATGCCGTCTTAGCATCAAAGTGATGCACACCCATTTTCATTTTTGCACTTACTGCGCAAACACCTCGTCATAATCCTCGCCGTACTTCTGTGAAAATCTTTGTGCCATGAATCTGGTTTTGTATCGTTGCACTTCACCATCCGCACTGGTTTTTATCTTGAACACCCATTTACTTCCAATTGCTGTTTCACCTGGCGGCAATTCTACAAGTTCCCATGTATCGTTGTGATCATGTGCCTCAATTTCTTCCTGCATCGCAGTGAGCCATTGTACCTTTTCGTCGCTTTTGAAGGCTTTTCTGTTGAAACCACCTCCTCCTCAGCGTTTACATATTCACCGATACTGTCATGTTTTTGTCTTTCACCCAAACCAATTGAAATTCCGCTGTCTTTCGTATTTGGTGTACCAAAACGAACATCTCGACTGACTACTACTTTCTTCGTTGAAGGATCGATAAGCTTTCGAATGCTCGTCATGTCCAAGAAAAATCATTCCAGCTGCCACATGGTTCAATTTTCCTCTTTTGCTGATGATACATGAACAAAGCATTTAGAACCAAATATGTGAAAATTGTTGTACCTGGTTTTATGCCGTTCCACCGTTCATATGATGTCATGTTCGTTCTTCTTGTTATCACACGATTCTGAATGAAATTTGCCGTTCCAATGGCCTCACTCCAAAAACTGTTTGGTAACATCGCGTCAATGAGCATGCAACGAGCCATTTCGATTAAAGTGCGATTCTTCCATTCAGCTTTACCATTTTGTTACAGTTGGCTGCCGTTAACTGAATCTGAATGCCTTTTAACTTTAAATAGTTTGTGTATTCTTTTGAAGTGTACTCACTACTCCGATCCGATCGCATTAATTTTGGTTTTCGATTCAATTTGTTTTCACACAATGCGGCAAACCGCTTTACAGTGTTTTCAACCTCCGATTTGTGTGTCAACAAACTAACGAATAAACAACGTGACCAAGTAACATTTTCCACTGGGAGTGACTGTACGCATAGGTCTGCAAACGTCTTATGTATTAAATCCAATAATCCAATACCACCGATGACTCATTCGCTGATCTATTTGTAAACGGTAATTGTATCTTCTGATGCCATTTTTCGAATTGCTGCTTGATCACCATGTCCGATTTTTCGATCCAACTCATATTATGCATTTGTCATTGTATGCTAACACCGCACAAACTGAATCTGGTTGACGCAACACATACAATTTACCAAATATGTCAGCTACACCGATTTGTTGACGATTGTGCCTGATTTCGCAAATTTGATCGTTGAATTTGACTTTAAGACCATTTTTCACTAACCGTCGGACAGAAAGTACATTTCCAACCAATTTTGGTGCATACAAAACATCGGTTGCTTTTACTTTACGAATTCATCCACTTTCGTCTAAAAATGTCAAATTGCCGCTACCAATTCCATGAATGTTCACTGATTCAATTTGCCAGTTCAACTGAACTTTTATTTAATTCATCAATTTCAGTAAGAAAAACTTTATTGCTGACAATATGTTTCGTTGCGCCTAAGTCGATGATCCATCCCTTCTTTTGTTTGTTACCAATCAAAAACAAAAAATCCGAAACTTGAATCTTAATTAGCTTATCAGTCGATTTGCCATCACTGCTATTCCTTTTTTCAAGCCATTCCTTGTACTTTGGGCAATTTTTCTTTTGATGATTGGGTTTCTTGCAGAAAAAACAAACACCAACTTTTGCTATAGTCTTCATAACTGAATCACTTGAAGTTCCATCTCTTTGTGCACGCCTCTCGTATTCATCTCCAGTAATAATCCGCTTCAAGACCGATTGATAGTTAGAAAGCATCTCTTCACAGATTTTAATGCGACACTCTTTTTCGAGAAAATTGAGACGTTTTGGCACTAGTCCAGATCTCTAACAGTCATTCGACGGTTAGCAAGCACAAGTTCTTCGATTTTCTTGACGTGTTGTTCATCGATAGAGGTTGATGGTCGTCCGATACACTCCTCGTCTTCAACACTTTCACGACCTTCTTTGAACTGTCTTCGGTATCCGAAAAAGTCATACAAAACATGATATGTGTGGCAATTACAAAAAGATATTTCTCGAAATTAAACAGTTTTGCTAATATTGACGAGACCTCAAGAAATTTTCTCTTGCCTAATATTAAAGAGAACGTATTAGAACAAACAGTACAACATTTTCTCATTAGGGGTATAGTTTAATATGTTTAAACAAAAATGTTTATCTTTATGTATTATTATATGTTAGTTGATCATTTCTGATCTCGTGATTCATTCGCATTCTGTACGTGGCTCCCTCTTTAATGGGACCGAGAATTCTTCTTATCATCTTACGCTCAGTTACAGCGATTTTCTAGGTGTTTTGCGCTGTTAGTGTCCAAGACTCGCAACCGAAGGTGACAACTGATCCTTGTAGATGTCCAATTTTATTTTGCGCGATATATGAGGAGACTTGAAAATTTTGATATTGGCGTAAAATGTTCGGTAGCTTGCTGCGATCCTCGATGAAATGTCTACAGAAACGGAGTTTTGCTCAGTGATCAGTGATCCTAGGTATTTAAACTCATTCATCTTTTCATATTGAGTATCTCCTGAAATGAAGTCCCCACGAGTCTGCCTTCTCGCGGTCACCATGTATTTGGTCTTCGCTTCATTTATCTGAAGGCCTATTTGTTGAGCTGTTAATTCCAATGGGAGGAGGACCTCTTTCAGAAAGATGATGTTGCGACCCAGAATGCAAATATCGTCAGCGTATGCTAATAGCTGGGTTGATATACAGGCAGCTACGCTGCGCTATATTAAGCTGACGAATGACATACTCTAATGATAGATTGAATAGAGTTTGAGCTATTGGGTCTCCTTGCCGCACTCCAGATGTTATCTCGAAAGCATCCGAAATTTTGCCTTCTATTAGCACCTTACATATTGAGCCATTCATTAAAAGCTGGCACATTGAAACCAATTTTGACGGTATGCCCAGGTAGGACAATACGTTCCATAACGTATTCCTCTTAATGCTGTCGTACGCCTGTTGAAAGTCTATGAATAGACTGTGTACAGGGATGTCCTTTTCATAGCATTTCTCCAGCAAAATCCTCAGCGTAAAAGTTTGATCGGTCGTTGATCTATTTGGTCGAAAACCACATTGATAATCACCCAAGATCCTCTCGCTATAAGTTGATAACTTTGCTGCGACTACGTTGGCCAAACCCTTGTAGCCTGTGTTCAGCAAAGCTATACCGCGGTAGTTGTTACAGTTCAATCGATCTCCCTTTTTATGAAGTGGACATATAAAAGCCGTCTTCCACTCTACTGGGATTTCTTCTCTAGACAAATTGTTGATATTAGCTCAAACATGCGGCAGAACAGATAATCGCCGCCATATTTGAGCATTTCGTTGCAGATACCATCCTCACCAGGTGTCTTGTAATTTTTCATCTGCGATATCACGTTCCGCACTTCATCATAATGATGGAGGAGGTGGTGGTGTCATCTCGACGTTAATATCGTGTTGAAGCAAGAGAGGTTGTTGCTCGGGAGGTGGTGCCTGTTTATTTAAAAGCGAGGAGAAGTAATTTCGCCACACTTCGAGGACGGTTTTGGTGTCTATTTCCAACTCACCGGATTTGTTGCGAATAGCGCTGCTACGTGGATGAAAGTCCGTAGGTAATTCTCTTATGCAACGATATCTATCTCTCAGGCTCAAATTTTGGATGTTGCGTGCCTGTTGTTCATGCCATTCCCGTTTTTTCCGTCTACATAGCCGATTAGCGATTCTCCTCGCAGTCATGTAAGCATTATGGGATTGCCTTGTTCTTTCCGATAGATCTCGTTGTCGTGCGCGATCTTTTTCCCGAATAGCACCAATACAATCATCATCAACCCAGAGATTTTTGGGCCTTGACGGATTTTGGCCTATGGTGGACTTTGAGGCATCGGTTACCGCCGTTTTGATAATGTCCCACTGTTCTTGAACGGAGTCAGGAAGTGGTTTATTTTCCAAGTTTTCTGATACAGTCATCTCAAAGGTGGTTCTGGTAAGTTGGTCGTTCAATGCCGCAGTGTTCCAACGAGTGATGCGCTGGAAGCGATGATTATATGTGGTTGATAGACGAAATTTTAATTCAGCAACTACCAGGAAATGGTCTGAATCAATGTTAGCTCCACGTTTAGTTTTGATGTTTTTAAGGCTAGAAAAATGTCTCTTGGACAAGAGGATGTGGTCGATTTGGTTGACCGTTGTCCCGTCGTTTGATTTCCATGTGGCTTTATGAATGCGCTTATGTGGGAAGTATGTGCTGGCAACCACCAAGTTGTACAGTAAAGCTACCTCGATGGTGCGCATTCCGTTGTTGTTTGATGTATGGTGCAAGGAGTTTGGTCCAATAGTGCTTCGATATGTACTGCCAGCACTGCCAATTTGAGCATTGAAGTCGCCCAAAACAATTTTAATGTCATGTTGCGGAATTTTGCTCAGGACGGTTTCGAGCTGGTCGTAGAAAGCGTCTTTGATTTGATAAGGCTTCTCCTCGGTGGGGGCATGAATGTTCACAAATGTGATGTTAAAGTCCATGACGTCCATGAAACCTGAGTGTACAAATCCGATTACTGACAGGCATGAACATTCACAAATTGACGGCATCGATTGCTAATCAAGAAACCGACGCCAAATTCATGTTTATCCATGTTATTGCTATGACAGAGTGTTAGCCCGAAGCGACTATAATCAGTGATGTCATTGCCGATTAGCCTTGTTTCCTGTAGCGCTACGAGGTCGAGTTTATACGTAGATGCTTGTTCGAAGAGTTGATGGAGGCTCTCCGGGCGGTTTAGGCTGAGTACGTTCCATGTTTCAAATTTAAAATCGTTGTCCTTATATCGTGTCCGAGGTCGTTGTTGTGAATCCAAAAATATCCGAGGCTCATGTTGAGGTTTCGTAACAAAAATTTTTTACAGGTTGGGCTGTTAACCCAACGCCAACCTTCTGTAGAAGGACCACAGCCCTCACACTTTAGCCTACTTCTTTAACAGAGTAGTTTCTAGTGGCCGCCACGAAGAGGCAGTGTGAGCACTTGCTGAAGTTGCATGCAGTTACGGCACATGAAGCGAGTCTTGTGTTTATCCCCCTGCATACACAGCAGCCTCACTGCATTTTCATATTTTATACTTTTCGAGTAAATGATATTGTGCCCCGAATAACACTTATGTGATTCGCCTACCACAAATATTTCTGATTTACAGGGTGAATTATAAGAATTTCCTTGAACTCGAATTTTGATTTTCAAATACGCGAGAACTTTTCTTACAGTCACGGCTTGGCTGTCGAAATGATATTTCGCAAATTTCAGTAGTCGTTTTGAAATTTCGAAAACACGGGTCTTAAGAATGATTATTTTAGGTTCTCAAATTTCTATGTCAAACGACAGATCAAAGTTGAAATTAAACAAATGATCTTGTTTTTTAAATATTCTCGGAATTACTTCACATTTCTAAAAATCCGGAAACAAAGTAATACCTTGAAGCCAAAGCCAAATTATTACGGGTGTTATTTTAAACATTTCATTATGTTTTAATCTTTGGTTAAATTTACTTAACAAATTTGTTAAGTGCTAAATTTTCACCAATTAGTTTTTCTTTTCAGATGTCCATATGTTTATTATTAAATCGTAGCGGGAAGCTTTGGGCTCATATAATTCGAAAACAAAGCCCGTTTGGCAAAGAATTACATATTTTCACATTGTCGATGGTTTCAGTCACTTTTACTTAGTAATTACTTGGTCCATTAGAAGACTGATTCTATTAGGCTTTAGTCCAAAACGAATTATTCGACCGATCTCTACAGTTTTATAAAGGTATCGACATAGCAGTGACAGCTATACAAGTTTGAGAGCAGTAAAACACGAACTACTGTAAAATTGTGAAGCGAGATATTTGTTTTAATTGAGCCGTTTATTATGAAAGTGGGGCAAGTCCACATTTTGTTGAAACGAGAAAATGAAGGAATAGAGAAACAATAAATGAAAAAACATATGGGATTTTGAATTTTCCTATTTTTTGGACAAGTATTAGGGATTTTTTTTTATTTTGACTATAAATTGTGCACCGTTAGAAAGATTATACTTTTATTTGTCTATTGTTATCATTAACTTAAATTTTTTTGAAAAATGGACTTGCACCACTTTCAAAATTAACGGCTCAATTAAAGCATACATACGAGTTTATGACGTAATTAATAAAGCAACTGTGTAATCGCTGTACTACAATCCCAAATTAATTTCCAAATATTAACAAAACTTCAAACATGCAGCACATTTAGCAGCTTTGCGAGACATTTTATGTACATAAAAGCCTAATTAATTCATGTGTACATATAATGGAAAACTTACATTTCGCATAAATACTTAATACATTTAATGATGGTAAAACAGTCATGTACGGTGTAGTAGCTTGTGTTTTTGGTCTACGACATCCATAATATGTATACGAATAAAATCCTCAATATGTATTATTCACCCTTAAGAAGTTTAAAATGAAAGCAAAAAGATATCGTCCCCATTTTAATCGGTTTGCTGTACTAAGAATGCGTTTTCACCCTTCTGACAACATTACAATTCATTACGAAGACAGTAAAAAAAAAAACTATTTTATGTACATAAGCAAAATCCCAAATAAGCTAGGTAAAGACGCTATATATACAATACATACATATACTATGTACATACATTGAAAATATGGGAGAACTGTTTTCCTTTTAGTACAATATTCTTCCTACTACCGGTGCAATGTAACACTCCTTTTTCCTCAATTCCCTAAAATTTCCAAGCCATTTCACCGCACCACCAACAACCAAAACGACGACGACGACGACGAACTGCAAAAGCAAACACACTAAGTAGAAAAGAAAAAAAAAAAGTTTCATGTCGAATTTTTTAAAATGAAAATTATATCGTAGCGTAGTTTAAAAAAAAAAAAAAAACTTAACTTGCCAGACTAAAAAATAAAATCTCCGAATAGACTAAAATAAAACAACGCAAGATATACATACGGATATATACGGAAGGTGGACTACTTTCTTGCTTTCCTTCTTGCTTTATTTTTATAACACAACAAAATACACAACAACATTTTTATGAAGTTCAAAAACGTTATTATTACTCACTCGTATATGTACGTATATCGTATGTTATGGAATGGGGTCAGACATCCACCCTTAATTTTTTATGTTTTTTTTTACAAATTTTCTTTTTTTGCATAAGTATAAGTTACAAATACAGTTGTATTTGAATTATATACAATGAAATCAAAGTAAGTAGGTGTGTGTTTGTGGGTATGTAGTAACGGGTGTTTCAGATTATACAATTTATGGTAAAGTGGCAGATCATCAGTCCCACAACATACAAACAAGCGAATCTTAGCGACTTTCATCTATGCTCTCTGAATATAAACACGTTGAACTTTTAGGAATCATCCGACTAGCTTGCTAATAGGAAGAAAATTTGGCAACATTTTAATTTAATAATTTCCATCAAAATACTTAAGCAGGTCTGATTGCACAATATTTAAGTATATTAATATCGGATCCTTTCAATTCGGAGTGTAATAATTTAAATAATGAAATATACCAAAGCAACCTTAATTTTACAAAGCCAAATATAAAAGGCCAAGCTTTTATAAAGGAAACTTTTTGTTCTAAGATAGATTTTTAAATGAAAATACCACATTTTGATCCATGAGATGTTACCATTCATTTTCAAATTTCAATATAATGGACTAAGAAAATCGTTTTCATTTTCTTGTAATAATTGATTTATTTAAGCCAACATTTATAAAATTTTCATAACAACAGCGTTCTTGTCAAATTAAAATAAAAGCTTACTACAAATCGTGTGGACACTAAATCAATAAATCGCAATATGACTGAAAATAGCTAACTAAAATAGCAAACTAATGATAACTTTTCTGCTGTTTATAATGATTTACAATATGAATTTTTAAACAAAATATTAATTAATTAAAATATTATTTATTGTTATAAATATGTGTCCAAATATTTCGACTTGTTAGTCATCTTCCGTGGACTTTTTTATTAAAAACTTAATAATATATTAATTCAAACAAAAAGTTGCATCGTACAATACTATAACACACAAGATACATGTTTATAAAATAACTAAATATATACTATTTAAAACTTCTTAGATCAAGCGATCACGTCGACTGCTTTAACAAAAATATTGAAAAAAAAAATCTTCAATATTTTTGTTAAAGCAGTCGACGTGATCGCTTGATCTAAGAAGTTTTAAATAGTATATATTTAGTTATTTTATAAACATGTATCTTGTGTGTTATAGTATTGTACGATGCAACTTTTTGTTTGAATTAATATATTATTAAGTTTTTAATAAAAAAGTCCACGGAAGATGACTAACAAGTCGAAATATTTGGACACATATTTATAACAATAAATAATATTTTAATTAATTAATATTTTGTCTATAATAAGCTGTTTATTTAAACAAAAACATAATAAAAACAGACAAATTAAATATTAACATTGATAATGAATTTTTAAGTAATTTTAACGAAATTTTTGGGGTATTTAAACTTAGTAAACAAAAAAAAATGTGCATTTCACAACGACAATTTATTATTAAATTACAGTGTTGCCAAGTTCACAATTATGTTTTTGATCCCTAAGGAGGCTAAATTTTAACGTATTTGAATTCAGGGAGCATAGAGGAAGGTCGTTATGAGCCGCTTGTTGTAATTGTAAGTAGGTAATGCATTAGAAATATTTTTGAAAGCCCTTCATGTCTGGTCAAAATATTTGAGAATTACGAAGCGGTAGTTTTTAGGATCTTTGTTGTTCCTCCTCTGAGTTTGAATTGATATTTCAAAACAAATACTTTGACCCTGTTCCCGGAAGCAGAATTTTTCAGTTGTTATACTTTTAATCGCAGTATCACACAGAACCGACTATTAATGTGCATTTATTAATTATGCAAAGATCTGTAACTTCAAGAATATCTTAAACAACAGCACTCGAATCTTCTGGAAGGTGCTACTAACGAACGTTAACTCTCTTCACTAGCAGAAATTCATTCTTTTTATAATATTCATGTCTTACATAAGAGTTTAGATAGATCAAACAGTTTTCAGAAAGAACATCTCTTTCCACTACAATTAATAGTCAACCAACAGAATGTCAGTCATAATTCTCTGTAGACACGTTCTTACTCTCAAACTCTTTGTGTTGGAGCAATCCCACAATGCGCAAAATGAAATAAAGCTTCGATCTGTAGGTACCTCTTCAATATACAAATCATATCTTCGAGTATGGTGAATAAGTCAAAAATTTTGGAAACAATACAAGCTTCACTAAGGGGTAGTGAATTAGTGATTTGTTTTGTTCTTCACATGAAGTCTTCTTATCTGAAATATCGAGGGTTTAATCTGACTTAAAATGCTGACTTCGGCTTGTTTTCTGATTTATTTTATGGAATTATTTTAATACTAGTAGAGAACACGTTAAAAATGGCGGAATTAAGTTTTTTCGCTCTAAAAAATTTTAAATAAAAATAAATATTTATAATATTTATAATATTATTCAAGATTTCTTTAATAACAACACTTCATGTAAATATCTTCCTCGAACTAAAGTGACATAATAATTGTCCATAAGCGAAAACTGACTCAGGTAGATGCACACCGAACCGACTTGGTCAATGGAAATTGGCGACGCTTTATGTTGAATGGCAAAGTACTCTCGCTCGGCCCAAAATCAATTCTAGGAATGCAAATTTCTTCTCCCGAGTTCTAGTCAACGAAAAATTTTGTGGATTTCGATTTCGAAGAAGCATGATAAATGCATCAACTTACAATTTCAGGATATGTGACATTCCCGATGGACATTGTGCATGAAAATAATCAACATCATTGTCTGAAATCATAGAATCAATGCTCATATAGACAGTTTCATTTCCTGCAATAAATTCCAGCATTTTCATATTGTGAGAATGACTTTGTTGTCAGTTTCAGCAACTTCATCAGGACTTGTTCTTATTGTACTGCCAAATATTGAGTTAATAATCTGTTCTTTTTCCACTATTGCATCAGAAATTTCAGTTTAGTAATAAAACTGCGTTGTTTGAAGTGGAAATTTTTGACGCACAATTCAGTGATGTCAGTTGCAGTACCTCTTGGCACTACTTTTAAAGTTTGACGAAAGTCACCTCACAATATTAGTTCTTTTCCTCTAAATGGTCCAACGTCGCGTCGTTTAGAATTTCTCTAAGTAACAGCCTATTACTCGAAGCGAATAAGTGGAAAGCATTAAATAAAAGCTGAATTATATGAGCGGCTACTTAAAAGCTCCTGGAGATATGACGGAAAAATACGTCTTTGCTGTCCATCTGATTCCAACAAAACAGTAACTTTGTGGCAGCAGTATTTAAATGAACCAATTCAGATAAAGACAACGGATGCATTCTTAGTACATAAAGCCTCAACTGCGAATAGCCACATCACTTTCATTGAATGTGAGTACGAACCACTGGAAATCGTTGATTTGTCAATCGTTGCCTTTGTATAGAAGATTGTTGACGACGTGCTGCAACCTGCTTTTCAGATTCTTGAGATTGTTGCGTGGCTCTTGAGTTTTATTCATTTTACTAAACAATTTTGAATTAATTTCAAAGGTTTTAAGTTCTAATATTTCGTTGGTCTTCCTTTAGCGTTTTTAACTACTTGCAGTCTACGTCAACTAGCTCCGCTGTGACCTCTGTCCCAATGTTGTCCCATGTTTCTTTAATCAAATTAAAAAATTTCTTTTTGTTTGTACTTTTCGTGGCGGGGATATTATTATCGTTGATCGAACACAAATTCTCAATAGGATTGAGATCTGGGCTTTGTGGGAGCTACTCAAGCAGTTTAATTTTAGTTTTTTTTGAAAATTTCGATGCAACTTTGGAAGTGTTTGGGGTCATGCACAGATTGTTTTAGATGTGTTTAATATTAGCACGTGGCCGTCTCCTTCATTGTCCCGTCAACCAACATGATCTCGCTGACTCTGTTAGCTGAAAGCAATCCCTTATCATAGTGCTACAACCAGCGTGTTTCACAGTCTTCTTTATAATTCTATCCTTCAGACCCTCATCCCGACTACCCCATACTCTTTCACGCCTCTTTGATCCAAACAGTTCAAATTTCGGCTCATCAGACCATAAAATTGAATGCTAAAATTCTTTATCTTTCCCCATTTGCTTAATTACAAAACTCAGCCATTTCTTTTTGTTATTTTTAGCAATTAATCAACCCACTTTCTTTTAGCTGCCTTTTTATAGTTCGAGTTGAACGATTCAAGCAGTATGCCACTTTTAGTTCTCTAGCAGATTTTATTGCAGTTTTTTTAACCTCTCTTACGAGCATTACATCATTCCTCTTAGAGGTTATCCGTTTTCGGCCACTACCTGAATGATTTAGCAACGAACAGGTTTGCTCAAATTTCACGCGTAAGTTTTTTACAGTATTTCTCGTGACTGCGTAATTGTTAGCGAGTTGTTGGTATGATAACCCGGTGTTTCTATCCGCAAAAATTAGGGGCATTGTCGTGTAAAATGTTTGTAAACCAAAATAAATCTAAACAAACCAGTTCATCAAGTTTATCAAAAATATAAAGATTTGTGCTTAAAACATATCACAACCAAAGCGTTCAGTTTATTTTGTCGCAATAAAATTTCGGGTTGGTTTATTAAACAAACTGTTTTTCAAAAACAGGGATTCTCTAAATTTTTTTGAAAAATGTTGTAGTAGACGTCTAATCTATCAAAATGAGGTATAGTTGAGAAAAAATGTGAAAATATTGACAAAACTAAAGCTTTTAATATATCGTTGCAGTTGGGCGGTTTATTTTGTCGCATACTGTATGTGCATTATTTACTTTTTGCCATACTGTTCCTTCTCTTATTGGAGGGCCTAGCGAATTTTACTTTTCGGAAAATAGGTTCCACGTTTTAATAAATTCTTGCTTCGAACTACCAAAGCTGAAGAAGCAAGACATTCAAATTGCCTATTAGACGGGGAGCTGGATGGAGTTGAGTTTGCAAAACGTGAGGATCACATTTTATAAATTATTATAAGCTCAGAAAAGCTTACAGATTATTATTTTAGATATTGCCAGAAAGAGCAAATGCTTTGGAGTCATATTAATGATCGTTCTAGTGATAATAAGACAGTTTTTCTTACAATTGAAGATAATAATATCTTGTCAAATGAATTAAACCAAACAAATATTAATAAAAAGGTCAAAAATTATCGATACAAAAATTATTTAATAAAAAAGCAAATTTTTACTTAAATGTACGAAAAAAATACAAATAATTAGTCTTTTTTATTTTGACAGTCATACACTTGCACAATAAAACACAATTTAATTTAGATGTTTTACAACTACAAGCCATTGTTCGACAATCCGATGTACATTTACAGGGCTGATTCAAGAATTCTGGCAAATGTCGCTTCGTCATTTGTCGTGGGTACAAGTTACCATTTTTCTCTTCATAGCTAAACAAGGTGTAATTAATAGGGTGAAATAGTGTATATCCATAGATACGAGTATACATATACATCGGATGTGCAAATTACTGTCAATAAATTTATACCGGAGTTCATCAGCAGTTAATTTCTTTTTTGAAAAAAAGTACGTGCTAACTCTTTCTAATTCTATCAATTGTTCAATACTTAAGTATGGCTGTTTTCTAAAGATGTTAGAGCTTCTTGTACAAAATCCAACGATGCAGGTGTTAAACAATTTTTTTTGGAACCTAATTTACGATAAATGTTTTTGCCAAGGGATTGCGCAGCCAAATCCAGAAATATATTTGTTCTTTTAATAACCATCAAACCATAAACCTAAACAACCAAGACGTGCTAGTTTATTCCAGAAATAAATCCCCAGGATTAAAATATCTGTATCAGTGCTGAGGATTATGATATGGGAAGATTGGATTTTTACTGCGAGAAATATGTGACAAAACATCCTTGAATCTCCTTCTAAGTGGTTCGAATTTAATCCAAGTACCTCAGAAAATGAAGAACCTTGTAACTTGAAACATTTTGTTAGATCATCAAAACCTCCACAAATTTATACCTATCTCGCAATCTTCTCTTACTTGTGCATACATACATATGTAGGGGCAGTAGTCCAGAGAAATCGAAAAAGTTGTAACTTAATTTCAATGCTTAAAAAGAAATGTTTTCAATTTTTTTGGAATTTTTGTTTGATGACTTGAAATTATAATATTTTTAATCAAGGGACCTTTACTCCGTAAAGTTGACTCCAAGCATTTTATCGAAATATTATCATATCTGTCAAATACAATATATCTATTCTTTTTAAATTTAACTGCAAGAAAAGATGCTCGACCCTTTTGAAGGATGCCTCAGCAAAATCGCCAAAGGTATTGAAATTCTTTAATTGGATTCGACGAAAAAACGCCTTACCATCAACATTATAAATGTTGTGAAGTATTTAAAGCTAAAACGTCTTGCCGAGATTTTCTACCACAACGAAAAAGTGAAGAAACCAAATAAAGTGAAATATATAGGTAAAGAATTAAACTATTGTATGTTAGATAGAGACACATATTTAATAGTTGATGTTTTGATCAAATTGGTGTCTGAGTAAATTGGTGCTTGGTGCATCGATTTACTCAATCGAATCAATTTTAGTAGTACCGATCGGTTAAAAATAACAGATTAATGGCTTGAAAGAATAGGTTAATATCGATACTCAAAAGTATCGATTTCGCCCATCATTACTGATGTATAAAAACGCCTTACGGCTAGGCATGTTATGACTCGTCAACACGTAGGGGAAGGAAGGGACCAACGCAGCTACCGGCAACATCGTTTTCTTTGTAATTTATGTACTCAACTTCCTTTGGCGTCTGTACTGTACTATTTGTGATTTTTCACTAGTAATGAGGTACTTGCCCAATATCGATTTTAGTTCACGTGTCCCCACGCTTGGGCAGCGCTGACTACTTCTTTTTTTTTTACATGCAAAAACAAGTAAAATCATGTTTACAAATACAAGTTTCTTGTCTAAATTAGTGGATGTCCCCACTACTTTTTTTTTATGATTAATAAAGATGAATATGTTGCGATTAATAATAAACATCAAATTTTAAAATTAATTTAGTTGAAATTAATAATTTAATGCAACATTCAAACACATGTTTAACCATATAAAACTACATACGAAATATTTTAGCCGTCAGTCAGCAAGCGTTACAATTATATTTGGGAAAATCACGAATTGCTATAAAAAAAAAGTTACATTTAACCTTAAAAATGATGGAATAAACAAATTGAAAAAAACTACAATTTTAAGGTAAAATTAAATGAATACAATTTTGTAATATACTAATGTGCTATTTAAGAAAATAAAACATACAATTAAAACCAAAAACTTACATCTTTTCTCCCTCCATTTTGGCTTGTCTTTTAAAAATTCTGCGCGACTATAATATCATCTCAGATCACACGAAACTTTTCAAATGACTATAATATGACGTTTGTCACTAAATCGACGCACGTCGCCCCAATCAACTAAGAGAATAGAAACAAATGATTGTCAAAAGAAACGACAGGTGGCACGACTAAGGGAAACTGGCGGTAAATAAATGAAATAAAATAAAACAAACAGTACTTCGCCTACTCAAATTTTGGATTGGTTGCATTACTAAAAATTCTTTCTAATTTCACAGGTTGAGAATATAACCAAAATTAAAAAAAAAAAAAATTGGTTGAAGCTTTAGAAAATCTTAAATTATTTTATACTAACCACTAGAAAGGTGAGACATATTTGATAAACTCCGAACCTCTGTCAGAAGAAACGAGTATTATTGCTAATTTAGTTGTAATAACATTCGTAAAAATACACGTTGCATCAACAAATTCTGAACCACCCTCTATTAAGTTTATATAATCATTTTCTCACTCATCTATGTTCCTTTATGATTATTTTTCCCTGTGCTTTTCGCAATATTTTTGTTGTTTAAGTATTATTATGTTTTTCTTCTGTGTCTGTGTATACGTGAATGTATTTTTATACATTTTTTTTGTTTTGTTTAACTTCCTATTCACCCAAAACAAAGCAAAGCACACACAAAAAAGGCAACCCAAAACCAACATGGAAAATAATAATAATAATAATTTCCACCCCCGGTTTTAGCGTTCGTCGACCTTGTATTTTAACGCAAGCGTATTATCAGCCATTTATACTTTATACATATACATACATAGTTGTGTATATGATTACATACTACTAAAAAAAAAAAACGTAGCAACAATAAATTGAGGTTCACCATTCTCATCACTCGCACATGATGATTCCGTATAATTTTAACCTGTTTATTATTTGCGACCCAATATGTATTGCACAAACAACTCCTTATTGGAGAGTTTTACAATTACAATTTTTTAAAAAGTGAAAAGCATACACACTCGGTAATTACTAGTTCATCGTTACTTGATAGTGTACGGCTATATGCTTTGCGTGAAACGGTTTCGTTCGGGTCTGAGGTTGATGTCACAGGGATTTTATTTTTTGTGGTTTGATTTGAGATAGGTGGTTGTAAATATCGATATACTAAAACAAAAGGGTGAATAATCATTTATAAACTCGTAGACTACAAGTTGGGGTATAATGTATAAAATGCTATATAGTATAACTTATATATGGTTGTCTCTCTCGGTGTTTTTAACCTTGATTTTGGAAAATCTTTCAATGCTATATACACATAAAATATGTATATAATAACCTCATCTTATTAGCTATATATAAAAATGGGGTATTTATATTCGTATATACGGTTGATTCATCAACGAGAATGCTATGGGTGGAATTATTTGAGATTAATGTTATTCGACTTTACGTTTTTTTTTTTGTTCTGTTATAAGAAGGGTGAAATCTGAAATGTGATAAATGTATCGTAATAAATCAGTAATGTCCAATATCTCGTCAAAACTCATCTAATCTTTTTGTTACAATATGGGTTTCATTATTTTCCTTCCATCATACAGAGTCTCCTAGGTCATTGTGCTTTATGCTACCCCTTAAAATATGGTAGCATTGGCACATAATGATAATGAACTTTTGATCTGGGAACTGAATTTAATTTTTTTATATGGTCTAAGTGAGTTATATTTATATATAAATAGTATTCTTATGAAATAAACTTGAAGAGTGCAATGTTTGCTTACAACAAGAATTATACGAATTTTAAGGGATTTTAGAATTTTGGGAATTAAAATATTAAGTTGTGTTAATTAATTAAGTGTTAAATTCTCAGAACTACGGTATTCCACCAAAACCATAATCATTTTGAATTTGTCTATGCCACAATGCTAATCTAAATGGAGTCTGAGGCAATGGATTCTTGCTTTACGTCAACATTTTTAAGAGCTTCCCAATTGAAACGTTTTGTACTTTAGTGGCCAAACGATGATCCCAGCGTGTCGTAATAAAATTAAGAGGCTGCCGGAACATTATTTCTTAATTTTTCATTGTCTATCTGTCCGTGTTTGGACCACTACTTGGTTTTGCCATAATTGTGTTTTGCAACTACACTTTTTAATTTATTAACCAACGCTGTAATAGCGACATACGATTTTTTTAATCACACTGAAACTGGGATCCTGCACCATTTCTTATTTCATCAGTTTTCTTTATAATTTTTATTTCCAATACAGTACCAATGTGGTATATTGCACGTTACCAGATTTAATATTAAAATGCGCATGACTTATTTCCATAGACGAAATATAGGCATAGAAAATAATAAATCTGAACTAACAATGAATTATAATGACCCAATTGAAAAACTATTGTACATGCATTTATTAAAATATCCTAGACAACCGGCAAACAATACTTTAAATTATAATTGCATGCATAATATTTGCGCAAATTAGATGATGTCAAATTTCACTTTTTGGTAGGATGGTTTAGCTTCTCATTCGACCTAATCTTATTATTGTATATACTCACCCATTCCTGCTAACTTGTTTTCTGTATGTGCATGGATTTATGTAAATCATAAATTTAAATTAAATTTCATATATGTATGTACATATGTATATCTCAAAAACCAATAAATATCTATATAATTATTTGATAACATGGAAAACTGTGAAATTCATCAATTAAAACAAATTCCGATCTAGCCGACTCCTCGGGCGACACTTTTCCTTCACTAAACCATAAATAGATATGTATATGAATTTCTACCAGTTACATTTGTCAATGAATGAATTGAATTGAAATGAAATGAATTTTACCGTTCAAGAATCAGGCCCAATATTGCCGAACCTGGAAAGCTTGAACTTTTTCGTTTCATAATTCGTGTCTATATTTTCAAAATAGAACTTTCTTTAGAATTGCATAGATCCACGTTCATAACGTCAGATAACAATAAAACTTAAGTTTCTTAAAATCAGAATAAACTGTTTTCAATTTGATAAAATTTATAACATTAAAATTTGTTTAAAATACTAGATGTCTGCAGCCCCAAAGATCGGACCCCACAACTAATAATATTTGGATATAAACATGAATCAACACAATTCTGAAATGGTAAAAATTATTAGGTTGCCGAACATTCCTGTTATTTACAACAATTAAGTGGTAAACAACTTATAAGTTGGGGTGGATGATAAATTGCAAGGAAATGAGGAACCCTTTCAACGCTCTTCATGCACTACACTGCATTCCGAATCAGATTTGCCTAGAAATCAGTATGGTTGCATCAGTATGATTGTGCACAGACATCTAAAGTTTTTCTATCGCGGCTTAGGGTTAATTTTGTAATATCGAAAACTATTTCTAAATTGTCATTAGTACTCCAAAAACAAATCTTGGTCATAAATATGAAAAAAATGTATCACCTTCAAAATTCAAGAATAATGTCGAATCTCAGGTGTTTCTTCTTTGGATTGGAATATCTCTTCGAAAAGTTTTAAAAAATTACAAAAATCATGAATTATCACGAAAATATTGAAAAATCTCTAAAACAAATCTGACGATCCTAACCATCTATCTGTTATTAACTCAAGGCGTAATGATACACATCTCTCACATCCTCTCAAATATATCTAAAGTACTCAAATATTTCGAAAATAATCTATGTAACAATCTCAGAATTTTAAAAATTTTGAATTACCTGTAAATTTTATAATATAATAAGTCAGAATGCTCAGAATGCTCAACGCCATTAACATTTTGAACATCTCAAAATAATCTGTAGCAGTCGCGAATATTCTTCAATAATCTCAAAAATATCAATTAATGTGATCTAACCATCATCAATTCAAAAAATGTTCATGAAAACTTCGAACAATCTCAAAAATTATCTTGAAAGCCCTGAACATTTCGAATAATGTAATATCAAAACATCTCAACACTAAAACTCGTAAATCTACAGTAAGCTCTTAAATCCCTGCCAAATCAACGCCAACTAAATTTTAAAAACCCCTAAACTAAAGCATCATAATCACGAATATAATTACCTTTCGATTTTTCGAATGATTTCGATACTTCAGAGACAGTCCTTATGAACCCGGGATATCCCGGTTATTATTTTATGAAATATTGATTTGATCAGGATCAGAACAAATGCCAAGAACTGCAGCTAATTTAGCACTTATTACACATTTATCTGTGATAAATATTTTTTAGATCGAATTTTTGACATTTGTTTGAAAAAACCGATTTCCAAAAAAATTATCTTTGTTTTCCGAATACCCCTCTGTAGTTAGTATTTCTTTCTCGACCAATTCTTAACAATTTAATAGCAAGAGTCTAAATTTTGGAATTTATTCAACATTTCATTAATCGTTCACATTTATGTAAACATAAGCAGCCCTAATTGTTCTTTAAATATGGCACTACCTAGCCGAAATATAAAAGAGCCATCAAGCTTACTTTTGTGGTAAACGTAGTGTGTCAATGCTATTAGCCTATTTGTATTCAACATATCACAAAATTTCTATCTAATTGCAACCAAAATTTTAGAATTAAAACTCAATTTTTTCTCAGAATTTACCCCTCACTAAACATAAAATTTTGCTCAACTCTATTTTATAATTGTAACTTAATCTTTAATTTTTATCTTACTCAACTTTTAAACTAAAAACTAAATTACAGTTACGTTTTTGCTCAAGTCTAAATTACTATATTTGAATTCAATTTCTATTCAACATTTTATTCAATTACTGCTTAAAATTCAAATACTTTGATGCTTACTCAGCTTTCCGTTCAAAATTCTGATACAAATTTAATAAATCTTTTGACCAATACTAGAGTTTTAAATTCTACTCTAACTCAGCATTTCTAATAACACTCAAATTTTTCTCAAATGCACTTGCAACTAAAGCTTCTAATCAATCACATTTAGATATCACCAAATTTCTAGCTTAAATTCAACATAATTTTGTATTAATTAAGTTTGGAATTCAAACTCAATTTTTAAATATTTTTTAATCAAATTACATCCAAATTTTTGCTCAAACCCTCGATTAGATTGAAATTGAATTTTTAGTCTACTCTAAACTATGTTCAAATCTTGTTTTACTCCGTTCTAAATAAAAATTTTGCTCGAATAATTTTAACTAAATTTTTGAAATTCACTCAAACTTTTTTAAAGGCAGACTGGATTCCAAACTCAGGTTTTAAACTATAAGCTCATGTGTTTGTTTAAGCCAAATTGTAATTTAAACTTTATTTATAATGTAAGTTCCTACTTAAGATTTTATTCAATTACGGTTTAAAATTGAAATGCTTTTATTATAAAACAAAAAGCATTCAGATTTTTGCTCGATTCCTAATTTTCTAGTTGACCATAAAATTTGTTGAAATCATGTTTTGAATTTAATCTCAGTCACATAAAGTGCATTAAATATTTTCAATGAGTGTGATCAAAATTGCAGTCAACATTCAAGTACAGGTTGAAAGTTTAACTCAATTTCGGATTAAAATGTCACTCAAAGTTTATTCAAATCCAGATGGAATTGTAAACATATTTTATTCTGGATACTCAATTTCCAAGGATTCTTCTAATTGAAAATCCACTCAGTACATCTATTGTGCAATGTAAACTTATATTTCTCTTAAAATTTTGTGAATTCAAAATTCTAGTTGTAAATCAAATATACATTTTCATCAAAGATTTTATTTGGTTTGGAATGCCAAAACCATTTTTTTAAATTTCACTTAAAATTTTCGATAAAAATTTCTAAACTAAACTTAAAGGAAATTTTGTTGTCTGTTCGAGATCAAATCTCGCATTGGAACCTAATTCTTACCTAATTGCAATTAAAATTATGTTTAAATCTAATTTGGAACACCAAATTTTTTCTCAAAACCAAATAGCATGTCCTAATCAATTTTTAACCCAAGTAACACTGTACAACAATTTGTGCTATTTGAATTTCATGCAAAATGTAGTTTAATCCAGAAAGATTTTCTTAATTTTTATTTTAAATTTCACTCAAAATGTTGTTGGCGTCATGGTTCAAATTGTAACTCAATTAAAATTGTATCTGTTTAATTTCAAACTGAAAGTTTATGGATTTAACAATGGCGGTTTTTTTTAAAGTTCACTCAATATTCAGTCAAGCCCTAGTTGGAATTTTTTTTCAAAGATTGGAATTCAAACTCTATTTATAACTAAATTTATGCTGAAAATTACGATTAGCTTTTGATTCATATTAAACACAAGATTTTGTTCAAATCTAGTTTGTACTTCTAATTCAATTAATAAATCTAATTTAAGTACCTACTCAAGAATTTATTGAGTTTCATTTGGGAATTTAAATTCTCATTCCGATTTTTGCTCGTAATTCTGATTTTATATTGGATATGCTTAAATTCACAAACATTTGACATTTCTCACGTAGGCACTCAACATTTTACTAAAATTCATGTTTGAATTCTGAGTTAATTTCATTTCTAAATTAAATTTAAAATTTTACATAACTACAGTCAAACCTGTTTTTGTGCGGTCGTTTTTTATGCGATTTTTTGTTTATGCGATATTTTTTGTGCGATTTTTTTTAAGCGGTATATGAATTATGCCGCATAAAAGAAATCGCACAAAAAAAATCGCATAGAAAATAATCGGGTAAAAAAAATCGCATAAAAACAGACCGCACAAAAACAGGTGTATTCTACTTAAAATTTCATTCAAAATTATTACGTCCAATTCAGAATTGTCGCTAATATTGTTACCTTTAGATTTCCCTCTAATTTTGGTCAAATCCATCGTGTTTTAATTGTAGTTTGAAATCGATTTCTAATCTACCATTTTTGTCACATAATGCAGTTACACTTTACATTCAATATTTCCCGCAAATATATAATAACTTGGAACTTTTCGGATTAAAAAATCATTTTCGCCCATTTCGAATATAAATAGCATTAAAACTTGTTGATTCATTTAAATTCCGATGAATTATTTTACAGACATTTCCACATTTTGCCCTAATCAGATAAATGTCACAACGTGGAATATTTCATTTTTGATAAACGCACATACTTTAACGAACAAAAACACCAATCGCAAAATCTGCTTTTCTAGAAGAACTCCGGATCGTCAAATAATGTGCAGTAAACTATTGAGATATTTTAATTTGGCGTTTATTTTGTTCTTAATTTATTGATCTAACTTAGTGGAGTTTAGGCCAAAATAAAACATTTTTAACTTCTAAAAAAATATTTGTTGGTCTAAATCTTAAATTTGGCTTATAAAATATTTTGCTTTATGAAACTTTAAGCAATGAAGGTCGAATTCGTTATTCTTGAAGAAAAATTAATAATATTTTAAATAAACCATAAAACATGTGGTAAAACATAATATAAGTGGAAATATGTAAAAATATGTGGTAACAAATAGGACTCATTCGCTTTTATTTGTTCTAAAAATATTAACTATCCAACAAATTTTTGGTTTGGATTTCCCAAAAAAAATATTTTTTTACCTAAGAATTCTAAGCTTAGTGATAAATATTATTTAGTATTAGGTCCAAATCGACAGACGGAACTAAAATCGCAACTACGACTATAGTGTCTGTTTTGGTATTTTTAAACCACATTAAAACGTCAATTTTAAGTTCAGCTTTAATTTGTAGTTACGATTGTAGTCGTGACATTTAATACCGATTTTTTTCGAAAATACATAGATTGCCAAGTAGTTTGTTGTGTTTTTTATTTATAAATATTAGCAATATTCAAAAATTCCATTAAAATCTCAACTAAATTCGCTGTTTTAATGAAGTCTAAAAATATGGATTTCGGAATTGAAATCCGAAAAAACTGTAATTGCAACTAAAAGTTGTAGTTGCCTCTTACGATTTGGACCTAAGTTTTTTACATTTATTTGAAAAAACCGAACACGCCCAAATTATCACAGTAAATTCCTTTGATAATTTTTGACAGATACAAAATAATTTCATTGTGGTTGACGTAGGCGCCTGTGCCTTTTATTTTAAATTAATAGATTTTCCTCATGATTGGACGTACATATAAGGAATATTTTTCTTTAACCTCCAATTATGTGATAATGAGTAAACAATCGGCGAGACATTATCGCCTCAGCTAACAGAATTGATGATTATGAAGATTATAAATTTTGTAAATGGGGCTATGCTTTGTTTATGAGTATCTCGTAAAGAGAATTTGATTATTCGTAAATACATTCATAAGCCGGAAATTACCGTCTTATCGCTTGACATACAATATCCGATTTAGGTAGATCACCTTCACTGAATAGGCCAATTTGTGGATGTTAGGGGCATATTTTTCAAATATCAAACTTTTGTACTAAAAAATATTTACCACAGGTTTCGAACACAGTATTTCTACTTTGTAATTCAAAACGATGGATTTTAATAAATTCAAAAAATTTAATCAAACGTTCCGGAAATATTTTAAAACATTTTCGATTTTGAAAGTGAAATATATTTATGTTGGAAACACATGAGCAGAATTCTGTAAGCAGCAAAATTAGAATACACAAGTTTAAATGAATTGAAATACATGTATTCTGTTTGCCATGTAGAATTCTGCTTCATGTCTCTATTTCTAATTTTGCTGCAAATCAGTAGGCTATATTACGTAAAAGATAACAAATCTAGTACAATTTGTAGATTTTTTATTTTTTTCAATCAATTTTTTTAATTTGTTGACAGAAAATAAGTTTTGTGTGGCAAGTGCCAAATTGAAGGATAAAAATTAAATAATTTGTAACAAAATAATTCATCATTCATTTAAAACAATTGTTCATTAAAATTAAATATGTATCAGATAAACGCCACAAAAAAAAATTCTGCTTATCAAAAACGACGCTCATGTAGTTCACCCGAATTTCTGCCGGCAGCGATGCTAGCAGAAATTCTGCCCATGTGTTTCCAGCATTATGTATCTGAATCATTTTGTAGCTGATAACAACATTTTTACGCATTTAGACTGCGTCCGAAACCTGTGATAAATATTTTTAGTACACATTTTTGACATTTTTTTGAACAATATTTCACTGCATTCACAAATTTTTATTATGCTGCCCGAATCGTGTAATGGTTGTGTTGTTTTATTTTATTTTTAGAAATCTTATACTTCGTGTAGTGATAGCATAAATCTAATTCTGTGTTCTCTGATAGAAAATCTAATTCTGTGAAATAAAAAGTTGGGGAATTCATGTCAACCATTCAATGAATTTATTTTACATCTGCCAAAAATTATCATAGGAATCTACTATGATAATTGGTGTATGTGCAATTTTTCCAAGTAAACGCCAGAAATTATTACTAAAAAATATTTATAACAGTACATACATAGTTTGATGAGATTTTTGTGTGAATTGGGATTTTGTACTAAACGAGATATTTGTATTCTGGTTCAGTGGAATGAGAAAATAAATCTCGTTAATTTGAGATTAAGTGTGAAATGTTCTCGTCACGAAAATTGAAGCTGACATGAAATTATTACCTGGTGGAGTTTTCAGTAATACCCATATATGCGCACCAAAGGAAATTTTGGGTCGATTTATTATAAATATTCGCAAATAAACCATGAATCTTTTGACATTGATCAAGAAAAATCTTCAGTTCATCAATAAAACACTCTTTAAAAGGATCGCTGCAATTCCTGAGTAGACTTGCCACTTTTGACAACTTGGGAAACGGGACATCATAATTTTATTTGGAATATAATATATGTATAAGGAAATGTCCATGAGTTCAAAAACATTTTTTTTAAATTTTTGTCTCAACACAACTTTGCTTTACTGGTTCATTTTTTTGAAAACCTATAATACATAGTATCACTCAGCTTGGTATTTGAGAGCACAGTTTTACAAATCTGTCACATTATTTAACGAAAGCTAAATAAACTCTCAATTATAGATAAATAACAATTGATTATTTAGCTAGAGGGAATAATGCGGGACTGTTACGTATCTGATTGTATGCACGAATAATGGGTAATGCCATCGAGCTACAAAACATTCTTAAACCGCTGAAGATAACCTTAAATACCCAAAAGTGTAGCGACTTCAGCGTTATTGTTAAACAATTTAAAGGAACAGGCCCCTATTAATGACCATATACGTTATAACTTCTAAAAGAAAAATTATCCATAAAAAGAAATTAATGGTGCCACGTTAATAAAATTCATCCAAAATCCAAATTTGGGGACAAAGGAAATTACGGATGATGCATTTGGAATGAGGTCAAAATCCGAAATGGCCTGTTTATGAAAGCAAACAAAGAAATAGAATGCAGTCAAAAGAAGAGCTGAACGTACCTAGTCTATCTACAGAATTAAACCAAACTATCGCACTGTGTATGTCGAAGCCACGAATTTTTTATTTCAAAAATTGAACTACTGATTTAATACCCCATTAAAAATCGGTGTTCAGATCAGTCAAAAAGATAATAAAAGCGCAATACCACCAGATACCTAATCAAGAATTTTGTGAATAATACAAATTTGAAAGTCCAGGTTATGCGGTCAAATAAGGCATTTAATAGAAATATTAATTTTGAGCAAAAGTAATTAAACTAAAGTTTACATTGAAAATAGTTATTTGGTTTAACAATGTATCTTAGACGTGACGACCGTGTCTTGGTCGTTCTTACCGTATTCTATATTATCCTTTTTATTAATGCGGATGTCAAAAATATTAAAATCGAGCAACATGCACCAAATCTGAAGGCGACCATTGGCTTAGCAAGTCCAGCTGAGACTAATAAAAAAACTTTTATGTGTGTGGATTTTTAGTTTACGAAATTGAGCTACGGTTTTTATTGTTGTTTAGGTTTTCGATAATTTATAAAATAACTCTTAACAGAACTTTAACCACTTTAATATTCAATACAACAATGAGCTACATATTTTTAATTATTAAAAATTTCTTAGTAAAAATAGAATTTTGTTTGGTGAGGAAGGTATGAAAATATAAAACTGAACAACATATTTATAGAATGAGCAACTTGTGAAAAATGCATTCCAGTTTGATGTTACGTACTTCGAACATTGCAGATTTCCCTTTAAGCTACTTATAAAAAAAAAAATTGAATGTATTACTAACTGAGCAAAATATTTTGCGTGCGACGTCCTTCATTATTTAATTTGGACACCATTCATTTGTTGTTTCATGGTTTAATTTTAATACATAACTTAGAAATTGATCAACTCAATTAATTTTGGGTTCAATTTTGATTTAAGCAAATTTTAATTAAGCTAAAGATTGCATATTTTTTTGAGCAATTTTGAAACTGAGCAATTAATTGTAGTCTCTAAAATTAGGGTGCTAATCTCTCGAAGGTAATATTTGTGATAATAAGTACAGCTTGTTTTAGTTTTCTTGGCTTAATAATACTTAGTACAATTAAAATTTAAAAAAAAAAATGAGTTACTTTGAAAGAGAAATCCCAGGAGTGACAAAATCACAATTCCGTTTCCCGGGAATGTAGAAGGTCCGGGAACGAGCAAGCCCTAATTTGATTGTAAGTACTTTACAAATGAGGCAAAAATTGACCTTTGGAGTTCTGTCGGCCTAATTCATCGAGGAATATTAAAATGCCGACATATCATACAATACTTACACTGTTGTACCATCGTTTTAGTGGGAAAAATAAAAATCTATGTATATAGCCGCACTATAATATACATATATACTACAGACATTTTATGGCATAAACCATAAATCCTCGTATATACATATATAGCATTAATTCGAATATTTTCGAGTCTATATTATATTCTCATCCCAACGTCTATGTAGCACTCAAATAGCATATACTCAGTAGTAATACTATTAATATGATACCATGGCGTACATTATATTTTATATGGTAGAAGGAAGAATCAATATTTTTGTCTGGAAAAACTATTCGAACACAAAAACATAAAAATAAAAATGCTGTAGCCCCAATTTTTATTTTATATTCCAACATTTTTATTTTTTTTTTTTTTTTAAATAGTTTCATATACACTTTCACCTCATTCTCAAAAAGCTAGATACCGACAATGTTTGGAAAAAAAATGGAAAATGGAAAACTAAATAATTGTACTTAAATATATACATAGAGAACTCGTGAATAATAGTTTTTCCTTCTTCCTTGATAAACAAGACAAGACGAATGTTAATGTGTATGTACTTTGTACACACGAAACGAGCGAACGAACGTAATCCGCTTTAAATGTACACGTATGGATGTACGTACAATGCACTGAGTATATTTTGTTCCTCTATTATATGTGTACATATAAATAATATAAAAACGAGTACATGCAGTATGTATGTACGTCGAGGAGACAGACATATTGATTTGAACTCTAAAAACACAAAAATAAAATTTATTTTTATAAAAAGAAAAAAGAAAAAGCGAAAAATAAAAGAGAGAAAAACGAAAAACTAAAATTAAAATACAAAAAAAAAAAAAAATTGTTTCTGGAATGAAAAGTCTGGAACAAGGTCATTGATCCGTTTTCTTGTTGTTGTAAACGAACCGAATGTATGTATTTAAGTACATTTTGATTATTGTACACACATAACGTATAGTTTTCGTAAATAGTACGGGATTGTATTTTATTTTATAAATTTGTGTTATGATTACATTTTATATTTGGATGATGATGGTGTCTGCTTTTGTATTATTTATAAAATGCATGCGGGGATTGAGATAGGGAAGTTAATTTTATTTTTATCAATATGTATATGCTCGACTCGTATTTTCGGAAACAGAACCCAACAAATATGAGATGGCAATGTTATATAAAATGCGATAGAAAATAGACTAGTAAAGGGAATGTCAAATATTTATGTACCAAATGTACTTATTTTTAAAAAAATGGGGTACATTGATGTAGTTGCAGTATATGGAATGTGATGTACATATATGTATCGCAGACTGTGTGTTATATTCATCCCAGGTTTATGGATTTTTTGGCGTCTATCGTTTTAATTTTTGTATATTTTATCGGCTCGACTTGGAATGATGATACATAGTATACAATCTTTAATTACGTTCCAGACTGGATGTCTCGCTCTTGGCAATTATTCAAATTCTAAGCCATTATTATTTGTATCATAGCTTTTGCAATTAGGATTGATTTGTTATGTCTCTAACAAATAATTTACAAAAAATAGCCTAAATCTATACACAGACCTTGAGTTATCTTTAATAATCATAACCTTCAATAATCTTTAGTTACACAAACAAGAAATTAAGAACTATTGGAAACTGATTTCATTTGGCGCCTGTGTTTATGTTGATGAAATACTTTATATCCATCATACAACTTTTTTTTTAGAAGTTATCCATTTTTTGGTGAATCGGTTAAATCCAGTCATCAACAAGTTCGATTTGAGACAATATAATCTCCTGGCAGGCCACCAATATATAATTTAGTTTTAGCATACAGAAAATTATATCTAGCTCGATCATGATAATGTTTTACAGACAGATTTATTGTTCAGGTAGTCATTCTGTACTGTAAGTAAAAAATTAACGCCAAACTGGGTGAAATGTGAAATTAATTTTGCACCAGGGTAACTAGTGCCTTTTCATTTTTTGTAAGGATAGTTTATTCGGTAATCTGATGCACTTGAAGTAAATGCTACTTTTAACTTTTTCAGTCTTTTTGCGGCTTAATATTTTATTATATTCTTTAAATAATTTGACATCACGTTTGGCGACATTATTAACGACCTTCAAATTTTCGGCTATTTTTACTACTTTAGTAGTTAAGCTATGAGAGCCGGAGCACAAAATAGCATGAATTTTCATATCTTTTCATTGAAACATCAACTACGTGAGAGAGAGAATAAAGATTGTCACATAAAAGTATGCAGCTAAACCGCTAGTAACTTTTCTTCATACAGAAAATATATTTTCAAACCCCTCCCCCCCAGCAAACCGCCCCCGCATAAACAGTCAATTCATATCAAATAAAAAACCCATTTACTCACCAACCTAAAATTTCAGTCAGAAAAGGTTTGCCATGTTATTTTTAACTGACATACAAAGAAATCCTGAATTTTGAGCACAAAAAACTGACTATATGGGATTTTGTAATAGAAAACTGCCTAAACTTAATGGACCGAAAAATCACGGTTTTTACGGATTATTGCCGTTTTAAGAATATGTCACGGAAAAAATGGTGATACATAACTGTGGCAACAAGGCAACAATACGTAATGGCATAAGTTTGAAATTCACATTTTGGAGGAAAACATTTTTAAAATTAAGAGCTTCAAAATCGTATGAGTTTTTAAAATTCTTATTTTTGTAAACGCTTATTACGGTTGTTTGTAGTGGTTACAAAAAATTGGTAACATTACGGAGATTTCGAATCTGAAAGGCATAACTCGACTTATGGGGTTACCCCACTATGTATTGTTGCCACAGATATAATGCGTTTATGTTCATAAACAATTTAAAGTTTACAAATGAAATATTTAAACAAAATTTAAATTAAAAAGAGTTAAAACACATATGAAGTAAGAAATCGAAGTATTTTTGTTTTGCTTGACAGAAAAATTCTTTGAATCTTACTATGGGGCGCTTCACCGCTTCATTGTCGCCAATTGTCGTTTTCAAAATTTTACGGGAAAAATAACATTTACCGTCCTAAAAATGTCTAATGTTCGCAATCTTAACACCTGTTTAAGATCGATAATCCCGATTCCCGGTTTCTTCTAGTTGGCACTTTAAAACATATTATTTCGATTTTATTAAAATATTACGTGAAATTGTCTAAATTTACGTTTCTTGAGTTCTTAAAAGAAATTTTACGTCGAGAGATAACAAACATTATGTACCTGTCTCATGAATTTCCGCGGCAAAGAGGCATAATTGTTTGATTTTTGTATGTGAGATGCTTACTGTTGTGTAATTTTCCAGATTTAAGAGATTCCGCAGTAATGAATTTCCGCCTTTCAGAAGTTTTATTGGTATCAAAATTGTATAAAAATGAATTGGATTATTTATTTTATTTATGTATTTATTTATTATCATATATAGCCTACAGTGATTACAATCGGTTATAAAACATGTTAAAAAAAATTATAAAAAAAATTTGTAAAAATGAAATACGACACAAAAGGAATAAAATATAGATAGAAAACGCCGACTATTTAGTTATCCACCCCTATTATGATATGATTGTCGAGTCGATCGACAATCGACACGACTCTGTATTGCGTTTTCGTTTTTTCATTTGATAAAAACAATACGAAAAAGGAAAAAGCAACACAGAGTCGTGTCGATTTTCGATCGACTCGATAATCATAATAGGGGTGAATATTACATAAAAATTTAAATAAAGCTTTCTTAAACGAATCTCTGGACAAGTTGAAATCAAAAACATCATAAACTGAATTAAACTCTCGCAATGCTCTCAAAAGTGGTTCCGAAAGACCGTAATTAGTTGATACCTGGTTAATGAGTAACAGTCCATTGCGTGAGCGCATTTGACGTACCGGAGCGTAATGATTTAAGCGTGAAAGCAGCTCAGTACAATCGATTCGAGAACTGAAATTATCGCAAATGAACAATGCCGATGCTACTACCCGTAGACAATCTAATCGGTGCAGATTCAATAGGTTACAGCGATCTTGGTAGGGAGGAAGAACATGTTCCACAGACCGTGTAGACGGTAGATAACGAAGTGCATACAAAACAAACTGCTTCTGAACACTTTCTATTCTATCCGAATGACAGTGGTAAGATGGTGACCACACCGGCGATGCATATTCTAAAATAGAACGAACAAAAGAACCGTACAGTGATGTTAGAGTAATCGGGTCGATGAAGTCCTTACAGTTCCGCTTAATAAAACCCAACATAATGTATGCCTTATGTATAATGGTGTTAATATGTCTAGTAAAGGTGGCATCAGCTGAAAAAATTATACCCAGATCAGATATAAACTCCACTCTGACTACATTCTCACCATACAGACGATAACGATGGGACAGAGGTGACCGGGTACGATAAAATGGAAGACTCTTACACTTACTCTCGTTGAATCCCAATCTATTGCGAATAGACCAACTGCAAAATTTGTCCAAATCATCTTGCAGCTTTACGCAATCGGACACGCTGTTGACCCGGGCGAAAATTTTCATATCATCGGCAAAGAGGAGGCAGCTGGCAAACTCAAAGCAGTCAACAATATCGTTGATAAATAATATAAATAATAAAGGGCCAATATGACTTCCTTGAGGTACGCCAGATGTCACGCGAAATAGCTGTGAACTAGAATCCAAAATCCTAACGGATTGCCAACGGTCGGAGAGGTAAGACTGCAACCATTCAATTGGGATGCACTGACAATTTAAGTTCTTTAATTTAGAGATCAGGAGCGAGTGGTCAATCTTATCGAAAGCTTTCGCAAAATCAGTATAAATAACATCCAGTTGCTGCCTGGAGTTTAAATGCTAAATAATTTGCCACAAAAAGAAACCAGATTAGTCACTGTGGATCTGCCTGGATAAAACCCGTGCTGAGCAGAAGAAATTAATGATTTGGTATGGAAAACCAAGACCTTGTGAACCATAGATTCAAATAGTTTGGGTATAACGGAAAGGATGGAAATCGCCCCGATAATTACTTGCTTCGTTTCTTCTACCCGCCTTGAAAATGGGATGGAGGCATGCAATTTTCCAAGGCTCAGGAAAAAAATCCAATACATAAACTTTCATTAAACATGAAGGTAATTGGGCGGGATAAACTCTCGGCACAATGCTTAATAAGGATCGGCGGAATACCATCGTGACCAGCGCCCTTTTTAATATCAAGATTAAGCAAGCAATCGCAAACTTCCTGCTCAGTAAATTTAAAATAATTAAATTCCACAAAACTGTTAGCGCATGAAGTAATGGTAGGGGACATCGTGGCTGGTTCGTATACTGAGGCAAAATAGCTAGCAAATAAATTACAGATCTCCGCGGGTTGACTAGCGACGGAGTTCTGGTAAGACATAGGAGTAGGGAAACCAATCACTTTTCTCTTACTATTCATCAAACTCCAGAACTCCTTTGGATTTGATGTCAATTCCTCCTCGATTCGCACAACGTATTGGTTATATAAAAACCAATTTAAACTTTTAAACTCTTTGCGAGCATTATAAAATTTGGGATAAAATTGAACTCCGTACCGCCTGTATAATGAATGGAACTTTTTGCGGCGATTCTCCAGATTTAACAATCTATTGTTATACCAGGGCTCCCGAAAGCCGGTTTTTTTTTAAACCAACGGAACGTGTCTTTCAATACCACTTTTGAGAATGTCGTTAAACATCAAAACGATGTCATTTAAATTACCGCCGCGTTGCAAAAAGTCCCAATCAGAATTGCTGAGGAACTCGTTTAAGGAAGCGTAGTCGGCATTTCTGAAATTAAAATAAAACTTGTTAGAAAACGAATCAATTGAACAATTTATATGAAAAATATTTATCGTAATTGGTGTGTGGTAGATGCTCTGGGAGCCGGTGAAATCCAAACATGATGAAACCTCCGAATGCATGACATCATTGGCAAATAACAGGTCCAGGAGTTTCCCTTGACAGTTGCTAGTACGATTCAGCTGCTTGGTTGAGATGCTAGCAAAGTAGTCTATAATGTATAATGCCCTTTGGTCAGTGGAAAGCGATGTAAAGACACCATCAACATCAAGCCAAGCTATGTCAGGCAGATTAAAGTCGCCCACAATTACAAGTTGTTCATTAGGACGCACTGAAGGCATCACAACTGAGTCGATGAAATTGAATATCCTTTCAAAATATTCCAAATTCGAACCATTGAGAGCATACACTGCGATAATGACGATAGATGAACTGGCCACCTTAACACGAACAGCAATGACGTCAAGACTAGGATGACAGACAACCAACTCATTAGGAATGGAAACTTTAACCGCAATCAATACCCCACCCCCTCTAAGCCTGGTGTCAAAACCACATCTGTCCTTCCTGTGAACGACATAGTCCGGAGGGAAATATTCACCAGAATACATATTGATAGTAAGCCAGGTCTCACAGATTATTATGATATCATAATCATTGTCCAGAACGCCTAAGCGAAAATTCTTGGCTTTACCTCGAATGCTAGAGGCGTTGTGGTAATAAATTGAGGTAAAGCTGGAACGATCGGAGCTTACTGGCCGGATTGGGGCACAGTTTGTTGCGAAATGACCGCTGAAGGATTCAGGGTCGATATATTTGCTGGTTCTGAAATGCACCTTTCCCCATTGCTTGCATACGATGTGATTGGCGCTGCCGAAAATTTGTATTATGGAAGGGTCTAATACACACATCATTAGGCCAATTCACCGTGGACATAACTTTGGCTGTTAAATCGGCATCAACTCCCACTTTGAAACAGACATACTTCATGTCGGTAAGTTTACGCCCATTTGGTATTAGCTTAGTAACCACAGCATTAGAAATACCAAAGTTATTATTTACAAAATCGGCAATATCAGCGTCTTCAACAGCGGTATCGAACTGCGACATATGAAACCAAAACTTCGGTTTAATCATCCGGATACTGTTAGGCAGAGAACATGGTTTAGTTCCACTTATTGAGCCGTACGATGGACGACGCATGGCAGCTGCTGCAGATGAAATACCCGGGAGAGTTGGAGTCGACGTCTCGGAAAAAGTTATGCCAGTATGAGCGGTTTGGGCTGACACCTGGGCGAAGCAATCGCGGATTTGTTCAGCGATCTGGTCACCAATTTTGCTGCAGACAGATGACAGGCTGGAAGCATACGAATTAGCCAAAGACTCAGCGGCGTGACTAATTGTCGTGTTAACGGTGGGCGTAGTGGTGTCAGCAATAATTGATATCTTGGATTCCATATTGTCCAACGAGGATTTAATCGTATCCAACGACATACAATTACCCTCTTTAAATGTGCGCTGACACTCAAGGCACATTAAAACTGCATACGGACAGTCGTTAACAGCTTTAATCCAACTGTCGTTCGAAGGAAACTTCCAGTCCAGGCAGTCTACGTGGTAGAATTTGCTGCACGGTCCAAAACATTGTTAAAGCACACTGCCCCGTTTGGTGTTATTACACTTCACGCAAATCTTTGTCATAATTACAATATAATTAAAAACTGATCGTCACACAATTTACAGCGTTAGTCACAACAAAAATTAATATTTAAATTTAATAAATTAATAAATATGTATTTAAATTTAGGAGCAAAATTTTCTGTTTTGACGTCTATCGCTTAGCAAGGCTTGCTCTGAATAAAATTACATTATAATCACAGAAGAAAATAATAAACGTACGTAAATATTATGTAAAATACTGAATAGATAAGAAAAAAACTGTTTTTTTAATAGAAAAACTGGAAAACTGCCTAACCCAGCTAAAAACTGTGATTTATAGGAAAAACTGTCAGATCACTTTCACCTAAAACTCAGTCAATCATTTTTGGGTTTAACCATGTATCTTTAGTAATTAGTACAAAATAATCAACTCCACATTAACGGACTTACTTAAGCTTGTTTAATTCAGTAGACACATGGAGACGCCGATAAAGGTTATGTAGCGGCTTAATATGAAGAAAATGAGTCAAAAATTAAAATAATAGGTAGTTGCTGTTGTAAAATTAAACATGCGAGTAAATCAAATTATTGCAAAAATTTTTTGTTGTTGTTGCTATTTTTCAAATTTTATTAAACTATTAAAATTAAAATTTAAAAAATTAGAAATTGTAATTTAAAAAATTGAAATTCAAAAATTAGAAAACAAAAAAATAAAATTCGCGCGCTAATTTTTGAATTTCAATTTTTTAAATTACAATTTCTAATTTTTTAAATTTTAATTTTAATATTTTAATAAAATTTGAAAAATAGCAACAACAACAAAAAAAATTTGCAATAATTTGATTTACTCATGTTTAATTTTACAACAGCAACTACCTATTATTTTAATTTTTGACTCATTTTCTTCATATTAAGCCGCTACATAACAATATCGGCGTCTCCATGTGTCTACTGAATTAAACAAGCTTAACCTTCGCATGAACAGTATCTACCGTGGTAGATATCACAAATATCTTTTTTAAATAACGCGGTGAGTTTTCATTCAATCGTTATCCGGCGTTAGCTACGTGACTAATTTTTCAATTTATTTATTTCAGAAAATTTCCCAAAAAAATTTTTTTCTCCGATCGTAGGAAAAAATATATCTTTCCGTTGTTTTTTCGAAACGAAGAGCTCATGATTCCAGTATGTTGTATTTGTTGCTAAGCAACAAGTAATAATAGTACGAGAATATTTTTTCTGGCCTAGGCCGGGAATATATTCCCGTATGGACTTTTAATTGTTTAGAAGAAATAAAAGTACACTTATAAGGTCAAACGCATTTATTTATTTTAATTTAACAGTATACATAATAATCAATTTTTATTTGATAAATCTATGCCAAACTAATTATGTGTTAGGTATAAGTTTAATTTTACTTATTATTTGTAATATTAACGGTTATCGTACAATTTAATTAGTACAATTATTGAACATTGGTGGATTAGTAGTATCGCATCCTAGCATTGTTGTTGATATATTGATTGATTGATTGATTGATTGATTGATTGATTTAGTGTGTACGACCAAGCCTAAGGCAAGTTTCCCGGAATACGCCGGGTCCACCGTACACCCTTTTACGAATAACAAAATCGAGGGAAAGGAAAGGTATGTTAGTAATAAAGAATCAACCCGGTTCCAGACACCATGGCGGTTGATAGTTAGTAAATAAGACAACACAAGACAACACAATTTCTAAACTACATGATTGTTAACTGCTTGTTGTTCCTGGAGCGTTGAGTCCGGCTAAAACTGTGTTACTGAAAATTAGGATTAAATTTAATCCCTTTAAGAACGATTAATTCTCGAACAATTTTAGATTCTGAAACAAATTAAATTATTTATCAGTATACTTAAAATAAACACTTCTCTATGATCTTATTAATCTAAGAATACTTAAAATTACATTCGCCTCAATCCTAGGCTACCTAAATAGTTCAATAAATAATTTAAAAAGTCCTCTAGGACCTCTAGGTGACACCCCTACAAATTTTAACAAATAAACTTATATTAATAAATAATAACTGATGAACAAAATAAATAGGGTGCTGGAATCCCAATGTCTCCAATCCGATCCGAAAACTACAGTTTAACTCAAAACTATATGAAGCATTTTCGTGAACCTGCCACTTAAAGTGTAGAAGTTTGATCTGTGATGGCTTGTTCTGTAATGAATTACAATAATATCACCAGTACCCAAAATTAAAGTTATAAGAACCAATTAGTTACTAAAGTATGAATTCAGCATCGGAATTCCGTGCAGTTTAGTAAAATTAGCTAAACTAGAGTTTTTATCAGTTCTTTTATCCATTCAATGATTATTTTAAATAATTTCTATAAATTTTCAAATAAAACTAATCAATTCGCATGTAGAGGGTTTTCAAAAGCACCCTATAACTTTTATTTTAGTATACATTTTTCATACTAAGTTTGCACGGAATCCCTATACAGAACTGAAGTTCTGTAATTTAGGAGGATAAAAATAAAAACAACATAATTTTTTAAAACTACCTGTCCGCTATTCATTTCAAATTTTTGGAAATCTGCGTTGATCCCATACGAACAGCTCTGAAAATCAAGATCGAAGCCAGTTAATTATCACTAAATACTATTTTTAAAATTGAATTAACATTATTAAATAAGAGCTTAAAATCCAGTTATTTATTTATTAAACCTGCCATAGTACAAGTGACCAATCAAATTCCCCACCATCGACCAATATCTCTGAAAATTCAAACCAAATATTAATTCGTGTAGTTGGAGGTCGTGAACATAAGTATAATTCTATAAAAAATTATTGTAATTTGATACTAAATTATAAAAACATAAATGTAATTGATGAACCCGTCGAGATCCAAGGAGTTCCAGAAATAATAAAATAATTGGTTATCCCGACTCCTCATCTACACATTTGTGCAATTTTCGTCAAACGCAAGCTGCAAAACATGTCATCTCATCATAATGGAAACATCACGCAACATCGGAAATAAGTAAATATATTAATATTGTACTCTATGTACTAAAAATCATACAAATAAATCAGAATCAATCTTATGGTTAACAAAAAAATTTGTTTTTTTTAACATTCAATTCCCAAACCAATCATTTCATACGCCAACGAGGATGCAGCAATGCTCTGAAACCCTATTTAAATTAAAACTTAATAAGAAAACAACCATATTTTGTTGTTGCAGCTCACATCATCCAATCGCATCACCTTCCATGATTGCATCAAGACGAAACCTATAACACAACATAATGACTCGTCTTACCTTGATCCCAAAAATACCGTTCAAGTTAGATAATTTACCAATAATAAAAATAATTTATAAGTTAAATAGAAAAAAATAAAAAATTTAAATTTAAACTATATATTGGATAATTACACATAAGACTCCATTTAAATTAATTTAATTAATTTAAAAATTAATGTAATTCTACATTGCTTATACTACTCCGCATTAAAACCAAAATACCCAAACAAATCGTGTCATATGAAATACCTATTCATATAATGATTTAATATGAATTATATGACCCACTCGATTCAATACATGTACTCGATTATACGAATTACTCATATAAGAATCCCATTTGAATCGAAAACATTGTTGCTCTTGGTATATAAAGAGCACTTTAAATGAACAGAACAAATGAAAACAACACCAGGAAAAATATTAGAATCCTGCTGCAATATTAAACCCCTCACACACATACAGAAAATAAGTAGATATTTTCATATACTCTTTATGCGTAAGCGGAATCAAAATGAAAACGCATACGTATAAAAATATTCTCATTTAATCGTTTATATGTATTATGTGTAGCCGGGGACGTAGTTTTCATTGTATATCACGCTACACATACAACACTTCAATGGCGAGATTTCCTGCTATAAAATGTTATGGAGAATAAACTGTTGAATATATTTTTAAATGACGACGAACATACACACGGCTGGGAATACACTAAACAAAAAACAACCGCATAGCATACTACGAAATATATTCATTTCTATATAAAGAATATGAAGAATATAATTGTGTCATTTATACAAAATAAAAATACAAATAATCTCATAAGAGTAAAGAGAGAAACAAAAAACTTGAAATTTCATGTAAAGAAACAAAAAATTAACTGCGCATATCAATTTGATCGATTTTAATTACATCTAAATATAATGTATTTGAATTTTATACACTAACTACACAAATTTAAGAGGCATGCATCATTAAGCGAAAGAGACCCAAAGTTTAATTTAATTCGCTATAAATTAAAAACATTGCCTGGTTAATGCATCCCGATGGATTGCATTTTATCCATATTTATATTTAAATTTCACTATAGTTACACACAAATTTTCACTTAATTAAATTAAATTAAAATAAAATAAAATAAATTATATATTTAAAACTTTACACTACATTAAACAAATAAATAAAATTAATTAAATTAAATTAAAATTATATTCTCGAAGAAGACGACCAAAACACGTCCTTCTTCTTCGAGCGTCAACGACCGACCCTAGCATTGTTGTTGATATATTGCTATTAAAATCATTAACATTATTTGCATCGGCTGTTTCATTATCCGTTGTATCGAAAATCTTATGAGCAACTTCAATTTTATTGATAATGGATTCATCGATGTACCCTTTAGCAACAGTCGATGACTTCCATCCTCCAAATCTTTTTAAGCATGTTAAATCTGCGCCATTATCAACTAAAATTGTCGCAGATGAACGGCGGAAACAGTGCCCTGTGTATTGTTTTGCGTCTGACAATTTTAAAAAAGTAGCAACAATTTGTGGCATTTTACCAAACTGATGTATGCTAACTGCTTGTTTGAAACCTTTACCATTTGTGTATTTAAAAAAAAAAAAACGCAAAGAATTGAAATCTTTTGGACGCGAAGCTATATATTTTCTGTAATATTCTAAATAAGTTTCGTTTACGATAAATGATCGTGGTTAATTTGTCGTATTATTGGGGATTTTAACTAAAAGTTTAGATCCCAAATCACTAATGTCAGTAATTTCCATGCGGGATAGTTCATCCCGTCGACAAGCACCACCGATTCCAAAATTTAACGCAACCTACAAAAAACAATCATAATATTACATACAAAAAATATTGCAGTGTGAATTGTATTTTATCCGAAAACATATTTGAATTTAATGTGTAAATACAAATAATAATCGTTTTAAATACCTACATGCTTACTTTAGTAACTGGGAACGAATCATCTGAAGCTTCCAAAATGAATTGTTGAACATATTCCATAGCTAATATTTTAGATTTCTTCGCTTTATATCCATCGGATTTGCGTTTCAAGAAGACACGTAATTTTTGGTATTTTGCAATATCCACATTATTTTTAACCACTAGCATCGACCTGATCATTGAGTAGTTTGACCATAATGTGGATGATTTCAATTTTGTAGATAAATCAGCGAAATACGCCAGAATGACGTTTTCCGAAAATGATTTGATGTGTTTAGATTGACGATAATCCATAAAGCGTTTATAAGCATTTTCCTATTTTTCCTTCGATTTTTGCGGGTTTAAATCACATGTAGCTGAATTAGCTGCTTCCAGTATATCCGGCGGGGTACAAGATAAGGATAATTCACTGAAAAAAAAACATACGCATATACAATAAAAAAAATTATTGTGGCAATGATTTTTTTAATAACTTGGATCCTTAAACTTCGTTGATTGATTGAACAAACTCAATGTTATTAGATTATAATAGCATTTACTAAAAGCTAACAAATTAATATATACAATGTAACTATTCATATTTTTTTGTCAAAAAAAATAATAAACTTTTTAATTAATACAACGAAACACAAAATTATCATTTTATAACTAATTTGGTTGATGTTACAATTTTTTATTGAATCAATGTACAAATTTAATAGAAGTTTATGCTGTGGTTTATATTATTGATGAATTAATTAATTAATTTTTCTAATATTTATGAAACAAAATAATTGATTCAACACCTATATTTATTAATTTAAATAACTAATTCATTGACACAATGTAATAGATATTATTGAATTAGTAACCTTATTTCACGATGTATAAACTTTTTGTTTAAATCAACGAATAAATTAATCAAAATTGCCACAACAATGAACGGGCGGGGGGAGGGGGGGGGGCAATATATGTATATGTATATATATATATATATATATATATATATATATATATATATATATATATATATATATTATTTATTATATATATAAATCGAGGATATATGGTTTGAAGGATTAAAACGCTTGGTTTAATGTTCAACATAATTTTTTTTTATTCATCGATATTTCCACTTATTAACAATTATCAATAAAAATATTCAATATTCTTCAATTCACAAAATAAAACAATAAAAAAAAACTAAATAAACTTCAATATTTAAATAATAAATTGTAAAATTGTATAATAATATAAAAAATTCTCCATTTTCTAAAATTTAATACCTATGTATATAATAAATTAAGTAACTAATTCAAGTTTATTTACGAAGTATTTCGTTCAATAAAACATTTACTTTGGTATATCCCATAAAATAGATCCTGTACAAAACAATAGAAATTCGTTACAGCAACAGGATACTCTAAATTAAAAACCAGCTCTATTTTGAAACATAGTATGTCCGTTGCCCGCAAAATATTAATAAATTTGAATCGAACACCATCGAAATGCACAAAGGTCTCAGTAATTTATTCAGGAGAATTTCCCACACCTAAAATTAAACGCTGAATAGGCGTCTTCAATCTCCTGGATTGTCTTTCCTACATATATAAAACACTCTGGTGAGTCTTTAATAGTGAATTTGGTAACCGCCTGTTGGCCCGTGTTGGTTTCTGCTACGATTTCCTGTGTTGGCACTAAACAGCCATGTAATGCTCATAGCAACAACGAATCCAAATTATCTGTAAATATATAAACAAACATCACATTACGTTAATGTTATTATTGTATTTATGTATATCGAGTAATTTGGGACCAAAAAAACTGCACTAAATCAATTTCTACTGTTTGTTCCGGCTTTTTATTTACATCATCTACATTTTATGTTTTTTTGGTCCCATAAAACTCGATATAAATATATTTAAATTTTAATGTAATATTTCACTTACTTTCCGAAATTCCATTTTCTCTTAATTTATGTAAATACGGAACAATACCCCTGACTTTTACATTTGCTGGTTTTGTAAGACATTTTTTAACTGACATTTTATATTCCGGCCATTTTATTAAAATATCACTCGTCTCTGCAAATAGAACCTTGAAACCCATGTCAATCTGGAAATAAAGAAACGTTTTGTTTATTATTATTTTAATCTGCTGCCATTTAAAAACTTACTAAACGATATCCCGAAGGCTGTTTATAGAATGGCCATTTCCCAAATACTTCAGCGGTGCTACCTTACTTGTGCATATCAGTGAGCCTGTAATAGCAAGAAGCTTGCCAAATACTCAAATCCTTCGGCGGACAATTTATCATATTTTAATGATCTTTCATTGTACTTTGTGTCTGTTTTAGATACTAATATCAATTAGAAGATAAAGAAATAAAGTATTTAGCTTATACGAAAAGTTTTAAAGATATCACAACAAAAATGTTGAACGGCAGTCTAACAACTAACTATATCTAAATATTCATTTGATTTTTATAATATATTATGGCCTATTTTTAATATTGTTTGTGTAAGATTTGTTTTACAGGCTTTAAGTTAAAAGATGTTCTTAAAGTTTGTTTAGTGATATTTAATGAAAGTTGGAAGAAAACTATTTTTAATTTAGCCCAGAGATAATATAGGCTATTTATTCGAATAAAATTGTTTTCTTCCAACTTTCATCTAAAATATAAATAAGTAAACAAATTGTAGACACTTTCTTTGCCAATACTTAAAAGAGTAAGGGATATATCCTTCAACCGGTCGCAAATAAACTATTTGCGCCTCAAAATCTGACTACTCGATTGATTTTAACATGAGTTTTTCAATTGAAATTTCTTTTTTGTTTGCTTTTGCGACTGAGTAGTAAAAACATTATAGAAAAGTTACCACCGACTTTTTGACGATGCAAATAAAATCCAGCAATTCAAAACAATTATTGGGCCTATTTTCACATGTATTTTTTCAGCACCTAGATGTGTTGTCACAACAACAGTGCTGATTTTCACGTGTATTTTTGCATTACATTACTTGTCGATGTATGTGTAAGATGATTTTTATTTTCCTGTAGAGTGAAGAGTAGTGTAGAGTGAAATGAGAATATATTTGTATGTGTTAGTGTGTAACAAGACGATTGATTGATTGATTGATTTAGTGTGTACGACCAAGCCTAAGGCAAGTTTCCCGGATACGCCGGGTCCACCGTACACCCTCTTACGAATAACAAAATCGAGGGAAAGGAAAGGTATGTTAGTAACAGAGACTCAACCCGGTTCCAGACACCATGGCGGTTGATAGTTAGTAAATAAGACAACACAAGACAACACAATTTCTAAACTACATGATTGTTAACTGCTTGTTGTTCCTGGAGCGTTGAGTCCGGCTCTACCTTTGTTACTGAAAATTAGGATTAAATTTAATCCCTTTAAGAATGATTAATTCTGGAGCAATCTTAAATTCTGAAACAAATTACATTATTCATCAGTATACTTAAAATAAACCCCTCTAAACACCTAAGATTTTATTAATTTAAGTATACTTAAAATTACATCCGCATCAATCCTAGCCTAGGCCACTTAAATAATTCAATAAATAATTTAAAAAATCCTCTAGTTGGCACCCCTACAAATTTTAACAATTAATTAATTTCATCAGCTTACAAAATTAACACAATTTTTAATTTCAGCTTCTTCACTCCTTGTTGATCCTGGAAGGTTGATTTAAGCTGGAATTTAATTCTGAAACACGGGATTAATTTAATCCCTAATAATTACTAATTCTGAAACTATAATCTATACTTGAAATTAGTTTCTTTATTAGAAAGGATTAATTTTAATCCCTCTAATAATGATTAATTCTGGAACTGAGTTATATTCTGAAATTTAACTTATTAATCAGTGAACTAAAAAAGGAACTCCTTTAGATACTATTCACATATTAACAAAAATAACTGATAAACAAAATCAATAGAGTGCCAGTCCTTCCCGGAATCCCAATTTCACCAAACCGATCCAAAAAACTACAGTTTAACTCAAAACTACTATTATAAATGAACCATTTTCGTGAACCTGCCACTTAAAGTATAGAAGTTTCATCTGTGATGACTTTTCTGGAATGAATTACAATTAATATCACCAGTACCCAAAATTAAAGTTATAAGAACTAATTAGTTTCTAAAGTATGAATTCAGTTTAGGAATTCCGTGCAGTTCAGTAAAATTAACTACCCCGTATTAAAAATAATCATGCTTAAATAAACAAAAAAAATTTATATGAACAGTGAAATCTCGAAACAGCGCAGCCAAAGGAACCGGAGAAATGTATTTAATTATTTAATAATTTAATTTAGTTGTGTATTTACATATGCAAAGTTTTATTATTTTATTTCCTTATTAACCATATATTTTCACATAAACACTTATCACTTTGGCGAATAAAATTTCCTTGCGAAATTACAATTTCCTTAAATCAGTATTCACTATAACGAGACCTCACTGTATTACATACGATAGTTTCTGTGCAGCGATTTTGGTCGCAAAATGAGGATTGAGGATTGAGAATTTTGTATATGTACACAACGTATAATATACATTTTGCTATTGTGTGCCGTAAAATATTTTTTATTGTATGAGTGTATTTTCTCATGCGTTTCCTCGTGGTAAGTATCAAAAATAAACGAATCGGGTTAATCGGTTCAAATTTTTGGTGCTTACGCTCGCCTTGAGTTATTTTTCCCTTTCTTCTGACATGGGGAATTTATTAATATTTTTGTGTCTATTGTTGTTTATTGTTCAAGCAGAATGGTTAGTTTTATAGTTAAACGTAAATTATCGTATTTTTGATTTTTATTTAATTGTGATATAATATAATTTATAATTTTTGTTTTAATTAATGATTTATTGATTTTCATAAAAATAAAAATTATAACTAATAATAATTTAGGTATAATTTAATTAAATTGGCTCCTTAAATTAAGTTACCAACAATTAATTCTAACGGCAAAAATTAATGAATTTCGCGAAATTTTTACCGTGAAATTAATTAATTTTTAATAAAGGATTAATTTTGCTACATCAATTTTTTTTAAATCAATTAATTAATTAAAATTTTAATTAATATTTTTAATTAACACTTGATAATTTAGTTCCCACACAAAAAAAACAACAGAAGAAAATATTTTAAACACAATCGAACTATTTTAGCTAAGCACTCAAGAAAAAGTAAACAATTCTAAAAAACTAAAAGAAAATATACCTAGATAAACAAATTATCGTATCGCACGAGTCAATAAAGCAAAAGTTAGTGTGTAACAAGACGATAGACAAAAATAAATTTTGTCGAACATGTGCATCACAAATTTCCCCTCTTCAAAATTAGTTTATTGGTAAAAGTGTAAAAAAGGAGGAAAAAAAGTGACGAAAAAATACACGTGAAAATAGGCCCAATAATACTCAGTCGCAAAAGCAAATGAAACACAAAAAAAAAGAAATTTCAATTCAAAAACTCATGTTAAAATCAATCGAGTAGCAGATTTTGAGGCGCATATAGTTTATTTGCGACCTGTTGGAGGATATACCCCTAAACCGCGCATGCGTCCTTATGAAATAAACGTGTTGAATCATTACAAATTAAATTTCTACCGTCACGAAAATTAAAGTTTATACAGACAACCATACTGCCATGCTAAACATATTTTACCTAACTACAGTTTTGGCCAAATTGAGTTATTAATGCCAATCGATAGTTAATAATAAACTTTATCATTAGAATTAAAAAAAATAATAAAAACAGTTATAGTTTTCATTTTTGCTTCAAAATACACTAATGTCAAAATTATAACATCGATTACATTTTCTGTAGTTATTTAAAATACGTTTATTACGGCATATGCGTCGCTTTCTCCTTTCAAAGATCAGGAAACATGCATTTATATTTTATTTTCAAGCACTTTTAATATTATAATACTGTAACAATTTTACACTTACCTTAATAATTAAATCTGCATATATATAAATTGTATATTACATATGTATATTTATATCTATTTATCTGGATAATTGAATTTTAGATATTAACTTTTTCACAAAACACCTTTTAAATTAAACAATCAAAATCGAAATGAAGAGGAACGCTGCGCCGATCGCGGTTATTAGACCAATAAGACAGCGACGAGCACAATTTGGCGAAAGAGACGCGAAAAAGCAGAAAGTCGTTACAATTTTAACACTAAAATTCATTAGTTCAATTAAAATTTTAATTTTGTTAACGAAAATATTTATTGACTTATATAAGCTTCATTGAATTCATTAAATAATTTACAAAATTCAACAAATAGTTTAAAAATTAATTAAAACGTTATTATTTGATTAATTTTTCCTTTAATGCCATTAAAAAATTTATTTAGTTTATAACTTTTTTTATTATGTGTATAAGCATGTGCATTTTTTATAAAATTTAACAAGAATATTTTAACATAAAGCAATTTTGGTGCAATTTTTATTTATTTTATATGAAATTGGTACTTGCTGGAGGATGAAATATTTTTTATATACGTGCGTTTCAGGTTTAATCCGTGGATTCTGAATACAGTCAAACCTGTTTTTGTGCGGTCTTTTTTATGCGTATGTATATGAATTAGGCCGCATAAAAAAAATTCGCACAAACAAAATCGCATAAAAAAATGCATAAAAAAATACCTCACAAAAATAGGTTTTACTGTATTTAAGATAATTCGGGATTTACATGTCTTGCTTTTATAAAATAAAGATTGCCGATTGAGATGGAAGTTTTTATAAAATAAAACAAGCTAACAAGATATTTTTTATTTATTAAAATGAAGTTCATTTATTCAAAAAATACTTTCCACTTTTAACAACTTTTCTTGGCTTACTTAACAGACGGTATTACCTAAATAAGAAGAAGTGAGAAACCGAATGCCTACTGCATAATTTCAATTTTCCTTTCCTGGAATCATAAAACGAAATAGATCATATTTTTGAAACATTGGCAACTAACAAGTTCCAAAGCAGGCTAAAACCTCATTCCAATTCTGACTCTGAATTGCGGTCAAGAACACCATTGCCACCAGACAATTTATTTGGAAATTTTATATAAATATCAATTTATATTAATATGTAATATATTTTATAATATGTTCCAATATAACAGCAATCTTAAAACAATTAAACAGTTCATCGATTCAACGAATTATTCTTTCAGAAAATCATTTAAATACGTACAAATCCATTATCATGTGGAATAAACTGGTTTTTAATAGTTTTTTCTTATTAACTTAGTTTATAAAGTTGTTAAAACTTTTATTAATTTCCGTAGATTTCAGCATATCAATGAAAAATCCATCAATAAATGGCTATTCATTGAATTGACGATCCGGTTACTAATTTATAATCGTGTTTATTTTAGAATTAATATGACCAATTAATAAATTCATTGATTCAAAGAATTTTTCTTCCGAAAAATTTAATGAAATGGATTCATTGAATTATTTTTTTCAGTGTTCGCTTTCACTGTCCATATCCCTTAAATTTCGTTCACACGTTTTTTTATAAATCATATAGGTACACAAACTTGACAACTTTTGAAAAAAAAAAAAACAAAATGTATTTATGTCTTATTATGTCATGGCTAACTAAGCAATAATTTTATGTTATTTTCGATTTTTTACTTTGTTTTGATTTCTTAATATGATAATTAATGAATAATACTAAAAATTATTTTGGGTTTATATTCGTTTTAAAGTCCGATCGGAGAAAAATTAGTATGTACAATTCGGAGGAAAAGTGCATTTCCGGACTCCCGTGGTTGCCGGACTCGGCTATCGCCTCGTCCGCCAATTTCCACTATCGTCCGGGAATGCAGTACTTTTCCTTCTAATTATACAATATACTATTCTTTAACATTTACTTTTGATTTTGGAAAGCAGTTTGTATATAATCACAATTTATTCGTCTTGATGGATATCTTTGCACTTGTTATTCTTTCGTATCATTTTCATTTGAATACGAGTTTGATTTTTCCTCCTAATGTGGTACATTTTTGTAGCTTATTTCGAAGAAATTTTAAATTTTTACTACATTCCTTAATGGTGTCTTGTAAAACCTTAGGATTTTGGGTAGCACTAAGCAAGGCCGATTTAGTTTTGTTTACTAATTGACTTACTTAATTACTTTAAACATTTTCTCAATTTTATTATTACCTGTATATTTTTAAGATAAGTATTATTTAATATATATATGATGACTCTACCTAATCATTTTTAATACCTGCTGAACTCTATTGTTAATATTTATTTAAAATGGTATAAATAGTTAGGCATTTCTAATTATATTTAAACAATGCAAGTAAAATCAAAAAGGCGGTGTTTATATAGTTCTTAAGCACTTATTGACTTAGCGAATTATATAATAAATTAATAACAATATTATGGTCGAAAAGTAATCTGATCAGTAATCACCAATCCCCATCATAAGTGTTCAATCAAAAATACCAATAATAGCAAACTAATTTTTCGGCTAAAATATAATTTTTATATAATGCATGACTATATATACCACCATGTTAATTTTGATAGGTTCTAAAAGTTGGGTCATCCTATGTTTTAATTAGCCTAAATAATTTATTTGTTTTTATTTATTATAGGGCATGCTTCTATAAAATAATTAGTCTGAGAATATACTGCTATTTTACCTTTTTTTAATATTCAACGTTTTCTATCTCTCCTCTAACCTGACTAATTTTGATTTAAATGGTAATGCCTTGCTCTTTATGAATATGCAATGTATTCGTATACAGTTTATCCTTCCTACTCTCTAGTTAACATGTGTTAAGTTTCAGAGAAAATATATTTTCTGTATGAAGAAAAGTTACTCGCGGTTTAACTGCATATTTTTATGTCACAATCTTTATTCTCTCTCTCTCTCTCTCTCTCTCTTTTTCTCTCATAGTTTACGTTTAACTGGAAAATGTGAAAAAAAGTAAATTTAGACCTCAATATAAAAATTCATGCTATTTTGTGCTCGGGCTCTTATGCTACCTACTTTTTTTATAATGACCGCGAGGTATTGATGGGTCATGTTTAAAAAATTAAGAAATTACATCTTCAATGCTGCATCTGACAAATCTCAGAAATTTTCAGAGAATTTGTTAATCGCTGTTCGAAATCCATTAATTGCTCCTCGTCAATTGCCTTGTTCTTTTAAAATGTTTAAATCGTTTGGGATCGCTTCAGCTGCTATTGGGTATCGAAAGCAAAACTTCATGCAGGCATTACACTATACTTTTATCGTACAATTATCTTTGAATATCTTTATATTTTTTTTTTTTCGATACAAATATCTTTCAATCGTTTATTTTATTTTCTCGTCAGCCTAAATTACTCCTTAAATAGTAAATAGGGCAGCTATTAAAAGTAGGAGAAATTACCAGCACCACTAGCTGATTATACAAGTAGCAGATTTCAGGTACCAATTTATGCGAAAACAGTTGGGCAAGGGCCTGACGAGTTTGGCCGAAAAAGCCAAAAACCTAGGAAAGACCCGTTATTATCTGAGACCGACACGGAACATTGACTTAACTGGGCAAAAAAGTACCAACATTGAATTATTTTGGGATGGAATTAAGTTCTTTAGTTGGACGAATGTAATATTGAGGTCAGTTCTAAATATGCTGAGAAATTATAAGAAGCACAGTATTTAACAATTCACATAAAAATCACAGATGTGTGTCGTCAGTAGGAACCGGTATTCCTTTTATATGCTATGGGCAAGCGAACTCAGCCACGTACACCACCATGTTCGGGCAGACAAAAGAGCTTTCTATTGAACAATTATTTCTAGACTGGCTTGAGCTGGTAATCTACCGGCAAGGTAATGTCCCTTGTCACACAGCACGAAGTAGCCGAGAGTGGTTTCGGTAAAATAAAGAAAATGTGCTGGAATGCCGATCCAGAGCCCGGATATAACCCCAACTTGTTGTGAACCATATAATTAGTTAGAAAATTGTATATTAAGGTTGTTTCCCAAATCAAAAGTAAGAGTTTAAGATAAATAAAAATATGTAACAAAGAAAAGGGTATGATACAAAGTAGCACATATAAGAAATGACCTATGAAGTAGAAAGTAATAAAGTATAGGAAAATACAAATTGGCATCCATGAAATTATATAATGTGTCTGGTGATAATAAAATACGAAGAAATGTAAATCGTCATAAATAAAATATATAACAGGTAGATGTAAATGTAGTATAAGGAAATACAATGTATGTAATGAAAATAGCGTAACATAAAATGACCTGGCATAAGTAAATTATTGGGAAATGCAATAAAAAAGAAAGTACATACATAAAAATAAAACGACCCTGAATTTTATGTTAAGTAAATTAATTAATAAAAGAAAACAATTTAGTTTTAGAATACATATTACAATACGGCAGAATTTATAATTATGTTTGTATTTTGTTAGTGTAAAACATTAAATATTTTAGTATGTATATAAGGACAGAAATTTTAGTCAAAAACGAGTGTACAAATTAGGACACCAAATACATGGGAATCATTTATTTTGTACCATAATATAATTTGTTCACTTTTGTATTGTCTCTAAATAATTTAAAACCAAGAACTAGAATTTTTGCACTTTATAAATTGATCTTCCTATGTATAGTATTTTCCAACAAAAGTTAATGCCACCTCGTTTTAGCCACGTGACTCTAAATCCATCTTAAAGTTTTAGAGGGCCTGAATTCTTCCATCGATTTAGCCAAAAGAATTTTTGAAGGAAAGCCTTAGCGGCTTATTCCATATTTTTAACTAATTCAGTTGAACAACTTTGCACATGGACACAACCCAGTTTCGTTGATAGTATTATTTGCGCCTTCGCTTTTTTTAATTTTTTCAGACCTGTGCCGTGACTATTGTTACGTTGCCTTATTTTTCTATTATTGTAGTCGTTTCATACATCTAGCGTCAATACATCAGATGACACGTGATATTTATAAATCACCGAAGGCTACAACCAAAGGGAAGGATTCAATTATTTGGTTCTATATTTTTTTAAATTAACTATAGCATTAAATTAACAATAGCAATTTTTAAAATTAACTATTGTTGCATTGAAAAAGATCATTCCAGATTTCTTTTTCCATATTGAAAATTGTAAATGCCACTCCAATCGATGTTGCCTGCATTTTGATGTTTCAGAATCAAACTTGTCATTTATTGTTGCTCACTGATTTATTTTATTACTAATAATTCAATAAAAATTCCAGAAAGTAAGTAGAGGAGCCTTTAAATTTTTTATTTTTGGCGATTTAGGATGACGCGCGTCACGGAATTGACGTATTTACGAAATTTATTTGATTAAAGCAATGTCTCTTGATAAATATAAATATAATGTTTTATAAACTGTAAAAATCAAATCAAGTTAAATAAAAATTTGTGGATTGAAATAAAATTAAAACAACAAATTATTAATATGTATGTTAATTTCAATTTTTATTAAATAGTGATGAACTTGATCAAACATGCCGCACGCCATATTGATTTAAAGCTATAAAATAAAAATAAAAAATTTTTATTTTCATTATGTAAAATATTGCGTACATTTTTTGAATTTATATGCTGTATAGCCTATGCAGTCCTAGAAAAATGTATAGGAGCAAAGATCAGGCCGAGAAACATTTGGGTTTACGAATTATGGGACTTCAAAGTTTCCAAGTGACCGGAAACTAATTTGATTTAATCACTCGGTCATTTGAATCGTCAGTATTTAAAAATAAATTATATCTAGTAAGCGTTTACATAAAGCGTATACATCCCATTTCTGTGGCATTGACATTTCTGTGACGTTTTATTGACTTTTGTGATATTTTAATGATTGAAATTTCAACGATATATTGATCGATAAATTATTTGTGAATTGCTTATTAAAATCGTGTTTAAAGGTATTATTTCTGAGTAATAAGCCTTAACAGCAAATTATTGGAGGTGCGTCGTCGACGCTCGAAGAGGACGGATGTGTTTTTTTATCGTCCTCTTAGTAAATTTAATTTAATTTATTTTGTGAAATTTTCGTGTTTTTTATTAAAATATGTAGTGATATAAATTAAATTAAATATTAATAAATAATGAATTAATTATGTAGTGTTGTGGGAATGTGTATCTGGAAAATGTAATCCATCGGGATACATTTAGCAGGCAATGATTTATATTTATAATGAAGGAAATCAAATTTTTGATTTCTGGATTAATTGCTTGATTTTTGATTTAGTGTTTGTGGTATTGTACATAAAATTTCTAACAATTGTCTTATCTTATTTTGATCGAGTTTTATTAAAATTAGAGTTGCAGAAGGTTAATATACGCAGTTAATATGCATTTCTATTCTTGTTTCTACTAATACGCTTACATATTTTAGTTTAGTTTTATTTTATGTACAATTGTCATAAATACATGCAATCCATGATTCAACAAATAACAGGTTAGCCCGATTGTTCAAACCACATGTTCGTGACGTCATGCAATTCCGGTAAAAGTTATTATTTTTTACTTTTCGTTTTTTTATTTGTTGTTGTAATTTATACGTAATGAGTGCATTATTTCGGGCTGACCTGGTATTTATTGAGTTATGCATGCAATCTATTATTCATAGATTGGGAATATTGGTAAAAATTTTATATGTATTTCTATATTTTTTGGTTTAGATGGTTTTAATATTTTAATATATATAATGTACAGTATACACATAATTGGTTTTGTTCGCCATTGTTGTGTTGTGTGTGTGTTGTGTAGGGAAATCATGTACAAGTAGATTCATCTCCGACTAAGCATACTAAGGAAGGATTGTATTACGCTATACATAAGGAATACACATGTAAAAGTGTGTATGGAAATATTTATTTATTTTCTTTATGTGTGTTGGGAATTAGTGCCGTGGTGCAATACTATTATTTTTCTGATTTGTTTTTACTTGATGTATTCTATGTGTACGTAATTCAAGGTGATCGTTATATACCATGAGCGAAACAAACACAACACAAAAACTTTTTAGGTATTGATTCAAATGGGATTCTTATATGAGTTCTTCGTATAATCGAGTAATTTGAATCGTACGTTTAATGTATAATCCATATAAAATTGTGGTATGGATGGATAATTCATATTAAATGATTTTTAGTTGGTAATTATAATCAAACGTGATTCATTAATCGGACAATGGTTTTATAACTGTGGTGAAGTCAAAGTTTTTGATTTCTTGAGTACCTAGTTGAATTGGGGAATTTTAATTTTGGTTTTATAATTTATGTAATTGTGCATAGAATCTACAGTTAATTTTCACGTCTTATCTAGTTACATTTCATGAATACATAGTTGTACGTATTTTAGTACTCTATTTTTATTTTTGAACAAATGTTGAAGAGCGCTGAGTGGGGCAGGTTTGGATTGCGAGTTGGTGCTAATTGCAGAGACTGTTGGTGTTTGCGGCGTACACAATTCCCATATTTTGTTGGCGATCTCACGTAAGTCTGGAGTGGCGTCTTTTCTCTCGAGAGGTGTGGATGGACTAGGTATTGGTTGGTAGATATTTGGTCAATTGTTTTTTGAAAAGAGATCCATTTCCTACTTTTGGGGTCCTGCAAGGTTCTCTAGGTGTCAATGAAATTTGAATGGTAATGCGATTGTCTGTGTTGGTTGTAGTGGGGGGTTGTTCCATCTGTTTCTGTTTCTAATGGGTTTTTTCATTTGGTTATCTCTGGTTTGGATTTCTCGTATATATCAACTTCGTCAGGATTGTTTTAGTATCTGACATGCAGACGTTGTGATGTCTACCGGAGGAACACTAGCTGTGTGAAGGTGTTTTTGGAAATCGTCTTGGTTGCGTTTCGTTTTGGGTGTGCTCCATTGTGCTGGAATCATGTTTGGGCGTGTGATGTCGGGAGTGTGGTGGTGAGGTGATTTCAACTGCTCGTATGTTTTGTTAATCTGCAGTGTTGTTGCCGTTTGCACTGTTATTTACATTAAGTTATCATCACCGTTGGGCGTTTCAATAAGTACTGTAAATAAGTGATTGCGATACTTGGTGGTGTCCATTTGTTGATGGGTGGCACTGGTGCGCGAACCGATTTTGAATGGTTGGGGGATCTTGCTCATGGTGTGCTGTGACACGGCAGGATGTGGAGCGATGGATGTGTGTGAAGTGTATTGCTTACCGATTTTTCCATCTATGCATGCTAATTGATTAATAATAGTTCCACTGAACTCTATCTAAAATGGAACTAGATAAGAATTACCAAACGAGAAAACAATTAATCTTTAATAACACACAGATAACCTTGATATGAAAATAAGTACAGCTTCCGATGTTGCGTGTTGTTTCTGATATGATGAGATGAGTTGATTTTGCAGCTTGCGGTTGATGAAAATTGCAAAAATGTGCAGATGAGGGGATTTGATAGTCGGGATATTCATTTATTTTAGTATTTCTGGAACCCCTTGGGTCAAGTCGGGTTCATCTATTATAATTATTTCTATAATAATTATCAAATTACAATAATTCTTTATTGAATTATACTAATGTTCATGTTATCTTTATCCTTATGTAATTGTGTATTATTTTATTTATATGTAAGAGGAGGGTTGGTGAATGCATTAATGAATTCAGATGATGACTAATATGATCTTGTGAATAGGAGGATACTAATTGGAATATTAGATTTGTTACAATGGGTCGGATCTGAGATAGCGCTCGATAAATTTTGAATGTGGTTCGAATATGACAACTTCCTTATAAATAATGAATATCTAATAAAATAATGTGATTTTAATTTTCAGAGGGATGATTGACCTTGATGATGTATTTAATTAATACTTTTATTATATCCATTTTAACAACTAATCCATGAGCATTTCAGAGTTTAATAATTTTTAGTTTATTTAAAAGTAGTAGTTGGCAACAATTAACTAATTTAGATCTTGATTTTCAGCAATATTCGGAGAAACCCAATGCAGATTTCCAGAAACTTTGTATTGATTTAATTTGTAATTTAAATCATTAATTAAAGCTGGGTAAAATTATTACCTTTGTCCTAAAGTTATTTTTATAGAATGTTTTGCTGAATGGTGTGTATGTGGTTTTAGTGACTGATTGGGTTGACGGAAATATCCCTGGAACGTTCTTTTGGTGACTCTTGGATGAGTTCCAGAAGGAAACTCAGTTAGTAATAATTTTGTAAGCTGATGAAATAGTTAATTAATTGTTTACATTTGTAGGGGTGTCACCTTTAGGACATTTCAAATTATTTATTTGTTTATTTAGGTGGCCTAGGATTGATGCTGATGTATTTTTAAGTATAGTTAGATTAATAAGACCATCGGTGTTAAGAGGGGTTTATTTTAACTATACTGATAAGTGATAAATAATTTAATTTGTTTCAGAATCTAAGATTGTTCCAGAATTAATCATTCTTAAATGGATTAAGTTTAATCCTAATTTTCAGTAACAAAGTTATAGCCGGCCGGACTCAACGCTCCAGGAACAACAAGCAGTTAACAATCATGTAGTTTAGAAATTGTGTTGTCTTGTGTTGTCTTATTTACTAACTATCAACCGCCATGGTGTCTGGAACCGGGTTGATTCTCTATTACTAACATACCTTTCCTTTCCCTCGATTTTGTTATTCGTAAAAGGGTGTACGGTGGACCCGGCGTATTCCGGGAAACTTGCCTTAGGCTTGGTCGTACACACTAAATCAATCAATCAATCAATCAATAAGCCTTAACAGCAAATTATTATGGGATGCCGTTAGAGTGGAGCAAGTTTTGGAGAAAGGCGCTGGGAGATGTATAAAATGAAATGGTGTGTGACGAGGAGGTCGGATTCGGTGGCAAAATAAAATTAACGTTAATTCTGATTTTGTATTCTCGAATGGTCCACAGTGATGCCAAGCGCTGAGTGAAGAATCATATCGGTTAATTCTGACGATGCTCACATAATATTGTGAAACGGCACAACTTTTCAGAAAATAAATTTTGAACATTGTGGATGCTCTCTAGACGAAGTTATTTAAATTCTTAAGGATTTTCAACAGTATACTAGACATGTATAACTATAGATCTAATTGATAAAAGTTGAAGATGAAAACACGTGTCAGTTCTAAGTAATCTAACTGTCAAATTCAAAAAATTATTATAATTATTCTAAGTTGCAGTACTCTGTGAGACATTAATGAAACCGTTTTTTATCGGCAACAAAGCCATTTTTAGGTGTTAAGACCACCGGCTCTCAAAAAACGTTTCTTTTTTCGATATATCTCAACTTTTCCTCCACTTTTTCTGATAAAACAAATTGGTACCTAATTCTGTGCTCAAAAGGTAAACCATCTTAAATCGACTTAAGCTGTTTTACCTTTTATAATATTCAAAGGGCCCTGTCTCTCTTCTAACCTTACTTAGCTTGACTTAATTGGTAACACCTTGTGGCCAAAGGTTTTGGTCGCAAAGCCGTAGCAACTTTAGTCAACATAAGTGAAAAATGAATATAATATTTTACTTTTTCTAACTCTCTAGAAAAATTATGTAAATTGAAATAAGATGTTTTACCTTTTGACCACAGAATTATTGCTCATAAAAAGTACAACTAACCCATTGTAAATTAGATTATAAGAGTTGCATCGCTATTTTGTTAGGGGAAGAAATTACCTATTTTCGCAAATTCATGGGTGGTTTTAACGCCTAAAAATGGCTCGGTTGCCGATAAAAAAATGGTTTCTTTATTGTCTCACAATACAAAAGGTTCCTTTGTAAGATTATTTGTGAGTCTTTGATTTGGCGGCATGAGAGTAGAAGATTTATATTGTCGTGACCAATTGTGCTATTGGGGAAGAGGTCTCCAAATTTAAGAAAATGCCTCCCCAAAATAATAGAAAATTTTTGTAAAATATAAGTGGTTAGTTTGGTGATCTTTAACGGACAAAGCGTGGGTAAAGTATTGTCCGAGGAGCCGGATAGACCCAATTTTTTAGTTTAAAACGGATTCTCACTGTCTGTGTATATCGAATTGAGAAAGATAAAATTTAGTATTGTAAACAATAAATATATAAAATAATAAAAACTATGTACAACGGGAAACCAACATTTAGGCTGATACAACCTAATGCATAAAGATGGCAGCATTAGACATATAACGGTTCTTTTAATTTGTAATTTCTAAATTTTCGTTCAAACTGTTAACTTAAACTGTACAAATAAAGTTTTCTCTATTGTACGTAGTCCTACGTTAATAGGTCGTGTCTCGGATACAAGCTCGTCGGTTTTTTCAATTTTTGATAATTTAAAAACTTTTGATAATTATTGTTAGTTTTTCGCGGCATGAGCAGCACCATAACTATAATGTCGTATAAAAATTTAGAGCCACTAAGGCTTTTTGGGCCTATCAGAGACTCTATCAGAGGTTTACAGATAGATCAAAAACGGAAGACGGAGCAGAGGTAGGAATATATGGGAGCGGAACTGCCCTCTCGAATTTCTTGCGTAATAATGCTAGCGTCTTTCAAGCAGAAGTACATGCTATAGAACTTTGCGCTAGGATAGGGATATAGCAAAAGGTTTAAACAAAGCAAAGGTATATATTGTATCAGACAATCAATCGGCCTTAAAGGCTCTTAGGTCTTTTACCGTTGAGTTAAGGCTGGTATGTGACTGTCTGAAGGTCATTAAGCATCTGGCAAGCTCAAATAAGGTAACACTTATTTGGGTGCCAGGTTATACTGGAATTGTGGGAAATGAGACAGCTGATGGCCTCGCCCGCGAGGGTTCTGCTTCTCCATTCATTGGACCAGAGCCCTACTGCGGCGTCACTGAGGGGCACCTTAGGGCAGCGGTAAAACGCTGGGAGGATGTGCAAAAGTCCTCCTACTGGCGCAGAATTTCAGGTTTGCGACAGCCGAAGAAATTTATTTCACCTTCGTCAGTCAGGTTTAAGGAGTGTCCTGTTCTTCACAGGTCACATCCCCTTAAGGTATCACCTTAAAAAAATGGGCCTAAGGACGAGAGACGGATGCCGCTTCTGCGGCCTGGAAGCGGAATCAGCGGAAGATGTTCTGTGTTATTGCCCAGCCATTTGCCGCCAAAGACTACAACATCTAGTCAGGTTCATTAAGAGCCTTAATATTTGTGGAACCTCGGATGGTTCCAATTCCAACCAATTTTTATAAATAAAAATAATAATGTTGACTGGGCGGATCATTGAGCAGGGTCCATGCACAAAAGATCTTTTAGGTCGCAGTGCGAGGTGGCTTGAACGTCCACATGGCCCTACAGTAATAATAATAAATCGTATAGAAATCATAATAATGAATATTTTGGAAGGTATTTAAGTAATATTCGTAGTACTTAATCTATGATTAAATATTTTATTTGATTTCAGAAGGATTAATTAAGAAATTTGACTCGTTATGTCTTATATTGGGCACATTATTTATTTAAAAAATACAAATAAAACATGAGATTGATTTAAAAAAATTATTTTATTCTAATTAAATGAGGCAATTCGCACTAAACCGTTCGTCAATGTTATGCCTAAGCAGTTCGTAAACATTACGTTTAAGCGTACACATTATGAACACTTTTATACATACAAAAGTCTTCGTAAATTTGTTTCACTTCTCTTGTGATGAAATGATCGTTTACGTTATATTTCCGTTCAGTTTTAGCGTACCGTTTATGAATAGCTTAGTATAACAAAGTCTTCGGAAACCGTATGTTTATCTTACGCCTGATCAGGAGGGAGAGTATCTAATACAGGGTGGACCATCTGTTAGTCCTTTCTCCTTTTGTAAATAAAACACATATTTTGGGATGAAAAGTCCAAATTTTTTATTGATAATGAAAGGTGGTTCTATCTTCTATGCCATTTATGTATGAAAAACAATATCGTTCATATGGGTACCACGGCTTCGTCTACAGGTCTGAGGCCTGCATCCGAACATCAAAATTTGCGATGACTTTTTCCAATAAAAGTGGATCAATGACCTCAATTTCAGCTCGAATGTTGTTTTTAAGTTGTTGAATTATTTGTAGATGATTAGCATAAACCTGATTAGTATAAACCTTCATTTCGTTCCAACTAATAAAACGACGACGATTTAAATGGTCTGGTAGCCTCAATTTTTGAGTTAGTTGAATATTGTATTGATGCAAATGAAGATCAACATGCAAAATGCGTCATAATGTTGTTCGTGAAATGTTTAGTTCTTGTGAACGATGCCTGGTTGATGTGCTTGGTTCATTACGAACATTTTCACTAACAGCTGCCACTGTATCAGGAGTACGAACTGCATGAACATGTTGATACGGTCTACGACCTTCCGCTGAGCCAGTTTCTTCAAAACGATCACTAATTTTGCCAATTGCACGTACAGTAGGACGTCCATGTCGACCAAAACTCTCACGTAATTTACGAAATGTTGTTGTTTTTGAACGATTATTTTCATAATAAATTTGGACAGTCAAAATGCGTTGTTGTGTTGTTAGCGACTCCATGATGATAAATGGCATATTTTTGACTTTTCATGTGTCAAAGAATTTTTCAGAACAGATAACATTAAGTACTAAAATTCATTGATTGAAAAAAAATCAACAGATAGCTCACCATAAAGCCCAAAAAAACCTCAAAATTGTTTGGGTAAATGAGTTTAGCTGTGATTTACGGCAACATCTAAGTTGTAGAGTTCTAGTATTTATGTAGTTGCTCAGGAATGTAGGGAAATCCATACGAGCGAGACAAGTTAGTATTCTCGGAAGCAACAAACCTTTCACGTTTATTTCGATTTTCTGAAATTCTAAATTTCCCAAAATTGTAACTTTTACTCAATATTGGAAACTTTCAAATGATAGAAGTTTATTTCCTCTCCATTGTCCTTAGTTGAAAAGCGATGTGTTGATTTCCAGTGAACAAATTTTAAAATTATGACGACTTCTATTCGACCATATACAGAATATTGTCTGTTGTTGTTTACTTTCTGAAAAATACTATGTCCGTTTTCTCCCTTTTAAGTAATTTTAGTGATTGAGATCGCGATCGCACATGCTTGATTTTGTGATCTTATATAAACAGTTTCACTTTTGTTACTTTATTTTTGACCGATGCAATGATATTCCTTAAACACGTATTCAACAACAATTTCTTTCTAAATAAAATCAAAAAAATGAATTCTATTCAATTTAGATAGTGGCTTAGTATAATATGCACGAACCGTCATGTAAACCAGTGTAACTAAAATATATTTTGAAAAATTTGTAACCATCAGTGAAAATATTAATAATAATTGTGTTCAAGGTAGAACTTTTATTAAAAGTGTAGGACGAAGGATATTAATTGTATAGGACTGCTCTACGGACAAGTGGCAACCCTATTTATAAGTACCTGTTGAATTATTTGAAGCCTCTTCGATGAACCTGACAAGTCTCGGCTGTTGTTCGCTTAGTATAAGTTATTCTACTAAGAGTTTGCAGGGCGAACCTTATCCGCATTAATTGTAAAATTAAAAATCAAAATTTATAATTTTATTTGTTGGTATATCGAGAGATTCAAATGACTATTCTTCAGGTATAGCCATGTCTTAGTGAGCATGAGTAAAGTAAAATTCTGTTAAGTTAATCACCTACACCTGCACTGTATTTAAACTTTTATAAATTACCACGGCAAATCCGATGAACGAAATAAAATGACGCCGCTTTGTCACCATTGAAGGCGTTTATTTCGACTTATATTTGGTTTTGGTTATGAAATGTTATGTCACTGGTCCAAAAAGGTTTTTTGGAATCGTAATGAATAATAAAAAAATAAATGAACATACCGACAGGCATATTGATTAACAAATACAAACTCCATATTTACCTTTCACTTTCTTATACGTTTGCGTTTCTCACTATGGAACATACTAAACACGATAGATAATAAATAAATAAATCAAATGAGTCTAAATCGAAACGTTCATTAAATTATTTAATTTACTTAGATAAAAAACAAAATGTAGAGAAAAATACGAGTACGTGTACAATATATTAAGGTATGTATATACAGATGAAATGTTATAATTACTGAGGTGAAACAGAAAGTGTCTCATATTTACGATTTTTGTATAAAATCTATGCATTTTTACCTTATAACAAATATTGATCTTTTATGTGTATTTAATGGAACCAAAAAGCGAAATTGACCATACTTAGAGAAAGTGTACAGGCACTTTTATGAAATACATTTCACTTTTTAACATTTGAATTGGAATTATCAGCGATAAAAGTAAAAATTTTGACAATCATTCCTTTTTTGTCATATGTGTGTACATATACTCGTATCTCGCCACACTCTATAAAAATTATGCAAAAACAATTCATTCGTCATTTGTAATCAAGATATTTATGGTTTAATTTCAATATATGTACCTTGAACATTTTCAAGTTTACTTTCAAAGAAGAAAAGAATGTTCGATCGATAAGTATAAGAAAAAAAAAAGATTTTTTTTTTGCAACCACTAAGGTGAGATTATGTGTTAATTTGCAGGTGTACATGGTTCATTGCCTTAGCGATACGATATATTGTTGGTTTGTAGGAAATTCGATATTACGTTTTTGAATGAAATTTTCTTCGAATTATGTCTGTTTCTCAATAATTTTTGTGTGGTAATGAATATGTCTAACATTCATTTTGACATTATGAACAGGTAGAAATTTAACCTAATACCACAATTCAATGGGGCGACTGACCATGTAATATCACATACATACTTCTAACAATATAATTTGTTTCGGTCTATCACATTTTGACTTTGTACTTTTCAAATAAATGTGATCACAATCATAGTAGCATCAGAACAATAAAAGCAAGCTCACGTTCTTCTGTTTTAATTCAAACAAACAAAAAAATGTCTCCTCTTCTCGTTTATTTTTTTTGGTTTTTGTTTTTTCGGGTGAACGTGATTAAGATATTTAAGTGTCTTCTCCGATTTGTATACAAGAATTTTTATTTTTTTATATTTTTATTCAGAATTTGATTTATAATGAAATCCTTTTAGTTCGGCTATACAGTCAATGGCCGAGACCCTATCACATTTAGTCATTTGTATAAAGCCAAATTTGATTAATATTTGATCGGTATCGCGGTTTGTAATTTATATAGTTTCGTAAAATAAATGAAGTTGATAAATTTTCTCGATCAATTTTACAAAATTTGACTGATTTGTTTTGTTCTTTAGGAATAAAAAATAATTGGAATGCAGATTTTTAATTAAAAGTCACCTTTAAAACTTACTTTCGCATATTCAGACATATTTGTACTTTTACGAGTACATACTTAGCTATAGGGAAAGAGAAAAAGATTGTCTCTGACACATTAAACATTCGAAATGACGTTTTAATACAAAATTAGATAAATTGATTTTTTTTTATTATTTCGATTCGCTTTCATCTCTCTATAAATGAAAATGAAATTTCTAAATTTTAAAGTTAATATTAATTAAAAATTTAAATTTTTTTGTAGGTTTCACAAATTTTGCTTACTTATTTTACACCCTGGTCTTAAATTATATTTTGTTGAAAATTATGATTTATCATCAAATTATATTGGCGGGTAACATAATTAATGGGATACCAATATATTCACAACAATAAAAATACCAAAAAATGCAAAATAACGTGCTCCATTAAAAAGGAAGACCCCATTAAATTTTTGTTAACTACAATATAAAAGCAAAGGGAAGTCATTCTTACGCAGAAAGGACCAATGCTAAGCTGCTTTGGGGACTTCTATTTTAGTATGTGAATGATTATTAAAAAAACATAAATTTGTTAAAAATGCTTCAATCTCTATGAATGTTAGCGACCCCATCCTCTAAGGCAGTGGTTCTCAAACTGTGGGCCGCGGCTAATATCCCTTATGAACAGCACAACTTCCTCGCACACAAATTTCTGAATCTACCTATTAAAAATGGCCGCTATTGTTTTCTGTTCTGTTAATGGTTTTTGTAAGATATGTGATGAGTATAAATGAATTTCACAATCACGAGGATTTAGGTAGGCAAGTTCTTATTCTACAATGAACATGAATAGGAATTTCAGATTACACAACCTGATCTGCGAGACAAAAAAATCATGGTTAAAATTGAGGTCTTTTATGAAGTAACAACATTTTTAAATCAGAAGTCGATATCCGAAGTAATTACTCGGGAACTTAGGAGCTAAATTTAAAGTAAAAACTATATATAGGAACTTAGGTCTATGAAAATTTGCTAGATTGGTCGTACTTTAATTTAATTTGAAATTTCGTATGGCAGCTTATCAAATTTGGCTTCAAAAATTTCAATTTTGTTAATTTTATATGTCAGGTTAGTGTTGAGAACTCCAAATCGAAAATTCCAGAATTCTAATGCCGCATTTTTTGGAGTGAATCCAATACTAATTTTCGGTAAAACAGTTGATTACAGAAATGTTAGTAAATTTTTTGAATACTTACCGAAAATTTTAAACTATCTTCAGAAATTATGCCTATAAAACACAAATTGTTAATAAGTTTTATAAATTTTCGAAACCTTTACCTTGATTGTACTTACACACAAAAATGTCATATTCGTTAATAGTGTCATTCTAATTTTTAAACTAAAAACCTTTTGATGGATTTGCAAATCTACCCAAACCTACTAAATTTAAAGAAACTTCAATGAATCCGAACAATTTATAATAGTTGCTTTCCAATCGACCAACCGCAAGCACCCGCTAGTGAACCGCTAGTAGAATGGTTTTTGTCTTCGCTAAATTTCTATAGATAATTTAGCGAAGACAAAAACCATTCTACTAGCGGTTCACTAGCGGGTGCTTGCGGTTGGTCGATTGGAAAGCAACTAATGTTGGCAATTAAGGAAAAGTCGAAAGTGTTTTTTTGGCCGTAGGGCAGTTTTGCAAAAAAGTAGGCCGGGTAGACCGGGGCAGATTGTTACACTTTTTGCTTATATGTGTATATTGCTGAAAGCATATTGTCTACATTATAATTATCAGTTTAAATCGTAAAAATTTATAAAAATATTATAAATTTAAGTTTAAAAAAAAATCTACACTTGTAACAACTTACCTCGTTCTGGGGCAAGTTGTTACACGTAGTGGGGTAAGTAGTTACATTTGATTCTAAAATATTTACTCTAGCAATGACAGAGTAAATAGAAAGAAAATTACTTATAATTAAACAACAATCAGATAAGACAAACGTTTTGTATTTATTACATATGTTTGCATCTATATTTATAAAATAAAGGAACTTTGGAATTCAGCCTCCGTTTAGAAAGATTAACTTGTACAAACAAACTTATGGTTGATTTTTAAATCAAATCAGGTACATAATTCATATTAACAGCATCTATAATCTAATAATAATTTAGTTAAGTTTTAAGTGCATTTGTAGCATTTGTATGGCGTTACTTTCCCTGCGCAATTAGAATGCGCTCAATACTTGCATTTAATGCACTGCACCCATTCTTTGTCGGATTTAATTTCACCCACCGTAAGGATCCATACAAACTATACAAAACCACTCCGTATCTTCGTTCAATTATTTTGTGGCTCTTTGCCTTTTTGAGATTTAATCAATTACAATCTCAGTTGTATTGTCTTTGTCGGATATAGTCGTCAAAATTGCAGCACTTCACTTTTTTCCTACCTCTCTTCATTGATTTCGCTCCTGCTTTCAGATACGGTCTAATCACTTCCGGAACAAATTCCAAAGTGTCACCATCTATTGACGAGGTTGAAGGGATTGGCTTATTCGTGATTATTGCCATCGAAATTTCTTCGGCAGTGATATTCGGTTCAATTTCAACAATTATTGTATTCGAATCTATCCAAGTGTAACTGAAAAAAAAAAATGAAATTATTAAAATTGTGCCGTTTTGAAAACAGTGTTGGTACCGTAGGTAAGTATACCGGTTCTTCATTGATATCAGAAAATAATTAAAGTATTGGACTATTTTGATTTTCGATAGGAACTGGAGCTGGATGAATCATTACATAGGAAGCACTATCTCTTGATCAAAAGTATTAATCGTTACATTTGATTGTGAATCACTAGAGTTGGGTCCTGGTTCGGGACGACCCGTGACAGTCGATGCTAACTAACTTTAAATCCGGATCAGTTCCATATCCAATGGCTGTGTATACCCAATTATAAGCAAATCGATACATAAATAAAGATTTTTGAATTTTTTCAAAAAAAAAAAAAAATTGGTGGGATGTATATCATCATAGATTTTCCGGGGTTGTTTCGCATCCACGCATCTTGAGCACTCGATAGCTCGTGGTTATCGAGGAGCAGTAAGACCGGTCGATCCAGAGAAGGCCGAAAATGGAGAATAAAATGCTTCATAAATTGGAAGAACTCTTCCGTTGTCATCCAGCCAGACTTATTTCCTGAACCGTTAGATCCACTTGGAGCATCGCGGATAAAGTGATGTTGATATCGCTTTCGTGGAAAAATGAATTGCGGTGGAATAAAGGAACCGGTAGCATTTACTGCAACAAATACGGTAACTACCTTTCATTTTTCTACCGAAGTTAGCCCTCCAACCTGCTTTGTTCCCTTTTTAGCTATAATTTTGCACAATTTCTGTACAGTTGTGTCAAAGCTTTTGTCAACGTTCCATATATCGCAAATAGCAAATTTAAACTTTTTCTTTACTGGATCTAGTAAATCGAAAAAGGCGTCGACACAATACTGGTCGCTTCTGGAATCCGAATAGATAAATCAAGATGTTTATTTAGAAATATTGACAACCAATCTGGTCCTGCCTGCTTATTTAACAACCAATATTCCGAAATATTTTTATTTACGGAAATCGCACACTGATTAGCGAACTTTCTCAGTTATATAAGCGTCAAGCCGAAATATATCTTGGATGCTTGCTTCATATATTTCACCAGTTTATTTCCTTCTTCCTCATTGAACACTTAAATTTTTGCGTATCCATACCTCAGTGCTTCCATTGGAACTTCCTCTGCATTTGTGCATCGTGCTTTTTTAATATAACGTCATACCGTTTGATGAGAAATCTCCATTTCTTTAGCAACGGACCGACCGCTAAGATTTTGTTTGATAACCCGATCTACAGCAACTTTCATGGTATTTTCTGTCGTTGCAGATCGATTGGTTTTTTTCGTGTACTTCCTCATGATGTTAAAACTGATTGATAACTGATAAATCATCAAATAAATTGAAATAATTATTTATTTTTAAGATTTGATAATAATAATTTTATACGGGACAGGTTGTTACACGTAACAACTTGCCCCGTCACACGTGTAATAATGCGCTCAAACGTGGATTTTGTAATTAAAAAACACTTTTTTGCACGACCATTACGATTAACAATGAAATAAATTATTTAAGCATATACAAAAATAACTAAAGCGTGCATTTACAGTACACGTTCAAAATTATAGTTAAACAAGTTAAAATACAAAAAAAAGAACAGTCGTAATTTTTTACTACCATACGTCAAAATAATCTTTTCTCTCTACTACTTTAAGAACACGTCCGATCACACCGAATACGCGACTGAATATTTACATTTCAGCAAATTACTGTTTTGTTCCAAGTCGATATTCTCTTTGATTTAAGAGTAAATCGTCATGTAACAACTTGCCTCTTGTAACAATTTGCCCCGGTCTACCTTATATAAAATATTGAGGTCGATCAATTTTCTAAAAATTAAGAACCAAAATTTGTGCATCAAATTACTAATACAAATAATGGAAAAATTCTAACAAATAGACTAGAATTTATTAGGGAGGGGCATATTCTTTACTTTTTTTCTTATAGAAAAATCAATTTTTCGGTAAATTACCGAAAACCGGTAATTCAAAAGTTTATTAATTTTCGAATGTCTAGTTCTTTGGGACCAAAAAACTGATCTAATTAAAAAACACTGAACTACTATCATCTACTGAGAAGAAACTGGTCATAAATAAAATTTCAAATTTTCGATATAAAATTGCTAACTCTTAATTTTGTACAGAAAACTCAATTTTTTACTTTTCCCACTATAACGAAATTATAGTAAGTATTGAAATCGCGAAAAAAAATTTGTTCCAGATTTTCACATTTCTCGACGAATTAGGTTATTAGGACCCCGAAACACCGATCAGAAAAATGTCGTGTCCGTCCTTCCGTCCTTCCAGTCGCACATTTTTATTATTTTTGTTTTGCCTCCCATTCTCACAAATATTGACAGTTTTGATCGAAATTTTGTACAAAGATAGATTTTAGTAATAAGCAGTTTGTGTTAAATTTTAGGTCCATTCGAGTATAGAATAGAGGGGGTTGCAGTGGAAGAGAAAACTGCCAAACAGATTTTCTCAAAAACGGGACCGACGAATTTTTTGTTATGTTATGTCGATTGAAGCATTGCGTGGGGGTTATTTTAACAAAAAGGAGTATTATAAATTTGTTTATCTGTGACCGAGCTAAAGTCGAACTTTCCGAAGAAATGTTTTTCTACAGTTAATACACCTTGCAAATTCCAACAATTGTTCCCTTTTTAACTAACTTTAAACCAACAATTGTTCCCTTTTTAACTAACTTTTTAACTAACACTTTTTAACTAACTTTAAGTGGAATCGAAAGTGTTTTCTCGGCCTTGGGGCAGTTTTACACAAAACTGCTAACTATTGATAAGCTTTGTTTAAGGTTTAATTAAACCCACCATATGTAAAATTTAAATTAAATATTTATTTTTATTTCTAGCGAATAAAATAATAAGATCGGTCAATTTTCTTAAAATTAAGAACAAAATTTGGGCTTTAAATTACTAATACAAACAATGAAAAAAATGAGCTTACAATTCTAACAAATTATGTGTTCACTTAGAATTTATAAGGTAAGGAGGAATATTCTTTACTGTTTTTCTAGTAAAATCAATTTTTCGTTAAAATACGGATATTATAATTAAAAATTAACCGGAAACCGGTAATTTCAGGTTCAGTAATTTTCAGTTCGCTAGTTCTTTGGTGTCCAAAAACTGATCTAATTAAAAAAACTGAGCTGCTATCATCTACTGAGATATCATTTTCTATACTATATTCATATTTCGATAATTCAGAAGAATATACATATTAAATCCAAATTTGATCTTAAATACCTAAGTGAAAACCATTTGACGCTAAAATTAAAAACGTAATAAATTTGGATCGGGTTGCGGTCGAATTAGAGAAACGTGCAACAAGTATATTTTGACAGACCCAGAATAGTGAGCTCAAAAACGTTTAGCTTTAACCTGAGATAGTTATTTTGTTATCTATTCTGCTCCACTCATATGTCTAGTTAAAATATTTAGTTCCGGAGTTTTTACAGTTACTTCCAATTTTTAATAGTTCTTATGCCGAATCATTTTATGTTTTGGAAATGTTTAATAATTTTCTGGAATTATAGAATTTTTGCGTTTATATATTTTTTAATCCTTCAAATCGGATGAAGCTGAAGGAATATTTTAGAAACATTTTTTAAATTGCAGAACTTAGCAGTAATTCTTTATTATTAAATAAAATTTTTGGGAGCCCTAGATTTTTCCGATTTCGGGGGCCGCAATATGAAAGAGTTTGAGAAGCACTGCTCTAAGGTATAAAACGAATTAAAATAATATTTCAAAAACTTGTTATTTTTAAAAAAACTTGGTTTTTTGGGATTTTTTTATTTTGGATGACGATACCATCCCTCCTTTTCGATGGGCACTTTACTTTCTATTTTTTGGTATTTTTTTGGGGGATTTTTTCGGTCGGGAATATAATGGTCTCTCGTTATTTAATTTTATTTATTTTTATTTTTTAATAGAAAATTAAGTTGAAACGAGAAGTTCCAGTACAATTTTTAATTTTACATTACACAATCAAAAAGTTATCATTTATTAAAATAATCAAATTTCAATGATCGTCTGATCTCACATTTACTCATATTGAAATCACAAAACTTACTCAAATCATTATATGACTTAAATATCAGATTCAAAGTCCCGTTGCCTCCATTATTAACCCTATGAAATTCAGTTTTCAAAAGGGATCGAGATCTTAAACTCATTTCCGGAGCATATTGCCATTTAGAAGATCGGAAATGAAAATGGCACCAGCATGCTGAAGGCGAATTTCAAGTGGCTTTAAAGTTTGCATCTATCGACATAAGGAGGCAGATCCCTAACGTTCTCCCACCGTGCCTTACGATAATCAAATTGGTGTGTTTTCCACGCATAAAATATAAGAAATTTTATTTGTACCGTTTCGATCTACTAACATGATTAGGATAGTGAGAAGACCATACACATGACGAATATTCAAGTTACGAACGGACAAGAGACTGATATACATAGCATAATAAAAACCTTTGGGTTATTGAACTGTTTCATGGTTCTTTTAAGATATCCCAAATCACATACTTTTACTATTATCAAATCAATATGCCGATTCAATGAAAAAGTTTGCGTAAACATGACTCCAAGATGTCTTACTTCAGTTATTCGTGACAAGATAACATTATTAATGCTATAGTCACTTAACATTTATTGATATTCAAAAATAACAGATTATTTTCACACCGATGGCATCAATGTCCTTCTGTAGATTAATTGCATCCTGCACATTATTTATAGAGGAAAATATTTTTAGATCATTAGCATAAATTAGACAATGAGCGGATTTGATACAATTGGTGATATCGTTTAAAATTAGAATGAAGATGAGGGGCCCAAGATGGGAGCCCTGTGATGGGAGCCCCCAACCAATAACATGGTTGATCGAGTCAAATGGTCTCCTAAAGTCAGTATAAATGACGTCAAGTTGTGCCTTAACCTCAATCACTTCCAAAGCACGTTTCGAAAATTCTATTAAGTTCATCACAGTAGATCTAAAGAACCAAAGAACACAATAAGTTGGCTATATCCGCAGAAGTATTGCCAGTAACATTATTGTAAGACATTGTCGACGGAAGGCCACACATGTTCTCCTCCTAGTCTGAACAAAGTTCCAAAACGATTTGGGATTTAATTTCAAATCGTCTTGAACCTTATTGATATAGTTCTTAAATAAGCTATTTTGTGCATCCAATCAAATTCCTTTTATAAAGACGAAAATTTAACAGATGCATTGTTGGATATTTTCCATTTCCGATATAATTTCTTCTTTCGATTACCCAAATTAATCAACCGTTTATTAAACCACGGAGGATTATTACGATTATTCTTCATAACAGATTGGAACGAATCTGTCAATACCATTAAACAAAATGTTATAAAACAGTTGGACATCATAATCTAAGTCAAATTGATGTCAAATATGAAATCAAACCATCAAAATCTGCACGTTTAAAATCATAAAATCTAGACACAACATTATTTTTAATTGGATTAGACAGTAACAGTTTCAATTGGTTCAAATTGATCTCGATCGATTTATGGTTAACATCATTAACAATATATGGAACCGATGCTTCAATTACCGTATATAACCTAGAGTTTTAGATGAGGGTATGACTAGCGATAATTAGAAATATTAGAAAGATATTAGATAGAAGTGTATTAGGCAATAGAATAACAATATGAAACAGGTTAATGTTGTCATCTAGCGAACTATCAAATTTGGAAATTAATCACATTTTATTTAATCAGTTCAGCCAGAATTGAGTATTAACAAAATTATAAAATTTTGTTTATATAAATATTGTCTTTAAAAATAAAGCAAATGGAAAAAAATTGTTTTCGTCGTCAACGCTGACCTGCGGCATAAAATTTGTGTAAAATTAAAATTTTAATTAATAACAAATTGCTCGGATTCTTGTATTTCGGTTGGTAAATAACCACAGAATCTACTCTGCTTGTAATCGTAGATATATTAAAAATTTAAATTTTGATAAACTGTATTTAATTTAAAATTTTGTAGAGCAAAATTAATTCGACCAATTGACTCGAAATTTAAAGCCAGCTACAATTGGTTTTCTTACATTAGTAGGGATATTAATTGTCACATAATATCCAATTGGCCAGTGTATCGGGTTTGACATTCGCTCGAAATCATTATCAGGGATGCTAATTCTGAAAAAGATTGGTTCTTAATAATCATCTGATAAGCATCTAAGTTTTTATTTGAAATGATAGTACTTAGGTTCCAGTTTAGTAATGGAGAATTGTTTGTTTATCAGACTTATCCTGTAAACGTCCAAGGATAACCAATTTTTGACGTTCAGGTCATTTATAAAATAGGTGATATCTAGACATTAAACGACGAACATTATTTCAGATATTTTTTTATTTATAAAAACATGTTATTACTTAATTCCTAAAACAATTCTATTGTTATGGCTAGTTCATATTAAAAATAATATCAAGAAATAATATTAAAATTAATTCACGTTAATTTAAAGTTACTAAACTATTAACAGTGGTGTAGAGTCTCGGAATTAGACGTATCATTTTAGAATCTCCTTCCATCGCAAATCTTAAATTTCATCATAATCGTTTAAAGAATAGCCAAGTTCCATCCTAATTGGCCATTATTCCAGAATTTCATCTAAAAGTAACTTTAAATTCCCATTTCTGGTTTGAGTTGAATTAATTTTGAAGATCGAAGTTCTGATCACCTCATGAGGTATCAGCCCTTTATATTTTCTTGAATACAATTAATAATATTCTTCTTTAGGTTATTAATTATTTGTGGATCTTTAGCATAGGCTTTTGCCTTCATAGGAAAAAATCTAGGGTTGTTACATCGCAAGAGATCTAGGCGGGCAATTAATGTTCCCTTTTCGCGAAATTATTCGATTCGATGTATCGGTTTTTTCCATTATTTCTCGTGGATTTTCTTCACTCCAGATTCGACTATTTTGTTTGTTTACAAATCCACCCAGTTCAAAATTTGCTTCGTCGCTAACGATGATTTTGTTGAAAAAAACACATTTTCAAGTTTTTTTTTGTATAACCCAAAATCTGATGGCTTCATTTTTTTTGAGTTATTTGAATTTGAAGGCATACATCAAATGAAGATCTCTGTGCAAAATTCTAAATAAAGTGGTTAGTGGAATACTTATATAATTACTGTAATTTAAAACAATTTAAAATTTTTAATAAGTACAGAAAATTCTAACCTTACGTAACAATCTCTATACGGGAATATAATGACACGCTTGTACACAAACAATTTATTCGTCTCCATTTTAAGCCAACTGATATTTAAACGTATACAAAAATAACAAAAAACTATTTCTAAATTTACTGACAGTTCTTGAACCCATAAAATAGAAATTTAAATAAAAAAGTAAAAATCCAACAAAATACAAATCTTGAATCTAATTTAGAATTTACTAAAAATAATAAAAAAAACCTAAAATTTTGTTGTTGTTGCCCAACTAATTGATAAAAATAGAGTAAAATCGTTTCTTTTTCAATTGACATTTTAACTACACAAAAAAACTTCAACAAAAAAAAATCCAAATTAATTCGTTAAACAATATTACAATTTGTGATACATTATGCACATATATTGTGCGAAAGACATTCTTTGTGTATAGCGCGACGATGATGATGCAAAAAAATATCGCCAAATCCGTTGAGAGGAAACCAATAAAAGCTTCCTCGTTTAAACAATTTCTTATGTTCTCTTCTTGTGCGACGTGTGATAAGACGTCAAACATGCGGTGATTGTTTATTTGTATATTATATACACACATTTTATTTAATATTTTATAATATGCAATCATTTACAATTCTGTAATGGTATACATTTTATTTAAGACAGTGTGTATATATTAGTATATGTAATAACAACTGCTTTAGTATGTATATAAAACAAATTTGCCCTTGACCTCAAAGAGTACATTCGCTTGTATTTTTAATTTTTTTTTTGCAAAATAAACATTTTTTGTTTCGTTCTTTCTCCAGAGTGCGCGCTCTGCTTTTACTTCATGTGAATTTCTTGAGAAGTAAAACAAAGTTTTTTTTTCAAAAAAAAGCAACAACAACCAATAACAAAAGTAATAGCAATAATAAGAAGTAATTTAATTCTTATAAAAAAAAATTACAGCATATCTGAGTCTGGGTTACAATGTCGTATGCAAAGTAAATGATTACGCTAAAAAAAAAAAATAAAATTTACGTTTTGATCTCTCCCCACAATGAATAATTTTAATCAATCGCATATTTGAATATTTGGGTACGATTGCGTCACCTAATTAAAATACGCCGCAATTAAGTACAAAAAGCCCTTGACCTTCACACATGGTTGAATACACTTATTCGTGTCTCAATTATTTGTACCTCTCTCAATTGTATAGTATGTATAGTAATTATTATCCTGTGTGTCTGTACAGTGATAAAATTAAAACGCGAATGTACATACGTACCAACATAATTATGCACATTATATACCATAAAGCTAATTATAAATTAAATGCTGTAATTAAGAACATGATTCGATGATGAACAGCAACATCAAAATATTACATGTTTTGTATAGTCTCTGTGTGTTAAGGCATAGCATAAACATGGTATAATATGCGCGCAATACTAACAGCTCTCGTTTAATTCACAATTTTCAATTGTGTCTGGCAACAAAAAAAAAGTAATTGTGTATAACATAATTATGCATTCGCAAATATAATTTCTTGTGTGTGCTGTATAAGTTCTAAAGGCAATGTCATAATAACGTTATAAATATTTAAATTGATTGCTGGTTATAAGTACCCAAAAGCAAAGAAAGTTACCGCACACAGCAAAAAAAAAAAACGAAATTGGAATATCAATTATTGTTACATTCGGGAAAATTAAAAACATTTACTTTTTATTTGGAGTGCTTATACAACCAATATGTTTTGTATATTTGATGCTTAATTATTTTGTTAGAAGCTCTCACGCAATTAGATTGCAAATAACGAATAGAAAGCATCTAACTTAAAAGACAGCCGTTGATAATCTTTTTGGGGATATTTGCCGAAAAAACGACTCAAAAATTATCGCTTTCCAATATAATTTGCGCCATTGGGATCAACAGTCAAATTTGTTTAAACCAGGATTGCAAAATATTGGAAGTAAAGAAAAAATACCCAATAGAATAAAATAGGGAGTGGGAAGGAAGTCCGTTAACTTCTAAGGTAGTGAAAGGTCCAAAGAGATGATTGCTGAATTTGTTCAAAGAGATGAGTCCTGAAATCATTAAAATTCAGTTTTAGGTTTAACATCCTATTCAAATTTATAATTTCAGATTGTGTCTTTGTTATCTCACCCACCTAATTTTAGTAATAAATACCAAAAATTGTTAAATATCAAATTGAATAAAATTGAGTCCGGAAAGTGGTTCCCGACTTAGAGTAAATCCCATACAGTTACCCCGCAAAAATTATAAGTTCAAGTTTCATGTGGGGAGCCCGGGAAAATTGGTTTGAATGGAAGGCGAAATAATTACTAAATCGGAAAAGTATATTTAGTAAATGCACCCATATTGGTATTATTATACCCGATGAGATAGATTGTTGGCATATCGTCGCCTCAGTATTACTGGTACCAGTGGCACGTACGACAAGATAATACTGAGGCGACGATATGCTGACGGAAGCTGGTATCGGAACCGTTGACAGGAGGTTGATTTGGTCATCGAATTTGGATTTAGCGTCCTTGAATAAGTTAAGTACCCTCATAACTAACTTAAACTTGATATTAGTTGGGCCAAGTCTCAAAGGGTTACAGGTTGAATTTATACATATTTTTAAATTTCATATGGAATTTTTATTCAAAAGAATTTTCCCGGGCTTCCCACAAGAAACTTGATCTGAGAATTTTTCTTGGGATAACTATTGGCACTCTAATTGAACCACTTTCCAGATATGCCACTTTAAAGATATTGAAAGACACATTTAAATTAATGATATAAATTAACATAATGGTTGTTTTAACAATTTTCCATTTTATATAAAAGATGTTTTGGCTGAAATATGTCGGAAGACAACTTTCGGCTGAGACATCCCAGACACTATCTGCATTATCGATATTTTTACTTTCAACCAGTCGTGTAACTACAAATTTCGTGCCACGCTCAAAATTTTTCTTGGACCCCTAAAAATGCTTCTTGAGCCTACGAACAATTAAAGCTTTTATTTTAACACAAAAATTTCCTTTACGTCTTTTTTAATTAAAAATTTATTTCTTCCTATTATCCAGCCTTCGAGATTTCGAGAGTAGGATTTGAGAAATTTTGCTAAACGAGCGCAAATTATAATCTTTACACGTTTATATTTCCTATGAATTTTGAAGGTGTTAAAATAATTAAAAAATATTCAATTTCCAAAAACTGAATTTTCAAGCTCCTGAAGACGCTTCAGACTGTTAGTATGCAAAAAATATCAACTGATGCAGTGAAAGAAAGTTTCTCTAGCGCAGTAAAAATATTTATCATGCACCGGTCAGCTTTACGATGTTCCATTTACCGCAAGATTTTACTGGTAACTCAATGTTATGAGCATGACCATTTCTAAATATGTATATCGATAAACCATCACAAACTACAAAATTTGAAAAATATCAATAATTTCGAAATAATTTGAAAAATGTCGAATTTTCAAAATATCTTGAATATTCTAGTTAGTTCTCATATCAAATTATCCGTAAGTAATTAACACCAAAGGAAATCTTGTACACGCTAATCACCGCCATGTAAAACGTAAATAACTTTGGCATTCTTGAATAATTTCAAATAACCTAGGAAATCGAAGAAATATTAAGATTTAGGCATAATCTCAAAAAATCTACTAAATATCAAGATTCAGATTTATATGTGTAACTGAATAATTTCTAAAAAACCCAAATAATCCTAAAAATATCGAGGACTTAAGAAATCTAGAATAAACCATACTGTTAAAGTTAGCCGAAAGCGAAAAGTATATAATGCAGATTGAGTTACTCCAGCCGAAAGTAAAAATGAAGTCGATATCAATCGGTAATGCTTAACCTAAAATATAAAGGGCTGAAACCTCACGAGGTGATCAGAACTTCGGTCATTGGTATCATCAATGGGGATAGCATTCACCTGTGTCATAAAGTTGGTGTGACAGTATTGATTTCTATTTTAACCAACATTTATATTTACTTTTACAACAACGGCCAAACAGGTCAAAAGCTTCAGTAACATGGGTACAGGCATCCAATTTAACACGAAAAATCGTATTCTAACCGTTTAACTGGCCATATTCCAGAACTTTATCCAAACATTATTTTAGAATCCCATTTACAACGCAAATATCAAATTTCATCATAATCGGTTAAGGTATAGCCAAGTTCCATCCTAGTTGGCCATATTCCAGAATTTCATCCAAAACAATTTTAGAATCCCATTTTCAACGGATATGTGATGACAAATAGTCAAGTTCCATCATACTTGGCCATATTCCAGAACTTCATCCAACAATCATTTTAGAATCCCATTTCCAACGCACATGTCGAATTTCATCTTAATCGGTTGAAAAATAGGCAACTTCCATGATACTTGGCCATATTCCAGAACTTTATCCAAAAATCATTTAAGATTCCCATTTCCGACACTCATGTCAAATTTCATAATAACCGGTTGAAGTAAAACTACTAAGGAATGTAAGGATGCATAATAATTATCATTGAATACCTTTCTTAAAATTCCTATATGGCAAAACCTGGCTGCAGTTCCTCGTGAAAAATTGTGGAAAACTCGAGAAACCCAAAAAAAAATTTTAATTGGAATAAAAACAGCCTCTAGAGTGTTATTTCTAGAGATGTATTTTATTGATTGACTTGTCAATATGTAGCGTATCGCAGGAAAAAATTTCAGTTCAAGTTTTCCGTGAGAAATCTCGGAAAATTCGATTTTCCAAAAATTATTAGAAAATTTGTATAAAATCAGCCCCAGAGTGTTATGTCTAGAGATGTATTTTATTGATGTGACTTGTCAATAGCTATCGCTGGAAAGAAATGCAGTTCAAGTTGCCCGTGGAAATTCTCGCAAAATTTGAAAAAGGTTCCAGCCGAAAGTAAAAAATAAATGTCAGCCTCTAGAGTGTTATGTCTGGAAATGGATTACATTGAAGTGCCTTGTCAATAGCTATTGCAGGAAAAAAATTTAGTTCAAGTTTCCCGTGGCAAGTCTCGGAAAATTCAATGTTTTTTTTCGTAAGCTTTCATTTCAATTTGACCAGAATCCTGTTTTTATAAAAATTCTACGATTATTGACTTAAATAAATTAATTATTACAAGAAAATGAAAATGATTTTCGTAAACAATGATCATAATATGCTTAAATCCGAATATTTATGAAAATATCTCAAAGACCATAGTTAAAAATTTGTAATAATTTCATTTAAAAATGTGACTTTCGGCTGGAACGTTTTTCAAATTTTCCGAGATTTTCCACGGGAAACTTGAACTAATTTTTTTTCCTGCAATAGCTATTGACAAGGCACTTCAATATAATCCATTTCCAGACATAACACTCTAGAGGCTGACATTTATTTTTTACTTTCGGCTGGAACCTCTGTAAAATTTTGCGAGAATTTCCACGGGAAATTTGAACTGAATTTTTTTTACTGCGAAGGCTATTGACAAGTCACATCAATAAATACAATTCAACTTCAGATATTCACTCTAGAGGTTCATTTTATTCCAATTTTGTGAATTCTTTTGATTTTCCAATGTCTTCCGCGCTTAGGTTAAACAAAGTTTTCCGCGTAAGACTTTTTAAAAATTTTACAAAAAAGCCACGTATCCTATTTGCTTTCGGCAGATAACCACAAAATTTTTTATTTTCGGCTGGAATGTTAATAAGGTAATCTGCATTATCGACTTTTTACTTTCGGCTGGAAACTTTCGGCTAACTTTAACAGGGTGAATAAATCGCGGAATAATCTCGATTACCCCAGAAAAATTCGAAAATTCGTAAAATTATCGAATTATTTGTCAAGTTAAGGCTAAGTTCAACAAAACAGGATTGGAACCATCAAAGAGTATTGGATAATTTGATAAATATCCAATAAACATATTTTTCGAATAGACTCGAAAATTCTCGAGTAACATCGAACAATCAAATACACTCGACAATCTCAAACATAATCGAATAACCTCGAAAATCTCGAATAACCTGACATCGAATCGTCGAACATCATGCATCTCATCTCCATGATAAGCTCCAATAATCTCGAGAAATAAAATCCGAGATAAAGAAGAAGATAGCAAAATTTGATGAAATCCGCAAAATTAATTTGGGATTTGCATTTTCCTTAAATTTAAATTAGTTTTTCAAAATAAATCGGTTTATTAGTATGTAAATCTAATTTTTATTTACCTTTTATCGATAATTGAAAGATCTAGTAAATGATAAACTATATGCCGAACGAACGCTAAATTATTATAGAGACTTGACTTGTGTGGCTCAAGTATCCAGTTTCCTTTTCTAAAGACAAATGCGCTTCTATTGATAAGGGAAACAAGAATTTTTTTCAGTCGCGGTTAGGTATTTTTCTAGGAACAAAGTTTCAACAATTTCTTCTTGATTTTTATGAATATCGCAATGATAATTCGCAAGCTGCTTAGCAGCAAAGCTTCCTTTACAAATTAGCTCCTTTTTATAAATCAGGCTCATCCTATTTCAAATCAAATTCAACCTTTTGCAAAAGAAATTTAATCTGTTGTCAATCATTTTCAACTTTTGCAAATTAAATTTAACTTTTTCTAATCTTGATTTGCAAAATGTTGAATTTGTTTGGCAAAAAGTTTTAATTTGATTTGTAAAAGGTTAAATTTGGAGTACAAAAGTTTGTTACAAATAAATCAATTTAGCAAACAATCGTGAAGAAATTGTTGGATCTATCTTAAGAAGTATCTAATAGCAAGAGGAACGATTTCTTCTCTCTCTAAAAATTAGACCGCAGCTTTTTCTTAAAATTTTCCCAGAAATATCCAGTTTTCGGTGGTTTAATTTAATCTTAATCTGAGCTGTCATCTATCTAATCTAGACTTTGAATTAACATTTGAACGCTTGATAAATCTCGTGGGTCCCAATAAACGAGGTGCTGCGGGTATCTAGTTACGCCTCTGCTTTCCTCTAACTTTAGATAGTATCATCACTAAACGAGTTTTTTTTAATTGGCTCGACTAAATTGAACCAATCACCTTTTGCTTTTGGTTCCTACTTTCAAGCTGAGTTGCTCGAATTAGTTCCCTTCTCCCTTATGATGGCCGAAATCCTGGAATGGCTTCCCAAAATTTTTTAATTTAGGTTTTCTTTGTTTCGTTTGAGGTTTTGTTAGCGCCAAGCCTGATTTTCTGGTAACCCGAAAGTATAGCCAGCTTTTAGGGCTGCTGAGTGTTACCGAACTTTCCAACCCTATAAATCGTTCGGTTATTTTTATTCCTATATTTTCAATTAACTCGAGTTTTGTGTTGGTGCATAAAATTAATCTTTTGTTGCGTTTGGGGGAATCTAGAATTTTCAAATGTTTGTATTACTTTACTTGAGATTATATCCTCGACGAAATGCTATTGGCTCTTCTTTCTTTTATTCAGGTTTATTGGGCCTTCTAGTTTTTTCTTTAATTCTATGTGAAGTCTAGGACATTTTTCAAAATTTCTCAAACAAAGAGATTGCCTTTACTGCTTGAACATACATAGCAGATATAACAGTTCCGCTAAAGCTTATAGCTGCGCTCTTCGAATGCTTGTACACATCTTAAATATGCGTCTGCAATTTCAGAACAAGCATTTCTTATTCGCTGTATCATGTCTTCTCGAGGCGGTTGGCACTCATTTTTAAACCTTATCTTTTAGGAAACCCCACAAAAAAAACATCTGGTGACCTGGTAGGCAAATTAATCGGGCCTTCTCTCCCGATCCAACGACCACTGAAATTGCGGTCTAATACTCCCAGTGATCGAACGTCCAAGCCAACGTCCTTAAGTAGTATTGGTAGTTCGTGTTGTTGAAATGTTGATATTTTTGTCCGTTCAAAGTGCCTTCAGTAAAATGAGGACCATTGAGATTGTCGTCTTTGATTGCACGCCAAACGTCAACCGACCAGGAACCTTAATGTTTTTAATGCAGTGAAATAATGACATATGAAACTTACGATCATCAGCTATTTCTCTAGTTTTACCAGGGAGGCTTTAGGCATCCGCAGCTAGCACAACTATTTTGCTAGCTTCTCCAGTGACAGTTGTTCACCGTTTTTTTAGGTTGTTCACTTCCATCGCTATTAAAAGCTTTAAAAACATTGTAAAAAGAAGAATGCGACCACAGCAACATCATCTTCAATATTTCTGCTAGACAAACATTGCATAAAAGAAATTCTACGAAAAGATATCCCTGCTATGTTGATAAGAAGATACATGAAAATGTTGAAAATACACTTTTTAACTTTCTGCATCATTTTGTAACAAAACACGTAGATGTTCCTAGAAAAAGGAAATTTAACTAATTTTGCAACATCTACAAAGATTCTAAAAAATGTTTCGATTGAAGCCTTCACAGTTTTGTCGTAGAATCTGTTCTGTAATAAAAAATTGTGGTGTGAGAGAATTTTGACAAACTTATTATGTAAATTTCTTACAAATTTATTCTTTTGTTTTTTTTTTTGGAGACGTTTTGTATTTAATGGTTTTCTGAAAACCTTATATTTTTTGAGGTATTTGCAAAATAAATTTTCTGGCTCTCGGGAGTTATTACATGAAAGAAGGTTCAGTTCGATTGGTTAAACTACCGCGGCTGTAGAGAGGCTACAGGCAGATTGAGATAATTCAAATTATGTTCGAAGTTTCTTAGTGTTGGTTTGTTTGGATTATATTACATTTTATTTGAGATTTTCGAGGTCTTTGATATTAGTGGTTGGATTGCAAAAAAATAAGGAATCCTAGGGATCGTCCTGAAAAGTCGTAAAACAATATCGAATTAAATCTAAAATTTCGAAAATTAAAGAGAAATTCAAATTAAATTTCAAAAAATTTTAAATAAATCTTCATTCACTAATTTATTTTTTTTTTTTTTTTTTTTTTTTATTAAAATAAATTGTATTTATTTATTTAATGTTATTACAATCTAGTCTCCTGGACTAATGAGCAATTTGTTTCTGACTTAATTTATTAACTTAATATTAATCTATGGCTTCTTCCCATTGGCGTTCCATAGAGTCTGGTAAATTGAATTAAACCACATCTTTGTAGTGGGCTTTACACAGCACAATGCTGTTTAAGCTAACAATTACACCAACTCAAAAGGTTTGGTTCTTTTAAGTCTGCGTGTTAAATTCGTGTTGCTTAGAAGCTGAGTTGCCTCAATGTTCACATGATGCCGGAGCCTCTCTTCATGTCTCCGCGCTTTCTCCTGAATTTCATTTACGATGAGGTTCATTTTAAGGTCCCTATGGAGATCATTGTTCCTGACATACCAAGGTGCATCGACGATGTTCCTTAATACCATATTCTGAAATCTTTGGATGATATTTACGTTGCTCTGTTTGGTACACCCCCAAAGTTGAATACCATACGTCCAAACCGGTTTCAATATTTGCTTATAAAGTAGCAGCTTGTTGTATGTTGATAAAGAAGAGTTCCTTCCCATCAGCCAATACATCTTTCTGTATTTAATTCTTAGTTCTTCACTTTTCTTCTTGACATGTGCTTTCCATCGCAGTTTAGCATCCAGGGTCATGCCGAGATACTTAGCTGTGTTCGCATACGGTACTATTTCTTGATTTATGGTAATCGGGATATTTTCGAATCGCCTGTTAGTGAAGTTGATGTGAACGGATTTAGTTTCATTTAGTTTTATTCGCCATCTTTTTGTCCATTTATAAATTTTAGTTATTGCTGATTGTAACTTTTGTGTTGACTCTTCGCTGCTTGTGCCAACAGCTAAGATCGCCGTGTCATCTGCAAAAGTCGCCACTGTATTGTTTTCTAATGCAGGAAGATCATAAGTGTACAGTAGGTATAAAACCGGCCCTAATACACTGCCCTGTGGAACTCCTGCGTTGATTTCTTTCAATTCACAGAAAGTATCATCTAACTTAATCCTGAAGAATCTATCTTTTAAGTAAGATTCCAGTATATTAGCAAATTGGATTGGTAGAAGATTTCTTAATTTATGGTTAAGTCCTTCATGCCACACTCTATCAAATGCTTGGGCAACGTCTAGAAATATTGCTGAACAGATTTTTTTCTCCTCTAGTGCTTTCTCAATTATACTGGTTATTCGGTGAACTTGATCAATTGTTGAGTGTTGGTTACGAAAACCGAACTGATGATTTGGGATTAAATTTTTACTCTCGATTATCGGATTTAACCTTTTTACCAGAAGCTTCTCAAAGAGTTTGGACATGACTGGCAATAGCGAAATTGGCCTATAAGATGAGGTTATGTGTGGTGGTTTCCCAGGTTTTGGGATCATGATTACTTCTGCAATTTTCCACAAGCTTGGTACATATTTGATTCTAAATGCTGCATTTATAAGATTGGTGAGCTTTACCAGAGCTTTCCTTGGCAGTTCTTTTAAGATTTCTGCAGTAATAAGATCGTAGCCAGGAGCTTTTTTCATATTCATATTAGTTTTTATCTCACACGTGACTTCTTTTGGTGTTGTCGGTAGGATTTCTTTACTTTCTTGCACAGCTTGTTCAGATATTATCTCAGCTTCTAATGTTTCATCTTGATGTGGCTGGAATATTTTTTCAAGATGTTCAGCAAATTCTCGAGCTTTGTCTTCATTATTCCTAGCCCATTTATCACCTGCTACTCGTATTGGAGGGTTCTGTATTATTGGTCTTTTAATTCTTTTGGTTGCTTTCCAAAGAGAATAATCAGTACTGCTATCATTAGTTAATTTTCTTAAATAGTTGCTAATTGATTCATTTTTCAATTCTTGGATCTCTCTTCTTAATTGTTGAGTGAGATTGTTCAAATTAGTTTTATCTTGGGGGGCCCTTGTTTGTTGCCATACTCTTCTCGCTTTTCTTTTTTCTGCTAGGAGTTCCCTAATTTCCAAAGGGTAGTTGTTTCCCTTGATTTTCTTTTTAACCTCAGGGGTATTTTCCCAAGCTGATTGCTGTATATCGTTTACAAATTTGTGAACTTCTTTGTCTAATTGCTCCTCGGTCTTTAATGGAACCATTAAGTTAATTTTTTCTTCTAGCGATAGTCTAAAGCATTCCCAATTGGTGTGATTATTTACTAGAAAAGGGTTCCTTTCTTTCTGAATAATTTTTTCACTTAACGTTAAAAGTATCGGTGAATGATCAGAGTTTAGGTTGTGGCTTTCATTTACTTGTATATAATTTACAGATATCTTCTTTATTATAAAGAAATCAATCAGATCTGGTACTTTATTTGGATCAGTAGGCCAGTAAGTTGGTTTTCCAGTTGAGAGAGCTTCACAACTGCATTTCCTAATGGCTTTTAGGAGTTCTTTACCCTTAGTTGTTGTTAATCTGGAGCCCCAGTGGACATTTTTTGCATTAAAGTCTCCTCCAAGTATAAACCGTTTTCCTAATTTACTGAGGAACTCGAGATAATCCTTTTCTTTCAACGAGTGCTTCGGTGGGCAGTAAACACCAGCAATACAAATAGAACCATTTTTGGTTTTGACGTTAACAGCAGTTGCTTGTATTTCTTCTGTTTCATATTTTAACTCTTCATAGTGATGAATACTATTTCTGATTATAACAGCACTACCTCCTTTAGCAGTGTTTTCCGGATGAATGGTATGATATATATGATAATTTTTAAATTTAATGATTGTTTGTCTAGTGAAATGTGTTTCCGTGATGAGACATACATCGATTTTTTCTGTGTCCAGGACCACTTGCAATTCTTGTTGATGTTGCATAAGTCCATTGGCATTCCAACATACGATTCTAAGATCACCGGCCATTTTTCTGTTTAGGGATGGCTCCCTTAGTGCTGTATTCTAATTTCTGTAATCGCTCATCAAATGTATTGAGCCTGCTTAAAATTAATTTAAGTGTTTGACTTATTTCGTCATTTTGACCAGTTTTCCCTGGATTCCCGTTACTCATCGTTACTTGGGCATAAGTCATTTTACCCAATTGTCCATGAGTAGTTCCCAACGCTCTACGATTTACTTCGGGTTGGCTCATCTTAATTGCCTGCTGCCTGAATAATCTTGGATTTTTAGCAATCACATTCCTATTTTTGATGTTTTGCAGTTCAATGGCAACGCTGCATCCTCTGTAGTTAGCCGGATGGTTTTCTCCACAGTGAACGCATTTAGGCTGAACATTTCTATCTTTTACACAATCTTTGGTATGATGTTTACCTAAACATTTGACACACCTGGGTTCCCTGCTGCAATATTTTTGTGTATGTCCATAGGCTTGACATTGTTTACATTGTGGTATAAGTTTAGACCGTCTTAGAGGCTGAATAACTACTTTGCACCCTAAGATGTACTTAATTTGATAAATTTTTTCGATATCTTCATCATTATCGAAGGTCAACATAAACATGTTGAGAGGTACTTTGCCTCTCCGTTTTAGCTTAATTGATGCTTCAGTAGCCTTAAATCCTTTTGCTTTCAGATCATCAATTATTTTTTCTGGTTTACACGTAGAGTGTAGATTTTTAGCCATAACCCTTATTGGTCTGGTTTGTTTGTCTTCAAACGTGTGCCAAGCACGTTTTTCTTCATTTAACATACTTGTCATTTTTCTGTAAGTTTCACCATCTTCCAAATTTATTTTGATGGTGTTTCCATTCATCACCTTTGCATTAAACTTATCAGTTGTAGTAATTTTTTTTAATTTCTCATAGAGTAGATCATAGTCTTTGACTTCATCTATTACTATTGGTGGTGGTGGAGGTATTTTTTTTGATGATTTCTGAATAATATTAGGAACATCATCCTTTAATTGAGGTGGGGAGGGCGTATTATTCAATTTTCTTTTTTTTCTAGCCCCTTTAACTCTTATCCACTCAGTTTCTCGAGCTAGTTCGTCTTCATCCGTATGGTACTCTTGTTCAGATGTAGTCTGGCTAGGAGTATGATAGATTGCCTCCTTTGGCTTAAGAGCTTTAACTTCGTTTTCAAGTGTTTTCATACGTTCCTGCAACCATGTAATTGTATCATTCAGTTGCTTGTTAATATTGTTGGCTTCAACTAGTGCATTATTAGCTTTACACAATTCAAATTGAAGCTTTTCTTCGTTTGTAGAACCAATGTTCTTGTTGCTAGCCCCAAAAGAGGGACTACCGCCTCTTATAGGAGAATACGATACTTTCTTACTCCTCTGGAAGGGATGTATAGTATTATTTTCTGATTCGCTCAGTTGAGCTTGTTTATTCACCAACATATCTTGGGATTGGTTTAAATAATTGTAGTATAGCAATGGCAGGTCTCCCCCAGAATCCACGAGACCGACCTCCGAAGAGGGTGGATTTACCTGATTAACAGGTGTACCACCTGGGGTATCATTTTCCATATTCGTTGCGCTCATTGCTCATTTATAGTGTACTGCACTCGCATCTAGTATTTAGCCGACGTATTCACATCGTTGCCCGGGTGTTACCACTTGGAGGTATACTAGACACATTTAGTGGTTTCTACATAGTTGCAGCGTTGGAATATAGACCACGAGATACATGGCTATAGACGGTCAACACCTACCCTATTGAGACGCACCCAACACCCATTCACTAATTTATAAGTAAATTTTTTTTAAATTATTTATCAGAAACTTTTCCAATGGCTAAAACGTGAATTTTGGGTTAGACGCAATCCGTTTTCAGGAAATTTAAAATCATTAGATAAGAATAATTAGGATAAACGTTAAATAATTTACATAAAATTGATTTGAGACAAGGACAAGTATAACTATTCTCTAAAGTCAAACTCGAAATTGAAATTTAGAATTTTAAAATAACGAATTTCAAAATATCGAAATTTTAAAATGTCGAACTTTAATATAATTTTGTAATATTATGGTCCCGCAGCAAATAATATTACAAAATTAGGTTGGGCATAGATGGTCGAAAAGGATGTGCTCGAAAAAAAATTCTCGAACTAAAAAAGATCAAAAATAAAATCCGTTTTTGAAAAGCTCGAAAAGAATTATCTCGAAAAACGAAAATCTCGAATTGAATATCTCGAAAATAGAAATGATCGATTTTGGATAAGATTTGATATTTATAATCGGGCCGCGCGATTATAAATATCAAATCTTATCCAAAATCGATCATTTTCTTCAAAGATCAAGTCTATAGAGGACTTTATTGTGGACAAACCCTTTACATTTGTACCTACCCAAATGTAACTTGTAAGTGTAGTTTAATTAGATTTGTTACCTAAACCTTCAATCTATTTATCTTCTGCAGGGTAATTGTTACACTCTTTATGTATAAAGCAGCAAAATTGACATCAACTATATAAATGTGTAAGGCTACACAACATTCATCTAATATACAGGGTGAGGAAAAAGTATGGAAACCCCTAAAAATCTCGCGGAGTTCGGTCAAAAGAAATCGAGAAAGGTTTATTCTTAGATAATTTTCAACAAGGAATTTAATGGTGAGCTTGGTTGTAACCTTGACCTTCATCTTCAAGGTCATTTGGAGGTCAAAGTCATATTTTTAAATTAGAATCCCTATTTTTGATGACAGAATCGAAAAGATCGATCAATTTTAAGTCCGAGTATGTATTTTCCACGACCTCCCAAGATCATCTGAAGGAATTTACATTGAGAGGTTAAAGTATGGAAACATCTAGAAATCTCGTGAAGTATGTCAAAAAAACTAAGCAAGGTGTAGTCTTAGGTAGTTTTCAACAAGTAATTTAATGGTGAGCTTGGTTATGACCTTGACCTTCATCTTCAAGGTCATATTGAGGTCAAGACCATTTTTTATAGGGAAATTGCTACGAAAATTAAAAAAAAATAAAAATTAAAAAAATTAAAAAAAATTATATTTTTTATTTTTTTTATAATTTACATAACAACACAAGCAATATTACAATGTTCTTTTATTTATGATTTTTTTTTTAATTTTCGTAGTAAATCATAAGCATTATAACTAAAATATATTCCTTCAAGTGACCTTGGGAGGCCATGGAAAATACATATTCGGACGTACAATTGATCGCTCTTTTCGAATCCGATGTCAAAAACAGGACTTTCCTCCTTCAGATGATCTTGGGAGGTCGGGGAAAATACATACTCGGACGTAAAATTGATTGCTCTTTACGATTCTGTCATCAAAAATAAGGGTTCTAATTAAAAAAAATGACTTTGACCTCCAAATGACCTTGAAAATGAAGGTCAAGGTCACAACCAAGCTCACCATTAAATTCCTTGTTGAAAATTACCTAAGAATAAATCTTGCTCGATTTTTTTTGACCGAACTCCGCGAAGTTTTTAGGGGTTTCCATACTTTTTCCTCACCCTGTATAGTAGACTGAGCATATAACATACATTATTCATCAACTGAAATTAATTAATATTAAAAACAGAAATAACAAATTTTCTGAAAATGGATGCGAATAATAGGGATAAGTTATTACTGAGGGGATTTTCTTACAATTTAGAAAAAATCACTTCCGAAATTGTTAGGTGGTCATGTGAAAATAAAAAAAAATGGGTTGTCGAGGACGATTGTCAACGAAGTTAGATTGTGGTAAACACAAAATTACAAAATTGTCACAAGAGCACAATCATGAACTTGTCGCTAGTCGTATCGGGGTACTAAAAACCAAGGAGTTTATTAAACAGCTAGCGTGTCGCAAGTCGACTGTTGCGAGGATTTCAATTTACAGATTAACAAAAAAGTATTAAGTTTTTGGCTATACAGTTAGATAAACTAACTCTCCTGGATTACAAAGTACTGGAGAAGTTGTCCATAAATGGTCCACATCTATACACTGAAAAATTTGGACTGGTAAGCGATACTTACTTCCAAAGAACACCGTGATGGTTGACACTAAAAGACTCACGCTTTTAAAGCAAGTTTCTAACTAAGATAAACTAAATTACACACACATCGTGCTGATACTAAATAATTTTATTGCTTCATTGAAATCATGTTTCGTATTGTAATTTTGGCTAATTGCAATTAAAATTTAGTTTGGAATATCAAACTTACACTTCTCGAGCCATTTTAAAACTAAAGCTGAAATTAAATTGTAAATTTTGTATTTTAAATTTCAGTCAAAATTATAACTCAATTCCTCCTTCAATTTTGTCAAATCGAGTTTGGAACTTAGCCCTATTTGTATTCAAAATATCACAAAATTTCTATCTAATTGCAACCAAAATTTTGAAATTTTTATTTTTTCACATTATCATATTCAGCAGTATGCCGATAAGGTGAAAAAAAAAATAAAAATTTAAATATAAAAATCACCGAAAAAATGAAAAATTTATAAGAATTCAAACTAAACTTTTTCTCAGAATTTTCCCCTTACTAAACATAAAGTTTTACTCAAATCTATTTTATAATTGTAACTTAGTCTTTAATTTCCTCTTACCAGTCGAATTCGAAATATAAACTCAATTTTTAAACTAAAATCTAAATTACAGTTATGTTTTTGCTCAAGCCCAAATTACTATTCAAATTCAATTTCTATTCAAAATTCCATTCAATTGCTGCTTAAAATTCAAATATTGTACTTCGATACTTACTTAGATATCTGCTCAAAATTCTGATACAAATTTTGACCAAAACTAGAATTTTAAATTCTACGCTAACTCAGCATTTCTAATACGTAACACTGAAATTTTTCTTAAATGCACTTGCAACTAAAGCTGAAGTTGTACTCCAAATTTTTAAATCAAACACATTTACAAAACAAAATATCACAAAATTTCTAGCTTAATTTCAGCCATAATTTTGTGTTAATTAAGTTTGGAATTCAAACTCAATTTTTAACTATTTTTTTTTGTTAAATTGAATTGTTAGTTCAAATTTTGTTCAAATCTGATTTTACCCCGTTCTAAATAAAAATTTTAGCTGGAATAATTTTAACTAAATTTTTAAAATTTACTCGAATTGTTATTAAAGGCAGTCCGGATTCCAAACCAAGTTTTAAGCTATAAGCTCATGTAATTGCTTAAACCAAATTGTAATTTAAATTTTATTTCTAACGAAAGATTCTAATTAAGATTTTATTAAATTACGGTTTAAAATTGAAATGCTCTATTATAAAATAAAAAGCGTTCAGATTTTTTCTCCATTCCCGATTATCTAGTTGAACAAAAAATTTGTTGAAATCGTGTTTAAAATTTAATCTAAGTCATATAAAGTGCATTACATATTTTGCTAAAATTGTTTTAAAAATTTCCTACTTAAAAATTCACTCAAATTCACTATATCTTAGCTTAAAATTCAAGATAATTTTCTCTCTTTAAAATTTCGTTCTCTTAATCAATTTCCTCTCTATCGAATGCAGTTAACTAATTTAGAGTAAATTTATGTTCAAAGTTCCATTTATCATTTTGTTCAACTTCGAAAACAGCTTGGAACTAAATTTCTGAATAAGAATCTTAATTTTTTTTTTATCCATATTGATTTTAAACTAAGTTACTAGTCTGAATACCACTCACATATTAAAAGGAAAATAACTACGAAATTATGTGTTTGTTAAAACTTTAAATTTCATACTCAAGTTTTTATTTTAATTTAATTCAATGAGCGTAATCAAAATTACAATCAACATTCAAGTACAGTTTGGAAGTTTAACTCAATTTCGGATTAAAATGTCACTCAAAGTTTATTAAAATCCAGATGTAATTGTAAACTTATTTTATTCTGAATGCTCAATTTCTAAGGTGTTCCGCCACCTAATTTATGCAATGTAAACTTATATTTCTCTCAAAATTTTGTGAAACCAAAATTCGAGTTGTAAATCAATTCCTATAAATAATTTCACCAAAGATTTTATTTTGTTTGGAATGCCAAAACCATTTTTTTAAATTTAAATTCCTAATTCAAATTTCACTCAAAATTTACGTCACCAATTTCTAAACTAAACTCAAAGGAAATTTTGGTGGTTGTTTCTGATAAAATCTCGTATTACAACCCAATTCTTACCTAATTGCAATTAATATTATGTTTAAATCTAGTTTGGAACACCAAATTTACACTCAAAACCAAGTAGAATGCCCAAATCAATTTTGAATCAAAATTTCCATATCAATTTTTAACGCAAGTACAACAATTTGTACTATTTGAATTCCATACAAAATGTAGTTTAATCCAGAAACATTTTCTTAATTTCTAATTTAAATTTCACTCAAAATGTTGTTGGTGTCGCGCCGTGTGGTTCGAATTGTAACTCAATTGATATTGTATCTGTTTAATTTCAAACTAAAAATTTATGGATTTAACACCGGAGGTTTGTTTTAAAATCCACTCAATATTTAGTAAACCCCTAATTTTTATTTAGATTGGAATTCAAACTCTGTTTATAACTAATTTTCTGCTGAAAACTACGATTAGCTTTTGATTTATATTAAACACAAGATGTTGTTTAAATCAAATTTGTAATTCTAGTTTAATTTTTAAATCTAATTTAAGTACGTCTTCAAAAATTTATTCAATTACATTTGGGTTGTCAAATTCTTTTTCAGATTTTTGCTCGAAATTCTGATTTTATATTCGATATGTTGAAATTCACAAACGTATGTTGACATACAATCATTACGACCAATTCAGAATTGAAGCTAATTTTGTTACCCTTAGATTTCACTCTAATTTTGGTCAAATCAATCATGTTTTAATTGTAACTCGAAATCGATTTCTAATGTACCTACCATTTTATTCAATGATTCAAAATATTTTAAATTATTTTAAATTCACTTCTCTTTAATTTAAATTCGAGACAATTTTATTGTTCGATAGAATACCTTCCAGAAAAGTGTGCGGCTATATGCATTATAGTTTTGCTGAGTGCCACTTAGTTAGCCCAAAGGTTCAAACATTTACAGGAACATCGGAAACTGCTACATTAAGTTCAGAAGAAGGATAGCAAATAGTGTAGCATTTTTTATTAAATCTATTTACAAAGTTCAATAGGCACTTTCTTCTGTCAAATTATTTCTGCGCTTTAGCTCGTTCCGCGTCCTTTGAAAAGTTTCAAAATTCTTACAAAGATCCCTTTATTTCTCTGAGAGAAGGTTTAACGAAAAGAAAGGAAGAGCCACTACATTTATTGCCTGTTATTGTCGTTGTTTTGCGTTTTCATGCCCGGAAGACTTGCGTTTAAGCCATAACAAATTTTCTTTCAGTTTGCTCCGATATCGATAAAGCAAACATTTTAATTTCAAGTACGACTGTGGATTTAAATACATTGTTTATTAGCCATGAAAACTGTTTTTTTGGCGACTTTGTATTATTTACCTTACTAAATTAAGTAATAAAAACATTGACATCTTATTCGGCTGTTACCTACAAAATGCTAAATTCATTGATCCTAAACCAGTTGTACATACAGTCAAAGAAAATTATTTTGTGTAGCAAATTTAAAAATTATAAACGACGTTTAATTAAATTTAACAAAAAAAAAACAATCAAACGTCGCACAACTCCTAAAGACCTTATATAATTAAACACCCGTAGGTATGTACAATTCTAAATTAAAACCAAAACTCGAATTAGTGTTTTTTTTGTTCAATTTATTTCTAATTTCTAAACATTTCTTAATTTAAACGTTTTTTTTGTGACTTTTCTGTTATTTACAAAAAAACTGATTCTAGAATTAGAAAATAGAAATTTCAATATCGATACATCTATCTTAGTAACTATAACTATATATAGCTTTAGTGTATAATATTATATAGCATAAAAAAGCATAAAAATAAAACATAACACAACCAACATAAAATTAAAATAACCTTGACTCGTCGTACATTGCTCCTACCTCAAAGTGAAAAAAGATTGAGAAACATTGAGAAGCATATTTTATAAAAATACAACAGCCATTCATACACATAACAATGTTTTCCATGATCTGATGTTCGTCGTTTTATACATATTATTTTCATATCTGCTATGTTACGTTTTCTTCTGTATACATTTCCTTACAAAGAATTTTCCTTCTCTCCATTGCGCCGCATACATCTAATATTGTGTGAGCACGAGATAATTTTGAACGAATTTTACCAACACAAATAAGATTATTTATGTATATGTGCACTGGAACAGTAAGTAAGGCCAGATTAATAGAAAACTTAGCAATCAAGAAAACAAAAAAAAAAAATTTCAAAGCCAACTATTTATGATCTATTTTTAATGTCCATAGAAAATTGTGCTGCCTATAAAAAATAAAATAAAACATTGTACAAAAACGGGAAAAAAAGGAAAATCATTTTTTTTTTCAATCTGCATTTTCTTTTGTTTTTCTTATACACATCCACATTTTACAAAAAAAAAAAACTTCTTGTAATTTAATTGAATTAAAACAAAACAAAAAAAAGAAAAGAGCGAAACAGAAAAAATTCAAAATGATGCGGCAAAAAAGTATTTGTATGTAATGTAGATGTATATTATAAAGTGCCAGTGACCGCCATTGAAGGGCATTGCTTCCTTTATAACTATATATCGCAATATGTATAACAACAACACGATATAATAAGAAAAATAAAATTGCTTAAAACAAAATTAAATGTACATACTTACACTTTGCGATATTGCAATCTATGTGCATGTACTTACTATACATAATGAAAACACGTAAAATGTGTTGAAGAATGTACATGCACATAGAAGTACATAATAATTGTGAAACTAAATCTCGAAAATGATGTATGTATAAATACAAAATAAATGAAAAACTGTGCTATTGTAACAATGCTGATTGTGATTTGTACAAGTGAAAATCTGTTGAAAGGAAATCTGTAATTAATTTCCTTGAAAATATTTTTAATATGACTGACTGTGTATAGTACTGAATTTAGTAAGTAATTACTTATTATCAAGGTTTGGTATTCGCGTGATGCTGAAACGATTACATAGGAATTAAGTCAATGACAGAAAGTTTTAACGATGACCGCATTTGGGATAATCCAATTAATTTTCTAAATATAAGTATTAAACAAGCATCATTGGTTTGATTGATTGATAAATTGTGTCGAAATTTAATTTTAAAACATTATTAGTCACTAAGTTAAATCAAGGTTATGTGATTTGGATCAAAATGCAACCCTATATATTACCGCATGATTCATTAGCATATTTTAGGAAACAGAAATAAACTTCTTTACCAACTGTTTAAATCCAGTAAAATTACAAGGATTATTGTTTCATGAAACCTGTTACATGAGTTGATCCCTGTTACATTGTTTATAACAATAAATAATTTATGATGATAAAATACGGTGACTGTTTAAATTCCAAATACACGTATATCTAAAGAATTTGAACCAAATCATTTGAAAATTGTATAGACTTGTAAATAGGCTAGCCATCATTTAAAAAGTTCAGTGGAGGACATTCAACAAAAATTATTTTGTTTAGAAATCTTTGTAATGAACACCAGTTTAACGAATTTTTTTCTATAACAAAATTTTCATTCGCTAAAATGCAAATTTTGATGCGGAACCGTACTATGGTCAATCAAATAATTTATAAGGAAGTAAACTAAGAAAATTTTACATTTCCATAAATTTATTGCAACGAAATTACAATATACCAAATTAATGTTACCGGCAGGACTGCGAAGTCGGTAAAATAATTGTTCGACTCTAACTCATACTCCGATGTATTAAAAATTGACTATCCGACTCCGGCTCCGACTCCAACTTCCACATGTAATCAAAATATTATAAAATTCATAATTGTCATATTTAAATTCTTTCTACATTAAAATATAATTTAAACATAACAAACATTTCGGTTGATTACTAAGCCATCAAAAATTGAATCTATAATTTTTGGAATTCATGTTTTTCTTCTAGTTGTTCAATAGGATTTTCTTGGTGGTTAATACATAAAGATTACGGCTGGGCACTATGATTGTGGGCTTTTTGGTAATATCTAAAAATCATTTTAAACCATTGCTAAATTACATAGCGCCGGCTTGCTCCTATTTTGTTGATCCTCACTTAATGATACTCTAACCTTGGAGTCTACATACTTTCTAGCCAATAACATCTCGTTATCAAGCAGAAATATTTTTCTATATGTTAACGATGATTTTATTTCTGTTGAGAAGATATTTGAGTTTTTTCCTATAAATGAAACATTACGCATCGCCATTACTTATAAAATTGGCCAGGGGTCATATGTATGTACTGATTGGAGTCTTTTTGTAACTAAGGTAAGGTCTACTTTAGGAGAGAAAAAAAATATAAAATGCGGAGTCGGAGTCGGTCAGTATTTTTCCAGCTCCGACTCCGCTAAAAGAGTCCGACTCCTCGACTCCGCAGTCCTGGTTTCCGGTCCTTTTGTCTTCGATATAACGAGATTTCACTTTCTTAATTAATTTTGATCAAAAAACTATTCATAGTATCAAAATGTTAGTGCGTAATTTCTAAATTTATCATCATATCATCGTTAACTATACCTTGAAAGGAACAGGTTAACGTAATGATTTTTATTTTGTAATAGGTCATTTGGAAAATATAATTTAAACTTCTCGAGTACTTCTAGAATTTTGTTTATTTTTTATCGAGCCGGGACATTTTAAATTGAAAAGGCATTTCATGATAAATTTTGATAATATGAGTAAGCAAACTCTACGTGCACAATCAGCATATTTCTTTTATAAAAATCTAGCCGCAATATTAGTTCCTGTAATGTGCGCTAATAATCAGTATAACTTCCGAAAACAATTGAATTTTTTAACTCCTTCAAAAATGGTTTAAAAAAGGAATCTAAAATTATTTTTTAATGTGGAGGACATTTTTGTCTCCGGTGAAGATGGAGGAAACTTCTTTTAAAGGGAGGATGTCCTCCACAAAGGAGGATGGGTGGTAAGCCTACTTATAAATGTCATGTTTATTTAATATAAAAATTAAAAAATTTCAAAATAACCTATTTGAGCTTTAATACATAGCTTAAAAGGTTTACTAAAATTATCAGCAGTTCGAAGCATTTCTAGCACGTATAATGAAACCTAATTTTCATGTGGTATGTATGGTACAGGCTTTAGTATCCAAGTATGCCCCAACAAAATACGGTATCCATTGTATAACGCCGATAAAATCCAGAAATTCCATTCCTTGGACTTCCTGCAGAATTTCATGGCGATACATTTCTTGGTTCACTTTGACTCCATCATTGATGAATTTGAGTGGTAGCTTTCCCACAGCAATAAATCCCATCCAAACCATATTTTAGCTTCCGGCAACAATTCGAGCTTCTTTTGCCCAAATAGAAGCTGTAAGCAGCTTCTCATAGGTAAAAATAATTTTTCTGGAATTTTTGCCTCCGGACCGCTTCAGTAACACTTTGTGTTTTTAAAGTAAAGATGGGCTTTGTACGAATATTTGTTAAGGTTTCCTTTGGCTATTTTTCGAACTGTTTTGCGGTTTTCTTGAAAATCCGCAGACGACCTCTTACTAGACGGTCCGAAGAACAACCTAAGTTCTGGTATCGTTTTATCACTTTAAAGATTTTTAAACGTGGAGGACGAAGACTTTAAATTTCTTCAGCTTCGTACAGTTCGAAAATAGCGAGATGACTTTTGAAGGAGGACGGAATAGAGAAAAGATTTTCGTTTTTTTTAGATATACCGGGTGTTTCTTTTAAACTGAGACGATCAAATATCTCGAAAAATAGCCACTCTACGGAAAAAATGTCCATAATCAAAATTTAATCATACCGCGGGGGAAATACATTAGTGCAAAAAAATAGTCCCCCACCCCCCGCTTTGTAGGTGGGGCGGGGGTAACTTTTAAACTAAGATAGGAACCCCTATTTTTTATTGCAGATTCGGATTCTACGGCTAAAAATACGTAGGATTTGACTGAAACATTTTTTTCGATTCATGTTAGATGGCGCTGTAATTGACGATATTCAATTTTTATCTCGGATTAAATATCTCGGAAAATAAGCACTCTACCAAAAAAATGATAGAGATCAAAATTGAATTATTCCACGGGGGAAATACATTAGTGTTAAAATTAGTACCCTCACCTCCTCCTTGTAGGTGGGTGTACTAATTTTAACACTAATGTATTTCCAGCGCCATCTATCATGAATCGATAAAAATGTTTCAGTCAAATCCTACGTATTTTTAGCCGTATAATCCGAATCTGCAATAAAAAATAGGGGTTCCTATCTTAGTTTCAAAGTTACCCCCCGCCCCACCTACATGGAGGGGTGAGGGCTACTAATTTTAACACTAATGTATTTCCCTCGCGGAATAATTCAATTTTGATCTCTACCATTTTTTTCGTAGAGTGCTTATTTTCCGAGATATTTAATCCGAGATAAAAATTGAATATCGTCAATTACAGCGCCATCTAACATGAATCGAAAAAAATGTTTCAGTCAAATCCTACGTATTTTTAGCCGTAGAATCCGAATCTGCAATAAAAAATATGGCTTCCTATCTTAGTTTAAAAGTTACCCCCGCCCCACCTACAAAGCGGGGGGAGGGGGACTATTTTTTTTGCACTAATGTATTTCCCCCGCGGTATGATTAAATTTTGATTATGGACATTTTTTCCGTAGAGTGGCTATTTTTCGAGATATTTGATCGTCTCAGTTTAAAAGAAACACCCGGTATAAAGATTTTATTGTAATGTATACATAAAAAACAAATTTAAGATGAGAAAAAAATAAAAAAATAATTTAAAAATAGTCTCCATATTTTATTACCACGTGGTACATACAATTTTAGCCAAACCACAAAATCCTCCATTCTGTAAACGATTCATCTCTACTTTTCAAAATTATATGGGTCCCTACCCTTACACAGTATCACTTTTTACATTAATTTGAGTGATCTTGTCGAGTTCGATCGAATGAACATTCGTATCGGTTGAGATCTTGTTACGTTTGGCACAGCTCTGTAAATGGTTTGGGGGACCATGGTTAAGACTCGAACTGAGTTTCCAACTCCCTCAGTAGCCAAGTTGCCCAGGCTACTCCTGGAAGGAGCTGAAACTTCAGAACGAGCCTACTCCAGGTCATCGTGATACCCCTATCTGATCACCCCTTCGTGCCACACGTTACCGTGGATGGCACCCTGGAAGGGGTGATAGACGAACCAGAGACAGAACCGTGCCTCCCGTAGCCAGAATATTTCGGCCGACATCACTGCGGCTTTATGCTCTGCTAACACAGTCGTTATGGGGGTGGTGATGTATGATGCCGGACAGAAACTTAAATTAAGCCGCTGTAACAAGGTTACTTCTTACACTTTTTCCATCACTTCACGACAACACTCACCTTATTGTACACTAGTTTTAAAACACACACATACATCCTCACGACGCCATATAACCACTCCCTGAAATAAACCGATTAATAACACATATTTGTTTGCATTACGTTATAATAAAAATATTTATTAATTATAAATTACAAAAAGAATTGAATTGTTTGTGAACAGTGCTGTGCAGACGAAGAAAACGTGGCTTGACCGGATGACATCAACCAATCTACAGACGCCCTGTGTGGTACACGATGCTGGGTAATTGTGGATCCGCGGGGAAAGAGCTCTGTTCACCGAAGATCACTACAATAAAAAAAACAAAACAACCAAAAAAAAAATCCGCCACACAAAGAAAATTACACGTGCCTCTGCAAATTTAGCCGATACTTACCAATTTACCTTGATTCGTTTACTTACGCCTCTTACACTGTTCGCCAAATTACTATGGTTGCAGTAAGTAATTAGTTGCAGGAAATCTCCTCGGCTTTCGTCTGTAACCGTCCTGACCTCCGGTGGCTAGTGAGTAGTGATGCTGTTAATAGTCTGGTATAATCTGCTCTCTTTTATGATCACGATGCTCCTTTTTGCTTTATGGCTTGTTTTGTGATTTAAACACTCCAAGTGATAGTAACTCCAATGATACTATACACCACACCAAATGCAATACAAAAATGGCTTCACCTCGTGGTGATTAACGCCAGGAAAACAAATTATTTTGTACCTATATACAATTTTATTATCTGTTTCGTTCCCTTTAGGCGTTTGATCGATGTGTTTTTCTTTTTTTTTTTTTTTTCGTTTCTTTAGGTGTTTGATATATTTATATGAAAGAATGAATTAATCAATAATTCAAGACAGCAAAATTCTATTTTTATTATTTTTAATTAACTTTTTTTTTTTTTTTTTTTTCAGCCAGACAAAAAAAAATCTCTCTCGAATGACATTTTGCCATTCTTTATATACTTTTTAAGTTCCCCCTATCGCTCACAACGCCTCTATCCCTCACCATCCCGTACCACAAAACGTGTACGCAACCAAAAAAAAATTGGGTCACTACCAACACAAACAACTAAAAAAACAAAAATAAAAACAACACCATCTAGTGGTCGTTATTTTGCACATTACGGTCAATGTTGTTGTTGTACGTGCGTTGTGAGTGACAGATGGGAAGAGAAAAAAAAACAAGAAATTTTGCTTATTACTTTAGTTTGCATATTTAATTTCTAAGTTTTTTTTTTTTTTTCTTTATTATTTCTTTTGGTTTTAGTTTATTTTCTAGACTTGCCAGAATATGGAAAAATGGATTAAAAGACAAATCAGATAAGTATATTTTAATTATGGGACCAAATTCTTTGTTGATGTTCTTGTTTCTTTTTAGGTTAGAATCATGGAACTGGGTGAAACTCCAGTGAAAAAAAAATAATAATAGTTTCATCGGTACCAGTGGAATGACGAAACTACAACAATGTATATAGTAAAAAAAAAAAAAAAAATTAATGATGACAACAAGAATAAATTTGAAATTTAAAGGAAAATGTTGGATAATTTTAATTAACAAAATTTTGGGGCGATGCAGCGCATCGTAACACCGTGGGGAAAACCCATACCCTGAGAGTCTCATCAAGCCGGGCTATATTACAATGTGGCCTACCGAGTTTGATTTCGAATGTAACGTGAAAATACCCAATGTCTTGGTTCTAATTCCGGATTAAAACAAACAAAACAAAAATATAATGAACAAAACTTAAACAATTATGGATCTCTGATTTCACAGGCATACTGTGCTGCTAATAACCCAACGTGGAGACGCCCCACGCCCTGATTAGTCTCACAGCCGGGCATTATCTGATTTGTAACACCAATTCCTATAAGAATTAATGAGAATTAAATTAATATGTGTCGAATCTGAAATATTGATTAGTTAAGAATAGTGCTAGTTGATGGGAATTCCTACTCTCGAATATCGTGAGCATGATAGATACCTAACATTTTACCAGACGGATCCTCTAGGCGGTATGCTACTTCACCAATGCGCTCAATGATTTTGGCTGGAATAAATTTTGGTGCCAATTTTGCGGAAAATTTACGCACAGCGTTGCTTTGTACATAGGTACGTACGAAAACATTTTGACCAATATCAAATTCTCGCGGATTGCTGCTAATATTATAATGCCTTTCTCCTTTTAGATGAGCTTCTCGGAGGTGACGTAATACGGCCTCTCTTATGTTGTCTTGACGTATTGATCGATTTAGTATACTGGCTTCGCTATTTTCGTCACAACTCAATAATTTCCGTAATTCGTACTCGGAACCATGACCAATGTGATGCTGACCGAAAACTAGGAAATGTGGGGAATATGATGTTGCTGAGTGAATCACGTTCCTCATGGTCGCTTCAACTTCCGACAAATGACCATCCCAGTCAGTATGATTCTCTCCTACATAAGCCCTAATTGAGGATAAGACGGTTCGATTAACTCGTTCGGCGGCATTGCTCTGCGGCGAATGATACGGTGTACGACAATGTTGAACTGCATATTTGGATAATAGGTGACGAAAAGTCAATGATAAAAATTGTTGTCCATTGTCCGTACGTACAGTTTCCGGAACAGAATATGTCTGAAAAATTTCTTTCTCTACGAAAGAACACATTGAGGCTGTAGATGCTTCCTTGAATGGCTTTAAAAATACAAACTTTGAATAGTGGTCTAATACTACTAGTATATGAGTATTGTGCTTTTTGGATCGTGGAAATGGCCCAAGAAAATCCAAATATAAATATTGGAAAGGCCTTATCGTCTCAACTGCCTGTCCCATTGGTGGTCGTAATGCTATGTTGGGTGATTTTATCATTTTACATGTGGCACAATTTCGTACAAATATGCGAACATCCTTCGCTATCCCCGGCCAGTAAAAGTGACGTTGCAGTCGTTCCAATGTTTTGGTCATACCCATGTGACTCGATGATGGTGGTGAATGAGCTAATTGAATTAATGAAGCCGTTAATCCAGAAGGTATAAATAATTTCCATGGCGATAAGTCCGTATTTTCGTAACGATGTCCATAAGATGGTCGGACCAATAATTTCCCATCTTTGATTTTAACACCTGGAGAACGAGTGGGATTATTCATTACATGCTGAATCCGTGCTAAATATTCTGGTTCAAGGAACTCAGGTGACGTTAAATCTACGCATAACGTATCATCCATATTTACGTTGGGAATTTGATTTTCTAGTGCATCGCAATGCATGCGTGATAGTGCATCCGGCACAACATTAAGGCTCCCTTTCCGATGAATAATATGAAACTTGAAACCTTGGAGTTTCAAGCTCCATCTTGCTAAGCGTCCCGATAAATCACTCAAATTCATGAGCCATTGGAGGCTCGCATGGTCAGTGATGATCGAGAATTCAAAGCCTTCTACGTAAGCTCTGAATCGCTTAACGCACAACACCGCCGCGTAACATTCTAGTTCCGTAATACTGTATTTTCGTTGGGCCGGATTCAATTTGTGTGAGTAAAATGCGATTGGATGTTCTTCCCCGTCTCTAATTTGATATAATACACCTCCGACTCCTGTTGTTGATGCGTCTACCTGAATAAAAAACGGTTGAGTGTAGTCTGCGTGAACTAGAACTGGTGCTGTGGTTAGTGCCGTTTTTAGTTGTTGGAACGCGAGTTCAGCCTGTGGATTCCACGCAAGTTTCGCTTTCTTTTTGAGTAAGTCCGTCAAGGGAGCTGCTACTGTTGAATATCCGCCAATGAACCGTTGATACCAGCCACACATGCCTAAGAACCGACGAAGTTGACGAGTAGTAGTAGGCGTTGGAAAGCTCGTGATTGCATCAATTTTGTCCGGATTGACTTTAATACATCCTTCACCGATAAGATATCCCAGATATTTGACCTGCCGAAGAACAAAGTGGCTTTTCTCAACGTTAATAGTCAAGTTGGCCCACCGCAACCGATCAGCAACGAGCCGGAGAAGTGCAAGGTGTTCCTCAAATGTTTTAGACGTAACCAGTAAATCGTCCAAATATACGAAAACCCTGTCGTGGTACTGGTGAGGAATTACCCTGTCCATCAACCGACACATGCTTTGCGGAGCGTTACACAACCCAAAGGGCATGACGACGAACTGATACAGCGGCCTACCCGGTACCGTGAACGCTGTTTTGCTTTTAGCATCACTGTCGAGTGGAATTTGCCAAAAGGCATCTTTCAAATCCAAGCTCGATATGAAAGTTGTGTTTTCCAAACGACTCAGAAGGCCGTTAATCAATGGTAACGGATAGGCATCCTTCACAGTCGCGTCGTTGACCCTTCGGGCGTCTAGGCACAACCGAACTTTCCCATTTGGCTTTTTCACCAGTGTAACCGGTGAACACCAGGGACTTTCACTCTCCTCAATCACGCCGAGCTCGATCATGCGATCCAACTCAGCATAGAGCTGTTTCTGAATTGCGGGTGAAACCGCATAATGTCGCTGTTTGATTGGAGTGACCGTCCCTGTGTCAATTTTATGGGATATTACGTTCGTGCGGCCCAATCCCATCTTGGTAAAAGAAGGGAATAGACAAATTACGTCCGATAAAGCACTTCTCTGCTCCTCGGACAGGTCGTGTATCATCGATGCATTGTCTGAATCGGTGTTCATTATTTTCGGAACATTGGAGATTATCTCAGAAATTTTTATTTCGATACCAAATGTGTGAAAAAAATCCATGCCTAAATAAAGTTCCTGTGATAGATTCGGAGCCAAATACATGTGTATTTGATGGAATTGATTATTGAATTTAACGTTGGCGAGTATGTAACCTAATATGGTTTCGGCAGCGCCGTTGGCTGTAATTAATTTGGACGGAAAACTATGAAATGACTGACCTAGATTTTTAATAAATGACTCACAACCCTTCCCTAAAACACTAATGTTAGCGCCTGAATCTAACAAACCCCATTTCTCACTACCATTGATAATCACCTTGACGAATGGTCGTCCATCCGTGTGATTTTGTATGCAAGCCTCGCTAATCTCCTTCCTCATTTGTTTTCGTCGCTTGAAATATTGGTACGCTCGATTAAACCGGGGTACCAGACGCATGTATGGTGTAGGAAGACTTATTTTTTTAAAATGGATATCGGTTTTTGTTGACGCTGGTATAGCTCGTGATCCGTATTGGATGCCGCGTCTTCCTTGGTAGTTTGTGTCGGGTACGATGTTGATGGAAGGTGAGATCCCCGAACTTGATTTTCCTTCCGACGTTGGTTTTCCGGGTAAGATTGTTGACAATTAACACAATCCGGCAAGTACGTGTTGCTTAATCCACAACCGAAACAAAACACCTTACGTGGCTGTCGGCAAAATTTGTACGAGTGATCTGTAGACTGACAATTCCAACAAACTCGAGGATTGAATGTTACTTTTTGATTCAGGTTCGGATTGAAACTAACATTATGACGAGGGTAATTATTACTAATGGCACATAGCTCCGGATCATAATATTGCAATGAGTTAGAGCCGGATAAATCTCGTGAATGCTCAATCATCGAATTGTCTGATACAGGTGCTGAGATATCTACCTTCGGTCTAGTAACAATAGATTGATACGAGTTTTGAGTGTTTGGGTTATTAAATCGATTAGAAGGATCATATGATACTGCGGAAACTACAGAGTTATGAACTCTATCTGAAAATGCGAAATGACCAGTGTTATTTGCAGTTTTGGATTTGTGTGATTCTAATCGATGATCATGGGTATCTTGGGTAAATAGATTGCCCTCTGGATTTATACCAAGTTCCGTCCATAGCTGTTCCACTCGACGACATTCTATCGCTAACTGATTTATCGAGGGAAAATCTCTATCTACGAACTTCTCTCTAAGTCGTGGACGCATATTATTCACGAGTATTGACACGATTTCGGCTTCGGGAATTGGAGTTCGTGACTGTAATGCTATTTTCTGTATTTCATCCATGAATTCGACGAACGATTCTCTGGGGTACTTTTGTTTCCTTTGTTCCAACATTCGCTTGATATGCCTTTCATTAAAGGGTGTCTGGAAACGCTCTATTAAATAATATTTTAACAGTTCCCATCCGATGATTCGATTCGCATTCCGTTCACGGAATGTCCAATACCATTCCAGCGCGTTTTCAGCGAGAAAACACGAAGCTATCTCGACCACTCTATCAAGAGGTACATTGGATGAATTTGCCATATGTTCTACACGAAACAAAAAGTTACCGATTGGTACATCCGACGGTATTCCTTTGAATCTCAAGTTCCAAGATGAAACAGTACGAGTTAAAGTACGATCGTCAATTTTCTCACCGTGACGGTTAATCGGTTGTGGTGGATTCCGGCCATCCATAGAATTAATTGGATTTGACTGTGCAACGTTTAATTTTTGATTGAAATTATTCAACAGCGTGTTGAAACTACGCATCATCTGCTGCATAATTTGAGTTGGATCACCAGCGGAATTATTGTTATCGATTGCTTCTACGGGACCTGGTTTAACTGATTCATTATCAATTTTTGGTGCAGACACTGGGTCGGAATTAGGCATAGATAAAGTATTATTCTGAATATAGTCTGTAGCGGTATTTTGCCAAATATTTGGGAATTGAGGATTATTGAAATTAGTAGATGTCGGCGGAAGTGGCTGAATCTGGCTATCCCGATAAAACATTCCTCCACCAAACAAAGCGTCAGTTAAGCTTGCTCTCACTAGCGTGATTCTACACAACAATTCACCAACCTCGCCTACGTCCAAATTGGCATTACATAACCTTTTAAGACGGTTTTGAATGTGAATGATTCGTGATTGGTACGTCTCGAGATCGTCGTGCGTAAGATTTGCTAACTCCAATGCTGATTGAATGCGGTTGAGCTTTAAAGTACACATTTTTATTTCATGAGCACTGTTACGCATAGCCGTCCTATGAGGTTTATCAGGAGTGATTATGGGGAATTTAGTTTCGGCTTCCAATCTACTAATCAAGATATGGAACGATTGTGGAGTGTCTGGAATATCACGGACTTCTAATTCCACCTGGAATTCATCCTTCTCCAATAAATTGACATTCATTATGAAATGAAGTATTTAAGATTTAAAGAACAAGTATACACAAAAAAAATGATAATAAGACCAGTTAATTACTGACGGAATAACAAAGATGCCAAAATTTAGATTAGACGAAAATACCAACAAAATTTTGGTGTTTAAAGAAAATATATTTTATATGATAATAATTTAGAGTATTATATATAGAAAATATTAATAAATAAGAAATAAATATACGTAATAATATCGTAATAATATACGAGAAATATAATAAATATAATAATATAGAAATAGAGAATATAATAATATAGTAATATTTGCTGAAAAAAAAATTGAATTAATTAAATACATAAAGGAATCAGGGAATGATTCAATGCGCGCGAAAACATGTGTGTGTGTGTGTGTGTGTGTGTGTGTGTGATAACGGGGAGCGATCGATTTCTTTAATTTACGAATGAATAAACTACGAATGGACTCAAATCAACAGGAGTGTCCCGGATATACTTCCTCGTAGTTGTACAAAAAGTTTCGACGAGAACCATGACGAAGCAATACCGCCATCAATCCTCTAAACACCAAAGGTGGACAGATTGATGTGTTGCCCCGCCATAAATTCGTAATGAGAAAAACAAACGTTGACTGCTTACCACGGCCGCCTCGTGTCATTCCATCATAATCCAAGGAGTAAATCCGATAATATGGCACGAAACGCCGCAGAGCACCCAACTGAAAAACAACTAATTATTTAATTGAATGGTGTTCACGATTAACGAACAACTCAAACGAGAAACTCGTGACATAGTACGTCATTGAACACAGAAAAAAAATTTACAAAAAAAATTAATTAATAAGACAAAAAAAAAATTCAACAAAAAAAACGATCCCCGTTAATCAAAAAAAATTTTTAGTTACTTACTTGTAAGTGTCTAATGATGATAATGGTGCTGCTTTTATGATGTTGTCCACTGTGAATTACTTATATTATTTGGGCGCCACTGTTACGTTTGGCACAGCTCTGTAAATGGTTTGGGGGACCATGGTTAAGACTCGAACTGAGTTTCCAACTCCCTCAGTAGCCAAGTTGCCCAGGCTACTCCTGGAAGGAGCTGAAACTTCAGAACGAGCCTACTCCAGGTCATCGTGATACCCCTATCTGATCACCCCTTCGTGCCACACGTTACCGTGGATGGCACCCTGGAAGGGGTGATAGACGAACCAGAGACAGAACCGTGCCTCCCGTAGCCAGAATATTTCGGCCGACATCACTGCGGCTTTATGCTCTGCTAACACAGTCGTTATGGGGGTGGTGATGTATGATGCCGGACAGAAACTTAAATTAAGCCGCTGTAACAAGGTTACTTCTTACACTTTTTCCATCACTTCACGACAACACTCACCTTATTGTACACTAGTTTTAAAACACACACATACATCCTCACGACGCCATATAACCACTCCCTGAAATAAACCGATTAATAACACATATTTGTTTGCATTACGTTATAATAAAAATATTTATTAATTATAAATTACAAAAAGAATTGAATTGTTTGTGAACAGTGCTGTGCAGACGAAGAAAACGTGGCTTGACCGGATGACATCAACCAATCTACAGACGCCCTGTGTGGTACACGATGCTGGGTAATTGTGGATCCGCGGGGAAAGAGCTCTGTTCACCGAAGATCACTACAATAAAAAAAACAAAACAACCAAAAAAAAAATCCGCCACACAAAGAAAATTACACGTGCCTCTGCAAATTTAGCCGATACTTACCAATTTACCTTGATTCGTTTACTTACGCCTCTTACACTGTTCGCCAAATTACTATGGTTGCAGTAAGTAATTAGTTGCAGGAAATCTCCTCGGCTTTCGTCTGTAACCGTCCTGACCTCCGGTGGCTAGTGAGTAGTGATGCTGTTAATAGTCTGGTATAATCTGCTCTCTTTTATGATCACGATGCTCCTTTTTGCTTTATGGCTTGTTTTGTGATTTAAACACTCCAAGTGATAGTAACTCCAATGATACTATACACCACACCAAATGCAATACAAAAATGGCTTCACCTCGTGGTGATTAACGCCAGGAAAACAAATTATTTTGTACCTATATACAATTTTATTATCTGTTTCGTTCCCTTTAGGCGTTTGATCGATGTGTTTTTCTTTTTTTTTTTTTTTTCGTTTCTTTAGGTGTTTGATATATTTATATGAAAGAATGAATTAATCAATAATTCAAGACAGCAAAATTCTATTTTTATTATTTTTAATTAACTTTTTTTTTTTTTTTTTTTTCAGCCAGACAAAAAAAAATCTCTCTCGAATGACATTTTGCCATTCTTTATATACTTTTTAAGTTCCCCCTATCGCTCACAACGCCTCTATCCCTCACCATCCCGTACCACAAAACGTGTACGCAACCAAAAAAAAATTGGGTCACTACCAACACAAACAACTAAAAAAACAAAAATAAAAACAACACCATCTAGTGGTCGTTATTTTGCACATTACGGTCAATGTTGTTGTTGTACGTGCGTTGTGAGTGACAGATGGGAAGAGAAAAAAAAACAAGAAATTTTGCTTATTACTTTAGTTTGCATATTTAATTTCTAAGTTTTTTTTTTTTTTTCTTTATTATTTCTTTTGGTTTTAGTTTATTTTCTAGACTTGCCAGAATATGGAAAAATGGATTAAAAGACAAATCAGATAAGTATATTTTAATTATGGGACCAAATTCTTTGTTGATGTTCTTGTTTCTTTTTAGGTTAGAATCATGGAACTGGGTGAAACTCCAGTGAAAAAAAAATAATAATAGTTTCATCGGTACCAGTGGAATGACGAAACTACAACAATGTATATAGTAAAAAAAAAAAAAAAAATTAATGATGACAACAAGAATAAATTTGAAATTTAAAGGAAAATGTTGGATAATTTTAATTAACAAAATTTTGGGGCGATGCAGCGCATCGTAACAATCTCACGGAGTTATTCATCTAAAACAACCGCCGGAGCGCAGAAAAATCGTTTGATGTTGAAAGGTCGAATGTCGAAAGGCCGAATTTCGAAGGGCCGAACGTCGAAAGGTCGAATGGGTCGGATGGCTAAACGTGTGGAAGGGCCGATTGGGTCGAAAGGCCGAATTTTCATGAAAATTTCCTTCACTTAATTTATTGAAAAAAATATTTAAAACATTCAATCTATTTCGTAATGTAAAATGATTTACATAAAAATGAAAAAATGTGCTACTAAATTCTATGTATTTAGCACATTAATTAATATGATCAAATTGGGATACCTTTATATTCCCGAACGGAAAATTCAAAAAAAAAAAAAAATACCGAAAAAATGCAAAGTAAATTACCCCATCGAAAGGGAAGACCGCAATAAATTTTTGAATAACTAAAATATGAAAACAAAAGGAATCTACATAATTTCATGTCATCCTTGCACGGAAAGAACCAATGCTAAGCGGCTTTCAGGAGTTTTTTATTTTATTATGTGAAATACAAACGTAAATATTTTTACAAATGTTAATATTTTTGAAATTTTTCTGACGTTTTCCTGTCATCCTTGCGCAACGAGTTCAAAATTTTGGGGAGTTCTCTATTTTAGTATGTGAATTATTATTAAAAAATACAAGTTTTTCAAAAATGGTTCAATCAATATGAATATTAGAATTTCAAAAAATCGTCACGGCGCGGGTTGGAGGCGGCAGCCCCCATCCTCCAAGGTGTAAAAAGAATTAAAATAATATTTCAAAAATTTGTTATTTTTAAAAAACTTGGTTTTTTGGGATCTTTTTTTGGGGATTTTTTTATTTTGGATAAGGGTTGGCTACCTTATCTAGAAAAAAATAATACAGAAACTGAAAATCCCAAAAAAAAAATCCAGAAAAAAAAATCCAGAAACATAAAAATTCAGAAAAATAAAAATCCAGAAAACTAAAATCCAGAAACATAATTATCAAACCAAATTATAATTAAATTAAATTATAATTACAATTAAACCAAATTATAATTAAAATTTATAAAATGTCTATCAAATTTGAGGTTTTACGTAAAGTTCTTAATATTTATGATAATAGAAATTGCTTCGTCAACCTTTCAGACACAGATCAAAGGAATCGTATCACTCATATCGCTTCTACTGATAGTTCTACCACAAATGTTTCAAGTTATTTTGTGGTTAGCTTAATTCGTTGGGTTAGTATGGTATCGACGGATGTATTCGAGCGACTTATGGATTTAATGCTTCGTAAATGCTTCGTCAACCTTGCAGACACAGATCAAAGGAATTGTATCGCTCGTATCGCCTCTACTGATAGATGTACCACAAATGTTTCAATTAAGGACATAAGTCTAAAAATGTCAATCAAATTGATTTTTTTTAATTGATTTTAAACAAAATATTTTTTCTGGATTTTTTTCTGGATTGCGTTTCCGGTAATTTCTAGATTTTTTTTTACGGGATTTTATTTTTCTGGATTTTTACTTTTCATCTATTCGGGATTTTAAAATTTCCGGATTTTTTTTTCAGGCAAATGTAGTGATCCCAAAATATTTATTTTAAACAAAATAATTTTTCTGGATTCTTTTCTGGATTGTTTTTACGGTAATTTCTAGATTTCTTTTTTCGGGATTTTATTTTTCTGGATTTTTACTTTTCAACTATTCTGGATTTCAAAATTTTTGGATTTTTTTTTCAGGTAAATCTAATGATCCCAAAATATTTTTTCTGGATTTTTTCTGGATTGCTTTTCCGGTAATTTCTGGATTTTTTTCGGGATTTTATTTTTCTGGATTTCTACTTTTCAACTATTCTGGATTTCAAAATTTTTGAATTTTTCTTTTCAGGTAAATCTAATGATTCCAAAATATTTTTTCTGGATTGCTTTTCCGGTAATTTCTGGATTTTTTTTCGGGATTTTATTTTTCTGGATTTTTACTTTTCAACTGTTCTGGATTTCAAAATTTTTGGATTATTTTTTCAGGTAAATCTAATGATCCCAAAATATTTTTTCTGGATTTTTTTCTGGATTGCTTTTCTGGTAATTTCTAGATTTTGTTTTTCGGGATTTTATTTTTCTGGATTTTTAATTTTTAACTATTCTAGATTTCAAAATTTTTGGATTTTTTTTTCAGGAAAATCTAATGATCCCAAAATATTTTTTTTTCTGGATTTTTTTCTGGATTTTCTTTTCGATTGCTTTTCCAGTTTTTCTAGGGATTTTATTTTTTTGGATTTTTACTTTTCAACTATTCTGGATTTCGAAACTTTTGGATTTTTTTTCAGGAAAATCTAATGATTCCAAAATATTTTTTCTGGATTTTTTTTGGATTGCTTTTCCGGTAATTTCTGGATTTTTTTCGGGATTTTATTTATGTGAATTTGTACTTTTCAACTATTCTGAATTTCAAAATTTTAGATTTTTTTTTTTCAGGTAAATCTAATGATACCAAAATATTTTTTCTGGATTGCTTTTCCGGTAATTTCTAGATTTATTTTTTCGGGATTTTATTTTTCTGGATTTTTACTTTTCAACTATTCTGGATTTCGAAATTTCTGGATTTTTTTTTTCAGGTAAATCTAATGATCCCAAAATATTTTTCTGGATTGCTTTCCCGGTAATTTCTAGATTTTTTTTTCGGGATTTTATATTTCTGGAATTTTACTTTACAACTATTCTGGATTTCAAAATTTTTGAATTTTTTGTTCAGGTAGATCTAATGATCCCAAAATATTTTTTTCTGAATTGCTTTTCCGGTAATTTCTAGATTTTTTTTTCGGGATTTTATTTTTCTGGAATTTTACTTTTCAACCATTCTTTCAACTATCGTAAATATTAAATATTTTACGGAGAAACTCAGACTTTTTATAAATTTTAATTTTAATTTGGCCCGCACTTTGATAATTGCGATGCTGGATTTTAGGTTTCTGGATTTTGTTGTTTCTAGATTTTTTTTCGGGATTTTCAGTTTCCGTATTATTTTTTTCTAGATAAGGTAGCCAACCCAAAAAATGTGTGTGATTTTTTTGTGATTTTTGTTTATTGCTATTTGATGTGTCAGTTACATTTTTTGTATGTTTTGCCATAATAACTGTTGTGGACAGGCGATGTGTTTATTTTTTTATGGTGAAGAGGTTTTGTTTGTGAGCATATTTTGCCGCCTCTTTTAGTAATTGGTATTAAAGTTGGTACTTTTACTATCAATTGGTAGTAACTATAGCTCTAATGCTAAGCGGCTTTTCCTAAGGGGAGTTTTTTTTTATTATTATGTGATTAGTTATAAAAAAACACAAATTTTTGAAAAATATTCTAATTTCTATTAATATTGGAATTTTAATAAATCGCGAAAGCGGGGGTTTGGGATCGGTAGACCCATTCTCCAAGGTGTACAACGAATTAAAATAACTTTTCAAAAAAAATTTTAATTAAACAACTTGAGTTTTTGGGATTGATTTTTTTTGAGATATATGATAGATTGGAGCATTTTTGAAAAATTATTCACGCACTAAATTAAAAAACTCCCCAAAGACGTTTAATATTGGTCCTTTCTGTGCAAGGATGACATGAAATTATGTAGATTCCTTTTGTTTACATATTGTATTTAACAGAAATTTAATGGGGTCTTCCTTTTAAACGGGAACTTTATATTTTTTTGGGGGATTTTGCATTAGGGAATAGATTGGGATCCCTTAAAAATGCCTGTATAATTAAAAATTTTTTCATTTATTTTAAACAAAATATTTTTTCTGTATGTTTTTCTGGATTGCTTTTCTGGTAATTTCTAGATTTTTTTTGGGATTTTTTTTTCTCTGGATTTTAACTTTTCAATTATTCTGAATTTTAAAATTTTTAGATTTTTTTTAGGTTTATGTAGTGATCCCGAATGGGATGCATCATGCATTAGTCCAGTTTTTTCTCTAATTTTTTTGGATTTTCAATTTTTCGTTGCTTTCTCCTTTCCATTTTATTATTCCCAAGTTTAGTGTTTTTTTGTATGTAATTGAGATCATATGCAAGCTTTATAAACTTCATCAAACGAATTTGAGCGTGCAGTGGCGATCCCATATTGGCAAAATTCTTCTTCTATTACAATTTTTGTAACTTGTAATTACTTTTGAGTTGCTTTGCACAAAGGACTCGATTTCGTAGAACTTGTTTCCGTAACAGCGGTAAGAACTTTTCCATCAATCATTGTTAAACTAATTTGTGTTCCACATTTAGTTTGGTTATCTTGAGGTACAGGAATACGGTCTTTCATTCTTTGAATTCTTTTTGTACTAGATAACGAAACTCCTTTGACAATAGTATCCTTTTGCATTTCATGTTCTCTATTATGAATAATGAACTATCGCCGAACTTAATGTATTTTCGGAAATTTCATCAGTTACGTTACCTAGATAGATACAAGGTGAATCTTGAAAGTTAAGGCCATTCCGGAAATTGACTTTAATCATTTTATTCGAACGGGATCACTTTGAAGGGGATGAATGCAATTTGCAAGAATAATAAGCCGTTTGTGTTTTATTTAGAAAGTTTTATTACATTTTGATTACAGTATTTAAATTATTTTTATGAATTAATTGAACGGCTACAAGTCGTTTATGAAGTATTCTGTGTTTTTGGTGGAGACTGCATAAAACCCGAGTGTGATTTTCACAAGATCGCTGTTTTGACATTTCCAAGGCCTTGCTTTCGCCTTTCAAATCGAAATACTAGACATTGCACTAATAAAACCAACATTTCTACAGTTTTTAAATATGTATATATATAATTGGTAGTTGTATATTATCATTATGTAAGGGAAATATTTTCAAAAATAACATTTTTATTTTCCAAATCGAGACTATACACAAAAATGTTAATTTTTACTATTACAAACCTCCTACCCTAGTTTTCAAAACCAACTCTCTACAATCAGTGTCTCTACATTATACAATACTATTACATACACATACAGACTTTTACAAAAACTAACAATTTTCATATTATTTTCTCTATTTATATTTTCCAATTTTCATAAAGTTTTTTTGTTTTTTGAATTTTTGTTTTTTGTTTAGCTTGGAAGGCAAAAAATTAATGTGTCTGCAAAAGCTTAATCTATATTATGTACATTTATGCTTTCATATATATTATGTCTACCGTTTTTTATGCTTTTATATGGCGGCGTCTGGATGTCCGACAGAATTAACAAGTAAAGAAAAAATCGGCTAGAATTTGGTTTATATTAAAATCGTGCTTTCGCTGGGTGGTTAGATTTTTTTTACCTCCCACCGAAATGTATACGTTAAACAAGGGTCATTTTTTAAGCTTTATTCACACGAATACCATCCACAATTGTATAATGCCTGGTTAGGAGTGTATACACATATTAAGCTTGAATGTTTTATTGAAATATTTTAAAACCAAACATATGTATGATTTTATATGAAAGCCGTACAACCTTTTTATATTAAAGATATTCATGTTTTGACAAAAATCTAACTGTTTTCTTGGTAAGTAAATTATTTTTAGCACAGTTGGTACATGGGAATATCCAATTTATGTGGATCCTCAAATTTAGAAAAAAAAAATAAAAAAATTTGTTATGGAATTTTAGATGACTCGTCGTTCATCAATGACTGACTATACGATTATAATGTATGTAAGCAGCATAAAATTTAATGTTGCCCTATATTTTTTGTACTATATGACTACATAGTGATGATTCATTAGAAAGTTTTATGTTTTTATTGTTGTAGTGATGGAAATGAGTCAAATGAAAATTGTATTCTTCTGTTTCCCATAAATTATGTCAACAGTTTATTTGTTATGTAATGCAAAGAAACCGAGAGAGATACTCTGGAGCAAAAAAAAAAAACGATTTTAAGAAACAGAATTTGTTTACAAAATAAAAATGCATAATGGCAAGGTTTTTTTTTTTTAATATGGTGGTCGTGTGATTTTTTTTTTCTTTGGGTTGCATCATAAATTCGTTTGTGGGAGAAATTAATTTTATGTTGGTGGTAAAACTTATTAAATAAAAATACCAATTAATAAAATAATTGTGGAACTGCTTAGAACACCATCTGGGTGGACCCCCGTACATAAATTTGATAAGCTTTCCAATGTAGGTCCGGAATGACAGGGAATTGCCAGATCAATTCGAGGGATCAGTACACTTACTTCTTTATTGCGGCTTGTTTTACGATGATTAATCGGGTGACAATTACACCTTTTTTCTGAAGAAGCACATGAGGTGGCATACCAGATAGAGTTTGATCGCTGCGAAATTCAATAGAGAAATTAAGAGTGTCATTGTGATCTTCAGTCACGATGGCATCGATGACTTTTTTGATAAATCCGCAACGGATATTTGCTGAATATTGCCAAAAATACTGGTTATTAAATCTTGAGTTGTGATCATTCCACTTGGAATTTGAATAACGTCTTCTTCAAAAATTCCTGGTGTTTGAGACTAACTTCCAGATCCCACATCCAATAGCCATTGGTTGTGTTCAGACTGTCCTTCGCTACGCATATTGATGGTAATAGTCAATTGATCGAAGAGTCTCCACAATGGGCTAGATTTAATACAACACTCAATGATTTCTGTGCGCGTTTGTCTTGGCCCTACTGGCAATGTTTAACGAAAGTCGCCACCCATAACTAAAATTTTTCCGCCACACGGGAGTTCAGATTGCATCACTTCCGACGTTTAGGCAGCATTGTAATTTCGTCAATTACAATCAGAGCGGCTTCTCGTAAAACGTTTGCTTCTGGTGATTTCATGCGCATTGAAGAGATAGTTGTACCGAGCACGTCCTCCTTTTAGTAATGTGGCAGCAATTCCCGTAGTTTCGAATGGCAAAAGTAGGCCATCAGTGTTGTGTAAAGGAACGTCTTTCCTGAGTCACCGGGACCGTCAACCGTTATCTTGATAAATGTGTTGGCTTGGGCCTTATTGAGCTTCTCGATGTGTTCATTTGCTTGTCGAGCTTCTTCTGCTTGATCATAAACCTCTTCTTCTAGAGGATTTCCTTGCTGCACTGGCAATCCAACAGTTGAACATGACATTCCATCCTTGTTGATTGATGTACATATGTAGCTTTATCGTATGAAAGCATATAGTCAAGTGTCAAATTGTCTAAATGATCTTGCCAAAGTTTGAGAGGCTGAGCAAGTTGATAAAATATGAGCATATGTATGTGAACATTTCACGTAATTGCTTAGGCATCAAGCAAGTGCCACCATCAGTTAAACAATGCTTCCACTCGTCGTCTGATTCAAGCAGTCCTCGTGATTTTGCTGGTGCCTTGACATTTTGATAACTTCTTCATTTACTGTTCGTAACCATTTGAAGTTAATTACACCGGACACAGAAAGAAGTAAAATTCGTAAGTAGAAATGCTCTCCGTCTTTGACACTCACCGTATACATGCGGGCAACAATTTTTCTGGCGCCTCTCCGTCGGTTGTGTTCAATTCAAACCAAGACTCCAATTTAGTCTTGTTTGTTTGAGCTGCGAGCAATGCATCTCTTTCGTGACCTGCCTCGAAGATAATTTATTGCTGATGTCACAGGTGAACTGGGCCTCATGACTTCATGTGAGCCATCGTGCATTCTTGATTCTCTTAAACGCCAGAATGCTTCCGGAGCGCTTACATAACGGCAATCAATAAAGTTACAAACTTCATTTGTACGTAATTCCGACTGACCGTTTGAACTGATGGTAATATTCGCACAATCGGATCCTTTAAATATATATTTGTAAATGTACTTTACAAATCAAAGAGATGTGGCGAATTCTACATTTATGTGTGCTTTGTGACAATGAATCGATTGTCTATGCGTTCACCTCTGACTGAAGCCTGCACATCAGCGTGACGTCTATACGAACCATTGGCATTTAGAAGGGTGATATCATTGAAGCATTTTGGAAATTATATTGAACATTGACCGTCCTTCATGCAAGGCGCATTGAGCACAATTTTTAATTTCACGCCAACCTGGATTTGCAGTGAACGTTATAAAAAGATCTGGAGCGCCAAACTTTGCAAATATTGACATTACATCGCAGCACCTTTCTTACATGTTACGTGGCAATCTTCAAAGATTTATGGCAAAATAACCGAAACACCGACAGCCAAGGTCTCGTTTTCACCCATGTTTTCCATGTGATCAGTGAGCCCTTTATATTGCTCAGCTCTCAAATATTGCTGATTTTGGCGGATGTAATTGAGATTAGCCGCATTTCTTGACGCATTAGTGATCCGGATCAGATCAAAGTTTACATTGAAAACAACAACAAAAATTTAATTTTTGTTGTTGCTTTCAATGTAAACTTTGATCTGATCCGGATCACTAATGCGTCAAGAAATGCGGCTATTGTTGGCTTCAACTTGTAGATATGAGTCAACCAACCATTGTTGTGTCAGCTTGCCTGAACTCATAATCGGATTGAAGGCGTCTCGAATTGCTGTTAGTGCAGTTTTAAATTGAAGTATAGTGACTTAACTTGGTGGCATAACTTTCACATTACCAATTCGGCTGCCAGCCGGGTTCACAAGGAAAGGCGAGTCCCTAAGTCATAGGGTCCAAATGGGACTCAAAACGCTAAGGCTTATAAACTGTTTATTATTATATTCTGGATTTCTCGGATAAACGTGGATGTATCGATGGAAAGGAGGCTTGCCGGCTTCGTTAACAAATATCATATCCACTTCATTTAAGGTCGGAACATTATATCGGCGTTGATCAGAATGTCTTTCGCGTCTATAAATGCCATGCTCACAATCGAAATTAGTTTACCTGATCCATCAGCGCGCGCAGCTTCTTGTGTCTCTACATATCTCAATAATTAATAGCTTTGGGCCATTGTCGGTTTGTTTACCCGAAAGAGACGGTCAGTTCTTCAAGAATGTCACATCGGGAATTATGATTCGCAGCGCATTATTGACGTATTTCTTTCGCTTGAGTGGTATTATTTAATAAGTTTCATCGAAACATGCTTAAAAAGGTACCAAACAAAAATAACTCACAAATCTCCATTAATCGGTTAGTCGGTTAATTTAAAGAAAAACGATCAAAAGTCGATTAATTGCATGCTATACGTTAAAGTAACTCCCGTTGCAGTAACAAAATCTCATTTTATTGTTTACCAACATCTAAAAAATAAAAGTTCGATGAAACCATAATCTGAAATCTTTAGATTAAGAAATCATATCCCTTTTCAGTTCATATTTAGTCGTTACTAAATTTGAAGGAAAATCTTAAAATTATTCAAACTAAAGTCGGATTAATGAAAAAATGAAATTCGCCAGTATTTATTTCGTGAACAAGGTAGTTTAGATGATGATTTTCTCACTAACCCTAAAGAGATATAGGCGCGGCCTTCTCCGTCAAGAGGCCCGGATGCAAATTTTATATTTTTTTTTGTTGCTAAAAAGCGGTACTCAACTAGGTACGTTTTTCAGCCAGCAACACCAAATAAACATTTTCCGTACTACCTCAGCAAAATTTATTTTATCAGTGGTTATTACTATTGGCGAATCAGGTTCAAGAAATTATTAACTCGTGAAGTAATAAGAAAAAATCGTAAATGTGGTGGTGTATTGCCCTTCAGCAACAGTTAAAGTAATAACCTACGAAGAGGGTATTAATGATCACGAAATTTCGAACTGTCGATACAGGTGGTTTGTGGGAATTGCCGGTTATTTAAAGTGCACAACTAAAACCAAAGACTATGTCGCACTTGGCGCTAGTTCATCAATTACTACTAAATGGGAGATTTCAGCTCTATCGAATTATTTCAGAAATTTTTGAATACAAATTCCAACAGCATATATTAGTTAAACAAATATGAAACTCATTTAAATGTGCAAAACGTGTGCTCAATTGTGGAGTTAAAAATATTTTTAGGAATCTTATTCCTGCCAGAATATAACACGCTTCCGCCTATCGACGATTATTGGAGCAATGGACTTTCACTAAAAATAAGCTTAGTAAAATAAAAAATGTCGCGGCCGAAATTTAACCATTAAATGGTACTTGCATTTAAGTGAAAATAGTACTTTGGATATCTCCGATAAATTTGCAAAGGTAACACCATATTTTAGCTCTTGAATAAAATTTTTTGCAGTTTGTTGTATTTAGCCCTCATTCATTAATCGATGAGTAAATGGTTCCTTATTTTGGACGGCAACAGATTAATAGTTACCTTTTCAAGCTTTTTCGTATGTTGGAGCAGGAGGACACCACAATAACCAGATTTGTTTAGGCGCTGATTTAGTTTTGTGGCTACTTGATGTCGTTGAGTATCCTAGAGTACGTGATGTCATGATGAAAAAAGAAATTGCCGTAAGGTAAAAGACACCACATCTTTGATACCACGAACCACATTCTACTTGTCCATTGGAGCGATAACAGGAAGTCATAGTATGTAATAACCACGACTTTCAAAGTTGAAGTAACCGAAGGATTGCTCCTTACATCTTATAACAGGGCACAAGATAAACCTAACAGAGAAAAAAAAATTCATACATCACAGGAGAACATGTCATTACTAAAAAGGAGGAAGGCAGAGCACGACGCTGCAGGGAGTATCAAAGTACACCACTTTCATTTGTTTGACATGCGACGTACACTTGCATACTAAGTGCTTCATGAAGAACTACGATAAATAAATATTTAATTTTTATTACGTAATGTATTCTGTAATAAATTACCGTCTTTGTTTAATAGTAACTTATTCGGCCATTGGTCGATTTTCGACAATTGTTTTTTTTTTGGAAAGGCGGGCTTGGAATTTTATTTTTATTTTATCGTAAGGGTGGTCCTAATAAAATCCCTGACTCAAGTAGCATTAAAAAATTCTAACGAATTTTGGTACCGGTCGGAAATTGGTTAGCAAGTTTCTTAAAATTCCAAATTCGTAAAATAAAGTTGTGTGTGGCCACACTTCAATATTTTTATCGATTTAATGATGAACACACCTGTCGTTTATTGTATAGATTTTTATAAGTTGTTATATTTTTTGGTTAGCGAGACCTCCGACTACCCATATAAATAAAGGACCTCCCTTGTTGCTCAATACGGTCACTTTTGGGTTGGCCGGTTCATCATTTTTTAGTAATTAGGACGTTGCAGCAAATAGGCTACGATAGTCAGCCAAATCATCCAAACATCATATCTTAGATTTTTATGTAGACGATTTTATTTCCGGAGCCGACACCATTAGGCCTAAAGATCCAGCAACCAAAAAGGGAGATCATCGGAGTATTGGTTTCTGGAGGTATTAAAATCAGTAAATGGAAATCGAATATATACCTGACATTACGGCGACAAAATATACTGGTCAAATATAGCTCCAAAGCTACCAAATGCCGCATTATATCAGAATTTTGATCCGGTTGGATGGCTTTCCTCATCTATTGTTTTGATGAATCTTTGGTTGATGAAGCTGGGTTGGGACAGTGGTGTATTGTTGCGCGGTTGCTGAGAATGGTGAGGTTACAGTAAACATGATTGGATCTAAAACTAAGGGCACCTACCAATCAGATATCTTGGCCCAGACTCGAGTTGTATGGTGCACACTTAGTGACATAACTTTTGATGTTCGGGAAGGAAACAATAAAACGTCCAGTAAGATGCTATGTGTACAGACTCCAGTATCATTATGATGTGGTTATCCAGTCATCCAATAGTAGTAGCAACAGGCTGAATATATTTGTACATCATCAATAGAAAAAATGAACAATGAGGAGCAGTAAGCAGAAGATCAAAGGTAAAAATAAATTTGGGTTCTTAACATGCAGCGGCATGGGGACGTCATCGATACATTGATGGAAAAGATTTCAGAACATACTAAATTAGTTCGGGTTTTTGCTTACGTTTTGAGATTCCTAAAAAAACAGACTATTATCGAAATATGACATAGTTTTAAGTTTCTTAACTGTGGAGGAGCTACAGAATTCAATAAGTATCATCAAAAACGGGAAAATGCCTCTTCATTCAAGATTCATCAATGGCTACATTGCGCTATTTATTTGTATGGCAACAAAAGCTTTTCATTTAGAGATTGTGAGTGACCTTACAACTGATACCTTCATTGCGGCTTTAAAAAAATTTGCGTCGAAAAGACTAACATCAGCACATATCTACAGTGACAACGGCTCAAATTTTGTTTGAGCAAACTGACAGCTGAATGAGATATAAACTTAATTCCGATAATAACAATAATTGTGTCATTACAGAACTTGCAAGTCAGACGTGCGGTGGCATTTCGTTCCACCCGTGTCACCCCATTTTGAAAAAGTCTATCAAAACTCACCTTATTACATGTACTTCCATAACACTCATTTAACGTTTGAAGTGGTGGCCACTTTACTAAGTCAGATCGAGGCAATCTTAAATTCCAGACCATTAAACGCAGCACTAAACAGCAATTCATCCTTCAAGGTTTTGACACCAGCGCATTTTTTGATTGGGTCTGCGAATTTCTCATGGGATACTGGAAAATTTCCAAGGAAACCGCCTGCTATCTTTAGGTATAGTAGCTTGTATTCATTTATTTGATCTGTTATAAAAGCATTGGCTTCTGATTTGAACTGAAAGGCTATACAGCAGTATTAATGGAAGATGAAAGGATTTTTATGAGTTATCATAGTTCGTCCCAAAAACGCGATTACGGCAAGTATTGAAGATTATACAAAACTTTGGACATTTATTAATTCCCAAAGGTAAAACTAAAATCCCCGCAGTTTCAAAATGCAGATCCAGCTCAGCATCGAAGCCGATGGAGCCAGATTGTTGATTCAGTACAGACTATAGCAATTGCCGCAGTAAACACTGTTATTAATATTTATCGATGCTAATCTCAAGAGCCCAAACTTTTAGATGACTACAGTAAAGCGAAACAAGTAAGAGATTAAGAATCACGACTGTATGTCGCGTGAATGTCTCTGTTTCTTCTCGTCGCTATTTTGTAATGGTTGAAACAAAATAATTCAAAGTTGAAGGCATTATGTAGTTACAATTTTAAGAACACGGCAGCAAGTGTCAACTCGGCGCCCAACGTGGGGCTACAACACGTTAAACCACATATTTTTGTTAACATTAGAATTTTGCCTGTTAGGGATCGACATTTGAAAATGTTTGCGAAGAGTTTTTCTTTTTTTTTAGTACAGTAATGAACCCAAAATATAATTGATTAGATTATTAACAAAGCAAAAAAGAAAATTGTGTGGATATGCAAATCATATATCTCCCTAATTATTTCAAAGAAATAACAAATAAATGTTCACAATTTTCCGATACACCTAGAATACAAAAGATAAAATTCAGGATGCCGCACACGCACTCATCCACTCCCACACAAAAACTTACACCACAGTATATACAGAATACAATAAAACATTTAAATGTTACAAAAATCAATAATTTTCCTGCTATTTTTCAAATTTCAAGGGCGCACAACTGTACATATTGAAACGAGAATAATTTAACTAGATATTTTCGCGTAAAAATACACTCTCTACAAATGTAATATTCACCCTCAATAAAACCGGCATAATAAATGAAAATTGGTTTTTCTTTTTAATTTCCCGACACAAAAAAAAAAAAATGCAAAACCATAAAAAGTCTATATACCCCCATACATTGATGTATGGATCAACATCAACATATTAAACAATTTCATTGACTGTGTATCATATGTACAACAGAGTACAGTATATGCTCCATCTGTCAAACGGGATGAGTGCGATATCAATATTTTACGACTTTTTATATTTTGCTGTGAGTTTTATCTGTAAGTGATGTTTATTTATGGTGGGGTTAGTCGGATTGTGGGTGGTTAGCAAATTTCACAAAATCAAATTATGCGCTAGTAACAATTATATAGTATGTAGCTTTATGTATATAATTGTACACATAAAATTCCAGACATTACAGAAAAAAAATGTTACAAGACACGGAAATTCAAAAAAAAACTGTTGTTGTTGCGTTTTTAAACAGACAGCAAAAAAAAAAGGAAAACTAGGGAATACAGACAACAAATAGCATTAAAACGTATGACAAATCTACCCCATTTTCTTTTTCTATTATTCCCATTTTATTTTTTATTTATTTGTATTTTATTTTTGTTCGGAAAATGAAAAAGGAAAAACTGCTGTATGATTCACTTTCAACTCCCATTTTTATAAATTTTTCCTTTCTAATATTTTCCTGCAACTTTTTATTACGTAATCCGTTGTTGTGTGTGTGTGTGTGTGCGTCTCATGTCATGTTGACAAAATTGTTATATGTTTATTGTACATACATATATATGGTGCAATTTGGGTTGGGAAGAGATTATGCCAGATTAATGGAGCCGCATAAAATGGATTTATTAAACGTTTTTTTTTTGTATCGTAATATTTGATGGCCTGAATATCTTTAATGCGGTTGTGGCTGCGTGATGTAGGTTTCTGCATATTAGAGAATGGTAATACTTTGAATTTTATTACATTTCAATTTCATAGAATAAATTATTGGCGCGAGCACATATTTGCACATATAAATTTATGTACATCATAAAATTCTGGATTTGAATTCTGAAGTTTGAATATTATAGTTAACCACTGATACAATCAACATACAATGTACTTATGTACTTCACAGTTAAAATTTGTAATTCACTTTTTGCTCAACATCTATTCGTTTGTTTAAATGAAAAAAGTACTAGAATAGTCAATGTGTAAAGTCGTGTTTTTCATTCGCTTATTAATTTTTATCAATTTTCTCTCGTTTTTGCTTTAATTTAATTTTAAAAAGTTTTTAGTTTGTTGTATTGTTGGGTTTTATACCTGTTGCAATTAAAACTTCAACGTGAAGTTAATTGTTTCCATTTTTTTATGCAATTTTAATTTTTTGGTTGTTTCTAACCTAAAAAAATTACACGAGAGAATTGAAAGTAAAGAAAAAAATGATAGATTTTTGTGTTTTTGTTTTTGAGTTGACTGATCGAAAATGTATAGGTCTAAAGTGTTATGGCCGAAATTAAAAAATCTCAGTGTATGAAGTGTTTTAAATTAAAATTAAAGAAAATTAAATAATTAAATATGGAAAAATGTAATCCACCAGGATGCATTTATCAGGCAATATCTTTCTTGAATATCTTAAATTTGTAGCGAGGGAAGTCAAATGTCTTGATTTCTCACAAATAATGCATGATTTTAGGTTTGTGTGGTTGTGCAAAAGATTTTAAAATACAAAACATACCATATTTAATTTAAACTGATATTGAATTAAGTCATTTTGACATACGCAGATTTTTTCAATTCGCGCATGGTTTTAATTTTTATTTTTTATTTTTTACCCATACTCGAATGTTTTGTATTTTATTTAATTTTATATATATGTAATCGACCCAAGTGTCTTTATGTAGTTTGGTGTGTGATTTTAATATATATGTATGTATCATAGAGCTAAAAGCTTTAGAGGAGAAATAAACAAACGTCAAGTGTAAGAAGTTCGGTGTGAGGGAGAGAGACAATAAAATAGTTTGGTGCCGTATTTTGATTTTTGTTCAGTGCATTGGAATGAAGTGTGTTGCTTAAAATAAAATAATTAAAGTTTGAAAATGTTTTTGTTTTGGTTGCAAAGGCACGGATGCTTATTATTTGGTTCAATATTTTGGTAAAGTTGATTATGTTATTAAGAATAACTTTTCCTGAATAAAATAGACGGTTGGTTTTTGGAGGTGGTGTGGGTCCATAACTTGATGGAACGAGGAAATGATGGAATTGAGAATCAATATCAATAAATGAGATACAGTCTAACCTCCCAAAAGTGACCCCTCCATATTGAGACCACCTCTGTATATTATCCAATTTTGCTTTGGACCAAGCACCTTTTATATGAAACGTAAGGTAATTTTATTCTCAACATTGACCACCTCCTTATTCTGAATTGTGACCAATATTTCTAGTACAAAAATGATAAAAAAGAGTATTTTGAATTCCCTAATGTGACCAGTAAAATAGCAGAAATTTAAAATGCATATTTCGTCCTCTCCTCTAATAGCAGAAATTTAAAATGCATATTTCGTCCTCTCCTCTCAATTGTGATTTTTATTATATTTTTTGTTGTGTCGTATCGTGGTGCTGGTGATTAGTATATTGTGTAACTCTTGATCAGGTAAGTCAATGACGATTTTTAATTTAATTTTTGAGAACATTAAAACACCCAATTTTTGGGGAAATATATTTTTATATAGAAAAATGGAACAAAACAAGTCAAAACAATACAAAGAATTAAACTTGAAACAAAAGGTGGAGCTGATTAACTTCTTAGAAACTAACAGCGAAAGGAAAGCTGCTGAGAAATTTACGATAAGCAAAACAACGGTTCACAACATTAAAAAACGAAAGATAGAGTATTTGTCAAGGTACGAGAATGATAATGGATCGTCAAAGAGAAAATTAAAAACGACGCAGTATGAAAGTGTAAATGAGGCGGTCTTTCTTTGGTTAAAAAAGATGAGAGGCATAAATGCTCGAATTTCTGGAGACTTAATTAAAGAAATAGCTCTACAGTATGCAACAAAATATGAAACACCAGATTTTAAAGCGTCAAATGGGTGGTTGCAAAAATTTTGTAATCGTCATAACTTATCTTATAAAACTTTGTCGGGAGAATCCAATGAAGTATCTAACGAAGTTGTGGAGAATTTTAAAGAAAAATTCGAGGAGTTTTCTCGAGGATATGTTCCTGCAGATGTTTTCAACGCAGACGAATGCGGACTTTTTTTTAAAGCAATGCCTAACAAAAGCTACGTTTTCAGAGGTGAAAAATGTAAAAGTGGCAAAATGTCAAAAGAACGGTTGACAGTACTTTTATGCGCTAGTGTCACGGGTGAAAAATTTAAACCTCTTGTTATAGGAAAATCAAAATCTCCACGTGCATTTAAAAATTTGAAAATGGATGATCTACCAGTGATGTGGAGGTTTAACAGTAAGGCATGGATGACCGGAACTATTCTTGAGGAATGGCTAAACATTATTAATCGACAAATGAAAAGGCAAAAAAGAAAAATTTTACTTACGTTGGATAATTGTCCGGCACATCCTCGAATAGAAAATTTATCAAATGTTACACTAAAGTTTCTGCCTGCTAACACAACCTCGGTAATCCAGCCTTTAGACCAAGGAATAATAAAAAATTTCAAGCATTTTTATAGATCGTTTTTATTAAAATCGATCGTTGCGGGGACGATTGTAGAAAATGTGTCGGAATACACTAAAAAAATTAACGTGTTGGATGGGGTTCAATGGATTAATCTAGCATGGAATAATGTTAAACCTGAAACCATATTCAATTGTTTCAAAAAAGCCGGTTTTATATTTAATTGTCAGCAAAATGATGACGTCGACGATTCAGATGAAGAAGTTGCTATAATCGATACACCAGATTTGCCACCGTTCAATAGCGAAGTTTTTTTATCTATTGATGATGACTTATGTGTATGCGAGGAACCAGATCCTAACCAAATTTTTCAATCAGTACTCGATGAATTAAACAATTCAACTCTGTCGACATCAATAATTTGTAGCTCAGAAAGTGAAGCTGATGACGAACAAGCTAAAGATTTGGAAAACCTACCATCACAGGTGGACGTAGCTGCAATGTTACAGTCATTAAAAATTTTTTCAAAAGAGAAGTGCCCAGCAATGTTTGAAACCATTTCGAAAGCGGAAACCATTTTTGAAGATTTTGTAGCTAGGAAGCCAAAAATTCAAAAGCCGATAGATGACTATTTTTCGAAAAGTTGTTAATTTTTTCTTATAATTTTTATTTTTTTGTAAAAATTTTAGTATTGAAATGTGATTTTATTTATTATAATTTAGTTAACGTTAAAGAAATTTGATAACGTGCAATATTAACATTCATTATGTAAATGCAAACATGGAGCTGTAATCTGTAATATGCATCTTGAAATAAATGAAATTTTTGAATATGTGATTTTGAAATTACTTATGTACTGTAGCACTGCGTATATTTTTTTAGATTACTTTAAATGTCAAGGACAACTATTTTGGAAAATTTCTAGTAAAAGTGACCACCTCTAAAATGTGACCAGATTTGGTCGGTCCCTCCAGTGGTCACTTTTGGGAGGTTACACTGTATATGGGACTTTGAATTTTCTTGTTATTGCATAAATTAAAATTAGGGATAAGTTGTTTGCCGGTATATCTCTGGATTGATATCATTGTCGAAGATTTTTCTTTTTTGGATGGTTGACTTGCACCACTTTTCGAATTGAACGGTCTATATAGAGATTTATCTTGTTGACCATTTAAGATAGACAAATTGTTTAAGACTAACTTCGAGTATTTACAACGAAACCTTGGTATTTTTATTGCAGATGTATTGCAGAATCGTTTGCGTAGGTTCTCAGCAGGAGAAATCGAAAAAAATTTAATATCGTCAATTACAGCGCCATCTATCATGAATCGAAACAAATGTTTCAGTCAAATCCTACGTATTTTTAGCCGTACAATCCGAATCTGCAATAAAAAATAGGGGTTCCTATTTTAGTTTCAAATTTACGCCCCGCCCCACCTACAAAGAGGGGGGGTTACTAATTTTAACACTAATGTATTTTTTTTTTAAATAAAAAGATAAGAAATTAATAAAAAAATCCAAATATCAAGATTGTTCTAAATCCGTCCTAAAACTCGTCCGCACAAACGTGTGAAGTTTGTCCTAATCTCAGATAAACTGCTTATAATAAGAGTAGAAATCACCGGCTTTTCTTATCATATAACTTCTTTATTTGTTCCCATGCCTTCGTGTAGTTCGCTTCAGTTACTGCAATATGACGAACCAATGCAGCAGCTTCATTCCTCAATAGGCATTTTAGGCATTGAAATTTGTACCCTTGAATATTTTCGCATTGTTGTGAATCGATGTTTCGTATAGATCTTCGAAAACGTAGGAATGTCACTTTCTTTTCGCCATTGTTACTGGGATCTTATGAGCTGATTTGTTTTCGTCCCGCCGCTCAGTGGGAATGGGTTCATCCTTGTTCAACCACCGGTAACATAAAATCTATTAATCGGGCGTTTTATTTGACTTCACCTCGCTTTAATCCCTCTTGCTTAGCACGAACTCATATTATCTGGAAGTGTATATTTGTTTCCGTTAAATGCCTATCGGTATCCGATATGCGACACTTCGCAAGCACAACCAAATTTAAAATGTTACAAAGGTTAAAAGGTTACACAAGCTGAAGTGCCCAAAATTTTAATGGTTTTTAAATTGGCAATATTAAATTAATTAATTAAATTAAGATAATATAAACCCCCAAATTAAGATAATATTTTTCTGTGATAAAACCCCAAAGGAAACCAATATGTATATAATTTACAATAATAAAACATAAAATACCGCTTACTTCAGCTATAAATGGGGAGAGGTCAATCGCGTCCTTTCCCCTCGGAACTACCACTCCTCAATGGTAACCCGATGCTGGAATATCTCAATTGTATCGCTGCTAACGATGCCAGATGAGTTCAATTTTGATTAGGTTATAGATGCTTGGGTATCCTTTTGGGCTTGGCGTTTTAGGTTTTAAAAGGAGTAATCACCGCCGATAACCTTTTCCCGAAATAAATTACATCACTTTGATTTTTCTTAAATTTTTTTTCTTTTATTAGTAAACTCCTGTTTTTTTTTGGTAAGGTTCAATTTTTCATTATTTTACCTCACGTTTTTCTTTACAATTTTTTTTATTATTATTTTTTTTTTTGTTGGCACTTTTAATAATTCCTCCTAAATTTGATGGTACATTATTATTCGCCACGACTCATTAGAATCTTCAACAAGGAATAAAACCCCCGATCTCCACGCGTAACTAAATTATTATTTTTTTTTCCAATATTTACAGGGATTCTTTTGGTATCCTCACTTATGTGGGCATATATCCTAGATATAATTAGGACCCGATACATACTGTTAAAGTTAGCCGAAAGTTGCCAGCCGAAAGTGAAAAGTCGATAATGCAGATTGCGTTATCCCAGCCGAAAGTAAACAAAAATCGGTATTGCAGATTGTGTTATCCCAGCCGAAAATAAAAACTTAAGTTAATATCGATCGGTAATGTTTAGCCTAAAACATACTAAGGAATGTAAGGACGCATGATTATCATTGAATACCTTTGTTATTATTCTTATATGGCAAAACCTGGCTGCAGTTCCTCGTGGAAAATTATGGAAAACTCGAGAAACCCAAAAAAATATTTTAATTGGAATAAAAACCGCCTCTAGAATGTTATGTCTGGAGATGTATTTTATTGATGTGACTTGTTAATAGCTATCGCAGGGAAAAAATTCAGTTCAAGTTTCCCGTCAGAAATCGCGGAAAATTGGAAAAACGTTCCAGCCGAAAGTAAAAAAATAAATGTCAGCCTCTAGAGTGTTATGTCTGGAGATGTATTTTATTGATGTGACTTGTCAATAGCTATCGCAGGAAAAAAATTCAGTTCAAGTTTCCCGTCAGAAATCGCGGAAAATTCGATTTTCCAAAAATCATTAGAAAATTTATATAAAATCAGCCTCTAGAGTGTTATGTCTGGAGATGTATTTTATTGATGTGACTTGTCAATAGTTATCGCAGGGAAAAAATTCAGTTCAAGTTTCCCGTCAGAAATCGCGGAAAATTGGAAAAACGTTCCAGCCGAAAGTAAAAAATAAATGTCAGCCTCTAGAGTGTTATGTCTGGAGATGTATTTTATTAATGTACTTGTCAATAGCTATCGCAGGGAAAAAATTAATTTCAAGTTTCCCGTCAGAAATCGCGAAACACATAACACTCTAGAGGCTGATTTTATATAAATTTTCTAATGATTTTTGGAAAATCGAATTTTCCGCGATTTCTGACGGGAAACTTGAACTGAATTTTTTCCCTGCGATAGCTATTGACAAGTCACATCAATAAAATACATCTCCAGACATAACACTCTAGAGGCTGATTTTATATAAACTTTCTATTGATTTTTGGAAAATCGCATTTTCCGCGGTTTCTGACGGGAAACTTGAACTGAATTTTTTCCCTGCGATAGCTATTGACAAGTCACATCAATAAAATACATCTCCAGACATAACACTCTAGAGGCTGACATTTATTTTTTACTTTCGGCTGGAACGTTTTTCCAATTATCCGCGATTTCTGACAGGAAACTTCAACTGAATTTTTTTCCTGCGATAGCTATTGACAAGTCACATCAATAAAATACATCTCCAGACATAACACTCTAGAGGCTGATTTTATATAAACTTTCTATTGATTTTTGGAAAATCGCATTTTCCGCGATTTCTGATGGGAAACTTGAACTGAATTTTTTTCCCTCGATAGCTATTGACAAATCCAATAAAAACGATTCAACTTCAGATACACACTCTACAGGTTGATTTTGTTCCAATTTTGTGAATTCTTCTGATTTTCAAATGTTTTCCGCGATCAGATTAAACGAAGTTTTCCACGTAAGACTATTTACAAAAGTGTTTGTTACAAGCGTATCCTATTTACTTTCGGCTGATAACCACAAATTTTTTTATTTTTGGCTGGAATGTTAATAATGTAATCTGCATTATCGACTTTTTACTTTCGGCTGGAAACTTTCGGCTAACTTTAACAGGGTACCCGATACACTGTTACTGATTCACAACAAAAAACAACATATATCGAACTCGTATAATATGATCCCGTCTAAACCAAAAACTGAAAAGCTCCTGTCAGAAAATTTGTTTCTCTCTAGAAACTACCAAACATTTTAAGTTTTCCCTGGTCTACTTTCCTAAATATAATTTGCTACGAAAACACTGTAGAATGACGTCCCATTGATGACACCATTACACCATGATTCGCCATTAATTCACCGTTCTAAGCATTACGCCAATGCTTCGAAACCTCAGCTTCAAGATCCTTTTTTGCTCGAAACACTTTTCTACTTAATGGCTTCGTACTTAACTTTCTTGCCAACCTGCTTCTCTAGGTCGCGGTACTCCTTACGTCATGTTGGCGTCTAACTGGGTGGAGAAAAAATGCAGAGCTTCGGAGTGAAAATAATATTGTTCCAGTTTGTGGTTCAGCTCCAATATTTTTTTCGTTTCGGTTTATTGTTCCGATTTTAATAAATAAGAATCGTTCCGATTATGCTCCGTTTCAGAATCGGTTCAAGAACCGGATCAAAATTTTATTTATAAGTTAATATTGAATTCATTTGACGCAAAAAAAGGGTCTAGATTAAAAACTGAACTGAGGTTAATTTTTACTATGAAGAGTTCAGTATTTCTTGATCTAGGTTTCGTTTTTGTGAGTCAATATACTACTACAAACAATTTGTACAGATGTCAAAATTACAAAATCTTTTCAGTCAATAATAATAATTCCAAAATCTGTTTATCTTAAACTAGGTTCAAGCTTGTCATCTTAAAATTTGTGGTTCAGCTTTACCAATAAAATGCGGTTCGCTTATCAGTTAAAATTAATTTTAACGCAGAGAAATTTCTCTCTACGCTTATTATTTTGTGTGTTGCAGGTACGTTAATATTAGTTTTGCCAGTTCGGCTAAATCCGGTGTAGTGATACTTTTTTGCTCCAATATTGTAGAATATTACGTCGATCGGGCTTGAATGAATTTATTTGTAATAATAATTTGATACAATCGTCATCTACATACATTCGAAAGTGAACTATTTGCTTCTTAGATTCGCTTTTCTTTTCTAAGAGATGTTTTTCCAGGTCTGACTAGTTTTACCGATTACCAGAACTTGTATTGTAGAACAATCTAATCTGACGTTAAAAAATATAAATTGCAATAAAATTAGAGAATAGATTTTTATACTAAAAACCAGAATGAAAAAGAATTTAAAGGAACAAAAATTAAATTTCGTTCGGAGATTTCGTCCCGGTTCTCCATTTTTTTACACAACGGTTTTAGATTCGGTTTCGTTCTAAAAAAAATCGGTTAATTACGTTATTATGTTCCGGTTCGGTTCCGGTTTGAAGCTCTTTTAAAAGTGGCTTTGTTTGACTCGCAATCTTTGCACTTGCTCGGCTACGCTGCGCTTCGCCTCGCATGTAAATATAATTGATACTATTGTTTCGCAAATATCCCACTCGTTACACAAAATGAGGCATTTCCTAGTTAGGAAATTTACCTTAATTCTCTAAAGATAATGCGTACACGTGAACGCTTGTGAAAAGCAAAGCTTTCTTTTATGAGTTTCCAATTTTTCGATATTATTTTAGTGGTAGTCCTTTCGAAAAATTTCGACATTTTGGTTTTTGGAAAGTATGTTCAAACTTCTCAAAATGGAAAACACGAGCACGGCGCACAAAATTCAAAATTAGATAAACAAAATTCGCAAAAAAGCCCGAATTTTGAATGAAAAGGTTTACATAATTTTAGTATGCCGATAAAGCACACAGCAAAGTTATCACACTTATATGTAATTTTATAAATATGAAGGAAACCTCTATATTTTAGGCACATACCGCTGTATTTAGTAGCACGCAAAACTTTTATTTTTAAAATAAACTGTCTTTAAATATTTTTGCTAAGCACGATGGCTGAGCGGATTTCTTAATTGTTATTTTGTAGTTATTAATTTGTTGATTTATTTTCTTGATGTTATACGATTATGTTAATACACACATTTTTAAATTTTGTAAAAATACTTGTTAAATATTTCGCAAAATTACAAAAGGTTTAAAAAATCACTCTTAAACCTTTTGTAATTTTGCGAAATATTTAACAAGTGTTTTTAAAAAATTTAAAAATCCTAAATCTTCGCCTAGTGCCTACGGCAGAAAGTGTAAAAAGTACGATTATGTTTGATTTTTTTTGTGTTATATTAATTTGGATTATTATGTGTTGATAAAAATGGCCACTGTTTTCGAACACGTTGTTACTTGTTAGCGATTGACACGAAGAGAGAAGACCGACTAAAAACACGTCGTGTAGTTTGACGTTTTTCTATTTTTTGGTGTTGCCTGACGAATGTAAACTCGTTGATTCGATGTGTTCACCACCACGCCTCGCACCGGTCGCATATTCAGTTGTGGCGCTAACAGTTTTAATCTTATATAGTCTCATATACTGAATAAAGTCTTTTGCATTTAATAATCACATGATGACTCTCAAAAAAAAATGTTTGGTTCACTTTTTTTATCAGTCGCAATATAAATCTTGAAGAGTGAACATCTTTATTGAGCTGGTGGTCCCGGGTACTGCGTAATATACGTAAAAGGCCCGTTATATCGTGTACAAAAGCGAGGGTATCACAAATAACAGCTCAATAAAATAGATAGTGGTGCTGGGTACTGCATTTTTTAATGTCTAAGGCCTATATATCCGTGCTAGTCGGTGGTATCACAAAGTGCGACTCGGTGAAAGTAAATAATTAGACTCGGGAAATCCATACTTCTTTTTAGAAGTTTGGACTAACCGTTTTATATAAATACAAAAATAGGTCATATACAGCTATAAGTGCTAGTCGACCTAAACAAACGAAAATAACAACAACAACAACAACAACACTTTTTTTATCCAGAATATTTTTATTCAGAGCTTTATTCACAATGTTTCTTTCACAATGTTGCACGAATATTTTAGAGCGTGTGTATATGTTCAACGGTGGCGTATCTACCCGAAGTATGATCAATTCAGATCCAAGTGCGACAACCTTCACAGCATTTAAGAAATTATTAGAATGAATATTCCTTTCACTATTCAGATAATTGAGATGATATTTATATATGTACATATGTACTTGAGCAAGTAAATTTGGTATTATATACACCAATTATTATGGTCACCTAAAGGAAGTAACGAAGCTGATGGCACCCCCAATGCAGCCAATACATGTAACTTCCACTTTTATTCTTTATTAAGACGAAAACAAATTGCCCGCAAAAATACCTCAATGACGGGATAACGTCTCAAAATACCAAACATATTCCGTTTGCATTCACGTTATATTTTCCTTAAGTTTCCTGAATATTATACAGACGAAAAAAAAAACGCAACCGGCGAGGAAATCAACAACAACTATTGGAAAATATTCCAGACATACAAACACATAAACATACATTTTATAAATATTTTTTTTTATTTACAATAATACATATACATACATACATTATACTGTCTGCATGTATATATTAGGAACGAATAATTTTCCTGTTTTTTCGGGATTTTTTTTTTCCCGTCTGTAGTCTATCCTACAAAAGTTTGCAAGTTCATATTGTGTGAGAGAGCATGAATACATACATAAAATATATGTGTATGCATCGTTTTGTGGGGGGTTTCGACACAAATACATTTATACGAATCAAAATATTTAATATTCCACTTTTCTATGAATGGATTGGCATGGAAACGGGAAAAACATTTTTCCAACATTATAAACCGCACACACCATAATTATACTCATATAAATGCAATTGCACTTTTAGGTTTATTATGAGAGTAATGTGAAAATAGCATGATGGCTGATAATAATAATAATAATTTGTGTGAAATAATTATGTCTAGGATGTTATCGCAATAATATAGATATGTATGTAGAAGGTCAGATGAAGTTCAAAATATGTTTATACAATGATATTTGTCCGCCGCACCTCCACTCTGGATTACCGGATTTTTATTGTTGTCATACATATAGGATAACCTGTAGCGTATAAAGTTTTAACCTCTCTAATCCTATAATTTACCGACATCTCATACTTTCTCGTCTCCGTGATACCTCATAGCTTTTCCTATTTTCATGTGTATACATAGCTGTGTAAAGCCAAGAGAATCGAAAATATCTGCAATAAAAAAATAAAAAGTTTTTCATATTTTGTTTACTTATAATTTTTCTTCTTTCTGTATCGAATTGTGTGTGTGTGTGTGTGTTTGTTTATAATACTCAATCAGATTTTCAGTTAATATACAAGACGAAAATAGAAGAGGATAGCAAACAAAAAATCAACTTTTTGATTTTAAGGATTTTTAACCCCAATTTGATTTTTTGCCAAAAATATCAAAACATGCCATCATACATGAAGGAAAGTAAAAGAAAAATGTTCAATGAGAATTGGCGCCCAACATTATATTCGGTTAAATGCGTTTATGGATGGAAAATGTAGCAACATGCTAAACAAAATTGCAATATTTGGCAAACACTTTAAAATATTATTGAAAATTATAAACATGAGTCTGCATAAGAATATTAAATCATGTCTAGCGAGCGCGAGACATGATATAGAGAGAAAGGGAAATAACAGATTATAACTGTACATAGCAAAAAAAATAAAAAATTCAGGTTGGTGAAGGTTATTGCCATCATTCTCGTATTTTCCTATTCTTTATTCGTATATACCACCCATTATATCATATACATCCTTTTTCATTCCATCTCATGTCTGATTGAAAACATTATGTATTTACATATTTTCCATAACTCGTGTCACATTTAACTCCCGACTATTAAAAATAATAACAGCTACACCGTAACAAACTATTTTTCCGATTGCCCATAAAACTACTTAGTCCCACAAAAATTCTACATTTCCATCCGTATTTATGTACGTATGTATTTAAACGGACTGTGAACTTTAGGGCAAAACAAAAAAAAAAAACGGAAAATAGAAAACATGCAATCTAGGTAATCAAATTTTATAATTTTACTATACTTTTTTTTTGGGGTTAGCGGTTTTCCAGGAAAATTGAAATAAAATTACGTAAACTTCCTAAATATTATGTATAAGAAGTTCTCATACTCGAATACGAGAAAAAATATTAAATGAAATGCGGAAAATTCATAAGTCACGTAAATGTAGAAAATGAAATAAAAATTAAATTTTTTGTTTTATAATTGGGGAAAAAATGCAGTGAAAATTATTAATATCGTAATTAACGGAATAATATGGTTATAGGTGGAAACGTGGTTGACGTGGTTAATTTTGTTCGAAAATAATGAAAACTTTAAAAATTCGTAAACATTCGTAACACAATTTTGTAAACTTACACCTTTAACACCTAAATTCAAAGTTTCTACTATGTACCCATAATTCCTAATTTCTATAAATTTCAAAATTTTCGAATTATTTTCGCCTAAATAAAAGAGGAGACAATTTCACAACGAGGAAATCGTAGAAATAATTGGAAGTATAAAAAAAAAACATTTCTTGCAATTTTTCCTTTTTCTTCTTATTCTTTAATGGTGGCGATTTTTACACAAGTAAGCATATTTTTATAAGGAGCTCTTTGAGCTGTAGGTAACGGTTTTAGCCTCATTAATCACGGTTTAGTCGTTATCGAAATATAAATAATAACACAACCCACCAACCCACGGCGCGGCGATCCTAAAACTATAAAAATCAATAAATTCGGCTTTTTCAATATTTTGTAGTTTTCGAGATGAAAATCTGCATTTGTGCATCTAAGTGTCAAATTTTCTCGTTCTTCCTCGAACGGGTGGTGTACATTTTTTTTTAATTCCACTACCTACCTTAATATCTATTTAAACCCAGAATTTCTGTCTAAAGCAAGTTTCCTGGGTACTATAGTACTATCACAATAGTATACCAGCCAAAACAACCTAAAATCCGAATTTCAAAACAAAATAACAAATATATTAAAATTGTACTAGATATAGTCTAAAATAACGGAGTAACAATCTGTTCAACACATAAATTCTATTACATTTTTGTAATAAGTATTTTGGTATTCATTTTAAAAAAAACGTTTTCATTTGTTTTGTCACAACACACTACGTTGAAATTTCGATTCGTGTATCGACGTGTTTGGCATTTATTTTGTGCATAAAATAACAAAGATTTCTTGTGGAATTACATAAAAAAATATAAAAGTGTAGTTAGGTATGTATTTTAGTGTTAGAAATTGTGATTTGTATATAATATCAATTACATTCAATTCGTGTTGACTAATTAAACCACTTGCATGGAAAATCACTGATTCAATTATAGTTTGGCCTCATTTTTGAATGTCAATAATTATTTTTCGGGTTTAAGTATTTACATAATTTATGTGTAATTACTATTTTAGTGTACCGAACCAATTGTAAGGTGTAGGTACTTTAAACCACAAATCCATAATATTCAGTTCAATTATAGAAACCGCAGGAATTAATCGTGTTAATTAAAAGGCCGTGTTTTAATATTCTTCAACTATATTAGTTGATCAATACAATATTTATTCAATACAAAGATGATTATTCTATTTATGGTTTTAGCAGAAACTCCAAAGACTACTATTCTCAGTGTACATATAAAACAAGATATACATCAACGCATTCTATAGTAAGTATTGAAAGGGATAGAAACACTTTCTTAACACACTTCTTGATTCTGTTCCTTGAATAATCCTCAATTCCCAAAAGGTTTCTAAACTTTTGAAATTTAGCTTTGCACAACGACTTTGTGAAAACATCAGCAATCTTTTTTCAAAATCGTGCACAAAATGGTAACTGATATCTATATGTTTAGAATTTTTACAAAATTTTCCATTTTTGGCTAACGCAATAGTTCCACTGTTGTCCTCATAAATTTTAACACTTGTATTAATTGTTATGCCAATATCACTTAATACTCCTTTGATCGGTAAAGCTTCCTCAACACAGTCAGCTAATACATAATACTCTGCGTGAGTAGAAGCTCGTGCCACTACTTCTATTTCTGTGATTTAAATTTCACAATATTTGTTTTCTTATCAGTCGGTTCTTCAACTACTTATATCCCACGTTTTATTTTTTTCTAGACTCTGCATCTCTTCATCCATCCCGGTACTATTTATTGCTTCCTCATAGTTTTCTAGTATACATACATATGTGCATCACAAAAATAACATATGGTCATCACATTTCCGTGGCAGCTGCCTAGTTCGTTGTGGTCTTCCTCTCACTTCTCATTATCTTCATTTCTTATATTTTTTGTTCATTTTTCCTCTCATTGTCTGTCTCGCCTTTTTCTTCTTCGCCCATATCATAGTTTTCCTGTTCTGTTTCATTTTCTTGATCACTTTCATCAGCAAACTTAACGTAATTTTCGGATATTTCCACAAATCTCACATCAACTTACAATGACGTTATTTTCCACTAAAACTCTATATCCCATATCTGTGTAACCTACAAGTATACCTTTGACAGCTTTTGGATTTAGTTTTGATTTTCTATACATTTATCAGCTATTCTCATAAAAATTATGCTCCCATAAATTTTTAAATTTGAGACGTTAGGTTTTCTTTCAAAAAATATCTCAAAACTGTCCATTAAGGTACTCTTTTCCATTCCTTAATTTTTTTATATAATATTTTATATTTTATATATAGAACAAAGCAGTCAAACACATCACTTTTTTGTTAAATACAGTATACTGTCGCGATTCTACTGAAGTCATCAATGAAGCTTACAAAGTATCTTTCACCTCAATAGCCTGTATAGTATTTGCCGGGGCAACACATGTTGCGCTCGTCGCTTATTGTTCTCAAATGGTAAATTACACATTTTATTTGCAAGCCATATTTCACACTGCACAAACTCTTTTCCAATATTACTAGATAATCCATCTAATAATTTGTATTCACATAAATTCCTTAGGCTGTTCAAGTTAGTAAGACCAAGAATTCTATGCCATTTCTCTTTATTAGACATTTAAGCAACACTTACGTATGATTTTGAATCTTTTTTATCTGTGTCTATTTCACCTACCAACTCAAACAGTTTATTTTTTTTTACAGGTACAGCGATTAAATTATTTCTAGACCCATAGATATCGGCACCGTTGTTATTAAATATTATCAAATTATTTTGACTGGCAATACTTGAAACATTTAATACATTTTGTTTCATACAGGGTACTACACAGTATACATTGCGAATTTTTATTTTTTGCCTGGTTCCATTATTATTCCAGATAATAACAATATCGCCTATCTTATTGGCTTTTAATGAAAAACTGTCACCAACCTTGATGTCAACGGAGTGTTCTAACGTTTTATATTCGCAAAAATATCTCTCATCGTTTATGATAATAGCGGAACAACCACTGTCTAATAACCAAGTCACTATTTTATTATCCGCCTTATTTTCATTTTCATGCTGTGCTTGTGACGTCATTACCAGAGACTTGCGACGTAGATTACGTGATGTAATCTACGCAGTTGTCGACGCGTAATCTATTACGTAGATTACCTCGCGATTTTTTGCGGTTTTGGCGTCAACAACGTAGACAACGTCGACAACCTACGAAATGATTAATTTCCTCATTTATTTAACCGGTCTGATCATATTGCTGTCTGTTAATAAATAAGCCATTGTCTAATTAACCTAGGGATCAAAAAAAGGTTACATTTTGATAATAAATCACATAAATTACTAATTGGTACATGATATAACCAAGTCACTATTTTATTATCCGCCTTATATTCATTTTCATGCTGTGCTTGTGACGTCATTACCAGAGACTTGCGACGTAGATTACGTGATGTAATCTACGCAGTTGTCGACGCGTAATCTATTACGTAGATTACCTCGCGATTTTTTGCGGTTTTGGCGTCAACAACGTAGACAACGTCGACAACCTATGAAATGATTAATTTCCTCATTTATTTAACCGGTCTGATCATATTGCTGTCTGTTAATAAATAAGCCATTGTCTAATTAACCTAGGGATCAAAAAAAGGTTACATTTTGATAATAAATCACATAAATTACTAATTGGTACATGATATAACCAAGTCACTATTTTATTATCCGCCTTATATTCATTTTCATGCTGTGCTTGTGACGTCATTAGTCATTACTTCTACATTGAATATGCTCTTGTCATCTACAGTTTGTACTGTAGAATTTCCTGCTATTCTGGATGCTCTATGTGTCCCTCTTCCTCGACCTCTTGAAGTCAATGTATTTCTGTTTCCTCTCCAGCTGCGTCCTCTCCAGTTGTTGTTTGCTCTCCAGTTGTAACTTCCTCTTTGGTCATCTTTATTCCGATTCTTGTTTGTATTTTTATTTTTAAATTTAAACGATTCCATATTGAATGATTGTAAAATGTAAGCCACTTGAATTTTCTCTCTTGTTGGGTTCCAAACATAATTTCGACTTTATATATTCGATGAATTTTTCTTTTTCTGGCAAAGGATATGAAGAGCATACATTTCTAATACACTTGGATTTAGTAAGGTTGATTTATTAGAGTATGTATGCTTAGCCTTATTGAACCTGCAGGGATTAATAATCTAAATTTGCCTAATCAAGTATAGATTACTTATTTCCCAACTTTGTTTAAAATTGATCGAAATCCTGTTTCTTAGGAAAATACATGTTTTCAAGGGGTGTAATCATTTAATCGAGATTATAAAACTATTAATAAAATATATTCATTTTTGATGTTTAATCTAAAATACAAACATGACTAATTTATTTCCCGTCCTTCACACTATAAGAAAATCTGGACTTGCTGCTTAATCGAGATTACTAATCCCTAGTTTGAACATAGCATTTTATAAAGCCTATCAAATTGATTTAGGCGTAAATTTTTGATTTAGTGATAAGGCCCATTTACACAAATCAATTTGGATTATCATCACGGATTAATCATCCAAAATGACTAAATAAAAAAACATCTTTCATCAAGATGAACAGTGAAAGAAGTTGAACATCTTCCACTTTTTGTTTACTTTGGATGAATCATCCGTGATGGTCATCCAAAGTGACTCGGGTAAAGGCACCTTTGGCAATTTACAAATTTTTATTTTATGATATTTCTTTTCATTCTCCGGCGAAAAACAATAAACTCGATTTCTTGCAAAAGTGTCCGTTATTTTAGCCGATATACCAATTCATCAATTCAACATGTCAAATGCTAAAAAAATTGGATATCTTATGAAAATATCAGGGAAAGATAATTGTAGCATTCAAAAGAGGCACGAGATACCCTCAAACATATTATAAGTAATTGAAGCTTTCTTACGTCAAAAATTCGATTATTTTACATAATCTATCCAGACTTCCAGTATTTTATTTTAAAAAGTAAAATATCAGCAGAAAGTCATGGGCTAGTCACGTTCTGGCCAGATAAAATCTTGGAGAAAATGATGTAAGTAAATTTGAATTGGCTTATTTACCAAAATGGCTGAAATTCAGTTTATTGTTTTGACCTTTAAAATTAAGAGAAAATGTCCAAATGAACCGCGAGAAAATAATTTTGGTAAAAAATTTCAGAATTTCCTTTTTTTTGCCAATATGCCAACAATATTGAAACCAGCAGGGGGGCTATTTGTGAATTCGATTCGAACGTGATCGACTCTTCGATTTATAAGATTCCTATTTGATTTAAATAAGAAACGTACGAATCTGATTCAATTCAAATAAGAATCCAATAATCGAAGACTCGAGTGCGATCGAATCGAATTCACAAATAGCACCCCAGCGTATAGCAACTGTTTATTCTGGACTAATTATCTACTACCTCCAATTGAAGGACGAAAGGTGAACCATGAAAAAGCGGGTCATGTAGTGAGGTAATGATTAAAATAAAAAATAAGAATTTTATTCCTCACCAAAAACTAAAGCCGAGTGATAATTCAGAACTAGATGCTCCTAATGACTAAACAGTATAGGTATATGTTAATAAATTCTATGTGAAACAATAAATGTTTTGCAAAAGAATTGAAGAGGTTCAAAATCCAGAAAGTTGCGTTGTTATTTGTTATTAAACCAACTTAAGTTTAATTATTTGCTCTTGGAAACGTTTAGGAAAACTTGATACAATTTTTATAATTAGCTACAAGGCGTTTGCCCAAATTTTAATGCAATAATTCAAATTGTTACGCGGGTGTAGCTGTTTGACGGTAGAAAGCACGGAACATTTTAAAAAGTAAAATAAAAAATGTAAAACGGCCAAAATATTATGTGTATTACTATATCATTGGAAGTGCTATCGTTGTTTACAAACGTTGACTCATTGTCAATATTTTTGGTGAAAAGCTTCTGGAATAACATAAAATCAAATAGTAATACAAAACTAGAGTCAAATAAGTCTGTACAATAACCGACCAAACTGCAAAGTGATTGGAGTTGCTGTGTTTGGATCTGGTGTACTACTGGGTTCTTGAAGTTCCCCGACTACTCAACAAACTTTATTGCATATCTTCTTAAAATTTGTGTTAGATCAACTAAATTGAGATTTGGCGGAAGGTATTTACAGAAACAGTCGTATCAGTATCGATATTAAGTGCATAGTTACTTTTGTAAATCAATTCAAATTTGATCAAATTACGATAAACTAATTTATTCTGAAAACTATAGCAGATTTGACAAAAATTTCAAATGCAAAATTTGCCCTAAAATTCTTTAATTAAACAATTCTAGAAGTTGTTTAAGAATTCTGTGTAGTTTTGTAGAAATTAACTAAGTTATTTATTTATTTATTTTTATTTATTTCATTACAAAAATTATAACTACATCACATATATGTACATATAATTACGGAAGAAAAAAAATGAAATAAATAAGGAAGTGCCTTTTGACCCACAAGGTCAGTAGCAGGCATCCCTATAGCTAATACTAATAAAATAATAAAATACAATAATTGGAATAAAAATAGTTAAAAAAAATATACTACACAATACAACCAATACGATGTAAATAATCATATAACAAAAAATAATTTAAGCAATTTAAAAAGATTTGTTATATAAAAAAGAAAAATCAGTTTTAAATTATTGAACCCCTCATTTCAAAGACAACATCATTCCCTATTCATGCAAAAACTTACCACTCCTCAAATAACTAGCATACAAAATTATAAGTGAAAAATTAAATAATGATTCTAAACAAAAAATCAATATTACTAAATTGGACTAGCCAAACTTTCAAACTTGCCAGGAATTTAGATTTAGAATTCAAGCTACGGATATCAATCGGAAGTTTATTAAAAATGGTTGGAGCAGTTACTAAAAAATAATTATAAAAATGCGTTTTGTAAAATTTTGGAACGCTTCTGAAATGCATGACATTTTTACGCAGTAAATAACTGTGACAACTCAAATAACGATTGCCACTAATTTCAAAATATTTATTCATAACCTTAAAAACATAAAGATGTTTCAATGGAAGAAGTTTACTGCTCAAGAATAATGGCCAAGAAGGGCTACGTTTATTCTTGAAATGCATCAATCTAACTACATGCTTTTGAGCTACTACTAATGGTCTGATCGTCTCAAAATATGTACCACCCCAGCAACAAATACCATAACGCAGTCTGGACTCAATTAAGGCGTGATAAAATATTTTAAGAATACCAGGTGGACAGTGTGACCGCAGTAGATACATTTGCCTAATACCAGAATGCAGAGAGTTTGACAATTCTAACATATGATGCTTCCAGTCTAATCTACAATCGACGTTTAGGCCCAAATATTTAATGTTAGCAACAGATTCAATAGGCAAGCATTTATTAATGCACGGGCCATTCCTAGGGCAATGCCGGTCGTGATAAACTACGTCATTATTAAACGAACCATTATCATTTAAATTAAAGAGCATTGTTTTAGTTTTAGAACTTAATAATAGCTTGTGCGCCGCGAACCAATTGGCAGAATTTTTAAATCGTGATTAATGTATGATACTGCAGAAGTATAATCACAACTATTATATGCAAACGCTAGATCATCAGCAAAGGCAATAACTTTACCTTTAAAATTTTATTTAAAAATAGAATTAATGTAAATTAAAAATAAAATTGGTCCAAGTACAGATCCTTGGGGGACACCCGCTTGTAGCACCGATAAGTCTCTGAAACTATTTTTACAAGTAACTCTTTGCGACCGATTAGTGATGAATGACTTGAACCAGTTGAATATGCATCCTCGAAAACCAATATTCATCAGCTTATCCAAAAGGATACCATGATCCTCCATATCAAAAGCCTTAGTAACATCCACAAACAGGCCGGCTACTGTACTCGAATTATTAATACCCTCATGAAGTGGATTCATAAGTTCGATCAAAGCATCCTCTGTACCCAAACCAGAACGAAAACCAAATTGACATTTACTGAAATAGTTAAAGCTATTCAGAAATTCTGTCATTCGTAATTTAACTGCTTTTTCAAAAATCATGGAAATAACAGAAAGGATGGATATTGGCCTATAGTTACTCAACAACAGACGATCGCCCTTCTTAAAGAGAGGAATAACCGTGGCAATTTTCAGTGATTCCGGAAATGTACCTTCGGTTATACTACGGTTAAACAATGTACTTAAAATGTCAACAATGTTGAAGCTAATCCTTTTAATAATTGCACTACTAAAACCAAACAAATCTGTAGAATGTTTATCCTCAAGGGAATTGATAATGAAAAATAATTCCATGGAAGAAATTGGACGAAAGAAAAAATTTAAGTTGGGGCTCAAATCAAGTATAACGGAGTTATTAACTAATTGTGAATTATTGTTAAATTCCAGACGCGCTTTTGAAACTATATTACAAAAGTAATTGTTAAAAGAATTAGCAATGTCAGCTGGGGATGAGAGCTTATAATTTTGTTCGTCTAATATTTCATTAATTTCATTATTTGAAGTACCTTTGTTAAATAAGTATTTCATTCAATAAGAAGGACCATTGCTGCTTACTATTATTACCTGCTTTTTGGAATTTACTCAAATAATATCTATTTTTAGTTTCTTTAATAACCTGATTCAGATTTTTGGCAAACTGGTGAAAATAATTTTTCAAAATTAAATTATTGGGTTGTTTTTTTACTTTTCTACTGATTTTATTTATTTTTTATTACCTTCTTGATCAACGAATAGTTCATCCAAGGTTTCAATCTATGAAATTTCCTAGGTGGTTTAATAAAAAATTTACTTTGGGATATGTAGTGAGTGAGTTTAGCAATAAACAAATCAAAAGCTTCTGAAATATCAACTGTAGATAACACAGCATTCCAAGACTCTACTAATAACATATCGTTTAAAAGTTCAAAATTTAACCGAAATTGATGATTAACTCCAGACCTCTTGATTCGGGAGACAAAGTTTTCATTAAACATCAAGTTGACAAAAACGGCGCAATGATCAGTAATGCATAAATCTTCAACTAAAGAATTTATCGCAACATTAGAGAGTCTGTAAAAAACATGGTCAATACATGATGAAGATTAGCTAGAAATTCTAGTCGGAACATTTACCTCAGAGACTAAACCATTACTTGACATTAAAAATTTATACTCATCAATTAGCAAAGAATTGTTTAGAAGGTTGATATTAAAATCACCCAAAACTAATAAATTATTACATTTTATTTTAATAATGAATGCACTGAATTCTTCCAGAAACAACTCAACATCATATGATTGTAGCCTGTAAACACATACAACCGTTACTTTGAAATTTGGAAAAAATACATCAACCAGTAATAAATCAGCTGACCTTAAATTGAAATTAGTATTCACTTTAACATTTAAATTCGCATCAACATACACAGCTACACCACCTGAACGGTAATTATTGTTGCAATTAGCAAAAATATTATATCCAGTAATTGAATAATTAACAAGTTCATAGTCGTGTATCCAGATTTCTGTTAAAAAATTAAACCAGGCATTTTGTCTAGTGTTTGAATATGACACACCAAATTGTCAAAATTCTTCCGTAAACTACGGATATTTTGAATCAGTAGCTAGTTACGAGTAGCATTGCAGCCAGTTGTTTCATCTCGTCTACAAACAATTAAAATATTTTTTAATCCATTCCTACAAAATTTAGAAATAAAATGTAAAGTGTTTATCGTTAAATTTTAAATAGATTTTGAATATTCTATAAAATTTTAAAATTACAAAGCATTGAATGAAAACTAGTCACTTAAGATAATAAGGCTCAACATTTTTCAAATTTTGTCCAAATTTTAATTTTTATTTTCTCTTGAAATCTTTTAAAAAAAATCTAATATTTTGAAATTTTATCCATTTGAAAATTTAAAATACTGGAAATGATTTAACACTTTCCTAAAAATATTAGAATTTAACGATAGTTAGTTTAGAAGTTTTCTAAAATACCAGTTTTCTGCTACCTATAATAATTGTTAAATTTTCGATTTTGATGAAATTTGTTGGGTTTGGGCTGAGTGAGTGGTTCGATTGGGTATTAATTTGGGGGTCGAGTTGAGGGTTTATTTGAAGGTTGAATTGAGTTGAGCTCATATATGCATTTTATTTTTCGAATCGATTTGATTTCGGGATTGAGTATGCCGCGCCGTTGACTTTGGAATTGAGTAGAGGATTGTAATTTTTCTCGAACTAAAGTTAAGTTGGGATTGAGTGACGGGTTAATTTGAGCCATTACTTGGTGGTCGAGTGGAAGGTTACAGAATTTGAGGGTTGTTTGAGGGTTTAGAGTTTAGTTGGAAGTTAGATTGAATTGTTTTGAATTGAGTTCATATACGCATATAATTTTTCGGACCGTTGGGTTGGGGATTGAGAAGTATAGTTTAGGATTTATTTTAGGGTTTAATTAGAGGTTCGAGTTGCCCTGGTTCGGGAATTAAGTTGGGCATTTAGATTCTGGTTGAGTGAGGGATTGAGTAGAAGCCAAGTGAGAGGTTCTGTTCTAAATTTATTTGGGGAATGAGTTGGAGGTTAAATTGAAGTGATTTAAGTTGATGTACGCATCTAGTTTTACAGACCGTGTTGTTTTGGGGTTTGAGTTAGGCATTGAGTTTGGTGTTTGTTGCGGATTGAGTTGAAATTTGATTTGGGGTTAAATTGGTGGTTAAGTTGAAAGTTGGTTCGGCGTTGATTTGATGAATGCATTTGGGTTTCCTTGGGAATTGAGTTGAAGGTTGAGATGGAGATTGAGTTGCGGTTGAGTAAGGGATTATAAAGAGTTCAGTTAGGGATTATTTGGGAGTTGAGTTGAAGGTTAGATTGAATTGAATTGGGATGAATTTACGTATGCCCGTAATTTTCCTGGCCGAAGTTCTGATTACCTCGTGAGGTTTCAGCCCTTTATATTTTTGTAATTTTTAATGTTTGTGCCTGGAATTTTGTGAATTCTAAAAAATATCTACTTGGTGATTTAGTCCTAATATTCCTAAAATTTATCTTATTTACCTCAAAGGCACGAAAAACGAGTCATCTTAAAATAAAAATGTTTAATACAAAAACCAGCTTCAAGCTCATTCACATCCTTTTCAAAAAATAAATCCTCAGCAATACAACCAAGTACCCAAATTTTTTGCTTTAAGTTTAACGTTATAGAGTTTGAATACGAAATAAAACAAGAATTTAAAAACAAAACTAATTTTTAAAAAATTAGAGACAAACTAAAAATTCTCGGCTATATTACAATTTTCGCCAAAAATATAATTTTAATCAAGACACATTTGTGGCGACTGTTTCCTTCTCTCGCTCGAACTACATCTTGCAGCCATTGATTCATACTCAAAACTAGATTGTTATAATGTCGTTTTGAGATATGCGGTCATACTCCTCAACAAAAGCTTGTTTTAGTTTACGATTTCGGGGACAGGATGTATTAATATAACAAGCCTCCGCAATATATTCCAATCACCTTCAATGGGATTGAGGTGTCGTGTGGGACTGACTATTCAAGGGTTTACTTTCTGAATCGGGTTGAAATGAGGTTGAATCTGATTTTTCAAGTTTCTATGGTCCCATAACTTCTTTCAAATTAGGAACCTAATTTTGTTCGTCCTTTACGTAAAACAGGTTTTGTTCGTCGTTTCTGCATCTGAAAAATGGATTTTGAAAACCCCTGTTAACAAAATCGATACATAGTATTAACGGTTCTTGAAAAATATAGAAAAAATTGGTTGATTTATATTCTAAAATTCAATTTTTAGAGTGGTTATTGGAGTAACTCGTTGGTCTTAAAACCATTCAAATATTCAAGTAATATTTTCTTTCAACTTTTACTTTTGAAACTCACTTAGACAAAAAGGTTAAATAAAATACAAATCCACCACTAAGGCCCAAACCTTGGTGAATCCGATGTATGAAGCTTGTTAAATCGTAATCTTATTGACTTTTCAAACAATAAACGAAAAGTTATTCAAATATGTGCTAAGATGTAATAAAATTATTGTCGTGCAATAAAAAAAAAATCGTTATGTTTATAACCCCTGACATAATATAAAGTGATGTCTGTACATAAACAAATAAATTTTCATTCGAAACAAGGATTGATAATTCAAGTGCACGGAAACTTTTAGCCAGATAAGCGAGAGTGTTTATTATAGTACATAGTACATACTATGTATGCGAATAAGTCTAATGAGTAAACAAACACCAAAAGAGTAAAGGAGAGTGGGCGAAGAGTAGAAATGAAAAGAATAACGGTTATGGTGTGTCTCAGTCATCGGATTTTGTTTTCCACAATTTTCCTGATTTCAGTTATAAATAATATGTTTTGTCTATCGTTTATCTTTTGTTCTTAACATTATATTAAATTTCATACGTGTTTACTGATGCAAAATGAGATTTTTCATTAGTTTTCCACGTTGCTTCAATTGTTGTTTAGGGAATTATTTCATTCGCCACATCTCCTCACATACTATACAGAAGCAGTTGGAAGAAAAAGTTTATTCACCATAAGAATATTTTAAATCCTTTTGTTTTCCTCTTACATTATGTTGGCTCTGTAAAAATTAGAAAATGTTACATTTTAAAAAATAAATACACACAAACCTTCAGCTACATAATATGTATATAAATGTTGTTGTATTTTGTATATAACATACACTCCGATCAAACCAAAAAAGAAAACGTGGCGGCGCTGACGACGCGCAAAAGGGGAAATTTATTAGTTGCCATTGAACTTTAAGAAAAGATATCTATATTTGCTTATATATATTGTGCTGTTACTTTTTTCTTCTTCTGCTCGTTTATTATTGTTGTAGCTATGAGTTTCAAGTTCAATGAACGTCTCTCTCACTCGGTAACTTTTATACACTAACTTACATACATAGAACAAAATACATATCATTTTTAACTTACTTGATTGGGATGCTAAAAATTTGATGAATAAAATGAAACAACAACGTAAGAAGTAAAGAAAAACTTCTTTTTTGGATTTTGTTCTTTTAAGTGTAATTTAAAAAGTTTTGTTTTCTCTCTCTCTACATTTAAATGTTCTTTTGTTACAGGAAGTTGATAATTTCATTGAACTCTTTGGTTAGTGCCAAAAATACATATTTTTTTACTTTTTTGTTAACTTCTTTCTCCCATCTGAATATTAATAAACAATTAATTGATGGCGATGAATAGTTTTCGATAGTAATTTAAAAAAAAAAACACTTTTGTATTTTTTGTCTTGATTATGTTCGGAATTCATGATCGGTTGGCTTTAATTAAGTAGCGGTACGTGATTTTCAAATTTATTTCGGTTTTGTGATGGATGAGAATTTTGTTTTGTATATCTTCTAAATGGATAGGTTACTACGTTTATTGAATAAACCACCTAAAAATCCGTATTAGTCTAAAATGTATGAATTGAAAACAACAAGCTAACATTAAGCTTTCTTTAAAGCTAACAGCAAAGGAAACGTTCCATAATGAAAGAGGTACTGATATAAAGATTCTTCATACTGTTAAGTATCACTCTAATCTCCCCACTACTCTTCAGCAACGTACTGCAGAAAGCAGTAGGTTTGCCCAATGATTTAGACTAAGCTATAGCTTGCAATAATGCACAGATATACAGCAGAAAGTTATGTAGCTAAATAACTGTCTTATCATAGACAAAAATACTGCGAAAATTAACATTTTTTCAGCAAATTTTCCTAGCCTTATGCTGATACATGATGAATAATTAGAAAATATTTAACAAGGACATTTCAAGGGAAAATTGAATTAATTTCAAACAAAAACAAAAAATATAATTTTGTCATGCTTCTCTCCCTTCAAATAAACCAACTTGCTCCCGGAGCAATATTAATCTGAGGAATTTAGATTGGAAATACAATGTATTGTATTAAGAATTTCATTGTATTTGTATTGCATTAAGAATTTCAAAGAATTTATAAATTAGAAACAATTGAAACATTTCTAGAATTTTAAGTATCTTAAAAATTAAAATGTATAAATATAAGAAATTAACGATTTTTAGAAATTGGTGCCTTTTACAAATTTTATTTTAAATTTAAAAAGTTGAAATAGCTAGATATTGTATAGCTCACTCACATCAAGAATTAAAATCACGTGTGAAATTTTTTAAATTTGTTACAAGTCGTTAATTCTAAGAATTAAAACATTTTACATATTTTAAGGATTTCAAGGAATTTGTATTTGAAAAAAAAAAATACTAAATGAGCGCAGTCTCAGTCGTAATAAAAATAAAAAAATATTTTAGTGATTTAAACATTTTCATAATTCCAAAATCCAACATTATAAAGTTTTAAAAATTTCCAGAAACTACAGTTTAAAAAATGAATGCCCGGTTTCACAAAAAAAGAAGCAATCTCCAGTTAAATAATGTTTCATTTATTTCTTCTTTTATGAAATTGCGATTTATTTCATAATACAAATACATGGACATATTAACTGGAAAGCTAAATATTTAACTGAAGGTTAAACATTTCTATGTAAAAGAAAATATAATCAACTTGCATTGTATTAGAACAGTTTTATAAAAGAAGAAGGAAGGAAATATTATTTAACTAGAGGTTGGATATTTTTTGGGAAACCGGGCATAGACTTCAAGAATTTTAAGGAATTGAAGACTTCCGATTTTTTTCAAATTTAATAAATTTAAACAATTTAGGTATTTTACGTTAGTTGGTTTAAGATTAAAATATTTGTAAGAGGTTAAAATTTCCAAAAAACTTCAAATTTAGAATAGCAATTTTACAAAAATTCAAAAATTTATCAATTACAAGAAAGTACTCCGCACAATTTATATGGGAAATGGATTCCTGCCCTCCCTTAAGTTTTGATAATTTGTAGTTCAAATCATCATGATTATTAGTGTTAATTAGTAGATTTCAAGTTATTTTACATCAAACTCTGAAAAATTTGCAAATTCCATATGGATATTTAAAAAAATATATTAAAATTTCTAAAAATTTCAAATTTAATAGCAATTTCACGAAATTTCAAACTTAAAAGAGTTTTATGGTTATCAAGAGGTTAAATAATTAGAACAATTTCAGGAAATTTAACAATTTTGAAATTTGAGACGCCCAAAACGGTAATTATTTTAAGATATTGTTCGATACTTGAAGTTAATAAATAAAATTAATTTCAGGAAATTTCAGTTTATTCCAAAATTTGGATATTACAAAAAAATTTTAATATTTAATATTAAAATTTTTTTTTTTAATTTTCAAAAATTTGAAATTTTCTAGAATAAGTTAATACTTCAAACTGCTTACAACTTGCTGGTATTAATTTGAACTAAAATGTTGTTTTAAAATTTTTAAAATTCTAAGATTTATGACGTCTGTGAATTTTAAGATTTTTGGAAATCGTAAAATCCATTTTCTGAGATTTTTAACAATTGAAACAGATTTAAAAATTTTCAAAAATGCGAGGTATTTCAGATACTAAACTTAACTAGACGAGTTTCACGAATTAAAATTATGGTATTAGTTTCAAAAATTTAGGATTTTAGATCGTAGCCATTTTAAATAATTTAAAATTTAGCTTGAAAATTTTTAAACATGTTTCAAAGCTGAAAATTCAAGATTTTCTCCAAATAAAAAAAGAAAAAGGAAAGAAATAAAATTATGTTTTACAATTTTTTAAGTTCCTAGAATTCATCAATTCTAAGAAATACAAATCTTACAGATTTCAAGAAAATTAAAGTTTTAAAAATTTAGGAAATTTTAGAATTTTTTCTAATTTTCGAAATTTTGAAAATTTAAGAATTTCGAGAATTTCGAGAAATTAAAAATTTAAAGAATCAACGGATTTTAAAGAACTGAAGTTTATTGGAAAACAAAATTACAAAATTTAAAAATTTCAAGAATTTAGATAGTATTTCATGATGCAGCAGAATTTTATTCTATCTAATCGAAATATTTCTGTAGAGTCAAAATAAGTACTCCAATGAGTAGGTCAAGTATGTCAAGAATTTAAATATACAATTATAAAATTACTTCTAACAATTTTAAAATGTTTAGATCATGGCCATTTACAAAAAAAAATTAGGAAATATAAGAAATTCAACTAGCAAAAAAATGTGTTTAAGCAAGAAATTTCAGATTTTCACCAAATTAAAACTCAAAGTTTTAATAAGTTATCAATTCTAAGAATTTATTTTTTTATAGATTTTAAGGGTTTCAAGGAATTTAAAGTTTTAAGAATTTTGGGAAATTCCGGATTTATCCTAATTTCAAAAGTTTTGGAAATTTCAGAATTTCAAATGTTAAAGAATTATCGAATTTTAAGAATTTCAAGGAATGTAAATATTTTAGAATTTCAAAATTTTAAATCTCAAGAATTTTGGTATAATCCCGAGATGTATGTTTAGAGGGGTTAAATAATTTAAAAATTTAATAGTTTTGAAGTTTATGGCTCCCAAAACAGGTGCCACATTAAATTCTAGTTTTCAAAAACCTGATTTTTCAAAATTGTAGTTCTAGTATGCCAGATAGCCTCTTTTATATAAATATGCACTTTTGATTTTACCAAAATGTCGGGAAACTACCGAATTTATGTCGCACTAGTAAAACGTTCTACTTAAGTTGTGATAATCAATCATTTATCCTAAAAATGTTTTTTTAGTTTACTGAAAGTATGAAAAATTGTTAAGATGTTTTGGGTGATTATAATGTGTTCTCCTAAATTTGTTACAATGTGGCATTACATATTGTTTAAATAAACAAAGAGAAACATAAAATAATTCTCGATGCCTGTGCCTATCGCCTCGAGAGGCGCGGTAAAACCCACAAGAGATACGATTTTGTTAAAATCCAATTTCTAAGCCCTAAGTAGTTCTCAAAATTCTGATTTTTAAAAAATTGGTTATTTTTATTAATTCGAGTCGGTCCGAATTATGTTTTAAAAAACCAGGATTTTAAGATCTATATGATTTTGAAAACCACCCATTTGGAACTAGGCTTTTGAAAGTAGTCTTTTGATAACCAGGATTTATTAGTAGATCCTTCCAAACCCGAGGCGGGTTCCTGTTTTCAGGAATTTTAAGTTTTGTAGAATTATATGTAAGTATATTAGAAATACGGTGACATGTTGTTAGGCCTGAGGCATTAAAACCGGAAAAATTAAAAAATTAGGGCTTTAATTCGCAATCAAAGTGCGCATAAGGTCTCGAAATGTTTTTCGAGTTTTTTTTTCTCTTTAAAGGAATTTTAAAATATTCTATTCAGAGATTTCCATTCTAATTCTAAATTTCCGTTTTCCAGAATATGAATTAAAAAAAATCATATAAATTAGTAGTGAAAGTTAAATGACCATTGGATTTAATTTCACTTTATAAAAGCGAAAAAATGTTCGACAAAAATTTCGTGGGCTTGCTTACCAATTTGTATTCAATATTTTTTTTTTCAAAATATCCCAAATGTTGGATGTAATCACAGCTTGTTCCTTTTGCTCTAATTTGGTGCTTTACTAATTTATGGTTTAAAAAAATTCAGAAAACGCATTCAATGTAATCGAACGAAAGCTGAGGATACCGTGAAGCGTTCAATCTCGTTACTTGGTGAAATCACACTTCTTTAGATACAGCGACTCCGCACCAATATGGGCTCCAGCCGCTTTATCACTATCAGGAATCTTTGTAGGAAGAAAGCACCAGCGACTTCTTCTTGGTTGAAGATAGGGAATGCCCGAGTAATTGCTTGTGGTTTTCTTGATTTTTAGCACTACAAGGAAATTCACTAAACTCGTTTGGAAAAAAAACTTTCGACATCGAAAGATAACGAGTTTAAGATTTTTTTTACGTTTAAGATTAAACTTTCGGTAACAATTTTAGGTGACAATTCGGTGTTTGTTTAAATGAAATCAATGAACAGATCCACAAAGAAAGAATCATATTCCACATGCTTCATAAGATCTGGGAATGCGTCCGTCCCTCCCTTAAAGCATTGAGGCCGAGTTCAGAAAACGCAGGTGGAGATGGATCGACTACACATTGAGAAAACACCATATCATATGACCCGGATGCCATTAGAATGGAATCCGCAAGGTAATGGGAAATTGGGAAGGCCAGCAAGAACCTGGAAAATAACGGTGTTAGCAGCGAAAGAACTTGGCATAACATGGGGAGAGCTGTAGTCAATAGCCTCCCGAAAGAGTGAGGTTGTCCAGCCTAGTAGACGCGCTTTGGGAGTGGACCCACATTTTTTCGAATCTTAAATATTTTTTTACAATACTATCAGCGATTTACAGCTCTGATCCTTTTGTAAAATAATTGGACATCGTATAATTTTATAGGCCTTGTTCTTCTGAATGTGCTTGGTAATTGTGGGGTTCTATTACAGAAATTTTTAAGTTTCTTCTCCAAAGCCTTCATATTTTTTACCAATATATTGTACAAAAATTAAGTCGATCATTTCATAAAATTTGAAAAGTTTTAACCATTGCGAAACTAAAAATGACAAAAACGTTTTGTTTTACCTTTTTTGATTTTTCAAAATTGCTGAAATATAATTAATGCGATGAAATCGGGAAAACGGTGTTATTTGATCTTTCTCTGCAAGGTTGACGAAGCAATGTTAAAACTAAATCTTCATTTTCCAGAATATTTTAAAACTAGTTTCAATATATTTATTTTTAAATTTGTTGTCAATTTAATTTTTTTGTCGCTCAAAATGTTTATTTCGATACCGCAAACATTTTTTTTGTCCCTTCCAATAATTCCAACAAATTATAAATCTTGGTAATTTATTATTTTTGGTTCCAAAAAAGTATTTTTCTGATGCCAAGGAATTTTTATTTGTTGCTCATTAAATTGTGTAGTATTATAATATGCTAAATACAACACAGTTTCACTCTAACGCAACGGTTTCGTTTTACACGGTTAATAAGTTACCAACCTATTACATTAAATAACATTGAAAAGTATTTTTTCTACGATAGTGCAGTAACCTATGCTTTCGATGATGATTTTTGAATTTAAATTATATGAGAAAAGGAGGCATTGCGTCGTCTACCAAAATCGTGTGGAAATAATTCATTGCACAACGATTTCTTAATATTGCTACACGATTTGTGAAAACTCAAATGTTTTAATGGTTTAATAAATTTGTGTTGATCCGTACAACATTGTAATTTTTTATGTTTCTACTTATTTATAAATGTTACAGGGCTATTGTATCGTAGAAAAAATAGCGTGTGCAACTCGCGTGAAAATGAGTCATTGCAATACTCAAGTGAGTGCAGCCCTCGCTATCGCTCAGGCTGCAAATTTCACTTTCGTATTGCAATGACTCGTTTTCTTCACTTGTTATACAATATACTATTAAAACGATCATGTTTGTTTGTAGATTAAATCAGATATTTAACACCGACAAGAAGAGCCTTTGGAAGATGGCCAAATGTTGATTTTTAAAAAGTAAATAAAAAGTTTGTAACTATCGCTCTATATTTACGCTTTTAAAAATTGGTTACTGAATTGTTTTGTGGCAGCTGTGAAAATCTATTTAAAATGCAACAACTAAATTTTAAAGAATTCTTAGCATTGACTAATGCACACCAGGGCATCCGAAAGATTTAACTTAAATCTCCGTCATTCCGAAAAATTGATGGCTAGGGTTAGTGCATTCAGGAAACATGACCGAATAGACAGAAAATTAAGCCGTTCTGCTATAAAGGATTTGCTTAGTCTGTAGAAGAAGCAGTACGGCATGACCGTTGAGGAAAAACGGATGCTGTAGAACATAGCTCAGAATACTAATGTTTTAGGCTATTAATCCCGCGCGTAAAACACGATTGCGCTCTAAATGAGATTTTCTAGGAATCTACCTACCACGTTTAACGAGGATTACCTGTATAATAAGAACTAAATTTAATAATTAATAATTCTAATTTATCACTTAAGATTTTTTAGGAATTAAAAAATTTTAAAATTTACCGAAGAATTAAGTATTACTATGGAAGAATGTAAAACGTGTCATCTCATAAAAAAAAATCATACGCAAGAAGAATTGTGGGGAAAAATTCAAGTGCCTAAGAAAAAATGTATGTATGCGCCGTTGTGCCTGATAAAGTCAGAATAATACTTAGGAACCAGCAACAAGCTACACTAGTTGATACAACTTTCTAAAGTAAGTTTAACCAGTTTCTAGACATTCATTTAGAATTAACATAATCAGTGCAATCAGTACACATCAAACTAGGAGCTTTACGATATTTAACTGACATGAAACTATCGCTATATGATATTAATAAAAGTTATATTTGTAATTAGGAAGCAAAGAAAAAAATATTTTACATTTTAACAATTGTGACAATTTTTTCTACTTCCCACGCGCTCTCAATTAAGAATTCACACCACCACTATTCTATGAATGTTCGTCAACCCCTAAAAATGTATTTATCATCCCGCCCACTTCATATACATCCATATAACCGAATTATTGAACTTGGGTCGAGGTAATTTCTGTAAAAAAAGCAACAAAAAAAAAATGTTTCACATTATCCTCATTATCCTTTTGCGCGATGAAAATACGAACGAAAACCCTCAATTCCTGAATTGTTGTAATTCATGCAAAAAAAAAAACGAGACATACCCTATATCTATATGTATATGTACTTAGGTATTATTATGTTTGTATATGTCGACGTAGCATAAAACAGCGACACCAATAACAACAGCAAAAATAATTCATGAGTGCGTCGAACGTCTGGCAGCAATAAAAAAAAAAATTTGTAGAAGGAAAGAAGCAGCACAATCTTATAAGTAGTATTATTCTTCCTTCCTATTTTCCTCTTTTCGGCTTTATACCATTATTACGATTTCATTTGCCATCAATTCTTTTAGCTTCAGGTTTTACTTTGGATATTTTTAACCCTTTTTCATTCTGTCTATTCATTAAGCGATTTCTATGTGATACTATTTTGTGTTTCAAAAGCCTTCGACGACGACGTTGATGATATACTCTAAACACACACATACAATAATATTTCGAGACAAAGTCGACAATCTCATCATAATTAAAAATCTCGTATAATAACTGGAGTATATATAGTGTGTGCGGTGGCGATGATGTTGTCATCTTTTGTAAAATGGTTGTTGTTTGCAGATTCGTTAAAATAAAAATAAAAAAAAAATAAAAAATTCGCATTCACGAACGTTTTGTTGGGTGGAATGAGACATTAAAGTGTCTCGAGAGACAAATTAAATCTAAATTTTTGTTTTGTATGTATGCAGTGCATACCATAGTACATAGCATGTCACACAATGTGATAAAGCTTTTTGTTTCATGTTTTTTTGAATTATTTTTGGAGTGTCTGCCGGTATATATGTATACGTTTTTATATAATTGAGGGGACGGGGTGGTTTTGCAAACATTATCTGTATACTTATATAGTGCCAGACATATTCAGACAAAAAATAAACAAGAAAACTATTTTATATTGTACTATATAATCTCAATTCAGGTCAACCAACTCTTTGTTGTTGGAATTTTCTTTCCTTTTTTCATTTTTTATTTTAATTTTATTTTTCGAGTTTTCCTACATTTTTTCCCCATCGTCAGTGTATTTATTGTCGATTTTTTTATTTTGTTGTTCGATGTGTATACATGCGGTGATGAGAGAAAAACGGAAAATTAAAATTATATCCTTTTTCAAATTTTTTTTTTTTTGTATAAACTCGTACCTACATACATATTTATGTTTGTCTGTGCCAGTGGTGTAAAACCATTTTAAATGATCCAACAATGGCAAGCTACTCAATAAAAATATTATTATAGCGGTGTACCTGAGATAGTTCCTTTCTGTTCCGATAGTTTAGGTTGAAACATGTTATATAAAATGTAATTTAAGCAGTCTGTTGGATGCTTCAAGAATTGCCCCTTTTCCCTGGCAACCAATAGAGGAAATGCATTCACTCGATCATACAACGAATTTCAGATAACTACTTTGCAGGTAAGAGACAAGAAAATCTCATAGGAAATTTGGAAGACGATAGCAGGTTCGTCCAAGAAAGCGCGTGCTTACGCTGAAACCGTTACTATTTGTGTTGACAATTCTGCGTTCGAGACCTTAACCCGGTAAAAACCCTGAATTAGGAGAAGCCGCTGAAACGTCGGGATTTGTTTGCACCGTACGTAATTGGATATTACCTGTTAGATAGCGTCTTAATTTGGACAGCACATTTGGAGTGGTTGTCAGCTAATTGTTGGGGTCTGCTAAGGACATTGAATTACAAGCGTCTTTGCTTACGATAGCAATTACAACTGCCTTTGAAAATTTTTATCCTCTTATCACTAACCAGAACTCTCGGAACAAACCTTTTTGGAGTTCTGAACTTAAAAGGTTAAGAACATTCGTAATTAAGCCAAAAAATCTAAACTTCAGGCTGATTGCGGTAAATTCTTAGTGGCTCAAAATGATAAAAGAAGTTTAGGGCAAGCTCAAAGATAATCGTGGATTAACTTCTGTGAGGAAATTAATAGCCTGTCGGCTGTAATTAGACTTAATAAAGCTGTATAAAGTTGGGGATTCTGATTGGATTTTCCCTGCTGAATTAAAGTATGGCTTTCCCTACATTTCAGTAATAGCCGATTTGCTTTTTTCCCTGTTGAAACTTCTAATATTAAAATATCAAAGTCTGCAAGTTAGAAAGCACAGCGGCGGTGCTTGAACCTCTGCAATACATTATTTGTCATTTGTTGCTGAGTCTGCTGAAATCATTTGATTCATTAGTAACAGTTTTGGATCCATCAAAATTGACTATCGAGTTCACGGAAGGAAGACTCCTTTATAAATGTGCCTAGCAGAAAAAAACAAGGAACAACAGCCCGGAAGAATTCCAACATTCCAGCAGGAAAATAATAACTCAGGTTTAAATTGTTCATGGAAAGTTGAGATAGGAGAGGTCTGAGGGTAGAACAGGATTGAACAAACAGATTTGACACGAAGCGGATATGGCCATAGAAGTTGAAAACGTTTTATTTAACAGTAAAATATGAGCGATTTGTTTGACGATGGCGGCTGATGCGGCGATTTTGAATTCGCGAATGTCCGGGAATTCGATGAGATATCGATATGTCTAATATTAAGCTCGATTTAGAGATCAGTTCCACCGCAGAAGTGTTTCGCGATCTAAATTGTCGGGGATAATTTGCACTGTAGAATAATGTTCCAAATGGTGACCGGAATTGTAAATAGCTTGAGGCAGCAAATTGTATATTGGCATATTCCGAAATTTTATTATAAAATGTAAGCGTCCCAGTGACAATTTATAGATGGCACTCCACATCATAAGAGAAATTAAATGTATACATTTAATTATATATATATACAGTCAAACCTGTTTTTGTGCGGTCTTTTTTTATGCGAATTTTTTTTTATGTGTTTTTTTTGTGCGATTTTTTTTTGTATGCGATTTTTTTTGTGCGATTTTTTTTATGCGGTATATGAATATCGAGATTCTGTTCAGCCATTTTCATACCTAATGCATCAGCCAAGTTCATTAATCATTAGACATGCTCAATATTCTTATATATTCCATATTCCAGCAAATTTCAATATGTAATTATAATTACATATTATCTTGCACACAAAGAATATAATTTAGTTAAAAGAAATGTTTATTTCACAACTAATGAAATGCGTAGTAATAGCCACACTGATTTTTAACCTTGAACAATATGTAAGAAAAAAGGAAATTTACCGTTTTATTTAAAAATGAGAAATTAAAATTTTTTAAAATGTTTCCACGTGTAATTTAATTATTTATTTTGTTTAGAAAGCATTTTCTCGCTATTTCGTAAAACTTTGACATATGTATTTTCTAAGGGAAACTTTTTTTATGCGGTCCCTATCCACCGCATAAAAAAATTTTTTTTGTAATTTTTGTACAAAATTATTTATTACAGCGATTTATGGAGTTTGCGAATATTTTTTTTTTGTGCGATTTTTTTTGTACGGTCCCTATCTACCGCACAAAAACAGGTTTGACTGTATATATATATATATATAGAAAGAGAAGTTTAGTTGTCTGTATTAAATCAATAAGATTCTTTCGGCTTTTTATAGACACAATATATTAATATTATTAATATATATATATATATATATATATATATATATATATATATATATATATATATATATATATATATATATATATATATATATATATATATATATATATATATACGGTAAATCTAGTCCTGCATTTAATGACGTCTACGTTATAAAAGAGTGACTTGAGGATTCGAAGATTTGTTTCTGGTAAAACTGTTAAATCAATAAACCTTGCGTAATCTGAAAAAGTGCTGTTTTTAAAGTTACCCCAATTTCAAAAGTAGGATATACATAGTTCTAACCTCAAAATAAAATTGAGTACCCTCGTGGTATTATACTAATTGAAGTATGGCAATATCCACATAAAGTTGAGTTGAGGTGTCGAGAATGTGGATAAAATTTTACAAATCGGAGCAGTTGCCGAATTTTTCAAAACCACTGTACTTAAATAATGTATATCTTATCATTTGGTGACTATTGATAGGCAATCGTAGAGTTGGCTAAGCAAATCTGAGTAAGCCATCACATTCTATGTATTTTTAGGGATGGTTTGGGTTATACGAAATATTTGCACAACCCTTCAAACGGTTTTAATGATTTTGTCCAAACAACGCTACTTCAAAAAAAAAGTGTAGCTGATCGTTTGACGGCCATTGACAGGAAATAAAAGGGGCGGCGACTACGCAGGTCTGAGTAAGCCATCACATTGTTTGTATCTTTGAGGATATTTTATGTAAGATGAAATACTTGAGCGACTCGTCACGCGTTTTTTATGAATTTTTCAAAACCACTCTACTCCAAAAAAAATGTATCTGGTAATTTTAAGGCCGTTGACATGCAATCATAGAGATGGCTACGAAGATTTGAGTATGCCATCATACATTTATATTTACCTTTAGATTTTATTTCAAAATGTGCTAAAAACTATGTGTTTTCGGAAGGTTTCAAACAAATAAGTTTCAATAGGTTTAAATTACAATTTATTGGAAAAATTTAGTTTAAAAGGTACTTTAAAAGCGTGTTACCTCCACGTGCAGATATCGCACATTGAAACCGTATTGACATACTCGAAATCAAATTTCTTATATCTTATTGATGCATATTTTCTCACTCCTGAACCACAGACTTATGAAGTTCTAAAAAACTTTCTGTGGTGGCATTTCTCTATGCCGTAGCTTTCTCTCATGTAAGTTTCATTTCACCATTTGTAAATTGATATTTTCAAGGTGGTTCATTATTACTACACTTGCGACGTGTGGCCTTGCGCTATCTTGCATGAAAACAAAATCTTCTCCGTTATATCGAGTAAAAGGCATTACGTGGAGTTCTATGCATTCCTATGTATACCTTATTGCAGTAAGTGAGCCTCCACTTATGGGTACTAGTTTGGTAAGAGCAGTTAGAAAAATTCCTCCGCAAACCATAATTGGCCCATGTACAATATTTCTAGATGGAACGATGATAACCGGTGCGTATCGTTCTCACTCATGTCGATACACCCTAATACGTTCGTCTGATATTGTAAAACAGAATCTTGACTCATCTGAGAGCAGGGCCCGAATTCCGGTTCGATGACAAATGATAATGAGAAATGACTTGATTTTTTATTTCAACTAGTCGGTTGCATTTTTATTTAGAGTAGGCGAAATAAAAAATCAAGTCATTTCTCATTTTCATTTATCATTGAACCGGAATTCGGGTGCAGGACGATACTCCAATCTTCAATTGCACAGTTCACGTGTTCTCGGGCAAATCGCATTCGTTATTGTTTTCGATGTTCTGTCTTTAATTCTGGGCCTGGAACTCGGGATCACAAACCCAGATTTTTCAACTTCTTTCTCACGGTCTCATTTGAAATACTAACACCCCGTACCTTTCCAAGTGCCGATAGGGCCAATGGACACGTGATAAATCGGTTTCTGAGAGTGTCTTCGTTGATTGTTGCCACTCTCGATAACGTGCAAATACACGAGACACAGTTGATTGATTGGTTTCTGTCAGGTTAGCTACATACCGTTGTCTATGTCCTTCTTGCAGTAATTTTACTATTCTCGTTGCCTCTACTTCACTATTCACTAACATTAGCAAACAGTGGATCAGCGAGAACCCAGTTTATGTAATTTTCAATAAAACTACAATACATTATCACAACAAATCTTTGATAAATTTATTGCTCAACTGATAGTATAAAAAATAATTTGATTTGTACCAGATTGTATATCTATCTGATGTAAAAGTCACGATTGAAATCTAAATATTGCAGTTTTATTTACTGTTAGATAAACAATTAAAACACAAGTGTTTGCCTAGATTCAAAAAAATATATGACCGACAAGAAAATTGTAAAAATTAATTGATGCGATAATTAATTGCGCCAGTGTATTTGCACGACCCGTCAAACGGTTTTTATGAATTTTTAAATATTGATAAGGTGCTGCTAGGCGTTTGTCGGTCATTGACAGGCAATCGTAGAGATTGCTAATCGTATCTGAATATGCATGTAAGTAATCATGTTTTGTGTTGTTAAAAATATCTCTACTAAAAAGAAATACATGAGAATTGGAAGGTTAGTTGCTTTAATGAAACGGAAGTCCAAGCTTTTGGTCTGAACTTCTATTGCTGATACCGATGCATTGAAGCAAACACAAAAATCTCGAAAATATTTAGACCCAAACAATTTGGATGAAGAGCTAGACGACCTAAAAATTCAGAAAATTGAATAACAAATTACGTAAATTTGAGTCCCCAAAACAGATCGGCAGACGCGCTTTAAAAGATATTCCTTAAAATAATTATTTAACACATTATCTATCACTGAAGCTGATTTTTGGACAGATTCGCCAATGACCAAACAGCTATTAACAAATGGATTTTCGACCTGTGGATTCCATTCATTGATACAAATAATTACTTCGGTTTTTGCAGATTATATAATATCATGCTTATAAGCATTTAACTTCAAATTTCTTAGAGCTGTTGTAGTTCCCGATGAACTACAACTTAACACTCGGAATGGGTTTGCTATAGCAGATGTTCAACCACTGCTTGCCAATACAAGGTACTATATCAAAATAATCGAAATTCAATCGAAGCTGAATTTTGGGTTCATTAAGCTAGAATTAGTTAATATTGTTCACTATCAACATGCGCAAAGTCGTGGTTTATCAGAGCATTATGCTGGATTCATAAAAAGAAAAACCGGATCGTGGAAAAGCCATGGTAATTTAAATTTAGCCGAATCCATTATGGATACTAGCTCGGAAGTAGAATTAGCCCAGCAACTTTAATTTATATTCCCGTAAAATTCAATTTAATTTGCTATGGAACCTAAAATCAGGTTTGATAAGAAGTTTATAAATTAAGGCACTTTGATTTCAGAAACCATATATATCATATCTACAATTGTCAGTTAATGACCGTCAAATACGTACCTATAGACATTTTTTTGTTTTAAAAAATTCAAAAGATAATATGATGGCTTACTCAGATACGCGTAGCCGCATCTCTCTCGCCTGTCAATGGTTGTCAAACCTCAAGTTATTTTTACTATGTGTTTAATCGAACTGTGTTAAGATTTTTTTTTTGTGTAGCGAGCGTTAGACTCTTACTATCACACATTCACACATTTTGTGAATTGTTATAAACTTCACGTTAACTCCTATTTCCGCAAATTTATTAAAGATTTTTTTTCGTTTACTAAATCCCGTATAAGATTTGTTAAGCAAGTTTTGGAATTGAACAAATGAAATTAGTTGAGCTGTAAACTTGCCAAAATGTTCAAAACTGCCTACAAATGAATTAATTACATTTAATGGGCGTAATGGGAAAAAGGTGCAGGTGCACTCCATTCACAAAGACGATAAGAATTTTGATACAAAAAACATTAATTTCTATCCATTGAAAGCATCAAAATCCAGGAAAAAAATGTTTATGGACGATTATTATTGTAACACTATAAACACTAAAACCACCACCAGTGTTTATCTCAACTTTGTCCTCTATATGTGAAATAATCCAACTCATTTATTAAATATGTTGTGTTTAAGAAATTTTGAATACACCTGATTATGATATTTTAAGAAACATTAAAATTTTCTGTAAAACAAACTTAAATATATTGAACAGACCAACTTGTATTATTTAAATATCTATACATATTACATTTGTATACCAATTTCACCGCAATATCTAATTTGGATCGTTCCCTTTATAAATAATGAGACTAGTATCAATTAAATCGCTGAAGCAAAACTTCATCAACGCTGTTGGATTTTATGTCATGGTTAAACTTATCAAATTTTTTTTTTTTACTTTGAATGTGAATTACGTTTCATGGACACTCCTGTTTTTAGTGTCATGGTTCGATAAATTCCCTTGCAATTTCTCATTATAAGTGCAGCAGCACATGTTTATAGTTAGCATAGCAGACAAAAAAAATGAAATATTTTATTGTAATAGTTTTGTAAATTTGTTTCACTTGACCGATTGTTAGTCTATAATAATATTTGACATTATTTAGACATGTTTGGCCTATTTAAAAGATTTGCAAGTGTTTATTGATTATAATATTATTATGTTTTGTTTACAGCAGTTGCGAATTAATACCAAAAAATTAAAGATCTACTTACAAGTTTTGTATGTTTATGGGGGTTTTTATTAAAATGGATGTAGACTGATCAAAACCAAATGTATAAAACTGGGTGTGGAAATAATTGAATTGTACTCGGTCGGGTTATCAACATTCAATATTTCCTCCCCAAGAAATGTTCTTCTTTATCATCGGCTTTCTAACCCTAATAAACCCTATATAACTGGAACTCGTAAAACACGCCTCAAAATTGTTTCAATTCAACATAATAAAATGTTTCTATAATATGTATTTGTATTTCGTCTATCAAATGATAGATGGAATATGACAACGAGTGTTTGTTAAAAATTTGTTTGTTATAAACTATTTGTGAATTTTTATGTGTGGTTCTAAATTCTAATTACTATACATTGTATGAATGGTAATTCCTGCTTAATAAAAATGAACACAGAAGGTTTCGAATTGGTCAATTTATTGTTTATCATAATTACTTAACAATTTTAATGGTTATCAAGTTAATTCTGAATTATATCACCATAAAAAGATTAATAATTTATATTTTTACCGAAAAAGTTGTTTATTTTGTTTGCAAGTATCCATTACCGGAACTTGTCTATCCTCCAGTGTACCAGTTTCTCGTATTAGCTGGTAAAATGACCCATGTCCCACCATATGCTGTTCGAACGCTAAAAATTAAGGAGAAAATGCTGTAGAGTTGTGAATGGCATTCCTCAAATCCGAACCAATTTCAACCAAGTGAACAACCAATTGTTGATGATTATCGGGGATAAGCGGGGAAAGCAGAAATGATGAATTGATATTGGATTCGGTGTGAACATGTGTTTAACGCCGTAAGTTACGAGAAAAACGGAAAAGATGAGTGCTGGGAATTATTGTATCTTGATCAAGAACAATCAATATATGTGTGTTGCCGAATTTACTACTGGAGTACAGTCCTAAAAAGTCTACAAAAAATTTTTGGAATGGGCGTTGGACTTCCAAATATTTTCCCATTTCTGGCTGCGTAATATAATTAGTGGATTTTATTTGCTGACATGTCTCGCAACTTTGAACATAATTTCGCATGTCCCTCACCATGTTAGTCCAATAAAAAATTCAAAATTTCTAACGTCTTTGCAAACCCAAGATATGCGCTAGAAGGTTCATTATAAGCCTTTTGTAAAAGTGACGTATCAATCTGATTAAGTACTTCTAATTTCCATGCGGACAAATCACTGTTTACGTCTTGAGCGGCACTGGACGTTATATGTACAGTCCCTGGCCAAATTATTAGACGCACATCAATTCTGTTGGGAAATGTTGACTTCTGGCGATTTTTATATTTCACTGAACATTTTTATAGCCTAGCCATACAAAACTATTATGTGTTAAGGTGCATTCAAAATACAATGTTTTACTTTGTACTAAATAATATGTGTACTAAAAATTAAAAAAAAATATTTTTGGCTGAGCTAGCTCAAAATATTTAGTGGATGTACAATATTATTGACTCTACATTTCTTTCATTTGGCGTTTTGTGCTATCTAGGTTAGAAATAGCTTTTAGGGCATTAAATAAATGTAGATTAATATGAATAAAATTAGTACTTTTTACAACAAGTAATTTTAGCCCTTATAATTTTTCATACACAAATAAAAATTACATTTTAAGTACAGTTGATGAATTTTCCACTTAAAAAAATAACGATAAGTTCTAATTAGTACATATATCAATAAGTACTAATTTTAAATATTATTATCTAAATTTATAATACCCTGAGAGCTATTTCTAGCCTAGATAGCACAAAACTCCAAATGAAAGAAATGTAGAGTCAATAATATGTACATCCACTAAATATTTTGAGCTAGATCAGCTAAGAATATTTTTTTTTAATTTTTTTCTAATTTAGATGAAAAATGTATTTCTACTTTTAGTACAAATATTATTTAGTACAAAGTAAAACATTGTATTTTGAATGCACCTTAACACATAATAGTTAAAAAATAGTTATAAAAATCGCCAGAAGTCAACATTACCCAACAGAATTGATGTGCGTCTAATAATTTGGCCAGGGACTGTATATAATTTGCCATTGAACTCTCGAAAATTTGTTTTAATGCTGACATGCTCTTGTAACGCTTTAATTTTTCCAATGCAAACAGCATCTTCAAATGTTTCATCATTAAGGTTCACATGAAGGGAAGGTATTCGTTCATCATCAATCATCATCAGGCGAATCCATTCTTGTCAAAGCTTCGAGGTGTAGCTATTTTTTACGCTCATAACTACGGACAAGCATTTCAATTCCATTATACTGTATTTGAGAAGAGCAGAATTAAGCTTATGAGAATAGTAGGCAATCGGGTTCTTTTCTCCTCTGTTTTATGGAACAAAACGCTTCCTGGATAAAAATGTGTTTTGAATAGTTTGCATTTCGGAGAATGAGGGCTGTCGTCAAAGCAGCTTTGAGCTCCTTAAATGCACAATCTATCTACCATTAGGTTGGTAACTGGAGAACTACTAGTTGCAAAATTAGCTATCAAACCCTGCGCTTTTGGGGTTCGATGAAGCTGGCGTATTGTCTTGGGAGTTGTATAGTCCGCTCTTGAATGTGTCTTATCCTGATCCATGCGAATAATCCCGTTCCCAATTACATGACCAAAATAATTAGTTTTCCTTAAAACGAACTTGCCCTTTTCCACATTAATTGTGAGATTTGCTGATTTAAACAATCTGGCAACTTCTGCCAAAAAAGATAAAGGTTGATTCAGTTCTGCAGAAACTACAAGCAAGTCGGCTAAATAACCAAACACTTGGTCATGCAAATGGTACGTGATTACTTTGTGCATCAGTCTACACATATCGTCTGAGGAACCTTGCGTAATCCGAATGGCATTAGCGTGAAATAATAGAGGTAGCGGCCCAGAACAATCATTGCAGTCTTGTCCCTGCATTTTCGTTGAGACCGTTGAGAGGGATTTGCCAAAACAATCAGTCAATCAACGGCAACAGATAAGCTCCTTTACATAGCCGCACCCTGCCATAGACCCCTGTAAGTTTCTGCCTGAACAGCCAGAGAGACAGGGAGATCATTTTGGTTGAACACGGGAACATCTCGATAATCTGCTCCAACCGATATTCTTGTTCAGGAGTTAGTTTATGTTTATTACTTGACATAAGATCAGTGACGTTCACATTTAGATTTTCAAACAGGATCCATTCCGAGGTAGAGAGGTTGTACGAGTCGGGGAGTAATATGAAAGCGTATACATTTTTTTACTCTTTGTAATTTACGGCCAACATGACGTGACCAATTATTTGCTATTTCTCTCCGCTTACCGTAATCATAAGAATTACGGAAGGTGATGCAAATGGAAATTATGATATTCCAAAAACTATGCAAACCCGCACCCAGTACACTTATGGGAAATATGGGATTCCAGCCACCAACATTACTTAAGCATAAGGTCGTTTGTCGTCCTTGAGCTCAACCACTGATTCCGCAATCATTTTCCCCAGTTTTCTGCGGAGTCTTCAAGATTTGTTAGCGCGTTAGCATGTTTGGACCTGGGGTCAGACAAAGTCAAAGACATATGTGTTTGCGTTGATTGAAATATTTTGGATTTATTATTACTTCTATCAGGGTTTGTTGAAATTTCTTGAGATGCTCGAAATGGAATGACATCAAAAGTGGTATTAAGGTAACCAGTAGTTTGAGAACTTTTGAGAATATGGTCTTCCTGACGATTATTTTGTCTACAACCATGATAAGGTGAATCCCTTTAGGTACATCGTTCCAACTGCTTTATCCGGATGGAACAAGCCTACTAAATGTGGTCCATCATGAACTCAAAACGCTTCTGATAAACCGTGCGGGTATTTATGTGGAATTACTTCACCAAGACGCAAGACCATGTTGGTCGTGAACACCACTGCATAATCCGCCGGTATAATAAACCAGTCGAGGTGCTTCGATTAAACTTTTTTCAAAATCTGGCAAACAGGGTCTCGGCGTATTTAACGGAGCTGAAATTTCAGATAAAACGGTTGTAACAGTTTACTTTATCCAAAAATGAGAGGAGTTACTTAACATTTTTTAGCTATGGCACCTCTGAAATGCTCTCACTCAAACCTCTGTAGGACGAATACTGTTTTTGTTTAAGATGATATTCGACGTGTTCTTGGAAAAGTTTCCAATTATTTAAGTTACAGCGAAGACTTAAATCAGCAAGTCATTTAAACAGTTCAGCCAAATTAAGTTAAAGTGTTCTTCATCTGAATAATCCGTGACGATTATGTCATCTAGCCAAGAGATCACTCTATTCATGTCTGGATCTTGATTCAACGAGCTTGGAGTGGTGATCATTACCACCTGTTTTGACTCATCGTCGAGCTACAATTGCATAAAATTTATGTCTGAGGTCAATTTTAGAAAATATTTTACCCGTTCTTCCATCCTTGGAATTTAAATTTGTTCCATTACTGGATAAAAATGTATCGTAACTTTGACACGACGACGATAGATGACGCCCAAGTATTTATTGTACGGGGGATTATGTAGAGTTCAACGCTAATCGATACCAATCTTTTTATCTCACCTTTTACTTAGATTAATTATAGTGGCCCAAATTAAAAAAATTGATAAGAGGTAATGGACGTCACGATAATGGGATTTCAAACGAATTAGTTTATATCAATGAAAATCTTGAGAATAATTAAATATAATTCTTTTGTTTTATGAATGGCTACACTTTTTTTGTTTTGTTTACACTTTATGTGAACTTGCGTATCTACCCTTGCTGTGGACAACTTCACATTGATTATACCTTTCTATAACGTTTTCATTGTGCTGTTAAAAGGGATTCAAAAAACTCCCGCAATCTCCTCTTGATATTAATCTCCTGTGACTTTAGGATGTATATTCCCCATTGAATATGTCCTTTCAAATCAGAATTATTAGGTCATCACTACCTAAAAATCTGTTATTCAAACTATAAATAAACCATCCGCAAAGCAAGTCATTGAAACTTGATAGACAGCAAAAAAACTGAAATAAAATATTAACCTCTACGATAATTTTGATAACCTCAAAAAAAAAAAATCTACAAAAAATAAGAAAAGTATCCATTTATTTTCTTCTTCGCTGTTATAAGGTAACCGAACTTAAGAAAATTGAACTTTTCAACCCTAAAATAAAATATATTCGTTTGGTACGAACATAAAAATTTTACCCACACACACACTTACATAAATACATTAATTTTAGTATCCTAAATTTACGAGTATATCAGACATAGACTTTTAGCACCGTGCCCGCCGCTTCTATCAAATTTTCCACTTCTCCAATTCCAAATTTCAAGTTCATTAACATTGTGTGTTGGAAAATTTACTTACTTATACATAGAAAAATCAAGATCAAATTTTTTTTTTTTTTTGTTGGTTTTTTGTATTGTTGTCGGATGCTGTTGACTTCTCACATTTTCTTTTGTTTGTTTTTATATTTCATTCAATGGAAATACATACATATCATGTAACAATTTAACCAGGCGTCGCCATACAGTACGGTATTTTTTTTTGTATTACTTTGTATTATCATCATCATCATCATCATAAAATACAAGATGAAAAACCATAACAAAATAATGTGGAAAATGGGAAACAGTATTTTTGTACCATCAATCAAGGAGGAAGGAAAATTTCAAAGTATTCTGGTTACTTTAGTTTTTTGTTATACATTTTCTTTCGTTGGAGATATATATTTGGATGGATCTTAAGTCCAGCTGTGTATATATAGGAAAATTGTTGCTAAAAATAAAATTTGTGGGGTTTACGATATCCCGCATTTCAAAATCCCGCTTTATCAAAATCCCGCTCAAGAAAAAAAGTCCGCTTTTCAAAATCCCGATTCTGCAAAAATAAAAATCCCGGTTTTTATTTTTATTTTACTTTAAATTAAAATTCTCCTTCACCAGAAAGGGCGGCTCGAATTAAAAAAATACGTCTTTCAAAGAAAAGCGGGATTTTAAAAAGCGGGCAAACTTACCTTCCCCAAAATGTATACCTTACAAATTGCCTTCAAAAGTTCAGAATCCTGGTTATTTCAAGGTTATTAGGATTCACGGGTTAATTTATTTTTGATGACCTTGAAATTGTGTACCAAGGTCAATTTTATTTTTTGAGTAGGGGAGATTGGAGAGTTGTGAGACATGGGAAGTTGTGACACAGCACCATCCTCCGACATATTTCAGAAGTTTGACGTTGGAGATAAGTGTCAAAATTGTTTCTCAATGCAGCCTCACTTTGTAGCTAGAATTCATTAAGTAAACACGCATTCTAACCGTCTCTCCATGTAATGTGTTTTAAAATTTTTCGAAAAGTTTCTTGACCAATTTTGTTTGTAATACTTTCGATCAGTTTTTCAAGCGAATTGCAAAGGTAAAATAAATAATAATAATTTTTCTTATTTTCTATCTTGAATAAAAAATAGTGTCTCACAACTCCCCAAAATTTTCATTTTGTTCGTGCAATTTAAATTTTGACAAAAATGATTATTTTCGATGAAAAGAATGAACTAATAGCTATCATTACTGTCGAACTAGAGTTTAAAGCTTTCAGATATGAAGAATATTGTGATTGTGGAATAGTTCAAGTTCAAAAACAAAACCCCAACCTTCCAATTTCCCCTGCAACCCTATATTTTTCTAACGGCATCATATTTTGCGCAAAAAACTGAACAAACATTGTCTGAAACATTGTTTTCTTAAACCATATCTTTTCGAGGTTCGTTCTAAATATTTGGATTTGTCAACTTAAATTGTTCACTTTAAATACTTTTAATCTGACAAACGATGACGTCATTTTTCTTGTAACTAAGCCAGGAAATGTAACTAATCAACTGAGCCGGAGATGTACGAATGCTTGTTTGAATTGAATTAATGGTGGCGAGTGACACCACATTACCTCCTCTCCAACTAGACATTATCTGACGAAAAAAAAAATTTCTTCATTTTCGTTTGTTTTGGAGCCTGAAAAATGATTAGTTGAATATAGTAATCCGTAAACTGGTTTCAATCTATCTTATCAGCTCTGCTGAAGGGGGTTTCAACTGCATCAGTCACTTGATCTGATATTTCCGGATAAGGTAGCAGAGTTATGAATGAGTGTCAATACCTGTGTGCATGCGTTTTAACATCTTTCTGGTCAAGGGAAGTTCAGAATTTATTTCGTAGATAGAAGAATAACCTTAGGATTCGGGGTGATCTTATCGTCGGGACAACCAAGATACTTAACTGTCTTGTATTGTGGCCGTGTTTAGTGTGAGGAATAGTTCGCACTTGGTCTTAGTAGTCACGATATCGCGATGCCTATGGTTGACAAATTCCTATTTCGACCATGTACTGAAACCTAGTTAATGATGCTTTGTGGCGAATTGGAACAGCATTGAAATTTCACAATGCCTTACTTTAAATGAGCTTAATACCCCTGGATTAACGATAATGAGGCATTCTGGTTGATACCTTTATTCACACCATACCATCGTGGTTTGATTTATGATCAACGACAAAACAACTAACAAATCGGATTTTGTTATTGAGAGATAAGAACATAAAAATGGTCATAAAATGATGCACAACAGTTCTTGCCGTTGGGCCATATTTAAAAAAATGTCTTCCTAATCCAACTTTATTAATAAGTTTTATATTAGGAACTATTTACTGGGTCTACAAAATATTTCAAATTTCACATTAAATGCATCAACAAATTGTTCTATTTGATGCTGGAGACTAAGAAGACTATCTTCTTCAATTAGCTACTGGCTAACCATGTAAAATTAAATTTGGCGGATATGATTTCTGATTTAAGGAATTCTTCAGAGCCTGAATAATTCGATTTTATATGAAGAACTACTTGTGGAATCGGCTTAACAACTCAGATATAAAATTTCACTAAAATTCATTGACAAAGGTGTATGTTCCATTTGGAGCTGGAAATGTAGTAAACGCCTATTGGTTACGTATGTGAAAATCAAATTTTTCTTGAAAATCTATTTTTTTGTATTTATAGTTTGTATTTATAGACCAAAGTATCATTAGTAGTGTTCCGCAATATTCTTGAATCCTGGCCATGTTTTATTTCATGAAACTCCAGCCCAGCCCCAAATGGAACATCTTTGATTACTGACCAATTCCATTGAAATTTGATATCTGACTTTACCAACATATTTTAGCAATGTAGGATATATTTCGAAATATATTATAATACCTGCCCCCGTTTTTTAAGTCAAAATGTTCTGATTTTTTAAACTTTTTCAAAATTCGTCCATGTTTAGTGATTTTTCACCTGGTCACCACCCACCAGAACCAATTCACAAATATTATAATTGACTTCCTTACACAATAAATTACGTTGTTATACTTGTAAAATATCAGTTCAAACCTATTGGCCAGCTTAATAAATTGGTTCGGTAACCCCCCAAAAAGACAAGCCGTACAACAATAATGCAAAAGTAAATGTGTAATAAAATTTTTGGGGGATAAAAAAAATTCAACCAGCAGCAAATGAAACAAAAAAAAAAAGCGACCGAAACAATAAGGTCTTTGCCTGTCTGGCAATTTTGTGTGTTCGCATTTTTATTGTTGTATATAATGTATACTCGAGTTGCTTGTTGTTGTTTTTTAAATACTTACATTCATTTGTTTATCTATCTTATTCTTATCATCCTCATTGCTGGTGGATTGGCGTATACTCTCCGTACACATAATACACCAATATGTGTTTATATTCGTGTCTAGATGGGAACGAATATCTGTGTATGAACATATATCGTATATATTCCAAATTATTTTCATTGGTCGTTGTTGTTGTTGTTATGTTTGGTGTGCAATAATCTCAATGAGAAAAAAAAAACAGAAAAATGCTCGTAATAAAAATGTCAGACAAAACTTTTACTTTTCTTTCTTCGTCGTCGACGACGAGGTTTAATGATTTTACTCTAAGTTTTCCTCGTTGAATTTTTAAGATTTTTTTTTTTTTCTCGAATTCTGAACTGGGGAAAATGGAATGAGAAAATGTGTAGCCTTAAATGTTATACAATTTTAATGTTTTTTTGTTGTTGTTACTTTTCGAGTCGAGGATGTTGATGAATTATTATTTTCCATTTCGTTTGTGGAAATAAAAACCTGTCTGCCATAAAAAGAAAAATTAAGCAAACATCAAAAGGAAGTGATGTTACCAAGGTGAAGAGTAAAAAGAGGAATTCTTGTATAGCTTCTTGCCCACTGAAGCCAAACAAAACGGTTTCAATTAGTTTGTATTATAATATTATAAACTTCATATCTGTAGAGGGTGATTGATTTAGAAAGTAGATGAGACACTTAGGTGGTGTTAATTGGTGGTTGGTGGAAGTACCGAGTTTACGTTTTTAAATTACAATATGGGTCATCATATGACACATCAAATGACAGGTATTTTTGTTGCAAAAACAATAGGGAAATACTTTTTCATATAATCTCAAATGTTTATTAAAACAAATAAAACTTAAGGCCCTTTTTGTATGTTATATAACATGTTACAAAAATTAATAAAAATTTGTATACAACGTATAACGTTTTTCACGTTATATAACAATATTTTTATAACATTTGTTGTATAACATTGCCAAATTTTATTATAGGCTTTGAAATCGCGACAAAATTTTGTTTTTTACTTTAATAAAAAACACGCTCCACTTTCCCTTTCTGCTTATTATTATTTGGCATCCAGCGTACAATAATTATATTGATCGAATTGAAAGAGTACAAAAGCAATTCATTATTTATTTTCTTCATAAAATGAATTGGCCTTTTGATCCCAACATTCCAATGTGGCTAAATAAAAAGAATTTGCCACCCTATAGCGACCGATGTAAATTTGCCAATTTACAATCTTTACTGGAAAGACGTAAAATTGCGGCTTCAATTTCATCGCTGATGTTCTAAATGGTACCATCGATTACCCGGAACTTCTTTCTAATTTAGATTTTCATGTGCCGTGTAAACCTGTGTGGATTAGGCATTTTATTTATTTGTCCACATTTAAAACTAATTATGCATATAATGCTCCTATCCCGGCGATTTGTCGACAGTTTAATGTTAATTTTAATGTAATTGATTTCCATTTGTCTAAATGTCTTTTAAAAAAATTAATTAAGAATTAAAATAAAAATTGTATTTAATTGTAATCAAAAAAGGATTTATCCTGTTGGTGAAATAATAAAATAAAATAAATAAATGCTTCATTGGTCGCAAATTTGTGTGTACTCAATAAGTCGATCAAAAACAATTTACATCGGTGGGAAGGTATACTTCACATATGGAGCTACATAAAAATGTTAGATTCATGCAAGGCACCCGATCCAACGGTTCAAGAGATTTGCTCTGTTTGATGCAAAAATACACTTAGGTATACAGCTTGGTGTGTCGCCATTATTCGACGAATACATTAATACGATTTGATGATTTTAATTTCGGATGCCAGTGACGCCGAAGATTGGTTGAGTATATCTAAAATTTTGAAAACTATACTGTGATTTCCCAAACTGCGACGTATTATAAATTTTCGTAATATGCAGTTTGTATTAACTTAAACTATTAACTATATTTTGGTTTTTCGGAGTGACTAATCCACCTAAAGTTGATATTATAATTATCTGCATATCAGCAAAACAAGCGGTTTCTAGAGAGATTTTAACAGGTTTTAACAAAAAATCACCCCACTCTTGAATTTGAGATTAACAGGTTCCCTGCCAATGTATCACCGGTATACCACACTAAATAATATAATAATCGGCCAGTGACCGCCGGTATGTTACGCTTAAACTTTCACGCCGGTCGCGCTGGGGCGTTTTCGTCCGGTCGACCACTGTGTGCCGCTGTTGCTTAGGAACTAACTGGCGAAGAGCGCCCAAACGATGCTTGCAGGACCACACCTGTACTAATTTGTTTTCAGAGAGGGGAGCCAGGCCCTGCCCCTTTTCCGTTTTTCGGGAATTCTCAAGTGAAATTGCACTTGGGACGAAATCGTACCAGTGCGACCGCCGAGAGTTAAATCGGAACAGATTTCAGGTTGCTAATATTAATCCTTAACGGTCGATGTTTTCTTTATAATAGTCTAAACGGAGGTAAATGTTTATAAAATGCTTGTACCTACAAGAATGAAACTAACCCCTTTAAATGGCGATGAACGAGTGATGATTATTTACGTGCATAATTTAATTGAATGAGTGAGTCGCTGCAGGACTCCGCCGCGAGTGATTTCCCCCTCCCTAGGGAATGATTGTAGGAGTGGAAGCTATACAGACGGGTTTATGAACCCGATGGCTTGATGTTTACTCAGCCGAACTAAGTATTCCGTAAGCTGGTTTAAGTCGATCGATTGAAACATTGGAATTTTTCCCATTAATCGATACGATGAAATGTTTCCTAAGTCTGCGTATAACTTTATACGGACCTTCATGATAGGGAGGAGTTAATCCCGTTCGAATCTTGTCTGTTATTATGAAAACAAAATCGCAGTTGCTGAGCGATTTCAGAACAAATACGTCATCTTGTTTGGATTGACGTGGTAGTTTATGTATGAGGTTGCACGCATGGTTTGTCGCAGTTGGTCGATGATTGTGTCGGGAGTTAGGAGTGGTGAAGGAGGAGGATTTTTGATAAAGAATTCACCGGGTAGTTTGATGGTTTCACCGTAAACTAATTCTGCCGGTGAGCACTTAAGATCTTCCTTCACTATTGCTCGGATACCAAGTAGTATGTGTGGTATTACCTCTGGCCATTAATGCGACTTTGAGTTGCCGATGGAAGCGTTCGACTATGCCATTGGCTTGTGGATGGTAAGCCGTTCTCCGTACCTGATGAGAGCCAAGGAGTTTTGTTAACTCGGTGAAAAGCTTGGACTCAAATTGCGTTCCTTGATCTGTTGTGATGTTAAGGGATATGCTGAATCGTGATACGTAGTTGTTGACAAAGACGGCGGCTATGGTTGCAGCAGACATATTGGCCATGCAGTATGCTTCGGGCCAGCGAGTGAAGCGATCGACACAAGTGAGTTATTTCGGTATACGAGCGAATGAATAATTTTGACAAGATGAATATTTTGTTTGTTGTCACGTGCACTGCAGTATAATTAATTTGAATGAATTGAATGTGTTGCTTGTTGGTTAAACAAGGTGCGTTTATGTAAATGAGTGTGAATATGAGTGCGCGAATTGAATTGTTAATTGTGGCGATGAACGAGTGATGATTATTTATGTGAATAATTTAATTGAAAGAGTGAGTCGCTACAGGACTCCGTCGCGAGTGATTTCCCCCTCCCTAGGGAATGATTGTAGGACTGGAAGCTATACAGACGGTTTTATGAACCCGATGGCTTGCTCAGCCGAACTAAGTATTCCGTAAGCTGGTTTAAGTCGATCGATTGAAACATTGGAATTTTTTTCATTAATCGGTACGATGAAATGTTTCCTAAATCTGCGTATAACTTTATACGGACCTAAAACAAAATCACAGTTGCTGAGCGATTTCGGAACAAATACGTCATCTTGTTTGGATTGACGTTGTGGTTTATGTATGAGATTGTGCATGGTTTGTCGCAGTTGGTCGATGATTGTGTCGGGAGTTGGGAGTGGTGAAGGAGGAGGATTTTTGATAAAGAATTCACCGGGTAGTTTGATGGTTTGACCGTAAACTAATTCTGCCGGTGAGCACTTAAGATCTTCCTTCACTATTGCTCGGATACCAAGTAGTATGTTTGGTACTTCCGAACTTCAATTAATTGTATTGCCTCTGGCCATTAATGCGGCTTTGAGTTGCCGATGGAAGCGTTCGACCATGCCATTGGCTTGTGGATGGTTAGCCGTTCTCTGTACCCGATGAGAGCCAAGGAGTTTTGTTAACTCGGTGAAAAGCTTGGACTCAAATTGCGTTCCTTGATCTGTTGTGATGTTAAGGGGTATGCTGAATCGTGATACGTAGTTGTTGACAAAGATGGCGGCTATGGTTGCAGCAGACATATTGGCCATGCAGTATGCTTCGGGCCAGCGAGTGAAGCGATCGACACAAGTGAGTTATTTCGGTATACGAGCGAATGAATAATTTTGACAAGATGAATATTTTGTTTGTTGTCACGTGCACTGCAGTATAATTAATTTGAATGAATTGAATGTGTTGCTTGTTGGTTAAACAAGGTGCGTTTATGTAAATGAGTGTGAATATGAGTGCGCGAATTGAATTGTTAATTGTGGCGATGAACGAGTGATGATTATTTATGTGAATAATTTAATTGAAAGAGTGAGTCGCTACAGGACTCCGTCGCGAGTGATTTCCCCCTCCCTAGGGAATGATTGTAGGACTGGAAGCTATACTGGAATATGGCCAAGTATGATGGAACTTGCCTATTTCTCAACCGATTATTATGAAATTTGACATTTGTGTTGAAAATGAGATTCTAAAATGTTCTGTTGATGGAATATGGCCAAGTATGATGGAACTTGCTTATTTCTCAACCGATTATTATGAAATTTGGAATTCTAAAATGTTTTTTGGATGAAGTTCTGGAATATGGTCAAGTAAGACAGAACTTTCCTATTTCTTAACAGATTATTACGAAATTCGACATGTGCGTTGGAAATGAGATTCTAAATTAATTTTCCGATACATTTCTGGAATATGGCTAAGTTTGATGGAACTTGCCTATTTCTTAACCGATTTAAAGGAAAATGGACAAATGGATTGGAAACTGCATTCTTAAATGATTTTAAGATCAAATTCTGGTATATGGGCAATTAGGATATATGTACATACCTTGGCTATTTTTAACCGATCATGGTGAATTTTGACGTTTCCAACTAATAAAAAGAAATGTGACACAAGAATTATTTTTGGATAAGGTTGTGAGGAATATGTCAGTATGGCTTTTAAATTGTTTTTCGCCAATCCTTCGCTTAAACGTTGAGTTATGTCTCCTGAATATTTGCTGTCAGAGCTGTAAGTTTGGCAATGCTTAAAAAATGAAGTGTGTGGCGGATACGTGCTGAAGAATTAAAACTACTAACGGTAGTGTAGAGTCTCAGAATTAGCAGTATCAGTTTAGAATCACCTTTACATCGCAAATCTTGAATTTCATCATAATCGATTAAGGAATAGCCAAGTTCTATTCTAATTGGCCATACATTTTAGAATCCTATTTCCAACACACATGCCAAATTTCATAATAATCGGTACGAAAATATGCAAATTCCATCCCACTTGGCCATATTAAGTTTATCGTAAAACCTGTATATGTGCAAGATATTTAAACAAATCCATCATCCAACTCGAAACTTTACACAAATATTGTTTTTGGAGGTTGAGCTGAAGACTGACTTAAGATATTCAGTTTGGGAACCTAATGAGTTTTCAGCCCTTTATATTTTTTATTAAAGAATTATTACATTAAATCAATTTAAGTTCGGTCGGCCAATAATATCGACCCTTGCCAATATTCCCCAAAACTTGTTAGTCGTGGTAATTTATGATAAACAAAACTGCAACATTGAAAAATCTTATCTTATTATCGGAGATGATTCAAATACAATCGATGACAATTCAAAGTATACAATAATTCCACCCATCCATAGATATTTGGTAATTGTGTCAATAAAATCGAAAAAAAAATATTACATCACTTTAAAATATAACCGCTAATATTTACAATGTCAGGTACACTAAAAAAAAAAAAATTCAAACAAATTTTAAAACATGGCTGATGTACATATGTACATACGCATGAATAAATACGTTCTCTTATTTTTCGCCGAGTGTGCTGTGCGTTCTACCAAAAATTTATTTTTCACAAATCGACATCCCGACTACACACAATAACAAATATCGAGAAAATGTGAAAAATTGAATTGAAAAAGTAGGCGAAGAAAGTATTTTTGTTTTTCTACCGTGTGTTTGTAATTTTTTTTTGTTTTTTGGGGTAATGTGATAAGAAATTCTTCACTTCATCATACACACAAGCTTATTATATTTGACACAATACTCCGTTTATAAATAAAAATTCAATATGTGCGCGTACATAATTTATTTGTAAGTACATACATATATTATACATATGCACACATTTATACATCCACACAATATTATAATCATATACACACATTTTTATTTATTTTTTCCTTTAACTTGGTCATTGAACTGATATCGCGTTGACATTGAATTTCTTCAACGAGGTCAACCGTCGACGACGCGTCAACATGTTTGTGTTATTATTTGAAATTTTTGTTATTTTTTTAAATATTTTTTCGGGTGTAATGTGATGATACAAACAAAAAATGTGTTAAATAGACCCATTTCGATTTCGTGGGGTGTATGTATGCTGTTTCTGGATCTTAAACATTGAATATAGTGTCAATAATAAAATATTAAATAATATGTTATAATTTGTATCATGAGCTATTCATGATCAAAACGCAAATTACGCATAATGACGATATATACATAAATACCTCATTCGCATGCATGTATTGCGTTTGTATTTATTTAGCCATGGAGAAAAAAGTAAACGCAAAATAAAAGTAAAAGAAGTGTGGAATGAAAACGAAAATCACAAGAAACGAATGAAAACGAAACAAAATCAAAATTAAACATATACACGCGAATATGCGATCGTACGTACACTGCACTCATATACATTCACATACTCCACACTCACCGTGTGATCAGTTTATTAAATTCAAAATGATTTGATCGGTTTTTTTGTATTTGTGCGTCCGCATGATCATTCATTATTTATAATGTACATAACATACGTATAAGTAGTATCAATAAAATAAAGATCTTTTTTTTTTCCCATTATATCTTGATCAAATTAAGAAGAAATTTTATGTTTTTGTTGTTGTTTTCGTATAATATTTTTGTTTTAATTTTGTTTCGTTCATCGTTACGTTTATGAATGAAAATTAAATTAAAATAATTTTTGGATGGTTAGCTTATGCATCCTTAATAATCGTATTTGTTAACTTTGTTAAAATTGTTGTTTTTCTTGTTGGCGAATGATTTTAATTAGCGCAGTCAAATAATTTTTTGTGCTAACCAGTAACAAAAGTTCATTAAATTTAGTTTTGGTTTGTACTTTGGACGTATGATATGATCGATTTAAGATGCTTTATCATGTTTTTGCAGCAGTCATTAGCAAAAATAGATCGAGATTACGGTTTGATTTAGCTAAAGCCAGAGGAATTTGGAAGAATCCTAATAAATAATATGCGACTTGTTTAGAATAATTCAACATACATTATTGTTGGTGAATAATGTTGAGTACGAAATTATCAAATTACATGCTAGCCATGTGAATGTCGAAGACGTTAAGGTTAAACTCGCGATCTTGATAGTCGTTCATTGAATTTATTTTGAATTATGGTCGTTTGCTGAAAAATTCCCCCAAAAAACAGATTTATAAGCTTTAAAAATATTCAGAAATAACAAAAAATATTATCCAAGGTCAGAAACAATAAGGAAGCTATTAAGAACACTAAATCACGATTAAAATAAGAACGTGTATTCTTACATTATTGGCGAAGAAGGCGTGGATGACGAATACCATGAAATAACAGAACTAGGAAACTATATCTATAGGGATTCTATGATCTTTAAATAAGGCAGCTTATAGAACCAGAGGCTGCATCCAGCAACAATGTTGAGCCAGTTAATCTGAATGCCAACGAAGAAGAACATTTTCCGCGAAATTCAAGCAACTTAGGCATAGAATCCGCAAGTCAACTAAAACAAATACAAGTAAATACAACAATTTCCAGCATGAGACTGACGGTAGCCGGAACAGCGTATTCACCATAGGGGTTACCATTAGTCTGACGTTTTTGTGAAACTTAAACCTATATTCTTCAAAAATATAATCAGAAATCCAAATCTCAGTTTATTGTAAGGGTGCCCTGATACAAAATATTTCTAGAATAGGAAAATTTAATTTCTGGAAATCTCCATGTTCTAGAATATTTCAAAACTAAACTTTCTTTTTTCAAAAATTCTAGAAAAGGAGGATTATTTGGAAAATATAGATTATAGTACTACATTGGGCTTTAAAGAGCAACAATAGAATCCATCAAGTACAATTTTGCGCGATCAATTATGAAAAATACATTATTATTCAGTTGGCAATTTTTACAAAATATTGTTTAAATCTTGCGGAAACATTGGTCAAACCACCACCAAGAAAGCAATCAAAAAATATAAAGGGCTGAAACCTCACGAGGTGATCAGAACTTCGGTCTTTGGTATCTTCAATAATGTCATAAAGTTGGTGTGACAGTTTTGACATTATTGATTTCTATTTTAACCAAATTATATTTACTTATACAATAACAGACAAACACTTCAAAAGCTTCAATAACATGGGTACAGGCATCCAATTTAAAACGAAAAATCGTATTCTAGAACTTTATACCGAAAATAGTATAACAAACTATACTGATACTTCTAACCGTTTAACTGACTATATTCCAGGAACTTATCCAAAAACTCATTTTAGAATCCCATTTACAAATTGCATGTCAAATTTCATAACAAACGGGTAAGGAATAACTAAGTTCCATCCTACAAAGCCATATTCCAAAGCTTTATCCAAAAATCATTTTATAATCCCATTTCCAACAGACATATCAAATTTCATCATAATCGGTTAAGAAATAGCAAAGTTCCATCATACTTGGCCATATTCCTGAACTTCGTCCAAAACTCATTTCAGATTCCCAATTTGAATACACATGTCGAATTTGATCATAATCGGTTGAGAAATGGGCAAGTTCCATCATATTTAGCCATATTCCAGAACCTGATACAAATCTAATTTTAGAATCCCATTTCCATTACACATGTCGAATTTCATCAGAATCGGTTGAGAAATAGCCAAGTTCCAACATACTTGGCCATATTCCAGAACTTCATCCAAAACTCATTTTAGAATCCCATTTCTAACATACAAATTAAATTTCATAATAATCGGTTGAGAAATGGACAAGTTCCATCATACTTGGCCATATTCCAGAACTTCATCCAGAAATCGTTTTAAAATCCCAGAACTTCATCCGTAAATCATTTTAGAATCCCATTTCCAACACAAATGTCGAATTTCATCGTAATCGGTTGAGAAATGGGCAAGTTCCATCATACTTGGCCATATTCCAGAACTTCATCCAGAAATCGTTTTAAAATCCCAGAACTTCATCCATAAATCATTCTAGAATCCCATTTCCAATACAAATGTCGAATTTCATCGTAATCGGTTGAGAAATAGGCAAGTTCCATCATATAAAAAATTTGTTAACTATTCACCACATCCAAATCCAACCCCTACTCAACTCCAACTCAACTTCAACTCAACGCGCAAATTGACCCCTAATTTAATCTTCAAATCAATTCCCAATTCAGTGCCAAATTCAATGCCCAATTCAATAATCAAATAAGCATATATAAAAAAATCGTAAATATTTATAAAAGCAGTTATGTTGGGTCAATTCGTATGGCAGGTACCCCACCCCCTTGACGTACAGTCTCCAAAAGCTTTTCAAATCTCCGCCTTGACCATAGAAACAGATTGGCGAAAAAAAATCCAAATCGGACAAGCCGTTCTCGAGATACCATGGGTCCAGACATCCAGACATCCAGACAGACGGACGGACATTTTTTTTTTTTTTGCTTTTTCAGACTCAGGGACTTTCAAAACGTCGAGAAAAGTGGTTTTGGACCAACCAAATTTTTCGTCATTTTTGACAGGATTTCAATACTTTGGTCTTTTTAGACCGAAGTAATTCAAAAGCAATGGAAATGGAACTCAAACGACCTGAGATGTTGGACGAGTTGCCAAGGTGTACTCTGATTTTAATGTGAGATGTTCAACAAACCTTAATTAAAGCTATAAATCTGGCTATATAAAACTGGAAAAGCCAAAAGGAAATCGAGGAGATAACTCACGAAACATGTTGCAGCCGCTTAGACATCAAAATACTGGACCATCTTCTAATCATTTATCAATTAGCGTTCTACAAAGGTATAAAATCAGTGTACAACAGGTTGTTGTTGAGCTAAAAATAATATTTGTATAGCAAAGCATAAACTACATTACTGCAAACAAGCTTAATGGTTCCATTCCATATTCCCACCAAATTTGGACAAAGTTTTAGACAGAAAAGGCCAGACAGATAGACAGCCCAGTATAATTTTATGATTTCTTATGGAGTACTTAAAACAGTACATTAGTTACACAACCAAAAACTATTTAAAACAAAAGCGCTTGTAAACAGGGTTTATTATTGCATAAGAAAATAAATTTATACCAAACAATATTTTAAATTAACGACGTAGAAGAATAATAAAAGAAAGTTATTTAGATTGCAAGAATAACAACATTCTTTCTAATCGTTGCGTAACATTATAATTATTCACAAAATCATACAACTACACGTGAATTTTAGCCAGTTTAAATATTGCTTGATAAACAAATTCTCCAAAATACTTGTATTATGTCGTTTTTTTCATTCCAGAAATTTTAATAAACCGTCCCCCTCCAAAACAAGAATTAAAAAGAACGACGCAAATAAGAAAGTTCATAGACACAGGTAAGGTAATAATAATAATAACATTTCTAATGTGCTACGCGTTAGAATTATTTTTTTTTTGGTTCTAGAGAATTTTTTTTTTGTTTAGAAAGTTGTTTACTGGAACTGCTGGCAAATTTTCTTAAAAATTGTATAACATCACAACGAAATTCGGATGAATAATAATTGGTTCACCATACATATTTCGTCGATCTGCCGCGTCATTCATTCGATTTACTTCAACTTAAGTTATAATCGCTTTTTTTTTTAGTTTTGGGAATTTCATTTCTATTTTGTTGTTTAGAATTTACAGATACTTTCGCCATTTTATGTTATGGATATATGCGGTTAATTTTTAATTTGTTTATTTCACGTCAAAATTCTAGATCGTCATTAATCATAAATAGGTCATGAGAATTTATGCCTATCTGGTGCTCTTATAGGCCATCCAAATTTATGGAAATCACATCGATGGCTTATTGCGAATAGGGCGTAACATCAATTTTTCAAAAATTGTGTTCTTCGATTAAAATGATAGAGTTGGTTTACGTAGTATAATTTAAGACAAATATTAGTTTTTTTTAATAAAGACAATTTTTATTAAAAACGTCATCATTCGTCATGATTTAAATCGTATTTTACGTTAAATATAAAGTTTTTTCTCCCTTGTTTAAAATTTACAAAATTCGACTTTACTCCCTATTCGAAATAAGCCATCGATATATTAAATTTATAAAAGTGCCGAAATTTGACTGAATTTTTAAATTCCGATGAAAATAAAGAAATTTGATTTTGTGCCGGTTAAGACAAATTTTAATTTATCAGGGCCATATAAGTACATACCTAAGGATATACTTTTTCTAAACCAAATTAGACAATTTTTCAAAATTCGAAAATAAATTAACACATTTTTTCAATTTATTGTAATTTAAAGTAAATTCGTGTTTGTTCAAAGAAACTTCAATTAAATGTAAAATAAATTCTAATATTTTTAAAAGAAATACCTAAAAGTTTTGATATTTCAAGTTTATAAAATTTTACAATACGAAATTAATTTTTTACAAATCGAATCCAATTCCCGCTTTTATACTCGTAAGTAGATAATTTCTGCATTTTAAATGCATCCCAATCTAATAGACTAGGTGCAGGTACTCGTTTTTGATAACCGTTATTATATCTTATCATTATGATTGGTGATTAGTAAATGATCCATCTCTTCATCGGTTAGGTAAGTCATCGATTTATCAATAAAATAATTTACATAATTATGCCCGTTTCACAAAAAACTAGTCGCGCCAGTTAAATAATATTTCCTCTCTTTCATCTTACATGAAATTGCGGGATCACTACATTAGCCTGCAAAAAAAAAAATCCGGAAATTTTAAAATCCCGAATAATTGAAAAGTAAAAATCCAGAAAAATAAAATCCCGAAAAAAAAATTTTAGAAATTACCAGAAAAGCAATCCAGAAAAATATTTTGTTTAAAATCAATTTAAAAAAATCAATTTTATTGGCATTTATAGACTTATGTATGTCCTCACTAGAAACATTTGTGGTACATCAGTAGAAGCGATACGAGCGATACAATTCCTTTGATCTGTGTCTGCAAGGTTGATTCCTAAAAATCGTTAAACCTCTTTTATATTCTTTGGGAATGGATAATTTGAGATTGCCTGTATATTTCTTTGATTTGGTCTAATACCCTTTTCGTCCACACTATATCCCAAGAATTCAATTTTCCGTTGCATCAACTGACACTTATCTAGACGTAATTCTAGTAAATTGGACGAAAACAATTTTAAAACTCTCGTTAAAATACCTAAATATTCCTCTACTGTCTTTGTTGCAATCAGCAAATCGTCAATATAAACAACTATTTGAGTTGTTTCAATCAAGTCACGGAAGATTGAGGTAATGTATTTTTGAAAAACATCGGGACCATTTTTCAATCCAAAGGGTATCTTTATATATTCGAATTGCCCTATCGGTGTCACAAAACTGGTAAATTTCACACTTTCCTCTGCGACGGTTACGTGGTGAAATCCTGACTTAAGGTCTAAAGTAGTAAAATAAGTTTTGTTATTAAGATAGCCCAACATATCTTCAGTTACCGGAATAGGATAATTATCCCGTACCATTACTTTATTGAGCCTACGATAATCTACACATAACCGTTTTTCACTACTATTTCGTTTATTCACAAATACAATTGGTGAACAGTAAGGCGAATTACTTCTTCTAATAACACCACGATTTGAAAGATCTTTAATCATTTCCGAAAGTACATCACGCTCAGAAAACGATAATCCACGAGGAACTGTAAAGAAATATTCCTGACTTGATAAAATGATCTCCATCTCGAATTCCGTCGCTGGTTTGGCTGGCTTATCACAATTAAAATAGTATTGATTAAAACAATTGAAAACCACCAATTTAGTATTATGGTCAATACGGTTATCAAAATTTAAACTTTCCATTTCATTTAGCTCTTCGTCATCTACCGTAATATTTAAGATTTCTTTTTCAAATGTATCTTCAATCAATGTACCTAATGGATTGGAATTTAGATTCACTTCTATCTCACCTATGATAATTCTTGATTTGCATATTTCCAAAAAATCACGGCCCACTATCATATCGTGAGACATAGTATCATCCGACACAACCATTACTTTCATATAATGTAAACTATCGTTATATAAAATCATTAAATCTATCTAACCTGAATATTCACAATCAGCATCAAGATTCAATCCATAACCCACATTCTCAGGAATACAACTAACTTTAATAATGCTGATTGGACTTCCGGTATCAACCAGAACAGAAATATTAATACATAAATTATTCTGAATAAACAATTTTAATTCTACAAAAATACCGGATGATGATGATGCTGTCTTAATGATAGACCTTGAATTATCACGTGTCTTAGTTGATTCATTAATAATATCCACTGATGCTGTCATAACCTCATTTGTGTCTGATGACGTATTACTTTCACGTGTTATCTTCTTGTTACTGAGATTACTATCACTTTCCGGAACTATAACATTTGAACAATAATGTAAACTTGATTGTTGTTTGCCGTAATTATTCGATGACTCCATTCTGTGCGATTGACCGTTGAGTGAATTACCTCTTGTTGGCCATTCATTCATACGGTGCCCAACAAGACCACATGACATGCAATGCAGGACCCGTAAGTTCGTTTGGGTTGGCTACATTTATTTAACATATGCCCAACCTTTCCACAATTATAGCATGAAACTTGTCGAACTCGATTATTCACAGTTGATTGTTCCCCTAATTTGGATACTGGTGTCATACTTTTTAATTTGTTTTGTTGATAAACTACCCGTTCATCCGTAGTTATATTTCGTAACGCCTCTAACAAATCCTCCTTCGTTGCGAATCTTTGCATTCTTGCTTGGGACTGCAATCGAACATTGTTCATCCCCTCGACGATATAATCTGTCAATTCACTATCAGATATTTCCAAATAATTCGCTAAAATCACTTTATCCTGATAATATATCACGAACTCCTCCTGTACTTTCCATTTTCGATTTTCAAATTTTCGTCTCTGCTCAATCTTACTAGGTCTGATATCATACATCTGACGCATGCTTTCCAAAAGATCTTCTAAACTGTAGGTGATATACTCAGATCGGGAATGAAACCACTCAGCTGCTCTACCGACTAGTTTGTCTATTATCTCGATCTTGAATTCATTCATCCTCATTTGGTTCATAAGTATCCATGATTAGACGTACCTTATTCACAAAAGTTTGGAATTGTTCACAATCTCCATTGAAAGATGGAAGTAATTTTCCCAATCGCTGTACTCCAATGTTTCGGTTCACTGCTTCAGATAACTCATTTACACTATTTATGCTATTCTGATGATGAAAATTTGTTTCACCCATTCTGTTGATATTTTCGGATCGTAAAATACCCGTAGACTGTACCCTAGATGGCACTCCGATTTTTTGTTGTGGAATCAAGTTAACTTTCTCTTCCATCTGGTGTATTTGTTGTTGTAAATTAACCAACAATGCTGTTAGACCAGATACCTCATTCGACTTTGGTTCTTGCACTCGAAGAATAAGACGTTCCTCTGTAATTCACTTTTTTTTCCCACTTGTAACAATATCAAATTTTTCCAGTTGATTTTGTAACTGCTCTACATTCATTTGTAGCATTTCTCCAACCGTTAAACTCATGTTCAGCACTTTTTTTTTTGTAAAAACCCAAATTTGACTATCCAAACGATAGAAATTTTTTAATGTTTCAAATAAACACTATTTTCCACACTTTAAATTAATAATCCCACTTCTGAAAATTATAGGATGGCTATAATTTACGAGGAGCTTTTTTATTCGATTTTCAATTTAGCACACAAGAAAAAAACAAACTACTTCTTTTCTCCACACGTACTTCGTTTATTCTGATTTTTGTTTACAAAATTGCTTACACATTCTTTATAATTGCAGAGTTAAATACTTGGCTACCCAATTCCGCGCAGATATTTATTTAGCTGAAGGCTGAATATTTGTTTGTTTAAAAAATTTATTCAATTTGCACTGAGTTGAAACGACGCAATTTCACAAATGAAGAAAGAATGGAATTAATATTTAACTGGAGATTGGCTATTTTTTGTAAAACCGATTATATAAAATGTTTTGCTGATAAACCACCGATAACACTTTTCTAAACGATGATCAGATGTTAAACGGATTTTTACAATATTTAAAATCGTCAAATTTCAATGATAAAATATTACATTTTTCATCTTGAATCAAAACTTGAAATTCTTTTTAAAATATTGTAGTTACTTTGAAAAATCGAATTTCCTTTGGAAAAAATTTAGGATGAGATGAAAAACATTGTGAATGAACTACATAAAATCGAATATCATTTGCAAAAGAGAGAATTTGAACTGCAGAACATAATTATCTTATCTTATATGCCATTTTCAAAATTTTACAGGAATCGAATTTTGAAGTTTATTCACAAAAAAAATGTTTTTTAATGTTGGTTAATTTGAATATAAAGCCTTCATATTTCTTTATAAAATTTAACCAGAAAAATGAAACTAGATCTGATGCTGGAGCTTACATTTTTTTTAAATTTTATTACAAATTTTTATTTTTAATGCCAAAAATGGTCATAGGACAAGTCCTATGTACATGGTAAACTGATTTTTTTTATATATAGAATATAAAGGAGCAGTGTTGTGCGTCTACGCCTATTTTAAGATTATCTACACCCAAGTGAAAGTCCCCAAATAAATCACAAAGCCAGAATCAATAAAATAAAGTACTGAGGCACAAAATCAATCTTAATCATGTCGAATTATTTTATTAAATAAAAAATATTTTCCAAACATTTAAACGAAGGTAACAAGGGTGTATTACGAAATCCCGGTTTTCAAAACCCGGTTTCCAAAATCCCGGTTACCAAATCCCGGTTTTCAAAATCCTGTTTTTGAAAGATATATTTTTTTAGGGTTGGCTACCTTATTTAGAAAAAAATAAAACAGAAACTGAAAAACTCGGAAAAAATCCAGAAAAAAAAAATCCAGAAACAAAAAAATTCTCCAGAGACTCAATTATCAAAGTGCGGAACAAATTAAAATTAAAATTTATAAAATGTCTATCGAATTTTTTTTCCGTAAAGTTCTTAATATTTACGATAACGGAAATTGCTTCGTCAATCTTCCAGACACAGATCAAAGGAATCGTATCGCTCACATCGCTTCTACTGATAGATATGTACCACAAATGTTTCAAGTGATGTCAAAAGCCTAAAAATGCCTATCAAATTGAATTTCTTTTATTTATTTTAAACAAAATATTTTTTCTGGATTGCTTTTCTGGTAATTTCTAGATTTTTTTTCGGGATTTTATTGTCTGGATTTTTATTTTTCAACTATTCTGGCTTTTAAAATTTCTGGATATTTTTTTTCAGGCAAACCTAGCTAGTGATCATCCAAAATAAAAATCCCAAAAAAAAACAAAAATCCCTAAAGAACCAAGTTTTTTTAAAAATAGCAAATCTTTGAAATATTATTTTAATTCGTTTTATACCATGGAGGATGGTGACTGCTGCCCCCAAACCCCCGCCCAACGATTTTTTGGCATTCTAATATTCATAGTTTTTAAACCATTTTTGAAAAATTTGTATTTATTAATAATAATTCGCATACTAAAATAGAGAACTCCCCAAAGCCGCTTAGCATTGGACCCTTTGCGCTAGGATGACAGGAAAATATCAGAAACATTTCAAAAATACATATTAACATTTGTAAAAATCAAAAATATTAACATTTGTTTGGGATACTATCATATTCCCGAACGGAAAAATCCCCAAAAAAAAATACCGAAAAATACAAAGTAAATAGCCCCATCGAAAGGGAAGACCCCAATAAATTTTTGATAACTAAAATATGAAAACAAAAGAAATCAACATAATTTTATGACCATCCTTGCACGGAAAGGTCCAATGCTAAGCGACTTTGAGGAGTTTTTTATTTTAGTATGTGCAATACAAACGTAAATATTTTTACAAATGTTAATATTTTTGAAATTTTTCTGACATTTTCCTGTCATCCTTGCGCAAACGGTCCAATGCTAAGCGGCGTTGGGGAGTTCTCTATTTTAGTATGTGAATTATTATTAATAAATACAAATTTTTCAAAAATGGTTTAAAAACTATGAATATAAAAATGCCAAAAAATCGTCAGGGCGGGGGTTTGGGCGGTAGCCCACACCCTCTAAAAGGTATAAAACGAATTAAAATAATATTTCAAAAATTTGTTATTTTTACAAAACCTGGTTTTTTGCGAATTTTGTTTTTTTGTGGGATTTTTTTATTTTGGATAACGATACCAACCCGTTTACTTTGTATTTTTCGGTATTTTTTTTGGGGATTTTTGCGTTCGGGAATATGATGGTATCCCGTAAAATAAAAATAAACATCGGGATTTTCTGAAAACCAGGATTTTTATGTTTGCAGAACCGAGATTTTAAACACTGGGATTTTGAAAACTGGAATTTTAAAAATCAGGATTAACAAACAGGATCTTGGCAAATCGGGATTATGAAAACCAGGCTTTCGTTACACACCCGGCAATAAAAATGTTTAATGAATTTGAAATCAAAATATTTTGTACTTGAACTACAGTGCCATTTAATTTAGATGAATGTTAGCGATAGTGTAGTTGGATATTTAACAAATTTGTTTTTGAAATCTGAGTTTCTTACAAAAATATTTTCTTAAATTTAACGCTTATTAAGATTTTGTCTCTTTTTAAAAACTGCAGTATGCTTTAATAGTCTAAGAGCTGGTAGACAATTTTGAGTAGGTATTTGAGGCAGCATGAAAATTTGTGTGACGCTTCTTTAGCAATGTCTAAACACAAAATGAAAGACCTGGCTGAAGGGTAGCGGGGCATTGTCAACCTTTGATTTTTTTAAGTTGCGAAATTTTTTTTGCAAAAAATGTATTTGAGGCATTCTGAAATTTTAATACCTTTTAGTTTAGTATTTAATAAAATATAAAATAAAAAAGCCAAATCATTTAGTCGGGTCCAAAATGTTGCCAGGCGGCTTCAAACTTGAATTTCATAGACTTCTAAAAAATATATTTGAGGCAAGTTAAGACTTAGACAGATAAATATATATACCTAAAAAAACATAACTTCAAAAAGATAGGTCATTTTGGTGGTCGGAAATGTACTGAGTACTTAAGAGCTGTTGACATAATTCTACTTTGCAGTTTTCTGTTTCGCTTATTCTATTACATCTAGTTATCATCAACACTACTTCTAACCCTTAAGGGACACACTATCAAAAAGTTACGTAAGAGACACACTGGGTGATTTTTACCCAGCGATACTTTGAAAGCTTATATCTCGTGATCAAATTGATCAAATTCAATCAATTTTTTTTCAATTGATAGAAAATTTTCTCAAGAACATAAAAACATAATTATGTTGCGATAAAATAGTTAGGTGCAAAAATATTTACAAAAAACTAACGGAACTTTTTTTAAAAATCGTCTTTTTTTTAAATGCTTATATTTCTATCAAAAATTAATATTTTGACACATTGTAGGTGACCGATGAAAAGCTAAAGAGTTGAACCTTAAGATGGTACTATGGGTTTTACCATCCATTGCAAAAACTATATTTTTTTTGCAAATCGAAAATAGGAGTTTTTTAAAAACAGCAAAATTGAGGTAAAATCTAAAAGTTGGCTATTTTGCGTGAAAAAAAAACGTTTTTGAAATTAATAATCGGTATCCCCCTTAGAAGAGATACAGTGCGCTTATAGAAGCCGAGCAGTGAGCGTCGTAAAAACAGGTACGGGTAAAAATTACCCAGTGTGTCTCTAAGGTCAGAAAAACATGTTTATTTCAAAAATACTTTTTTGATAAATATTGCGAGTTTGTGTTAAACTTATAGGAGTATAATTTTTGTCTGTTTGATTTGAACTAAAATATGTATATACAGAGAAACCTCACTATAACGAACATCGACGGGACCAAAAAAGTTGTCCATTGAAGTGAGGTGCTTGAACTGAGGATTTGTGATTTTTTTTATAAGAATATTATTGGGATTCTATTTCTTAAATTCAGCATTCCCAATGTAAATGGGATTCTTAAATGATAGTTAGGAAGAAACTTGGCCATTTATTATCCGATCTTGATGAAATACTCAAATGGATAAAGTTCTGAAATATGGCCAATTAGGATGGAACTTGGCCATTTCTTATCCGATCTTGATGCAATTCAGCATGTACGATGGAAATGGGATTCTAAAAGGATTTTTAGATGAAGTTCTGGAATATGGCCAATTAGGATGGAACTTGACCATTTCTTATGTGATTTTGATAAAATTCAGCATGTACGATGGAAATGGGATTCTAAAATGATTTTTAGGTGAAGTTCTGGAAAATGACCAATTAGGAAAGAACTTGGTCATTTCTTATCCGATCTTGATGAAATTCCGCATGTACGTTGGAAATGGGATTCTAAAAATATTTTCTTAGCTGATTTTAATGAAATTCATCATGTATGATGGGGATTTTAAAACGAGTTTTAGACGAAGTTCTGGAATATGGCCAATTAGGAAGGAACTTGGAAATTTCTTATCCGATTTTGATGAAATTCAGGAAGTAGGATGGAAATAGGACTCTAAAATTATTTTTAAATGAAGTTCTTGGATATGGCCGACTAGGAAGGAACTTAATATGATTTAATGTATGTGATGACCTGTTTTATAAATAATTTTAGAACTCCATTTCCATAGCACATGCCAAATTTCATTAAAATTGGATAATTAATGGACAAGTTCCTTCTTAATTGGCCAAATTCCAGAACTTCGTCAAAAAATCATTTGAGAATCCCATTTCCATCGTACATGCTGAATTACAACAAAATCGGATTAAAAAAGCCAAGTGCCTTCCAACTTGACCATATTCCAGCACTTCGTCTAAAACACCTTTGAGAATTCTATTTCCATCGCACATGCTGAATTTCATTAAGATCGGATAATAAATGGCCAAGTTCCTTCCTAATTGGCCATATTCTAGAACTTCACCTAAAAATCATTTAACAGTCCCATTTCCATCGAACATGCTGAATTTCATCAAAATCGGATGAGAAATAGCCAAATTCCTTCCAAATAGGCCATAGTCCAGAACTTCACCTGAAAATCATTTGAGGATCCCGTTTTCATGGTGCATGCTGAATTTCAGTAAGATCGGATGAGAAATGGCCAAGTTCCTTCCTAATTGGCCATATTCCAGAACTTTACTTAAAAATCATTTAAGAATCCCATTTCCATCGAACATGCTGAATTTCATCAAGATCGGATAAGAAATAGCCAAGTTCCTTCCAAATAGGCCATATTCCTGAACTTCATCTAAAAATCATTTGAGAATCCCATTTCCATCGTACATGCTGAAATTCATAAAAATCTGATGAGAAATGGCCCAGTTCTTACCTTCTTGGCCATATTTCAGAACTTCATCTAACACTCGTTTGCAAATCCCATTTCCATCGCATATGTTGAATTTCATCAAGATCTGATAAGAAATGGCCAAGTTCCATCCTAATTGGCCATATTCCAGAACTTCATCTAAAAATCATTTGAGACTCATATTTCCATCGTACATGCTGAATTTTATCAAAATCGGATAAGAAATGGCCAAGTTTCTTCTTAACTGGCCATAAGTAGAGAACACAAACACACAATATTTAACAAAAATAATTTTTTAAATCAGACGTTTTTCTAACGTAAGAGACACACTGGGTGATTTTTACCCATACGTGTTTTTGCGACGTTCACTGCTCAGCTTCTATAAATGCACTTTATCTGGCCTATGGGGGGATATTAGTGGACATTTCAAACTTCCCTAATCCACTGGCCCGATGGTCCAAGGACCACGCGTTTTAAAATGGCGCGCGTTAAAAAAAATGACCTGGGTTAATTTAACCCAGTGTGTCTCTTAAGGGCTAAAAATGTTGTTCTCGAAACACTGAAAGAAAGTTAAAAAATCGCTGAAGAAGTACTGCAGTCTCATATTGAAGTTACTTACGATTAAGCTATTGCTAAAGCTGCGATGCAAATCCAAGCTAGTGAGCAGCCATTATTTGATAACATATTTATTCATTTTGGATCGTTTCATATTATCCTTGCATATTTCAAAGCTGTGGACCAATGAATATTGCTGTTGAAAGTGAAAAATAGCAAATGGATCTGTTGATTCATTTCTTTCTGGCAAGCACTTTAATAGATGTAAACGATTTCACCCACTGATGGCAGTTGGATTAGAAATTTTGCATTTTTAATTTTTCTTGAAAAATGAAAAAAATAACGATTATAGAAAATTTACGTACAGAGCTGATGGAGTTTAATGATCAAAAAGGTATTAAAATTTCAGAATGCCTCAAATACATTTGACAATGCCCCGCTACCCTTCAGCCAGGTCTTTGATTTTGTGTTTAGACATTGCTAAAGAAGCGTCACACAAAATTTCATGGTGCCTCAAATACCTACTCAAAATTGTCTACCAGCTCTCCATCTATAAATATAATGAGTGGCCTCTGTCCCGTATACACTCGTTTTCTTTAAAAGCTATTTTGTCTGTCCTAAATTTTTTTTCCTACAAGTTTTCAACTTGTACACCAAATAAAACTAAAGGAATTTTATTCTTCAAATTTGTTTAAACTTTTTAATGGTCTACCATCAATTTTTATATCATAGCTTTGCACATTTAATTTTTTCGAAAAGGCTTTTTAGCAAATCGGAGGTGGTTCCTAAACGATTGCTGTACTTATCGATTACTCTCTTTATGTTCTTGGATATTACACTTTATACAGTTTCAACAATCGTGCACTGAAAGTTTACTACTATTGGCGTCGTACCTAAACCAAAGGAAAATGTTCCAAGAAAACAAATGTGCCGCTTTACCCTGTGAATCTTAAGTCCTGGGCTAGGATCCTATCTTTAGCTACAAAGACATAACGTTTTTGTTTACCCACCTCAGCTGTTATGACATATTATGAATGAGCTCTAGCTCAAAATAGATTGTCTAAGTATGGGGCTGGTATCATCCAAAATGTTTGTAAATTAATATATATGTAAATAAACCAAATCATTAACCGTCTGGAATTGCCGTTTACCCGCTTCTGGAAATAATGCATCTCTTACGTTTTCTGTGGCGTTCTGACGCGAAGGAACAAAATAAAAGATAACGTCACTTGAGTACCTTGGGCCGACAGTATTTCTACAATAAGTATTAATTAGCTGAAAAGGTATTTAAAATTAAAGGTATCGCGAAACACGATTGTCACATAAAAACCGTTTAGCTTTGTGGCTGTATTAGTCAAAAATTGATTTGCCAAGTTATTGGTTAATTTAAAATTTGTCTAAATGTTTAGAAGTTTCGTCTAATTTATGAATCCTACTCAATAAATCAGCTACGGTATTGTATATGTGATAATATCTTTCTTAAAAGGCAAACAAAACCTATTACTTAATATTACGGTTTTTTAAATGTCATGAAGAGAATTCTTAAGCCTGTTAGATCTACGATCCATGCCTTTTGATCTATTACGAATAGTTTAACCTGGTGTGAAGAAACCTAGAATTGCTCAATTCACATTAACATTTTCGTGTTCCTTAGATGTGGACAAGGTTGTTTCTCCTGCAGCTCTCGTTTAGGATTGGCTACCTTATCTAGAAAAAAATAATACAGAAACTGAAAATCCCGAAAAAAAATCCAGAAAAAACAAAAAAAAATTCAGAAAACTAAAATCCAGAAACGCAATTATCAAATTGCAGACAAAATTAAAATTGAAATTTAGAAAATGTCTATCGAATTTTACTTTTTCCGTAAAGTTCTTAATATTTATGATAATGGCAATTGCTTCGTCAACCTTGCAGACACAGTTCAAAGGGATCGTATTCCTATGGCTCATATCGCTTCTACTGATAGTTCTACCACAAATGTGTATCGGCCTTTTGACCCATTCGGCTTTTCGACACATTCGACCATTCGACATACGGCCTTTTGACATTTGGCCTTACGACCCATTCGGCCTTTCGGCGTTCGGCCTTACGACATTCGGCCTTCCGGCATTCGGTCTTTCAACATCGAACGATTTTTCTTATATAAACCTACCATCAAACAGAAGGTGCAATTAAAATGATGCCTATAAACAAAATATAACATTGCATTAAAAAAAAAATTTCCTTGACCTTGATATATAATTTCAAGGACATCAAAAAAATTTACCTATTTAAGTTACTCCTCAAACCCAAACCACTTTTCCTGAAACATTTTGTACTGTATAATGCGGAATATTTACATGTGTCAACTTAAATGGTTTACCTGGTGTATGCCTTAATATGATGGATCTTCTGCAAGTTGTCTTGACATTTTAAAATTCTGGTCATGTAAACAAACATTCAAATTAAAACTTATTGATTATTTAATCACCTACGACTTACATACCGGTTGTCCGCCGCTGCCCTGTAAACCCTAGGTGTAAATTAAATTCAATATATTATAAAACTTTCATAAATTTGATCCGAATATCAATCTTAAAATTTAGTCAGATTTTTAATTGAGATAAAACTTGTTCATATTAATCAAAACAATAATCTTTTGAACCTATACTGAACACACACAGCAGACTAACTGACTAACAAAACGATCTACTAATTTATGGTTGTTCTCTTATTCATTCGAACATTCGATTATGAATATTTCTTTTCTTTTTTTTTATTTCCTACACACTTGTCTTATTTGCTCCTTCACACCATCGCACACCGTTAAATTTTAATCCTAATTAAACTATTAATCAATTCTGATATTTAACATTAATAAAAAAAAAACGTAAAGAAGAAATGTAAATAATAAGAAACGAAACAAAATAATAAATCATGTTAACTAACTAGATTGTGTCCCCACCCCGCGTTATATTTTTTGTTCGGTTTATTTGTTTGGTTCGATTTATCCGCCAATCGACTTAAGTCGACTTTAAAAAATATGCTTTATTCTTGTAGACATAAATGAGTCGCGCGAGATGACCATATATATATTAAATGTAAATACATGATTAATATTCTTGTATACATATTTAGTTAATTTAATTTGTGTGTACATGTATTTTACGAGTCAAGGCACACAAAAAGGAAATAAATAAGAAACATTTCTTCTACTTTTTCGTCTTCGCTTTATATTTGTGTATCACACATTTGTATTTTTGTTTAAATTGAGATGAATGTGTCACGAAAAACAAAAAAAAAAATAAATAAAAATCCAACCAAGAAGTGAATATAATAATAATTTATATAAGTTGATATTGACCTTGACTTCAAAAATAAAAGAATTGAAAACAAATGTGAAACACATATTTGAATGTACATATGCATGTAAGTATATACGAAAGTGTACATACAAGTTGGTGTTTTTTTACTTCTTGAACGCACCCACGTCAAATATTTTATTTGTTGGCGATGTGGAATGAATGTATGTACATAATGTAAATTAATGTGTGTAGAATGAAAAATTGGTGATAGAGATAATTTAGATTGGTAGAGGTAATTATGTATGTGCTTATGTAGATGTGTACATAAAGTATACGTAATTTTCAGGGTCGGCTTAAACAATTGCTGGGCCTGGTTCAATAAAAGCAGAGACAAACGAAAACAATTTTTTTGTTGTGTTCGAATTTTCTATTAAAGCAATTAGACAATTTCAAATTCGAGCTTTTCTTTTGTTTTCTAAAATCTAATATTAGTTTCGTTCACTTTATTTACCGAATTATTTAGTAACTATAGTTTAACTACGTCCCAAGAATTGCAATTGGTTTTTGACGTTTCTCGACATTATGACGAGTAATTTTTCTCGACCCTTTTCTTCTGAATAGTGCCAAGTATCGTTGCACACACGTTAAATGGGCCAACATTTACTTCAACTTTTCATCACTTATGAATTATGTTAATTTTATCTTATTAAAACAAAAGACATGAACTTTCCTGCAAATGGCTTTTGATTTAGGTTGCTTTGGTGAAACAGATGTATCAAGGGTTAATTTGATGTAGTGTCACAGAAAAAATTAACAGATATGATGTTAGGTATTTACATACATTTGAATATTCAAACTAAGAAATGTATTCCTGCTCTAATCTACCCAGTTAAGACAGGGACAATATACTACAATATTATATACCTTTTTGCTTCTCTTTTTTTTTTTTTTTTGCGCATTCAATGAAAACAGATCAAAACCAGTTGTTTATTGTACGTTTTATCAAACAACACTACTAAAGTAAAACCGGTTTAAGGAATCATTAAAAACAAAAGTAATTAGAATGAAACGAAACCTGTTTTTCCATGATCCATTTTCGAATGCGTAAAAACAAAAAAGAAGAGATGCGAAATATATAATATTGCAGTATACATATTGTCCTTGTCTTAACTGGCTAGATTAAATTAGGAATAAATTTCTTAGTTTGAATATTCAAATGTAAATACTTGACATGGAACTTCCATATCTGTTCATTCTTTTCTGTGGTAAATAGTGTATAGACAAGCTGTTTTATTGTTTGTGCAGCAATTTCTATGGGAGATCTCCATCGAGAGATGTTGTTGTTGAGGAGGGATCTTGGGGAAATGGATGTCTGTGATGTGATGGTGGGAATGAGGCAATGAAGGAGAAGGGGCAAGGGCATATTGTACGGTTGAACACATTTCGAGTCTTGAGAACTTGCGACGATCATCCACTGGTTACTAAACCGATGTATGGTGAAATCTCTTCTGTACAGTTTCAAACACTCTACATTGATTCATCATTGGGATGTGCTGCAACTATCATAATTCATTGATCATTAAATATGTTGGTTAAGTCAGATAGCAAATAGCAATGAAATTGCTGCAAAACCTGGTTATTGCTCTAAGTGGTAGAGTGGTAGAGAAATTATCAATTTTGAATAAACTTATTCAGTTATAGAAAAATTATTTTCAAATTATTTACCGGTTAAACGATTTGACGGTAAATATTCGATTTCCGTCAAAAATTGAACGATACGGATTCCATGAAGCATTTCTGAAAAACATCTTGGGAAGGAGGATAATATTATTTATTTTATGTTTTGGAGTTATCTTATAGGTTATTTTAAGACCAAATTAGATTTTTGTATTGTACGTAAGCAATTGAACATCTTTTATTTGAAATATTGTTTGGTTTGACGTTCATTTTTCAAGATATTTAGGTTAATTACAATCAATTATAAAGTTGACATGCGCATGCAACAACATTTTGAGTACGACGCACGATCAGATACTTTCAAATGGAACAAACGACGAACATTTTCAATAGGGTAAGGCTAGAAAATGGATTGCAATCTTCCTGAATGAAGATTAACTTATATTAAATAAATAAGCCGATTACAGAAATAGATTAAAATTTATAATTCTGAAATCTGCTGTAAATTAAATAGTTTTAGAAATTTTCTTCAAATTTAGTCCAATTAAAAATTTTTCAAATTTATTCAATACCAAATGGTTTATTTTTTCCGTCTTAAACATTTTTCGGTCCTACTCTAAATTTTAATGATAGTTCCCCAGTGGTAGAACATTAGAAAAATCTACGGTCTGATTTAAATCTGTCAGGTGTCAGAAGGCGGTGCACGTAAAAAGTTCTTATTGAAAAAACAGATTCCTCTTTGACGTTTTGCAAATTCCTAATATCTTCATTTTCACTTTTTTCAGAATTTGGCGGATTTTAAATTAGCGTTCCAGGAAAGCTTCAACCACCTATGATTGACATGTGACCACTAAAGTCATATAGTTTGTAGTAAATACTAAACAACAAATTGTTTTTATCCTTCACATTTCCTCAAATGATGTTGGTAGGTTGATCATCTTTATAGCAGCTTTCTACATCGTTTTCTGTTTTTAAAAGTTTAAAATTTTCAACTGTCTCGACGTAACTTTTCGTTGAGTTGCTAATTTTTGGTGTTTAGAAAGCATATTCGAGCATTTAAAAAAGCTACTTTTTTCACTTTAGTCAATAAGAAGTATTAAAAAAATAAAGCGTTTATTTGACTTATGTTTTTTAGTATGCCGACCCTACAATCAGCTCTTGCCATCATAGTGATACGTCGCTCATGCCCGAATAGATAAACGACAGCCGAAAAGATAGTCAAAAAATGTACAGGTTGTCAAAAAACGGAAGGCCTCTATAAGAGGACATGTGAAGTAGGGCATGAAGTTTCCAAACAAACCGGACAAGCAATTTGGATCCTGAAATGATTTTTCAGTGAATTTTTGGAATATGGCCAATTAGGGTGGAACTTGGGTATTCCTTAACCGTTTACGAAGAAATTTAACACTTACATTGGAAATGGGATTCTAAAATGGTTTTTGGATAAAGTTCTGGACTATGGCCAATTACTAAACTTGCCTGTTTCTTAACCGATTTTTAGTGAAATTTGACATGCTGTGACGTAAATAGTTTGCATTGAGGCTCTTTCCAAAAATTTGCCGCATTTTTAGTCAGCCTCGCTCATTTGAATTTGGCTCTTTTGCACTTATTTAAGCTACTGTAATTTTTTTAAATGTTAGTAATTATTCGATACTTAATGTTAACCCTGCTACTATGAGAATATATGTGATGGTGTTGTGAAATTCCGGTAATTAATTAATAGTAAATTTGCTTAATAATGTAATATTAGTGATATAATAAATTGATTTAAATAAATAAATTTAAAAAAAAAATAAACAAAATGTGCAGTGTCAGTGCTTAAACAGACTGATAGTTATAATTCGAGCAAGTGAATATACTTATAGTGGCTCAGATAACTGTAAAAAAACAATAAATAAAGGGGGAAAAATACGTGAAATCACAAATTCACTATATGGAGCTATCAGTCATGTTTTAATTTTATGATTTTTATGTTTTGAATGTGTAGGTAGCCTTGATTAAATAAAAAATTTTGAAATGTTTTTTTTTTGTTGTTAAAGATACAGGGTGTCAAATTTTGAGAAAAATGATAGTCATGATGTTGTATTTATGTCAATAAAAAGAAAAAAATTGTCCGATAATTATGATTTTGAGCTCATTTTAAAAGTAAGTTAATAGTGATTAATAAAAAATATAAAAATAGTATGTTGTTTAATTTCTTCTTTTTTAAATTTCCCACCAAAATGTTCTTTTTCAATTTTCTCAAAAACCTATTTTTTTTTTTAACAATTCGAAAACACGAAAACGAAACGAGATGCTCACCTGAGTTTTTAGGATGTCTAATAAAACTAAATGGTGAAAAAAAACAAGCACATGGGAGAAAATCCAAAAAGAAACTTTCGACGGCTATTTTTAAAAGGAAGAAATAAAAGATGGCACCATTTTTATACATATTTATTTTATAATCCCTGTTCATGTATTTTTAAAATGAGCCCAATCTTATAATTTTCGAATAATTAGTTTTCTTTCTATAGCAATAAATACAATATGACGTGCATTGAATTTTTAAATATTTGACACCCTGTACCTTAAAACAATAACAACAACAACAAAACTCATATTCCATAAATTGTTCGTTTTACTCAGTGCTTCACATCCAAAACATAAAAAATTAAAAATTATAAAATTCAAACATGACTTCCGGTCACTTATAAAGATATGAGCCGTTTATTTTGAAAGTGGGGCAAGTCCACATTTTGTTGAAACGAGAAAATGAAGGAATAGAGAAACAATAAATGCAAAAATATACGGGATTTTGAATTTTCTTGTTTTTTGAACAAGTATTAGGGATTTTTTTTTTTTTAATTTTGACTATAAATTGTTTACCGTTAGAAAGATTATACTTTTATTTCCCTATTGTTATCATTAACTTAAATTTTTTGAAAAATGGACTTGCCCCACTTTCAAAATTAACGGCTCATATGCAATTTGACGTATTTGTCTCCATAGTGAAAAATTCGTCAAATCAAATTTTTTTTGAAGTCATATTTTGAAACAAAATATTTATAGAAAATAATTTTCTTATTATTGTTGTTTTTTATGATACAGGGTGTCAAATATTTAAAAATTCAATGCGCTTGGTACTATATTTATTGCTATAGAAAGAAAACTAATTATTCGAAAATTATAAGATTGGGCTCATTTTAAAGATTCATGAACAGGGATTATAAAATAATTATGTATAAAAATGGTGCCATCTTTTATTTCTGCCTTTTAAAAATGGCCGTCGAAAGTTTCTTTTTGAATTTTCTCCTATGTGCTTTTCTTATTTTTTTTATTTTTTTACCATTTAGACATCCTAAAAAATCAGGACAGCATCTCGTTTCATTTTCGTGTAAAATACGTATGTAATAAATTTGTAGATTGTCATACTAAAACATATTTTACAAGAATACAAAAAAAAACCGGTGTTCCAGTATTTTAATATGTTGTAAAATATTAATTGTCGAACTTTATAAAAAAAAATAGGTTTTCGAGAAAATTGAAAAAGAACATTTTGGCGGGAAATTTAAAAAAGAAGAAATTAAACAACATACTATTTTTATATTTTTTTATTAATCACTATTAACTTAACTTTAAAATAAGCTCAAAATCATAATTATCGGATAATTATTTTTATGTTTTTTGCCATAAATACAACAACATGATTATCATTTTTCTCAAAATTGGACACCTGTCTTCAGACTGTATCTTTAACAACAACAACAACAACAAAAACAAAGCATTTCAAAAACTCTCCATCATCTGATGATGATATCGACTTTGCATCATCTGTTTGAAGCCTCTGCTATCGAAGTTGACTGAAGTTGAATAATTTTTTAAAAAGACTATTTTGTTATGCTTGCCACTGAAGGCCTTTAAAATTAATAAACCTCGAAATTCTCTCAAATTAGGTGCGTTTTCCTTAAACTATTCCCATTTTTAGTGAATTTTCGAAGGGTGCCCATAACCGGATACGATTTTTTGTTTGGCCAAAAAAGATGGCTTTACAAAATTGGTCGTAAAATTTTTCTAGTTGACGGAATCAATGTGGTTACTTTAGCAAACAGTTAGTTAATGCCTGTAGCTTTCCATTGATATTCATATCTCTGCATAATATGGACTCAAAGGAAAATTATGGGTCAAAAGCAAAACTGTGCCCACAACCGGAGACTCTCCTACGTCATATAAAACTAAGTCGTTTTACCATAAGCTCCATACCGAGGTTTCAGGCATAACTATTTTATAATAAAGCACTATAAGATAATTTTTGATCATTAAACTCCATCAGCTCTATGCGTAAATTATCTGGAATCGTTATTTTTTCATTTTCCAAGAGAAATTGAAAATGCAAAATTTATAACCCAACTGCCATCAGTGGGTGTAATCGGTTACATCTATTGAAGTGCTTGCCTGAAAGAATTGAATCAACAGATACGTTTGCTATTATTTCACTTACAACAGCAATATTCAATTAGTCCACCTCCATAGTCTGCTATAAATTTACATACAGCTTTGAAATGTGCAAGCATAATATGAAAAGGTTCAAAATAAATAAATATGTTATCAAATAATGGCTGCTCACTAGATTGAATTTGCATCGCAACTTTAGCGATAGCTAAATCGTACGTAATTTGGCATTCTTTTAGTGTTTGGAGAACAACATTTTTAGAAGTAGACGATTCATTGATAGGCGTTAGATAATAAAATTTTTGTTTAGAGGTATTAAAGTCTTGTATAAACTTGCTGTTAAAGCCAACCCACATCGGAGTACATGTTCGGAATTTTTAATGCATGTGACAGGCATCCAAACTAATCTGGAATTATGGAACGTCGCTCATCTGTAGGTGATAATAATGTTTCTACCATTCATATTTTTTTACAATAACAATCCAACTAGGGAGTAATTGTATCAAACTTTCATCGTCTTTTTCGCATTTGTTTTTTGCTAAAATTTTTTGCAGTTTCATTTACTTCTTCGCCATTATCCGATATATCTTTTTGGATTTCATCTAAGATATCGTCTTCTATGTTGTCTACGAGAGGCACATTTTGACAAATTATATCAACAGTGTCGTGTAATGTGTTTTTAGCTGATGCTGTGTCAAGAAATCGATCAAAGTTATCAAATACTACTCCCGTAAATAACCCATTTATTCTAACAGTACTTTCAGGTTATAATATGGATTGACTGGAAGATGAAAATGTAGCCTCTGTTTCTAATTATTCAATCATACGGTAGCTGCTGCAGTGACCATACCTATTTATGATCTCAACAACATTTCGAGAACTCGGTATACTTTTTAGCGTCATAGCTAGTGTAATATAGTATGTTTACTACCTAGTTTTAATTTTTCCACGTGAAACATTAAAAATTAAATCTTGAGCCAATGAAGAACTTTTTCTTTCGCCATATTCAAGAACTTTATCCAAAAATCATTTTGGAATCCCATTTCCGCGTACATGTCGAATTTCACCATAATCGGTTCAGAACAAACCGAGTTCCTTCTTAATTAGCCATATTCCAGGACCTTATCCAATAAATCATTTTAGAATCCCATTTCCATCGGATATGTCGAATTGCATCACAATCGGTTTAAGAATAGCCAAGTTCCATTGAAGTTGGCCATATTCCAAAACTCATCTAATCCAGTCTTTCCTTTTATCTAATTTTCTGTCGCCTATAGGTGAGTTTTACAAAAAAAAGGTCTCGTTCATTAAGAGTTAATTCTACAGAAGCTCGAGCTTTTACGCAGTAAGACTTACCTAAAGCTGGCACCCAAATCAACATTTTTTATCAGCAATTTTCGCAAAGGCAACCCAATGATATCCGTTCCATTCTGTTAGCTTCTTATCTGACCGCCGTGCATTCGTTTTATTCTCCTTCGTCTACAGCATTATTATTTTCTTCCAGTACATCTTTACATAAAAATGATGATTTAAAATAAAAATTCCATTGTGATGATAAAATCCCAATGGCATATATACCTAAATTCTACAAGCATACATTCATACATTAGTACTAGCCGCAAAATTTGTCTTAAAATTCTTAAATACAAAGCTTTTTTTGTTTTAAATCACGCTTCTTAAGACCCAAGTGTACTTATTTATGTATGTATATTATACATTAAACCAAAATACTTTTTCACTTTTATTTACTCATTAATTAACTAGTTTGTAAAATTTACTCATTTTCTTTTGTTTTCCCTGTTTTCCACATCTTTGCCATTTCAGTTATAATAATTACGATGTAATACAACACACACACAATTTCACTGGAATTCTTATAATTTATTGAACAACAATGAAGTTCATGGTTACAAATTTAAATATACCACTACGCATTTTAATATACCATCGAACATAATCAAAATCAACATAAACCAGCAACAACACAACAACACCGATTTATATACAGAATTATAAAACGTGCGTGCGAATAAAATGTGTAAATAAAATAAAATGTTACGTGTATGTGTGTGAATTTGAAAACAAAAAAAAAATGCGATCGTATACGAAATAAAAAAACATCATAATATTAATTCGCTTTCGCGTTCTTATTATTATTGCTAGAGTATTTTGTTTAAAAAGAAAATAAAAGAAAACCTTGAACTTAAAAAACGAACTGTTTATCGACAGTTTTTTTTTTTTACTTTGGTTGTTTTGATTAAATTCATATAAAATTATTTTTGGCTTAACAAATAAAAATAAAAAAAAATTTCTTACCTTAAAGTAAGCGAAATTTTATACACATATCGCGAAAAAAAAAACAAAAAATCATCAAAAAAAACGAATTTTTTTGTTGTATTTATGGAGTAATTGTGGTTTAGCGATATTATTTTGGTTGTTTTTTTACCATACTTTACTTTTTAAAAAATGTTTCAAGGTTAGTTCATTATCCTTCATAAACAAAAGATTAACCAAATACAAAATTGCTTATAAAAATGTGTTTCGAAACCATCTGTTAAATCATTTTTTTTGTTTTTGGTTTTTTTGGGCCAAAAGAAAATGAAAAACACAGAAATAATTGGAGTGTAGATGGAGGAAAAATATTTGTTAACCCTTTGCTGTTGTACACAATGATTAGACTGAAAATTTGTGACTTTAGTGAAAGTTGTTACGTATTGCTTTTAAAAGTATTCATTAGTATTCAAACATGGTTAGGGCAGTGGTTCGTACTCGGTACTTACTTTCTTTTCAAACACTAATCAAACTCGGGGCTTAATTACGAAACGAAACAAAAATAAAACACGAAGATTATAAATTATCCAAGTATTTTTATATCCGACAATTTTTGTATTTTTCTGACATTTAGCTGAAAACATGAATTTTTTTTCCGAATGTTGGCCAAAAAAATCGGAAAATGATGAAATTTGGTTTGCAACTTTTTTTTTCATCATTTTCCGATTTTTTTGACCAACATTCGGAAAAAAAATTCATGTTTTCAGCTAAATGTCAGAAAAATACAAAAATTGTCGGATATAAAAAAATCGGAAAATGATGAAATTTGGTTTGCAACTTTTTTTTCATCATTTTCCGATTTTTTTGGCCAACTTTCATAGTAAATCTTATAATAAGTCGGACATGATTGCTGAAAAAAGTCGGTGATGAATTCAGTTTTGTTATACTTGGGTAGTGTTGCCACTTTACTACAATTGTAGTAGAAATCTACATTTTTGAGAACAGTACATACTTTTAATTTCTATACCCGTAAGCGATTGATTTGGGTTGTCATTACGTCTTAAATTTTAAATGATAAATACCGTTTCATTGCCTTTCCAGTTTAAGTTGGAATTTTCTGGTTATTTAGATTTGGCTAGTTTTATAGTGTACCAAAATTTACTGGTGGTTTTAAAACTATTCTTGATAAGATAAGCTAACCATTATCTTCGTTTTATAATCAGCATCTTTGTAATTTTCCCAACTCGCTTTTGAAAAACGTGTATCTATTTTGAGGAATTATAAAGATTACTAGTCTTATTAGTCATTTTGAACAAAAATTACTGGTATATGATAAACATGTGATTAATACGATTATATGATTTATGAACAGCTGATAACAATATTTATATATTATAGTAGGTAATCAGGTTATCACAAATAATGAGATTTACAGTACTAAGTATACTAATTGATATTATTTTATAGGTGGAAGCTCATGCTACAATCAACGTGTATTTCGAACGGTGCGGTCATTAATCACTGCCTCCACTATTGTTACATTCAAATTGAAATGTATATTGTGATTTATTTGCTTATGATAAAGCAGAAAAGTGTCTGCAAAAAAAAGCATCTTGTGAAGTCTATAAAGCTCTGGAATTTGCAAAACAAGATAAGTTAAACAAATTCTGACGATTTCTGATATAAATATTGACTGATTTTTGAGGACGATGTTGAAAATTTGTATTAAAGCAAAAATTTTGTTTTTTAGAAAAGTACTGTAAAAGTTGTTAGAGACGAAGAATCTAAGATATTTTGTTTAACATTTAAATTGCTAATTTTTAAATTGCAATACGGGTCTTGTGATATATCAATCGAAAGGCATTATTATTTTAAAAACAATAGTGTATACAATTTTTTCTTTCAACCAACAATTTATTTATTTTACTGTCAAAAAATTGTTTAGTATCCAGTTCGACTGAAATGAAATTTCCACTGGTCTCCAAATTTATATTTAAAAATTTAAAATTGAATGCAGCAGGCATTCGAAAAAAAGGGATAGAAAACTGAAATATGATGAATTATCAAAATTTAGCTCCACATTTAAGGTGCTATTCCATGGGTTGGGAATATTGTACTGAATAGTAAAATTAAAGGAAGAACAAAATATATATTTGCTAGATGGGGGAATGAAACAAAAAACCGAATCAGTAAAAAAATATTTGTGTCTGCAGTTGTGACACTCCTCTAAAAAGTATCAAATCGAGAACTTTTTATAGGAGTGTCACTAACACACGTTCATCAAATTTGTATATAATGAAAAATAATTTTCGCACACACTAATAATTTTAATAGGATGACGATTTTATGGTAGAGATATTTTAAAATTTTTTATTCTATGGCGGAAATTGTTTGAAAAAATAAAATTCTGATATGAGTATTAATAATATTTAATTTATTAGATAATTTTGAGACGAGAAATAATCGAATAAATACCAAATTACTAAATACCTAATTTTTTTTAGCAATTATTGGTTATGTTTTTGTTTAGTGTCAAATTTCCCCTTTTGCTATAAAACGATAAAAATAAAAAACACAATTGACGTTTGTTTCATCAAATTTTTATTCCGTACATACTAACAAATTTATTTGTACGTGGGGAACGTGATAATTTTTATTTAATCATCAACAAATGGAATTTAATCAACAAATCGAGATAAATTAAAAATGTGAGTGAATAGAATTCTGTGGTTGATGAGAATTCTGTGAATTTATCGTATTTTTTGTACTTCTAGCGATTGTAAAGAGTACAATGTAATTGGATTCGATTGTGAATGGTTAACAGTTGGTGGTTCACGTCGTCCAGCAGCACTAATTCAATTGGCCATACATAAAGGATTATGTACTTTAATAGTTTAATTCGATTTTGCCACTTGAAGAGAATTCCACCGGAATTAAGAGAAATCCTTGAAGACAATAATGATATTAAGATGGGCGTACCACGTCATGATGATACAGCTTATTTGGCCAAACATTACGGAGTATATATAATCAGCACGCTAGATTTGCGTTATGTTGCACAGCTCACTGGATTTAAGCACGGTGGACTAGCCAATTTAAGTTCGAGTCTATTAAATGTTGAGCTGGATAAAGAATGATGTATTCGATACTCACTAAGATTGGAAGGCACTTACACTAAATGACCGGCAAATCGTTTAAGCCGCGAAGATGCTCATGTCGCTATCGAATTTTTTCAAAAAAAAAAATGGAGACTTCTAAAGTAAATCGTGCTTAGCTCACGAGAAAATCAGATCTTCCTAGAATTCTACTGTTGTGTATCCAGTGCCATCAGACCAGTAATATGAGCGATCTCCGCGTTCGTTACAAATTAACGATAATCAACTTATGGACATCGAGATACTAAATATGAAGAAAATCAATTCAGCAGCGCGAGCTTCAGTCAGGCAGATTTACCCTAACGATGAGCTATCCGATGCATTCTTTAATTATTTATTTGACCTTCCGCATAGCGAAAAATTACAAAACTTTGTATCCCATGGTGAAAAGTCGTTGAGCATTTCAATAATAAAAAAAAACGTTATAAAATGTTGGCCTAGTTGAATTTGGAAAAATGTGGCTCCAATATTTCATACAAATAATAAAACCACAATTTTTACCCCCACTCTGCTCTGTAACCCATAATAGCGACCGACTAGAAATTCGTGCGGAAGAGAGGCGAATCGAGCTAGAGGATATGCTAGACCCTGCACTATTAAAATCAAAACTGGATAATTCAAATTCAGAGAATAATAACGTGTCTCAAGACACGACTATTACGACACATAATTCGATGGCCGACGATGAAATAGAACGAATGATGAAAATTTTAACCGAAACACGCTTAGTTTGGACACTACGATACGTTAAGTAATTCAATTTTATCATTGGAGCATGATTACGATTCGGACGATTTATAGATTCATTGTTGTCGCAACCAAGGTCACTATCGGGAAATTTATCCGATGAATTTGAAGAGGGAATGAATTAAATGTGTTACATATTTCTAAATTGTATCATTAAAATTAATAAATTTTATCGATTATATAAATTCAAATGTCCTACGTTAATCGGTCGTGTCTCGGACACAAGCTCGTCGGTTTTTTTCTTCTTTTTTTGGCGTATTTTACTATTCAGTCAAATATTCCCATGGAATAGCACCTTTATTGAACATGAAAATAAAATCTTGGGAAAATTATGTACTATAATTACCCAAGTATTTTTATATACGACAATTTTTGTATTTTCCTGACATTTAGCTGAAAACATGAATTTTTTTGAAAATGTTGGCCAAAAAAATCGGAAAATGATGAAATTTGGTTTGCAACTTTTTTTTTTCATCATTTTCCGATTTTTTTGGCCAACTTTCATAGTAAATCTTATAATAAGTCGGACATTATTGCTGAAAAAAGTCGGTGATGAATCCAGTTTTATTATACTTGGGTAGTAACCACGACCAAAGTAGAGTTCCAGTTTAAACTTGCGCGGATTTAAATGAAAGCGAAAGATCATAGTCTATGTCTATATCGTATTTTTTTCGGTGAACGGATGCATCCATAATCGAATTCCGTATTCACCTCAAATTTTCGACGAATTTTTTTGTCTGTGGTAACCTAACTCACTTCGTTGTGTTTTAGTTTTTTATTTTGTGACTGCCAAAAATTTTGTGTATGTGCGCAAACAAGAATTTTAATATTTCTGTGTTATTTAAGCCACTTTTGCTGTTTGGTAATGACGTCATGTCGGTTGATTTTCTATTTATCATGTGGCAAGATTCTCCGACAATAATCAATAAAAGCAATCCTTTTTGCCTTAAAGCAATAATCTGAACCAGGAAGACAAAATCGAGTTTTTCAATTATTTCAGGGCCTACTTAAAGTTTTGTTTTTCAATTTTTTCTTTTACATGATAAAACAAAAATTAATCGTGATTTTAAAGCCTACTACTGCGCCTAATAACATTTTACAGGGATTGTAAGGATCTTTAGATTTTAGAAGGATGGTCCAAAGGAAAGTTTATGAAATTTTTTTTTTGTAATATTGTAAAAATACCTTTCAATTAATTTACCACATGACCATAATATTACAATTTACAAATTAGACGGATTATAGCGTCGCTGCGCCAAATGATCATTTGAAAAAAAATGTTTTTTTCTTTGTTTCCAACCAATTAAACAAAACTCCCATTAATATTATATTGTATCTCTTCTTTTTTATAAGAAAACGCGTGAGTTAACTTAATCAAACATCCATCGTATAATTACTTAACCCCTTGTGAACCATGAATAATTAAACATTTCTTTGCAAGCACTCGTTAATTAAAAAGAAATTCTCATAATTAGATTCTAATTTATCGATACATATATTATTTACTTCGGCTTTATCGATAATTTACCGATAAATTGGAATCTCTGCCCGTAATCAAACTTGTTATAACATGAAAACTTTTAATGAAATGAATACTTCGATATAAATATACCTATGAAGAGCGAGAGAGTGTAAATTTCAAAATGAATGGAAAGAAAAAAAAACGTAATAGTATTCGTCACAAATATTTTGGTTTGGTAAATTTATTCGCTTTGATTTTATTTTGTCTTTCATAGTAAAGTCGCTTTCGTGAAATTTATCGATGAGTTTAGCATGGCAGAATTAAAAATACCTAATCACGACGTGATCACGAATTTTATTTCGCTCTTTCGCATTGCTTATACTTTACTTCCCCCCCCCCCCCCCCCCTCTGTTATACGACTGAGACTGAGCACTCCAAGACCAATAAATACGGTGGTGCTCTCTCTTATACCTAACCGTGATCATCAGTTTATACCATAATTCGTAAAAAAAGAACGAAAAAAAACGAACATTGTAATTTGATCTTATGGTTATGACTACGATAAACAAATTTAAAAAGCTGATAATTTCGTTTTTTATGCTTTATATTTTTGTTTCATGTTTTTAACGTGCCATCTCAAACAAAATATCTCGATTGCTCACGCAAAGTACAACTAGGCCTTTCTTGCAACTTGATCATCGAAAAAAGAGACAGCCGAAAATAAACGATTTAAAATTTAGCTTCGTTCATATTCGACAGGCAGAAATATGTGTATTTTTCTCTTTCTTGCCCATCAAACTAGAACAAAATTGAACTGGGGGTCAATTCTCGTTCCGTGAAAAGTATAATGAAAAGTTGTTTCAGTGAGAAATGCACATTTTCGATTCATGTTCCTTGAGAAGGAAACAATGGCCTCAAAATCTTTTCATATGAATAAAACTTTCTCACCAACCATTTTGGCAGTGAGAACATCATAAATATGGAAATAAAATTTTATGATTCACTTTAAAATTAATTTATATGTAAAGCCTCCAAATAATTAATTTAGTTAAGTTTTAAAAACAATTTGGCCATTTTTATAATTTATTTTATATTTTGACAGACAATGACGAAAACAATCGCTTTTAATCTATACGTTATCATTTATTTAGCTAATATTTACTCCATTTGCTGTATCATCTAGCGGAAATATATATGAAACTCGATAAAATGTGTGATTTCAGTGCGGCTTACTATAAAAATAACTTATTCAGCGTATTTTCACGATTCTTTTCATTTGGACAACGAGAATCGCATATTGTTGTTGCGTGAATAGATTCAAATGAAAACGACGTGATGGAAACCAAATGGAAAGATTTTTTGTCATAAAACGAGAATTGACCCCCTGAGTAGTGCAATATTTAGTATTCCTCTGATTTTTCTTCCAATTTATTACAAGAACTAACCAACGATGTCTTACTATAATGTAAATAATCAATAAGACTGATTTACAAAATAAAAAAATTATGTTAAAGGGTGAAATAAGTATGTAGCATATTGGTTATCTTATCAAGAGGTTGAGAAAGATTTTACTTATTTTAAAATTGGTGCGGTGACCAAAACTGCTAAAATCTTATACATACTTTTGATTTTGAAAGATCACATCAGAACCTTGGAAGAACGATTAAATTACTAAAGAGTTTTCTTTGACTGGTACAAAATTTAGTTTAGGGCAACCCCAAGCTATTTAATATTAGGTACATAGCATATAGGAGGACAGGTTCGCGTGAAGCATACTCGCCTGTCTCAGTAAATCGGAACTAACAGGCAAAACAAATTAACGTGACTTTTTATCTATCCGGTTTCGATTTTTTTTTTTCAAATCTATTTACTTTGGCATATCATTTGAATAAGTTGCTTTTAGTAAATAAAAGCTGGTTCCGTCACTTGTGCCGTAAACTAGATGCCCCACAATCTAATCTAATCTAACGATTTCATTTTTTTTTATTATCTATAATATATTATAAATTATTATTATGATGCACTTTATGTGTTGATAATGCAATGTAATCTTGAGCTTTTTTTCAAGTCATTGTAAATAATGTATATAAGGGGGCAGCAACTGTTAAAAATCTCCTTATAAATGTTTTAAAAGACTGAGTATCGCAATAATCTTTAAAGATTGAGAGAGATTTCGAAATTCTGATCGATCTTTTTCGCATGCGACAATATCTATTGTCGCGTTTCTCAACGAGATTGAACTTTTAGGAGCCGTTAGGTGATAGTTAATGACCTCCACCTTTTTGATTCAAGACATAGAGATTATTGAAAATGGGTAATAAACTAAATTGTTATTAAATTACCAAAAAATAGAATTTATAACTATAGAAAACGTTTATCGAGATCACTCTGATTTTTTAGATAGAGAAGTCTAGGCATATAGGGTTCGTTTTGGTTATCGGAATAAAAAACAAAGGTTTTAACATAATTATTGTTTTCAGCAGCGGCTGCTGATTTAAATTTTGATGCATGCCATATTATCGAATTAATTTTTTAACAATTTTGTACATAACTGCCTTCGGTTTGATAACAACATATCCTTTGAGCAAATTCTCAGCATATTACACATTTGCTCAAAAAATTAGGAACTCAAATAATGCGTACAAAATCGGCCACGAGGCGGCCTGATTTCAAGATTTAGTGGTTTTATAGATTTTTTAAAAGTAACGTTTAATTTTGTACATTGGAAATGCCTTATCGAGAAAGTTTCTTGAATTTTGACGCTATGTTGCATCAAATGTTACCGAATTTTATCTTCGATATTTTATGTGATTTGTTCGAGATTTGATTGATTTACAAAATTATTCAAGAGTTTCGATAATATTTAGTTAAGAGTTTAAGAGTTTGTTTAGATTGGATTAAGCATAGCATTGAGTTAGGTGAAATTCTCGAAATCTGAGATTTTTGGATTAATCTACATAGATGTGATTCAAAATTATCAACTTTAAACTTTTAGAATTTTAAGATGATTGGAGATTATTCTAGATTTTCGAACTCATTCATTGTCAAATGCTGTTAGATGCGATATGTTGCAGAATTATAGTGATACATCGATATTTTCGAGGCTTTCAGAATATTTCAGATATGCCTAGTGTATTATGAAATAGGAATTGTTGGAGATTTTATTATATTTGGTTTCAGTCGAGTTGGAATTGAAGTTGAATTAACCCTTAAATGACACATGGGGTCCAGTGGACCCCAGACCTTTTTCAATCGTACATATTTAAATGTTTCCTCCGGAAATGCATCTCGTGCCCCCCCCCCCGGCCCTCTCTTGCTACAGTTGAGATATTGCACTACCTGTTTACGTACTCAGCGCAAGCCGGTTGACCGCTAGCAGCTGTGTAGAAAGGTCCAAAATCACGGTGATGTCCAACGAACCCCAGTGTCCCACACGTGTATTTGTGTGAAAATCGGAGTCATTTTTAGGCATTCAACTCTAACAGACATAGAGCGAGAGAGATGCCTTATATCCCCGCTGTTGATATCTGTCTGTAAACAAAGTAATTCGAAAGGTACTTATCCGATTTTCAGACAAGAAAAATGTGATATGACTAAGATCCCTAGGTGATCGGATTTGATAAAAATTGAATGAAAATATTTGTATTGTATACGAAATAATTTTTTAAATTTGTTTTTGCCGTTTTTTGTGTTGTTTTATTGTTTTTGGTCGTGAGTAAGATTGCGTTCGATGTTAAAATTTGTTTAGTTTATCATATTTCTTTTAATTTTGACGTACTATTAGATGGCGTATAATTTGCGGAGTCGAGCCGTCCGAGAAGTGCCAGTAAGCCATGATGAGCATCGTGAACCCATCGACGAAACATCTTCAGGAGGAGAAGATAACGTGTTTGAGGACAGTAAAGACAAAGATTCAGACTTTTCGATGTGCAGTGCTCCAGAGAGTGCCATGGAAGTATACCAAAAAGATATGGAAGAGAGTGCTTTAGATACGGAGAGCGTCACGGAGAGGTACTATTTCAAGGGTACACCGCTAAATTTTTAGCTAAAAATATTGAAAATTAAAAAAATACGGTTATTTTATGTAAAACAAGCCTTTTTTTTATTTTTTTCACAAACATTTTTTTTTGGTATCATAAAATTAAAATTTCATTAATGTAATAATTTGAAATGGGGACGAAGGGCCGAATTTCAAAGAGCCGAATGCCGAAGGGCCGAATGTCGAAGGGCCAAATGTCGAAGGGCCGAATGGGTCAAAGGACCGAATGGGTTGAAGGGCCGAATTTTTTTTGTTTATTTTTTGTTTTGTTTTTAGAAATATAATTTTTTAAATTTGTTGTTTTAAGGAATATTTTGCAAATTTTTTTATCAAATATAAATAAATTTCTTATGAATTTATGTATTTTATTATGTTTAATTTATGGATATTCTATCGACAAAAATATTGCATTAATTTTGATTGTTTATAATTTGTGTTCCACGTATCCAGCAGGGGTAAATTTTGGTGAAGGAAAATTTTGTCATACGCCACGTGGGACATATGTATATATTATAGATAGGTTCATGGTACATTCATTATGTTTTTCTTAGATATCTTAATCTTATTATTCCTTTTGTTATTATATACGAGCGCAATACTTTTTTGTCGTTAGAATATCCAAACATTAAATATAATAAAATACATAAATTCATAAGAAATTAATTTATATTTTTAATTTATTTGAAGTTACTATTTCCGAAAAATTGTAAGCGAACCTACTTAATCCAATTTTGAACTGATGAGCTTATGATTATGAAAAAATCAATCCTTCTCATCAGGCCGCGGCGACTGGACTGATTATACCACAATTTACTTTTTATATATACAGAATGTGATATGTGCAAGTTGTATTAGCGAATTATACTAATACAGGTAAACTCTCTTACAAATTTTTCTTCGTCACATTCACACAATTCTATAACTGTGTAAGGAAATTTTATCAATTAACAATTTTTTTTTTAGAAATTACACGAATTAAATTAAAAAAATTGTTAATTGACATTAATTTATATTTGATAAAAAAATTTGCAAAATATTCCTTAAAACAAGAAATTTAAAAAAATTTAATCCTAAAAACAACAAAAAATAAACAGAAAAATTCGGCCCTTCGTCCCATTCGGCCCTTCGACCTATTCGACCCATTCGGCCCTTCAAACTATTCGGCCATTCAACAGTCGGCCCTTCGACATTCGGCCCTTCGACATTCGGCCCTTCAACCCATTCGGCCCTTCAACCCATTCGGCCCTTCGACCCATTCGGCTCTTTGAAGTTCGGTTCTTCGACATTCGGCCCTTCGACATTCGGCCCTTTGATATCATTCCAATAATTTAATCTCCTTTAGTAAGCTTTAAACTATATTGGAAAAAATTGTCAAAGCTAAATATAGAAAAACTCAAGGTATAATAGGTAATTTTCATGCCGGGGGTCTTAAATACCCCAGTGTGGCATTTAAGTGATTTTTCTTAAGTGTGTCATTTAAGGGTTAAGCTTAGCACTAAGTTACATGACCTAAAAGAGATTAGATACCAGAAATTTGAGATTTTGTTTAGTTTAATCTAAATTTCCGAAATTGAAAATTGGCATCGAAGCTCTGGTAAGAAATTATTCGACATTCATGTGATTTCTTAAGATTATTGTATTATTCTAAGTTTATTCAAAGTTTTTGGGTTTATTCGAAATTTGTTGTTAATAACCCTATTTTTCAGTCCCTTCTGGAAAATGCATTCGATTTTATTTGCAACCATTTTTATGCTTCGAATCTAAAACACAGTTTTGTTGATCGACAATTTTGTTATATGTTGTAGGTTGATCGGCAGCAATAAATCGGAATTCCAAAAACGTGGTTTGGCTACTGATTTTCCTCAATATTTGCCCGGAAAAGTGATATGTTTGGGAAAGAATGGTTCTAGTTCAATGTGAAAATAACCATTCCAGCCATAGTAACATATTAAACGACCCACACAAGAAACGATGGATCATTAATCGTATCGTTCGTTAGTATTTAATACTAAAAATCTGTTGTACAACTTGCCTTATGCTGTGTTTAGACTAGGGATTAGTAATCTCGATTTACTAGCAAATTTAAAATTTCTTACAGTGTGAGCAACTTATTATTATTAAGTTAATCCTGTTTTAATTATAGACTAAAGTAATCGTCAACAAATTGATGAATTTTGTCTGTAATGCAATGTTAGAGCGAAATAATTTTTTATTAGAGGCGTTAATAAATTCAATTATTGTTTAGTTTGTCATTTCGTTAACATTAGCAGACCGGAAAAAATCTCTTTAAAATTTAATAATAAAACATTTGACTAATAGATTTTCTATGACTTATTTTATGCATAGACAGCTATATAACCTAGCTACCCTAAAAACTGTGCGGCACCTTCGGGACATCTCCAGGATCAGCTCTAAAAAATATTTAGAACATGAAAAATCAGTCAACTTTTAAATTCTCTGAAATATAGTAAGGTTCAAATGGTGTGAAACAAATCTTATATTTTTAAATGTGGATACAAGTCAAGTGATCACTTATTGTAGGTCTAGGCTTCATTTAGTTTTTTATTATTCTCTCAACCACCATACATTAAACGATTTTTTTCTTAACTCTGATTTAAAGTTTAACTACCCTTTTTAACTCACTGTACATATCATTTGTGCAGTCTCCATTTTACGACTCTCACTCAAACCAGAATACAGAGCATTCAAAAACAGTTTTTGTTATTCGTTCTTAATAAATTTCCATCGTAATAACTACAGGTTACCGCCCTACATTGACCGATGCCATCTGTTGGGTCTCTAAACCATAGCCTCTACGACAAATAGTAACCACACCTTCCATAGTTCTGTAATGCGTACTCAACCCGATCTCAATAACATCGTGGAATATGTTTATTGTACGTTGTGCTATTAAATATCGACTACTCAGTGTGCGGCGGGCCCGACCTTCTCTGATTACGACACATCTATACATCTAGAAATTTCGAAAAGTTTGAAATATTTCGAAACTTTAAAATTAAGAAACTTCAATAACTTCCAAATTAATAATTTATAAAAGTCGAGTATAATTAGAAATTATATACTTATCACTAAATTTTGTAGAAATTTTTAAAATTTCTGGTAATTTCAAAAGGGACTACGTTTTGTGAAATTTTCAAAATAGCAAAATCTTGAAATTTAGTTCATATTTTCAGTGGCATTTCTTAAATTTTAGGCATTTTAAAATAACATTTAATTTTGATAGCTTAATGTTAAGCACAATTTTCTAGAGATTATTCTCGCATTTTTAGTTTATGCTGGAATTTCGCATAAAGTAATTTTAAAGCTTAGTAAAAGAAAGAAAGTAACGCAACAGGTTTTAAAAGAGAACTAACGAAATAGGTTCTTTTGTATATTATGGCATTCTCGATGTTTTCATTGTTTCCCTATACAGTTACCGTAACCTAACCTTCTGTTGCTACCATTCACAAAATCTTAACGGATAAAAACCTCCTATTGTCATGTTATCTAATCAGTATACATAAAAAAATAATTAGTTAGGGGCACGAGTTATCTTCATGAATAAATTTCAATATCATTATCGATTGTCAAAATATTGTGAGTGCATTTATAATCCACAATACTTGACAACAACAAATAATTTCAAACTCTCTCAAAACCGCTTTAATCTAAATTCGGACTGACTGTCACAATGGTGTGTGTATGTGTGTGTGTATGCGCGCCCAAAATACAAAAAGTCAAAGCTAACAAATTATCAAACACATACATACTATACTATACTATATAAGACAATTTTTTTTTTATATTATTTGTCGTCTGCGCGATTATTTTCGCGATTTTTACATTAAACTGCACAAAAATTAAACATGCCGTTGTCATCAAAATCATGATTGTGTTGTTGTTTTTTGTAAACTTGAAATCATTTTTTTTTTTGTAGTTCAAGGAATTTAATTATAATTTGGTTAATATTCTATAAATTATTTCAAGGACAAGGCTGATACCACTCCACACTGTGAGAGTGGGGTTTAAATTTCACATTCGGCATTTTGTTGTTTTACAGTTTTTGTTTGTATTTTTGTCTTTTTATCATTTTTTTTTCGTACTTATTCGTAAGCTACATTTTTTGTTATCATATAAAGAAATTGTTGGTTGTTGTAGTAATTGGTGAACTATAGTAAAAAATTTACATATCTAATGGGATACACGCACATGTGTCTGTTATTATAAGTACATTTAGTAATTTAGTATCGTTCATTGACCCAGTATTTTCGTTATCTTCCACAGCCAAAAAAAAAAAAAAAAATGAATGTATTAAGTCAAATACAATCGTATATAAAATAAATAGGAACTGGGTTTATGTCGCGTAAATAAAAAAAAGTTGATGTTAATTTACATTTTGTTGAATGCACATATTTTTCAATAAATTCGTAATACTCATGTTAGCTGTATATTGGCTTAAGTTATAAGAAAAAAACCAATGTCACAAAATACGGAAGTTGGATGAAAAATAAAATTTCGCATTTGGTTAAATTTTCTGGACATATAAAACCACCTATTTACGATACACCTACATTTAATTGTACGATTGATCAAATTGCGCATTTGAATTTAAATCGGAAGTTTACTTTCACTAAACACACAGAGGTTGACAACCAAATTTTGTCTCCGGTTTTTGTTTTGCTTTTGCAAACCATGTATCATTCAAAATTCAAAAATAAATTCTCCTAACGGTTACTATTAGCTAGGTAGCTGTAAAATGTATGCAGTGATATACTAATTCAGCCTGAAGATGCAACACATGAAAACATACTGTGTTCACACTGCACCTCTACATGATATGCATAAAATTATGAGATTTACCTATGTATGACTAACATTTTATTGTATGCATACTAGATGAGCAAAATTTTAAATATTTTGGTTAGGATTTTGTTTATGTTAGTGCCTAATGATCTGTTGCTCACTTGAAACTTTTGATGACACATAGGTATATCCCCATTCCCTTTCTTTAGTTTAAAGGCAAAGAGGTAAGAAGCGAGATAATGATGTGTTACACTGCATACTCGTGGCTGAATGATATCCGAAAATTAAAAAACCAAAACAAAAGCTTCTCTTTGAAACTGAACGGTATAAATAATTTGTTATTAAAATTGTGTAACTTTCATCTGATTCAGATCAAATAATGTGTCTCGTTTTATTAGGAATTGATTTCAAGATACCTTTATCAAGGTTTCAAGATTATTTGAGACTTATCGAGATTTTTGAGGTTTCGTTGAGTGTTGATTATTCAAGATTATTCGTGATTATTCGAGATTTTCGAGTTAAAGGATAATTGTTTGCATCATATTACCTATTATTCGAGATATTTAGACCTTCCGAGATTACTCGAGGTTTCACAGAAATGATTTTGGTATGCATTAGGCTACAGATAATTCAAGATTTTCAACATTTTTCGAATTTTTCTTTAGATATTTGTATTGAAAATAGCTCCTGCTCGCGGTTGTTAGTTAATATTTCGAGATTTTCAAGATTATTCGTGATTATTCAAAATTTTGAACAAATACATTTTTCTTATCATGTCGTGTTGCGGAGGCACTGAAGAAATTCCCGGGTAATCTCGCTTTTCACCAAATGTGTTGGGATCGATTTTTGTCTGTTAGGCGATATCTGTTAATATAAGAAACAGACATTGGTCCTATGATGGCAAAATGTATGGCTCTGGTCCAATGTGTCACCGTTAGACCATTATTGAGTTTGGATATACGGGGTGACCGTCTTTTAAAGAACCACTCAAATAACTCCCAAGGGAAAAGTTGCACAATTTTTAGGGGGTTAAATGACGCCCTATAACTTGACCTTAAGGTCAAATTTCAAGGACAAGTCGCTCTTTTTTAATGGAACACCTATTTTTGACTCTATATTCTGAAAGCGCGTGAAATTCTATGTTCAGCCATATAGTATTATCTTTTAGAATCCAGATTGTTTCCATTAAAAAAACGACTTGGGCTTGAAATGAGCAAGCAGCTCCAAATGATGATTTGTATTTCAAATAATTTGTATTTTTTTGTTCATCGGTTTATGAAGCATTTATCCAATTCCTGCATGTGTCATCAACAAAAGTAGTGTGTCTGAAATTCGAAAGTGACAGCAACAACAACCAACAATTTCTTTCAAGCGTTTCAAGTAGTCGTTCATCTACAAATGACGTGCACTTTTTGGACTTAGGGGTTCGACCTCAGATTTTGCGAAGAGATAATTGCGACTACTTCCTCGCTCGTTTTTTCCTCTATTTCATTTTATTTGTAATCCTTTGTTTATTTGGACAGTTGTCTGCTACTTCTGGGCCGGCAGGAAAGCAGGCTTTGTTGAGTTCACACATAGGTCCCAGGACTCTTGAACTAATTCCACTTTTGAGGTGTCCTCAAAACCTTTGAAAGATTCCACACCACCTCTTTTGGATAAAAGCCTGTTGCTTTGCTTACTTTGTACGTCTGCTCATTAATTCTGTTGCTGACACCTAGTCGATTTATAGGACCAAAAAGTTCAAGATGTCCTTCCTTTACTTTTTCACCAAACGGAACGCGTTAGTCCTTCGTTACCCACCGCTCTGCGCCTTCCCATTGTTTGACTTTGAAACTTTTTTCATCTTACATTCTATACTGCTTTATAAGTTAAATCGAAAACATGGGTTTGACATTATCGTCTATCAATTTCTCAATTTTCTCGTAGATGGATGTGGTAGACACCGTACAGTGGGCAAAAATCTGCCTACACATCAATTTTCAAGCGATCTGAATATTTTTTTTTTAAATCACTCTGAAAATAGTAGGCTACAAAATAGTAGGCCTAAATTCTCAAAATGCAACATTTTTGGACTAAATTAGTTTTCTGGGATTGAAGAGCGTGTAGTTGGTTGGCATTGAATTATCAAATGCTCGAGATTATTCGACATCCCCAAGTTATTTTTTCAAAAAAGATGAGACGCCTATATCAACGATTTTTAGTGGACTTTCAAGATTATTCTAGATTTCTAATTTTGGGAAAGTTCAAAATTTCGAGATTATTCGAGCTTTTCAGGAATACTCCAAAGAATTGTCCGATTATTCGAACTTCTCAACGTTATTCGTGTTTCTATATTTAGGGGTTTAAATTCTTTGAGTTATAGCAAATTTTATACTCAAATAAACAAGATATAGGTAACATTATTGTCTGCAGACAATATTTTTGTTAAGCTGCTGATGATACTCGTATGTCTTCAAATAAATGATTTTTTTTAAAATAATGAGAAAGATTTTTAAGAATATGCTGATCAAGGGTCTAGTTGATCGATTGTAGATTCTCCTCTTTCACAAACAATAATTTGCTCTCTTATTTTCAATTAAGTGCTAAATTCAAGAATGATATATTAGAAGATTGTCCAACTCTTATGGAGAGTAAACATGCTGGTCCTACGCTTTATTTTCTCTTTGAATCTTTATTTTCTCATTTGCTTTTATATACTATACAGCAGTGATATTAAAGATTGCACTGAAACGAACCGATTTGCTTTCATCACACTATGAGCAGAACGTTTATTTTGATTTTGACTGTAGAACAAACAAAACTAATAAATTTCAAAATCATTTTGTGTGAGTGCTACAAATGTTTAATACTATGGAAAGTAAAAGAGAGAGATATATAATAGCACGTGCATTTGTATTGATCGTACGTTATTGATTTTGTATCTCATTCATTCATTCAATCAAGCCGATTAAAATAAACGAAATGCTAGATGAACCAGCTATGAGTGAAATAAAATTATATTACTATACGAAAAAAAAGAAAGATATAGAGACTGGTCCCTACGCTTTATTAAATTCGAAAAAAAGAGAGTAACGTTTTTAGAGTTGAATAATCTTGTAATATATCATTCTTGTGCTAAATTGAATTATTTTCTCTGTTTAAACAGAGAATGGAAGTTTTTGCGTGTGGTAATTTGATGTATGAAAATTAATCAAAAAAACGAGCCAATACAATGAGGTTTGCTTTATCAGCAAAAGGGGTTGTATAGGTATGAGAAAATTTAAGTTCTACCAGTTATTGAAAGTGCTTGAGAAATACTTTATTTTAAATCCCAAACATTGTTTTCTTATGGGGATATTTAAATGATCGGATATACGTAGGACGTGGACAACCCACAGAATTTGAATGATTTGAAAAACACGTTTCGTACAAAAGTTAATGAAATTTTTACAGCTCAGAGTTATACAAAATTTAACATCAAAAGGATAAATACAATTATCAGTATAAATGGTGGGCATATTACTAATCAGTAATTTGTAAGTAATTATGTAGCCGTTAGTTCGGTTCTTTTAGCAAAATAAGCTTAAATGGCTAAAATTTAAATATTTGCTTTATAATTTACTAAAAATAGTTCTAGTTTGAACGTAACACCTTGTACAATTATCTAAGTAAGCGTAATTTCTTTACTAGAATGCCTAACCCAAAAGGGGAAGCTGTTTATTCAGGAAAATTCTCAGTTGGCAGCAATATTTCATTTTCAATAAGTAATGTATGATTATATCAGCATATTGAAAACTATCATTATGTCAATTAATTCAAACGAAATTAATGATTCAAAAGTTATTCACTACTTTGAAATAATTTGTTCGTTTCGAAGTCTGCAGTTAATATTAAACACTTTCTCTCACTGATAAACAATTTCGATGTCTTCTGATCAATTTATGCCACCAATATGAGTGAGGATTGACTTCAATGAAATGATCAAATTTTACTAAGCCCCGTAACTTAAAGCATGGACACACTTCTATGTTACAGTTCTCAATTCTTTTGTCGTAACAAATATTTCATGTCAATAACTGAAAATGTAAACAAATTATTTTACACAGTCAAAAATAAAATAAATAACTCGTGAATCGTGTAAACGCTAAAGTACAGTAAATACATATGATAAGAGATGGTGTTGTAAAATTTATTTGATTATTTTGCATTTGTAAATTACAAACGTTTTACTTGTAAAAACCTGTGTAAATTACAGTGTGTAATTTACTCTCGCAACTGTGAGGACTATAGCTATAGTCTAGTAAAACGGTACCTAGAAATTGTGGTAAACAAAAAAATGATGGTTTTGGATCTTGGCAAGCATATTGTTTTACCTTCAAATAGAATAAACAATCAAAAAAGTTTAGGACACAATCGACGTCCATGCCCTTTCCATAGGGTGTTAAATGTGGTAAAAACTTTGTTTTTTTTTTAAATCTAACTAAAAATTTGCAATAGAGTCTTGAAATAAAAGTTGTAGCTATGGAGATTACAAACATTTTGGTTCAGTTTTTTTAATTTTTTACGATTACAAAACACCAAGTTTCTGCCTTTTATACACACAGAAAAAAAAGTGATTACCGTAACACCGAATTGGTGTTACATGGTATCTCACCGGTCGGATATTCGAAAATTGCATCCGATCAGATCTTCTAGTTTTGATGATACAAAAGACTTTTTTGGATAACTTAATTGACACTGAATCGTACAAATGATAAATCTTTTCCGGTGTCACCACATACTAACGCCATTTTAAGTTACATATTAACACCAATTTTAGGTTTCTGAAATAACCCATTTGGATATTTTTGTTACCGAAAAATATCCTTTTGGATATTTTTACGCAATCCTTTCGGATATTTTTATGGTTTCGAAAATTATTCTTTTGGATATTTTTATGAAATCCTTTCGGATATTTTCATGTTCCCGAAAAATATCTTTTTGGATATTTTTATGAAATCCTTTCGGATATTTATATGTTTTCGAAGAAATCCTTTAGGATAATTTGAGTTTTTGCAAATAGTCCCTTTGGATGTTATTACAAACATAAAATATAAAGGGCTGAAACATCACGAGGTGATCAGAACTTCGGTCTTTGGTTTTTTCCTTGAGGATTGTATTCACCTGTCACCTGTGTCATAAAGTTGGTGTGACAGTTTTGACAGTACTGATTTCTATTTTAACTAACATATACATACATATATACTTATACATACAACAAAAGCCAAACAGGTCAAAAGCTTAAGTAGCAGGGGTACATGCATCCAATATAACACGAAAAATCGTATTTTAGAACTTTATACCGAAAGTAGTATACAAAATTATACTGATATTTCTAACCATGTAACCGACCATATTCTAGAACTTTAACCAAAAATCATTTTATAATCCCATTTACAACGCACATGTCAAATTTCATCATAATCGGGTAAGAAATAACTAAGATCCATCATACTAGGCCATATTCCATAGCTTTATCAAAAAATTATTTTAGAATTCCATTCTCAACACCCATCTGAAATTTGATGATACCCCATTAAGGAATAGCCATGTTCCATCCTACTCCAGAATTTCATCCAAAACTCATTTTAGAATCCCATTTCCAATATACATATCGAATTTCATCAAAATCGGTTGAGAAATGGGCCAGTTTCATCATACTTGGCCTTACCCCAGAACTTCATCCAAGAAACATGTTCGAATCCCATTTCCAACACACATGTCGAATTTCATCAAAATCGGTTGAGAAATGGGCAAGTGCCACCTACTTGGCCATATTCCAGAACTTTATCCAAACAACATTTTAGAATCCCATTTTCAACGCACATGTCGAATTTCATCATTAGCGGTTGAGAAATGGGCAAGTTCCATCATACTTGGCCATATTCCAGAACTTCATCCAAAATTCGTTTCAGAATCCCAATTCTGACACACATGTCGAATTTCATCATAATCGGTTGAGAAATGGGCAAGTTCCATCATACTTGGCCATATTCCAGAACTTCATCCGGAAATCGTTTCAAAATCCCAGAACTTCATCCAAAAAACATTTTAGAATCCCATTTCCAATACACATGTTGAATTTCATCGTAATCGGTTGAGAAATAGCCAAGTTCCATCATACTTGACCATATTACAGAACTTCAATCAAAACAATTTTAGAATCCCATTTTCAACGCACATGTGATGAGAAATAGTCAAGTTCCATCATACTTGGCCATATTCCTAAACTTCATCCAAAAATCATTTTAGAATCACATTTCCAACGCACGTATCGAATTTCATCTTAATCGGTTGAAAAATACGCAACTTCCATCATACTTGGCCATATTCCAGAACTTTATCCAAAAATCATTTTAGATTCCCATTTCCAATACACATGTCAAATTTCATAATAATCGGTTGATAAATAGGCAAGCGCAAGTTCCATCATATAAAAAAATTGTTAAATACTCACTACATTATAATGCAACCCCAACTCAACTTCAACTCAACCCTCAAATTTACCCCTAACTTAACCTTCAAATCAATTCCCAATTCAATGCCCAATTCAATAATAATCAAACCAGCATACATAAAAAAATCGTAAATATTTATAAAACCAGGTATTTTGGGTCAATTCGTATGGCAGGTACCCCACCCTCTTGACGTACAATCTCCAAAAGCTTTTCAAATCTCCGCCTTGACCATAGAAACAGATTGGCGAAAAAAAATTCAAAATCGGACAAGTCGTTCTCGAGATACCATGGGTCCAGACACACAGACATCCAGACAGACGGACGGACATTTTTTTTTTTTTTGCATTTTCAGACTCAGGGACTTCAAAACGTCGAGAAAAGTGGTTTTGGACCAACCAAATTTTTCGTCATTTTTGACAGGATTTCAATACTTTGGTCTTTTTAGACCGAAGTAAAACTGGTGCACCATGTTTATAAAAAAGTATAACAGTAGTAAAACAATAGTAAAATTATGCTGTTAAGTAAAAATTTCATTTATTTTATTAATTTTTTTTTACAATAACAAGTAATTTATACTAATTCAATTTTTGAAATTATAAAAGGATTATGTATTATGTTTTTCGTGATAGCAAAATTCAAATAGGCTTTACAAATTAAATTATTTATTTCGATGACATCAAAAATTTTATCACATCTCACTATTCACTTTATCTTTTACACAGCCACTGGAATAAAATAAATTTTATATTATGTATTATTGATCAAACGATGCGCCTTGCACAAAATCTCAACTGAAACTGAATGATTTTATTTTTAACACAAAACAATTAAATATTCTCGCTAAATTAGACATGAAATTTCACGTTTAGAAAAGAACACCGAAAGGTGTATTTTATTAAATCCACATAGAATGTTTCCCAAATCTACCGGTGTCCTTTTTCAAAAGAAAGTGTAAACTTATTTATCCAAAACGATAAAAGATAATTTTACACCGAATGTGGTGAAATTTATAAATTATTTATTAAAAGTTATCCGTTAGGATACTTTTAAATATTTATCCATTGACTAGGAGTGATTTTATAAAAGAATAACCGATTGGATAAAAATAAAATAATTTTGCGGATAAAAAACAAATTCACACCGCATATTTTTTCTGAGTGTACTCATGATAAAAAAGGGCTCATAAAAAAATTTATCGAGTGGTCTACAGTCTACACTGCCATATTCAAGGCATTAGATGGCAAGGTTTTAAGAAAAAACACATGCTGCCTAATATGTTTTATCGAATTTCTTTATCATTTTCGAAAATCATTACCGTTATAAAACTCTTCAAAGTGGAAAACACTTATTTCTTTATTTTAGAAATACGCGACAAAATAAAATCCAAATGAAATAATTTCTGTGGCATTTGAGTAATAATTTTTGTTTTAAATTCATGTTTAACGAAGATTTATTAAAAAATGAGTTCACCCTTATTTATAGAAGCAAGCTCATTAACGGTGTTGCTTTCTTTCTCTAAGCCAGTGTAAAAAACAGTTAACTTTCTAGTGAATGAGTGTGGATCTGTAACTTAAAAAAATCGTAACTCTGTTAATTCTACTCGTAAAGAAATGATGTTTATGATTTCCATAGCTACAACTTTTATTCAAGGAATATGTTTATAATAGTTTCAGAGTTTTAGTTACAATGAAACCTTCGGGGACGAACACATAATACTGTATTTACCACAATTACCTCCAGGTTTGGAATGTCTCTCAGATGGGTGCCAAATATCAAAACTGTGCCATTTTTTTTTCTTTGTTAAATCCTATTTTTACTGCACTAGAAGTGTACTAAAGTACAATAATTTCGCATGTTAGTCTTGTTACATGAAAAAAGGAACATTAACTTTAACAAACAAACCGACCGGTTGGAAACCCTAGTGCCAGCTGATTTTCGAAGTACCAAAACATTTACAATTGTGGATTTTTTTAGAATTTCATCCAAGTTAGTTGAAACAGGAAGTACCAGAACTGCCACATTTGAAAGACTTATGGATTCATTCACAATTCCGGATGAATCTACAGGTACTGACTCGCATACCTCACCATTCACATCACTTCAATTTAAATCATCACACAATTTATCATGACTACCGACCGAGTATTCGCTCCACGTTTTCGCCATTTTTCCAGCAAACAGCTTCTTTTATTAAAATTACAACGTCTAATCAAATTAAATTTGAACTTACAAATTCCCAAACATCAATACTCTAATGAGCCAATATGGTTATTAATAATTATTATGTATACATACCGCTATTGTATATACATACATATAAACATTTGCACGAGCTTTTTGTCAGGTGCTTTAATAAATAAAGTTCAAAAAATCAACCGCACACTCTCGCTAACGTCTCTAGAGAACAGCAGCAAATAAACCAAACGTAACATAATAAACCGGTACAACAACAAAAAACAAACGAAAAACACAAAAAAGGAAAACTTGATAATTTCGTTTCATTTTTATTACTCCAAAAAAATAAATAAATAAAAATGTTGTGAGATCAAGGTCAACAAAACCTCCCCCAATATATTTTTTATTTTAATGCTTCTGTACACAAAAAAAAAATGTAATGCTCGCACACGGTACTCGGTAGTATGTGTATTGTGTATGTACTGTTATATATTATGCTTTTTGTTTCACGAAGCACATGAAATAGAAACAAAACAAATAATTTATTATTAAAAAAAACGAGTACGCAATAATACCAAGTAAATTTGTGTGAGTGTATGTATGTATATGGTGCCGGTAGAAGAGAGTGAGAAATGAAACAAACGAAAACTTTCGATCGATAAATTTGCGTGAAAATATTAAGTTCGATACATTCTCTTATATAAGTTTGCCGGTGGTGGCACAAATACAAACATACATACATTATTTAGAAAGGATTTTCATCCCTCGCGCTGTAATCAAAATAATTTTGAGATGATTTTTTTTTTGCCTTGTGTTGTGCATATTGTGTTGTTTATTTAGTAAGTATTGCTTGAAAATTATAACGGTGAATGTTTTTTGGATAGCCGATCTGCTACATATTTCTAGTTTTGTTTTTATTCATCTAACTGTCTCAAGTAATATTTTTGTTGTTGTAAATATGAAAGGGAAATTTTGATGCTTTCACTGTTTCCTCTGCTTAGCAAGTGTATGTGGGGAAGATTTTTTTTGTTTTTGTTGGAAATAGTTTAAGCATTTTATTACTCCCTTTAATAAAGTTAATTTTAGAAGTCGACGTTAGTATCTTTCTGTGTTTTGTTATTTTATTGGGGGTTGGGTTTAGTGACCTGATGCAGTTTTGATCAAGCTTTTCAACTAAAAGTTACCTAAAGAATTTAAATAATAGATATTTTGAATTGGCATCCAGCTTGGACATATTGTATTGGTTTTTTAGATGACAGATCAATAAACCCTGGAATATGAAGTGTACGTACTTATTAGTAATGAGGTGTAAAAGACAGTGTACGTAGTCTAACAGAATAGCAAGAAAGGGATGAGAAATTATGATTGTGCTGCATACATGATAAGTAATGAGGAAATATATTTTTCAACCCTGAAATTTTTCCTTTTTTGTGTTTCTTTTGTACCCTAAATAATTATTTCCGTCTTTGGAATCATCTCTATATACGTTTATACGTGTACCTATATTGAAGTAAAATAATTTTATGGCAATAGAAAAATGTAAATAAACTTAGAGAAAAACAAGGAAATAATATTGAAATAAGTGCGCATGCGACAATGTCCTTGCCCTTGGAAATCCGCTCCTGAATTTATATAAACGTACAAAGCTAATTAAGGAATTTTTTACCGTGATTTGTATTTGTTTGTTTTTTCTTTTTGTATATTCTTGCGTCATCCGCTAACACCAGTTTATCACTGTATATAGCGGGTATAGAAAATGCGGAACAGAAACGCAACCATATGGCAAATACGTACACAGGTCATCGAGTACAAATTTTTATCAGCATAACGTTAATGACTTATTTATGTGACAAAACTAAAGGAAAAAAAATAAAAAAATTCGCGCAAATAATTTAAATAGCGGAAGCAGGGTTAACACACATAAGTTGTAATTTATTTATTTATTTTTTTTAACGCAAATTATCATTAATTTTGAATCGACGCATACTCAAAAACGCAACCTTGGTGGACAATCGAAAATATATACACACAAAAAAAAACTATTTTTAGTCATATTAAGTGGTACATATACACATAGTGTTGGAGTGTGTATGTGTAAATATTATGATATATTATTAATTTGGGTAACTATAAAAAAAAACTGAATGTTTATTTCAATTACACATCGCGAATTTTATTTGTAAGCTTTTTTTTGCTAAAGGTCAAGATCAATTTTAGATCAAACTAAATTTATAAAAGTTGCCCCATTAAACTACAAAATGTTTTTTTAGTTTTTGTTTGTTTTTTTTTTTTTTGTGTGTACAAAACTAAACTATACACAAACTTAATTGAATTAAATATTATGTATTTTAGTTGTGTATATTATAGAAGGAATGGTATGTACGTATATCGAGAAGTCATGCGATTCGAGAATAAAGCGTATACAGTTCTGATCAAAGAATAGTCAAATAGAGACACGCATGTTTCAATTTATTTTTAGATTAACGTGAGCTTTTATAGTTTTCTGATTCTATAATTATCTAAATGTTTCTGAAAATAGACAAAAAAGCGCTTAAATTGTCAAAAAATGGCCTTCGCTTATCTTGCCACTCTGAAATACAGACTTAACAATAGAAAGAAAAATTTGCTCCATCGAGTGTATCTGTATGTAAGTGATTTAAAATGTGTTGCCATACCTATATCAGGTCATTGGATTAATTTGTTGTAGCTTGCAAAACAAGTTTCTAGTCACCGCAGTTTACCTTTATTGTATTCCCTACAATTCTAACTGTCACCCCTTAAACTGCGTTTCTTTTCTTAAATTTTTTCGCTCAAATAATCATCGACCCCACTGCATGATGATGTTCTCAAATTTTTCTAGATTGGTAAATAAAAAATCATCTCCCGCAAAGAATTTACCTCCCGTGTTAACGTTCAAAACACCACATACATTTTTGTACTCGAAAGTCCCGAATATCTCGAGTAATCTAAAAGCATTAGCAAAGCAACTTCTTAAGTCTGGAGTTAAGTCTTGGAACCTCGAACCATTTGGCGAGTTTTTCAAACTATGTACAGTATTTTATTATGCCGATAAATTCCAACCGCAAAAGGAACAATAGTGGAAGTTGCGGAATCAAATTACGATTATCTTCTATCTAGTATAGAGCAAGTTATTATTAGTTTTTTCCATGTCGGCCTTTTGTGATGTTAGAACATGTTACTTGTGGTTTCAACCTAAATTTTGACTGCTGCTGATGACATTGACAATACTAGCTGAACAACAGAAAATAACCAATTTAACGATCAATGGTGATAAGAGCTGGTTGTTCCCAAAGAATTAAAATTTCTTTGCCATAAAATTGAAAATTACTGCGTTCGAGTAGAGGAGTTTGGAGTAACTCACGCCAAAAATCATTTAAAGAAATGCAACAGTTACCTAAAAGAACACCTGATTTTGTGGGCGCCACATCGCTCGAGAACCCAGAGGGACACTGTTCAAAATCTAACTGTGATGTGCAGAATATAAAAAAATTGTTGCAAACCTTAAAACATTTGCAGCGTTTTTTGGTAGTCTAGCAATAACCAACCAGCAACCGCAATTCAATATCGATAATTTTTTATTATCATTATAAACCACATTAAACTTTGAGTAAAGATCAGAAAAAAATGTTCATTTGCATTCTACTCAAATTCTGTAATTACTTCGGTCTAAAAAGACCAAAGTACAAAGTATTGAAATCCGGTCGAAAATGAGCAAAAATGTGGTTGGTCCAATACCAATTTTCTTGACGTTTTGAAAGTGCTTGAGTTCTGTACCCATGATATCTCAAGAACGGCTTGTCTGATTTGGATTTGTTTCGCCAATTTGTTTCTATGGTCAAGGCGGAGAATTGAAAAACTTTTGGAACCTATACTTCAAGAGCCATATGAATTGACCCAAAACCACCTGGTTATATAAATATTTACCAAATCCACACACGATGGTGATGGTGAAGGTTAATGGTCATGGTCATGGTGATGGTAATGGTAATGGTAATGGTAATGGTAATGGTAATGGTAATGGTAATGGTAATGGTAATGGTAATGGTAATGGTAATGGTAATGGTAATGGTAATGGTAATGGTAATGGTAATGGTAATGGTAATGGTAATGGTAATGGTAATGGTAATGGTGATGGTGATGGTGATGGTGATGGTGATGGTGATGATGATGGTGATGGTGATGGTGATGGTAATGCTAATCTGGTCAGAATCTTAAATTGAAAATACTTCAGATGCTCAAACTGGTAAATGAGAATTTTAATGAGAGTGATATTAAAAGTGCCGCGAAGGTTTTTGAACCGAAACCAGATATAACCTATACATATGAAATTCCTGTTAATGTAATTTTAAAAGATGGTAAGTACTTCTAAACAAATAGTAATTGATTTTTCAAAAAACAACAAGAAGAATATCTATTTAAATGAACGGGAAGGTGAAGGTGGTTTATCTACGTCTGAAATCTATATTGACGAGAAACTGTCGTCATTTTATTTCAAAATTCGAAAGAAAGCAAGACAATTTTGTAAAGAGTAAACTGAAGTATGCGACGAACTTAAAGTAGCTCGAGTTATACCTATTTATAAAAGAGAAGGGGCTTAAAATGTATCCGGTAATTGCAGACCTATCTCTGTCCTCCCGGTATTGTCTAAAATCTTTGAACAGGTTTTAAAGTCAAAATTAGAACAACATATAAATAATATTCAATTTATTGCAAACAATCAGTGTGGTTTTCAGAGGGGTCTTCAACACTTGTTTGAATTTAGCTATACAACTTTATAGTAACATTAAATCTAAGCAGAAAACTTCGGTTCTTTTAATTGACATCAAGAAACCATTTGATAGTGTTAACTATATGGGATACTACTTCGGAAGCTAAATAAAATTGGTGTAAAGGGTCGGGCGCTTTACACAACAGAAAGCAATTTACGTAAGTTGGATCTGGGCCCTATTCACCAACTACTTATCACTTATTAATTATCAACTTATCATAATTTTTGATAATTTTCTGTTGTACCAAATTGAAATTTGATAAGTATATTATTGAGTTATAATAAGTGATAAGCACTCACTTATCAAAATTAAGTTGCACTAATTCGCGAAATGATAAATAATAAATAATAATTTGATAAGAGATAAGTTTGAGGTTTTTGATAAGTTTTTCGTAGTTCTGTTGCACCAAAAGTTTTAACTTATCAATAATCGGACTACTTTAATGATAACTTACCCAAATTTCAATAATAAAAATTTCACTACTCAAATAAATTGATAGGAGCTACAAATTGTAGAGGCATGTCGGAAGTCTGTTAAAAATGTTTTTTTCCCTGTTATTGTAAGATGAGAACTTTTGTTCAATTTTTTTTATTATAAAACTATGATTGGGATGCACTTCTAAGGTGATTTTTGGATAAAGTTCTGAAATGTGGCCAATTAAAGTGGAACTTCGCAGTTTCTTGATTGATTATGATGAAAGACCTTCTATCATTTTCATTGTACCTGTCGTGTTTCATCCTAATCCGTTGGTAAATAGCCAAGTTCCATCCTACTTGGCCATATTCCAGAGCTTCACTACTTCCATCTTACTCATGGATCATTACAACTTATCATAAAAATTTGATAATTTGTCATTTGATAAGTTATAGACATTCTGATGTGCAACGCTTATCACTTATTATTATCAAAATTTGATAAGTTTTTAAATTGATAAGTGAGTTAGATTTTTTTACTTTTATCATTATCAAAAAAATAACTTATGATAAGTTGATAAGTAATAAGTGATAAGTAGTTGGTGCAATAGGGCCCTGGTAATAGTAATGAAATAACGATAAGTACTGGAGTTCCCAAGGTTCCATTTTAAGGCCCTTACTCTTCATCATAATTATTTTTTATTGATATTTTTGAACTAGAGTTTCATGGTATATAATTCAACTTTTTGCTGATGATGCGGCTGTAATTTATGGAGAAGATTCGTACTCTAGTTTGAAAACGGTCATGGAGGATGATCTTACGGCAATTTATAAATGGATGCGATTAAAAATTAAACTTACAATGAATGCCAATAAAACTATATTCTTGATCTTCTGTTTGAGAAACAGTTCGATTGAAGGTGCATTTGATTACCTTGATAATGATGGAGTGTCAATTAATCGAGTCCTAGAAGCAAAATACCTGGAACTTATTTTAAATTATAACTTAAATTGGGGTCCCTATATTTACTTATGATTAAGAGGCTTTCTGGTTATGCTGGGTACTTAAAAGAATATTTTTAGCTCTTCCGAAACAGGTTCTAAAATCAGTATATTTTGCTTATTTTCGCTCTATTTTGTCGTATCTTAGTCCTATATGGGGCTCTGCGCCTAAATATAAATTACAAGAAATCCAAGTTGTGCAAAATAGAGCGATTAGGAATATGTTTAATTTACCCTTTTCGACGCATACTGTTGATTTATACAAGGATAACTTCCTGCCTATCACCGAGCTAATCAATTTTGATTTGATGGTCTACATGCAAAACGACTAAACCAAATTTTTCTTTTACTAGTAACTATTTGTATCATGAGCACGACGAAGCTCTTATATAGGACAGTTTTTGCTAGATTTTCAACCACCCAAAATAGCATTTTTAGTAGAGGTTTTAATTTGTATAACTTGCCGCACAATATTAAAACCAGTAAGCGAATTTCTAGCTTTAAAAGTTACTTAACTATTCATCTATTTAACCATTTCCACTCTTGATTTTGATTCCTTAATTTGTAAAATCATTCGTGCACAAGCAGATGGAAGAAGTGTTGAAACATATGGTAAATAAAATGCAATTACCGGTAATATTCGTTAATACATTTTTAAGACGGTTTACAGGTTTATCGGTTAACCGGTTACCGGTATTATATTCCCTAGCTTGGAAGACACATTGAGTCAACATTTCAAAAATATAACCCTCTTGACAAAATATGTTGTTCTCTTGACAGTGTTCTAGTACCAATTTCATTGTCTGTGCTTTCATGCCGCGAGCAACAACTAATTAGAATTCTGGCAAAATTACACGTTTATTGTAACAATTTACCTCCCACTCCACAAAACAAAAAAAAACTAAACGATGACAAATCGAATAAAATGCAAAATAATCAAGCAACAACAAAAATCACCCAACTACAATGTTAAATAACCCCTGTATTATTGCACGAGTACGTACACCATACCAATTTACATCCATAGCCATACTATCTTCATTTAATCATCATACCACAAAATTTTCAGTCACAATTTCAAGTCTATTGGCCCTTTTGCACATTCTCTTCGTAAAATAAAACCGAAAAAAAAAACAAACAAACAAGACAACCATAAAAACACAAAGAAGAGAAAATATGTAATATCACAACATAAAGTTTAGTGTGATTTTTCTTTTTTCGTTTTCAGTTTTTCTTTTATACATTTCATTTTCCATTTTTCCATCATATTCTCGTTCGCCGCGCCGCTCTCTTCTCGTCGAGCAAAATATTTTTGGTGTATGAGTATATTTGTATAGGTATATAAAATATGTAATAATAAAAAAAGCAAAAGTTGAAATGCATTCGGTAGTAGTTTCGGTATCTCGCTATCTCTGTTTCATACATGAACTTGAAATACATGGATTGAATGAAACAAAAAGAAAATATTTATATATTTGTAGTTGTTATTTTGTTTTATTTTATTTTACCGGGTCGCGCAAAAAAGCACCACTCGAGAATAATATTATAAAAGCACATATATATATATATGTATATATGTAAATATAACACATATACATTTATAATAATAAAATATAACAAATAAAATATTGAGAAAATAGCCTACTCATTTTTTGTTTTCACTTTCATCTAGCAGCATACACGGAACGGAATTATAAAAGTATTAAAAATAAACACACCACAGTACCAAGTAGTACATAGCGACGATATAATATACACACATTTCTCGTTTCGAAAGCGACATACAATTATAGAATTTTGTGTTTTTTTTTGTGTTTTTGTGTTTTTATTTTGATTTTCAGTTGGAGAAAGTCTATCGCGTGAATAAGTCGTTCGTTCAGAGTGTGCACACATAGTGTGATGAGGTGTTCCTTATTTTGATTAAAAAAAAAAATATATTTATGTGATTTAAAACAAATTTATTAAATTTATATACCCAAGTTTATATAAAATTATGTGAAAATACACAATACTGCCCTCAACATTAAAAAAATCTATATTTTGTTATTTATTGTTTTTTTTTTTTTTTTTTGATTAATTTTAATTAATAAAATAAATAAAGTGCTTGACGTCATAGAGACCTTGACTTTGAAAATTTTATTTTGTGCTCTAGTGTTTGTGTGCGAGATTGTGTTTTATAATTTTTTTTTTATTTTTTTTGTATTTTAATTTGCCAAAATATAATAATTTGATCGTATACACACTTATTAATTTTGTGCTAATAAAAAATTAAATTATATATTTAACAATGTGTTAGTGACCGTGAATTTTTATTACTATGTATACACAAAAAAGTAGTGTATATATGTAAATATGTATACAATTTTTTAATATAAATTGAAGGTCGACCTATTTAATCGTCCAGTTATATTATAAAATAAAATGTGATTAATTAATCAAAAAAATATTTAAAAGGTTTATTATTATATATGCAAAGAAAGAGATAGACCTACCTCAATGTTATATCATTATATCTTAAATAGTTTTTTTTATTTCTAATTAATCTATTTTTAACCAAAAAAAAAAAATATTATTTATGTAGATTGTGTATTTGTATACAGTTAAATAACAAAAAAATACAACCAAAAGTGCTTATTTATATTTCAATGTGAGAGAGTGTATAAATAATATAAAGTAAAAAAGCAAATTCCGTTGTCCTTGAACTCTATCAAAGCAAAATTTTATATACGTACTTGTATATAAATATTATATGATCATCTCTTTCATGAATTTTGTTTTTATATATACAGTGTGTTTGTGTTAGTGTACTATTATTATTATTATTATTAAAATTTATAAAGATTAGTGAATTGTTCGTTTAATTAAAATATTCAAAAATAATTGACATAAAATGCGGGTAAAAAGGTCGGACAGAAATTTAATTCCTGTCTCTTTATTTTTATTATTCGTAACAAAAAATTGTAAATAGTTTATTAAAAACTAAATAATACACACACGACACAAACTTTCAAGTTTACCAAAAAAAAAAAAAAAAAAATCCTATAAAAACTCAAGATGAATGGAACCTGCATAAAAATTGAAGAGACTGAAATACGTACGGTATTGGTTGGGGGTGGCGGTGGTCCCCGAAATAATCATAGTAATAGTAGTAATATAATATGTAATCGTAACGGTGCTAATAGCGATATACAAATCGAAGAAGGTGAAGTAAAATCCGAATCCAATCAACAGATGCAATTAATTCCGCAACTAATACAATCATCGAAAATTATTCTGTCGCCTCGTGTAGAATTTCGTCATGTGATTAATAAAAATCCTGATTTAGAAATTATTCAGACAAGTGCAACATCAAGATCGATCACACCACCACCATCACTATCACAACAAGTGATTATATCGGCAGCACCATTACCTCCACCATCCATACCATTATCCCACCATGATAATTATGACAATCAAAATCGGTCATCTCAAGTTCGGGTTATAAAAGATGGCCGATTTTATGAAGAACCAGCAATTCGTACATCATATATTGTAAATAGTACGAATCATCAAAATGCAACGGTGAATGGAATAAATCGACAAGTGAATGTGATCACAAGTGATCGAGTCGTTGATACTCTTGTTCAACAGAATAACAATAGTAATAATAATAATAATGTTATATTTCGTCCACCGGTCGTTTCATCGACTAGCCAACCAATGCGACCGCCACCACCACCACCGCCACCAAAATTAAAAGGATGCACAATGTCGGAGGAACCGTCTAGTTCGATACCAGATCTGGGTAAGTCGGGAGACGATTTTTTTATTTTTTTATTGTTAATTTTTACTTATGCTTATATGTATATCATCAAGGGCTATTCATTTGACCGAATCCACTCAGTCAAGGTCGAAATGCAAATGCGAGAATATTATGTTTGTTGTACATGCAATATATTATGTAGCGCATATAAACAAAAGCTATCTTTATCTCTCCCTTTTTTTTTTTTTTTTTTTTTTTTTGTTTTTATGTAGGCATGAGCTGGAAATTATTTATAGGGTGGTGCATTCCATATTTATTATGTATATGTATCTCATATTATAAGTTGTGTTCGGTTTTGCGTGAATCATGAAATAATTAATGAATGGTTGAGTGATTTTAGGGCAGAGCATATAAGCGATATACATAGTTGGTTTGTTAACAGGAAAGGTGTCTCTATTTAAATTAGTTTGTCTCGGCGTTATAATGATCATGATCAAGAGTGGTACATATTTGTTGTTTAAAATTAAAATTATATAAGATCGACAAGGTAATCAAGCCTTAATTACATTAAAAAACAGTGAAGTATATTTTAGGGTACTTCTTTTCTGCTTCGCATGTGTGCCAGTCACAATTTATTTTATAATGTCGAACTTTGGAATGTTTCTTTCCAAAATAATCTCTCGTTAGAATACTGCCAAAACAGTGGTAGGTGTAGGAAGAATTAAAATAAAATTCTTAGCAAGCTCCTTTAAGTAATTTACGGTGCATTTACCATGCAAACACTTTTTGCTTTTAACTTACAGGTTTGTAAGAATTTCCATCGAAACGATCAATTTTTGATACACTATAATACAAACCTGTAAGTTAAAAATTTTTGCATTATGAATGCCTTGTTACCTGGAACGATCGAATTCGCTATATGCACTGAGCAAAATTATATGAATAACCGAAGAATTAGAATTTTGATTAGTAAAAGTTTATAAAGCGCACCTCAATTTACAGAATTGTAATCATGAAATTATTGCGTTGTCTTTTTAATTTGACAGAAAATATCACACAAAAGTATTCGTTTGCTTGTCTTCGAGAAAACAGCTTAAAGTGCAAAAATTATAGAAAGCGCAAACCCGCTGAAAAACGAAAAGAATAATTTTATTTTTTCGCAATAATTTTAACTTTTTGCTTTATCTAAAATCATCGAGACCTTTATCGATTGGGCCATACACAGTAAAAAATCCAGAAAAACCGTTAATTGACTTAAAAAAATTGAATTTCCGTTTTCTAAGCAATTAAGTACGCAATTTTTGTTAATAATAGTTTGGAATTTTTGATTAAGGGGATTTCCAACTGGCATCTTCCATTCATACCGATTAGAAAAATGTCGACTGGAGAAAATGGCGATTTATTTGTACGGAGCAATTTTGACTGGACAGAATGTCGACTACCGAAAATGTCAATTTTGTCTTGCATTTTTTAATTGCATAACTTAATTGTTGCAAAATTGAATTTTCCAGAAAGGCAAAATAATGTAAAGAGTTGGCATCGAAGGCTAAAAGTTCGTGTGGAAAGTCAAATATGTATGTTTTTATATTAATTGGAGCGGTAAATAATAAATATTAGGTCAATGAAAAGCTTGTGACGTTTTTTCACCAAAATTCAAACACATATTTCTTATATTTTAAATGAATTTTATTAAACCAAATACTGCAGTGGTAAAACCATTTTGCCATCACTGTAGAACTTCTCTTTTAAAGTCAGATTTACATCATTAAAAGAGTTTTGCAGAGATCGAAATAAATGGAAGTCGGACGGGGCAAAGTCTCTTTCAATTTTGCCGAGTAATTAAAGATGTGGGTGGTCTGGCGTTGCCGTGACGGAAGATGATGTCTTTCCTATTGATCAATTCTGGTCACCATACCTAAATTGCGCGCTTTAATCATATTAGTGGAATTAATTGCCTGGTCTCCAATCGCACCAAACACAAACGTTACCTCACGATCTTTTTACACGCACATTATTGTTGTATGTGACCCACTTTTCATATTGCCCGTTATTAATCTCTTCAAAAATGGCTCGATTTATCACTTCGCAATTACTGTACGCATTATTTTATAGAAAGTGAAAGAAGATTAAGTTATATTTTAGCAAAAAAGCTGGGTAGATTCAAAATGAATTTCGTCAATTTTTCCTTTTTATCTTAATATCCTTTTACTATGTACGTAAATTATAAAGCATAAAAGATACACTTAAAAGTCGTAAACTTGAAGAAATTGTCGATGTTTAAATAAACGTTGGCTTCAATTGACCATTTTTCCAAGCCGTCATTCTGGAATCGACATTTTGTTCAAACCGACTATAAAATGTCAAAGCGATATATATTGTCCAAGTCGACATTTTTCTAGTCTATTTTTGGTACCCGAAATTTTTAGGATCAACATTTTAAAATTTTAAAACATACCCAACACTTTCCAGCTCCTTAGGAGGAAAAATACAGAAACTGAAATCGGCTGAAATTAAGTTTCTTTATGGAATTTCACCAAGTCAGAAAGTGAAATTCGACCTAACGATTTAAGCCCAAGTTTCTAATTTTTTAATAAAAACAAGGAAATTTAGTCTAAAAATCTCCGTATAAAAATAATAATCAGGCCAAATAACCTTTCGGAATTAGACCAAATTAACCTCAAAAGCCATTACTCATCACTGTGCTACCGTTGATTTTGGAATTAAGATCCTTACTTCGAATTTCTAAAGCAGACTAACAGAACATTCACAATGGAAAAACTTTTACTTTTTACTTGTTTGTATGAATATCCAACATAAAAAACAATAATTTTTGCTCGTTATGTTGAAAATTCATACAAATTCAAAGGTAAAAAAAATTTTCATTGTGAAAGCTCTGTAATTTGTCCAAAAATAATAATCCTAAGTGTTCTGCATAAATTCCTATTTTTCTTATACTGAAATTTATTTTCTACAAAAAGGAAGTTCGGCCTAATTTCCAAATTTTTCAGTTTGCAGAAAAAAAATTAAATGTAGCTTGAGATCCTTACAAAATAATTAGGCTAAATTTCAATATTCTTATTTCAAACCTCAATTATTCGACCTAAAAAATATTGACTTAAATTGTTTTTTTTCTTCGACCTAAATTCGTTTTTTTTTGTGAAATTTTAATTTAACTAGTTAGGCCCTTTCCTAAAAGGAAACTTATTTGTTTTGTCAATCTTATTTATATAAGGGCTGACGAGGCAAGTCGACTTACCTATTTTCTTTCTGTTTCTTGGGTTGGTAATGTATCGTTATCCAAAATAAAAAAATTCCAGAAAATCAAAATATTTGAAATTTTATTTTAATTCGCTTTAGAGGATGGGGCTGCCGCACCAAACCCCCGGTTTGACGATTTTTTAAAATTCTAACATTCATAGAAATCAAAACATTTTTAAAAGATTTGTATTTTTTAATAATTATTCGCATACCAAAATAAAAACTCCCCAAAGCCGCTTAGCATTGGTCCTTTTCTGCGCAAGGATGACATGAAATTATGTATAGCGGCTTTCATATTGTAGTTAACAAAAATTTAATGCGGCCTTTATATTTTTTCTACATCTACAGGCGGCAATTTCTCAATAAGTTCCCTCTTGAACGTTTTGAAAATACCATTTTTCTGAGGAATGAAATTCGCTCTAACTGTTTAGACCTAATTTCGAAATTTTATAAGTTTGAAAAAAAGAAAACATAACCTTAAAATTTCCAGTCTAAACAATTAGTCTAAATTTCCTTTTAGAATTAGGCCGGATTTCCTTAACTCGAATTTTTAAACTTATATTGCGTTGAATCCCATTGAACCGTAAGATTTTTCGGCCTTAAAGTTATTAGTCACCATTTATTTATCGGTACGTTTGGAATTAGGCCGAGTATTTTAATTTCGAAATTTGTAAGCACCCACTGAAAAACGAAAAGAAACTCTGTAGTTAGTAATTTCGAAATTATTGCTTCATTTTATCTAAATACTTCTGTTTCCATTGTGACTAATTTTTTTGATCTATAGTAATATTCGGCCTAAATTCGATTTTTCTTTCTTAGAATGAAGCTCAATTTATTTGAGCCTTACATAGTTAGCTTATGACCTTAGATTGACCTAATCTCCAAACTTTTAGGTGAAAAAAAACAAATAAACAATAGAAGTTGTCGGTCCCAAAAATCTTCTAATTAAAAAAATATTACCGAATTAACTCCGGTCAAATAGCCATACCTCTTTTAAAATGTGTTTTATACTAAACAAATTTGAGATATTTCAGCCTCATAAGCCATTAAGATTAAGCACTACGTTGCGGTTGGAATTAAGCCGAATATAACAATTCCTTTGTTTTTCTTAAAATGAAACTAATTTTCTTTGTGGAATTTCGACCAAAGTTAAAAAGAAAATTTTTCGGTTTTTAGGTTGCTAAAAATAGAAAATTTGAAATATAGCCTAAAAATTATCATATAAAATAATACGGTCTAATTTCCTTTTGGGCTTTCCTTACGTCATATTTTGGCACTAGAATAGTCCTTGTTTTTAAGATTTGCAAGCCCTCGAGTTCGAGGATCTATTTGTTCTAGCTAAACTTTGTTAATTGATCATTGTGGTTTTGTATCTCAGCAAATGTATTATCAAGAAAATGCAAATGTATGTGACAATTCACCGTTAAAATTTCTGAAAGCTTCTGGTGCAAGAGTTTATTTTCAGAAGTATGCAAATTACCTTTCCTTTAAACCTATACCCTAAAGGCTTTTGCTATTTAATTTTTTTCTATTCTAGGTTCTGTTCGAATTAAAATTTGAATGCTTTTCCTAAGATTAAGGAACACGTTCAAACTGAACAAAAAGCCATTTACTTTCAAATTTCTCAATTAATTACTTATCAGATTTCAGATCACTCATTTGCTAATCAGCAAGTATTCGTTTTGCCAAAAGCATTAATTTGAAAATGAAGATTACTGATTTAGTACGGTACTCGAATATTGGAAAAATAAATTGAGGCTCCCTGTACGATTCATCATATTATTTTCCTCTCCCTAAATGATTGCGCGCGCATCCAGACTTGTACTATACCAACCACCCTATTACAAAATGCGTGATGCACCTTAATGTGATAACACACAATCAAAATAATGCCGGCGTATAAAAGAGATAGAATTTTACGAAAAAAGTCCCAAAAAAAAAAAAAACGAAAGAAGGGGAAAATGTAAAATCATGCTAAATAAAATAATGTGGGGTGCCGGTTGGTACAAATTATTTCCTAATATCGAAATACAAAATGCGTATTACATTTTCTATGTACTTGCAATATATGTACATAAATTCACACACATACACAAACACACATATTTTCTGTTTAGTTAAGTAAAACAAAAACAAAAAAAAAACTTTAATATTACATGTTCTAAGTACAGTGCCCCCAGTGCTGTAGGTCATTAACATTTTTATGTTGAATAATTTCACTTCACATAAAAAAAAAAAAAAAATGAAATGCGTTTTTCATTTTCTATTTATACATTACACAACTACACGCATAGATATGCGCGCGCCCGATGTAATATCGTATCGTATCGTACATAAATGAATAGTTTTCAGTGCGTTTCATTTATAAATTTAATTAAAATTAATTTTCAGTTTTATTTTTATACATTTTTTTAGTTCAGTGACCCGATTTTATTTTCTCGTATATACATATACATATTATGTACATAGTACTCTCCTCTTCTATATAAAAAATCAGCACTCGTTTGTTTGTAAATTATATTATTTCATTACCGTTGGTTGGTCTTGTGTATTGCAACAATGACAATGGACCAGACCAGACGAGAAATTGCATGTACATACAATTACATATACATAAACAAAATTGTACTCTGATTGAAATCGATAAATTTTCACGACCAAAATGGGTTGAGTATGAGTGTATGTATATAAAATAAAATCGTTTATACATAGATGAAAATCTATACATGGAAAATCTTGTTACACAACTACATTTATGCATTTTGAACTTGCATTTTGATTTTATGTGTATAAGTGCATTGTACACGATTTTGAGTTGAATATGTTTAAGAAATATGCATTTGATTGTGGATGACTTGGCAAGAGAGACATTGAAAAGATGAATTTTTTTTTTATATGGATATGAAAGAGAATAATAGTGTTGTGAAAAGTTCATGGAAATTTTTATTGTTATGCATTTTAGTTTTTCCTGTATATACGGACATACACAAATGATTTGTGTGTAGATTGTTCGTTTAAACAGGGGGAACGTTAAATTCAGTGGGTTTATGTTTACTACAGGTTTTTGACGAAAGGGGATATTTTTAAGTCTCTCTAATCACGTGTGCGCGATCAATTAATCGGTAAATATACGTAGAAATTATATGGTGTTGGTATGCATTCAATTAAAATGGGATTTTATTTACAGTCATACATATATTAACGGAAAATCGATAATTTTATCTGTTACAGACATAATGGTTCGATTGAAAATGTATTTTTGATATAGAGGACATTCTGATAAGGTTCATTCGTTGGTACGTAAATGATGATTGCTCTATATTACAATCTGTTAACCAACATTTTTACGTATTTTCTTTTTTTTTTCCTGTAACGGTAGTAGATTTCGTCATTTTAGGAAATTCGCTGAAGCACAATTTTAAATCAAAGAAGTTTTGCAAAAAGGTGCCATTTCTCAAAGATAGATGCCAAAAGTATTATCATATGTATAAATACGGTGAGGGAAATCGAATGAACATCCCTTTATTATTGACTGAATCATTAGTTATAATGCACGGCCAAGTCTTTAGATTTTCGGATTTCGTATGCCACCTTTTGTTTCATTTTGGCCTATGCGCTAAGTAATAATGATGACGCTTCAAGAGGTACAGTTACCAGCTTTTGAGGTTATTGAAGCAAGCCGCCTTAACGAATAATTTGGAAATAAATTTTTTACTAGTAAGCGTGTATGTAACCCAGGTGCATGATGAAGATGAAAGGAAAAAAAGCCTTAAGTGACTTTAAAAAATTGCTTGAGTGAGTGAGAAGTAAAAGTGACCTGATTGTATGTGGAAATATCAATGCACAATTGCGCAAGATAGAAACAGTCGGCCCGATTGAGGCAGGACCAGCGCAATATATTTGCCTATGACAACTATTGAACTGGCCTGCCGGTCACATGGAATGTTGAAGAAGATAATTTGGGTGTGGGTCATTTCATGAATAAAATGATCATGAATGATAATAAAGTGTTTAGGAAAAAACGTCAATTAATGAATAACAGGAAATGTCTGAAAGAGATGATTGAGAACATTCTTGTGCAATGATTGAGTAAATAATATGTGTACAAAAATTGTGGATATGAAGAAATTAATGTGAATGGTTGGTGGAATAATGAAGTTCAATTCTGGTAGCAAAGGAAGCGAATAACCTTGCGTGAATTTAATAGGAATAGGAGTAGTAACAATAAGATTATGTATGATAAAATGAATGGGAAATTTAAAAATTTTATTCGCGAAAAGGGAAGTAGGCGGGAATATGTTTTCCAATTGACATATAGAACTACAACTAAGGATATATTATGGAATTTATTTAATAGGGGGAATGGTAAATATTTTAATGTGAGCAATGTGGTATGTGAGGACAGAGAAAAGGATGAAGAATTTATAAGAATGGTATTAGATGTAGCAATGATTTATATTAAATGAAGTTGAAAGAATGAGTAGAAATGAAAGAATGGATAATAAGTATGAACGGGGAAAATTCCTAAGAGTAACACTCTCAACTCTCTTCCTAAGAGTTCAATCAAAATCTGTGACAGTAAAACATAACTTTCTTGAGATACTCAACAAAGTGTGGATGGGTTTCAAAATACCGCATACATGGAAAGAGAGCAGGTTGGTTCTCACATTCCTAAACGGGATAGAGATCCGAATATGGCAACAAATTATCGAGGCATATGTTACGTTGAATGTTTTTATTTTAAATTTTGAATGGAATGATAAAAGATCGAATGGAATAATTTGTGAATGAAAATTATTTGTTGCCATCGACAACATTCCTATTTCGAAAAAACCGCTCTGCAACGGAGTGTGTAGGAAAAGTTTGTGTGGTAAGTAAGAAAGGATAAAATGAAAGCAGTTGCGGTTTTCTTGGACATTGAAAGAGCTTATTATTACGTAGTTCCGTGGAAGTTACAACAAATTCTCTGGAATTTTTGATTTTCACGGAAAGTATGTATGTGGATAAAAAATTTTATGACTGAAATGATAGTATGAGTTCAAAGATAGGGCGGTTTACAAACCAACATATAGAATTGGCATTGCACTCGAAAATATGAACATGTTTCTGCGTATATGCAATGCTGGTCCGCAACCCGTTCCTAATAATTATAGCATTGCCAGACTGCAGTACCTATGAAACAAAACACGAGTATCAAAAATTAGGGTTGACACACTACGGTTAAATTCGAAAAATTCACTAAATCCGATTTATTAAATCGCAGTGTGTCACTGCCATTACAGTCTGCTTGAATATGGGGGAATATTACCAGGGCCCGAATTCCGGTTCGATGATAAATGAAAATGAGAAATGACTTGATTTTTTATTTCGCCTACTCTAAATAAAAATGCAACCGAACAGTTGAAATAAAAATTCAAGTCATTTCTCATTATCATTTGTCATCGAACCGAAATTCGGGCCCAGGGAATGAATGAATTTATCGCCAAAATTATGTTTGGAAAAATCAGTCAGCGGTATATGTAAGAAGATATTGTTTATACAGATGCTAGTGTGAATGAGAATGTAGTAGGTGTTGTTATCTTTATGCCTAGTAAGAATGTTGAAAAGTATTTTAATATTATATATGTACGTATAAGTCTGTTAGAAAGAAAGAAAATGTAGAAGAAATTTTAATATTAAGCAAGCATTTTGATATAAAAATTTCAAATACTTTTGCTCATGACTGGTTATTCAAAACGAAAAAAAAATGGATTAAGTTTGAAAATAAATGAATTTGAGATAAATAAATATCTCTTGTCGTTGACGTTATCGAACTGTAATTTCAAAATTCTGTCTCTCCCAGAATATTTAATGTTAGTGGTACATTCGGTAATTTAATTAAATCTTTTCCAAGTCTTACCCAAAAACCACGAAACGGAATATCTTTTTAAGATATTTTGAAGATTTGGAATATTTGAGTTCGTTAGAATGCCATATCGTTTAAGAAATGCTGCACAGACGATTCTACTTTTTATGGATGAAGTAACTAAAGACTAAAGGTTTAAATTTCGTTTTTTTGTATAGAGATAATATCTTCGTGGCAAGTTATGACGAAAAACAACATACTTATTGCATAAAAAAAAAATGTAACGATGAAAATATAAACGTCTATTCCTTCGATCAATACCTAGATTTATCTATCCACTAATAGAATCTTCTAGGTTTTTTATTTCAAATAATCCAAACCGGAGATATCTTGCTCACCGCCAGACACCTTTTTTTGGAGGACCTCCAGGAGACCCTCTACAGGAGTAAATTAATTTTTTTAAAAATAAAGAATGCCGACATAAAGTTAAAAGTTACGGCTGCATTTATTGATACTTCTTGTATTTGTCAAATAATATCCCTTTTCAGAAAAAAATAGTAAAAAACGACTTTTTTTGGCCTTGCAACTGTGTATAACCCCTTAAAATCAAAACTTACGTATTTACTATTTAAAGAGTATTCCGAGCGTAAATTGCCATACCCCTGCACGGCTATAACTATAACAGTTAATAAATAATTTGTAGCCATCCAAACTATAATCTTCGATTTCATCTTCATACATCTAGATGTCAGACAAACAAATTACCAAATGCTTAACGTTCCCTGAATCAATATATGTATGCACACAATTTATCCACATTTCTCCTCATGTTTCGTATATTTCGATAGATAAAATTAAATTCTTTTAGCCTGCTATCAATTGGAAGATTTACGTTTGATGTTGAAAGGCTGAATGTCGAAAGGCCGAATGGCTCGGAAGGCCGAATGTTGAAGGGCCGAATGTGCCGAAAGGCCGACTGTACACTAGGCATATTTCATTATGGTTTATTTCAATATGGTATATGGTACACTACGGCATATTTCAGTATGGCGTATGGTACAATACTGCATATGGTACACTACAGCATGTTTCATTACGGCTTATTTCAACTCGGTAAATATTACACTACGGCATATTTCAAGGCGCATATGGTACAAAATGGACATCTTAAGACTTGACTATTTCTTAACTGAGTATGATTTATTCACTTAATAAAATTTTCCTTCATCTATTGGAATTTTCCTTGATTTAATATAATTTTCCTTGACTTAGCAGAATTTTCTTTCGCTTAATAGAATCATCCTTTACTTTAGAAAACTTTCTTTCACTTAATTCCCTTCGCTTTAAATCGACCTTTATACCCATTCGGTCTTTCGACACAATCGGCCTTTCGACATTCGGTCTTTCGGCACTTTCGGTCCTTCGACATTCAGCCTTTCGGCCCGTTTGGTCTTTGCACCCATTCGGCCTTTCGACTTTCGGCCTTTCGAAATTCGGCAATCGACATTAGCCTTTCAGCCCTATTCCAAAATTTATACTCAAAATACGATAACAATAAAACACGACGTTTGCGAAACAACAAAAAAAAACAAAAAAAATTACCGATAATTCGCAAACCAGACCAATTATGAAAGGTAACTCATTCAATTCAATGATTTTTATACGACCTCAACTCAACGATCGCAACACCAAAAAACATTTATGAATACAACAAAATACAAAAAATGAATTTTGGAAAAGAAAAAATTAAAATGAATTTTACGCTCGTAATTTTCAAAATGTGACGATCATGCCCAAACCTGGCGCCTGTGGCATCAGGTTTGAACATTTTAAGATATTTTCACGATTTTCAAAAATTTTTGAAACATGCGCAATCCTTTATTTCTTAATAATACAAATCGTTTCGCAAAGCTTGGCGTGTCCACTTTATGGAAATTTAGGCCCACACCTGGTAACATCTCCGAGAATTCGGAATATGGTCATAGTGTATCGGCAATTTAAACAGATTTAGTCTTTTCCAGAATTTTCAAAAATTGGTCTAACATACACCCTTTTTATCTTAATATCAAAAATTATTACGGAAAGTTTGATCTGTCCACACGAACTGAGAGCAGCTTATCGCAGAAACAAAAAATGTATCTTTAGAATTCACAGTTGCTTTAATATTCCAAGTTCGAATTTTTTTAAATCCGATCCGGAATTTTAACGTGGTTCTATAAGTATAAAAAGCATGATGTATCGGTTTACCAGTGGCAGCAAAAGTGTTAAAATGAATGTTAACTTCAAATTTTTATAAAGCTAATCGGACATCTCAAATCGTCAAATTTTGTAAAAATCTATCCCCGTTATAAATTATAATTGAAACTCCCCCATATAAATAATTTAAGCATTCCCATTCAAACCCCAACCAATATAATTTCACGCACAATTAATTAATACAAATTACAAAAAATTGAATTTCGATTAGCAGCTGTTGTTTCTATGACTGTATAATAAAACCAAATTTGTATGTTCAGTGCATACGTGTACAAATGTTACCAAGGGCAGTGCTTCAATAATTATTTTATAGTAGTAGATTTATTGGATTCCAATTGCTTAGTTTTATTACCACATATAAAATATTATGTAAATTAGTTACCTAGGAAACGCCCTTCTTTATATTTATAATACCACAGAAAATATAAAATCTAAAAAAAAAATTGCAAGTGCATTCATTACTGTTGCTTTTTAGAGAATATGTACACAGAATGAAATACTACCACCAGTACTGAAAATTGTTGCACAATCGCAATTTGTAATTTTTATTTTATACGAATTCATTTTATCTATGTGTAGAAAAGTGCATTGTTGCAATATTTTTTTTCTTGTTATAATTATTATGCAGTTACATTTATTTAACTTTTATGTCATCTGTCGCGCAATCTATTAGTTTAAAATTTAACTAAAGTATTGTAAGTACTTTTAAAAATTTTAGTTACGCTAGTGCGCAGCAGGTGGCAATATATGTACTGTATAACATTTTTTGAGATCTTAAATTTGTTTTTTTTTTGTTTTTAAAAATATTGATCGTGTTTTGGAAAATTTTATAAATAGACAGAAGATGTATATACATTTGTGTTTTACACCCCAACAAAAATTATCTTAATCTTTTTCCGAGTATGTGGGTTGTGTGTGTGTGTGGCTGTGTTGTGAAAATTGCCGAAATATTTTCCCCAACACAATGATACATTTTTTTTTGAATTTTTGTGCGTCGTCGCCGTTTTTTTTTTCTTTTGGTATATTGTGTGAAATTTTTATTTTCGTTGATTTTGTTGTTGGTGTATTGTATGTACGTACATACTTATGTGTATAACTCTGTATTTTGTACGGCCTTGACTGAAAGTAACCCCGATATCGATTTTTTTGCTACTGCTTGTTTTCGTGTTCTATTCACACAATTTTCTTTGTGTTTTTCTCTGGTGCTCAACTCAGAATATTTTTTTGTTTTTTGTTTAACACGTGGCAGTAATATAAAAATATAAACATATACATATATCTATATATACAAATGGAAAACCTATTTTTTTTTGCTGCTGCTGATTGTCGTTTTTCATATAGTGGGGCATTGGAGCACAATGAATAAGATTAATAAGAAGAAAATAAACAACATTTTTGTGTGTTTTTGCACCCATACCTACTGGTTGGTTTTATGTGTGTGTTTTTTTTTTTTGGAGTATTTTGTCGGCAGGATGAGTTATCCCAGGAATGAATTAACGTCATCAGGGTTTATTTTTATTCCGCACACAGTCAAAAACAAAGTGTTTGCTTGTTTGAATAATAAAATATTTAGGGGTGTAGTAAATAAAATGTGTGCGTAGGTTGTGAATTTATTATAGGAATATTGGGTGATATACAAAAATAAAAGAAATCTTATATATGACCCCATGTTGGGCGCCCAACTATATTCTTAAAACATCCGTATAATACTAACTTATATAATAATGTGAAAAAGTAGGTCACAAAAACATTTGTCCTTGATTATAACGAGGATAATACATATATTGATACCTACATATATTAAAAAACTTGAGAGGGGTTTTTTTTTGTTTAAATTTGGTTCAACGACACTTCAATGACTTTCGAAAATTTGACTCGAAAAAATACTTTCACAAAATTTTTATGTAATTTCGAAAACAAAAAACTATATGTAGCTTATATATTTGTCCTTGTTTAACATTTTGTAACATAAAATTGTAATTTAGTTTAATTTATTTCATGTGTCGACGGGCACACTCAGTGATAAATGAAAAAAAAAAAAAACAAATAAAATTTCCAGTAATTTCAATTACTTATTATTATTATTACATGCGAAAAAAATTACTTGTCTATAAAAAAATATATCGCGCGCACATACACATTCACGTCCAATTCAATACAAACAGCCTACTTATCGTACAATAACCTTTTCGTATTGAAAATAGGCCACATTTGTTTTAAAATATAAAAAAATTGAAAACGAGAAAAAAAACAAAAGCGATCGCAAGGTTGGTTACATAGTATTAGTGTGTAATTGTATAATTATTATATCTACATATATGTATATAGGTAAATATGATAATGGAATGTTGAATAAAAATTAAACAAAAAAAAAAAAAGAAAAGAAAAAATAACAAATGAATATCACTTTCTTTAAAAAATTATGAGATAAACATTTGTGTATGGGTGAAACTTTCTTTTTTTTTTTTTTCAATTATTATTATTCATTGGATGGTTTTTGGTTTCGCTTTCTTCTCGGGCCACCGTATCTGTTGTTGTAATATCACTTTCATTTTTTTTTTACTTTTTTCGTGGATTTTATGAAGTTAGAAATTTAATTGACTCAACTAAAAAAAAAAACTAATTTCATTGAATCAACGCAACAACAACGGTATTGAAAGATCAATGAATTGTGATTTTAGCATTGAAGTTTTATTATACAAATTGTTGTTGTATTAATTAATAAACCACAAGCTAATAGTGTGCTTGCTTATAGATTATGTACACATGTATGGGATTCTAACCTAAAAAAAAAACTATTTATTTGATATTTAATGTGTAGATATGTAACTACTTATTCTCGAAAAGTCAATGTTTCACATGTATATGACTTATTCAATTAATATTTGTGTCTATGTACGAGTATATTAAATAATTTTCTTAGAAATGATAATCGCACAGTTTGGTTAGGCAACTGCATAAATATAATATTGTTTTATGTAGGCGTGAGACTACTCTACTAGATCTGTGCGCGCTTTATGAAATGTGCGAGAGATTGCGTTTGTCTAACAACAACATATAATAACTATATAAAATACATGTATATTATTATAAAAGTATGTTGCAAAACGGAGACTTTTGGATATCGTTATAAAAATTCAAAATGAACTTGAACTGAATATCGAGCAGTGAACTGACATTTTTTTTATGAAATTATTAATTTTTATTTTTTTGTTTTAGATTGGATTGGTTACACACGTTCACTTAAGTATATGTGTCGTGAGGTTATATTTAATGAAACATTTTTGATATTTAGTAGGTCTCTAGGTGTTTTACCGGATTCATGATTATATCGCAGATTTAATCAGTTTTAGTAGGTATTTGAATTATTTTAAAGAACCGATTTGGTGTCCATACATGAAGCTAGTTTAAATCGAGTAGGGTAAAATATGTTAAGCTTTTAGGGTATCAAATCCGGGTTTTTCTTAACAATCCATATAGTTTACTAGATTTAGTAAATTGAATTATGACTCGTTTTTATGTAATATTTAATTTATTTGAAGATAATATTTTCCGAAAATTGGAAGAGAATTTAATCCAGTTTCGTACTGATTAGCCTTTGATTATGAAAAAAACCTATCCATAAAGCGGTATCTCAGTTTGAAGTACCTACTTCCGAGAAAATGACGATTTTGTAAAAATCAAATTTACGTCACTAAGTAAGTTAATTTTTTGAAAAAATTATTTAGGAATTGTTTTAGATTTATATCTCTTTATTTTACTGTACACAAAACAAATCTGTTTTTTTTTTTTTTTTTTTGAGAAACTAGTTAACTGCAAAAAGTAAATTTTTCAGAAAACGAATTTGAAATAAAAAATCGTAGTAGCTTTTAGTAGTACATTACTCATTTTTATTTATATTTTCCAAAGAAATGGAGGAAAAATTGAAAAACCGCACCAGTGACACAGTGGTTAGCATGATTGCTTTAAGCTCCAGAGGTCCCGGGTTCGATTCCCGGCGGGTGATGAAAAAAATCACGGCTGGTTATTGTAGGATCAATGAATTAATCACTCATTATCCGTAAAAAAAATTATTACGAAATTTCACTAAGAAGCGGCCAAATCCCTCTAGCGCCAGCGTTTTGAAACTTTAGACAATTGACGAGTTATTATCGACAGTTATCGACAAAAATGCAGTTAAATAGTTTCTCATAAACTACAGAAATTAAAGTTTATGGTTATTTAAAAGTTATTTGAGATGCCACCTTTTCGGTTAGTATTTCACTATCTTAATGCTAAGATACCGCCTTTTCTGTTATAACAGAAAAAGTAGAAATATTTGAATCAATAAAAAGTAGATTTTTTTTTTGTATTAAATTAAAAATCAAACTATGATTACAGTTAACAAATAATGAAAAATTCAAATTTTTTTAGATAAAACTGAACTCTTTGGTTTTGATCAACAAAAACAAAATATTAATTAAACCTTCTTTGGTAGGTAAACGGCTTTAATACTGACACACGGCGTCACAAATGCCAATATATTTCATTTAGTTTGCTATTCATTATTAACAGCCCTGATTCTGAAGTGCAGTCACTGACTAAAAAACAATTTTAGTGAGACTATTTATGTTGGTTAAGACATTTGCCTTAGTTAAGACCCATTTTGTATTCTACTGGTAGTCTTAGTTGTAGTCTTATGTAATACCGATAATTTTGATGATCTTAATGGGCTTAATTTGACATTTCTATTGGAAAAAAGTGATGTCGCTTTTACAATAAAGTGCCATCATAACTTTTGTATATCCGCATAAATAAATTCGAATGTGTTTGTTTATCTATTTTCCAATAGTGAAAATATCTCAAAATATAAATTAAAGCTGAAAACTAATTCAAAAAAGAAAACATTGGTATTTAAGAGATCTACAAACATTTTGGAGAATTTGCAACCAAAATATGACTGCTCTGATCAGAATACCAGTATAATATTTAGTCTTAAACAAAAAGTCTTCCCACAAAATGTCTTAAGGCCCTTTTACATTCAATCTTTTCGTTCTTTTTCAAAAGAATAGAATCACGAAGAAAAGAGCAAATTCATTTTACCCATAATATAAAAATGGGACGGGCATATTCAAAATTTAATTTTTTCTTTCAAAATGTTACTTGGATTTTATATCTTTTTAGCAACTTTTACGAAAAAAGATAAACCAGTTCAGCTTTTTCAGGTTTTTCCGTTCTTTTTCACCAAAAAAAGTTGAGTGTTGCAGTAAATAGTATTGAAAAATACTTTTTGAGTATTCCTTCTGATTTTAATACAAGGAAATCATATTAAAACGCATTTTTTATCGTACATCTTTTATCTTTTGGAAAAGAACGAAAAGATTGAATGTAAATCAGCTATTAGCGTATGGTATTATGACACTCGTTTTTTGTGTGGCTTTTTAAGCGCTGAAAAAGTATCGCGGAAAAGGGATAAATAATAAGTATAGAAAATTATCGAATGAGTGAGTGTATACACAATATGGGGGTAGTTTAGACAAATATAAAGCAAACATCAATAGCTCAATTTAACAGCAGTTATCCTAGACACAATTCTAGCAAAAAAGAATCATGGCATAGTATTTTTCAGCGCTTGTTGTATACTTTTTGCTGACAATTCAATAGTTTGTTTTTTTATTTTTTATTTTAAAAATACCTAATTATTTGACTTTTGTAAATAAAACAATATTGTCTCTTTCTGCCTCACTATTTATGTCCTAGTCACACATTGCTTACTTTATCGCACTTTTTTCAAGCCAATGTCATAATATCATAAGACAGTCTTATACCTCTGACAGACTGCGGTTTAATAGGAGGGTATAGGAGTCTTAACGTCAAAATCGGGGGAAAAATATATAATTTATTTTGTTTACAATAGCCTCATTTCTTGACGCATAGTGATCCAGATCAGATCAAAGTTTACGTTGGAAGCAACAACAAAAATTTAACAAATAAAACATAAATATTTATTTGATTAAAAAAGAAAATTTATTTAGTAATGTAGCAACCCTATTTGTTGAATATAAGACATAGACTCTTAATTCTATTAAGCACTACATTTATCAAAAGAAATATAATAATATTGGTTCAGAAATGGACTCCACAATATCTTGGATAGGATAAAAAAGGCCCTTCTCAGTCCATTTCCAATTAGGACCGCTAATTCCCATCACTTTTACCGAAGCTTCAGTCGATTTGGTTTCTAAAACCATACGCGGGAAATATTCTCCGTCATACTATATTATTACGTAGTTGCCGATCTTTAGTTGGCAGATCTTTGGAAAAATATTTTCGACAGGTTGCACATTTTTGACTTTGGATTTTTTTACGGTGTTTTTTTCTAACCGCTCTATCTTTCCTTCATTTCTTCGTATTTATCGATTTGTTTTTTTTGTGGTGTAATGAATATATTCATCCGATAATATATGATCACTGTTCGGTATTCATTTTTTTACCTTATTGATAGAACCTTCATTGGCTCTAGCTTATTTTTGCTTAGGGCTACCCTACAACCGACTTATAATAATTTTTTAGAGTAGTTTGCAGAGGCTTATCATTTGATGAATTAAAATCTAAGGTGCTCAAAAAGAATCGTTTGCAGACTGGTGTCGTACCATTTTCATCCTTTAAAGTGTAAACAATTTTGGTCTGTGCTACTCGGAAGCGTTAGATTCCCTCGCCGTTCTTTGTTTCGCTGGATGAGAAGACGTGTAATGCAACATGGAGGATTTCCTATCCGAGCTATTTAAAGCTTTGAACTGGTGGTTGAACGGAATGTTTGACTATTTCTTTTAGTATATTTTCTGAGTGTCTTTGCTCTACTGATGTGCTAATTTTTTTTTGTTTTCTGATTGTTCCTTTCTTTGTTTAACCTAGATCCTTCCTCTGTTGAGACACCAGCTTTACCATCTATTGTTTCTGTATTATTCGAATCCAATTTATTATTTTGCAACGTAGACGTTCCCACATTTCTATTCAATTCGCTTAAATCGTCCACTCCAATATTTTTAAAATGTTCGACCATGTCATTGCTTGTTACTTCTGCGCTAACTACGTTCAAATTATTCTTTCTGTCTAATGGCCTATTGGCATCCAAAGTTCCTTTAATCGTGTTTAAGTCAGTCACTTGTGGTAGCGACATACCACATTGTCGCATAACAAGGATATCCTCAACAGGCAGCATTTTTGGTATTTCCATTATTGGTTCATAAATATTTGTTGTCAATGTTTTGTTCATAATTTCCATTGGAACCGATTTTAGTGTAATGAAGATTGCTGGAGAATTATCGTTTTGTTGCATATCAGGCAGTTCTTCAACAGGTTGAAGGAACTTTTTTGGTAATTCTACTGATTCGTTTTAGATAGTTTTAGGACGTACGTCTGGCAGTTGCTTCTTTACTGATTTTACAAAATTTGACTGAGTTTCAACATTTTTGGTTTCTACGAAAAATTCTCCAGCCAGTGTACGAAGACCGAGCAGCATCGTCAATAAAATATCGAACCAGTTCTCGTAGTATATTATTGTAGCCTTTAAGGTTCGATGCCAGTGTTCTATTATGCCATTTACCTGAGGGTGGTAAGCCTTAGTTCGCAAATGTTTGCCACCAAATGTTTTCGACAATTCATTGAATAAGCGTGAATCGAATTTCTGCCCTGATCTGCAGTTATTCGCCGAGATACACCGAATCTTATCCGAACAATATCTGCCGTAATGTCTACGATCGGAATTGCTTCAAGCCATCTAGTGTAGCGATCGATATAAGTAAGTATGTAACGATATCCTTTGGAAATTGGTAATAGATCCAACTAATCTGTTGTTAGGCAATTGGTATGACGCAAGGTGTGCCCCGTTTTGCTTGTTCACTTTAGCCCGCTTGCATGGAATGCAATTATGGACAATTTGGGAACATTCTTTATTGATGCTAGGCCAAACAAAACGGTTCATGATCAAATATTTTTGGTGGCTCGAACACCCGGATGTCATATCGATTGAAATGTTGTGACAACAGCTTCACGTAGTTTCGTTTGAAAATAGTTCATTAGGTGATGGATGAGCCAATAACACAGCGTTTATTAATTCATCTTTGCAACGTTGAAATGTCTGAAGTGTTTCTTCAGTCCAAATCAATTCTGTAGTATCATTTTTTTTGTTTCCGACAATTAGTGCCTAAAGTTTCATCTGGATGTCAACAGCGTGAGGTAAAACTCTACGGTAAAAATTGATTGCTGAAATAAAATGTTTTAAGCAAAAATTACATTTACAGCGGTAATAAGAAAATGCCGACGACAAAATCGTTCGAAAATGAAGCAAAAAATTACTTTTACACAGCACTTTAACTCATAAACAGGAAACAATTTGTCCACCAAACAGTTTTTTTTGTTTATCAAATCAAAGTATACCGTAACGTATTTTCTGATCCACCCGTAAAATAAGCCTTAGATTATAGTGGCAAGATTCTTCTTTTCTTCTTCAAGATTTAAGTTTATCCACGTCCCAAGCTCAGTTGATGAGGTCATGACTGTTGACTGCAAGGTTGGAATTTTCTACCGAGGAAAATGAAAATTTCGGATATTAGTTACTTACCGGCAGCAGAATTTTGCTCAATATTTTACCCCAAATAGTGTTTTAAAGTTGCTTTTAAACGGTAACTCTCATCCGACGATCTCATGAAACAAAATTATGATATCATGGCAAACTTACTGAATAAGATCAACTGCAATAAATATTGTTGGAATAAATGAAAGTGAACTCTGAAAGTGATAGCACTGTTGTATTGGGGATACAACTGTGTTACGTACACTAAATAATCTTGATTTAAATGTGAACGGGCGACAGCCGGGCAAGATCTGATTTCAGGAGTGAAAAATGTGATAACTTCTAGTTGATGCTGTTAATGTATTTGTATCCCAACGTTTTGTAAAATTGATTAATTTTTCGTAAACTGAATTTCAAAAGGGGTTTGAGAAAATGTGCTGTTAAATTTGAAATCAGTTTGGAAACATATGTTACAAATTACGAAACAGATTTTCCATAATTTTTTTATATCAAAGGTAAAATTCGAATGAAGCTTAAAAAATTCAACCTTTCAAATTTAATTAAAATATTTAGTAAAAATAAGTCAATTTTTAAAATTTAACTACTTTTAACAAATGTTAGAAAATTTACGGATATATTAGGCAATGCCACAAAAATCCATATTTTATCAAATTTTATTCATGATACGTAATTCATAAAAATGCATAATTAGAACACTTACGCATGTGCTACTTAACTAAAGTGATTGGTTTAATACAGCAATTTTACAATAAAAAAATGTCACGATATTTTTGTTGAGTGGCTCGATAAAATCGCTCAGTTAGCCTTTTATAAATTACAATTATGATGGGTAGATAATTCGTGCGCTATTTTTTTTTTTTGTGATAAACTTTACTGATAATTTCTAATCGGACAAATTTTATCAAAACAACCAAAAATTTGTTTTGTTTAATTTGAAAAGAAATAGATTTAGCTTTCTTTTATTTATTTGTAGGGTTTTTATTGGAGGATGAAATTTTTTTTTTGTTTTTACGCCCCACCACACAACACACACTCTGATATGATGATTATTATTCATCATGAAAAGTTAGTTGACTCAAAAACTATTTATTTTTTCTATTTGAGATCAAGGCACTTTGTATATAAAAATAACAAAAATATTTTGTGTAATAATAAAATTTGTTGAGGGTTAACAAGAGTGAGTGGATGTGTGAATAGATATAGGTTTTACAGATAAACTCAAATCATGTAGCTTCCCAATGATTCAATAATCCAAAGTTTTGTATGTCAACAAATTAGCAAAGGTCATTGTGTTTTTGTATACTACAAGTATCTGAATCTATTGTTTATATTGGAGTAATTAACAAATGTGTTAAATATTGTTATATAATTTAAGCTAAACTGGATCAAGATATCGTTAAAAACTATACTTGCTAAACCTTGAATTAAAAATGTTATGGTAATTTAGATTATGGTCATGTGATTAATAGTTTTTTTTATCATAAAGTATAGTTTATAAGGATTGAATTTAAAAAATTTAACATTTTAATTTTTTTTCATTACAGGTAAGTTTCGAAAATACTACAATCACCAATTATTTATTAACGTAAGTCTTTTTTTTTTGTTTTCTATTTAAATTTACGATACATACATTTGTTTTGCATTCCGCGATATCGCTTCAAACCATAATTAGATTTTAATGTAAATTGGTTTGCAGCGCAAAAAAACTATCGAAAATATTGCTATAATATATTCCAGATGCGTTGAACTTTTGACTCATAATGGGAAATATGTGTGTGCAGTAATGCAGGAAACGTTTGTAGCATATTGCAATAAATTTAAAATTTGAAAAAAATTGTAAGAAAGTAGAAAATTATTCATATTGCATGTTTTATAAATATAGCTTTTCGGGGGAGATTGGAAATAGAAATCATGTTAAATGATTAATCTTCGTTTGGCTCGTGTAAGCAGTCAAAAGAAAGTGATCATCGAAAATTATTCAGAGATTGTCATAAATTTGATTGGTATTACGTTTCAGGGTAGTGAACTTTTGTATGTAACTAAACTTCGCCCAGGTAGAGTTTTCATAAGTAAATAGTGGATTTAGATTAGATAAGATCGGTCATTTTACAAGCAAAATTAATGAGCTACGTAATTGGAGATTATTAAATAATTCGATCGATTCTGAAAATTATTTCGCTATCTCAACTGTTTAGATAATTTTAATGAGATGTACTTCGTAAAGGTCAAAATTAAACTAGATGATCATCAATAATCGATCAAAATAACAATCAATCAAAAAATTGTTATTTTACTTAATCAACTTTTTTTTGTATTACAATCGATCGATAAAACTTGGCCATCACATATGTATGAACGAAAGTAATCAAATAACCCTGATTACTTGACGTTTTTCATTGTATATGACAATATTTTGGGCAAATTTTGATTTTCATTTTTCTTAACCTATTTTTGAATAAAAATATATCAAAAATTGTTGGCGGTATTTTTCTCGCTATACCGTGGTTGATATCATTTTCCGCAAAATAGGCTATTTTCAAATTTCAATAATAAGGAATTCATCAAGCTGCAGATATTTCGGCAATATGATTTTTTGGAATGAGATTTAGAGTTGAAGTTGAATAAAATTTGAAATTCCATTTGAATTGAATTACCTGTGCGTCTAACAGTCACATACAAAAGTCGTTTCTAAAATGCTATTTTGTTTTTGTGAGAATCAGGAATCCTTGATACTCTGAAATCCTCTGTAACAAATTAAAAACGGAGCCAAAACATAAACATAATAGGATCAAGATAAGAGGAAATTGTTAAATTGCGAATGCCATTAAATTTCGTTTTAAAATATAGAAGTTACTACTACTTACATAAAACTTAATTTTAAAATTTGACAACAATTTAATTGCTAATTTTCCGCTCCATAAATCTAATTTATCATTTTTTCGATAAAATATGGGGAAAACGTTACTAAACCGCCTGTTAAATTTTTTAAGTTCGCCCAATTTTGTTTCGAACGGGTATTGTGTGAACTTGCATTGAAGCTTCGAACTAAACTTACAAACACAGATAGATACACGGTGGTACGACGTGTTATTATCGAAGCTTATTATGAAAATTGGCGTTCTAAACGAAATCCATCGCGCAACTGAATGCAGAAATACTAAGAAAGTGGGTCGGTAGCAGATATGAATGTGACATCATCAGTGCGTGTTCGTAAAGGCCATTCAGCCGAAAACATTGTTGCCGATTGTGAAAGTGTGACAGAGTGCCCAAGCACATGAAGTCGTCATCCTGCGCAGCAATGAAACCTCTCGAGAACCACATTACGCCGAATTTTAACAAAAGATTTGAGTATTACTATTCATGCTTACAAAATTCAGTTAACGCAGAAATTGAATCCTCCAGATCGGATGCACGAGCAAACCAAACTTGATGGCGATTTTTAAAAAAAAATCAACTTCAGTGGCGAGGCCGATTTTCATCTCGGCGATAATAAGTGAATTTGTTGCATTTGGTCCGATGAAACCCCAAGACAGATTGTCGAGAAACCGATGCATAAATGAATTATTGAATCTTTTTTTTGAAAATAATGCCGACAATTTCGTTACTGTGAATGGTGAACGCGTACCACGGTAACTAACTTTTTATGGCCAGAATTGGATGATATACATACATACATGTGGACGATATGTGGTTTTAACAAAGCGGTGCCATATGACATACAGCCAATGCAACAATAGCTTTATTGCACGAGAAGTTCCTGGGGCGTATTATCTCGCGAAAGAGTGAAGACAATTGGCCACCGAGATCGTGCGATTTGACGATTTGACACTCTTGAACTTCTGCCTTTGGGGTTATTTTAAAAGTAATGTTTAACGAGGAAACTTAAAGGGGCCATAGGAATCGCCAGATTACACCACAATTGCTCTTTTGCTGCCCTCTAAGGCTCTTCTTGAAAGAGATTGTAAATTTATTAAAATTAATATTATTAAAGCCGTATTTTATTTAACACTTTACAACAACAATTGCACTATTGAATTCCTCAGTAAAAATTCTTTGAATTCCTGTTAAATTGACGAAATTCAAAATCGAATTCTGTGTTTTTTTTTTTGAGAAACTAGTTAACTGCATTTTGGTCAACTCGACAATAATCTAAAGTTTTCAAAAAAAAATTTCAGTTGTCCAATATTGTCCTCCACTAAAAAAGTGAGCAATTACCACTAAAAGCTACTGCCACTTTTTATTTAAAATGCGTTTTTTGAAAAATTTACTTTTTGCAGTTAACTAGTTTCTCAAAAAAAACACAGAATTCATCGTTTAGCATGGGCGCATTTACTAACAGGCAAATATAGGAAAATGCCTAAGGGCGCCAACCGAAATAGGGCATTAGAATTTTTTTTTACCATAATCAGAATTTCTTTGTGTCTACACGATGTCTCTGTCGAAAATAAACAGTAGAAAAATAATCATTTCATCGATTTAATCGGCTTTCCCCTTTATTATTATCATTGAAAAAATAAAAATGGAACAAATAAAATAATGAACGGAACACGAAAATGCATATCTCGATGCTTACAAGCGAATAGAAGGATCTGTATAGGGATTCCGTGCAAATTTAGTATGAACAATTTATACTAAAGTAAAAGTTATAGTGTGCTTTTGAAAACCCTCTATATGCGAATTGATCATTTTTATTTGAAAATTTATAGAAATTATTTAAAATAATTGTTGAAGGGATAAATCAACTGATAAAAACTCTAGTTTAGTTAATTTTACTGAACTGCACGGAATTCGTATACTGAACGATATCAACTGGCCGAATGTCGAAGGGCCGAATATGTCGAAGAAAAACTGAAATTTTGAGTATGCCTGTTCCACTTTTATTTATGGATAAAATGTATTTGCACTTTTCTTCGTTTTTTTATTCTTTTGGAATAGTACGAAAAAATTGAATGTAAATCAGATATAAGAGAGGCAAAATATTACTCTATTAGCGTTGGCTCGACTCCAGACGTAACACATACTGACAAACTCGCTTTTATTATTAGATATGTAAAAGACGGTGTGCCCGAGCCGAGGAACTTTTTGTTGATTTTTTTTTTAGGAAAATGTTGAAGATGTAGAGAAGGAAATAACACAATACATATTTAAATGTAAATAAAATTCAAATCAAAAGTGTGAGAGGTCAATCCAATAACAACGCTAGAAACAAGTCTGGCATTTATTCAGGAGTTGAAGCAGGAATTAACAATTTAAATAAACTAGCAAACTAACACATTTTGTACCTTGTGCAGCACATTCCATGAACTTGGGTTTTGAGATTTGTAGCAGATTGTTACCAAGATGCAGCAATATTTTTTAATTTTTTGCAAGAATTATTAAATTTTTTCTTACTCAACTAGTCGCGGGTTAGTGTTATCTACTGCTTACTGGTTAGTGTTATCAAATTAATCGTCTCGCATGCGCTTTTATGATGGTAATTTTGAAATCCATTTTGGAGCGGTTTAATGCCACTAATTTCAAGTTACAATCCATCAAAATTGGTTTGTCGGTTGTTGTAGAGCAAAACAAATGTTTCATGGAATTTGTTAGTTCAACGTCAAATTTATATGAATACTATGAAACAAATGCGAGAGAAATTTCTTTTGTTAAAAAATTTGAAAGAAAACGAGGAAGGAAAAGGAAAATGGTTCATGCGGTTTCGTCAAATGTCAAATTTATCTGAATACTATGAAACAAATGCGAGAGAAATTTCTTTTGTTAAAAAATTTGAAAGAAAACGAGGAAGGAAAAGGAAAATGGTTCATGCGGTTTCGTCAAATGTCAAATTTATCTGAATACTATGAAACAAATGCGAGAGAAATTTCTTTTGTTAAAAAATTTGAAAGAAAACGAGGAAGGAAAAGGAAAATGGTTCATGCGGTTTCGTGTCTTGGCGATGAACTCAAAAAAAGAGTTGAATCATATGAATTAATTTACAAAAACTTGATTTTTTAGACAATTTAACTAAATACTCTAATACTAGTTTATAGCTAAATATTTGTTTAATTCTTTTAAGAATTATAGGGCGCTTCAGTATGCATTGCCTAGGGCGATAAGGGACAAATGTGACACTGTCGTTTAGTTTTCCTACTTTACGCTGAGTGCGCTAGACCACATATTTTTAGTTCTATATGTTGGCTTTCTGAAATTTATTATTATTTTTACCAAAATTGAATTCCAATTCCTTTGTCAAATAAAATACGACTTAAGCTTCATTCATGCAAGTAGCTAAAAATCTGAAATAATCGTATTCAACCTAGTAACCAATCAACTCACTCGACAAAAAAATGTGCCCTTATTCATTTTTGATTTGAAATATTTTTAGCCACTCTCAAGATCGAAGTTTAATTGAAATTATGAGTATGTGATAAAATTATAGGGACTCTGATCTATCAAAATTAATCTTACCTAAGAATTGTTTCTTTTACGAAGATTGTAGAAAGGTTTATATTTATCAAGTGTATGTGTGTAAAGTAGCCAAATTGAAAAACAAAACGTGAATAGAAATATGATGTTGTTTATACGGCGATATTCAATCGCAAAGGGTTAGATTTAATTTAAATCGACAATATGTATGTCAAATCATTCAGGGTGGTGAAGATAAATAAAAATTAGTTTAATCCGGGGTGAACAAAGCATAATGGCATAGTAGTAAGTACGTCCACAACAAATTAAAACGAGTAAACAATTTTTTTTTTAGAACTTCAACTTACAACGGAATTTTTTGAACTGTCAAATTCAAAAAATTATAAATTATTCTAAGTTGTAGTACTCTGTGAGACATTAACGAAACCATTATCGGAGCAACCAAGTCCTTTATAGGGGTTAAAACCACCCCTAAGGAAATTATAACGATGATCACTTCTAATTCTAAAACTAAAAAAATTCTTAAGAATGTGTCTTCAGACAAGTGTTGCAAAGGCAACAAATTGGCCCGGGTGAATGGGTTTTATTTTTCCTCAAAATGGTACGCAGAATCCCATTCTGTTGTACAAATATTGGATTTAAGGTAGTCGAATAACAACCACTCCAACAAGATTTACCCTACTTAATTTAGCCAAAAACAAAGCGTGATATGTCATTTTCAGAACAGATGTCGTAATATGAGTTTTCCCAGTTAAGAATTGTGTCTAAATATATACCAATATACTTTAATGAGTTCACCGACTTAATATTTAAATAATCAAGATGATAAACCATAACAGTACATTTAGACGCACCTGATTAGGATTAGTCAAAGTAGTGCTGCCGGAAATTTTAAAGTCACATACTGAGTTTTATCACTTAGAATAAGACGACGCTTATTAAGCCATTTAGGAAAAATTTTAAGGTCAGAGTTCATCTTAGAAAACTTATCCATTGGAGAATTTGCAGTATAAGCTAAAGCCAAATTATCAGAAAATCCAGTGCACATTCAACTAACAAGGAAGGTACCCAAGATATAAATCATCGATTGTTTTGAAGTTTTGCAACGTTTTTTTAGCAGCAGGGAGATCCACGGCTATTGATTTTGCTGGTTTTAATCTTGGAATATGTGTAACTGTGATCTGAAATGAATGTAGTATTGTTCATAAAAAGATCAAGAACTGCAGAAGGATCTTTAAGGGGACGTACCACCTTCAAAATTGAAAAACAAAAAGTTTTTCAAAGATTTTTTTTTAATGGAATAAAAAGAGATATCGTAATGAAACTTTCCATTGACATTTTATTTAACTGAAAGTATAAAAAAAAATTTTTTAGATTTTTGTTAGCCAACTGTCGTCTGCTATAACGGTTTTCCAAAAACACTGAAAATTCGCGGCGTGCATCATAACTGCTCTCAAAAACGTTTGAAAAAAAAAAACGGGGTTTTATTCAGCATTAAATCGCCCTTGGAATGAACTAAAAAAAAAAAAATGGTTGAAAAATAAAAAAATGGCGGCATTTTTTCGAAAATACAGCTTTTTTGTCCCCCCCAATTAGTTGTAACTCAAAAAATTGAAAGCCGATTATTCCTTCCGTAGTTCATTCTGAGCAGAAATATATGTAGATCAACGTGTTAAAATTTTAGAACGATTGGATAAGTAGTTTTTTCTCAATCTTGCACGCCAACTTGAAAAACGTCATTTCGAGATAATCGCGTTTAAAGTTAAAATTTTTTTTTTGTAATAAACCTTACCAAAATTTAATCTGCGATGCCTGCACCGTACAATAATACCTTCCTCTCAAAAATTTCCCCTCTACTTTTACAGCTGTTATGTGAGAGAATAACGTATTACATATATTATATACATATGTATAGTCCTATTCAGATCTTAAAAAAAAATTTTTTTTAATTGTTCTGCGCAGCTTCCAGTGATGTAGAAAAAAAATTTATAAAAATTTTGATGAGTCGCATTTATCTTAGATAGTAAACCTAAATAAAATAATAAATAATCATTCAAATGTATTATATTTCAGTTTTAATACACAAAACATTCAAAATGTTTATGATTTTATGTTATTACAATCAAATTTCATGTGAAAATTAATAGGTGTAAAAAAATATTGCACGCCTATGGAAACAACGTCAACATTTAATTTTCGGACGGACTAAGGAAAATAAATAACTAAATGCCAGTCATATCGATCAAAACCACAATAACGTAAAAAACTTGTTAAATTGCATTTAATTCTTCGATTATCGATTTCAAACGATTCTTTTAAAATAAAATTATAAAAACATTTTTTGATTCAAAACGTTATAACATATAAATAATAAAATAAAATGATATAAATAAAAACCTAACCTAAAAACTGAAGTACATATACAACATAAAACTGTAAACAATTAAGCCGAAATAGTACATCACTGTGTATCCGCCATGTTATTTCTGCGCGAGAACTGTCAGAATTCCAGCGAGATTTGAATACTACTATACATACATATATGCATGTATAAGCAGGTGTTACTAAGAGAAAGTTGGTGTAGCGATACAGCGAAGTAGACCAAAATCGTAAAAAAACGACTTTGGCGCCCTTCGCAATAAATAAAATAAAAATATAAATAAATTTTTTTTTGAGATTTTCATGTTAAAATCATGTTCTTAAACGTTCATTCTAACATATTCTATCATAAAAAAAATTTCGATTTTTTGAAAATTTGAAGGTGGTACATCCCTTTAAGATAAAGAACAAAACTCTAATAAATTTGATCAAGGTATTGTTTCATCATTTCAATATTGAGAATTTTTTACGACCACGTTGAGAAACATTAAAACCCTTAAATAAAATCACAATTGATCGGTATCGGTAATTTTAAGGTCGGGCACAATAGTTTCTAAACATTCCAGATCATTTTTTGTAAGCTGAGCAAAACATGGGTATATACAAGTAGCTTTAGTTGCTGCCACTCGAGTGGGCATACAAGGAGTCTAGTCCAAAAGACGACATAAGAAATACATATTGTCCTGACAAACAAACGGGTGGAAAATCATATATTTCGATATTAATATAGCCATCTATGTATAATCAGATATAGATATAATGTTTCGAATAAGCTTAGAAATTTCTTCCAAAAATTCAATTAATGGTGTGAAATGCAACCTATACATAGACAAAAGAATATAAAAATCATTACCAAATCGCCAGTCATTCAAAATATATACATACCCTACCAGAACTAAAACTGTCACTGCAAGCACCAAACAAGGTATACTCATTTAGATTGTGCGATGGCACCTCTTAACTATATCCAAAGTTCACTCCAAAAAACAAAGGATGGATTCTTAACAAAAGCGTTGATATTGGCAACGAAAACGCTAAAATTTGTACGTATCTTTAGAATATACTGGGGCACAATAATAATTAAAATAATAACAATCAAAATAAACTGTAATAATAAACACAAGATGAAAGTAGAAGATTGATTGATTGATTGAATTGTTCGAATTGTTCGACCAAGCTTTAAGCAAGATCTCTCGGAGTTATTAATGGCCCAGCCTCACCGAACACCTTGTTACATACAACATAAAGAGGATTTGGATAGGTTTAGTTAGTATGAAAGAAATTAACCCGCTTACAGACACACTATGGCCAATAGTTAGTAACACAATGACGAAACATTTCTAAACTACTTTTATTGAAATTAACATTAAAACTGCACTCTGAAATAATATTTATTAGTTTGCTGAATCAGATTCCTGGGCATTTCTGAAAATCATAAACATAATTAATTTAAACTAATTAACTTGAAGCTAATAAATATAATCGGAATCAGCTGCTTGTTCACACGATTTCCTCCCTACTGGTTCCTATCGCTACTTAAAACTACAATTTAGTTCAAACTACTACAAAAGATGTAGAGTTTCAGCAAATCTGCCCCTAAAATTCTAGAAGTTTGATCTGTAATGGACGCTGCCCTGTAATGAATTATAATTAATGTTACCAGTAACCAAAATTAAAATTATAAGACGCTAATTGGTTCCTAAGGTATGAAGTCCTCGCATAATTTCAATTACATGTTCGTTGGATTCTTAAAATTTCTGTAAGCTGAATCAATTCCGCGGGAACTCTAAATCAAAATCAAAATTAACCTATTCTCACTAAATATTTTCTACTCCATTAATTGGATTTAGCTTAACACATCAAGAACTCGACCTCCTATTACAATTTAGAGTACTACTCAACTTAAAATTCAGTAAATCTTTTTGTTAGATGATTGAGTTCCTATAAATTAGGAGAACAAAATCAAGAATAAAGACAACACAATTTCCAAAACTAAACCGTCCGCTGGATGCTTAAAATTACAGGAAAATTTACGTTGGGTTTCTTCGAATATTTTTGAAAATCAAGATTTTCAATTTAAACGACTACTCAATTAAATACTTCAATTAAATTGTGATTAGGATATACGGCCATGCATTATAGCAGGAACTCCCGGATTCCCGGGCACACACCGTATACCCGTTTACATATAACAAAAACCGAAGAATAGGATAGGATTATTAGTTGGGACCGACTCGACCCGGTTACAGACACCTCAGCGATCGATAGTTAGTGAAATTGTTAGTAATTATATAGCAAAATAGTTAGCACAGAACAACACAATTTCTAAACTACAGCTTACTCATTACTTGTTGATCCTGGAGGGTTGATTCAAGCTAATATTTCATTCTGAAACTCAGGGTTACTTTTAATCACTTTAATATTGATTAATTCTAAAGCTATGTTATATTCTGAAAATTGGATTATTTATTAGCAAATTAAGGAAGAGACTCCTTTAAATATTCTTTAAACTAAATTAATTAATTAATATACATTAATGAACAATATAAATACACCAAGGTCCCGCTTTGCGTCCCTGTTCGGTTCCACACGGAGAGACGCAAACTGAATTTCGACGCATATCGAGTTACATGTTATACTACAAATTCGAAGGAAAAATAAACCAAAAAATTATCAAATATTCTGATAGCAACGAAAATTCTCACTAGTTGTATGACAAAACAGAAAAATGGAAAGAAAGAAAAAGGACGCATAACGAAGAACCGACGCTAAGCGGGTGATTGGTTTTTTTTTTAGCCGACGCAAGAGCGAATAGACGCACATAGAACAGACGCATAGCGAGACTCTGGTGTAAATATAAACACAATATATTAAATATAAAAAAAATTAACATTTTGTGAAATCAAATATGGAGACTTTCCCAATTCTAAGCTAAAAATTCCAAAAGAATGATTAAAAATTTAAAATTACTAAGCTACGATTTAAATTCACAGCGCTTGTTTCATTAGTTACTGGTAATACTGGTATCATTGATTTAAAAATGAAAATAAAAAGTTAAAATACATATTTAACCATAAAAATTAAACTTAACGAATCAGCAATGTCCTACAGATCTAGAAAAAAGGAAATTAATAATGTTGAAGATAATTGTTTATAAAATTATATGATATAAAATGATTACAAGATGAAAGTAGAAGAAAAATATAAAGAAAGCAAAAAAATAGAAAATAATTTCCAGAAATTACCAAAATACATATCACCAACTCGTAGATCTGGCGAATGAGTCTTGGTACTGTTGCGAGCTGTAGATTGTGAAGTTTCCCAAACAGATAATGGATCTTTATTGAAAAAAATCCGTAACTATATCTCATGTTTTATAAGGTTTTTGGTTGTTTAAAAACTCTATTAGCCTTTTTTAAAGCTTTTATAACTTAACTACTACTTAAGATATTTAAATTTTTATCCGTATTTGATGCTATCAAGTAATGTGAAATACGTCTAGTCCCGTGGTTATAACGACTTCGTAATGTAAGGTTAAAGAAATATGCTACAAAGCTTTGATCAGGCCAATAATTACATTCGGATGTCAAATCTGGTACAATACTTGTCCGAGATATATGGAGAAATTAAGAATCTTCGAGAGAAAATGTATAAGGTAGAGGTGTTTTCCGTAGGGCAGAGACAGGATATCAACACTGTGTCCAACCACACGGGAAAAAAAAAATTCTAATATGAAGAAAAAATGGATTAGTTCAAGGAAATTGGTACATCATGTTTCAGCTAAACGAAATTTTTCTTACCACAAACTTTGCGTTTCTCAATTTGAAATTCTTCTAAAATATTAAAATAATCTTTATTTGTTTGATATGAGAAAACTAAATTCTTGATACAAGAAAACGTGATTACATATAGAATATGGTTTTCTTTATGGTTAATTCTCATTTCTTAAGTTTAACAAAATCGGTTTGTTTGTTGAAATCGATTCTTTTGATTGAAAACTAGAAATTTTTATGATGAGAAATCTCGTTTCTTTATTTAAGTAGCATTTTCTGTAAATAAACAGATATTTTCTGGCTGAAAAACACATATTTTCTTGAGTAGAGTAAAAATTTACCAATCTATTGTTTGGATTTTCTTGTATGCATCCGTTTATTTCTTATAAGAAACTTGCTATTTCTTGACTATAGAAAACAATTTATTAATCTATTGTTTGCGTTTTCTTTTATGCATCGGGTTTATTCTTCCACGGAACTTGAATATTCTTCACTAGAGAAACGCTTTTCTTGAGACAATGCAATATTTCTTCAGGTTTGGTTACGCAATATTTCTTCGTTTCAGAAATATTTCTTCAATTTGTGAAATGGTTGTTTAAATAATACAATTATATAACAATTTAGTTTTGTGTTTTTTATTTCACCATCAGATACAGAAAATATTTAAATACAAATTTGATAATTTCGATTGTTATTTGCTTCATTATATTTAAATATAAATAATTATAATTTTATAAATAATTTTCACTTAAAACTAAACTTATAATCGTTGTAATATAATGTTAAGAGCAAACTTTCAATTTTTGTTTTTTAATTAAGAATTTAATTATCAAACATTATTACAAAAAGTATCACTATATCTAAACATTTTGTAGATTTTAAATAGATAATAAATTTGGTTTAAATATTTTAATTCCATTTGGAAGTGTAAATCAAATGATTTAAATGTGTTGGATTTGATTTTTTTACTTGTAATAAATTCATATTTTGCATCCTTCTGTGCCAACATAATTAATGCCAATAATTTTTAGCAGTTTCTTTTTTCTGTAAAAGGTAAAACAAAGGAAATAGGATTTTTTTAAAGTAATTCTCTTGTATTTACATAAAAACAGAAATACTTACATATATTTTAAACATCTGAGATATTTGAATATCGAGCAAGGCGGGAGAAAATAGTAAAAACATTTGTAAATGTGTCCAGAAATCCGTTTTCTGTTTTCACTTTACAGCACTTTGAAGTGGAAACACCACGGTATAAAAAATTTAAGTTTTTTCACTTTTAACAAAAGAAAATTTTCACAAAATATCACTTTCAAAATCACAAAAAAATTTTACGTTTTTCACTGTTGAAAGTTTGCGATAGAATGATTTTTTTGGTACGAACATCCATTATATAATGGTATATACATACAATTATAACAATTTAACGATAATTTTCTCGTCTCAAGAAAGGCGTACTTAGTTGAAATACTTTATTCTATTGTTCTGAGAAACAAGCTTTTCATATTATGAAATAGTTTCTTGTATTAAAAACATTTTCTCAGATTAAGAAATTTTTGTTCAAAAGAAAAATGCGATTTTTAAATATGATCATTTAAGAGAAGAAAATGTTTTCTTGTCCTGAGAGACGTAAAATTTAATATTAGTTTTCTTTTTAAGAGAATTTATTAAGGAATAGTTTCTTCAATTGAATATTTTTTCTCAGTTCAAGAATAACATAGAAAAATTGGTTGTTTCGAAGAGAGAATAAACTTTTCTTTGTTGTGTCACCTAATTAAAAATAATCTAAATTATTCGATATTTATTCCATATTCTGAACCATACTATGTATTATACCGGTTAATCAAATTTCTAGACACCCAACTTAGGTGTGTAATGTAACCCAATTATTTCAGCTATAAAAAAGAAGAAAGTTAGCAGAATGTGTACAAAATGCCCTAACCTCTCATTGCATACAGTACTCTCCACAAATGTTTGCAAACCACAAATAATTAAATTTGAATAAAAACATAAAAATGCTTTTATGAAATTCATTTATTTATTTCAATATATGTATTAAATTTTTTAAATGGATGATTTCAAGAAAATTGGATAAAACCTATATTTTGAGAAAAGATTCTATTCAATCTTATCATTAACATTTCAATAGTTTCTTGAATCAAGAAATTGCATTTGTGTTGATCAAGAAAATTTTTTATTTTTAAAATAACCAATTTCAAGAAAATTGGACAATATAGTTTGAGAAAAGAGTCAATTTCTAGTTGCAAGAAAAATGGGAAACAAAACAATCGTATTTTTCTCCATTCGTTGTTTTTTTTCTTCAATCAAGAATTTTGAGCAGTTATAGATGCAAGAAACTAAATCTCAGATTACAATTAAGCAACAAATTTTAACTCAAGGATTTTTTTATCATTTCAAGAAACACAAATCTTATATGAAGAAAAACGCGAAAGAAATAAGAAAATTAGCTTTTAAATGGAGAAACAGTACATTTTCTTCAATTAAAATTCCGTTTTCTTCGTGGTAACAACTCCTGTTTTTTCCGTGCAAACTCATTATAATAAATTTAACTCCGAAAGAATTGATATCCACATGATAGACGTAATACGAAACCACATTCTAAGAACAACATCAAATTGCTTAAACTCTCTTCTATTTGGCCCTTATCTAACTGAAAATCATACCCTAAGTAACTGTACTAATGAATATAATATACCAGGCCCAGAAGCATTTGTGTATCTAGATAAAATGGGATATATTCAAGATGAAAATGTTGTTTCTATAATATGGTATACCACATTAATAGGAGACCAAACGAAAAATGGTTTGAACCAAGTAAATTCGAGAATCCAGAAGAACACATTAGGTTATAGTACAGCAAAACAAAGATGTGCAATAGACAGTTACCAAAAGCGGAAAGTGAAATACTGGTGGTTAACCAATTCAGTTAATGTACATAATTGTACCAGTATATTAGACTAAGTTGTATATTGTTTCATCTCCTAAAGAAATTGAGTAATGGCAGTTTTCGAGTTAGCCAATTTTATGCCAGCAAATAATAGTTACGTAAGATAAAGAATCAATAATTTTATCTTTGGAATAGTATAAAGTTCAAAAAATAAAACAAAAATAAGAAAGATATCTAACCTGAGAACCCAAATGGCTCAGAGGTTTCAAATATGTTGTAAATGAAATTTGATGTTCTTAAAATATTATTTCATTAACAATTACATATGTAAACATTTTAAAGCTAAAATAAAGAATTTATTCAAAAAAAAAAAAAATAATAACGACTTCGTATTTGTTGAAAATCCAAATCGTGCATTATTAAATTATTGGTCAGTTTACATCAATATTAATATTAATTTTTCAATTTTCAATTAACAAACTCAAACTTCTAAAACTTTTAATATTAAAAACAAACTATGATATTTTAAAGGTGCTCATGCGCTTAAATGATCGTTTTTGTTAAATAAATAATCCAATCAAGTTTATACTTAACACAATTAGGTACTCCAAATTGATAGAACGTAAAATAATCGTAAAAAAAATAAATGAGTTATATAATGGCAAGCAAATATTTGAAAGGCAAAAAAGTTGTGAACCCTTTTAATAACAAATATATACGGTGATATAGATGACTTTACTTTATCAATATATTTTTCCAGCTTAGCAAATTATCGATGATTACACCAAGGGTAAGTATATTCAGTTGAATGTTCAATTGGGTGGTCATCGTAAAACAATATGGAACGTAGTTTCTCCTCAGATTTAATATTTTTGTTTCCAAAAAATAAAAGCGTGGCTTTCCTGGCATTTAATACTAAAAGGTTACTTCCAAGTCATTTTTTAAATTTTGATAAGATCATTTTTCATTTCAGAGTGCATACTGTTGAGATTTTCATCTGCATAGAGAATAATATGGGATATTTATTATTAATAATTGCATTATTAATCCATTTTGCGTAAACACGTACAAGTTTTCCAAAGAAAAAAGAAACAGTAATGTACACCAATAGTGATGTAGTCGAAATTAATAATATTTGGTTTGTGTAATACCTGAGTACTCTTGCTCAACAGTGATTTAAAATATATTAAAAGTATTACTAAGTTTTAACTCTTCCGATACCCAACATCAGTCCCAATAATCATACTGTGCTTCACTACAAAATTGACATCTCTATTATGAAGAACTCGTTTCACATTTTCCAAAGATCTCTGAAATTAGCGCAACTCCAAATTCTTGGAAATGTTATTGAGACTAAACAAAAACTGACCATTGGCATTCAAAACATTAATGACTTTATCATTATTTAATTACCCAAAAATAATCTTAAATTTAATTGATTTACTATTTAATTTTGATTTTTTTCCATACTGCACAAATAAATAATGAAAACAAATTTGTGGGTGGGTAACCAATAATTTTGGTAAAAACTAAATTAACTGTAATTTATCCTAGAACTAATAATAAAAAAAATTTCATTGAAATGTAAAGCAGGGTAATTAATTTTTTGTCTGTGTTACGTTGCATTAAAAATTTAGCAGGTACAAACAATTTTGAAATTTTTACGTAAACATTTTTCATTTTGGCATCTTTAAATGAGAACTTGCTATATTGGTTAATAGTGAGAAAATAAGTATTTACCAGTTTCATTCATTATTCGTTCTGATCATTATTTTTTAACCAATCTTATACTTTCTAAAGAAAAAAGCATAATTTTGGAGAAATGCGGTTGATTGTGAGGTTTTTTAATAACGAATAAATGACAGATGTGATAGGTCGCAGCATAACAGTACATCCGCAATATCCCAACCTTTTGCGCCAAGGAACCGTAAAAATAAAACCGAGTAAAAAATATATGATCCACATAGTAGAATCGGTGATAGGTTCATTAACTTAAAAAATCTGATTAAAAAAATTGTGTTAGATCAAATAAACATGGAACACAGCAGTCCTAAGACCTCTGCTGTTTTATGTCTTTAGTTGTGGCCAAGATTAGAAATCTCTGTAAAAACACAGTTGGAGAAATTCCAAAGGACAGCTATCGAAGTTTAAACTAACCGGGATAGGAACCAATGGAAACAACTGTTTATATTAAATTCATTTTTTTTTTTTTAAATTAGTTTTCTTAATTTAGTTGTATGAAAGCGGAATTTCTTAAAATCCCAATTCTTAAGCGATCATATTTCAAAATTGTTTAATATTACCAAAACTTTTTCTAAATAACGCAAAAATAAAACTATCCAGCTGCCCTCTCCCCCTTTTAAATCAGTAAAGACTCCTCATAAAATCTATTGTTGCTTCAATTCGATTTAGAAATAACAAACTGTATATATAAAGAAAAAGTCATAACTGAACAACTACTTACTAGCTAGTTATAGTTTTATACAATATGTATACTATATACATATTCACCTAATTTCAAATGTCATTATACCCAATTTACATTGAAAGTCACATTGACTAAAATGTTTTTTTTCTTATCAGTAGAATATAATGTTTTCTGTTCTATTTAAATATGAAACTACAATAAAAGCGAGCGCAACAAAATATCTATATATCTATCTCTCATCTTATATAAAATAATTTTTTTTTTTTTTTTTGTTATCATCAACTCATTTATAATCATTCAGCTAGTCACAAGAAAAAAAAAATGTAAATAAAAATTATAAAATCGTCACACACTAACGTATAATAGTTGTCTGTGTTTGTATGTATGTAAATTATAAAAAATTTGAAATAATTTTATTTATTTATTTCGCTTATCTACAATTCTTTCACTTGAATTAAAATCAAATGAAAACAACAATCATAAAATAATATAAAACAATTTTGTTGTTGCTTTCTATGTACTGTATATTAGGTGAACGACCGTCGAACGCTCGACCTTCAAAATCTAGGCCAAAATATTAAAATACTAAATAAAAACGAGCGAATGAGATAAAAAAATAAAAAAATTTGTATTTTGTCTAAAATTATTTAAAAGATAAATTTTTGGAAAATCAATTTTTGTTGTGTATGTATATAGTACTATATGCCTATAGTACTGCCTGTGTGCACATAGACACGTTTGATAAATAAGGGTTTTTACTTTTTTCGGTTGGGTTTTGTAATTTTTGCATAAAATTATGAAAATATATAAAATAGGAATTACGTTAATATGTTTTGTATGTATGACATTACGAACATGTAAAACTGATGTAATTAAACAAAAGAATGTTGTATGTATGATATATTGTATATACAAGAGCGTTTGTGTCAATGTTGTTACGACATTTTTTTATTTGCGCGTATTGTGTGCGTTAAATTTGAAATTATTGGTTTGGTTGTGCTCTTGTAACGTTTTAAATTTTTTTAGACACGGTACAGTGACGAGTACAACTTTGGGTATGGTATTTGAATATGAAGAAATATGTATTGAAGTTTTATAGCATTTTGGCATTTACGAAAACCAGAAAAGAATTATTTGAATATGGGAGCAATTCTGTAGAGCTAGTTTAAATGTCATTTCGTTAAATTTTCGTTTATGTTGAAATATCTAAAATTTAAAATAAAAATTACCGTACCATACACCTTAATACTATCAAATTATATTTGAAAATTGCAACTCTTTCAGGAAAGTACTTTGATGCAAATTGCTAAGAAGATGTGTCACTGTTTTTTCGATTTGCGTATCAGTGGCGGGAAAATAGTTATTCATATACAGAAAATTACTTAACTACTAATACGAAATTTTGAGATGCAAATGTTCCATAATTGTGTAACCAAGCAAAATTGTTGCCGGGGGAAGTCATAATCCGGGGAAATTGAGTAAAACGGGTCTTATTATCATCGATGTTTTTCGTTAATTTTCACACACTTTAAATAAATATTTTCCAAATTTTATTCATAAAATCAAAATCAAAAATAGGGTTTTTAGAAAATCTTTCTATAACTGTGATAACGATTAAATTTTATTTTATACGCAGACTAGTTTCGAGCATTACTGCTCATCATCAAGTACATATTTAAAACTCTTAAAGGTCACTCCCGTAATCAACGCAGTGTTCAGATTCAAATACGTTCCATATCATTGGAAGGTGGCAGAGGAGATAATGAAAAAAAGCATCGTACAGGCCGATTTCCTTACTTCCTATATAATTTCAAAATTATTTGGAAAGCTACTAGAGAGAGACACTCTACCATAGATTAAGTGCATAGAATCACAGATCTAATTGAAGATGCGTATGGTATCTAGCTGTGGGGCTGTACCAAGAAAACTGACGTAAAAGTAATTCAAACTTTTCAAAATAAAGCCTTGCGTAATATGGTCTCCTTACCATGGTACATAAGGAATAATAACCTTCATAAGGATATAAAAATGGAGTACACCAGTGAAGAAATATGCGAGGAAACACGTACAGCAACTTCGCGACGTATGTTGATCAACCAAAATCCAGTAACACGGCTTCGAAGAACGAAGTCCTTATAACTAGGACAGATAAATTAATGAAGCAACCAACCTAGAGCTAAACGATGGGTTATACTCCTCAAACAGTTAACAATATTTAATATAGATAAATTACTAGATGAATTTGTATTCAGTTGTAATATTTGTTAAATAATAAAAATAAAAAAATTACTTAGAATGCAGAACATTTAACAATTATGCATTAGTTAGTCTAGTCAATGGTAATAGTTGAAGTCTAGATTCTTAATACATTTTAAAAAACGAGTTCGTTGTTGATTTTTGAATATTTCTTTGTATGAAATCTAGTTTAGCAAGTATGTGATCTTATAAAATAAAGCTTGAGCTGTGATCATTCTATCATATAAATTTGAAACTTTCGATGTTATAATAAGCAAATTGAAAATTTGTTGTTTAACCAAAAATGGATTTGCCATTAAAGATTAATAAATAAATGGAATTCATTAATTAGTAAAAATACAAAGTCAAATTATGCAAATTTTTTCAAGAAGATATCAGAATTAAAAGTTGCTTCTTGTTGTGTTTAAGAAAATATGGATTAGAACAAAATTAAAGGTAACTATACAAACCGATAGCCTATTATCTGATAAATGGTTGGCTCAAGTATGAAATGGTTTTCATTAATGAAGTGAGCACGTGATGGTGCATGCTGGTTATTGGATTTGTAGTCATTTTAAGCAAATGTACAAAAGTTTTCCTACTTGGGAATAAAAGTCAAATACCGTACATTCATTTCACTATGTCAATATGCAGTTTTTCGATGCGCATTCTTAACAAACGTTTAACCGTTAAATGAGCCGTTAATTTTGAAAGTGGTGCAAGTCGATTTATCAAAAAATTTAAGTTAATGATAACAATTAACAATAGACAAATAAAAGTATAATCTTTCTAACGGTGAACAATTTATAGTCAAAATAAAAACAAAATATGTAATCCCAAATATTTACTTGTTCTAAAAATAAGAAAATTCAAAACCCCGTATATTTTAGCATTTATTGTTTCTCTATTCCTTCATTTTCTCGTTTCAACAAAATGTGGACTTGCCCCACTTTCAAAATAAACGGCTGAAATGTCAAATATAGATGTCCTGTAAAGAGGGCGGCTGGTTCATGAATGCAATATACATGCATTGCATGCATAAAGATATTGATATTTTACAACACATAATAAACACTAGGGCGACCCATTTTTGAATGGAAACAACTCTTTTTATTTTTTCAATCGGGCTAAGAGCTCAAAGTATTCGTTTCTATTAGAAATGACCTCATGCTAATTTTCATATCGATCGGGCCACGTTTAGATGTCGCTCAAATTCGTTTTCCGCAAAAAAACACTAAAACGACCTTTAGTGAAATTTAATCCTCTCTTTTCCTTCAATTCCGCCAAATAATGACAGAGTAATGTTTTCTAAGTATTTTTGAGTATGCCCGATCCACTAAAATCATAAAAAAAGGGGGTTGGTATGGTAAAAAATTGATTTTTGAGCTGTTTCTTTAAAAAAAATTAGAAATCAAGAGTTTCAGCAAATTTTTAAAATAGTAAGTATTCTTTTTTTCTTCTAAATTTCACTATTTATTATTTTAGAGCAAAGAAAAATGAAAAAAAGAGATATTCCACGTCAATTTTAAAGCCTTAAAACGACCAAAAGGTCGTTTTGACCTGCATATGTATCTATAATAAAACGTCTGTTTTATTGTAATGTACGTGTACTTATTTAGTGTATTTTTGTGGAGGTAAGTAAAGTGCAACTTGTACTCCTATTTTATGTGTAAACGTAATTTTATGATATTGCTTTTCGCATGACTCATGATGACTACCAATTTGTTGCTAGGGATAAAATTCTCTATATAAATAAGTTCATTTTAGTTTAAACAATGATTATTGTTTTAGAAATTGGACCAGCAACATCTTTATTCAAATACATAATAAAATAATTCCTACAAAATATTAATTGTTTTTACTGCGTGATTTTTAAGTTTGAAAATTTCATAAATTTTTAAAGAAGTTTCTAAAATAGTCGTAAGTACAAACCGTATGTTGGCTGATTGGTAAGTATTATTAAGCATTTAGTATTTTAAATCCTATATCTAATATTTTCCGCTAATATAAGTAAATTTCGTAGGTGAATCTATTGAAAATCTACCGAATGATAACCTTCCAACGAATCGAGATGTAATTAGTCGATTCCTCCACAAGCTGACAAATGCGAATTTAAATGTGCAAGCTAGCATTGTTGCGGATGAGCTAGCTGCTATTTGGCAGAAGTTTGGGATTCCTCATCAGGAGAAGAGGAATATTATCGGCATCTTAAAAAAAATATTAATAGGAAAGGTGAAACTGAAACAAATAAAAGAGAAATTTTCTTACATGATGGATGGAAACTCTTTGACATTGCGCATGGTCTTAATATTCAAAAAATAGCAGATCCGTTAAAGTTGCGGTTTCTTGAGCATCAAAGAAATATTAATGCTTTTAATGTTCGTTCGTTAAGATCAATTGATGAGAGCAATGTCACATTGGCGACTAGTAATCCACAGCCTTCAACAAGTAGATCTCAAGCAACAGATATAAACTTAATCATTTCGGATACAAGCTCACTTACTCTTTCTTCGAGTGGCAGTGAATATCAGGCACCAGTTGAAAAGAAACTAAAGCAAACAAATTACGCCGCTTCATCTCTGTCATCGCTACATATGAAGAAAGTTATTGATAAGAATATAGTAGGTGCGCTGGATCGATCGAAAATAAGCAATTCAGGAGCTGCTCTTGTAATCGCAACTACGGAAAATGCATTAGGGCATGATTTAAATTCAATTGTAGTTTCCAAAGAGACCATACGTCGCAGTCGACAACGAGTCAGGAAGGAAATTAGTGATGAAATATTTAAGTCTTTCAGTCCTGATTTTATTCTAACTGTACATTGGCATGGAAACATGTTAGAATATATAACAGAGAAAAAAATGGTTGACCGATTGTGCGTCATAGTTTCCGGTTGTGGTAAAACCAAATAATTGGGAGTTCCAATGATTACACAAGGAACAGGTAAAGAGCAGTGCGAGATGGTATTTAAAATGCTTGAAGACTGAAATATTACCAAGAATATTAGAGGAATGTGCTTCGATAAAACTGCGAGCAACGTCGGTAGGCTAAGTGGAGCCTGCAGTCTTATTGAAAAAAGAATTGGCAGAAGTTTATTGTGTACATGTACATCATATATATAAATTAGTTGTATCTGCTGTTATTAGTAACTTGTTAAAGGAAATATCACATGGGCCCGATATTCAGCTGTTTCAAAGATTTAAAAAGCAATAGAATTCTTTTAATCATAACCAGATAAACGCTGTTTTAGCTGATTCAAGTATCCAAGAAATCTTCAGTTCCCTAGAGGTGGAATGTATTATTACCTTTATAAATGATCAACTTGGAAAATTACATAATGGGCGAGATGATTATAAAGAACTTTTATGTTTATCACTTTTGTTTCTGGGAGAACCACTTACATTTACAATTCGGTATCCAGGTGCCACCAGCAGAGCGCGATGGATGCCAAAAATGATTTACAGCCTAAAAATATACTTGTTTCGAAAACAGTTCAAACTCACACGTACGTTCAATTAAATTATTTTAAAATGATTGTCTAACTGAATTAATTTAATTTTCTTTTTTCAGCATCTGAATCCAAGGGGCTGCGCGACTTCAACATTTTTATCATTAAAATTTATTTAAAAAAATGGTTTACATGCATGAACCCAACATTAGCGCCAAGAAATTATTTAAACTTACTGAAGGAGCTAGTAGAGTAGCATACAAAAATATCAATCCAACGGTATCATTAGTTGCATTGAAAAGTTTTTCAAACCATTTATGGTATTTAAGTGATATTCTCATAGCCCTTTCATTTTTCGATGAGGATGTAGACAGCCAGAAAAAATCGGCAATGGTTCGAAAATTAGAAGAAGAAACCGAATATAAAATTTTATATTTGAACAAAGCGGTCGTATCTGAGAATGTGGAATATGCCGAAATAGAAGATTTTGTGTCCAGAAATACAAAGCAGTTTTTTGAACTTTTATTTGGAAGGATACCAAGTTTTATTGGAAAACACCCTAATACATGGAAGGATGACTCGAAATATTTAAGAATGGAGGAAATTGTAAAAAAATTGCAAGTAGTAAATGACATTGCAGAAAGAGGAATAGGGCTCATTAAAAATTACAACGCAATTTTAACGCATCAAGAGGAATACAAGCAGTATCTATTACAAGTTGTAGAAGATCACTATAAGACAATTGCTTTCGTAACGAAAAAAAACATTAAGGCTACTCTGCAACACAAAAACTAATAAAAAATAAAACAATTTAACAATAATTACATACACCCTATTGCTTTTATAGTGTTTCCTTCTCAAAAACATTTTGTTGTTTAATAATGAATCCTCGTCTGTCATTTATAAAAAAAAACGGAAAAAAATCGAAATTACATAGTTCAAGAGCGTCCACCTACATACATAGTTTGAATTATTCAGAACACTAATAAAAATTTTCGTAAAAAATACAAATTTTTTAAATTTTTCTCAAATCTCAGAATTAGTAATTCTAACGCTGGTTTAATTCTTCAATTTTAATTTGAACATTGAAATTTCAGTATGATGCGATTAAGACTGTATTTTATATCACTAACCAACAAGCCGGGATAGCTCAGTCGGTAGAGCATTGGACTTTTAATCCAAGGGTCCAGGGTTCAAGTCCCTGTTTCGGCGAAATTTTTTTTTTTGTTTTTTTTTTCATTTTAAAGAAGAAATTTCCAAACATTAATCCTTTTCGTTGAAAAATTCCCGTTTAAATCACCATTTTAGGCCCCAATCTTCGATTACTACATAATATAATAGCTAGCTGATGTCAATCTATACTGTGTATGACGACTTATTGGGATGTTTATCGCAATAGTAATTGTGGTTATGACGAAACTCGCCGACTATAAAAAAAAATATTTTTCCTAACCAATTTTTAACAAAATATTTATGAATCTAGGGCAATGTATTCGCCCTTACGTATATTACATCCCATAAAATTTAATCTGATGTCATAACACATACATTGTCTTGTTTTCTATTTATTTTCAAAAAATATCATGTTTTATTAGTTTTACCTAATTTTCGTCGTACATATTGTATTCAGTAACTTCACTTTCAATATGTGCATGATGCAGTCAATAGTAGTAGTAGTATGTTTACTTTTGAGCTCAAGTGTAAAACATTAATGTAAGCGCAAAAATTACAACAACGAACAAGAAGTAACATAAAAAAGAAACTGTTTTTTCAGTCAGGCTTGTAGTACATTATTGTTGGTTTTGATTTTAATTAATGTACAAACATCATACTACATATAAGAAAATGAAACAGTATACTGTACAATACATAACATGAATTGTGGAACTGTATCGTCGTTTTTTGAAAGTGAATTTAGCCAGCCTACTAAATGATTTACTATATGAGTATACAATACAAACAACACACACACAACATTTTTTGTTTATCGTTTAAATTTAGACTGTTGTTTGATTTTGTATTTTTACTGTTTCTGACGTGATGATTATATTGGCTTTGTCCTAGAAACGGTATATTGACCTGCGAAAAATATAAATTTTTTTTTTTTTAATTTCATATCTATACTTGTAATTGTGATTCATATGATTACGCTGACACAAGAGAGTATGTAATGTACATGAAATACAACAAAAGCATAATTTAAGTTTGTATATGTATGTTAGTAGTAATGAAATTTTTAGTTTGTGACTTAATTTCGATTTTTAAAAAGAGAATGGGGTTTTAAAAAAAAATGAAATTGATTTTGTTTTTAACTTTTTTTTTTTTTTTTGCTTTATAAATTTTGTTAGGGTATTGAGATGATGGTCCGGACCCTAATAAATCACTTTTTGTTTTTTAAATCAAACAAACAGGTTTCCGGTTACAGGTTTTAATTTTACTTTCAAATAACTGTTAAAAGGATTTAGGTATATCGGACAGACTAATAAATAAAATACTTGTATATAAATTAGTTGTGTGCGTTAAAAAGAGATAAATAATAGATTAATGTATCATAAAAAAATATACAATCGACGACCGAAAACTGTGTCGATGAACGATTCAAGGACTAATTCTTTGTATTTTTTTTTATACTATAGCTCTACATTATACATTTTTTTGCTTGCTTGCTTGCTTATTTCAATGTGTGTTACTCGAAGTTATTCACATAGAAATGTATACAATACAAAAAAATATGTTCTAGTGTAGAGATTTCGCTATATGTTTGCAACTAATTTATTTGCAATAGTAATGGTTCAAAGTTGAATACGTTTTTAGGGGTTTTGGCCACGAATTTAACGGAAATTTGATAATTCAATGTTTTATTATTTGATTTATTTATTTAGTAAAATGCGATTTATTAAATTGGTATTAGTGGTAAATTTGTTTAAAATGCATTTTCATTATCATTACCATATGATAAGAAAATTAGCACATACAACTCTTGATATTTGTTTTTACACGATACATGATGTTTGTATTGGTATTGTTGTACTTTCCAAACTTTTCAATAATGCACATTGAAATTTTATATTTGTATTTTATTTTTAGTTTTATGAAACAGGGTTTCGAACTTGATTTGATTTTATCGTTATTGGTTCCGGTTTCATATTTTTTTTTATTTTTGCTTGTTTATTGATTACGTAATTTATTTATTTTGTATTGATGATTTATTGGTGTTGGGATTATGGCCTACAGCAAAATTTTGTGTCAGCAGCTTTATAGTAAATTTTGGGGTACTTTCAATTTTTTATTTCATGTCTGATTATTTTCAAATCTATTCTAAATGATTCAAGAGTCGATCGACAATTGATACGGGGGGATTCATAAATTAGTATACAATACTATTAGGAAATTAAAAAAATTAAAGGAGTGAATTAAAAATGGCGATTTTTATATGAAAACCTGTTACTTTTTTTAATTTATTTTTTTTGCAAATTTTCCGAAATAAAAAATGATTCTTTCTCGTACAATATTCGCTATTTTTGTTTCATTAATGAACACTTTCTTTAATTCAGCCTTTTTTAATTCGTGGAGCCTCAAATTAAATAGAATCAGAAAACCGCTTTTTCATGGATCGCAGAAAATAAATCAAAATTCGCAGTATACGGCAGTGATGGAAAATGGATTTTTTTTTAATTGTACTGAAAATTGAAATGATATTGTACTAAAATGACATTAATTGTACTTAACTTTTTTAATGTTTTTAATGTTGCAGCCGCTGCATGATTTTTACTGCAAGTGCAAGTCGGTTAAACACAAACTGTGAGAGCTTTTGGAGAACTTTTCTTGGTTAGGTTCAAAACAACTTTCTTGGTATAGTTAAGGCATTGTTTGTTTCAAAGCTGGTTAAAGGAAGCTGGTTTATATCAAACTAAAATAAAAATCTGTACATAGCAAAATTTGAATTTGGTAAAATTTTAGTTTTAGTTTTTTGTGATTGAGCTGAGGATCCAGAATTAAATACAAATTCGGAGTATACTATTATTTATAATTTATGTAAAATTTTGCAAAATAAATAATATTTTCATTTTAAAAAAATTATCTTACAATTTTTAAAAATATCTATTTCTTTAAAAATAAAAAAAAATTGTAAAAATATAAATTTCATGTGTACATCTATTATTTTTTTGCTTGTATATTTTGGTATCGTTAAATAATATGTCATCGAACCAAAATCCGTTCATCAACGTACAAAAACTGCTCGAATTCATTCGTATTGCGAAATAAGGGAAATTTGGCCACGAATGATGCTTAGACGAATTTGTACAAGAATTAAACGTATTCGTATTCAAAAATAACAATGGCACGAATCCGTACAATTTTTGTTCGTATTAGTATTTCCGTAACCGTCGACGGTTCGATGGTATATTCCGCCATTTTCAAGGGCACAATTTATACAATAATTTAAATGAAATTTTTTGATATCGTATGTTTTCCTATCGTAACTGTAGGGTAGAATTTGAAAAATGAAAAATACTCAGTTTAACCGAAATATGTAATTTAAGTTATACAATTACAAAGTGAAATTAATTTAAAATGTAAAGCCCCACTTTACGATGGAACCAATAGTTTTTTTACTGCTGAAATTCCCTAACAATATAGTAAAATATTGAAAACCCATAAAAACAACCAATTTTAGGGTACGATATTTCAGAATCCTGACGTGATAGGGCAATTCTTTGGTCGGAAATGGTTATTCCTGTTTCTGTTACTTGTTTTTATTTTTGTTTTTTTTGGGCTGTGTAGTAAAAGTCGCAGGCGATACAATTTCATAAATGAATTTGCAGAAAAAGCCCGTAGTAGGTACGTATAATAGCCAATTTTTATCTATTTTGTTCTGTCGTAACTGCATAATTAGGGATTTTGAAATTTATTTTCAAAGCAAAGGGAACAAACCTTCTTTAGCAATAATTAACTAAGCTATAATTGGCTAATTCGCGCATTAATTGGCCAAAATCTATTTATTTTAGTTAAGATTTTTTTTGCTCGAATCCCTTATAAAAAGAACATGTTGACAAAAAAAAAACTTTGGCGTTCGGCCTTTCGATATTCGACCATTCGATTTTGGCCTTTCGATCCTATCCCATTAAGTTTTGTAAAATAAAGAAAGAAACACATTAAAATCATTTTTATTTCAAAAGTATATTATAGATAAAAAAAATATGTACATAATTCAAGTTTTCAGATTCTACTGAATTTCACTGTAATGTACTTGTACTATTGTACTTTTGCAAATAAATTGTATCGAAAAAATGTACAATTCTACCTAAAATTCCATCACTGGTACAAGATATCGAAGAGACACATATTATGTCGTTCAGCAAGCACCACTTCTCATTCAATTATATCTATTTCAATTCAATTCTGGTTCGCGACCCTTTTTACGACAAAAATAAAGTAAAAAAAAAAAATATTTTACAGAGGAAAACGAAAAATTCATAAAACAACAAAAAAATGGTGCGCAAATTTTGTTTTCAGTGTCCGTTAGTCAGTCGTGCCAAGCGAACGTGTGTGGTTTATGCAATTTTTTTGTGTCATTATTTTCGTGATTCGTTTTGGCATATAATCATAATATACATAAAAAGAAAAATTGTTTTTATCCATGTGACGTTTTGTGATAATAGATTAATTAATAAATAGAAAAATGTATTTATAATGTTTATTTAAAAAAAAAAAATAAAAGAAAAAAATTAAATTAGAAATGAAACTATAAATATTGTGATTTGTATTTTATAAAAATTAATTATTAGTAGTTGTGATACATATTTTAATTAAGTATTAAAAAAAAATTATTTGCCTATGATTTTATAATTCCTGTTGTATCGTGTGTGTTCATGAACCAATTTGTTAATACGCAAAGGAGATATTAACAAAAAAGAAAAAAAAAGAAAGAACAATGACCGTTGGTGAAAGAGAAATATTATTTATTGGTGAGACAAAAGATACAACCGATCGTTTAATTGGTCGAGTCCTAGCAGGTAAATTATTTATTTTAATTAACTTAAGTAAACAAATTTCACTTTTCATCGAAACACATTTTAAAAATCGAATCTGTTTCCTTTCAAGTAGGCCATGGATATTATGGCGGTCAATGATCTTGTTGTCTCTCACTTTTTCCGTTTTTTTTTTTTTGTATTTATAAGAAATATAATAAACGACATCTTATTCTTTGTATAAACTTATAAAACGCACACATAAATATAACCTAGTTTTCAATTTCATTTTATAAAGTTAAAAGAAAAAAAAAATATTACGTATACATAATATAATGTTTATAAATTGAAATACAATATTATTAAATAATCAACAGAAGAATGTATGTATAATTAATATCCTGTTGTTAAATTCTTAATCTAAAAGTAGGTCTTGAAAAATAAATTCCCTTCAAAATTACATACAATGCACACACACAACCGTACGTACAAAAACATACCAATTTTAAAATTAGACATAAGTTTCCGTGGAACTAGGTCGTATGTATACTACTATCGGGCCGAGTTCAATGCACCAAGTCAATTTACTGAAAGAGAAACGAAGGCCAAATTATATAAAAAAAAAAAAAAATTCAAATGAGATGGTGTATTAAATTTAATCGTGCGTTAAAATGAGATAACACTAAGGTTTTTTTTAAATTAATTAAAATATTTTTTTTTGTATATAATATTGCTTAATAAATCGTCATTATTTCGCTTATAAATAGATTAAAAATATTATTTGTATGACGTAAAACGTATTTGTGTGCCCATATTTTAGCTATCTGTATATGTATTCGTTTTATTTAGTTTTTATTTCTTTCGTTTGCTCATTCGCGCGCGTCCTACTTACAAAACATATATTATAAAAAAAAAATACTTAGGGTGAACGATCTGCGATTATTCGACCTTCATAATATAATATGAAAGGAATTACAATGCGAGGTTTTTTAGTTTTTTTTACTTTATCTACAACGAAATTTTTTTGAATTTTTCTAGAAAATTGAAAATTAATCTACATGGATTGGGGAATGTGGGACAAAATTACAAAAAAAAAAAATTAATAAATTGAAACTCGCGCACATTGCATTGTAAACCCAACCAATCACACTTTCGATACGCGCGTACGTAATATAAATTTTAATGTAGGAATGAAAGAGAAAATAGATTACACAAAAAAAAAAAAAAAAACATTTCGCAATTTTATTTGTACATACATAATATAAAACAATATAATAATAGAAAGAGATCATCTATTTAGTAGATCAGTGCGTGTATATAAAATTATGATAATTATTTGTGGTTGTGTTGTTGTCGTCGTTGATTGTCCAAGAAAATATATAAATGTAATGTTATAATAAAATTATATATAGGGCGGGGTTTAAATAAATAATAAAATTAAAATACAAAAAAAAAATATTTAGATCGAGGACAAAATTAGAATAGTGCATTGACACTTCGTTCTATACATGTATATACTTGTATATATCTATATTCAAATACATTATTCATTGGAGCTATGTACGTACGAATTCTAATTTGTGTTAAATGCGCGAAATCTAATCGTAATAAAGAAAAAGTTTATAATAGTTCACCTTAGACATCAAGGCTGAATATTGTTCGGTCATCGACACAGCTAATGTTGCTTGCTAATAGCTATACCCTTCTCTTGTTATTTTTTTTTATATACCCATACATAAATACATATAAAAATAATAATCTAATGTAATGGAGTTTGTAGGTGAATGTAATATTTCATTGTTAAAATAAAAAAATAAAAAATAGTTTTTAGTTGAAGGACATTCAATATTGGATTTCAATTTGTACATAAATAATAATATAACGATATAATTTTTTATATTTGAATATGCTTTGTGATTTTATTGCCATCTGTATTGTAGTAGATGGAATTATACAAAAAAAAACTGTATTTTTATTTATGATTTTGAATTGGTTTATGTCTTGGATAATATTTAGTTTCAGTTTTTTATGATAGAATGCGCTGCGGATTTGATGTGTTATAAATTTAAAAAATAAGAAGTTCATTGAATTTCACGGCCTTGACTTTTTCTTTTTTTGCTTTGTATATTTCTTGAATATAATGAGAAGAATAAATGTAAAAGAAATTAAAATAGTTTAAAAAATAATCTTTTGAATCTTGTGTGTTCGTTCAAACATATGTACATATTTACTTATTTAGATTTGGATGGTTGTGTCCCATTTATGTATGTGTGTTATGATATTTTGTTTGTTGATGTTGATATGGTTGGTTGGTTTGTTGGTTGGTTCGCAGAAATCATGATGATGATGAAGAAATGTGAAAAGAAATCAAAAAAAAAAATTAAAGAAAATTCATGTCATTCAACTGGCATAGTAGGACGTTAACCCTTTTTTTATCTTGCTCTGTTTTCTATAAAATTATAATACGTATTTATGCTTTGATCGGTAGTTCGCGCTTTTATGTTCTTTATGCTTTTGTGCGGTGTGTGATGGATGGTTTAAAAAGAAACCAATAACAAAATACAACAACTGCATGAAATAAAAATGTATCGCAGTTTTTGGATTATTCATCCTCTTCCGGTTTGAAATTATGTATAACTTATAAAGTATCGAATAAATGTGACCAGAAACTTAACCAAATTCATACTCGATACGCGTGCAATTTATGCATGTGTACTGTAGAATGTGTTATGAAAGATTCAGAAATTATAATTGATTGAAAAAATACTATACAAAAAAAAAAAATATTCCCGTTTTATTTTGTTAGTTTTATGTTGTTTTTTTTTATTGAGTTGAACTCCACGAAGGTTGATGCCATTTGAATACAAATTAGAAAATAAAATAATAGTTAGACGCATATATGTAAATGGAAAATGCGTTTTTTTATTTGTAAAATTATTATATTGGTTGCAATAAACCGTTATATAGTTTTGTGTAATGCGTTTTATTTTAAGTTTAGATATGGGTTGGAATTTATATGACAATCAAGGGTTTTGACACGTAAAATTTAAGTGTACAAAAATATTCCAGATACTAATACCATTTATTTACCAAATGGTTATAACACCAAATTAACAGTTAATAATTTTTTCGGCCCTTTAATGTTAATGTTGCTAATTTTTCGGAAATTCAAACTTACCAAATTATCTTCTAAGCCACCATCAAAAATCAAATACAATTTTACCAAGATGTTTACGTACTCATCTAACATGTTTCTTTTCTTTTTTTTTAATCTCTTTAATCTCAAGAATTTCCATACCGCTTCTATTCAGATTTTGCACAAACCGCACACACAGGTTTTCAAATTTATTTCTAATTTATTTTTTATATACATACATAAATCTATAAATTGGAAGTTATTGAAATCCGTATAAATGAACGCCTTAATTGACACAGATACAATCGCAAACACAACAAAAATTCTAATAGAAAAAAAACGCACACATCCAAGACATAACAAACTCATAATATACAAGAGTTTATGAACTTTGGCAATGAAAATAGAAATTCTCGGATAGTTTGTATTATTTAATATTCGCTATATAACAACATTAAAATTATCTATATAAGTCGCGCGGCGGCGCAGGTTAATATCCTCACGCGACGTGGTCAACAGAGTTGATTGTTTATAACACGTGGTTAGTAAACAGTGCAAAAATCTTTACCATTTCTTTAAATAAAATACATTTGTATGTACAAGATTTTTTGATGTGTAAAATAAAATAAAAATCGCGTAATTACTTGTTTCTTTTTATTTTTTTGTATATGTACATGTATGTATATAAGTACCGTTAGTTTCTGCATTGAACTCACTCATTTCATTTTATTAAATCACACAATCTTATGTGTGAAAGAAATAAAAAGTAAACGAAACGCGCGAGAAGCACAAAACAAAATATGTAATAAGAAAGTCATTAACACGTTTTTAGCGTTCAAAGAACCCTTTTCCATCGTCGTAGTAGTCGTCGTCGATGGATGGATGATAATAAATAAATAAAAATATGTTATATACATATGTATATAGAAATATAATAAATACGACTTTGATGATGATATGATGATGGCATTGACTTTTTTATTACTATATATCGTTTTCTTAACATATCACCACCATCTTCAAGAAATAACAATTTATTTAGTTTTTCTTTTCTAAACTTGTTTCTTTTTTTTGCTTTGCTTTAAATCATCTAAAAATCCGATGATGTCATAATGCGCATAATATGAGCACAAAACGAATGGAACAAAGTAATATTGAAAATATAAAAGAAGGTAACTGACCGAGAAACCAACAAAACTAAATATTCTTAAACATATTTTTGGCTGAATGTATTAAGATGGTTAAATAATCGACCTTGAAATAGTTCGATTACCAAAAAAAAAAAAACACAAATCTAACGAACGAACGAAATGATGATGATCTTTTGATTTGCGCGAGTTTGATATTTTGAGAAAAGACGTTTTGTTTCTCGTTTAGTTTTTAATAAGTACATTAACCCTTGACGCGTTTATCTAAATATCTGTCTCGTGTAATTTCGATTCAACTCAAAAAGCACAACAACACGCAACATCTTAATAATTGTCAACGAACTTAACGGTTGTATTGTAGTGTGTTTTTTTTATTATTTCTTTTCTTCTGCGTTTTATATTGTGTTTCTTATAAAAAATAAAAAAAAAAAACAAATCTTGTGTAAAAAGAAAAGGAAAATACGAGAAAAAGAAATTAAAACGAATGAAAGTTGAATGATTTTTTAAGAAGATTGAAAGTTGTGTAACTCTGCGGTAAATAACAACGCGAGATGAAAATAATGTTTCCCGATGTTTTTGTGTATGCAAAAATTGTACACTATATTGTTGGTCAGTCGAACGACCATTATGTAGTGCGAATGTTTATTTTAACTCTCCAATAAATAAATAAAATCATGCACACAATTAACACCCAACGAATACCCATGATACACGAAAAGTCAAGGCTAAACGAAACATTCGGGCGTCGCGATTTATATATTTTGTAAAGTAATACAAATCGGAAATTATGCGAACTTGGGTACCATACTACCACACTATCATACCACCTAAATCGACCGAATTTCCTCATTTTATAAATATATAAATAACATCACCACCATTACAAAACACTAAGAATATGTTAAGTAATTTAATGACGAATAACAACTATTTAGTAAAACGTCAATGTCCGACTAACCTTGAAATATCTTTTTTTTAAAGCACACAAAAATTCACCCATACATGTGAATAGAGTGTGTGTACGAACGCCATACCACATTTCTCTTTTTTATATGTGTAGTTTCTGTACTCGGTATGTGCACAATCGCGGTTTATTTACCACACTTACACTCGAATCGTTTTATTTTTTATTTTAAGGTACCACATTTTATACCTTCCAATTATTTACTTGATTATGTATTTATATTACCAAATTCGTTTTGTTTTGTGTGTTACAGAAATTATATTTTTAGAACTTTTATGTAACACGCAATTTTTTTTTTTTTTTGCTTTATTTTTTTGGGTTATGATCTTGAATTGAAAGTGGTACCAAAGTTCCGGGTGTTTTTTTATTGTTTGTTAATTTACGGTCAAGTTCTCCATGATATTTTAATGATTAGTGATGTAACGTTTGATGTGTCAAGAGTAGAATTCCATGTAAACAGGTAAAATGGTGATCAAGTTGCTTGAACTCCGGAACAATAATTCAAGGTGGTACATTTTTGCGGTGGTGGACGTTCGTTATTGGAGTTGTGAAGGAAATCTACTTGTGTGTGCCTATTAAATATTGTGCGGAATCAAATATCTGCTTCAAACTTTCCATTTCGCCTATAATTTATAAATGTTGGTGCAAAATCTTTCAATAATTGATTCCCTTCCATTGTAAATGTTTATTATATCGTCAAATTTATTGGCAGGGATTGTAATTAATAATTATATAGATTAAATCAAATTTTAAATTTAATACTAAATAAATAAATAAATCTCGGTGTTTCAAAAACATTTCGTTTTCTTTATGCTTTCATTTCACTTTCTCAAAAAATTGCTGAGGGAAGTATTTTAATATCATCTACTAAAATATAATAGAATGGAGTTGATAATTGTAACACAAAATGTTGTTAATTGGATGAGGATATTCCAATTTTCTCTTAATTCATATTCATAATCCTCTCCATAACTTCCGCTGCTGTATCGAGATCTAAATTCTTATAAACTAAAAGATATTTTTTTAGCGAGCGAAGCGCCGAAGTTCAAATGATAATTACTGTCAAATATGTTGTCGAAGCAGCATTGGCTAGAACCAGAGTGGGAAAAATTCATGTATTTTAAAAAAAAAACTACAAATCCGCTGAATGTGGTGCGTACTCCTTGCGAAAAAAACCTTCTAGCTAAAACTGAGGTGAAACATAATAGTAATGAACCTGAAAAATTCACTAAATTCGTTTTATGAAATCGCAGATCCACTTAAATAACGGATTAAATTGCATAAAAAATTAAATCTGATTTAACACAAAAATCATTGATTTAAATCATTTAATTTTAATCATTCCTCATCCTCACTCTACTTTAAATATATTACTAATTTTGATAATTTATTTTCTGGTTCGGTAATCTTAAGACCGGTCTTCCAATTCTGCAATTTCACTAAATAGTTTTATATTTGTGTCAGAATCAAACGTAACTGCGATTTCTTTAGAACCGGCGTTATAACCGAATGAATCTTTATATTTGAGGTAGTGCTTGGTTTAAAGGCAACTTTGAAACGCTGATATTATCATTAGTTAGAATTCGATATACCATATCAGATTTCAATAAATCATGTCAGTATTTATCAGAATTCGGAATATCACCAGAAATCATCTGAGAATTTGTTATATTGTGTCAGAATTATGTATACTTATTATGTCAGAATTCATTATATTACGTGGTAGACTTCGATATATCAAATGTCAGAATTAGATATAGAATCTCAAAATTCGATATATCTGTCAAAATATATCATTTAAGAATTCTATTTATTTTACCAGAATTCGATTTATCATCTCAGGGTTCAATTCCTCATATCTTATTCATGTCAGAATTCGATATACCATCACATAATTCGATATATCGTATCCGAATCCTATACGACTATATCATGTAATAATTCGAAATATCATCTTTGAATTTGATATATCCTGTCAGAATTGTATATATTCTGTCAGAATTCGAATATAACATCTCAGAATTTACATACCATATCAGAATTCTATATATTATGTAAGAATTCGAAATACATAAAATGTCAGAATTCGCTATATACTAACAGAATATATGTATGTATACTAACGGAATATATATCTGTCAGAATTATGTCGAAATTCGACACATGATGTCAAAATTCTTTATTTCGTTACAGAATTTGATTTAATATCCGAATTCTATACATCATGTAGATATTCGAACCATCATGTCAGAGTTCGATATACATATCATCTCAGAATTCGATATAAACTGTAAGATTCGTTAAATTACATAACATACATCATGTAATTCTACATATTATGTCAGAATTCGATATATCATCTTAAAATTCGCTATATACTGTCAGAATTCGGTAAATCTTTTAGAATTTGGTATATCTATCATGTCGGAATTCTAAATATCACGTCAGAATTTGAATTCGATAAACCATCTCAGAATTCGCCAGATACTTTCAGAATTTGATATATCTGTCAGAGTTTGATTTATTTTGTCAGAATCCCATTATCTGGGTGGATCCTTTACTTAAATTAATCTTTTAGACTGTGTCGATTCTTCAAGGTAAATCTGAGTTCACTCGGGTATTCCTAGCTAACCTTTAGACGAACTATATACTCGATACATATGAAATAAAAAAAAATCCCTAAAACTATATATACGAAAACCCGTACATTTGTGCATTTATTGATGGATTTGCCTACTTTCAAAATAAATGGCCCATTTATTAAATTATTCTCTTGGATTCCTGTAGGGTATTATTCCAATTTATGTGGTACACAAACTTTGTTCATTGGGTTTAATTTCTGTAGAAATGTTTCCAACAATTTTAACTGATTGAAATTTGGAGCTTGTATTAAACAATATTTTGTGTCTGACTTTGCTTCTAGGGTTATTTAAATAAAAGTCCGCATATAATCGTAGAGTAGGCTTTTTATAATCTTGATATACATAAAATCTTCCTATAAGGTTCTTATTACATCTGAAAATGACATGTGTATTTTAATATGTTTTCTACGAAATTTTAAATATTCCGAAATTCGCTTTCATTGCATTTCCACTTCCCATTGTCATGGTATATAAACTTTTTAGATTGGATTATAATTTTTGCACACAAGTGTTGTCAATATTTTTAACCGAAATTTGTAGCTTGCTTTTAGTGTTAAACGCATCTTAATTTGCTTGTAGCAAATGGGTGTTTTCTAAATTAAACGCAACTTTATTAAAGTTTAAATTGTCCGAGATCATCTAGTTTGTTTTAATTTAATTTCCAAGTTCTCTTTTTATGATATTCACACTTTGCGTCTTAAATTGCTTCGCTTTTTTTAACCCGCATAGCATTTTAGATTAGGTTCTTTAGGGTATAACGTTTTGGAAATACAATGACATTTCGATATAACGAAGCCAAAGGGACTGGATAAATTAAGTAAAATTTTCTTATTTTACTTCCTTATAACTCATTTGAGCCATAGTGCATTTCCATATACCAACATTTCCATTTTAACAAATTTCGATATATACTGAAAATTTCGTTAAACTGGTGTTCTTCGTAAAGGGACTTTTAATATGTTTTCTAAATTAAAAGGGTTAGCCCCTTAGACTTGCATTACAAAATCTTGCATTACAAAATCTTGCAAGTACAAAATCTTGCATTTCAAAATATTGCATTTCAAAATCTTGCATAACAAATCACATCGACAAAATTCTACTGTATTAATGATAATTATACAGTAGAATTTTGCTTGAGATATCAAAAATCAAATGTCCAGGATTAAATATTCTTAACCAGAATATTATGTTGAGATGTTCTGGAAAATAGAGATTTCCATTTTAATTTTAATATTAAATCTTCATTAATCAGAAACGAAAATTTAAATTCTGGAAAATAAAGATTAAATCTTCCTTATCCAGAATATTTTGTTGAAATATTTTGAAAAATGGAGATTTTCATTCTAATTCTAATATTAGCCGTATTTCTTGACGCATAGTTATCCGGATTGCTATCTGCACAATTTTTTTTATTTTATTTTTTTGAATTATATTGAACTTTTATGAATACGCAATAAATATTATGTTAGATACTAAAGACAGGTACAGATACTAAAACTGCAAAATTTTTTAAATGCAAGATATTGTATTTACAAGATTTTGTAACTGCAAGATTTTGGGTTGGCAACATTTTGATTTGCATGATTTTTAAAAAATGCAAGATTTTGTACTTGCAAGATTTTGTAATGCAAGATTTCGGGGCGCTCCCAAATTAAAAGCTACAGCCCCAAATTTATAGTTTGCTTTCTGTTTATTTCCACTTGATGTTTTTGACGTATACACATTTCGATGGTTTGGGTGGGTTATAATTTTTTTATGATACATATTTCTTATTTTTAACTGAAATTCCAATGTAAATCCAAAAAAAAACTTTCATTACACTTCCACTTCCTATCTTTGTGGTATTCAACATTAGTTCATTGGGTTATATATTTTGTACAAATGTTTCCAACAATTTTATCTGTCTAAAATTTGATGCTTGCGCTAGACAAAATTTTTGTGTTTAATTAACTTCTAAGGATTAGGTTATATTTAAGAAAAGGCTGCATAAGATAGTAGATTCGAATTTTCATAATTTTTTTCTTTATACCTTAAACGTTCCTGTATAGTTGTTATTACGTTAAGAAATTGTATATTTTAATATGTTTTCTAAATTAAAAGCGACAGTCCGGAATTCATATAGTTCACGTTTTCTGTTCACTTCTACTTGACAATTTTGGGGTATACACACTTCGCTGATCAGGTTCTACATTTCCAACTTTTAACTGGAATATCTTGTTTTCTTGTGAAAATCCAAAAAAGTTTTGTCTTAAATTGCTTCTAGGGTTATTTAAAAAAAATCCACATAGAATCGTAAATTAGGCCCTTAATACATTTTTTTTTTAGTTTTTTCAAGACTGTTTGATAAAAAGTGTTCAAGAGCGTTTCAGGATGAGTGAGCAAAAGTGTTTGTTCAAAATTTGAGAAAGGAGTAACATCCGAAACAATCGTAATTTCTATTTTCAAATAATAGTAAATATCATAATAAGAAAGTGCGAAAACCAAAATAATTGTGTCTTATTATATAAAATCTTCTATAGTGATAGTAGTCTATGAATAAACAACAAAAATGTTAAGTAATAATTCAGGGTTTCAAACCGAACCCGAACTCGAAGCCGAGCCGGGTCTTGTGAATCCGAAGCCAAATGTGAACAAAATGGAAATTCGGGTTCTAGAAACAAAAATTCAAAATCATCAATAAAGGGAGAACAAATTAACAAAACAAAAATTTTAATTTTATTATCACAACGAATTAATTTAAATGAAAATTCGTTACTCTTAAAAGCAAATGTAAAAACAAATTTTTTACATTTGATTTGAGCGTAAAAGAAACTGAACTAAATCATTTTCTACTATGGCGAGTTTCTTTTTTTCCAAACCCAATAAGAGACCCTGCCAAAATTTGCAAAAATTCCCTGAAAGCAGGTTCAGGTTTGAGTTCACATTCGGTTCACCCTGCATAAATAATATAGATATTTGGACAACTTCTTTTTTAAAGTTCAACATCTTCATCAAATTGTTTTAAATAGTTTGCTTCAGATGGGACGAAAATAAAAACTGGATCGGAGATGTACAACTTCTTAAAAATTACTTCTTTTGCATCTCCTGCAATCTGCAAATATCTAGCAACCTTTAACTTTAAAATGAATTCAAAACAACTGTTAAATAATGTTCGATTCTTTTTTAGAACCCTAAATTACCTATTAATGGCTCTTACTTCTCAACAAACTTTTTTAACTGAATAGCGGTTTAACGCTGGCGATTCTTTAAATAGAGACTTTACTATTTGGTGGTTACTCTATTTTGTACATAAACATCTCTTAGGTTACCTGTTAATATCTCAGAAACAAAGCGGGTCCTCAGGGCTCCGTTCTTTTACGTTAAAATTTCGTAGTTCGCTTTCTTTTCACTTCCACTTTCTATTTTTGTGGTATTCACACTTTTCTCACTGGGTTAAAATTTTTGTCCAAATGTTTTCAACAATTTTAAATATTTGAAATTTGAAACTTGTATTAATAAACAAAATTTTATACCTTGAATTATTGAAATTTAGAACTTGTATGCTATGTAGTGCGGGTGTGGTTAAAAAAAACAATGTTTGTCTTTATTTGCACAGAACCATCTTGATATGAATAGAGCCGCCATGTGAAAAATGAACTTAAAATAAGGGATATAGAAACACTAAAAATTCATTTATTTTCATAGTGTTTATATGAAAAAACGCGATTTCGATTGACGATAAAATATGAATTAAAAGTTAAACCCAGTTAAATAATTTTTTAAGAAATCGCTAACAAACAACTCAATGTCTTGCTCATTTAAAACACAGATTCTCAAATTTCCATATTTTCCAGCAATAATCAAAAGAAAATAAGGGAAATTAAATTAAAAAACATTCTACAACAACAACAATATGTATTAAAAAGAGAAAATTCAGTTTAATGACGACATCATATCTCCACATCTAAAACCAATGGTAAGAAAAAAGACAACACGTCTCCGCTCAACAATCAAAATTTAAAAAAAACCAAAAAGAGCCAAACAGAATAAATTAAATCAATACAATGAGTGCGAAAAAAACAAAACATCAAAACAATCTAGCATGCTTTGCAAATTCAAAATAACTATAGAAACATATTCGAATTCAAATTGGAATGGAGGCAATGAAAGAGATGATTATTGTTTTGTTTATAAATTTATAGTTATATTGGTGACGTATGTATTACAAAAACAACAATATTTTAAATTTCAAAAGTACTTTATTTTTCATGACGATTTTCACTTAGAAATAAACATTTTCAAGACTCGATTTTTCAATCAAATAATATTACATGTTTCATGAACATTTTCATATAAAAGAAAAACAAAAGCTCACATTTCTAATAAAGTAAATCTGTCAATGAAAATAAGCGTTTTCCCATATAGTTTCATAGTAAAGAAAAAATTGTTTGTACCTTATTTTAAGCTTAGTAAAAAATACAGTCGATACTGGAGGCTCTTATTTATACAGTAGGCTCTGATTTGCATCAGGGAAAAGGATAGCTTTAATACAGTACTCGTCAACCATTACCGCTTTTGACCACATTTTTATTTATTGATGAAATGTCCAAAAACTTTACACGTAAAAATGAAACCAGTATTCGAGGGCAAAACCAAAATCCAATCATAAAAAATTCCAATCCAATTTTACGAAAAAGTACGCAATCATCCATGACACGCACATTTTATATACATATGTACATATTATAATATAATAAAGGGTAATGAATGTTCAAAATACAAGGACGCGTTCTTTAGCTACAATGAAATGACATCTGGCAACCCCTAACGTTTTTGCGCGTTGTTAATAGTTTTGCTGATATATTTTGATGATCGCATATGTAAAATAGACAAAAAGCGCGCACACACACACACACACACACATACATAATATAATAATATTCAAGATCATGCCAAATATGTATAATAAATAAAATGTCCTTCAAAATTTCGAGGTTAAAATTCGGACGGCATTGACCCTATAGAAAAGAGTTAAAAAATGGAGAAGCAAAAAAAGAAAAACGTTAAATTTTAGTTTTTTCGGGTTTAATCGCGCGAATCTAAATGCGGAAGGTGATGGCTGCGCACTAGGCAAACAAGTTTAGTATAGAGAAAAAGAAGAGTAGCACCGTGAGTGTAGATTAGAATAATAATATAATTCATATGGTTAAATGACCTCATAAAACCAATTTGTATAATTATGAAACTAGTTTTTTATTGTATGTATGTAGTTTTAATACCCACATATTATTGTAGTTTAATGAAATTTGAGATCATTGCACTTTTTTTTCTATTTCGTATTTGTATATGATTAGAAATTGGTATCCTCGGATATACATATCTATCTACCTCTCTATATGTATACATACGCATATACATATAGTGATTGTCTCTCGCCGTGCAAATTCTACACTTTCTTATTTTCGCATTGAAATCTTTTGATCACTTTTCATTAAATGCTCACCACAATAAGAAAAAGAGAAAGATAATCATAATATAAAAATATGTAATTGAATCAATTTCATTTTTAACAACAAAACTAAAAAACTATCACAAACACGAGTATAAACAAAAATTCATTTACCTTTTTACCCGTCCGTGTATTTGTGTTATGTTTTTTCAATGATGAGATTTTTTTTTTTACTACACTATCGTAGTTTTGTAGTTTTTGTATTGTGTATTATATAAAAAAATAAACGAAACAAACGAACAAAAACTAAAATTGTGTGAGTGTTTGCCTGTGTGTATTTATATTGTGTATTTGTGTATTATTATTATTACCCCCACCATTGTGACCTTCATGTTGTGCATGGTATTATTACGCTTAGTCGCTTTAGGCCTGCCCAGTACAAATTTTCCTTTCAATTGGTGTAGTTGCATGACAAAAGAAACTCGAGATTTTTAATTTTTAATTTTTTATTTTATTTTATTTATTATAAAATTCATTTAATTTTAAGAGGAATAATTTGAAATTTTTGGTGTGTGAATTTAAATTTTTGGAAAAAAAAAAAAATATAAAAATAAAAGTGAAATTATATTAAATAGATATATGGATACATAGTTAAATACAGTTTTATAAATGTGGTGAAAGTGATTAGTGATCTATAACTACTTAGTGTGTGCAGTGATTATTGTTTCAAGGTTTTCTGGATAAATAGTTTTTTTTTTTTTTTGATAATAATGCGTGCTGTGCCTTAACATGGAATATAATAATAGAAACCATTAATATTTTGTGGCCTTCAACCATAACCAATTTTTTGTTGAATAGTGCAATTTAAAATAAACTACATACCATACCTAATAAAAACAACATGTTAATGTCACCCGATAGTTCGGTTCAAGTCTCATCGAGCATAATAAAATCACCACAGGGGAATTTAACTAGTAATGGAATAAGTGTAATACGTGTTCAGGTACCTGAATGTACACAATCGATGATGTCGTCAGCAGTTGCTTCGACATCATCAACCTATAATCAGCAGCATCATAATCAACCACAATTAAATTGGGGGTCGTCTAACACGAATAATAATAAGTGTCCTAGTATAATACAGCAAGCGCCACCTCTGCCTCCGCCACCACCACCACCACCACCATCATCATCATCATCACAAAGCTATCATTACGATAGCCAACAACAACAACAACATCACCAGCATCAAAATATGGATTACAAGTATCCCGTTATAATGGATACCACTGTTGCTAGTTCGGTAAAAGGAGAGCCCGAATTAAACATAGGTAATATCCCCAACCGTCAAATGTCAATAAACCATAAACAATTCAATAAATAATAATAAAAAAAAGAAAGTTTTTATAGTTTACTTCTTCTTCTGTTTATGTTGAGATCGGCTCCCTTCCAATGTGCCGTTAATTACAAAAAAAAAAATGTAAATTGGTGTGTTCACCGCATCATTAGAAATAGAGAGTGAGAATGCACCATTATCTGTCTACATAAAACCGAAACATATACACACAATATGATTTAAGATGAAGAAAGTTTTCAATTTCAATAGAATTTCACCTTTCACAATCTTTCTATTATTTCATCTCTTTTTACTTTCTTTTGATGTAATTAATTTTTTTTTTTGTATATAATACAAATATAAAAAAAATGTATCGCTTTCTCTTGATTTTTTTATTTTTTTACATAATACATGTAAATGTTTGTATTTTAATCAATTTTTATTTTTGTATGCATTACAGAATTTGATGGGACAACGGTATTATGTCGTGTATGCGGTGATAAAGCATCAGGATTTCATTATGGCGTACATTCGTGTGAAGGATGCAAGGTAAGGAAATAGTATTTTTGCCCCCCTTTTATATCACCATCCTTTGTATAATATATATAAAAACACATAGATATTTTGTGTTTTGGGTTCAAGTTCGGACATGATACACAATATAAAAATAATTTAATCGATTCTCTTTTGTTTTGTACGTTATACAAATGTATGCGAGCGAGTCGAGTCGAGTATATAAAAAAATTCAGGAAATAGTTTATTATAATTACGGTGAATGTTGTTTGTTTGCGCTGTGCTTGGATTGGAAAATTGACTCTTGTGTGTATAAATTTATTTTCAATGTCACTTTCAAATTTAGATGTATGTATGTACGTTTCAATGTTAATTCCTTGTTGGTTTTTTTTTTTTTTTTAGTGAAAATATGTGTTGGTTTTCCAAAATTAGACATTAGACATTTTTACGTATATACGTTAGTTAGTTGAGATTATTATGTACATACATAATAAAATGGCATTGGGATGGTTCATTCACATGCAACCGCCGCGCGGAATAGAAAACAAAACACACAAAAAGAAAAATAACGAATATTAAGAGAAGATTAGAAAAAAAAAATATTTGCGCTATTGTTTGCGCGCCGTTTAAAATAATATTTTGCATGGAGTGGGGATAGTTTAGAACATACATAAACATTTTTTTTTTGTTAGTTTTGTTTTGTGTAGGTAAGAATTTGGCCGTGAAATAGTTCATTACCCAATATAATATTTTGGTTATATATTAGAACGTGAGAATATTTTTATAGGTTTGCAATTTGGATTATTTTGAACGTGAAAACTGAAACAGAAAGGGTTTGTTCGCACTTCCTTTCTTTTCACCGAACCACACACATAATGTTTGTTATATAATACGTAAATAATTTTTATAAATACACATACATACTCCAATGTATTTATAACGAAAGGGAAATTGTGGCTAGACAACCTTTTTTATTTTTTTGTATGCTTTATTTGTCTGAAGGTCTCTTAAAACCCTTTTTTTATATACATACCTATATATTTTTTTAAGCGTATTGTTTCGTTTCTCTTTTGTGTTTGAATTGAAATTTGATGAGTTGTTTTGTATTGTAGACGATCGAGCGAGGATGATATCATGTGTGAAATGAAATTGAAGGTGAGATGATGAATAAAAAAAAAATCGTTAAAAATATCAAGGACAACAAAATTTTTAGATTTTGGGTTAAATGGATTAGATTTCAGGGTTTTTTCGAGTTTGGCTTAACCCGTTTGGTAAAACAAAAAACAAAAAATCACCTGTTTTTATTTTACGCATCGATCTGGAACGGAATTGAAATTATTTAGTTTTTTTTAAGTCTTGTGCAGATGTTTTATTGTGCTCATTTTACATAACTAAAAAAACAAATCGAACTAAATAATTTCATAAATATCTAATACACAAACTAGTTTTATATTTTTCTAATAGATGGAACTAGCAGTCAATAAAATAAAACTTCTCGATTCTTTATTCTATAAATGAAAGTTTGTTACTTTTTTTTTTACTTTATAAACAATTTGCGGCCACTGACTGCAAGTACCCTATTTTGTATATAACTAAATAATTCTAAAATAGAAAACTAATTATTTATTTTATATAATAGTTTTCTATTGTATGCAAAAATATATAATGTGTACAATGACGTCAACAAGTGCAATGAACGCATTTCATAATATGAATATATGATATGTATGAATGAAACACACATACAAACGCAGTAGTATAAAAGAAAAATTGCAAATACATTTATGACAATATGTATGTTCAAATTTTATATGTGTCGTGTACTAGAAAGAGACGGTTGTATATATAAAAAAAAATGGGAATAAGTTTATATGCCAGTAGAAGAAATATTACACAATCGGATTGGTCGGGCACGGGGGCAATGACCGAGTGTAAAACATGTTCCAGAAATGTGTTAAAATAAATCGCGCGAATTTTATAAAAAGATGTCGTATCGTTTTTGTGGAGTGAAATAGGTTCAACGGAACAAAACTATTTTGTTGAACTTTTTTTAGACTAGTATACATACATATTATGTAGATACACAAAAATAGAATATTGTAAAATAATTGCATAAATCTATTAATAATAATGATGTTGTTAGATAGGGTTTGTGATACATACATACATTCAATTTAGGTTATTCATCTCTTTTTTTATATTTTTGCATAAATTTCAAAATTCCAGAAATTAAATGGAACAAGAAAAGAGCGAGAATGAAATAAAAAAAATAAAAAAATTATGTTTGAGGTCAATATGGGTCGTTGAACTTTTTGTTTTGTTATTTTCTTTCCCTCTTGTTCATTTGTTTGTATATTTAATAAAATGTTAGCATTCATTTTGGCGAATATTTTCTATATCATATGTCATTGTACTATACGGTACTTTTACATTTTTATTTTGTTTCTCTTTCATCGCATTGTATTGTATTTTTGTATATATGCATTTTACACGATACATGTAATTATTACAATATCCCGTCACGTATCTTTAGAAAGAGATCAATGACATGAGCATGTATATAACATATATACACTATTGTATTATGACGTTTCATCGCATATCTTATTATGAGGTCATTATATTATTACGGTTAATTTATTTTTTTTAGAGTGCATTCACATTATTAAGATGGACTTGGGATACAAAAAAATATGTTTTGTGTTTGGAATGATTCATCTCAATAACTGTGTTTTGTTATTTATCTTTATTTTTATGTATTTTATTTTTTTATAAAATTATTAACGAAAGTTAATTAATAGATTAGAAAACTTTCGCTTTGAATATTTCATCGCAGCATATACATACATAATAGAGAGATACATGTAGATGATTTGAAGAATGAAAATCTATAATTTATTAAAAAAAAAAAACGAAAGAATTGAATAGTTCAGTGACTTTGATGATGAAAATATTATATTTTATAATAAACAAAACAAATCAAAATTATTGTTTTGTTTACTATTCAGCCATCCATTACGTATTTGTACGTAGATGGTTTCTTTGGTTTGTTTTGTGTATTTTAAAGGTAAAGTTGATGGTGTCATTGACGTTTTATACACTATTATTGTGTATATTAGACGCGCGGTATTTCCGGGTGATGAAGTTAGATAATTTGATAATAACCGTTATACATACATACACTTTTTTTATTTTTTTCTGATTGAATCATATTTTGTTTCTACTTACTTACCGTGGTAGAATTTTCATTTGAAATTTAATGAACTTTTAACCTGGATTTTTATTAGTTTATAGTATTGTTGTAGTAATAATGATTGGTTGAATTTCTAAGTAAAAGAATATTAAAAGAAATGGTATGTATTTTTAAGAAAAGAAATTTTGCATGATTGCACTATTCGTAATCGCGGAAAGAATTTTATTTTTTGTATTCTGTTCTTGTTTTTTGTGTTAAGTTATTATGATAAAGAATGGTATATGAATCATTTTGATAACCAGGGCGCAGGTGATAATTTTTCGGTTTTTTGTGAAAGGCAATTTTTTACATATCTTGTTTTTCGAATCTAAAGTCATCTTTTAAATTTCGTACTAGGTAGAAAAAAATGATTTCGGCAGTCTACATTTGCTCCTAGTGAGTGGGCGAAATTTAAACCGAAAGCGCCTTAAGCGCAAAGGATTTTTACCTTTTTGAGTAATTCAATCTTTTAGGTTTAATTGAGGACATTCTTATTTTTCAAAAATTGTTTAAGGGGAGATTCGCCAATAAAAATCGACCTTTTTTATTATTATTTTTTTTTTATACAAATAAATATTTTATTAAAAAACTAAATATGTATACAACATTATTTCTACATATCTTGAGATTACAAAAAATTTAATTTTTTTTTTAATTTCAAAAATGAGCTGAGTATAAATGGCGTTGAAGTCGACACTGCGAGACTTTTCCACCTTGATGGTTCCGCGCGTTCTGAAATCCCCAGTGAACTAAATTAAAAAAATTAAGAATTTTCTGAAAATATACATATACAGTTATGGCACAGGCACTAACTAGGATCTAAGAAAAAAATAAAAAACCAGCGAGAAATCGCCGTTTTTTCTCTACTATAAAAAACAGCCGCTATTTTGAAAATAGTATAACCAAAAGATCCTAATTCCTGCCAAAATGACGGTATCGAGAAATATGTACTTTGATTTATGTCGATTCTTCAAATATGTTTTGAGATACACGCGGAACCATGTCGAATAGTTTCGAGAAAAAAGCATTTAAAGTTTTTTTTAAATTAAAAAAAAAAATTTTGTAATCTCGAGACCATGTAGAAATAATGTTGTATATTTGTTTTTTATTGTATATTTAGTTTATTTCGTCCCTCTAGTAATGAAACAGCGTATAAGAAAAATAGTAGTTTTAAAATAATTCGAATTTAAATTTTTTTTGAACAAACATTTTAAAATAAAATCTTTTATTTCACAGAAAATTAAATTTTCTATAAGATTAAAGATTTTATTTCAAAAAGTGTTTTCAATAAACATTTAAATGCGAATTATTTTAAAACTACTATTTTTCTTATACGCTGTTTCATTACTAGAGGGACGATTTATTTGTATAAAAAAAAAATAAGTCGATTTTTGATGTTTTTTTGGCGAATCCCCCCTTAAATTATGTATTGTATGTAACACAATATTTGCAGTGTAAATACGGCCAAACTGGCCTAGCATAATATAGAATATGCGCTTTGGAATTACTAGACACTAATATCTCATTTTCCGAGAAAAAAAAATGTAGATCCCCCTTTGTGCTTAGTAGGGCAGTATAGACTTATTAATTCAAGTTAACAACATTATAAGTTTATTAAAGACATGTCCTTAATTTTTGAGAATGCATTGTGCTCATCTTTATGTTTTAATTTCTTCCATAAAAATGTCTGGTAAAAACGCCTGGATCAATGAACTCTGATGAATAATATTTAATATTTAACTTTCTGATTTTCAAATTTTTTTTTTTAATCAACAAAACCAAAGCCCATCATAATTTCAATTATGTATGTACAAATTTTTAATACAAATTTACTTACCACCCATCCACATATATCACATCACAATCAAACGTTATGTATAAACATTTCTAAACAAACTACACTAATTCCGTGACTCATCTAAATATAGAGGTTAACTACCTCCCATGCATGCATACTACCGCTGATGTTGTTGATGATGATAAACAACATTGAAAAACCACACTAATTATTCGACGAATTTTGTCGGTATATTATATGAGTCAAAATTCCAATAAATGCACACGATGATTATGTTTACTTCCCAGATCAATAATTTCTCTCGATTGTACATACATAATACTTTCTCTTTGTTTTTTAAACGATGGTTGTTGATGATGTTATATAAAAATCATAAAAGAATCAACTAGAAAAATCCAAATTAACATTTTAAGCGCCATCAATCAATTTATTTGAAAAATTAAAGAAATGAGTAGAGAAAACAACAATTCAACGGAACGAAAAGAAATGAAAAAATAAAAAAATAAAAAAATATCAAAACAATAAGTTCATTGCACTTTCGCACCTCATGCTAAGAAGTCATTCACATTTCTTAGTATGTATATATGTATTATGGTATTTCTATTTCATTCTAAATTTGTAATAATTAATTATTAAAATAATAGAGTCACGTGACATCCATTTAATGTGTTTAAAGATTATATTATATACAAAATGTACAGTTTTAATAGCCGCTATAATACAAATAATAAAAGAGGTGAATACTCTACCTTGAATCCTTGTGTGCAAATAATATATGTATTTTAACCCTACATGAACATATTCCAACTAGTAGGTCGATGACAATATTTGACCTGGGAAAAATAATAATAAAAGAACAAAACTATAATACATATTTGTAATTATAGAGTTTTATATTAAATTGCACATTCTTTTGTGTCTCGCTCTATCTCTTTCTCTCTACTGCTGCTGTGTTTATGTTGCAAAAATGCAAAGCACACAAAGCAAAAAAAAAAAAAAAAAATGAAACAAACTCATATCTATATATTCTTCTTCTTAAAGCCGCGCGCTCAGACACAATATTGTTTCCCCAAAGTTCAATCACCTCGCTTCATACTCTCTCGACGACGACGACGATTCAACAACATAATAGTATAGTAGTTTTTTTTATATATAGTAACAATAATAAAACTTGTCTCGAAGTAAAGTGAAAATGTTAATTTAACATTTTAATAAAAAAATAAAAATTCTAACACGGAAGCAAATGATCATCATCGCCATCGTAACATGCATGCATGCATGCATACAAATGCATTTATTTCTTATATTAAATAATTTGCCAAGTTATGTAATGTATGCATGTTGGTTGTGTGCAAAAAATATTCAATTAGAAAAATCAATTTTATTCGTATAAACGTTCATTGAACTCGAGCGCCCTTTTTATGTATGTATGTGTGTGTGTGCATGGGATATGCAATAGAATTGAACTACATTCTTTTGTGTACTAAATATTATATTTATATAGCAAAAGAGTATTAAAAGAATAAAAGGTCATCGAACAAATTCGACCGCATTCTGTTTTTTTTTTATTTAATCTCTGTTCTTTTTATTTATATATGTTGTGACGTTACTCTCCATAAAATAACAATAAAATGTTTTTTTTTACTTCTCAGAAAATACTTGCAAAATCACATACTACATATATTGACCGATAGTTTATTAACCTTTTTTCAAACGCACGCGAGACACACTGTGTTATATTATTATATACATATTTGGTGATTTAATGTTACATATATGTACGTAACAACGAACTAACCCTTACAAAATAAAAAAATACCCGAAAAATGTGGCACACGACTGACCTAAATTTACTGTTATGTATTTAGATTATCATTTTCTTTTTAAATTTAAAACAACAAAACGAACAGAGACACGAGATATATTTTTCGTTTCGTTCTTGTTGTGACGTAATACACATGTACATATTATACGAAAAACAAACAAAAGCATAATAAAAATACAGAAAAATTTCCGGGCAGAGGTGAATGACCGATACAGAATAATAAAATGAAAAAAATAAAATCAACAAATGAAATTGAAAAAGTTATATATTTGTCTCGTTCTATTTTATTACACAGTTTAGGGGTTGCTTTTAATTTTATTACAAAACAAAAAATATATGGAGTGAGATGGATTTTTTTTTTATATGTACATACATACTTTTTTGTTGTTGTGTTTATGTATGATAGACACTTGACCTAATTTTACCGGAAATGATTTTCGATCCACACAATTTTACATAATAGTGTAATCAAAAATAATAGAGAAACAAATTATTATGACTAGTAAAAAACAAAAACTATACTGGAGAGAAGTCATTGACATCGCACGCCACCACCACCGCCATCGTCGCGCAAAATATATAGAGAATTCTAAAAAATAATTAGAAACCGTTATATTTTAGAATTTTTTTATTTTTTATATGGAATAGAATCGTGAACTACCGCTTGCTTGTTGTATTTATTATGTATGTACATTTTTTTTTTTTTTTTTGTATGCGATGTGTGATTTATTTTTTTGTTTTTGTTCCTGGAGAACCGAGAAATATAAAAAAAAACGTGACACATTTATTTTTTTAATTTTTTTATTGAATGAATTTGATTGACTCTATGTTCTGTGTGGATGGTTCAATGAACTTCTTTTGTTTTTATATAATTGTTAAGTGTTGTGTATGCATACCTATATATGATTCATATATTATTACAATATGATTGAAGTTTGTGGTTTTTGTTTGTTGTAGTTTTTTGTTAAGTGTAATTAATTTTACAGCTATATTTGGATTTGTGAACATATTGATACACATTTTGTTTGGGGTTTTCGTAAACGGCAATAGGACTACATATATCCAACAATAATCACATGACTAACAAGGTTCATTCACCCCTCTCTGTTCGGATCTAATTTCCAAATCTCGCTTCTTCTAACTGTGCCAAAAAACATATTTTGTCATCAACACACAACATGATTATTGTTTCGACGAAATAAAATGAGCGGTATGCGTGTAGTATATTACAATAATATATGACGAGATATTTGCATGACCCCGTTATTACGTAAAAAGATCACTTAGTCACAAAATTTTTTGCATTGTGTGATCTCTTTCTAAAAACAAAACAAAAAATAAAATAAAAATTATTTTATTTTTTATAATGTAGTATAAAAAAAAAAATTATAATTCCCTCTCACTTTCCTATGATTTTTTTTTTTTGTTTATCAACTTTGCCTTATTTCATTCTTATACACACACTCGAATATATACATCTATCTACTCATACTACCAGTGGATTTAGAAATATAATAAAACAAGGTGAGTGAACTAAAAGTAGGTCATATAATACCGAGGGCATATTATATTTCTATACATGTATACATTTCGTCAATAGATTTTGTAATATTGCAATATTTTTAGTGTGTGTGTATAAAGTTTTCACGTAAATTTTTTGAATGACGGTCGTTGAACTTTTTAAAAAACGAATAGAGTGAGATGTAAAACAATAATTAATAATAATATTTATTTTATGTAAGAAAGAATCAACAAATTTTATGTAATTTTACTTTTGTATGTTGTGCTTACACTTGTATGTGTGACTCGATATTTTTTTAATAGTTATATTTTTTAAATGTGGAAAAATTCGAATTTGTCTCATTCGCAAATGAACCGTTGTGCGGTTTGGTTGATACAATATTTTAAAATTCGTTCAGAGTAAACATAGTGGAAAATATATATAATTTTTTTTTATTCAAATTCGCCGTGATTGTGTGAATATTTGTGATATGGATTTTTAGTTTATATTAAATATTGTACAAAAAAAAAAAAAAAAAAAATGGGTTGTGAAATACAAGATAATTGTGAAAAAAATAATACAAATAATAGTGGTGGCCTAATAATGCCTATGAATAGTGCTAAGCCAAGTCATTTAAAAGAGAGTCATAGTGTTTTGGTTAAGATTTTAGAATCAGCACCGATACGAAGGAATTCGGTGGAAAATGCTCCACCCAGTAGTAATAATAATATTCATTATCGTAAACGGATAAAACATTTGGAAATTTATAAAACGGAGGTTGTTGATAGTGATGATGAAGATGATGATAGTGATTTAGCTAAAAAATGTCCTTGGAAAAAATTGCGAATTTCACGTGAAATCCGTTTAAAAAGTGATGATAGCAGTAGTAGTAATAGTAATGGTGGTGGTAGTAGTACAAGTAGTAAAATGGATGTTGATTTAATAAGTGATAATAATAATACTGGAAGCAGCAGTCTATTTGAATGTACCTGTGAAAAAATACGACGTGATTCACTCGATTCGCAAGGATTAGCTAAATTTGATTCGGGCTGCGACGACAATGATTATGATGATAGTGATGTTGAACATAATCATGATTGTCCCGAAAATATAACAGAATTATGTAAAAAATTTCAAGAAAACTTGTCCGAACCTGATGATGTAAGAGAAAATCGCGCGAAATATTATTTTTTTTTTTTTTTTTTTTTTAATAACATTAATTCTAATCTAATTTTCTTTGTCTTTTATTTCTATTATTTTCAGGGCTTCTTTCGTCGTTCAATACAACAAAAAATTCAATATCGTCCATGTACAAAAAATCAACAGTGCTGTATATTAAGAATAAATCGTAACCGTTGCCAGTATTGTCGACTGAAAAAATGTATAGCCGTAGGAATGAGCCGTGATGGTAAGTTTTAACCACAATTTATTATCCACCTATCTATATTACAATGTTATATTTTTTTGCTACCACAAATGGCGTCGAGTATGCGCAATAGAAAGTGACAGTATATTTCTTAACTCTATACTAGTCGAGTTCACTGACCGAAAAAGTAGGTCACGCTCGGTATGAACTCTATTCAGGGCATTTTATAATTTTATTATTTCATTGTGTAACTACGTGCCAAATTTAAATATCTACATACATATTTTGTATACATGTATTTGTACCTTTTGATTATTTTAAAATTAAATAAAAAAAAAACTTTCATTTTTCAATGATTTTTTTTTAACTCGATATATTACCTATCTATCTGTTTCTGTCGCACTCGTGCTTTGTTGAGGATTTTGAAATAAATATTTCATAAACCATATTATATTTTACATGGGTTAAAATAGGATAGCTATATGTAATCTATTTTTATTTTCTGTGTTCCAAATTTGCGCGATAAAAAGAGATAAAACGAATAAAATGAGTTGAGTGTGTACTATTTTAACATGAAAAATGTACGTAAAAAACAGTCATTGACTCTAAATTAGGTCATGCACGGTCGTCGACTTTAGATTTTATATATTTTTTTTTTTTTTATATTTTTTTGTAAACTCAATTGTAATAAACCTAAATTAGAGTACTTTGTTGCTGCGGTGCTCTATATATTGTACATTTTTAATTTATAGTTGGATGGAATATTTATTAATATAATATGATGTGATTGCATAACTAGTTCCGGTGAAAGTCTTATCATATTATTATTTTATATACCTAGTACAGTAGTATGTATGTATAATTTATTTAATTTCATCATAAAAAAAAAAATAAAGTGAGAGTTGTAATTCGGCCGTCGACATTTTTTTTTTCTTTTTAAGTGAAAGTTAATGTCGATGAACTCGGTATTTTATTTTATATTTAATTTCGAGGTAAACACTATATACCTACTACATAATACTGTTTATGAAATAACTTTTTGTACGATGATGAAATTATTTTATTTTTCGAAATTTATTTAGACCAAGGAAAAATATACAACGGTTTCGGTTCGGTTTAATGAGAGATTTATCTAGACTGTACGCTTGATATATAAAATCGGATCATGCGCGGGATAACTGTTGATTATATATATTTAAACTTTTATATACATACGTAATGTCCTTTAGATGATAATGGAAATTGTGAAAAAGTATATTCCCAATTATTTTTTATAAAGTGTACATGTTTTAATCGCCCAAAATTATGCTAAACATATTTTGTATACATTCAGGCGCAAAAAAATTAAATTCATGGTATAGATTTGTATACATAGACAATAATCAAGAGAGTATTACATATTGTTTACATTGATTTTAATCCTCCTTCAAATGACCGTTATTTTTTTCGGTATTGACGCAAAGGATATTTCTAATTAATTTCATGCCATTAAAATCCCACACATAAAACTAAATATTTTTGTAGTATATAAAGATACGAAAAATGAGAAGTTCAAGGGCACATATTTGTCGCGCACTCTCAAATATGCGCGAAAATTTTCTATATAACAAAATGATTCTCTTCTAATCACACACGCTTATATACTTCACACACGTTCATAACAACGTGAGAGCGAATGAGAGTGATAAAATGAAATACAAGAAAAATTTTACCCGCGCGCCTCTCTTCTATATGTTTAGACAAGACAGCAAGTCAGCAAAATTACAATACATCCATATATAAATAAATAAGTATATAGAAAATAAAAAAGAGAGTTACAGTTATGTTATATTTTATTTATTTCACAGTAGGAGAATAAAATTTAAAAAAAAAAAAAAATTTAATTGAGATTTTGTTTTGTTTTTTGTTATATGAGATCAGTCGCGTCTGAACTTTATTAAGCGATAGTCCGGTCAATATAACAAAATTAATATTATTGTGTGTATTATTATTACCAAGTCAAAAAAGAAATTAATTTAATTAAATAAATAAAAATAATATTATTTCATTGGGATTTTATTTATTAATAATAATTAAATGAACGGAATTTTCGTTTACTATAAATCAACTATACAACACAACAATCAGCATACCTAAAGGATTAAAGTGATAACTATTTAGTGATTTTGTGATCTATATACCAATATATTTTATAGTGAAAGTGATGTATTTTAATACAATAAATATAAAATATAATTTAAATATAAGTGTGAATATAACAAAGTGAAAAATAAAAAAATAGTTTTCTGAAATTTACTATAATATACAGTACATTAAATAGTTTTAAAAAATAAATCAAATCCTAAAATATAAAAATGGGTGAAGAGTTACCAATACTAAAGGGGATCCTAAAAGGAAATGTTTCATATCACAATGCTCGTAGGTGTCTCTTCTCTATATAATTTTATATAAACAAAATTACAAAAATTAATTTTACTTCCTACTTCCTGATTTTTTAGTATTTTACTTGTATATATATTTCAAAATTCGTTATTTATATACTCTAATTTCATGACCTACAAAAACAACAGTTGTTTATTTATTTTACCTTTAAAAAATTAAAAAAAAAAAAATTATACACAACATAAAATTTAAAAAACTCTCGCCTTCATTTGTGACCAATTTTTACTTTTTTTTCTTTTTACATGTATTGTGACATGTGAAAGTAACATACTTAAATTTATTTTATTTATACACCAATACAAATTTAAATGGGTTACTTTTACTGTGAAATGTGAATAAATAAATAAATATACAAATATGAAAACTACTATGACTGCAATTTTTTTTTTTTTTTAATTTTCTAAGCGCGCTATACTCTTTACGTGTGGTACAAAAAAAAATACCTTTATAATATAGTGTAATTATTTTAAGAAGAGAGAAAGTTTGTTGTAATACATCTGCCACGTGAGTTTGATGAATTATACGCGGGCACGTGGCAGATGTTTTTTACGATTTTTTTTTTTTTTTGTAATTCATATGTGTAACTTGTGCGTTTTTTTATTTGCAGCTGTGAGGTTTGGTCGTGTACCAAAACGTGAAAAGGCACGAATACTAGCTGCAATGCAACAAAGTACACAAAATCGGGGCCAACAAAGACAATTGGCCACCGAACTAGATGATCAACCAAGATTATTATCGGCTGTATTGCGTGCACATATGGAAACATGTGAATTTACACGAGAAAAAGTAACTGCAATGAGACAAAGAGCAAGAGAATGTCCCACCTATTCAATGCCAACACTGGTAAGTGTTAACCTTCTATTTTCTATTTCCGCAATAACTAGAAATGAAAACCAATTTTATAATGTATATAAGTATATAAAACACACATACAAATACCGTATGTATATATTGTCGTCATAATTCCAAAAGTAAATATTTAGATTTCAAATCGAAGGTCAAAAGATAAAAAAATAAAATTCTAAAATCTCACACTCTGTGTACTATTATTACATTCCTCCTCTTCTATTCATATGTATACTAATAAAGGGGAATACTACTACAGGCACAAAAATGAAACGCGGAATAGAATAAAAAAAATAAATAAAAATTTTGTATCGGCCAAGGTTGAAAAATAGCGCGACAAGGTCGTTGTAATCGTACATATACATTATCGTCATTGTATTTATAATTTAAATGACGATCTCTTATATACATACATTAGAATTTTATTTTAACCCTCACGTAGGCAAATTTTTGCAAACTATTATAATATACCCAAACCTCATGCTAAGCTGATCAATCATGGGTTAAAACAAAATATTATACCAATGTGGTGGTGATTGGTAACAACAAATTGTGAATCAGGAAATTTTTTTGGCATGTTTTATGTCACCAGTACTAATATACATATATAATAAATTTTGTGTCTGACCTTGCAAAAAATTAAAAATGGCCCCTCGCTCGCGCAAGATACGTTGATTTTATATTATAAAATTAGAATGACCTCTAATATTTTATATGTATGTATATACACCACGTGGTGTTTGTACTGTTATATAAATTATTTTATCAATCGCGGAAATTGTTGAACCAAGGACTAATTTACTTTTGCTTTACACACATAGCACAAGCTAACTGAAAAATAATGTACGTACACAGTACAGTGGATATCGTGTTTCTAGAATAATTACTGACCTTGCATTTTAACCAAGGTGATTTAGAATACATATAGTAACGGAATATTACACTGTACATATAGAATGTACATTATTTTAAATCAACCAACCTATTTGTTATGTAGTTGTGTGTTCAACGTAAATAATTCTAACAAAATGAATAATTAAATCAACCTTGAACCTAGTAGACCGACCTTGAATTGAATAAATTGTCGTGTATAATACAATAATATGTACATATGTATGTATTTTATTTCCATTTTGGACAAAACGAAAATTGAAATAAAACATGTATGTATGTGAGAAGGTACACAGAGTTTAGAAACATTATTTTAAGACTACGTGATGTATATGGAATTCTAATATCTCGATAAATGCTATATTGATTACTACCCCTGCGTCATGACGCATGATTTTGATATTTGCAAAAGATATCATCGCCTACCCAGTTTTTGTGCGTCGTTTTTTTTATGTATATATACATAAATATGTGAGTGCGTGTATATATCTGTATACATATAAAATTTTGTTTTTTTTCTTATATATTTGCGACCGTTTTCAAGGTTAATCTATATTAAGCATTATTTTTTGTTTTCTTTTATTTGAATCATGAATAGGCATGCCCATTAAATCCAGCACCCGAATTACAATCTGAGCAAGAATTTTCACAACGTTTTGCCCATGTAATACGGGGCGTTATTGATTTTGCCGGAATGATACCGGGTTTTCAATTTTTGACGCAAGATGACAAATTTACCCTATTAAAAGCTGGTCTTTTTGATGCGCTATTTGTGCGCCTAATATGCATGTTTGATTCTGACATTTCATCGATCATCTGTCTGAATGGCCAGGTAATGCGTCGCGACGCAATACAAAATGGGGCAAATGCACGATTTTTGGTTGATTCAACGTTCAATTTTGCCGAACGGATAAATTCAATGAATTTGACTGACGCCGAAATTGGCCTATTTTGTGCAATAGTACTAATCACACCCGATCGTCCAGGATTGAGAAATTTGGATTTAATTGAAAAAATGTACAGCCGTTTGAAGACATGCTTACAATCGGTGATCATGCAAAACCGACCCGATCAACCAGAATTTATGGGAGAATTAATGAAAACATTACCCGATTTAAGAACGCTAAGTACATTGCACACGGAAAAGTTAGTTGTATTCCGCACTGAACATAAAGAATTGTTACGGCAACAAATGTGGTCTTTAGAGGAGGAATCATCAAAGAGTCCACATTCGGCATGGGGCTGCAGCGGTGATAATATAATTGAAGACGTTGCCAAAAGTCCTATGGGATCTGTCTCCAGTACCGAATCCAGTGATACAATATCAAGTGATTATTCACATTCATTAAGTTCATCGGCACCATTATTAGCTGCGTCTCTGTCTGGTGGTTGTCCATTACGTCATCGTGCCAGCTCAGGATCATCGGCTGAAGATGATATTGGACATTTAACTCAAAATGGTTTGACAATAACTCCAGTTGTACGTGCAGTGCCACCCCAACATCATATTAGATATAGAAAATTAGATTCACCGACCGATTCGGGTATTGAGTCTGGAAATGAAAAAGCAGATCATAAACCAGCCCCATCAAGTGGATCGTCATCATGTTCCAGTCCTCGGAGTTCGGTGGAGGATGTTACCGAAGAAAAGAAATTTCATGTAGAAGATATGCCAGTATTGAAACGTGTATTACAAGCGCCACCATTATACGATACAAATTCGCTGATGGATGAAGCTTATAAGCCACATAAAAAATTTCGTGCAATGCGCCATCGCGAAAGTGAAGCGGAACCGGAATCATCGAATAGCATTAACAATAATAATCTAAACAGTAATAGTAGCAGTAATCTAATTAGTAATAGTAATCATAATAATAATAATAATGTTAGTAATACAAATTCCACCCACCACCATACAACAACAATAACAGCCCACCCAATTCATCATCATGTAATACAACAAACAACAAATTCAACATTAAGATCATCACCGCAACACCATCTGCAGATGAACAATACAAGTAGTAATTTATCACAGTCTCAACAACAGCACCAGCATACATTACATCCCCAACAAAGTCAGTTACATATGCATTTAACACGACCGCAACATCAGACAACCGTATCGTCATTATCTTCGACACATTCTGTATTAGCTAAATCTTTAATGGAAGAGCCCCGTATGACACCCGAACAAATTAAACGTAGCGATATTATACAAAATTATATAATGCGTGAATCGCAACAAGATAATAATGGGGGTTATCGTAGTCCGCATCCATCATCTTCATCAACCTCGTCATCATCTTCATCGTCGTCACCGCATCCAAATATTCCATCGAATGCGTCAACAAACCAACATCAAGGTTTGCTTGTTGTATCGGGTCGATGGCAACCATCGAGTGGTCCGACAAGTGTTATAACAACAACACGTAATCATAGTCCATCACCAAATACATTAAATGATGCTACATCGCGTTATTATCAATCACCGCATTCAACGTCATCGTCTGCATCATCATCCCCGCCCCAATCAATTAAATCACCAAGATTATTGGAGCTTCAAGTTGATATTGCGGATACCCAGCAACCATTGAATTTATCAAAAAAATCACCAACACCACCAAGAACTTTACATAAAATCAAATTAGAGGCATAAATCATGTAGCGTGTAAGTAAAAAATCCAAGTGAAAATACTAATAGACTATAATATTATATAAAAAATAGTATATAAACCTAATATTTAATAATTTGTGTGTGTGTGCGTTTATTGTATTTCTATATTGTTTTTAGTTATTAAGTATTATCAAAAACAAAATTGCATCTACTATAAAAAAAAAATACAGAAAAATTACCGTTTAGTTGTGTGTGTGAATGAAAAGTACATTTCCCCTTTTTTGTTTAAATTTTATTTAATTTATAATTAATTATAGTTGTTTTTTTTTTTATTAATTTAATTACAAATTTATATAGTATGAACTGTCCAAATTATGTTTATTTTAATTTGCGATCTCTTAATAATATTTAATTATTATTTTATTATAAATATATTATATATTTTATAAATATTTAATTTTGCATAATAAATAAATAAAAAAAGGGGAATTTTTATTTTATATTATAAATTTAGTAATTGTATTATTATATAAAAAAAAATTAAAATTATATTTAGATATATTGTTATAACAACAACAAAACAACCAAATAATTTATTTTAAATTTTAATAATTTTATAAAAAAAAAGAAAAATTAAATAAAAAAAAAATTTAAAAAAATATTAAAAAGTGAAAATACAAAAAACTTTCTCTAAAATTTTAAGATTATATAAGATAATGTATTAATTTTAAATTAAAAAATATTACAAATAAATAAATATAATAAATACATTTTAGGTAATAAACTATTTTAGTTTTTAATATAAAAACATACCAATATATATGGAGAAAATTTATTTTTCAAAAAAATTACAAATAAAATATATATTTCCTTTAAAAATCTATATAAGACGTCTCCCGAATTAATAATTGTAATATTAATAAATAAACAAAAAAGACAACAAAAATTGAAAAAAAAAAAAAATAAATTTTAACTGTAAATAAATAATTTAAAAAATAATAAAACCCAACAAAATTTAAAACAAAATAAAATCATGCATTTTCATTTTTTTTACATAAACATTACATAATTAAATAATTAAAACTATATAATTTTAATTAAAAAAAAAAAAAAAAAAACCACCACCACCAAATAAATTTTAAAATATATATCGCTCAATTTAATAAACACTTCTATATAATTAAAGTAACGGTTAGTTTAAAAAAAATACATATTTTTTTTAAATAAAATAAAATGGCTGACTAAGTTAACAGTTTTTATCTGAATTAAGTAGACAAGATAAATGTAATAGGTTACATTGCGTATGTCATTATAATAATAATAAAATAAAATTTGATGAGAAGACGAGACAAAACAATAAATAAATAGTATTTTCAATTGTTTTTATCCCATACACAATACACACACACAAACACATTTAATGATGTAAAAACAAACAAACAAGAAAAAGTAAAACGATGGTGGTTTTTCCGATTTAAACATTTTTTCAAACAGTCCTAAATTTAACAACAACAATAAGAAAAACAGAAAAAAAAAACAATTAATTATAAACAATATTATTAAATTTAAATTATTATTAAAAATATAAACTAAAAAAAAAAAACAAAAAGATACAAATAAAAGATAATTGTTGTATGTATGAATTTTAGTGATGATGAACAAAAAAATAAAAAATTAAAAAAAAAAAATGGAAAAAACAAATTCTATATAAATATAATATAAAAAAAAACAAAAAAAAAAAAGGAGAAAACTATTATTTCAAATAAAAAAAAATATATTAAAAATAAAAATAAAATTAATGTTTTTATTTCTCATTTTTTGTGGGGCTCCTCTTAACATTAAAAACAACGTGCATACAAGGTCGTTTCGTATTGTTGCATTTTGATTTGTATTTCGCTTCTCTGTCTCCATCATATCCATTCATTCGTTCTATCCCATACATACGTTAATATGAATGCGGAAATGAGTAAGTAAGTATTTAAATTTAATTGTTTTATAATTTTTCAATGATTTAAAGAAATATGCACACATACAAATTTATTAATGATATTATGCAGGGGCGTTCTCTTTTTTTATTTTTTTTTTATTTGCATTGAATCTCAGTGTTGTTGGTTTTTGTTTTGCCAAGATCAAACATGATTATAGTGATGAACCGATCGATGATGATGATGTGCATTTTTTCAAGTTATTGGTTGCGGTCAGTGATTTAAAAGGTTTGTGTGTTTGTTGTGTATGTTCATTTAAAAAAGGTGTATTATGTGATTTTTATAAATTCGATCTAGCACGTGGAAAATATACTACGAATATTAAGCTTTGTGTTACCATGAAGGACGAAAAAAACTGGAACGCGGAAAATTAGTGATTTGATTATTTTTTATTCATCAAACAATATTGGTAAGTAAGTATTTTGTACTAAATAGTAAGCGATTTTATGAATTTTTAAAAAGAAAAAGCCGTAATGCTATGTTCAGTAGGGTGGATCGGCCTTATATGGATGTTTTTGTCTATTATCAAAATGGGCATACGCAGGATAGATGCTCTGTTAAATATACTAACGTTTGGTACTGCCACAACAAATTTTAATTTTGAAAAAATTAGAAAATAATGTTTATCTGATTCAATCAAAAATTCTCACTATAAAAAGCAAAATATTCACCATTCAAAAAAGCACAGTAAAAAGGCTTAGTTGCTCCAATCTGTGAACAACGAGGAGAGGAGGTCTGGAAAAGATCAATTCCCATTATATAGATTACAGTAGCATTGCAAGACGAATACGTTCTTATTATGATAAATTCCGCAGTTTACTAAAGTCTTTTAAGGCTAGAAATTATGTTTAAAGTTATCGGCGACAACTTTCTCAATTTAGATAAAATGCGCAAATTCTTTTTGATGTAGCGACTTACAGATTCGGGTCATTTGATAATTGTTCATATGAAAAGCACCGAAAAATAAATATCAAGGAGCAAAATTTTCTACTAGATCGACATACTAGAGTAAAATATGAAATGGCAATAAGAGGCAAAGATCACGAAACTACAAAAGAAAAATTACTAGCCTTTTAGCTATAACGCGACATCATATTGAGCTTGAGAACAAAAAATTCGAGATGGGTTGTGTCGTCTACACGGCCGTGGGTGTTTTTCTTGATAACGTTTATAAAATGTTGAGATTAATTATTTTAATTTAATATAAATTATCTGCAACAGGTTCTTTACGCACAAATTGACACTAGAATGGCTCCAAACAGTTGAGGCATTCTCCTTTACAGTGCCCTCAAGCTTTGTAAATCGCCATATTGTAGATTTTAATTTTAATTAAAATTTATGTGGCAATTAATTATTTTAATTTAAAATACTTACATTATCCGCCACAGTTTCTTTATTCATAATTAGAATCAGAAATGCTCCGATCAGAAGAGGCATTCTCTCGCTACACAGTGCGCTCGCTCAAGCTACCAACATAGAGGAACTCAAGGAGGTTTCTCATTTTAGAAGAGTAGATCTAGATACATAGATGTATTAGGAGTGATTGACTTCTTTATTTCGCTGATTTACCAAATCGAAAATATTGCGTATGTCATTACAATTAATATATTTTGTGTATAAAATGCTGAAAATTTTCATATTCATTAATCAAACAAATTTTAACTTCATAATACGTAGTACAATAAATTCAACTTCTTGTTCGAAGAAATCTAGATAATTTTAAAGATGCAATGAAATATCTTTCTATAAATCAATATACATACAGTAATAACTTAAATGTTCAGGAGCTTGAATATTTTAATTTAATTGAACATTTAATTTCGGGTGCCGTAAAATTGAAATTTATCCACAATCAGAAATATGTATCCACTCATTTGAGTTGGAAAGACCCGATGAATATTGTATATTGAAAAAGATAAATTATATTAAATTTATTATGAAGTTAACATTAATAAATTTAATGTGGCCCTGGCTTCATTCAGATTATAAAGTTTAGCAACAGACGAAGAACCCTCATCATTTTTTAAAGAATCTATCACCTTTGTTTTCAAAGAAATCGTTTTTCTATTTAAAGCTTTACATCAGGCACATTCACAGTGCAAACAATTTTTGCCTTTAGCTTACAGATTGTATGAATTTCCAACATAACGAACACAATTTTTTGTTCATTATGTTGGAAATTCATACGGTCCTGCAAGTAAAAAGTATCGACATAATCGCTTTAAAATCACTGACGAATTTTCTACTAAACTAACCGAATTCTAACTTTAGTTACTGATAGGTTTTTGTTCCCACTTGTTGATTTTACTTAAATTAATGAACTGAATAAATAAATCTATCCAGTTATATTTACATACAAGGTTTAGCGTAACTAACATTACATTAATTACATACTAAAGGTTATCTATATGATAGTAACAGAGTAGTGATAGTGAATCGATAGGATAAGATAAAATAAATAAAAAAAATGTTTCCTGAATATTTTCTTAAGAATAACAAAACACAAAAAGTGAAAGATAAAAGAATCAAGCACCGTATGAGTCAAGGGATGTGTGTACTGAAAATGTTGAATCTTGTGCAGATTTCAACCGCATTAAACAGTGGCAAACCTATAAAACAGGATACTGCAAACAGAAATTTTATTTTATTGACCTAAAATCAAGGTGCTATCAATATTGAAACTTGGTATTATATCGGGAAACCCTTATTTTAATTATGGTGACCGAAGAACTATTACAAGAACAATCCGCCTTATATCTTTTAAGTCGAGTCGAAGTAGCTGTATAAATAAACAAATTGGAGAATATCTAGCTCTATATTTACTACCGAACAATAACATTAAAACAATTTAAATGGTAAGAAACTGGAAAAGCAAACCAAGACAGCCCGGAAACGGATTAAATTACCTTCGACAAACGCGAAATATAAAATTCTTATACTACAAGTATGTACTTATATTTCATAATTTATAAACGTTTGGAATGCGTTTGTTTACATTTTTAATCATATAAAAAGTAATGCAATATGTGGGTTAGAACTGCGCAACGATTAGGAGCCTTTGTTTATTCCAGAGCTACAATGAAACTTCTGGACGAATTATTTACGCGAGTTACAAACCGTAGCGTATATCCACTAGCATATATCCATTGTCCCCAAGTAGAGAAGCAGAACCTAACGTAATTGTCACCAAATCCGCCGCCTCGATATATTTAAATTATAAAAATAACGCGAGATATCGCGGATTTCATAACTAAAGTGCTTAGGTTATCTCGTGATCACCTTCTCGAAACCACACAACAAATTCAATCAAAAAATTAAAATTAAAAAACAAAATTTAAAATTTCCTAATAAAATCTGTTTATTTAATCGAATAATGAACGTTTTCGATCACTAAGTGATCATCTTCAGATTTCATTTAGGTACGTTCATTACATTACGTTCATTACGTACGTTTCAGATTTCGACTTTTCAGCCAAAATACTTGCGCACCTATTGAAACCACATAAATATTTTTTTTTAAAGTCGATTCCCAAGTATGTATATCAAAGCTGATTTCATCACCGACTTTTTCAGCAATAATGTCCGACTTATTATAAGACTTACTATGAAAGTTGGACAAAAAAATCGAAAAATGATGAAAAAAAAAGTTGGAAACCAAATTTTATCATTTTCCGAATTTTTTGTCGCAACCAAAATAAAAATCAGTACTTTCTTAAAATGTTTCGGAATTTGTAATAACAAACCAGTGAGAGTCTAATTGAACGAAAATCAATCACTGCTGATCATACAAAATTTTTTTAAGTAAGATAGTGGTATCAGAATAAAAAAAAATAAAAAAATGATGATTTGTAACACAAAAAAAAATGTTTAAGTTGAAAAAAAAAGGTTCGACAATAACACGACAATGGGAGATACTACCGTTGTTCCCGAGAAGCTAATTTAATTAGTAATCAATCGTAACAAACGCTAATAAATTCAAACACTATCAATGAAAATTATCGAAGTTAAATTTTAACACGTGGGCACTTCAGGTCCCTGTTTCGGCGCCAATTTTGTAACCAATGCTCGTTTTCGACCACCAGGAAATTTATGTGGGATTTGCTCGCCGCGAGGGGGGTTCATTGGTCGAAAACCATCACTCGGCATTTGTTATTTATAGTAACTCCTGGTAAACAAAAAAAAAATATATCATACTTGAACCGCGCATGGGGCTCATTCACATCACTAATTATTGGGTTATTTAATTATTCATAATGCCGAAATCCTAATAGGTATATGGTATATAGCGTGAACCAGAATTTTTGCTTTTGAGCAAAAATAAAATTCTAAACTAATAACATTAATTTAACCTTACAATGATTAATCGAAAATTATACTGTTTCTTAACTTAAATGTACAATTACACAAAAAAATTTGAAGATACTTAACCAAAACACCGCTATGTCCTCTAGGTGGTTTATGGTCCGTTATCCGTTTGAATCCTCGTTGTGTTTGGGTATTTCTTCTGGATTGTTCGCCGATTTATTCCAATTTTATTCCCGATTGTGTTTTTTTTTATTTTGTGTTCTCGATTAGAAGTGGCGAAATTACCAATGGCCTCAATATTGATGATGCAAATTCGACGCTGTTGAATTTTTTGTTCCCGAGATTTGGAACTTTCTTAGCTCGACTTTTGATTGTGGGTTTATTTTTTTTTTTTTGTATTTTTAATAAAATATTTGTGTTGTTGGAAAGTTTATTTATAATACATCCATTTATTCAGGTTCACATATTAAATATTTTTATTTTTATTTCTTTATTATTTTATAATACAATTATGTCACAGTTAATTTTTATTCATAATAACTTTGATTAGTTACGGTTTTTTTATTTTTCTAATTAATAAAAATTGTATCTTGAGTTTATATTATAATTTCAAAAACAACCACCCAAACTTCAAGATATTAACAGTTTAATAGCTAGGCAATATTTAATACATAAGTTGTAGCACGAATTAAAATTTCATCGTTTTAGTTTTTATATATTACAACTTTAACTCAGTTCTTTAAGAATATCTGAACCTTTCAGTTATTAAGTATTTTATAAATGTTTACTTATTACTTTAATTTAACTACATTCTTATTATTATTTCACAAAAAAAAAAAATTTAAAACTTCTAGAATTTACTAGATTTATTACTAATTAACAATAGCAAAATATTTAAAAAAAATTTTTATAATTTCAAATCATCATTTTGCTTTTAAAATTCTGGTCCAACTGCCTATATATTTTTTTTGGTTTACAACTCAACTCGTTGCAAAAAAAAAGTACTCTTTTGAGGGGAAGATCTTAACCCGTTTGGTTTTTTTTTTTTTTTTTTTTATAATCACCGTTTACCACATTAAAATCAAAACAAGGTGACCCATCATATCGTTACAAGCTGTCCCATGTAGTCTATATATTTGAACTGACGAGGCTCAGCTTTTCTATAGCACCCCAATAGGGTTTTGTTTGAACGCAAATTTAAGCGTTTTATATGGTTCGCGTTTGTGAAATTACGACCCACCAGAATGTAACGAAAATGCTTGACGTTTAAATAAGCAGCTAGTAATTCTCGGTTACAGGTGCTATATCTTTGTTAAGTATCATTTAGACGGATGGAAAAAAAACTCAAAATATACAGTGCCTATCGCACTAAGCTAAATAATTTGAAGTACGTAATGTACCTAATCATTGAGCCTGTCTGATATTTCTAGGAGCACACTTAATCTTTTTACCGTAATTTGAGCCATAATAAGAAGTTTATTATCAAGATTGAGCCTTGATATATAACATAATACATCACTTCGAAAATTCCAATCACTATCAATAATGTATTTAGTTAAAAATGATAACATTATTTTCACTGATTTCACTTTGACGTCCAAATGTTTTGAAAATATTTTATTTTAAGATCGACTACTAGAATTTCCACTTTTCTGATGGCCCGATTAGATTGCGGCTGATAATAACTGCATTTACTTCCCGGTAAAAGCACCGGTTTCAAAGCACGACAAACTTTTAATCCATTACTAGCATTGATCTACTAAAGTACTGATTTAATCATTCGACAGACGCATTCCGGCTTCCCCCTTCCCATTATGTGAAATCTATTGATGGAAAAAATGAAACTTAAACTATCACATTAGCCATGAAATGTTTAATCCCACCTAAACGCTTTGATTTTACTTAACATATTGCGAATAGTTTGCGAAGCTGAACCCAATGATGATGTAACTTTTGTTAGAAACCCACCCGCTATTGGAGAATTGCGCTCATTTTCGGTGGACGTCGTTTTGATGGTGGATGTCTAGCTTAAATTTAACATCTTAATTAAGGAATTAATATGTTTCCTTATGCCAGGGTTTTGGGTACACACACAGTGCGATAATTTGGTTTAATTCTTTAAATAGATTATTTTTGTCCAGCTCTTCTTTTGAATTACATAATTTTATTTCTTTATCTGCTTCCAACTGCTCTACTTCAAAATTGTTTTCCAAAATAAGTCGTTTCGGATTTTGAGCTCATCCCAAAGAACACATCATCCATAATTTTATTTGTACTCGACTCTGGATCTTGGAGAAATTTTATTAATGAGACAATTAGGGTATCCAATACCGATTTTAGAGTAACCGGGTACTCGTATATTTGGGTCCTTTTCCGAATACTCGACTACCCAAGAGATTTGATTCAGGGGCACGAAATAACTCAACGGGAAGATGTTTGTTTCATTTTTTTTAATAAAATAATTTCGCGCGGATTTAATTCAGTTTTTAAAAGTTAAATGTCGCGGATATAATTCATATTGTATTTAATTCTTATTTAGTTAGTGTGGAATAAATTAAAATTTATCGACGAAATTAATTCATTCATTAACTCCGCCGATAAATATACATTTATTCCGCCGCAATAATTAAAAGGTTGAAATACAAATATTGCCATCGAAACTGAAAGGAATGTAACGTCTTGAAATGAACTTGAACTAAAATGCCACCCATACATTATATCTTCTTAAAAGTGCTAAAACGCTTATTGGATTAGAAAAGATTGAGATGAATTTATCGTCTTAATACTTTACATCTTCATGAAAAGTTACTAAAAACACAAATGTTACACATAACTTACACCTTCATGGAAAGGTAAGGGGGTGCACCGGTTATGGGCACCCTTTTTTTTTGGCTCATAATTTTTAGTCGAGTTCATATTATGTAGACGGGTCCCATTTGAAACGCGATATTTTAAAACACGATTTGACAAAACGCAATATTTCAAAACGCGATATGGTACAAAACGCGATATGGTACAAAACGCGATATTACAAAACCCGATATTTCAAAATGCGATATGGTACAAAACTCGATATGGTACAAAACGAGATAATTCAAAACGCGATATTTCAAAACGCGATTTCCTAGTTCTGATCGTATATGTTCAATTTTACCATTTTGGTGAAGGAAATTTTTTTTAAATAAAGGAAGATTAATAATTATTATTATTTTAAAATAATATTATTATTATTTTAATTTTTAATATTATTTTAAAATTTTAATTTTAAAATATCGTGTTTTGTACCATATCGCGTTTTAAAATATCGCGTTTTGAAATATAGCGTTTTGTACCATATTGCGTTTTGTATTGTATCGCGTTTTAAAATATCGCGTTTTGAAATATCGCGTTTTGTACCATATCGCGTTTCGTCATATCGCGTTTTGAAATATCGCATTTCGAGCGGATCCCTATGTAGACATATGGATAACAATGGAAAGGTAGAGATCTTAACAAACTTTTTGCTGAAGTAACTGTATTGATTTTGTCAATTAGAAAATTTTTTTACCGATTGTATCAGTTGACAATTTTTGGCCAAAAAAAAAAATTTTATAACCGGTTGTGGGAACCCTTGGAAAATGCGCTAAAAATGGAAAAATATGAAGAAAAACCACCACGAATACAGAAAAAAATGAAAATTTATTTACTTCAAAAGCCTGGCATTTTCCATATTATTCATTACCATCTTCATCTTCGTAATCAGAAGCACAATGCTTGCAAGTGAAGTAGCTGGCACGCATGTCAGCGCACTTCAAATGCCTGAGCCAAACGCATTCGGTGGCAGGAGCTTCAAACAAATGATGCAAAATCCACATCATCGTCAGATGGTGGAGACTTCTTTGCCTCAGCCGACGATTTGGCTGGCCTTCTGCGCTTCTTCTTCGGGGACACAGATACCTGCTTAGCTGCTCGCTTAGCTGCTTCTAGAGCGCTTTACAACGGTTTTCGACCACGATTTGAAGGTTTCTTTGGTGTAGTCGCTTGCAAATGACCAACTTCTTCCAAAAGTGTAAGGCGGCTCACTAAAAACGCTCTCGATGTCGAAGGCTCCCGTGTGGTGAGCACAACCTCTTCACGTCCAACATCTGATCCAAGCACGACGATTCGATACTGCTCACCTTCATCAACACTTCGTAGGCGTACGAGCTTCGCAGGCAGCTTCTACTGCATTATGCTCAACTGTTTTCATAAAATCAGAGTCGCCGAAGATGTCTGGATCGTATGGAGAGATTCCAATAGCTCTGAAGTCGGATTTAATGACTTTGGGTGTCAAAGTAAGATCAAGGGTCTTACAGACCAAGCCAGCGATGTGACGAATTTCTAACGCCTAGAACAAGGAGGTAACAATTCAAAATCAAAAGGAAATTTATCTAGACAACAAGGATTTCAATTGCTCTTCACCTTGTTGGCATTGTTCTTTTGCCAATCGAAACACTGCAACTTGTAATAAGACTTCAACTTGCGGTTGCAGTGCGGAGGGAAGCAGAGCATGTGCACTCAAGTGACATATGGTTTTCAAGAAGCAGCAAAACAGGGGAAGTCGGCGAAGGTTTAACACGCACAAACTTTGGCTGGCACATCCAGCCAGAAGCATTAGCATAACTAACGGTGCCAGATGCGATATTGTTCAAAAAGCTGGTATGCTTGTTGCGTCTCAGGAAGAGGAAAATGGTGGAATGATGTTGCCAGCAGTATTCACGATTAAGGCCATCGTGACCATCGTTTCTCGTTCAGCGCTTTCGAGTTTTTCAACATTTCGCCTTCTCTCCAGAGCAATCACTTTGCTTATTTTCGTTGCGACCATTGAAAAGTCGGATTCAGCCATGTTGTAGATATGTGTCGCTTCGAAGTGATGCTCATCGATTAACTGCCCCAATTCCGAAAGAATCTTGCAAAGGGCTTTCACACGGTAGATAGGGGTCTGTTCCGGTGTGAGTTCGGAGTGCTGACGCATGAAATTCGAGTACCAGTGGGGGCCCGCCTTCACATCTTGATCCCAAAATTTCCAGGTAGTTAAGCGCGAGTTTAGGCCATAATAATGGTGCACGCACTTCAAAATGTATTGGACAAAGTCCTTTATCTGAGCCGGGGAGAAAACCTTTACAAAATAAAAAGGAAGATAATTAAAATTATGATGCGCTACCTGCGAAAGTGGTAAACAATAAACTTACTATGTTTGATGGCGTACGTTGGCTGCATTTATGGATGAATTCCAACAAAACACCATTTTTCACGGATAAAATATTGTCAAACTTGGCACCCACTTCCTGCAGTTCTCCTGAGAGAGGAAGAAAAGAGACGATGCAAGTCACTTATTCCTTGTACTTGCGCTCCTACTTGACAAAACGCGCTTGTACAGTCGACGAAAAATTCCTTGCTCTGTGGCTGCGCATGCGCATTCTTTCGACACTCGATTCCTCCGACAGAGGAGGACTTTGAACGAACCGAACACTCACGGAAAAATACGAAAACCGTCCATCTTTTCATAAAATACGTTATGTCAACATAAACAACAATATTACACAGTTTGTTAACCAAACACACGCATTAAACGAAAAAAAAAACAAGGGTGCCGGTTACATAAAGGCACCCATAATCGGAAATTGCCGCCATTTTTTCAATCGGTCAAAAAATTGTGTGGTGTGAACATTTTGGTTGAAATCAATATTGAATCACAAAATATAATAAAAATACTGCATAAATATGCATTACACTCACTTCTTCCAATTAAATCACTTCGATCTATCTCACTTTCAAAATATTACCAAATCACTTTTGTGTTTTTTTTCGCCCCTTGACCCCCTTAAATAAAGACAGGACAAACGCTCAAATTGAAAAAATATCTGTCGATGAAAATGCTTCAGTAACTGATCCACACGAATTGACTGATTTGTTTAACAATCACTTCGTAAATGCTATCGTAAATTTGAAACAATCCATTAACTGTAATGATCTGCGCCAATCTTATAAACAGTAATTCTCAATTAAATTCGTGTGTGTTCTTTGAAACTTTTCCGCTTGAAATTCTAATAGTTATAACGAGTACTGTAACGATCATTTAACGTACGTGTAACGTACAACATTAATTCGATTTTTTTATTTAAAATTGAATTTTAAAGTAAAAACATGAATTTGAAATTTAAAGAAAATCAATCCAAATGATTTTCAAATTATCAAGTTACCCTAGTTATTTTTTTTTTGTTTGATTTTATACTTTTCTGTACTGTAATGGCTCGTTTTCTGGACACTTTTGTTCTGTACCGTCATGATTCATTTCCCGGACAGATATCAATCACGTAAACATTGATTTTCGGTACAGTATGAAATAAATGTAATATCGGAGCTTAAATTACCGCATTCGTCTGGAAATGATCGATAGTTAGCAACTTCCTCGTCAAAAAAATCGCCATTTATATTGTTGATGTTTTTTCACACATAGTAAATTTAAGTTTATCTACCGGTGTTTTCCCTTCTAGATTAAATGAAGCTGTTGTTATTCCAATTTTAAAAAAAGGCGATAGAAAAGATATTTCAAACTACAAACCAATCTCATTGCTCTCTATGTGTTTGGTAAAATCATTGAGAAGCTCGTCCATTCGAGGGTTACTAGTTTTTTGGACGGTACCAATTTTTTGCACGACAGCCAGTTTTGCTTCCGAAAATCCAGAGGCACTCAAAATGATTTATTAGAATTCACTAACTTTTTATACGAAAGACTTGATCAGAGAAATGCGGTTGCCTCTATTTTAATTGATGTTACAAAGGCATTCGATATGGTTAACCACAAAGTTCTTTTGAAAAAGATTTTTTGTGCTGAGTTTTGTGGTGTCACTTTACTTTGGTTTTGCTCATACTTGTCCGAAAGATCTCAGGTTGTTAAGATTAAAGGTATTATGATGAGTCAGCTTAAAATCTTAAACGATGGTGTTCCGCAAGGTTTAGTATTAGGTTCATTGCTGTTTTTGATATATTTGAATTCTATTTTTTATATTGACTTTAATTCCCAATTGATCGCTTTCGCGGATGATCTGGTGTTCATGTACGTAATCCTCCTGAGGAACTCAATGTTCTTAAGTACAAAAACTAAAGGTATGTTCTTTAAGATTAACGATGCTTATCACGCTTGTAACTGCGACCAAATTGCTTGTAACGATGGCTGTGTTAAAATTGAATTCGTTGTATCTTTTAAGTTCTTAGGAATAATTGTTGATAACTCTATGCATTGGAGACACCATATCGATGACCTTCGTAAGTATCTCATATAATAATGATTAGGACTGGGAAGGCCCGACTGCAGTTAATATACTTTGCATTAGTTGACTCGAAATTGTCTTATGGCTTAGTTTGTTGGGGTGGCACTTACTACTCCAGAATTCAACCACTCATTATTAAGCAGAACCATATTTTTAGGGTTATTCTTAATGCGGAGAGGACTTCTGCTTCATAACCTCTATTTCAATCCCTGGAGATATTTCTACTTAGACATCTGTTTGTGTTCAAAGTATTGAAAGCTTTTTTTGTTATCATTATGAACCAGTCGAAGGTCAGCACTGGATATAGCTTCAGGAACCCTCAGTCTATTTGGATTCAAAGATTCAGCACAACAAACTTTCAAAACTCATTTTTAATTTTGGCTTCCAAAATGTTCAATAGCCTTCCGAATGAATTGAAAATTTGTCGGAGTTTGAAATTTTTTCAATCCGGTCTAAAATCATTTTTGTTCGAATGTGATAGTGTGAGTGATTTGATGCAATTTCAAGTGTAGGTAATTGAAATTTTAAATTTTTATTTATTGTTTTGTATAATTTTGGTTTTTTAAACTTTTTATTGTATTAAAATGTAAACTTTTAATCTTATGTTTAATGTTTGTTAACTTTTTAAAATTGTAATGTACCTGTAGCAGCAGTCAATACTTGATTTTAAGTATTCATAGATCGTTTGATTATTTAATAAATAAATAAATCATTTAAAACCCGGGTACTCGGTTAACCCGGTATTAAAATTAAAAGTACTCGACTAACCGGGTACTTTGCAACTCGAGTGATTTGGATACGATAGAGACCACATTGTCGGTTCTTACTAAATAAATTAAACTAATTTCCTAAACAATAATGCTAAAGGCGCTTCATCTTTGCGTATGTCCAAGTCTTGGTTGAGTCTTGGTCGTTTAAGAACATTTTATAACTGGTATGCAATGTCATCATTTCATATTTTCAGATTCCTAAGTGCTATTTTTATTAAGAAATCGTTCCAGCAAATAACTCTCTTAAGTACTCCAGCTGATGTAGCTATCTAAAATAATATCCAGTTGTTTACCCTCCAAATCTATAACGTATAACATTTTTATAGCGTTGTATCTTTCACCGGTGACTTCTGATTAATTCCACGAAGCTAATAAACGACATAAAGGGGTTTTGAAATTGGATGTTGCATTTCCGGGAAATATTCAAGATATTCCCGGGAAACTAGAATACTTACAAATTTCGTAAATTCCTGTGAATTCAATCCTGGGACGCAAGCCTTACTTCCCATGGAGATGCACATTATTGCGATGTTTGTAACTCATCTAAATTCGTTACCGCATATTTATAAGTCATTTCCGGTTAGACTCATTTATTTGATATTATGACCTATCGATAAATTTTTAATAAGTAAATTCACAAACAAAAAAAAAATTCAAGGTTTTTTTTGTGGTATTTATTTATTAAACGCGAATTTATGAATCAGCAACTTAAAAAATGACATAATTTTGCCTCCATTATACCCGCGCCTTCCCAAAAATGAAAACAAAAAAAAATCGTTTACTCGTAAAAAATTTTAAATAATTTTTTTTTTGGTTGTTAGCATTGACATTGATTTTCATTTTACAAAAATTTAAACTTGGATTTTAAAATTTAACCCAGAACTTGAGAGTCAAATTAAAAAAAAAAAACACAAAACAAAAAAACTATTTTAGTTTGGTTAATTTATTTTGGTAAAACGAAACATTTACAATATTGTACTATAAGTACATACGAGTATAACTAATTATCGTCATTCAATGAACTTTGACGCGATAGTGAATAGGAAATAAGCAAATGTTTAGACGTCAACTGATTTAAGGGTAATTTGTATAATGGCTGTTGTTTGTTTATTTGTGTGTGCACGTGCGTTCATGTCAAGGCAAGGTCATGACACGTCCTCTTGATAAAACCATAAGGCAGCCGGTATCGAGAATATTCGATCACACTCCTATAATCTAATCTAAAGGATAAACAAAATACTGTTAACAGTTTACGTAACGGTCAGAACAAACAGGTCATGAATATAGTGGAGATGGGAATTAATTGGTAATACAAAACACATCCGATGGATTATTAATAGGAAACCACACGAAATATACTACAAAAGGCTTCACATTACGAAAAATGTTTTTCATGTGAATATCAATATCATGCATTTCCCTTTTTCGATACACAACAAATCACAACAAACTTTTTTTTTTTTTTTGACGAGAGTATCAAATTTTCGCTTTCCAAAAATTTACAAAATATATTTTGCCAATTTTTTACCCAGATATACATAAATAGAGAGAGAGAGGGATATATACCAATTTAACAGCGCAGAAAATTTATCGCGCAAATGATTAAACGATTTTTTTTTTTTTTTTTTTTGATGAGTAACGGAAATATCACATACGCGTGTATTTTTCAATGTCATCCAAGAAAACAAAACAGAAAAAAAATCCCTCGGCTGTGTTGATAAAAAAAAAAAAATCGCGATATTCATTTTTTTTTCTCCACCCAGTCAGCGCATTTGTTAATGTTCCCGCGATTTATTTAATTTTTTTTTTTCATAACACATTAACTGTCATTGTGTACACACAAAATACTGTTTTTGAAATAATATTTGCAACGTGGAGCGAACATGTTAACATGTTTTTTTTTTGTTTGTATTATTATAAAATTTATGATGTCTTATGGACGCCAAATAAAGCATACAAAAAGCGTGGTGAGTTTGAAATTCTTACGCCGCGGTATTTGTTGTATGAAATTTAACACCCTGCGAGTATAACTTGTGTCTGGCATATTATAAATTAGTCTCGCGTATTTAGATCACATTTTTCAATATAGCGCGCAACCACGTGAGTCATTTAAACATATTATTAAACGGTTACCATTTCATTTAAACAAAACAAAAATAAAATAAAAATCTGGAGCAAATCTATTCAAATGTCGAACATCTTTTATTTTGCGTGACTTATAAAAAATATCAAGTTGTAAAACGTGCCGCATTTTTATATTTTATAATCGCAACCATACACACGTTTAAGCATATCGATTGCCCAGTACGTGCTTTTATTTTTCTTGTAAATCTGCATGCATCCCCGCCCGAAGGTTAATAAACTTTGTTTGGTTTATTGTTTATGGGGTACATGCTCGATCGGGTAGCAAGCAAACCATTTGCTAGTCAAAAATAGGGCTACTCGATTATTTAAAAAAAAAAATATATGAAAAGGGTGATATGAAGTTTGCGAGCCCACAATTAAAACACGATAAGCCAAGATGAATGAAAAACCATAAGCTTGTATCTTAACTTATCGTTGTGACTAAGGTTAAGTCTTATAAAATCCTTCTAACACGTTGGTTCAACTCTTTTTTTTACCGGTTGCGAGCAGACCAACATTTTTAAATTTTTTTTTCTTAATGTTTCGTTCGATAACTGTCTTTTACACTACACTTTTTCGTAACACCAATTTTTATTTTTATTTTTAACCCCACATCTGAATTTGTCATATTGGCTTTTATGGCAAATGAATTCATTCAGAAGTTAATTGAATAGTTAAAAATTAATACCCGTGTCCTTAATTTTTGTCTAACAATTTATTTTTATTTTCTCGATAATAAGGCGGCGTTTCAAACAACACTCCTCGATTGTTCTTCATTTTCATCGCGCACTGGGTTGCCATATTTTTCCTCTGTTCGTGACAAATGCGGTCCAAGTGACATGTACAGTAGTGCAATTTACTAGGTAATTAAGGATTTTTTTAGTTAAATTTAATAAACACAATACATAGTTGGTTTTTATTATTTTCAGCGGTGCACAAAGCGCCAGAATAGGTAATTGATACGATTATATTCCAACAAGTTATAACAATACAATAATAAAATAATAATTCAGCTATATAATGAAATTTAATATTTGGTTTTGGAACCAAAGAAACAACACAGAATCCACTAATTTTTCACATTTCTCCGGAGATATGGCCAATGGCCATCCAAACTTTTTTGGCATTTCCCATTTAAAAGAATATTTATTTCGCAACTAAAGAAATGCGTAGTAATAGCAACACTGATTGTAAAACGAACATAAATATACAAAAATATATTGATGAAAATAATGACGGAATTTACCATTTTAGTTCGGTCAGAAAAATCGTTAGCTAAAAGAAAGGAATTCCCTATTTAATTGCGCACAACTGTATGAAGCTAGAAATATATCTGTCAAATTAGCAAATCAATTGTTTACAGCGACAATAGATCATGTTTTCCGAAAGATGCAGCACGATCAGAGAAAAAGTACAGAGCGTTTTCCGAAAAAGGCAGCACGATCAAAGAAAAAGTACAGAACGGTTGCCACTAGATCTCACTACACAATCAAAAAAATATTACTAACGTTTTTCAATATTTAATTAATAATAATCGCTTTTATAACACGAAAATATTTTTGTTTATATTTACAAAATGCATACATAAAAATGTCATTCAATTTTTGACAGCAAATATTTAGTGATACCTAGTGGCATTATGTAAAGTTGTTTGTGTTTTCGGAGTTTTCCGAAAGATGGAAGTTCTTGCTACGCTTAGTTCATGATCTATAGACCTTTTTCCCCCAACAATTTTGACAGATAAAATCAGCTGTTTTGCGATCCATGGGTGAATCTATCTGTTGTGCGTTTATGAATTTATTGTCGGTTTATTATATTTCAAAGTGTTTTTTTTAATTTCTAACTTAATTATTGTGTGTAATGGTGCAATCTAATTATTTTAATAATTAAAATTTCAAAAAACCACACATTTTTCGAAAAATTAAGTAAAAGTGATTTTTTTTAGGTTATGGTTTTGGATAGTGTTTCATTAAATTCTTTATTTTTCAGAAATGGGTGATTTTAATAACAATATTTTGTTATCGAAATACGGCCAGTGTCTTCAGGAAGCCTAAAGATACAAGTACGAGCTAAAAATAGCTGAATTTAATCTAGATCCGTATGTAACGGGATTCAACGAGAATCTACTACAAACGAACAATTAGTTAGAAAAATTGACTGAAATATCAATGAAATTTGATTTTATACAATAAAAGTCTGTGAAATAAAAACAAAGCCTTATGCTGGAAACAGATGTGCGACATTTGTGCCTGTAGTAACGCGCGCTTTTCCGCACCCAAAACACATCTGCCGCTTAAAACTGCGTATTTCTTGACGTTTATTATACACGTATTTAATTTTAATATACAATTCATCTTAATAAATTTTACCGTATTTTGTCACAAACGAATTAATTTGTATCTTACATTTTGGCAATTGTCAGCAAACGTTTGTATTCAGTCAACAAACACAAAAAATGGGAGCGCTCCGAAATCTTGCATTACAAAATCTTGCAAGTACAAAATCTTGCATTTTTTAAAAATCATGCAAATCAAAATCTTGCCAACCCAAAATCGTGCAGTTACAAAATCTTGCAAGTACAAAATCTTGCAAATACAAAATCTGGCAAATACAATATCTTGCATTTAAAAAATTTTGCAGTTTTAGTATCTGTACCTGTCTTTAGTATCTAACATAATATTTGTTGCGTATTCATAAAAGTTCAATATAATTAAAAAAAATAAAATAAAAAAAATTGTGCAGATAGCGATCCGGATAACTATGCGTCAAGAAATACGGATAATATTAGAATTAGAGTGGAAATCTCCATTTTTCAAAATATTTCAACAAAATATTCTGGATAAGGAAGATTTAATCTTCATTTTCCAGAATTTAAATTTTCGTTTCTGATTAATGAAGATTTAATATTAAAATTAAAATGGAAATTTCCATTTTCCAGAATATCTCAACATAATATTCTGGTTAAGAATATTTAATCCTGGACATTTGATTTTTGATATCTCAAGCAAAATTCTATTGTATAATTATCTTTTTATCTTCGCGCGCGCGATTCTATAAATGTACGGGCAATTGTTATGCAAGATTTTGTAATGCAACATTTTGTAATGCAAGATTTTGAAATGCAAGATTTTGTACTTGCAAGATTTTGTAATGTAAGATTTTGTAATGCAAGATTTTGTAATGCAAGATTTTGTAATGCAAGATTTTGTAATGCAACGTTTTGTAATGCAAGATTAAGGGGCTAACCCATAAAAAATTGCCCTGAAAAAATGAAAATGTAGAAAAGTCGTACTAGATTTGGTAGTCCAGCCTACCAATTCGCAGCTAAACTAAAAATAGAGACAACTTGCGGAATAACGCCTACTATACGGAATACATGTATTTCATTTCATTTAAAGTAGTGTGTTCTAATTTAAACGCTACTTAGCGTTTTTCCGCACGTCTGTTTCCACCATTATGGTGAACGTGTCACAGTACTTAGTTCGACTTCGAACACAAGCGACAAGGCGCGAATATGATGTTAAACTAGTGTCGGAACAAGTAAGAGACCAATTGATAGCTTCATCGAAATACCCTTGTCTAAAAAAGGAAGTTCGAAAGAAGGGAAAAGGTAAACCTTGATGACGTGATAGATATGGTAGAAGGAATGGAAATAGAAGAAAACAAGGAAGACAACAAGGAAGTGAACAAGATTAAATTTGGATCAGGTGCTGGTCGGTCTGATGGTCGCTCCGGACATGCAAAGTTCGAGTCGGATTCTCGTTTTCGGCATATATCTGATTCTCGGGACCATGGTCCTTCTCGCTCCGGAGGTTACTAAAAATAATAAAAATGTATGTTATAGATGTGGTAAAACAGAACATTTTAGTAGAAGCAGAGATTGTCCCACTAGATCGATACAGTGTGATAAATGCAAAATATGGGGTCATGTGGCACAAATGTGTCGAATACCTTTACAGAATAGGAAGGTTGATTTTGTAGATCACGAAAGGTTCTCAGAGTCTTCAGATAATGAGGTATTAAGTGTTCATGACAACAATCTAGTAGTGTCAAATGATGTTAAAGTTATTTGTAAATTAGGTGGCATAAAAATTCGAATAACAGTGGACAGTGGTGCGGCGGTCAACATAATTAGTGAAGAAACGTATGATAAAGCGTTAAATAAAAATATTAAAGTCATAAGGCAATGGATGAATGTGGGCAACGAATTGAAGGGCTATGGTGGCATTCCAATAGAAGTAATGAAAATAATTAGAGTCAGCAGAGGCGCAACAACTTCAACAACAACGTCAAGCAACAACACGTGCTATAGTTAGTACAAATTTGGGTGACCGCATGGGAACATGATCTTGGAACGAAATCTCGCCCCTCCCCCTCACAACCGCTGATGGAAATAATAGTGGAGAAATTTCTTACAGCTTTTCAGAAAAAACGTGTGGCACTAATGGGGAACGCTGATTAGGAGATAACAAAAATTTACTAACTATCGACTGCATAGGTGGTTGAAACCGGGTCGAGTCTATAATGCTAACATTCCTTTCCTATCCTTCGGTCTTGTTATATGTAAGCTGGTGTACGGTGGATCCGGCGTATCCGGGAATCTTGCTGAGGCTTGGTCATACATCCGTATCAATCAATCAATCAATCAAAAACAATTGCGGTGGTTTTCATACTCACCTCCAGAGGGATAAATTCTGTGGCTCTGGATACATAAATATTACAGCGTTGTCCAGTTGACTTTTTTTTCTAATCGGAGTTTTATTGCTGTAATTATTTTCAAAATTTGTCAAAAATACTAATTTGGCTTGGCCACCAATGGGTATACGTCTTTTAGCAAAAAAACGTTTCGCAAATGAAAGTTTGATCAAATTACTTTTAGCAAAAAACACGTTTGGCAAACATTTCTTTGGCAAAGAAGTATGAATGGCAAAATCACCTATGTCAAATATTTGTTTGACAAATTTCTTTTTTGCAAATTATTCTTCAGGAATTATGAGGCATTTTGATCGCGCGATCAAAATGCCTCATAATTCCTGAAGAATAATTTGCCAAAAAGTGATTACTCTAAAATTTGAACAAAATTTCCGCGTGTCGCGCCTGAATTAATAAAAATATTTTTGCTTCAAAATGAAAATTTAAATTCTGGAAAATGAAGATTTCCATTCTAATTTTACTAATAAATTTCTATTTTCCAGATAATTCTAAATCTCCGTTTTCAAGCAAAAATATTTTTATTAATTCCAGCGCGCGTCTTACCTGCCAAATTTCACCACAATCAGTTCAGAAATAGCCAAGCTACAGGCTAATTGGCCATATTCCGAAAGTTTATCCAAAAATCATTTGAACATCCCATTTCCATCATACCTGTCGAATTTTATCATAATCGGTAAAGAAATAGCCAAGTTACAAGCTAATTGGGCATAATCAAAAACTTCATCTAAAAATCATTTAACAATCCCATTTCCACTGTACGTATTAAAATGTATCATAATCCCGAAACAAATGGTCAAGTTACGGACTAATTTGCGATATTCCAAAAAGCACCCAAAAATCATTTAACAATCCTATTTCCACCGAACCTGTTAAATTTAATCACAATAGATTAAGAAACTGCTAGGTTATAGGCTAGTAATATTCCAAAATTGTATCCAAAATCATTTAAAAATTGAAATTACATCGTACCTGTCAAATTTATAATAGATTTTTTGATCAAACATACATTTGCCATTCAATTTGTTTTGTCAAATAATATTTGCCAAATATGCAAATTTGCCAAAGATAGTTTGATGAAACGTAACTTTGCCAAATGTCGTTTGCCATTTAAACGGCTCCCCCACCAATGCTATGTAGTCACAATATGGGAACATCTACATATACATATATTGCGTGTTAATTGTGTTAATACTTCAGCAAATCGATTCGGGTTTCTAAAGATTTTTGATCGAACTACCTTAAAGTAGTGTTTTTTTGAAATATCTTTTTAAATTACATTAAAAGTTTTGGATTTTCCACTTTTTTGTGCAAATGCCACTTTTCTGTTAATTTGTGTAGCTACACTTTTTTGTTAACGTTAAGTACCGGTTGGCCCAGAACTATAAACTGTACTCTCAAATTCTCATCGTCACAGCAAAACATTTCTTCATGTAATCACCTGATTTAAATATAACTATACCGCACTACATTCGGTAAATAGCATACTTTTAAGCAAACGTTGCTAATTTTATAAAAATTGTATGCTTCGACCTAGAAATGGATCAGCGGTCAAACGCCAATACCGTCTTATCAAAACAATGCGAACAGCTGAAAGATTTAAAAGATCAAAAATTGGCAACTGGATCTGACGATGTGATTGGTCTACTATGAACTTCACACTTGTAATTCTAATGAAATTTGTTACTATTGTATATAATTTCCTCCAACTTTTGTTCTATGTGAGAGCTTGTGTGCATCAACCCTATCTAATTTTCAATAACGTTTATAATTTTAATATCCGCAAACGTAATGTATGACTTTGATTTATCATCCTCTAGTCTAATCAATAATTAATTTATCGTTTATATCGAATCTATTATTATATCGAAAATCCCCAAGGTCAAGGTATTTTAAGCCAATTGTACGCAAAAATTTTACGATCTTTCAGCAAAAACACGATCTATTTTCAACAAAAAAAAAAATTATCAAAAATAAAACTGTACATCAAGGTTACGATAAACATTTCACAAAAACCAAACATTTCCGCTATATGTATATTTTTAAAATACAGTATATTGAATTAAATTGCGAAAACCGCAGCTCACCACACACAGCTTTTAATAAATGTGTTATATATTCAGCTGAGCTATATTATGTATACATAAACAAATAGCCATAAACTGTAAAAATTCCTTACCTTTCAAAATACCTTGTGCTCGGGCACGGTACAAGACTTAAAAGTTGTCTTCACATAGCGGCACAAATAAACACAATTAGAAAGTAAAAATCATTTTTTTTTGTTTTATTTTGTTTTGTAGTTACTTTTAATAAATTGCAATTGAAATTTAAACATTAAACAATTTCAGGTCAACCGTGCTGCGCGTCTCACTCTCTATAAATTTATTAACGAAGAAAAGGTCATCGAAATTCTTCTTCAAAAACTCGAACAAACAAATATTCAAAATCAATTTCGCCCCCGGAAATGTCATTCACGATGATCAGCCTGTGTGAATGAATCCTAATATACTCTACACTATTATAGTATAGCACACAGACAATAAAAACTTTCTATCAAACTATCAAATGTTTTAAATTTGAACAAGAAATTTTTTTTTTTTCGTATTCATAGGTGGCCTTGACTTTAGTTTTAAATACATAGTAATAAAATTTAAAAAACAAAAAAAAAAACGTCGACGAATTTGAATTTTGTCTTCTCGCGATCGTTTTGTGTATAATACAATAAGAACGTAGTTGATGTATGCGCGCGCGGTGTATTGTGCTGTATGTGTACATTGGCATAGATCAAGGTGATCGAGAAATTTTTTGATGATTTGAGAATTTAAAATTTGTGTTTTCCTGTTTCTAGATCACAAGAATTAAATAAATTTCATCACACAATATCTGAATGTATTGTGTATTATGTAATAGTATATGCAGAATTGCAGACGACGCTTTAAAAGTAAGTGGCAAAACAAATTCCTATGTTTTTAAATTAGAATTAGAAATGTATACATGTGCATGTAGCTTAAGGTTGAATAATGTCTGTGTTTGGTTTCGTTTTGAGCGAGAAATGAATCGACCTTCATTATTATGCATCCTGATAATTCACTATACATTAAAAATACAATTATATGTAATAAGAAATTGTTCTTAATGTATGTGTGTGTGTGTAAGGGTGATTGTCTATACTATAGAGTAGAATTGTTTTATTGAAAAATAACTGTTTACGATTGCGGAAGCGAAAGAGATATTTCAATTCAAGAGTCGAGGACATAAATTGTTTTGATGAATGAGTTTGATCTATAAATTGTGTTGGTGTATGCTCTTACTACCGGACTTGATATATTTTCAACCTGCGTTTTAGATCGATTTCTTCATAATAAATACTCGAATAAGCTATTAGATTAACACCCCAATTCTCATAGTCAACCCACGTATTTCTCATGAATACAAATAACGTCACTTTTATACGATAGATGACACTTGATGTTTGCAAGTGGCAATCGTACCACAAAATGGGAGGACGAAATTATTTTATTTTTTATATTTCAAAATTTTGTGTTTTAAATAATTTTGTAGGCTATTTTAAATATGTTAGTTATTTAAATTAATAATAATAGGCCCGGCCTAGTTCAGATCTTCCATCCAGAAGATCAGAATTAATTCAAGCTACTTCAGGGGGTACCACAAGGCTCTCATGTTGGTCCTTGAATCGTTATAATTTTCATCAATGACGTTACAGAAGTAATACAACATTTTAAGGTATTAATGTTTACAGATGATCTCAATATCTTTAGAGTAGTAGAAAACATCGGCGATACCCATAAGCTACAAGGGGACATCGACAATCTAGCAAAATGGTGTAAGTCAAACCTACTCCTTAGTGTTAAGAGATTATCGTTCCATCGGAAAGTTAACCCTATTATACAATAATATCAAATAAATGGCATACTTTTACAAAAAGTATTCGAGATTAAAGCCCTAGAGGTTACTTTCGTTGGAAACATGTGCTTTACTAAGCACATTGAGCAATGCGTTGCTAGAGCTAATTCCATGCTTGGTTTTATTAAGCGTTGGACTCGAGTCTCGAGACAATCAAGATCCTGTATTATGCCTACGTCAAATCTCAACTTGTATACGCTGTTAATGTCTGGTGCCCTTTTAACGACGAACCTATCCGAAAAATCGAGAGGGTCCAAAAAAAGTGTATACGGTATATAACGTGGAAAGACGGATGGGATTACTACTGGATGTAAAACCTATCAAATGACAACATTGGCAAATAGAAATCAAGAATCAATTGAAATAAAGGCACCGAGTAGGAAATTAAGAGATCATGAGATCCTTCATCTGAATAAGCACAGAACAAACTATCGAAGAGTTTTAATAAAATCGACCATCTGTTCGGCTTTTACTTAAGTAAAGACAGTGTCAACATCCGAACTGTCAACCTATATTTTCCCTACTTTATGGGTGCGTTCCATTTCATATGTATAGTGACTATGGTCACTACATTACCCCTTTTTTTATAATACTAATAACTATATGTTAAAATTTATACTATTTCAGGATACAAAACAATGCAATATTTTACCAACTTATTTAATTCAACTTTACCCATATGCATACTACATTAAAGAAAAGGGTTGACAACTATAATTTCAATTGAAACAAATATAATTTTTTAAATGTGCCGGTCTCCTTTGTTGGTCGTCTTCTGGGATCTTATTCTGCTTCATAGTCTCCCTCGGGATTTCATTATCATTATCATGTGCTACTTGTTAGGTTGTTGTTTTCATCGGTGTTAAGTTATTTCTGGTTGTTTTATTTTGCTTTTGTTGGCTTCCATCTACATTATCTAAATTGGTGCATATTGATGTCGCCGCTTGTTCTCCGGAGTCATCAGTGCTCACAATTGGGGTTGAATATTGCACTTTAGGATCACTGTAATAATTTTTTTAATGATCCGTGCGTCTAGTGTAACATTGTCCATTACTGTTTTCAATCACCGCAGCTTTGCCGTTTCGTTCTTTTACAATATAACGTTCGGGACAAAAGTTTGGAGATAATTTGTTCTCGTGTCTGTCATTTTGTTTTAACAGCAATATCTGATTGTGTTGCAAGTCTCTTCATGTCAATATAAGTTTTACGCGTTAAATTGGTTTCATAATTATTCACTCTCACTTCATCGTCAAATACAATCTCTTCCTCGGAATAGTGGGTATTTTTACTCTAAAATTCCTATTGAACACTTTGCTGGACTCGCTCGTGTTGATGGATGTATGGAGTTGGCATACATAAGAAGGTAATCATTTAAAGCATCTTTAAAATCCTTCCTCTCTAATTGAGCAATTCTTAACCGTTTCAACAATGAGCGGTTTTGCCGCTCGACTTCACCGTTGGATTGCAGTGATAACGGTATTGTATGTTTGATTTTTATTTTCAGAGTGTCACAATATTTGTCCAGCTCTTTACTGATGAATTGAGGGCCATTATCAGTAATTATAACCTCAGGTAACCCAAATCGGGTGAAAATTGTCTTAAAAACAGCGATGACTTTGTCACTCGTGATGGTTCTCATTATCTCGACTATAACGTATCTACTGTAGTCATCAGTAATCACTAATATATAATCTCCCGACGGTAACGGATCCAAAAAATCAGCCTGCAGTTGACTCCACACCCGTTTCAGTAACTAAGTAAGATAGAGAGGTTCTGGATTACAGTGTTTTGCTACCATTTGGCATGACTGAAACGAAAGAAACTACTCTTGCGACCCCATATTTATTTTCTTGAATAAGAACCCCTCCGAGTCCGTAAGGACTGGCATCTGCCACAATTATTGTTTTGTCCTTTGAGTCATAATAGCCTAGCATAGTTTCGTCCACTATGATTCGTTTCAACTTCTGAAAACAATCCTCCTGCTCTTTATTCCAGTTGAACATATTTCCGCTGTTTATAAGGTTCTTTAGCGGCTCACTTTCTGATGCTAAATTCGGGATAAATCGTCCCGGGATAAAGCTACGCACCTCTTCCTTATTATGTGGCGCCCTAAAATTTTGTATATCCACAATCTTGCTTTGGGCTGGCCTAATGCCTTTACCAGTCAGTATATGACCCATAAAATTAATCTCATCTTTGCGGTATTCACACTTCTCCGTGTACAATATAATCCCGTTTGATTTTAATTTAAATAATACTTGATTTAAAATTTTGTTGTGTGCTTCAATTGTCTCTGAAAAGATTAAAATGTCGTCTATGTATATGATAACACCTACGATCCCTATTAGTAGACTTTCCATTACTTTCTGAAATATCTCACTGGCGCACGTCATCTCAAACATAAGACGTTGAAATCGATATACACCCTCGTGCGACATAAATGTCGTTATTTCTCTTAAACGCGGCGGAATTTCTACCTGATGAAATGCATTTCTAATGTCCAACGTCCAAAATATTTTGCTGTGAGATAAATTTGGCATTATGTCATCGAAAGTTGGGAGTGGATGAGCTTCTCGAACTATGGCTCTATTTGCTTCCCGCATATCTTCGCGAAGTCTGACGTCACTACCATTATGTTTAGGTACCACCACCAAAGGCGAAATCCAATTGAAAATTCCGTCAACCTTCTCTATGATGTCATTCTCTAAAAGTTCTCGCAACTTTGCCGAAACTATCTCTCTCAATGGCACAGGTTGTTTGATACTTTTGGATTGACCACATCTGATATTCCCCTCGCAATTTTACAGACTTTCAAAAGTTTTGTTTATTGCTTGTTGTTCCGCTCTTTGTCATGGAGTTGATGATGGTTCCACAATACCTATAGTTTATTCTATAATTTAATTAAACGAACAAATCGATGAGAATGGTTTTCCTTTTAATTTATTTATTGTAGAATCACCAAATTGAAGTTTTAGTTTATTATCTTGACATTTGGTGAAACGTCCAACCCTTTTGCTTATTCATAAATGCTATAAATAACAATCGTACATGTTTACAAATCGTTTAACACAAAGGAACTATAAATAAACATAATTACTATAAATTATAACCGTCCACAAATTATGATTCTATTTCCAAAAAAATATAAAGCAAAACAAAAATGTGTCGATGACTCAGTGTTTACTACAAGCTCCATAACTTCGTTACGCGCTACTTAGTGATCCCATTTCTCCCTCGTAGACGAACACACATCAAAATATTTTCTTCGTCTATATACAAACCAACTCGGAATTAAATTTTTTGTGTGCATGATTTGTGCCATGATTCATATATGCCCATGAAATTTTTTGTATTTCCTAAATATTTATTGTAAATTATATAATAACGCGGCATCATGACATGAAGATTATTATTTTGAGTCTTACGTAACACTCGCATCTTGTTATTTCAATTTAAAAAGAAAAGAAAACAACAAAATAATTTGACGAAATGTACTCGCAAACTAAAAAAAAATCGTCTGACTCTGACGTCACTCGTTTATTGTGTATATAGAACTTACTAACTAAACAAGCATTTCTTGTAACCACCTCCAACACCTTTAGGACATAATATTCTTTATATGGCTTTCATGTTAAACTTGAACAGTACTTTGGAACACAATATAAACAATGTGGAACCATATTATTGTCATGTCGTGCTATACGAAATCAAAAAAAAAAAAAATTAACAGCAACAAATATCAACTCGTAATCTCAATGTCATGAAAATCACGTGTAAATTTGCTAGTGTATTTATAAAATAAACGTTAAAATACAGAACAACAATGTAGGATTGTAGGGGTGATTAGATTACTTGCTACTTCTATATACACGTACATACAACAATAAATACAGACAACGATTTACATTTTTATGATATTTGATCGATTTTTGGTGTCCATAATCAATTAGTTGGTCGCTAATGCTGAGTGTACGTATGTACGTTACCCGGAAATGCTTTACAAAATATTATCGTGTTTCAAGAGAATACGAGATTTTTGTATAATGCTGCAACACAGAACATTTTTACCACCCACATTTGCGAAAATAAATATGAACGTTTTAGATTGTTGTCGCGTACACACGCTCGATCAATTATTTTTTTTGTTTGTAATGGTAAAGTAGAGGTGTGTTTGTGGGATTTTATGATGTTTTTGGCATGCGGCATTCTTATCGCACAGAGAGTAGTAGCTGGACGAATTTAGCTCGAAACTCATTTTGCTATAGATCAGAATGTATCGAGCGTCCAACGATATCTAACTTGTTCAATAGAATGCACCTAAGTTTTCGATACCATTTGTGCTTCGACGGGGCTCATATCTCGACAAAAATTTTGAATTTTTGCAGACTGCGAATATTGTTTTTGGAAAGTTGGAAAACTAAACAAATTTTGAAGTTTTCTTAGATCCGAAACATATTTCGAATGTTTTTCCAAGTTTGCCACTTATGAGTTTTTCAAAATTTGATTCTGTAATGAAATTTATTAAAATTTTAAAATTTTGAAACTATTGGAATTTCAAAATGCGATACTCTGAAATTTAATTTAGATACGACAATTTTTATTTTTTAATATACAAATTTGAATTTATTTTAGAAGTAAAATTTTTGATTTTTAATTATGAAATTCGAGTCAAGTTTGCAAGTTTTAAAAATTTTAATTAAAATTATTTTGAATGTTGCAGTTATTAATTCAAATTTTTATATTTTTTTATAGAATTTCGATGGTACTAATTGAACGAATTGAAATTTTGAAAATTCTGATTTCCAAAAATGAATTTTAAAATTATAATTTTGAAATTCAAAAATTAGAAAATATTGAATTTTTATTAAAATTTTACACTGTTATCCATAAATTCTAATTAATTTTTGGTCTTTTAATTGATTAATTTGAAAATTCGGATTTGAGTTGCTGAATCTTGAAAATTTTAATGATTTTAAAATTTTACTTTTAACATTCAAAAGAATTTGCAGATTAGATATTTAGAAAATTCGATACATTTTTTTCAAAGTTCAGTGATTTTTGTTGAGTTTGAAAATTATAGAATTTCAGAATTAGCGTTTTGGTTTTTCTTGATTAATTTGCTTATACATTTTCTATACATTGCATAAAAATTTTAAATTGTGAAATTAAAATTGGCGAGATTTGCTGAATTTTACAAATTTATTTTGTAAACTATCAATATAATTTTAACATTTTAATTCTTAATTTCCTTCAGATCAACTTTATGAGTTAGGATTTTGTAGCCGTGAGCGGTGTGTTGTCGATGTCCAGTGTTTGACGGTTTTTCGCTCAGAATTATTACGGCCAAAACCGATTGACGTGAAATTTGGACAATAAGTAGGGAATGGCTCAAGGAACAAAAGTTATATAGTGCTGATGTGTGCTCTTACCCTAGGGGTGAATACCGCCCCTTCTTGAGGGTGGAAATTAGTATACTCAAAATAACTACAAAAATCAATAGAGGGATGAATTATAAGCAAAAAATGTTCTACAAAGCTTTTTCGGTAAATCAGTATTTTTCGAGTTATTCGCGATTGAAAATATTAATTTTTTATCTAGAAAATGCATGTTTTAGAGCAATTTTTCACGAATAATGAATTTTTTACGTTTTATCAAAAAATCCCGAAGAACAAAAATAAAGCTTATAAAATAATGAATCGAATGTTTTCTTTTTATTTATGTACAAGCAGTTAGAACCGAGTTGTGGCTCGTTGAAAGTGACTGTTTGTTCACCGAAAACTGAATTCGAACCGTTCAACGATAAATAATGGAAAATGAGGATCTTTTGGAGGAACACTTGTCAGGACTGTTTTAAAGTAGATACTTGAAAAGACCTATAATATGAGCTTTAACAAGAGTCGTTAGCATAAAAAACGAAGTTATGATAAAAATAAAATTGTTGTCTCGTTTTTTCGGAGAAAAAATCAGCAATGAAACCAATGGTTTAATCGCAAGAATTGAAATTAAAAGTAATCCATGTACAATGTACTTTATTTAGGTACTAGCAATATGTTCTAGAAGTTTGAACGGTTTAGAATGCCTAATTTGAAATTTTTCAAAAAAATTCCCTTTTTACTACGTTTTTATTAACTCGCTTTCTTGTCTGTCTATTCATCTGTTCAGTACATACAAATTTTGCAATCGATTTTAAACTAACTTTCCGATGAGCTAGAGACTTGAAACGTATAGCCAAATATATAGTAGTTGACTATGTTTATGGTTTTAATAAAAATAAATCTCAGTACATAGAACTACAATGTTTATTTCATAAGACAAGAAAAAATAAAAAAAAAAAATGTTAATAGAATAGTGCATTAGTAGAAATTTCTACAATGGTCAAGGAGACAGCCACCCAACGCTAGCAACGCCTAGATAAGGAGAAGCAAAAACGACGAGAGAAGCTTCAACAGGAATTGCGGATCTGTAATTATAGTGCCAACGCGCATTTAGATTTAGATTTTATAGTTTCCATATATTTCATTGAAAATTCGATTTTTTTTAAATATTATCTGCAAACTCTGAGCTACAAAAATCTAAAATTTCAAATTATGCTTCGATTGCGGTTCTTGATACCTCTAAAGATAGGTCGGGAGTTTTGCTGTTAAAATTTCGAGTGAAAGTATGGCTTTAATTATTATCAAACTGTATAGCTTCAACTAGGGGCTCAAGCTGCTCTTCACTTATGACAAATAATATCGGTTTATTACGGGAGATGAAAGTGCAAGAGCAGAATATTACAGTTGTCAGGAGAGCTGAATTATTGGAGTCATTAGGAATGGGGACCGTTGAAAATCTAAATGTAGTGTTAAACGTTGTTTTATATGCTTCGAATTTAACCAAAAATTTACTTTCTGTCAAAGCTATATAGGAGAACGGAGGAGAAGTACGATTTTCGAAAATTGTTCTTGAGGGGCTAAAACAAAACAACGGATTATATATGTAAATTATCAAAATCAGCAAACAGTATTGATATCAGAAAAGAAGTTGAAAGAGATGGAATGGCATCGTAAACTATGCCATCTTAGCACCAAAAATATGGAACATCTCTCGAAGGTAACTAAAGGATTCCAAGAATTCAGGTCTCCTAATGAGATATCCGTTTAAAATAGTAAGATTAAGACCGGAAAGAAAACTGCAAATAATTCATACCGGACTTTATGGTCCCTGGTATACTACTTGATTATTCAATTAGTCATTCATACTCCTTAGTTAAACGGGAAAGCGGAACGTTTTAACAGTATGTTGATGGGCAAAGCAAGATCATTAATTTTTGATTCAAAATTAAATAAGAATTTATGGAGAGAAGCACTTCGTACTTCAAAGTATCTGTTAAATCGAAATCCGACTGAATTAATGGATACACCAACTGTAGAAAAGTGAACTAAGAAAACCCAATATGTTGACATTTTTAGAAAATACGCATACATTAAAATTCTAGGAAATCTGAAGAAACTGCACGGAAAAAAATAAACTGGTCCTCAGCTAAGAAAACGGACTTTTAATTCAAGAAAATGTACTTTTTCTTGATTTAAAAAAATTTTCTTATTTCTTTCGAGTTTTTCTTCATTTCAAGAAACACAATTCTTACATGAAGAAAAACTCGAAAGAAATGAGAAAATCAGGTTTTAAATCAAGAAAAAGTACATTTTCTTGAATTAAAAGTCCGTTTTCTTAGCTGAGGACCAGTTTATTTTTTTCCGTGTAGCTATGATAATGCTTGTAAGATTTAAAACGAAAAAGTTGGGGCGCATGCAACATAAATATTAAGGAGTGTAGGGAGTAGCTGTCGAGAAAACTCATACAACAGTTCATATCATTTGCAATGCAATAAAATTGTTAGTGACTTAGATGAACTATTCATGCATCAATTAATTATCTATATCATGCGCTCCATGTTTTTCGTTTTACATCTTACACGTATTTTCGTGGCTAATAAAAATTCACAATCTCAAATTTTCACGACAATCTGTATGAGGTTAGGAATCTGTATGGGGTTATAAATCTGTATGCGGCTAGGAGAAATTATTTTATACTGTTTAGTTCGTTTTAGAAACGTGGTATTTTAAAATTTTTTTTTTTATTTAAATAATTTTTCACAATAACTCAAAAATGCAAAAGTACAAAAATTTAGGTTTTTCTTGCAGAAAATTTGTTAATTTTGTTTTTCTCTAGGATGAAAATTAATTAATATATCACGATTTTAAGTTAGCATTTGAGTGCGAGAACCACCTTGCCCGAGCCCTTTAAACTCAAAAATCTCAAAAACGAAGGGTTCAAGGAAGTTCAATTTTACAGGCCTTGAAATTCCCTGCAAAATGGTTTTTGGAGCGATTAGATATAAAATAAAATATAAAATTTAAGGAAGTTATTGATAAACAACCGTTTGCGTTTTTCGGTGAAATTTTCACATTGCCCTTAAACATGCATTTTTTATATCAAAAATAAACATTTTCAATTGCGAATTACTCGAAAAATATTGATTTATCGAAAAAATGTCATAGAACATTTTTGGCTTAGAATTCATCCCTCTATCGATTTCCGCAGTAATTTTGGGTGTAATAATAAGGGGAGGCATCGACCCCCAGGGTCAAACCACACGTATAGTGCCGATCTATACAAGTTTTGTTCCTTGAGCCATTCCCGAAAGAATTATGAGGTAATAACCTATTTTTACCGTCACTGGACGGATGAACTGAAGTCTCACGAAAAAATTTCGTAAATTCTATTTTACATTTTCTTAACTTTTTTTTGTGTAATTTCAGTATTTATTAAAATTCGAACTTTTAATAATGTTTTAAATTATTTTCTGAATTTGGAAATAGAGCTAAATTTCTTGAATTTTAAATTTTCTTTAAATCAAGTGTCGATAGAATTTATTGAAATAGAAATTTCAATTAGGAAATTTAAGTGAAATTTAAAAGTTTTGAGTATTTTGTATGTTTTAAAAATTCAGTTTTTAAATTTTCTTATCGAATTTTGAGAATTTTTTTTTGTTTTCCTTTATTTTATAATCCATCTCATTATACATTCAGGAAATTTTTTTAACTTTTTACATTGTCATGTTCGGAGTATTTTTATCCAATGATAAAATCTCACTTACATTACGATTAGTACAAATTGATATAACCCATAAATTTAATTCGATTCATTAGGGATTTTAAAAATTAATGTTTGTAGGTATATCTAAGCCTATTTGGAGAAGCTTGGCAGCAAGATCGTTTGGATGAATTGTCAATCTTGAGTGATTCATGGCACTGGAATCGCTAATTTCTTCCCGTATTGTTGGGACTATTGTAGATCTCTGTGAATTATATCGTTTGATACTTACCATGGTACATCTATAGTATGATTCTTAGAAATTTTGACTGGAACCGCTGAAGAATGCCCAAGTTCGAGTCGCTGACCGTTCCGCACAGCTGAATACCATATGGTCAGATAGGTTTTATTACCAATCGATAAACTTGATTTTCTGTCTACCAGCCAATAAATTTTTGTCAGTTTCATTCCCAATTGCTTTCTTTTTGTCCATATATGTTTACGCCATATTGGTCGTTTGTCGAGGTGAATACCTAAATATTTTACTTCATCAGTTTGTAGTTAGTATAATCCAGGTTATTCATTTCTATTGGTTGACATGTAATAATTCGTCATTTTTTCATCCATACTTGAATACTGTTAATGTTCTCCTCCAAAACTTCTGTATAGCTTTGTTGGGGTATTCATATGATGAGAGTACTGCCATGTCGTCTGCAAATGTTGTAACAGTTTCTTGATTGCTTGTATGTATATCTGCGGTATTCATCAGATATATAATTCAGAATCAGAAATGTACCAGAATAACAGCAGACACGAATACCTTAATTGATTGGGTTATTGGTGATACAACAACTGCAAATATACGTATCGACACATTAGAGCAAGAGAAAATTAGTGATCATGAGACGATTCAAGTAAATTTGATGGAAATTAGTAAAAGCAGCCGAACACCAAAAAAATATATTGAGGGGATATTTAATTTTAATCAAGATATATTCAATAAGCTGTTACAAGATTCAAAGTGGGATACGACTGGTGATATTGATGAAGTATGCGAAAATATGTATGAAAATATTTATAAGGCCCTAAATGTATTTTACAAGAAAGCAGAGATAAAACCAAAGTCAAATGAATGGTTTCACAAAAATTATAATCTGCGCCTTTTAAAATCAAAAAAGATTGCAGCGAATACATTAGCAAAGCAAACTGGAAATGAGGAACATTGGAATGAATATAGAGCAACACGAAATCGGTATCTTTCATCAATAAGAAAAAGTAAGAGAAACTATTTCATTAGAAAAATAGAAACTGCTTCGTATAATTCGCAACGAGTATGGAGCGTTTTAAAGGAAATAATGAAAGGAAAACGAGATAGTAGCATAGATCGCATCATAGTTGATAACCATGAATACTGTAACCACAAGGAAATTGCAAATGTTCTAAACAAATTTTATGTCGATAGTATCAAGATCTTAAATGGACAAATTCCAAGCGTACAAGATGATTTAGTCGAGATAAGGGCATCAGCGAAAAGGAAATTCGCTTTGAACCAGATTACATTAGTAGAATTAAAGGATATAATCACAAAAATGTGTGATAAGCGAGACGTACACGGATTGAAGCCAAGTATGATTTTGAAAGCTATGGATGTTATTGGCGAAAAATTGTTATCAATGTTCAATACTTCTTTAATGGCGGGTCAATTCCCTAAATGTATGAAAGAAGCGAATATTATTCCTATTCCAAAAATAAAAAACGCAAAATATCCAGAGGATTTTAGACCAATTAATATGCTGGACTGCTGTGAGAAAATCTTAGAAACTGTCGTAAAGATACAACTAATCGAATTTTTAAACGTGGAAGGGATATTAATAGAGCAACAATCGGGATATCGTAAGGGATATTCATGTGAATTTGCATTAAACTTAGTATTGAGTAAATGGAAGGAATCGAGAGACAGGGGTGAATATACAATTATAGTATTTTTGGATTTCCAAAGGGCATTCGAAACAATTGATCGAACAATATTGTTGAAAAAGTTAACAGAGATAGGAATTACAAATAACGAATGGAAATGGTTTAAAAGTTATTTGAGTCATAGGAGTCAAAGAACGAAAGTAGTGCATGAAACATCTGATAGATATTCTAATGAGCTTGGTGTTCCTCAAGGATCCGTTTTGGGTGCCATACTATTTATAGTTTATATCAATGATATAGTAAAAAGTCTTAAAAATTGTCACATAAATTTATTTGCGGATGACACCTTGATTTATTATAGTGGAAATAACATTGAAGAAGTTGTTGATAATATTAACGGTGATTTGGAACGAGTACAAAAATGGCTAAATGGAAACAAATTAAAGTTAAATGTTAACAAGACAAAGTGTATGGTTATTGGTAAAGCAGATTATAATTGTGACATCAGAATTAATCAGAGTAACATTGAGCAGGTAGACACTATCAAATATTTACGGGTAATAATTGATAAGAGGTTGAAATTCAGTGATCATGTGTCTTATATAGGAAGCAAAATAAATCAGAAGATTGGTGTACTGAAGAGATGCCATAGAAATTTGAGCTATTTAAGCAAAAATAGTATATATAAGGCAATAATTGCTCCTCATTTTGAGTATTGTCCATCAGTGCTATTTACATGCAGTAGAGAAGATAAGGAGTACCTCCAAAAACTTCAGAATAAAGCGATGCGAGTCCTGCTAAACGTCCCAAAAACAACAAGTATTCGAAATATGTTGGAAACATTATGTTTTATGAGTGTAAATCAAAGAATAGTATACAATGTATTAATAATTATTTATAGAGTTAAAAATAATTTGGTTCCTAGTTATTTAACAAATTTTATTTCTTATGTGAAAGATAAAACTGATTATAATTTAAGAAATAGAGATCAATTTTTGTTACCATTTTTTAAGAGAACTGAAAATCAAAATTCTTTGTTTTATAAGGGAATTGACTTATTTAATAAAATTCCAAGTGATGTTAAAGTTTGCCCTAATATAAATGTATTTAAGAGGTTGTTAGTCAAATTTATAAAAGAAAATGTAGATTAAATTTTCTTAGTTAAATATTAATTGTTAAATTTATTATAATTATGTAAAGCAAATATTGAAAACTAAATAGCTTCAAAAGCTAAATAAATAAATAAATAAATAATAATAATTCTGAAAAAGAGCCGGGATATATTCGGGATAAAGGGGGAAAATTCCAAAATTTTGAATTTTAATTGTGTATATAAGATTTAAATTTTAAATGTATATACAAAGATTTATTTAATCAAAAAGCAATGGTGGCAGAAGAAGTTGTGCCGATTTACCCGTTGAAAATGAACACCTTTCTCAATGACAGTCAAATACATATTTACATATACATTCTCGACGGTCAAGTAAATGAAGATTTGATTTTCAGTATGTAGAAATTTATATAAATCATGTTTCAGGCAAAATATAAGAATTTTACTATTTATCGACTTTTGTATTAAATTTCAATATTAATAATAAAATATTAAAAATATTTTAAATATGTACATTAATATTTTCTTAAAGTTGCGATATGTTTATGTTTTTTTCTTCTACCAAAAATGTCAATATGTTCCTATTACCACGTCAAAAAATATTTGTATATTGCGCATCCTCGCTTGTCGAATAACTATGTCTAACTGATTTTATTTCAAAATTACAAACCGCAACAACAAACAATTACCGTAAAAAAATATTTCGCTTAGAAGGCTATGATTTTTTTCTTGTATGTATTTTGACAAGGAAAACATTTTCTTTGTGTATATTCATTTCCTTATAAGTATGTAGGTTTATTAAATAAAATTGTTTGAATGAAATCAAAACCAACACAAATGTTTTATACAAGCCATATTATTTCCGTGACGCACACATATTATTAAATCCAAAACCTACTATTTTATGTAAGTGTTAGTGATAGTTTATACTGTTTTTGATACAAACTACAATTTAAAATCAAAGTATGTAAAGATTATACTGTATTATGACGCTAATACTTACAGAAATAGTAGGTTTTATTTTGTGTTTGTATGGCAATAATATGGCTTGTATAAGACCAAAACCAACACAAATGTCTTATACAAGCCATATTATTTCCGTGACGCACGCATATTATTAAATCCAAAACCTACTATTTTCTGTAAGTGTTAGTGATATTTTATACTGTTTTTGATACAAACTACAATTTAAAATCAAAGTATGTAAAGATTATACTGTATTATGACGCTAATACTTACAGAAATAGTAGGTTTTATTTTGTGTTTGTATGGCAATAATACGGCTTGTATAAGACATTTGTGTTGGTTTTGATAAGACATTTGTGTTGGTTTTGATGTAATACAATTTTATTGCAATACTTAACATAAAAATGCCAATTCCTAAATTTTTCAAATTTCTTTGTAGTACCTAAACAGAGTTGGCAGTTTTGTGTTTTGTTACATTTTTTGGGTCCACTAATATACTCACTGGTTCTATTTTCGTTCATTTTTGCGCAGCTGTGAAAAATTGCCAATATGGCGGATGTTTGAGACCTGAATGGTGTTTGTTTATCTTGTGATTTTATTTTTAAGTGTTAAATTTTTACGATAAATCTATTAATATAATAGTATTTAATATTAGAATTGTTATATTAATTATAAAATAAAATGCGCTGTTTCGGGTGCAATGAAAATAATAAACAAAACAATAGTGAATTTTCATTTCATAGTTTTCCGAAAGACAAAACAACATGTAAACAGTGGATTTCATCATGTTTTAGGAAGGATAGATTTAATATAAACACTTCCAGAATTTGCTCTAAGCATTTTAATCAAACTGATTTTTTTGTGAATCCATTGTATAAAACGTATCAACTTAAATTGAAACCTTAATTAAAAAAAATGTTGTTCCGTCACTTTTGTGCCAATGAAAGGCAAACTGAAAACCGTAACCTCTCGTAGTGTAATAATGGACAAAAAAGCTTCGCAATTAAGGTAAGTTTCAAATTAAATGATAATGTAAATTATTAACCAATGAACATTTATTTTGAAATAGTGCAACTGAGGTTGGCACATCAGATATTGCTGGACCATCAACGTCAATGAACATTAGCAGCGGATTGTCAGATGAACTGCATAAAAATTCCATCAAAATATCTACATCAAATGGACCAAATCCGGCCGCGGTACAGTGTACAGATTGTAGTATGTACACAAAATCCAGAAATTATACCTCCGTCGTTTACTCAAATAAATCCAGTCGCTATTCAGTGTACGGATTGCAGTACAGAAACAACAGAAATTATACCTACCAGTTCAGAAGTTCGTGGTTTAAGGCAACAGATTTACAAACAATCTAAAATAATTGATTCCATGAAACATATATTCACCGAAGGACAATTAAAGAAACTTGAATGCCCAAAGAAGCGTGCGAAATGGACAATCGATGATATTGCCAATGCCATTGCAATACACGCAGCAGGAGCACGAGCATATCGTTTGCTTCTTAAAAAGCAATATCCATTACCAGCAGTAATCACGCTCAAAAAATGGTGCGCAAAGATCCAAGTTACAAAGATACAGGTTGCAATGGTCCGTGGTTTGTTCGGAAATTGGAAGCAGCCGATATATTATGACTTTGATCAGAAAATGACAAAAGAAATATTATATAAAATAATAAATACCATACAATCGTGTGGGTTTCATGTGGTAGCCCGTAGCCATAGTGTGTGATTTGGGGGGATCAAATCAAGGATTGATACGTGAATTAAATGTAACAAGCGTGAAACCTTCATTTCCAAATCCAGCGAATATATCTAAAAATATTTATGTTTTCGCTGATGTGCCACATTTAATCAAATTAATAAGAAACCATTTTTTTGATAGTAAGGGATTTATTATTGATGGAGCAGTTATCGATAAAAAAATTATAGAGGAGTTATTAGAGAAAACAAATAATAAATCCGATTTAAGTGTAGCCTTCAAAATCTCGGCAACGAATTTAACGGTCAGAGGAGCAGCGAGACAAAAAGTTAAATTGGCGACCAAACTGTTTTCTCATACAGTTTCCAAAGCAATTCTCCGCGCAGGTAGTTTGGGGGAACTCAGCTCAGAAAATTGGGTTAAATGTGCTGAGTTTTTCAAATTGGTAAAGTTTAAATCGTACGTAATTAATTTTTTTCAACTAGATTTTTGTTTATTGCCTTTTAAGGTTAATGATTGGTTTGATTACCTGAACGTCAGAGTGCCATACCAAGACAGTCGACAACGGCTTCAGGGCATTGGGCTTTCAGAATCACTCCAGTTTGGGTTAATCGAGAAGATGGCAATACGATGTTGACAATGCGGGTTGAAAATAAGTTGACCATGCTGCCCTTTCAAAAAGGCCTGTGGCTAAATTATGTGAAAATTTTACCATTGCATTGCTAATGTTTTTTTATGTTATACAGGCGTAATAATGACCAACAATGCGCTCAAAATGCTGTATACAGATTTGAAAGCACAATATAAAATAAAGTACCTATTGACATATGTATAGGCTTAATCAGGACGTCTTAGAAATTTTTTTTGGGGTCATTCGTTTAAAAGGCGGGCTCCACGATCATCCAGATCGACTGGAATTCATGTATCGGATGCGATCATATATACTCGGTAGAAATGAGGGCAGCATTTCAATGAATAGTAACACTATGGTGGACGATACGCCTGACTTAGATGCAGTCGGTCATCTAATTGGCGACGTATTAACTACGTTGACATCCGATTTAGATGTGGCCGATAACAATGTAGACGAACTGGAATCACTCCAGTATGATGGGTTGGAGCATTTGGCAGGATACATTTGCTATAGAGTGAAAGATCCATGCTTAACGAACGGTGGATAGAGAACTGGTAAACACTTCCCAAGACCGTTCATTCACTTGGACAAATCAGCTAACCGAAGGCGGCTTACAAAAACCATCGGATCAACTAATGAGACACATGCAGCAATTAGAGCTTATTTTTAAACAACTCAATGGAGATGAAATTGTGTATTCCAAGGATTACATAAAAAATTTAATTAATCTTTCTACAACTACATATATGTTGTGAACATAAAGTAAAGGAAATTTTTTTCCGATCCAGGATGCACTTCAGAATTAAACATCTTAATAATAATTTAGAAAATACTAAAAAAAATAAACGAAAACTAAATAAAATAATTACATAAATAAATTTATTTGAATTAAATAATTTTTTTATTTATTTATTGAAAATAACTTCTATTTTTTAAACTTTACTAGGCATGTACATATGCTTACGTATACATATTATTATAAAAAGGTCTCTATACTTTTTACACTTTCTGCCGTAGGCACTTGGCGAAACACACTTAATACACACATTTTTAAAATTTTTTAAAAACACTTGTTAAATATTTCGCAAAATTACAAAAGGTTTAAAAAATCACTCGATCGATTTCGGCTTCTATGTTCCGCCATTTTTTCAATTTGTTGTTTTTGTAATTTTTGGCATATGCGCAATATGTTACCTTTATTATGTGTACTGTGTTTTGGGTCGGCTTTTTTGGTCGTTCGCTTTTTCTTTAGAAACCCCAGTATAAACGTTTTCAACGTTAAAAATTAACATATTGTTTTCTTGATTTTTTTTACATACTGATTTTTTTTTGTATACATACTAAAAATTCCATATTATTGTTTAAAAATTATAAATTAGATTTATGATGACGACGTCGCCGCTTTTTTTAGCTGAGACAAAGTGAGTTAAAGCGTGTTCGATTGGGCTGAATTAACTGAAGTAGTAGCTGTATCTGAAGTAACAGAAGTGACGAGACCGTTTGATTGACAACTCTTCACTTCAGTTAAAAATTGAGCAACTGAATTAACTGAATAGACATTTTGCTCGTGTAGTTACTTCAGATGAGTTATTTGTTTTTCATTTTAGGATTTCAATGTTTTTCGCTTTTGAAAAAAAAGTAAATAAAATAAACAGCAACAATAAAATAAAAATGTTTATAATAAAATAGAAAATAAAAATTTCGATTATGACAATTTAGTTGATTTTTGATAAAAGCAGGAAAATTATTTTTGAAACAGTTCTTCTAAATACAAGCCGCATTGAAATAAATTGTTTTATTTTTATTTTGACATTTATCTGAAGTGAAGAATACCAATCGAACAGTCTCTTCTCTTCAGTAACTCAATTAAGTGAAGAGTAACTCAATTAACTGAAGTGAAGAGTTGTACTCTTCAGTCCAATCGAATACGCATTTAGTGATACTGTATCGTAGCCCTTAAATTTGCAAATTTCAAATTATAATTTTTTTTTTAATATTTTGAGAATTTTGTTTTAAAATTTTTGTTTCAAATGAAATTCAATTTTGAAATTGTTTCTAATTCCTTATGAAATTAATCGCTTGCCATTTTGTTTAGCCAATTTTTGGATTTTATCAAACTTACTCTACTTCACCTCAAAATTTCTATTCTAGTTTTTAAATTTCGCTGCTTATTTAATTTCAATTAGCATCAGAATTTTACATAAATCTTCAACTTTTATGAACTTATTAAATAAAAAAAAATTGTATACCTATGGTAAATCGAATTTTGAAAATTTTGTCAAAGTTTTTATCGAATTTCGATATACTATACATACTATATGCAGACTACTGCATTTTTATTGTAATTGAAATTTTAATTTTTTGACAATTGGGATGTTTCGGTTATACCGTTCAATTGGGATTATTTAGATTACGAAAACTGCTAAAATTACTTTTATTGTAATTTTTATTTTATTTGAAAATTAGGAATTTTATACATATTTTGATACTTATTGATTTTGCTTTTGCTAGATTAGTTTAAAAACGTGGTTTAAATTCTGGAATCTTGAAAATGTCGGTAGTTTTGAAAAATCATATTTTAAAATTCAATTGGACTAACCAAGCTATATAAATTTGCAAATTATTGCTTTTAAATTTTCATTATAATTTTTAATTTGGAAATTCAGAATAATTTTTGATTGGTGGATTTTGGTTTTTCAAAATTTGGTGTGTGTTCTTTGGTAAGTTATAAACTACATAGATTCTGCTATAAAAGTTCAAGTTAAGTTGTTAATCTACGATTTTTCTAATTAAAATTTTGAAATATTTATGACTTTTGTTTCGTTCAGAATTTCTTTATTTATTAAATTTTGATTTCTGAATCCTGAAATCAATTTTCGAATTTTAAATTATTTTGTTTAAAATAGTTTAGAATTTCAATCCTTAAAGCTGAGTTCGTGTTAAGATTACAACTTGTACCAAAAAGTAAAAAAAAGAGAGCTTTGACGAGTAGCCTTTTCTTGACGGTATAATTAATTGAAACATAATTTGATTTAGCAGTGTAATATTACACAGCAACAGTAAAATACGAACATAATTTAACCATTTTGAGTACAGTGTAGTACTATAATTAATTATCCTAAATACCCATAATTAATTGGAACATACTTCTACTTCTCGGAAAATATGGGTGGATCGCTTCAATCAGTTTGTCAAAATATGTATTATAAAAAATGAATGTTTTCTATTTTATATTGTGTATGTCACTTTGGCTTCATTTATTCTTGATTTTTTGGTTTGTTAATCCCTTTCAAATAAAAATTAAAAAGCTTTACAAATTTGGTTAAGTGCTAAAATAAATTCAAAATTTGACGTCCAATAACAATAATAAACTAATTAGTTCGCGCATTTGACGAAAGGAGGAAGAGTAGTAGTTTACTTTTACCGTTGAGACAAAAACTCCAAATTATGATCATAAAATTAATTTTTGGAACTGTAATTAATTTTACCGTCAAGACAAGGCTATTCATTGAAATTAGAATTTTTGTTCAATCATTTGTGTTTTTGAATACAACACATATTCACATACTAAAATAGAGAATACCCCAAAACCGCTTAGCATTAAATCCTTGGCGCATGGATGACAGGAAAACGTCCGCAAAATTACAAAAATATTTGCATTTAGTACTAATATGTACGTTTGTGTTTCAGCAGCCTTTTGTTTCGTGTATAGGGTCTTTAAAAGCTCGATCGCGAAAAGCCAAAAAAAAACTGCTCGCATTCATTTGATTTTGTTAATATCATTTAGTGTTCCCGTAATAGATTGCAATCAGCAAAATTTGTCATTAAAGGTCAGTATGCAGCTCGAGCTAAGATACATTTTAGTGTGGTCGCCACATAAGTTTCCATTAAATTACAGATAAATCGTCGAGCTAAAAATTTGTGTAGAGATAAATTTTGTTTGACTTGTATTCGTTCGTTTTTGAATGAAGTTTCTTTTATTTTATTGTTTGTGATACTTCTAAAAAACGAAGAGGATATCATTTTTATTGTTGCTGTAGCCTTTGCTGTTCAATTAATAAAATATGGTGTACCACGAAGACTCGTTTATAGAGTAAATCCTTATTTAGAAAACAGGCAAAACACGGGACGCTTTAAAGATGTTTGTATTAATTTGGTAGTTTTGGTTTTTATTCCATTAATTGTTTTGATATTTACTATTATCTTAATTTATCTAGTTTAATGATATGAGAGCCAACTCGAGAATTTTTTGCGAAAACGTCCATTTGAATGTGGAAGATTTTGACAACTTGTGCCAAATGTTGCAGCTTGCAGCCATTATTGATGCCCAAAATCCAATCACGACCAAATGATGGAATCAGTCCGAAAGAGAGGCTCGCTATCGTTTTGGAGTAAGAAATTGAAGCTTATTGTATTTTAAAATAAATACATCTTTCTTTCTTCAAGTACACACTTATATGTATATATATTGGCAATTCTGCCTATTATTTACAGATATTTTGCATCCGATACAATACAAAGACATATGGTAGCAATATACACAAGCAGCATTATGGTAAAATATTGAATGAAGTGAGTGATGCAATTTTCATAGCTTTAAAAGCTGAAATATAACGATATTAAGTAGGGATTCTTTTCTGGACACATCCAATCAATTTAATGCCACTTGGAATTTTCCAAGCTGTCTCGGTGCAATTGATGGTAAGCACATTGGGTTAAGATGACCAGTTAATTCCGGGAGCCTTTATTATAACCATAAAATACATAAAGATATTCAATACATAAATTGCGAAAATTTAATTTAAACGGGTTTCTTTTTTTAGGAATTCCATAGTATTATTTTGAAGGGTGTTGCTAATGGATAGATGAGACCGTACTGATTTAGCGAATTATATTCACTAAATCAAAAGCTCAAGGAAAACCATTATTTCTGTGTGTTTTATGCCCACACAAATAATAGAAAATTAATATAGAAAATTATAATAATTCGCTAGATCAGTACGTTCTTACCTCATACTTTATGTATGAAGTTAGAATTGTATTTTACCTGAGCTACCTGGACTATCTGAGGAGTAGACCGAACTTTTCAGTACGAAACCAAACTACCACATAGAAAATTCAAGGAGGGTTCTCATTTTTTGTTCAGGGTTAATACACTTTGTATGACTCTTATTTTAAAGTACGGGGGGGGGGGGGGGGATTTCGAAATTTCTGTTTTTTTGGTATATTTTAAATGATTGGCCTCTTCATTTTTTCTGATTAACCAATCGAAAAAGGTTGTGAATGACATTATTGTTAATATATTTTGTCTAAAAAAACCGAAAGAATCTTATAATCTTCGAGAAGTCGATGGTATATATCAAAAAATCGATGGTACATTTCAAATTTAAAAGCTCATTGAGGGAGTTCGTTAAGTTTTCCGGACTGCTCGATGTAGCCGCCGCTTTTGAATTTCTCTGACCATCTATTTTGAATAAATAATTTGCGAATTAAAAATAAAATTTGAAAAATAAACGAGCAAACTTGCATATGAATAATTTTAAGCATTATTGTCTTCAATGCCACATTCTTGTTGTTGTGAGTCCTTATCCCTTGTACTTGTAGAAAATGTTCTGAATAGATAACGTACAAGTTTTTAGAAATTTTTTTGTCATGGATATTAAGTTAAGGCTAAATTTGACCGTTTCTTGGTATCATGATATGAATGACATGTCTCTTTCAAATTCCCAATCAATCACTTCATCTGCATCGAATAACAAGCCTTCTTAATAAACCTTCTAAATAAACCCAAAATAGTTTGGATTCAATTTTGGTCAACAAAATACGCTATATGTAATAAATAATGTAAATTTGGAAAACAACATTTTTTAAAAACTATGCTTTATTTTCAGGCAGTTTGTATTGAATAATCTTGATTCATTCACTACTATTATTTTTGCCGCAGCTGTACTTCGTGCCTACTTCGATTATAAAATGAATCATAATTCAAAACCCTCAACATTTACCTTCAAATTATTGTCCTTGTGAGATAAATTGCGGACCTAAAATGTTTGGAGAAGTTATAGTGGCTCAATCTAGATTTGAATGAAACAACTGATATTTTTTAAATTTTTCACGTAAAGGTGCATACTGATCAGCGAAATTGTCTGCTAAAAAATTATTTAGGTATCTAAATACTGAGCTTAACAATTAAATTTATGTATGTATTTTTGTTGTTGTACAAATATTACATCACGATAAAACTGTTACCTGGCAACGAGTTCTAGCCCCAGCACTGTCCATAAAACATTTACAAAAAAAACTGTTTCCCTTAAAAATTTTAACTGTGTACGCTATTTCAGCACTGCCTACTTCACGTTCGATAAATTATCAAATAAAAATATCACATACCAAATACAAATACAATATGTTTATAAAACGCACACGAATAAATAAAAAATAAAAAAAAAATGTAAAACAACAATAATTTGCGGGAAATTTGGTTATGATCTGCTCAAGGCCAAGGCTAAATTGATAAAAATAATTTTGTTTTAAATAAAAACAAAAAATTGTTGATAACATAATATTGTTGTTGTTGCTGTTGTGCTTTAAATATAACTGCTTCTTTCCCCTGACGTTTGTTTGACGTTCATTATTTATTAAAAAAAAAAAAACAAAAAAAATTCTAGTATTCGCCGATTTATCAATTATTTTCGATCAATAATAACTCGCTAAATCAGGGACATCTTGGATGGCGTGTTTAAAACAAAATACCCCAAAAATTATTACGACGCGATATAATGTTATAAACAAATACCGTTATACAGTTGTTACCCGATTTACTTGTTTTATTTAAATTGCTCGATTTTTTTTTTGTTTTCGTTTGTTTAATTTCAAGGATGCCGCGCATGTTCATGATATAGCCTAAGAATTGTTTTAAAAATGTTTACTATTTATTATGAAAATTGGGTATAACGAGAAAATGGCGGAACTGGAGTATTCAAATATCTCTGTAAATTAAATTCAATGTCAACCGTCAAAATTGAGTAACCTAGCAAAAATACTGTACGATCTTGTACTATAACACAATATATGTAGTGAGCAGAGTAATTTAATAAAAGCGCGGCAGTGTAGGTAGGCGACGAATTTTATAGATTATGTATATTTTGTTGGACGTGCGGGATACACCATACACGTACATATCGTTGATGTCAATTCATTTTCCCGTATCTAAAAATATTGAAAAAAAATTTACTTATCTAAAAACGTTTAAAATTCGTCGTACATGACCAATGTCGATGAAAGTGACCAATAGTAAAATAATATTATGAGTAATAAGTTAATATCATTGGTTACTTTCATCGACATTCGCCGAGTACGGCCAGTATAAACGTTTAAAGATAAGTAAATTTTTTTTCAATATTTTTAGATACGGGAAAATGAATTGACATCAACGATATGTATGTATAGGGGAGTATATATATACACGTACACAGTATTTTTAGAAATTTAATTTGTTTATTTTCAAGGTCAAAAAAATATATAAAGCACGGTTTTTTTTTCTCGATATTTTCGCGTTTTTAATCTACTTAATTTGAATATGTACAGAAAAAAAAAAATGTTTTTGGTAAATAGTGACGAAAACTAATTGTTATGACTTGATGTGCCGGTATTTATTTATTTTTAATGAACGCGTGACGAGAAGCAGATATGCTCAGTTTTTGGGTTGGTTAGCTGGTATGGTAACGGGATCTGGAAATTCGAGTGCATAAAAACTTCACAAGAAATCTAATAAACGTACTTACTAGCCCTTCGTCGATGATTTTATTTTTTCGGCTGGGTTTTTTTTATCAAGAAATGGGTGCGCATAGATTTCGCCATATTGTTTGTTTTTATGCTTTATGTAAAGTGGATAATTTTTTTTTGTGTACTTAAATTGTATGTATACTATACACATATTTGAACATTGATTATATATAACTGATAATTTTCTAGGAAAAACATGTGCCGTTTCTAGAACAATTGTCATTATTTTGCCATTTTAGAGTTTTAGGTGGTTTTTGTTTACCCTCATTCCAGTGTCGTTTAGGTAGGTATTGCGGAAACGGTATCTTATTTAAGCATATTTGATGCGCTCTACTAATTTTTGTTAGTTTTTACTTTTACTTTTTGGTAAAAGTGCTTAAAATTTTTGTTTCGGTTAAAAAGATTTAATGTAGTCATCAAGCGCGAAACCATCAAAATTAGTTGGGTGTTCTGTCTATAATTTTGGATTTTAAGCCATGTGGTTACCGATACGAGCATTTACATATATCTATACTCAAATTCTGGGTATAAACATTTGGTACATTTATTTATCCGAATTTTTATCGTTTGGGGAATTCAAAGTTTATGGCGTGATTTTTAATCTCGAAACAACGAGGCATTTAATTTTGAACGGAAAACATATTCGAGAGATTCAGATAAAAACTTTATTGGATAGAATTGCTACTTAACTATTTTATAAATTCCCTAGATATTCAGAAGATTTATTTCAATTTGGATAGCGAACAGTTTAGTGTAAACAATGAAATTTTTTTCATATTTGCTCAGTGATCTGGACATTGGATTTAAATTAAAATTTTGAAAATTTTAGACAATATTTTGGAAGTTTCAAAAATTTCGTTAAGTAAAGAAGGATCCAGCCAGCTCATTCTCTGGATAAACTTTTAACGATTTGATTCAGATGCCGTTTTGGTTAATTTGATTAAACGCTAAACGACATGCTTTTGACTCTTATTTTTTTTTGCTTGCGTGGTTTAATGGTGTAAAGGGGCAGGATAAGGATGCCGCAACACTTTGATTTTGATTTTTTACATTCGTTAAAATTGTTGTGCCATTCGACTAGATAACGGAGGCTCCGAAATATAATAGTAGTAGTATTCCGCCTGGAAGAGTCCATCACTCAAAGATACCGAATCCTAAATATTTTGCTGCCAACCGCCAAGCAGAAGGTAGAGATTGTGATTTCCCGAGAAATTTTATTTACTAAATTTCTAAAATTTTATGAAATAAAAATTCTTTTATTACATTGATTTATTTAAAGTTTCCTGACGAATAAACATTTCTTTAATTTTGAAGTATAGGCCGAAAAGTAAACAGAGCATTTTTTTGCATGATGCTCCTGAAAAACTCACATCATTTTGGAACCCATAAAAGTTAAAAGGTTTTGTTTTTTGTTGATAAAATCCTCTCTATACTTTGTCAGGGCCGACCACAAAAGAGTGCAGCGGATGCAAGTGGGATACCGAGTAACAACCAAGCAGATACTTTTTGGAAGTTGTTCGCAGCTGTGCAATTTGTTGGGCATGCGGAGTGTGAGAAAACCCCTCCTACAGAATCCAATATAGTGAATATTGGTTTTGAAATTGTTTGCATACGCAGAATTGTTCATTTTTCAATGTAATTAATTTTGTATTGTAGAATATTGAAGAGAGCGACAGCAGTATTGTAAATATTCCGGTATCTTACATTTCTCCGGCTCCATTTATTCCTCCGGTTCCACGTATTTCTCGAAAACGCCGATACTTTCCGTATATCAACTGTGGGATCTATATCTTCAACAACAACAACGTCACATTCAGCCTGAACTCGCCTTTGCTCGTAGCAGAAAGTTTAAAAGCTGCGTTGGAATCATTTAATAATTCAAAACAACAGCCACAGCACAGCGACGAATTCGAAATATTTGGGAAATTTCTGGCCAAAGAATTGCGTTCGCTAGATGATATTGCAATGTCACATGGAATTAAACATAAGATGAATCGATATTGCCGGGATGTTTAGATGTTGCTATACTGAAAAGCCGCAGGCACTAAATGTCCGTTGGCATCGTAGTCATCCGCAAGTCCAGGGTCGACGTAATGGCTGAAATGATTACGGTCTATCAAAAAGTTGTGCACCGCAAAGCAAGCCTTTGTGATGACTCGATTTTTGTTTGGATTCACTAGCCGTGGTTTACGCAAGGCTTGGAATTTGACCGATCAAATACCAAAAGCATTTTGAATTATTCGTCTGGCTCTGAACTGAAGTTCGCTTAGCATACGGTTTCATTAAGTTCGTTTCGAATGAAAAAACATAATCGGCAACCAAAACGAATGGCACCAAAATAGCACGATTAGTCAACGGACATGGTGGTGGATGATGTAGCCGATTTTCCGTCGTATCTCGATGGAATGAACATTTTCGGAATGCACCTCCGTCCGCAATACGTCCATTGGCACCAACGTCAATATATAAAAAGCGATACCTTGCGTTCGAAATTCCCATTTGTTTTAGAACAATACTATATATGCCTATCAAATTAATATTCGGACGTATGGAGGTACAAATTCTCGCATCTTTTCGGTTCTAACACCAAAAATGGGAGTTCACGTTTAAAAAATGACCTTTACGTCAAAATGACTTTGAAGATGAGGTTCAAGGTCACATCCAAGCACACCATTAAATTTCTTATTGAAAATTACCTAAGATTTAACTTTGATAATTTTTTTTTGACCGAACTCTGCGAGATTTCTAGGGGTTTCCATACTTTTTCCCCACCATGTATATATGTATATTAACAGTCAAGCAAGTTCACTGAAGACACGATGATGTACCCGCCATTGGGTTAAACCCCAAATGGGTTCCTGTGGTCTCAAATCATAATGGCTTAAGATGAGATAATCCCTTTTTCGTGTTTTCTCAAATTCGAAATCTCCACATTCGTTTTCATATCACATCAATTTTTTGTAATATTCCGGTAACTACAAACAACCGTAATAATCATTTATGAAAGCAAGAATTCAAAAATCTCACATGATTTTGAACGAATTTTAACTTGAAACATGCGAATTTTTTTTTTTTTTTTTTTTTTTTTTTTCTCGCTGGCGCTACATCCCATAGAGGGATTTGGCCGCTTCATATTGAAGTTTCGTAATCATTTTTTTTTTTAACGGATAAATGAGAGATTAATTCATTGATCCTACATTAACCAGCCGTGATTTTTTCATCACCCGCCGGGAATCGAACCCGGGACCTCCGGGGCTTAAAGCAAGCATGCTAACAACTGTGCCACCGGGGCGGCACTCGAAATCTCCACATTCGTTTTCATATCACATCAATTTTTTGTAATATTCCGGTAACTACAAACAACCGTAATAATCATTTATGAAAGCAAGAATTCAAAAATCTCACATGATTTTGAACGAATTTTAACTTGAAACATGCGAATTGGTCACCTACTAAATATGATTTGTGACCACAGAATTTTACAAATTTTACAAATTTTCAATTTTCGTCAATCACACTTCACAACACTTTTTACCCAATAAAGTGGATAAAGTTTTATCAACAATCAAAAAAAAAGTAAACATTTTTTTTATCTTATCATCATTCGAGGATTCGAAGGTTAAATAACACTACCCTGAAAAATTTTGCCCCTGGACAATGAATAGTTGTTTCCAAAGTAATTTTTCATGCTGGATCTGAATCCGGGCTCAGAATTGCTCTATCACGTCAGGTTTTTGAGATATTCTAACCTAAAAGTGCAAAAAACACTGTTTTTTGACATATTTGAGGTTATGTAGCAATGCAGTTTTTACTTTTTAATAAAAGTCATGTATGGGACCTTATTGTACAAGTCTTCCTCTTTCAAATGCCATGGAATTTGCTCAAATATCATTTTTTTTCGCGCCAAAATATTGCATTTTCAAATTTGCATATTCGTGAATTTTTCTGTATAAAAACACTACCCTGCAAAATTTTAAAAAGTTTGGTGCCACTTGATAATGAATAGTTGTTTCCGAAGTAATTTTTTACACTGAATCCGAATCTGGGCTCAGAATTGCTGTATCACGTCAGGTTTATGAGATATTCTAACCTAAAAGTGCATATATACCACAGGTATAAAAGGTAGTGTATTATACAGTATACCGACAAATTCACGAACATGCAATTTTGAAAATGCGATATCTCGGCGAAAAAAATACATATTTGAGCAAACTCAAAGGCATTTGAAAGAAGAAGACTTGTACTATAAGATCCCACACATGAACTTTTGAAGAAAAAAAAAATCGTGGTGCTAGATAACCTCAAATATGTCAAAAAACAGTGTTTTTTGCACTTTTAGCTTAGAATATCTCATAAACCTGACGTGGTAGAGCAATTCTGAGCCCAGATTCGGATTCAGCGTAAAAAATTACTTCGGAAACAACTATTCATTGTCAAGTGGCACCAAATTTTTAAAATTGTGCAGGTTAGTGTTATTATCCTTAGATCTTTTCTTATACGTGCCACTTTGAACTACACTTTTGATCTTTTTGTGTCTAATACTGACTCAAATCACACTGGCACAAAATGTTTTCATCTTTTCCTCATATCACACGCCACCAAAAATTGTAATGGAAAGGTGATGCCAATTTTTGAAATTATGTACGCTTATCTGTGCGCGCGTGTGAAGTTTAGGGTACTTTTTCCAACCTAAACATGGTAGTATCTTGCTGTTAAATTTCCGCGTTCATATCTCATATTCGATTTATTTGACGTACCTCAATATTTTTATAGACTTAGCGATAACATACCCGGAAAAAATGCGATTGCTAATCTAACGCGGCAATGAAATTATTCATTCATTGTCAATAACAAACATAAGCGCTAATTTCTCGAAGTTCAGACTTTATCTAATATGGGGGTTAGTCAGCACTTTATAAATATTATATTCCGTGACTTAATTTGTTCTTGAAAATTTTTATATTTTGCGCAAATCTAATTTACACCAATACTAAATAACAAAAATTATACATATGAGTGTGTTTATAATATACACATACACATATTAACAAATCGGCAAAATAAATAAACGTAACCTTGACAGATAATAAATTCATAAAACACAACGTCAAATCTATAATTAATTTTCGCGTGTATGTGTTCGAGTCTATCTAGTGTGTTCTATTCTATATAATGTCGTTATTATGACGAAGAATTTTTTAATTTTTTGTTACTAGTTTTTCCGTGTTAAATCACACATTGTTTGATCGTTTTTTGAACTACAAGAGTAGTTGGCGCGCAGGCCGTCAAATTACACGCGCGAGTTACATACATATCAATACAATACATACATATGTAACATGTAATGTAGCGCTCGCGCGCGCGATATTATGTGAGGTGGATGTAATGAAAACGATCTGTATTTTATTTTTATTATATTCGTACAGATAATAAGTGTATTGACATTGGAAAAAAAAAGTTTTATGTCGCGTTGTGACAAGGAAGGCGATTGACTTGTTAACGGTATATACATAAATGCGACATTGATAACAAATGTGTGATTATCTACTTGTGGTATAATGCGAAACCGGAGTTGAATGATGTGTGTGGGGGGAATAATTTAAATGTGGGAGGATAAATCAAAATACATATTTTTATGAAAAGTCTTTCAATTTGGGAACCGACATTTTCAAAATTTAAGTTTTATTCGTTCTATATAAAAGTTTGATTACGTCATTTTTATGAAATAGCAAAGTTATATGTTGCATACATCTAAATTAGCATTAATTAGATCGTTTAGCACTTACTGTTACCATTATCATGCGCGCAAGAGCAGTTTTATTTTCCTGCTAATTTACCAACGCGCCGCGATATTATCGTTCTCGCGTTTTGTAAACAATGCGGCCTTGATGTCGATCGATAATAAATTTGCACCTCGTTTTTAGAGTTTAATAGAGATCATATAAATATTTCTTTGTCGTTAGATGGTACTGCTTCCGGGATCTTGAACTATCGAATACTGGAATATATTGGAGATTTTACAAAATTCAATTCGAACAATAGTTCGAATCAAATGGCTAATGAAGCATGGATTATTTGCTTAAAATTGTAAAGGGTTTAGTTTAGTTAAAATAAAGATTAAAATTGTATTGAACACCCAACATGGGGCATTGTATTGCTCGAACACACAATTTGTATTTTTTATTTGTTGTATGTTGATTTAAATCATGGACAATGAAAAAAATTAAAACGACAACAAATTTCTTATTACATTAAAGGTAGTAGTATATTACGAGAGTGCAGTATACTACTGTACCGGGAGAACCACTTAATTTGACCCACATATCACACGAAAATTAATTAATTAAAAATGTTTATACAAGTCGTACTATTGGGATACAAACATAAAATAAAACCTACTATTTCTGTAAGTATTAGTGTCGTAATCGAATTTGGTTAAAATCGGTTCAGTACACAGTAAAAAATTTCCATTGAAAATTACGTGTTTTTTCAAGTGGGCAAAATTTCCAAACTGTTTCATGCAAAATCACATTTAAATTGAAAAATCAATTTTCATTGAAAATTAAGGGTTATAATCCATAAATTTGCCAACAAAATCACGTACTACGTTAAATGAAAAAACATATAATTTTACGTGAATTTTTCAAATTTGCGAATAAGTTCTTGCATTTTTTTACGTTAATAAATAAGTAATTTTACATTCCTGCAGCATTCTTACAAGTGAAAGATGGTAAACTTTTACGTGAATAATCTGTTAAAAGATTAGGTTATTAGGTCATAATTTAATTAAAGATTTAAATGAGCAGTTGCTTATATGACATTCTAAGCAATTAGTATTTTGTGTTAAGTTTTTTCTAATTTTTCGATGGTTTCTGTAGTAATGAGTAGAAAAACCAATAAATTTAGAGTATTCTACACTACATTACACTCATTTTTATGGGATCTTAGATGGGATACATATTTTTCTTCATCAACGCACGATGTACCACAATTGTCGCAAACATGCATCACGATAGATCGACAATCTGTAACTTAATCAAAATTAATTTTTCATTATTTTCACATACAAATTTAAATCGTTTGTTATAAAACCATGCCCTTAACATGTTTCCCATTCAGGCCAATTTTGTTCTAGACATACATTCCAAGTGTTAATATATGTAATATATGTCTATAGCAACATTTGCGTGGGTGAATTTACAATGTAAGGACTACGTGTTAAAAAGAATAACTTTAACCTCAAAAAACATTTCACTTGAATGAAAAAATTCAATTAAATAACCACAACCACTTATACATATAATAGAGATACATACCTTTAAACTTCAGCTTAATACACTAATTTATTTATTAAAATAATTCCCAAACTCGAAACACAACTTCACTCTTTAAAATCGTTTTGCTGAATAACACAATCACGAATGAACATGATGTTTATCCTGTTATATTCGTTTTGTTATAATTACAATATTCCCACAATTTTACATGAAATGTTGCGCTTTTAATTTAATTGTCTAACAAATTTGAACTGGCGAGCAAAAATGTATGAATATGTGTGTAATATTCCGGTATATTGCATCGAATTTTACATTTTGATCGAAAATAACAGAAAATCAGTAATTTTACTGAATATTTAATGTAGAATAGTTATTTTTATGCAATATTACAGCAAAAATGCTGAAATACAAGAAAAAGTTTATAAAATTTCGATTGAAAATTAAATTTTGTTTTTACTGTGTAGTTTTGTCATTATTATTGTACGATCGAAGAAAATGACGGAAATTCCTACTCTTAGCATTCGAGGCAACAAAAAGGTTTTAATATCAATCGACATTAACAATTGAAACGGAACAGGTTTATTCCTTAAATCACTTAAACTTTTGATTGAGCTTTTGTTAAATTAAACAATTTAATTTAATGTGTGCATATTGAAAGCTTATCACATAGTCCAATATTACATAAAAGCTTATATATAAAGTTTTAATCTAAAAATATTATGTGGTACAACAAACGCATGTTGCTTATGATATTAAAAAAAAAAGCTTATCAGTAGATACTACATCGAATTTCTAACGAGCTTTAAGAAAATGAAAAGTTGCAACTGGTGTCACTCGAATAAAACCTAAATACAGCTTTTAATGAGCGTACGTATTAAACGTTTTAATTTAAATCATATTCCTGAATTTCTGGAACTTTCTACTTGTATTATGCTGGGATGGTGAAACGAGTCACATTTGAAAAGCTTATCTTTCAAGTTCTTATTGATTTATTAGAAAATGCAAAGGTTTAATATAAAATCTGGTTATAAAATTCTGTGTAATCTTATACACTAAGCTGACATAATAAATGTTTGTCGTCCCTGCTGAGTTTTTATAAGAAGCTTCATTTTTCCTATAAAATAGTTATAGCTGACAACGAAACCTAATTTTTTGTTCTGAAAGAGCTTAATGCTTCTATTATTCTGTTTGTGTTACGTTGCTAATTTTATGTAAAAACTTCCTTTGTTAAAATTTAAAGGTGTTTCGAAAAGAGCTTTAATTTAACTAAAAAATATATTCCAATTATGTTTCTAAAGTTAGGCAGCCGTTTAGAGATAATAAGAGCGACTATACTTAAAATTTTTGAATGAGCTTTTATAAAATTGAAAGTTTTAATTTAAGGTCTGATTGTAAAATTTAGCAACCGTGCTATTAGGAATAGTAAAAGCTTTGGTATTATTATATGATTTCGTGTATTCCCACGTGGCTGTTGATTACTTCATGTATTTTTATATTTGGCGCAGTCTTTATTATTTTATTATTGGGTTGTGCCATGTTGGAAAGGAAATTATATTCATTATATGTGTCTATTAGAAGCAAAACATGCTCATGTCCATTACATGCTGTTCTAAGAAAAATCAAAAATACTTCACATTCCTTACAAAAAGAAAAATTTACATTTTTCGCAATTTTTATTGATTAAATGCGAATAATTGGTGTGAAAAATATTTACCACCCACATTTTAAAATATTATTTTGCAAAATATGAATAATTAAAAATTGGATAAGGACGCGTTTGAAGAAAAAGCTATTTTTTATTTCAATTTATTCAATTTAAAAATAAAAACTATCAGATATCACATTTTGATTCAGTACAAATAAAAAAATAACATAGTGACTTTCATTACACTTTTTGAACTTTTAAAAATAAAATTTATGCTTTTCTATAACTAAATCACTTTCATTTTCAGCCATTCCACAAATTTCTGCTGCATCCAGAATATTTTTATAAAATTGCAGGTTTTCATTAATACGCCAGTTTGGGCCAAAGTGCTTATTAAGTAGCTGATTAACATCTTTGAGTTTCTCCGATTTCACCGAAACGCTACTTGGGAGAACTTCAAGAGTCATATTTTGAAGTTTTTGCCCCTTTTTGAGGACTGATTTGTATTCTCCTACATCCGACTTATACGTACTTCGCCGCGAATATTAACTGATCTGTTTTGCCGAATTAGGATAAACCTTTTGGCAGCATTAAATTTAAAATGCCACTGGCCAGGTGGCTTAAATATAGCAGTTGAAGCTTTTTTAAAGTATATAACTCGACAATCTGGACTTCTTAAATTAATAATACTACCGTGGCCCGCATACATTTCCTGGTATTCCTCGGGTTTGATAATTCTTTCAACCCTCTTAACTTTTTTCTCTAGTTGCTCAAAGACGCGATCCGGAGGAATAAATGAGTGACCCGGCACAGGGAAAATTATTTCAATTTGTTCGATTTGCTTAGGAGCTTTCATTCTCAACCAGTATGCGCACATTACCATCATTGAGCTATTTTTATTTTGCGCTCCACAACCGTCGCATATAAGCCTATCTTTACAAATTTCATTGCTAAATTCCGTATTTTGCAATCGATGATAAACAGCAGATGCAATCTCGTTTGATCAGCCAATTTAGGCAGGAGCATATTTTTTTTTGGCAATCAAACGAAAATATTGCAATCCTTGTGAACTCTATTCATTGTTATTAAAACTGACCGCTTTTCCAGTTTTATTTGTTCTTTTAAAGCCTGACACTTACTACATACGTCACAAGATGGTGACTTGACCCTGATATTAAAATTGTTGTGAAAAATGTTTCGGGAGTAACTTAGTTTAACACCTAAATCAGGGAAATCTATGACGAACATTCGATACATTTTGTTAATAGAAAATTCCCCTGCCAAATACTGTCTTTCAAGCGATACGTGATCGGCAATAGTGGATTTCAAGAATCTTAAAGAAACGTAAACCTCATAATAATTAAAATTGTATTAAAAACAAAGAAATAACTGAAAACATACCGGAAATTTTTCTACACAATTCTCGTTTATACACAAACTTTTGAGACACGCGATAACCTCCTCGAGCTTCGACAGGCAATGTTTTATTTTCAAAATGCCGTTTAATAACTCCTTTAACTCGGACTTTTGATATTCCCAAAATATTGGTAAATGAATTTAAGCAAATTCGAACTAATTTAGAATTTTTTTTGCGCATCAAATACTGAACGCTAAAATTTTTTGGTGGCCCACCCTGGCCTCGGTTATGCTTAGGTGCATTTATTTTGGTATAAAGTAAGATCAGTGAATCTTGTTCGATTTTAGTCTTACATAGCTGTAAAATATGTTCGAGAAATGCAATGCGTCCACACCTTTTATAAATTTGCATCTGAAGGTTTTCCCTTTGTGCGAGCATTTTGGAATTTTAGGTAAAGCCTTACGAGAATATCTGAAAAATATTACAATGCTAAATTAAAATAAATAAAAATATTCCTAAACATACACAAAAATTCGACGTACCGTTGTCGTTTTTGCTGTTCTCTCTTCCAATTTGATCTTTTTACAGTTACTTTTCTACATCTTTCACCGTTCGATTTATTTTTCGCAAAATCCACATTCATTGTTTAAACCTTAATCGCTCTATATCATTTGGTTTTTTTCACTTTATTCTTTATTTTATTTAAGCCCTTTGCACTTTACAAAACAGATTAATCTTACTTTTTCGCTAAATTTATACGTTAAATACGTCTTAAAAACACAAACTGATCAGATCACTATGAAACTTAATATTTCGAAGATCTCTTTCTATGAAACTTGTATAATACCACTGACAGACGAGGGATGAGCTAAGCGCGATTAGTGAACCGAGATTAGCTAATCCACCACAAATCCATATGGGTTGACAGACTAGGGATTAGTTTCTTGCAGAGAAATAAAATATTATTATGGTGATTCGCTGAAATATAGCTAGTAAATCAGCTGGACTCATTTTTTAATTCATTATTTCTAAGATTTATACATTAAAACACATTAGATTTTCTTTTCCCTCAAAATTTATTCAGCACAAATTGTTTAAGATGTCATTGATTTTATAACTTCTATCGTAAATTCACGCCACTTGCATTTTCAGCAATGTTTAAATAATTATTTCACATTGTAGGGCCACTTGTACCATCACTAAACCCAATACAAGGAGATAAGCTCGAAAATTTTCAAGGATTAGTGCATTAATCTCGACTAGTCACTAATCCTCAAATAAAACGAGATTAGCTAATCTTTAACTTGACACACTACAGCTAATCTCGAAAAAATCACTAATCGCGCTTAGCTAATCCCTAGTCTGTCAAGGGTATAACAGTGTTATTTGATGGGTTCTAACGTTAAATGATTTAAATCTTAGGATTTTAAACAATTTTATCAATTGAGTGAGTTGATTGGTTAAAATAAATTGGATAAATCCAAATTCGTGCATACTCCTTTAGAGTATTGATGAGAATGTGATGGATAAGGTTGTTTTTGCTCTAAAGGATCAATTTCAACTGAAATTTAGTATGGGATAACATACCTTTTGCTTGTACAATGTTTTTTATGGATAAGGTATCATTTGCATTAAACTGTCTGTTGGATAAGGTATGGTTTTGTTTCTAGTAGCAGTTTCTATTAATTTTTAAAAAGGGATAAGATAAGAATTGGAGCAATATATTTGAATTAATTATATAGAATTCAAGATTGCAAATCAAATGCCATGTTTAGCTCAAAAAAATTTTTTTTGGTGGAAGAGTATGTTTTGCTTCTAATAGACACATATAGCTCTTGTCGATGTCGCTCTTTTTGTGAATGTGCTTGGCAATGAATTTAAGTGTGGTTATTTTGTTGTCCAGTTCTGTTGGCAGCGTGGCAGATTCCGTCCGCTAGGAGCGTTGGGATAGGTGTCGTTTTCAGCATTCTGGTGCATATTCTCAGATTGCGGTTTATGATTCTTTGTTTTATTCTTGATGTGCTTGGATGTTTTTCGGCATGATTATTTCTGCGTATTTTGTTCTTGTCTGAATTATTGCTTTGTGAATGTTTAATATGGTATCTGGGTGTACTCCTCCATTTTTGTGTGTGATCATTTTTAGCAAATTTCTAACTCCAACTATTTTTTTATCTAATTTTTTGTAGTGCAGCAGGAGTGATAATTTGTTGTTGAATGTGATTCCTAGAAGCTTTATTGCTTTTTCTTCTTTTATTGTGATGTTGTCTATTTTTAGCACAAATTCGAGGGTTTATTTTTAAGAAGTCTCATGTAGTACATTTATTGGGGTTTATTTTAAGATCTCGTTCTTCATCCTTTCCTTTTACTAATATGGCTATGTTGTCTGCGAATTGATATATTGTTGTATTTTCTTGTTGTATGTTGTGTATGTTGAATAGGCACGGGCTTAGACAGCTTCGTTGAGGAATTCCCTTGTTGGTTATATGTTTCACTGTCAATGTTCCATTGTTATATATGATTATTCTGTTTGTAAGGAATTGATGTAACCAATTAGTTATGTAGTTTGGTGTTTCGATATTTATCAATTCCTCTATTAACTTGTTTTTATTGACATGGTCGAATGCTTTTGATATATCTGTCGTTATCAAAATTTGGGATTTCCAGTTATTCTTCGCATTTGTTATTTCACTAAATAGGTTTACGAAATAGTCCATTATGTTGATGTCTTTCCTAAATCCGTATGACTTATTCGACAGAATTTTTTTTGCTTCCAAATGTTCGTTTAATTCTTCCAGTATGACCTTGTTGTAAAGTGTGGCAAATGCGTTTAGAAGACAGATCGGTCTGTAGCTGTCAGTTGCGTATACATCCTTTTGCTGGTTCGGGATTGCTATTATTTTTATTATTTTCCATTTTTCTGGGAACTGTTGGTTTTTGTATATGTTGTTATTAAGGTAGTCGACTAACATATTGATTATACTTGGATTTATTTCACTTATTGATTTTATGGTTTTGTAGGAAATTTTATTTTCACCTGGTGCACTGTTTTTTTTGTGTTTTAATAGATCTGTTATATCTTTTAGTAGTTAAAGTTTTAATCTAATGTGCATGCCAAAAATTCGGCAATCTTATTTTATGCTGCCTGGGATAATAAAAGAGTTTCATATTTTGACAACTTAATAAAAACTTATACCTTGACTTTATTTAAAGTTCTGAATGAAATGGAAAATTTTAATTTATTTGTGTATTTCTAAAACCCTGTAAACTTTTGAGCTTGTCACTGAGGCTAATTTTATATATGTAAAAGCTTATTAGTAAGACACTTCTTAAAGTCCTCGATGAGCCTTTAACAAATTAAAGCAAACTAAGTTTTACTATTACCACCAGAGCCAACGAAATAAAAATACTTTTACGAATTTGTACCTAAAACTTTAAAATAAATGCTTGCCTAAGTCTTTATTCTTGAATTTTTCCTATACATATAGGAAACTCACAAGATGTAATCAAATCTTACAAGCTAATACAATCTTTTGATTAAGATTGCACTTAGTAATTACTTTAAATTAGATAGCTGGACCTAAAGGATTTTTTTAAGACTCCGGTATATGAACATTCTTAAAATTTCCCTGACTAAAGCGCTGGGATGTTGTTCTAATTTCAATTGGTAATTTTTACTGTACTGTTTGATTGTCTCTGCTTACTATTTCGATGTGTAGCTTCCGATGTATGTTTGTGTTCTTACGTATATTCCAAGGTACATTTACCATTATTCTTAGTATTCTTGACTGCATTCGTTGCCATTTTATTATGTTGAAAGCACAAGCGGATCCCCACATTTGAATACCATACGTCCAGATACCATTTATAACCATTTCATTTTAACACCTAAAACTTAACTTGATTTAAAGGCGTTTATTTACATTTGATTTACAAACTTGGGTTGTGTGGCGATTTGGTTGGCTCTGCGAGTGTATTTCACACCCTAGTTTCAATTGAATTTTCTTATGAGAATGCTAATAATTATAACTTCTTTAAGAATTGTATTGTTTGTGTTTTTTCACGTGTTGACCAATTTCAATAAATAAGTATTTAGTTGGTGTGAACTGAACAATAATCCTGTCGAATACGACCCGTGGTTTACAAAAAAAGCAAGCAACTTACTTGAGGCAATGCGTAATAAATCTAAAAAAAAATTAAAGACGCACAGGTTCGGCCCATGATTGTTCTCAGTTTAATTTTCGTTGCAATCAGTTTGCCTGTCTGAACCGTTTCCTGTACATCAATTACATTATGGATACAGAGAACGACGTATTTTGTGTAACTCAAGAAGCACAATAATGGCCTATACCTTCATGACTCGAAAATAATTCGTAATTTTTTTGGCTAAATATTTTAGGAGTGTCTTTGACACACATCATCCGAGGGTGTCGACTTCAAATTACTCGATGATAATTTTTCTGCGCGTTATCGTGGAATAGAAAAGCTATGCGAGTCCAAGGTAAACGATCTGATCTAGTTTCCCACTAAGCATTGTATTAGTATACGTCAGCATGGATTCTTTCCGAGCCGTTGGACAGTGATTAATTTAGAAATATTCCAAAATAACTTACTATTTCGGTTAACTGGTTAATGTCGTACTTATTGAATCGGGACCGACCTATTTCAACAGGACTTGAATAAATTTTGTGACTTGTGTGCTGCAAATCTTAAGTTTTTAAATATGAATAAATGGCAAGTGATCACTTATTGTAGGCCTAAACGATAAACGATTTGGGTGTCACCTTTCTTTACGATTTATCGATTAACACCAGATAGAGTACGCAAGTGTCATTTGGACGTTTTTTGTGGTAAAGTAGATTGTGGGTACCTGCTTTCGTGTTATCAGATTTTTTATTCCGACAGTACATAAATGGTAAGTACAGCTTCCGTAGCCCTGTAATGCGCATGAAGCGGAACCTCAATACCTTTTCTGAACACTTTGACTTCCATATTTATTGGTAGTTTTAAATTTGGACCTGTTCTGGGAATTACCGAAGTGTGGTTTTGTGTATTGTTTTTATTGAAATTGTCAAATATGGAGCAAGTATGTATACAAACCACAAATCCGTTACAAATGATCAAACCAGAAGAATTCACTAACTAATAATGTTACGACCTTTTAACACAATATTCGTCAATTAAACAAAAATCGAGACAATATCTAGTTCACTGAGGATAGCCTGAATCTCAGTATGGAAGCATTAACAACATCAATGCACCATACAGTAAAACCTAGTTACAACTGTAGACTATCGATAACGAAATAACGATAACGTTCCTTAAATCCGCATTACAACTGAAAAGAGCAGTAAAATAACTATTGCTATTGTTATGCCGGCTACGGTCCTAAACAATTCCACACTATACCATAACTATTAAACTGTATCATACAAATTCAGTGACATTTTGCTGTAACACGTTAACTTTATAATCCATTCGTAAATGGAAGTTCTTTTATTAATTTATATACCTAAATATTACAGTCTTAAGGTTAAAATGTGGGAAATAATCCTTTGCAACTGTTACATTTTTCACTTTAATTGATTTTACAATTATAAGGAAGACAATAAATATTTTTTTTTAGCTAAATTTTTAATTATTTTTCGCTGACGAGCTTTTACGCACAAACACTATATTGTGTAAAATGGATGGTATAAAAAGTTTCCGCCGTTTTCAGCTCAATTTTCAAACCATTATACCGTCATTGTAAAATTTCTGTGATTTTTGAGTGAAAACCTGAACTAAGTAATTTTGACAGGTCTCTTTGAAGTCAATTTTACACTATTACGAGAATTCTGTAGTGAACGAAACAATTGAAAGTCTGGCGGTGCAAGATCAGGCTATATGATGGATGTATTCATTAAAACTTCCCAAACAAATTTGATCAATTCTGGGCGTTTCCTTTTAATTTCGTGCTATAACCTGGATAATTATGTTATCAATGGAAAACAGAGTCAATTTATTCCCTTCCAATCCCAACAAACACAAATCATCACCTTATACTTGGAGTCAAAAATGGCTTTAAAACCGTATGCTTGATCTCATCGCGCTTCGACGAACCTCTTTTTCACACATTATTGTCGTACATAATTCACAAATGGAAACTAAGTTCTATACAATTTTTCACTATTAAATCGTGTGACACCCAAACATGTTAAAATGACATGTTACCCTTCAAACAAATGAAATATGTATATAACTTTACTGGGCAGTGGGATCTATAGCCAAAGCGGCGGAAACCTTTTAGACCACCCAATATATACTTGCAAGTACTGAGCAAATCGATGAATATTTCATTACCTGCATAATATATCGGCAATAAATTCTTATTAATACCAAACAAAAATGTTCTACATAATTAGAAGTTCTCTAATCGTTAACTGAACATATTCCGTCGGATAAAAAAATCGTGAAGATGCCAATTTTAAATATTCATATTCCTCATAGGCAAGTTTGTGAAGGTTCAAACGTGGTGGCTAACAAGTATTTCGTTGAAATACTGAAAAAAATGTTCAATGATGTTGGGACGAATATGGTTGATCGGCTCACATTTACACCGCAATTGGGTTTGATGATTTTTATGTCACATCTTTTATTGTTATCGTTTATCTATATGCTATTTACAAACGAGCCGTTAGATGCCAAGTTAGAAGCCTTCTGCCTCGCCAGTGGTGTGTATCAAGTAAGTTGAATTTATATAGTATCACGCATGCTTGCTGAATTATTATTAATATTTTCCTGTTTTATCTTTTTAAAGGGAGTCCATAAATTATATACCGCTGTTTTATCCAACCAAGAGCTTTACAATTTGTTTGCACAACAACGTGATTTACATATCAAGTATTGTGATGACCGAAATGTTGCACCGGTTCTCAAAAAAATAAGTTTATACTGCGGTTACATATTTGAGGGTTTCGTTATTGCGGGGTCCGGTGTGACAATTGCTTACACCTTGTTACCGATATATTTGTGGGAACAGCATGGCTTACTGACAACTATATTTCCTATGCATATTCCATTCATTGATTGGCACAAACCCTTCGGTTACATAATTAATACCCTAAATCATCTCTATTGCATTTCATTTGGTATGGCTGGTATAGTGGCGGGTGACTGTACCTTTATGTACCTAGTTATTCAATCAATTGGATATATGGCCATTTTTAAAAGTCGTGTCGATAAATTAAATCGATTGTTACAAAGTGAACCACAAGATTTGGAGACTATTGAAACACAATTTTATGAATGTATTCAAGCTCATCAAGATTATATTACGTATATTGAATCGGTGGATAGGGTTTTTTCACAATTGTGTCTGGTGCAACTGGTGACTAGTGAAATATTTTTAACAGTCTCCCTACTATTGACGTTATGGAAGCAATGGATTGTAGGACCATTTATAGCATTTGGTGGTTTATGCCAGCTTCTACAATATTGCGTATTAGGAACAGTTATAACTGTTCAAGTAAGTACTCGTATACAAATTAGTTCTCTTATAATTTGTTGTGAATTTCAGAACGAAAAAGGATCGGATATTATTTATGGTATGAGCTGGTATTTATTGCCGGTGCGCCTTCAAAAACTTGTAGTATTAATGATATTACGGGCACAAAATCCTGCAGAACTAACTGCAGGCAAGTTTGCTAAATTAAATGTTGCAACATGTATGCTGGTAGGTTATATTTTGATTCTGGATAATTCAAACTTATTTGATTTATGTATATCCATGTTCTAGTTAATAAGGACAACTTATACTTATGTAATGATGATGCTCGAGTTCCTCGCATAAAATCACGAATCATCTGTTCTGCTGTGATTTATATTTCTTATATGTTTAGTAGTAATTATTTAGTGTTGAATATCACCAAATATAATTATTTATTGTAGTTTTTGCACCAATAATGTTGCAAGAAAATTTGTGATTTAATGCAAATTATGGAATAAAGTAGTTTATGTTTATTGTATTTCAATTGTTGGTTAAATAAACCCGGAGCCGTTAAATTCATCCATTCCATTGTGACTGAAGTTTGAGAAAGTCCTCAAATCTCTGGGCTCAACTTTTTTGAATCCTGCTTGATTTTTTTAAAATAAAAAAATTTTATGTGCTATGAAAAAAATTCAAACAATGCCTTTGTGAAATTAAATCACTTCAACCATAACGGCTCCACGAAATACCTCCCCATTATTGGGCATTTATTGCCTAAAGTAATAAATATCCAAATTATAAGAAATGCAAATATTCACCAAACAAATGAAAAAGTTGTTTCTAAAGTTGAATTCGTTTGCCATCGAAATTATTTATTTAAAATTATCGACATTATTCAGTATTTGAGGTTATTCGAGGTTTTGCGTTATTCTAAGATTCTGAGTTTATTCGAGTATTTCAGAATTATTTGTTTTACTCATATTGCTCGAAATTTGTAAGGGATTCACTTGTATCTTATTATTCTGTCTAGTGGTTCGAGATTTGGTTAGTGTTGATTTATATACAGTTTATAGGGTATCTAACACCGATTAGGATTACCCACATTTTGGTGCCGAAAACCCGGGATACATCTAAATACAATTAGATAAGTAGATTTTCAATTAATTTATTTGCCGCTATAGATATTGTTACGAACTGGGCTTCTGAGTTCGTCTGGTTTTTGCAATTAAAAATACTGTATACTTCTATGCCACCTGACTAACTTTATTTCACAATACCCAATACCCCATTTTACGAAATGACTAGTTTCCGAAAAATTGGGCTTAAATCAATACTTCTCTTCGTTTCATTGGGAAATTTCGTAAATCGAGCGATTGGTGCGTACATAACACCAAACCCTCGATTTGCGAAACTTCCCAATAGAACGAAAATAAACTTCGACTTACGCCCACTCTTTCGGAAACTTATATACTTTGATATTTGCTTTGACTTCACTATTTAAATCTGTCCGCTTGCCACGGGTGGGGGCTATGACAACAGATTTATCTCCTTGTTTAACGATTTAAAATAAACCAAAAACTGATTTCTGCTTGCAATCGGTTCGTGTTTATATACTAGTTTGATACTGCTCTCGAGATTTCCTTTGTAGCGTGTCATAAATCATCTTCATTCTTGGGTATTCTGTTTATGACCCATAATCATCTGGAAATATCGTTTATGGCTTATCACTGTTCAGTTCACTAGAAAGGTTGGTTTATCTCGGTGAATTTGTGCAAGCTAGCAGCTACAAACGAGAAGTTTGCGACAAATCTCCGGTAGTATGTACAGAGCCCTAGGAAGCTTCTAACCTCATGCACATTCCTTCGCACTTGCCAATTTCTCACTGCTTCTATTTTCTCTGGATCAGTGCGAATTCCTTTCTCCGACACGATATGCCCCAAGTACTTTACTTGTTTCTTGACTAGTGCACACTTGTCCGAACTCACTTTCATTCCCGCAGCCTTGATACATCGTAACACTTCGCACGGATTTTTGAGGTGTCCGTCAAGACTTTACCCGATTACAATGATGTCATCTAGATAAACGAGGTATGTCTTCCAGTGCATCCCTATTAAAATTTTCTCCATCAGTGTCTCGAACGTAGCTAGTGCAATGCAAAGACCAAATGGCATAACGGTGAATTGACATAGACCGGTGCAGGGTGCTGAATAACGTTGATTCTGGCAGTGCGTCTATATTATATCATCTATCCTGGGTAATGGGTAGGTGTCGTTCTTCGTGACATCATTTAGTTTTCGGTACCTCATTGACCCGCCTTTCTTCTGCACTAGAACTACCGGTGAACTCCATGAACTGTTGGATGACTCAATGATTTTACCGCGTCACATCTGTTATATCATTCGGCCCGCCTCCTCTTGTTTAGCCAATGCTCCCGTTTTGATTCTGTGCTGTACCACCTTCGTTCGCCCGTGTTCATTCTTGCTACTCGGAAATACCTCGGTGTATTCTGACAACATTTGTACTGCCTTCGCGAACTGCTTACCTTTCAAATGCTGGCACAATTCTGAATTGATTTCTTTACCTTGCTATTACATTTATACTTATCAGTACTGGTCTCGATACTAAATTGGGCGATACTAACAACAGGCTGGATCTTCCCGAGGACGACACCAGATTTTAGATGTTTAGCTTGTTCGGTTACGTTCATTATTCGGGCAGGAATGCTTGCTCCGAGTGATGTTATTTTTCAGAGTGATTTCTGTATTCCGCCATCGTAGTAAGCACTCCTTCGCAATATCATAATCTCCTTGGACGGCTACGCTCTCTTCCTTAGTGGCTTTCGGTCGATATCGAATCTCTGGATTAAAGGCTTCACTCGTTACTATATGTCTGGTCTTATCATGGATTTTGATGCGCCAGTGTCAAGAGTAATCGTACTCGGAATGCTGTTTAATGTTCGTTCGTCGACGAGACTGTGGTTGTTTCGCATTAGCTGTGCCCCTATGATGGTGGTCCTGAGGCTTTTTGTTTCTCTGACCAATTTTTTGCCCCGTAAAGCTGGCGGAATTTAATTTAACGGCTCCATTTCGTTGCCATTTCAAAGGTCTCCTTCAGAGTTGATACTTGATAACCCTATTGGAGCTTCTTTGCTCGACTGGTATGACTGAGCCCGGCATGCTCTGGCAAAGTCCTCGATTGCATCTGTAGCACCTTGGTCCGGATACTGCTGCTGTCGTCCTAGAAATATCTTCGTTAAATGCTGTTAAGGACTTCTTGATCAGCAGCTTCTATTTTCTTTAATCATGCAGTTTTCGGATAGATCATTTGCGTTGCGGTCTCATTTTCTAATGCAGTTATAAGAGCTTCACTTGGCGTAGCTCGCTTAGCCGTTATCCGAAGATGTAACTTCAACGTGTCATCTCGTACCTCATTGATGAATGCGCATCTAGAGCCAAACTGTTTGCAATACTCGCGGGAGCTGTACCATATGCTACCCTTGCAAGCCGTGTGATTTCAGCTTCCAATTGTTGTAGACTTTCATCTTTGTGGTTTGCCTGCAGTTTTTTAGTTGTATCTTGTGAAACTCTTGAATATGGGTGTCTCCTAGATGGCTCGCCAATCCCTAATTTCATCATGTGTTGAATTTCTGTGAATCCGGCTTTATGACGGATCAGATCTAATCTATGTGGTCTTGACACAGGCAATCGTTCGTTTGAAATCGTATCGTTGTTATAATATGGTGGACCACGCTGTGTCGAACTGGCAAATTGTAATTCGGCTCTGCTGTGAGTGAAGGAAATTATTTTAGCAAAGTTCTCTTAAGTCCAAGATCCACTTGCAGCAATTTATTGCCGCAGGTATGTGATTGTTGTGCCATTGGCGTCTGCTAAGATTAGATCAGGATTTTGTTGCAATAATGAAAACGATTGCTTGTAGTTTTTTGCTTGAATTACCGAAAGGTCCGCGCCAGTGCCGATAATAAAAGTGAGATTGTTTATCTTGCCATGGAGAAATAGGCGGCTTGAGTTGAGAGAATTATGAAATGTTGACTCTATCCGTTTTTTACAATGTTTTTTGCAGATCTTTTATCCAGATTAAGTTGAAATTAGTTTACCTAAGCGAAATTAATTAAAATGATTAACAGACGGTCATGTAGATCTTGGTATTACCGATAATAAGCACAAAATGAACGAATTGACGTTTACACGATTAAAATCTCGCGTTATATTTGTATTACGTACACAATTAAACCAGGCACTCACCTCTAACATTGAAAAAATATTAAAATACAAAACAAAAATTGTATCGTGTGGAAACTATAATTTTCCACCATCGTCAAGGAAAAATGTAAATTTATATATTTCTAAAATTAATTTTCAAGTTCATGAACATTTTCAAAAAAGAAAATTTTGTTTATTGTGTCATCGATAGTATTACGTCTTTTAGATGTATACAAAAGTTTAGAAATAAACAATAGAAAATGTGTGACACGTTCGACTATCGGTGGTCACGTGAAATTGAACGAGATTTTCTGTGTTCGATACGATTTTTTTTTATTACGATGTATGCATGTAAAAGAGTTGGCAAGTAGGTCTCACACATTTTACGTGCAACAAATTTAATATTTTATTTTTTAATGAGACCTTAATGTGCTTAATTCGTTCCAATCCAATACGTTGTTACTTCTGCAAGTCCTCAGGGTACTTTAGTAATAAATATGCATTGTTTAAAGAATGGTTGAAAGCGATAAAGATTAACATAGATAGTAAACGTTTACTCATAATAGGGGCGCTCGCTGCTTTCGATGCCCAGTACGGCGAAGTTTGTGGATCGGTGCAACTGCACCGAAATGTAAAAATGTATTCAGAACGAATGTAAAATGTATTAGATCAGACTGAGATGGACTATGTAGATTTGAAGAATTCGCACGCATGGCTAAGGTTGGCATTCTTTACGAACGAACAGCATCGAAACAATACGGAAAAGTGGAAGATGATGTAGTGATGTAAAATGCAGTCGCGAAGTAAAGCTCGTTAGCAAGCAAAGAAGCAGAAGTTTATGAAAGACGGGAAGGTATGATCAACAACAACACAGTCAAAAGTCAATGAGGAAGTGAAGAATGTAGCAGACGATGGCGACGGGCAATATTACGAGTTACAAATTGAGCAAATTCAAACTACCAACATCGTATGAACAATAAGGGAGTTCCACTTCAGAGACTGTTTACCAACAAAGGAGCTTGTTAATGCTGGTCAATGCAAATTGAGTTATCCCTAAAAATAGAAGAGAACACAAAGAATCATCTTAAAATAAAAATCAACATTGTACACTTATCTGATAACAATTGGAGAACGGCTCATCAGATTTGGGTTTGTTTACTTCTTTCTGTAATCTGAAAATATTATAAAATTAATATTTAATTCAATTTGTATTGTATAAAATTAATTCTTACCATAAATTTATTTGTTTATGTTTTCGTTTGACGTCTCGACATTTTGTAAACAAGATTGTAAAAATATTATATTAGGTTTATACATTGCTGCTCTATAAATATGTACTAAAAATAATTAAATACAGTGCAGTGCAGCAATATTTGAATATTGATTGATAGATGTCACTTTACCGTCAATTTTAAGATTTTAATGATTTGCAATTTTTAAGAGAAAGTAAAATTAGATTTCACGATAACTTCATAGAGAAAAGAAGCGAAAATAAAAACAGTGAATAAAAAGAAATTATAACAAACACAGTGAATAGTTTTATATATTTACATTTACCCGAGTTTAACCTGGAAATTCTAAATACCGCCACTTATATTTATCGAACCCGCATCATATTTTGGAAACGAGAGACACCGCTTTATAGTTGATTTTACCTGCTTGTACTTGGACACGGAGAATATCGCTACACATTTATTGGACATTTGGACTTCATCTTGGAAATCGAGAAAATCACGTTTTATATTCAAACAATTAATACAGTGAAGATTATTCAATACGGGACTTTGAGATTGTGTCTCGACGGTGACAATCATTCTGATTTATATACGAGATAGCGATCGAGTCCTTGGGTTTATCAGAGCTCAAGCTCCCGAAATTACCAAAGAATTGGAAGCTCATCGAATACAAGTGGATATATGTATAAATGCGTTTGTGAACGCGTTTTTCTATTCAGAAAAGTTTCTACGGGTTGAAACAGTCGGCCAGAATTTGAAATCAGGCAATTCACACTGTCTGTCTTGATGGATGCCATATTCCAGCAGAATCAGAGAAGATAATGTAGTTTGCTATATTTTGCTCGGTAATTGCAAGAAGGTGCTGAAACCCAAGTTTCAAGTCCGGAATGTGTGAGAGAATTAAAACTACCTCGGATAAGAGATTACCAAAGATGAAAAGGGAATGAATAGGGCGAGTCAACCTATATAAATGCATTGGTTGCTGATTCGGTTTAAATAGACCAAAGTATTGCAATCCTATGAAAAATGGGCAAACATTTGGTTGACATACTCATGAAACCATTTTGAGTTGGAAAGAAAGCGCTGGATACTCCTGATGTCCATCCTACCGACGTCCATCAGGTCGAAACTTTAGTCTATTTCGAGCCAGACAGGTGCAAAGAAAATGAAGTACTATCTCTTTCTCCTCTTCGTCTTCACCTGAGAAATTAGTCATTTGAGAAGAATCCAAGTCTACTCGCAAGCGTACCTATAAGAGAGTGCCCTGTAAATACTCCAACAACCATGCAGCCAGGACTCCGTTGAAGTGAGTTCAGTTGTTTGGATCTCGCCAAATCTGTCTTTAGTAATACCTTCTGTGTTATTATATTACACATGAGGTTCTAATTGACCATCTATCGTTCGTCAACAACTTACTACTGTGGCACTAACGCATGTACGTCTAGCACTTAAAGATTGGACCTCCAGGAAACGATATCTGTGTACATACATATGGTGATAGACTGAAATTATTGTCACGCTCGAAGGACGGTAATTTTCCGAGGACAAATAACAAAAACTGTTTTTGAATACTTTCAATTCTGTTTGAATGAGACTTGTAGAACGGGGACCAGATGCCAGTCGTGTACCCAAGCTGTGATCGAACAAAGTGTACATAGTGACGTGAAAATTTTTCGAATTTCGTTTAATAAACCACAACATCGAAAAGGCTTTAAAAGATAACGCCCAAATCAGTAACCACATTAACTCTTTCCAACTAACGTCATTTTTAAAGTAGCCAAAAAGAATAGGAGACTTAGACCTAGAATAGGTGATTACGTGTCACTTATCAACATTCAGAAAAATAAGGTTAGCAATACTGAAAGCTTAAATTGATCACGATAATATCGCAATTAAGTTCACTGAGCTTATCGAATGCTTTAGTGAAGTCAGTATAAACCACATCGACCTGAACTTTCGAGGCAACAGAGTTAATTAAATTATTTTGAAAGACTGCTAAATTAGTGACCGTTAAACGGCCTAGAAAAAATCCATGGTGACGTCTGCTAATACATTTGCTTTGAGTGGAAGTAGATCACATTGTTAACCATTGACTCGAATAGTTTAGGAATGCTATAGATAGTATTGCAATTGCACGGTAATTTGTTATATCACTGCGGGAACCGTTTTTGTGGATCGGTATGATACTTGATATTTTCCAAAGATCAGAAACGTCCATGTTCATCAAAGTCACCCTCATCACGTCAAGTTCAGAAAAAACAATTTTTAAATTATTGGAGTTAGATAAGGAGTGAGTGAGCTATCCTTAACAAAGCCACTGCTAAAGTATTCAGCGAAGAGACCGCAGGTTGTCTCTGGATTATCTGATCTTTGGCCATGGAATTCTAAAAATGAAGGCAAGCCGTTATGGCGTCTAATGGTTCTTAATTTTGACAAATCTGCAGAAATTCTTCGGAATACATCGCAAATCATCTTCAATGTCGATTATGTAATTGTTATACAGGAAACAGTTGAGGTAGCAAAACTGTTTGCGCAGAGACTTAAATTGGATATCGCACCATCCAAACAATAACGATAACTCAAAAACATCGTTTTTTAGGAGAAGGCTTTGAAGTTTGAAATTATGAAGGAATCCCATGTAAAAACGTTTCATTAAAGTTGAATAACTTGTGCAGGAGGACCTGAAAGAAAACACTGGTTAGACAGGACGATAGAGCACCTTGCACAGATTTTAAAAATGCAATCATGCAATAAACGTATAACTAGCACGTATCGTTTTATTGTTTGGATGGTGCGATATAATCATGGGCCAACCCTGTAAGCCTATACCTCCTATGATACTTTTTACGTAGGGCTTCTAGTCGTTTCAGTTCTTTAGTAAACCATGGGACATTCAGGATTTGAGACTTTTTAATTATTTTTTAGGATTTTTCAATAGCAACCTTCAACAATTCATTATTAGTTAATATTAATGTTTGATAAAGTGTCAGCCCAATCTCATTTAATGAGCTATTATCGGCGTGCGAATAATCAAATACGGTACAATTTTTAGGAAAGTTCAAATTATTCGAAAATTTCAAATTATTCAAAACACTTGAAGATCCGGCAAAGTCATCGCATAATTCTAGTTTAAAAGATCTATTATTAGTGTAGAAACCCAAATCCAGATAATTGCCTCGGCTGTTTCGTACAGTGTTAATTTGTGAAGTACCCATGTTTTCTATAAAATCACAAATTAAGGCTGATGAAATGTTAATATTAGCAGGAATGAGTATATTGTCATCCATCATCAAAATTACATCTGAAAAGTTGAAATCGCCGTAAATAACAAAGTTAGCATTTTCATATGTATATAAAAGGTAATAAATTACATGAGATCTTGTGAATGAAATCTTGACAAAATGACGAGGTTGGTTCTAGAGGGAAGTAAACTGTGCTGATTATTAGGAAAAATGTACCTAGTTTGAGTTTAACAGCAATGAACTCCATGATTGTGTCCACCTTTACGTATTGTACTAAAGTTATACCGATCGCGATGGAAAACGCAAAAGTCTAAAGGGAAAAACTCCAGGTGGCCCAAGGTGGCCAAAAATCAGGATTTTTAAGGAACCATGCAAGCTTTCAATGACTCCAATCTTGAAAGACACAAACGTTAGTTCTATTGAATCCCGGTCTCTATAGGCGACAGTGAGAAACAGGGCACGTTTGATGGGTTTAAAACGCTGTTTTTAGATTTAATGTAATGGAATATCGACTCGGAGGAAGTAGTTGGATGAAGACTGTTGCAGATGAATTTCGCATAAGGGTATTCTTTGAACAATTTGGCCCATCAGTCTAGTGTCGACTAGGGGTGGAATGCTTGTTTACGTTTTCCAAAACTTGATATGGCTTCGCGGCTGGTTACTGGTTTTACGCACCTAAACAGTTTACGCCCATGATGAATCACGCGTAAGAAGATCAGAGCTGGTTGTTTGAACGTTTTGTTTTATTAAATTTTGTATTTTATTTACTGTATGACAGAATATTCCTGTTATATTACCCGTGCAAGATTTCTCACACACATGCCTGTATTTTATGGCAGTTATTTCAGCTTAAAAAATGCTACAATAGTCGAGAAGATGGAAGGAGAGGTTTATCAAAAGTTCCGACTTTCTTACCCCGGTTAGCACCATCAGTGAAGAAGTTTAGACCTCCTGGTTCTATGTTTAAAACATGTTTAAGATTTACCTGTATTTAATATATTATGTATGTATGTATGTATAATAAATTATTACGTAACAAAAATTATTTTTATTTCACCAAACAACCAAAAAAATGTTTTCCCTCGAATCTAATTTTCCAGGTGGTACATGCTACGTTACATAATTATTAATGCGATGGAGGTGGTGTCTTGGTTACAAAAGAATTTGGTATTTTTATACATTTTCCATGATAATTTTTTACGTTTTCTAAAGTAAAATGATAACTAATTTTAGCAATCGAGTTAGGAAACACGTGCGCACAAAACACATGTTGGAAATTAAAAATAAGTTGTTTTTGGTTTAGCAATAAATTTAATTTACCTGTATAATTCAACACTAAAAATATGCTCAGATGGTTTCGTCATTTTTTTTCTAGATAACTCTCAGTGATGGCCCTTAACGTCGGCTCTTTGTCGTTCATTTTTGGGGAACCTTTTGGGGAAGTTAAATTTCAAAGTCTCTGAGGTTATTGTAAATAATTATTCACCATATTGAAGCTAACGGATTCATTTCAGCTTGTTTTACGAAGTAGAATCCAGGTTGGTGATTGAAGTATTCCATCTTATATTTTGTTTTATTTAGATTCAATGCACTTGTCGAAGCTGAAATCGTAGATTTTATTTCTGTTTTTCTTTGGGTTGCTGTTTCAATAATTTTCCATTGAGATGGAATTTCCATTATCTCGTTGTCATCTGCGCTTTGCACATCAACATTTTTAGATACAGTCCTTTCGGTACACTGGGTTATTAATAGACTGACCTTAGCATTGACCTTTTGAATATTTCCCTTTTGTGGTTTTAAAGTGACGACTCTGGTTAATTGATCATGTCCTGGTTGGGCTTCTATTACTCTTCCTAACACTTGGTGGGTGGAAAGTTTTGATCTCTTATAAAGGACTAATTGGATTTCCTTTATATTTGATTGTTGTTTTGTCCAATTTGTGCGGTGTTGCATCATCTGCCAATGACCTAGTTTGTGATATTTTCACTATCTTGGTCTTAGCCTCCTTTAACTTTTGGACTGTTACAAAACCCTTCAGTTTTATATCTTTGGGGTGCTTGTTGACAGCCTCCTCGTGGCGCATCCTGGGCAATGTGCTGTAGATCGAACGGTTGTGGTATCCAATCCCTACGTAGTAGAGAAACAGTATAGCAGATAGTCAACAAAAAGATGAAATGTCGGGTGTAAACAATAATGTACTCCAGGTGGGTCAGAACTTAGATTCTAAATCCCGCCCCGGTTTACCGGGCTGCTCCACGGATTCTGGAGGGAGCAACACGACATTGCAAGGGAAATTGTCGGTAGGCAACCAGGCTGACCCTTTTCCTAGTACTACTGGAAGCACGGAACAAAAAATAAATGTATGGCCCTTTGGTGGAAGAAGTACGGCACTTCATAGAACACCGCCGTCAACTCCACCATCAGGGAGCACCACACTGTTCAGTGAATCTAACAATGAGAAGGAAAATACCTCTCCTATGAAGCAATCAGTAGTCAATCAAACTTCTGAAGTCGTGCAAAGTGCACAAACTGATACAATAAACAACGCGGATTTAATAAGTAAATTTGAGCAAATGGAGAAGTTAATCGCGCAGCTAAACAATGAAGTTGTCGTGCTAAAGAAAGAAAACATTATGCTAAAGGAAACAGTAAATAGAAGTAACAACGCAGGAAACTCAGTATTAATGAACAACCAATTTCAAGTACTCAGAGAACAAGAAGAATACCACACTGATGAAGATGAGCTTGAAAGAGAAACAAGCTGGATACTACAGAGAGCCAGGAGAGCAAATAAGAAACCAAGAAAAGAATCCAATCCAATTAAGAGGAAAGCTGAATCATCACCAGAAGTTGAACCAATTCAAACTCACTCTAAAACTACCAATGCAATTACTGCACCTAAAGTGCATGAGCCAGAAAAGAAGAAACATGTTCCACCCCCGATCAATATTCTAGGAATATCAAATTACGGTAGTATTCAGAAATTGATGAAAGAAGTAGTACGAAATGACTACAAAGTAATATCGCTCAATAATAATATATGGAAAATTAATACAACAGAGCCTGACGACTATAAAGCTCTAGCTAACAAATTAAATGCTGATGGTCTCCAGTGGTACACCTACGAGGATAAAAATGATCGATCAATTAAAGTAATGGCAAGAGGTCTACACCCAACTTGCTCAAAAGATGAAATCATTAAGGACCTGCAAAGCAAAGGCCTGAAAATAGTTGATGCAGTCAACATCATTAGAAAAGAGAGAAGAGATAACAGGGAGGGAAATGTTGAAATCAACAGAAGAGGTCTCCCACTTTTTATGCTAACCTTCGACAACCAAGAAAAAATAGAAAGTATCTATAATATTAGGGCTATCCTTAACCTCAGAGTTAAAATAGAAACACCGAGAAAGGTCACTCGACTAATACCACAATGCAAAAACTGTCAAGATTATAATCATACACAGAAGTACTGCCATCGAGAAGCAAGATGTGTTAAATGTGCAGGAAAACACGCAGGAAATGATTGCATAGTTCCCCGAAATACAACACCGAAGTGTATAAACTGTAATGGCCAGCATCCGGCAAATTACAGAGGATGTGAAGTTGCAGTAGAACTACAAAAAATGAGAGATAAATCACGCAAACCAGTTGCATCAAGAAATGTACAATCTATAAAAAAAACCACGGAGCCAAAATGGTTGACTCCTAATCCTAACGCACAAAGAGAGCCAGTAAATGAAAATGTTACTTATGCACAAGTAGTTCAGCAAACAGAGCAGAAACAGCTCAAAGTGGATCTTGTTTTACAGGACATACTGAGAAATCTAGAGAACCTCAACAAAAGACTTTCTTCACAGGAAATGAGCCTGCAGAACGCGCTAGAAGAAATGAAATCACAAACTAGTTTCAATAAAAAAATTGAAGGAAACTTTGATCGAGTGTATCAAAATATAAATTATATAAAATCGAATTATAAAATAAAGAAATGAATAAAACATTACGAATTGTAACCTGGAATGCAAATGGGCTATTGCATCACATTCAAGAACTAGATATATTTTTAAACATGTATAATATAGATATATGTCTTATATCAGAAACAAATTTCACTAAAACTTCATTCTGTAAAATAAAAGGATATTATTGCTATCATGCATTACATCCAGAGAACAAAGCTAGAGGTGGATCAGCTATTCTGATAAAAGATCATATACAGCATAACGAAGAACTTAAAATTGAGAAGCTTTCCATGCAAGTCACAACAATCAAAATACAATTGAACATTAATAAAACTTGTAGTATCTCAGCAATCTACTGCCCCCCAAGATACAATCTCAAACAAGGAGATTATACTAATCTTCTCAAAATACTAGGAAGTGTCTTTTTAATTGGAGGTGACTTTAATGCAAAAAATACCTATTGGGGATCACGGTTAACGACCACTAAAGGAAAAGAACTTTTCGCAGCAGGCAAACAACTAAAATGTGAATTTCACTCAGGCGGTACACCAACCTATTGGCCCTCGGATATCAGTAAGACTCCAGATCTTATAGACTTCTTTATTACAAGAGGAATTTCAGATAACTATACCCATATAGAGAACAGTGAAAGTCTATCATCAGATCATTCACCAGTTATTATGACACTTAGCCAAACAATTATTATGAAACAGAGCAACCCGAAATTAACGAGCTTCAAAACCAATTGGGATCTCTTCCAAACACGGTTAACAGAAAGAATTAATCTGCAGAACCCAATTCAGGGATCAGTGCAATTAGAAGAAGAACTAGATAATCTCATCTATAATATCCAAAGTGCTGCGTGGGAAAGCACTCCTAATAACAATCATGAATTGAAGCGCAATGCTAGCTATCCGGAGGAAGTAAGGGAACTACTTAAAATCAAAAGAAAAGCACGGAAGGATTGGCAAAAACATCGAAACCCGGAAAATAAGAGGGTATTTAATCACTTGTGTAACAAATTAAAATATCTAATAAAAGATATTAAAAATCAATCAGTTAATAAATACCTCAGCACTCTAACTGGGCAAAAAGATACTGATTACTCATTATGGAAAGCAACTAAGAATCTTAAAAGACCCAAACTTCAGGTTCCTCCAATTAAAGATAAAGACAATTGGGCTCGAAATGCTAAACAAAAAGCTGATTTGTTTGCAAATCATCTTGAAGAAACATTTCAACCTTACCCAAAACAAACGGAAGAGGAAAATATTACCCCGATAAATAAACAGGATGAAATAAAAATTACACCAATAACATTGAAAGAACTAAAATGGGAAATCAAGAATAATCTGAATGCGTATAAGGCCCCAGGATATGATCTTATAACGGGTCAGATAATAAAAGTGTTACCGGAGAAAGCATTGAGGAAACTAATGCATATAATTAATGCAGCATTTCGACTAAGATATGTACCAAGACAATGGAAAGTTGCAGAAGTAATTATGATACTTAAGCCGAACAAACCTCCGAACGATAAAGCTTCATACAGGCCGATTTCTCTTCTATCAACATTATCGAAACTATTTGGAAAGGTTCTTCTTAAAAGACTAAAACCAATTATCGAAGAAAGGAATCTTATCCCCTCACATCAGTTTGGATTTAGGGAAAAACATTCTACTATAGAACAAGTACATCGAATTACTGATGTAATCGAGAAATCACTAGAAAGCAAACAAATATGGTCAACTATATTCCTTGATGTAGCGCAAGCATTTGACAAAGTATGGCACCAGGGGTTAGAATTCAAACTTCATCGAGATCTTCCAGAGCAATTTTTTCAAATTCTAAAATCCTACATATCAGAGAGGCACTTCCGAGTAAAGTATGAGAATGAATACTCCCAGCTAAAACGAATAACAGCAGGAGTCCCACAAGGGAGTGTTCTTGGACCAATCCTTTATCTCCTATATACTAGAGATATACCAATTATAGAAGCAACAATGGCGACTTTTGCAGATGACACGGCAATACTTGCAACAGCAAAAAACATCAATGAATCCACTAGTAAACTTCAGAAGGCTACTAACCTGATATGTAAATGGACAGAGAAATGGCGAATTAAATTAAATGAAGCAAAATCAGTCCAAGTGAACTTTACCAATCTAAAAGTTAATCATATACCAATAATGATAAACTCTATAGTAGTACCGCATGCGAACACTGCTAAGTATCTTGGCATGACTTTAGATGCTAAACTTAGATGGAAAGAACACATAAAAAAGAAGCGAGAAGAACTAAACATAAAATTTAGAAAGATGCATTGGCTCTTAGGGAGACAATCTGAACTAGCGATCCATAACAAACTGCTGTTATACAAACAAATCCTTAAACCTGTATGGACGTACGGTAGCCAACTCTGGGGTTGTGCCAAGAGGACAAATATTAAAATCATACAAACAGTTCAAAATAAAATCCTGCGATGTATTGTTAATGCACCATGGTACATTCGAAACGACAACCTCCATCGAGATCTAAAGATCGAGCTTGTCGTGGATGAAATTAAGCATCATGCAACAAAACACCTACAACGTCTGCACCAACATGAAAATCTGGACATACGCTGTATGCTGACTACCACACCTACCAGAAGACTGCAAAGAATAAAACCATTGGACTTATCGCGACCAGGAGGTCAGTAGACTTGCTGTGGCGAAAATCCAGGGGATGAGTTACACGAAATGGGGGATAATCTTGTGATTGTGCCGACTAATTAAATACTTTATAATGCAATGTAAATTACTAAATGGGTGTAAGACTCAGTCGTAATATAAATAAAAAAAAAAAAAAAAAAAAAATAAAAAAAAAAAATAAAAAAAAAAAAGTTTTATATCTTTGTGATGGTTGTTCCAATAGAAACGCCAACAATATCAGAAAACTCAAATTGTTTTTACGAAAGCAGAGAATTTCTCTTCTCTAAATCCGTCTCTGCTACCACGTTATTCATCATGAATTCAATACTGCTTGTAGGCCTGACCACCATAATTTATAAACAGGTAGCTTTATACCACGAGTCGCATTGGAGGGTCTTTGCCTGTAAACTTTCGGAATCGCACAGTTCTAATTTTGGAAGACTATTTTTTAAATTGTGAAGTTATTGTTGGTGTTCCGATGTACAGAAAACAGCTCTGGCGTACGCTAACTGCAATGCGTTACAAGATCCTTGTACGTTGTTTTTTAATTGATTCACTTTTTAATCTTATCCTCTGGCAGCTCTTCGTCCCATGATATCCCTCTAATCCAAGATTGTTGAAATAATAGTTTTCTTGCAGTGCAGAGCAATTTTGTTTACAGTACTGTCATAGGTTCCATGTTGGCCCGGAACTCGAATTCCAAAAGATACCAAATGTTTTTTGGATTCATGTTCTTTGTTTGTGATGGTTGGTTTCGTTTCCCTTTGTTTCTTTGGAATGCCCATGTTGTTGGCATTTTACTGCGTATTCTTTGTGTCTGGGCCAGTGAGAACATCATCGACATAAAAGTCTTTCAGAAGAATTTCTGAAGCAATCGGAAAGTTTTCTGTTCATCCAAGCCAGGTTGTTTGAGGATTCTTATGGCTAAGTATGTAGTTATGTACTGTTCTTACCTTGTAACCCTTAATTTGTCTTTGGGGATCAGCTGTCCAGAGTACTCTAGGTGGAAATTTTATTGTGGTTTGGTCACCAAGATCTGCTTGTATACTAGTTCAATGTCTGTAATAAACACTTATTTGTTGCAAATAGTTGTCATATGTCCCAGCTCTTTGTAATTGTTTATGAAGCTATGGTATTCTTGTTTTAATTATGGGTTCCGTCCTAATCTCTTTTCCACCTGAAGTAATCTCGCTAACACGCGTTTCTTAGAACCTCCTATGAACATCTCGTTATTTCTCGCTATAGTGACCTCACACCTTCCGTCTTATAATATATGGTGTGTTTAAATTTAAGGTATCTCTTCTATTTCTCAGAATTTACGTAATTCTAGGTTTAGATTATTTTGCTCTACTAACGACACTTTATTTGAAGTTTGTTTTGATTGTGTCGTGAGACTCAGAAGGATCCATCTGTACTAGAATCAAATTGACAGAGGTAGGAATGTCGCAGTCTGGATCTGTGAATATCAGCTCGTTCCACGGATTGTCGTTAGAGCTTTTTAGTGGTGCAGTTAATTGTCTGTTCATTTTGGCAAGATGAAAGCTTCCCCACCTAGTTGGTGGACTTTTGTTTTTGCGGAATAATTGATGACTGTGATCTTGGATCTATCAATGCGCACTTACTTGTACCGGATATCCAATAAGACTTGTTGCTTTGATTAGAGCCTTAGCTAACAAGGTATACCCTAACGTTCGGCTTCGTCGAGCATTGGCAATGTAAGGTTGTCCTGTTGGTCTTGCATGCCATTTGGTTGGCTGGCATCACTGGTACATATTTCGGTAATTTGTTTCCGTTTATCGATTGCCGCTGGTTTGCTGGTGTGCTTCTAATTTCGTCATCAACTTCAAGTATTATTTATACAAGTTTTGAGCGGTGTGCAGTCTTTCTTCTAGATAAGGAGTTGTTTTGCGCGCTCCTCCTCGTCTTTTTAATAGTTTCTTATACAACTGATTTGAAACTATTCGCAACAAACGGAGCTATGATAAACGTTTTTGGCAAGAAACGAATTAAATTTGATCTGAATTTAAGACGCAATTTCGAATGGCAGCAATTATACAAAATTCGAATATTGTGCACACCTCGAAATAACAGATCAGCCAAGAACGAGTTCAAATTCTTAACAAAACTGGGTATTTGTCGCCTTTCTACTTGTAGCTGGGCCAGCGCCTTACATATGATCAGGAAATCTGACGAAACATATGTGCGCTATGTGGAGATTACAGAGCTAGGAATGCTCAAACAGTATCTGATCGGTACCCACTACCATATACCCATGAATGTCCGTCAATTTTAAGCAGAACAATAATATTCAGCAAAACAGATCTATACAAAGCATTCCATCAGGTATTAATTCATCCAAACAAAATTTCGAAAACCGCTATCACGACTTTATATTCGTGTCGTTTGGTTACACACATGAAGCATTTAGATGCAATATTGATCGCATCCAAAAACATCAACGAACAAAAACAACATTTACGATTAGTATTTGAGCGCCTCCGCAAAATATTGAGTTGAAAGTCAATGTCGCTAAATGTGAATTCGCTGTATCTGAAACACACTCTCCACACGTTTATGTATCGAATTTCATGGTACGAGCCGTATTACAGCAAATCGTTAATGGAAATTTCGAACCAATGGGATATTTTTCAAAAAAGATGACCGAAACGCAACCAAAATATAACAACTACGATCGGGTACTGTTTTCACTGCGCCCGACATCCTGCAAGGAAGCCGAATCTATACGATCCATAAACCTTTTGGTCTTCGCATACCAACAAAAATGGGACAAAGTTTTCCCTAGACAAATTCCTCGTTTAGGTTTCGTTGGTCAATTCACCATCAATATTCGGCACATCAGCGGTCAAGAGAATGTCACAACCGATTTGTTATCAAGAACCCAACGCGAATTTACAAAAATTTGTCAAGGTAAATTAACAACATTAATATTTAAACGGATCGAACGGATGATTTGGGCAATAGTGCAACTCAAAAAATTTGATTCGATGGACTTAACACAAACTATTGCATCCAGGCATTAAAATAGAAAACCGATCAGCCAATACAAACTGCCAGATCGCCGATTTAACCTTATAAACGTGGATCTTATTGGGCGATTACCACTCCAACATGCTTGTGGATATTGTTTAACGATCATCGATTGGTTTAGTCCCAGGTCGGAGGAGTTTCCATTGCCTGAATTAGTCGCACGAGGTGGTTCGTCGGCACTTGTTTCCCTAATTCATGCTTCTACAAATATTTATTCGGTTAAGGACATTGAATTACAAGCTTATACGTTGCAAAAGCATTCTAAGACTAAAGTTTCTAGGGGCACCCCTATTTTTAACGACCTGACGGAACTCAGTAGGATGTGGTACGGCTACGGACCTTTTTATGTCTATGCCTGGCCGTAGTGGACCGCCACCTAAACCTAACCTAACCTTGGTGCAAGAGCAACGTTTTTTTATATCGAAAATTGGCAAACCAGACTATATACTAATCAGAAAGCATTTTTTCGGCCCATCAATTCTTAGTGCGTTAGGGAGGATTGTCGGCAGATTTATTATAGGCTGGAATAATACACTCTGCATTATCGACTTTGCACCTTCGGCTGGCAACTTTCGGCTAACTTTAACAGTATCTATATCTCGCCGTATGCCAATCCTTATAATAATTCAAAATTTGTAAATAGGAGTATTGTACCCCTAATTAGTGTACCAAACATTAATTTTGAAATTTTGGAACGTCCTATATTATTTCGGTGAGACGCCACATTTTATTTACAAACTGTTACATTTTACGTAAATCACATTATTGATAAATAGCTAAATCAAACGAAATCGGTGTAATACTTGTAGCGCGAAATATGACAAATTGAAAACTACTTTTGGGTCCTATAAATAAATCTAAAACGTAATGGCAACAAAATTCTAGATAATCATCACATTTCTTGGCATAGTTGTGTTTGGTACATACATCTGTAATATAAATGAATTATCTAATCGGGCAATAAAATTCTATATTCTAAACAATATAATTTAATACACAGAGAGCTAAAAAGCAATAATATTTTGTTGGCGTCAAACCCAAAAATCATACGACAACGCATTTTGTGTGTCTGAACAAAAATACTCGTAAACATATTGTGTGGTGGTGGTGGTGTATCGCGTATGTTCTGCGATAAATTTAATTGAATCCCAAGTTTTCATCGTGACATGTGAGATGAGAGCGCGCGGCACACGAAATTACATGATACATTTAATATTTGTACAGATTGTGTTTACACGAGTACATTATGTATGTACGGATATATATAAATTTGAACTTGAAATATTTAATAAAAAAATAAAAAAGTCATTCTTTATACAGTGGCCGAGCAAAGTGTTTTTGTTATTGAATTGATTGATTACAATTAGTAGGAAGCGATGGGGTTTTTTCAACCATTATTCAAACAATATTGTTGCAGGATCACGTCAATATAATTTTAATTAAATTCAAGCCGTGTTGTGGTTAAATGGTTTCTGTCTAATTTCTGGGGTGCATCGCATTGTTTGCTTGCTTGTACGGAAAATTCACACTAGACGTAATTATTAGCGCAAGGTCAACAACAATAAAGCGCATCGAAGGACGTGTAGCGTATTTGTGGCCTTGTGCGCACAAATGCATGTTATTTAAATGCGTTTTAAATTCTAATATGATACGGACCGGAGTCGGTTGATTATAAAAAATTACATTTTACGGATTTTACATACCGCTACAGTTTAACTTATGGTTTAAATTCTTGCCAATGTCACTACACACTGTCGCGGTACAAAGGGTGATTCATTTTTCGTTACCAATAGTTTATTTTGGAAGCCATTGAGAAGCTAAACCAGTAAAGCTAAAATTAAATTTTTACAAGTTTTCAGAGCTTTAAAGCATAACGATAATTTGATTCTCTTTTGTATCCTTTTTTCAATTTATTATGAATTAATTTACTAACTTACAATATCTTATGGTATTATATTATGACACTCGCTTATTTTGCGACTTTTTAAGCGCTGCAATAGTATCGCGACAAAGTTAGCAAAAATAACTATAGAAAATTATCGAATGAATAATACCTGAATTAAGGCTGACTTACATTCAATCTTTCAGAAGGAAGACTTAAAAAGTATTATTCAATATTATCTATTTACTATAACACTCAATTTTTTAACATTTTGAAAGGAAAAAATGAAATTTTGAATATTGTGCATACATCTTTTGTGTCGCGCACTATTTCTCGTTACAACGATACTGGCAGCATTTCCAGACGCAAAGGAAGTCTGGCAGCGTGCAATACATTTTCCGACCAACTCAAGGCCATAGTTAAGGCAAAAGGAGGCCATCTCGGACAAAAGTGAATTTATGGAAAATTTTAATGTGTTTACTACCATTTTGATTTTTCATCTATAAAATTCAACCACCCTAAAATACAGTATGTATACTACGGGTCTATTCAATCCCATTTAACATATTTAATTAAAATCTGGGGTTTCTCCAGCAAGGTTCATTTGAATGACTTGCAAAATTTTCAAAAGAAAGGGTTAAAAGCGATAAAGAACTTACCGATTTTGACTCCTAGTAAAATTTTATCAATAATGAAAAAATTCTTCCACTTTAAAATAATAGCACGGTCAAGATTACCTAGAACAGTGATTCTCAAACTTTTTCATACTGCGGCCCCCGAAATCAAAAAAATTAAATCCAGGGCTCCCAAAAATGTTATTAAATAATAATGAATTTACAGCTATAAGTATTTTGGACATTCTTGTACAACGGTCTCAGATGTCATATATCCGTGTCCCGCCAATTTAAAAATATGTCGTACCAATCACATGCGATGCTATCATCCTAAAAAGAATCAAGTTTCTCAATGCGTACACAATCCAGTGGCCTAATGCCGACCCACTGGATATGCATCAGGTAGCGGCGCTTATCAAGGACATAGAAACTACATTTCAACTAAAAATCTCTAGGGATGCCCAATAGGCCTCAATGGTCGCAGTGCGCTGGGCTAGAAACACCCACCCTAATTAAAAAAAAAAAAATGTGCATTGGCCTAGCAATTACAGGTCCTGAAATATACCTTTAGAGGTTTCAAGATGGTTACGTCGTAGCAAATTTTTCTATTTTTTTTTGTTTTGACGTATAGTAAAAAAAAAAAAAACCACCAAGATTACAAAATGTATAGTGTAGGTAAACACATTTAAATATTAATGTTTCGCTGCAGACTTCACTCACATAATGTCATGTTACCTTATATAATTTAACTTGTGTGTAAAATGCCTTGTATAATGTACATTGTTAAATATCTTGTAAAGAAATAAAAAATTCAGTCTGTCACCAACCACATAAAAATACAGAAATACAGTCCACAAAGTTTTATTATTTTTTGAGTTATCCATAAGGTCCTTCGAGCCGGATAACACAATAACGGAGAATTTTAAGCTATTTTCTGGGAACATTGGATCGCAATCACCGTGAAGTGCTACAAATACGTGAGTACAATTTATTTCATTTTTGGGTGCAATAACGCGTTAATCGTTTCAAACAACCAAGTCGCTTGGACGCCATATTGTATTTAACACGCCACGTCGTTCATACTGCCTGCCATTTTTTGTGATAAATATCGAAATTAATATTGTGGTACAAAGGTGCGTTATTCATTTCAACCAACCAAGTTTATTGAACGCCATTTTATAATTAAAACATTTTGCCAATTTGCTTGTGAAAGTTGAATTAATTACTGATGATAAGGCCTCTTCTTTACAAAATGCCAACAGAAGCTCAAATTATTGAGGGGTTACAAAAGAAAGTAAGCAATTGTTTTGAGGGGTTAGCTAGATTACGGCGCTTTGTCAAGGGAATTACTGAAGTTACAACGTACGAGGAATTAATCGCCCGAATAGAATTGCTCGAAAAATTCTACGTTCAGTTCAATGATTATCAAGATTCATTGCAAAATTATAATACTTCTGTTGATGGTGAGAAATTTGAGGAAGAATACCTGTTCGTGAAAGTTGAGCTACGGAAACAAGCGGCGTCTCGTAATTTGGTTTCGAAAGAGGTAGAGGCTCAAGTTGTCTCTGCTGTCGGGCGGTTAGCAGAACATCAAAAATCACTTTTGGATACAACACTCGACAGATCATACGCGAACAATCAAGACCTACGGTTGCCACGTTTAAATATACCTAAGTTTGGTGGAAGTTATCGCGATTTTCCATCGTTCAGAGATCTATTCGAGGCTTCGGTGCATAAAAATGAAAATCTACAAACATCGCATAAATTTCATTATCTCAGAGGATTGTTAGTGGAAGAAGCCGCTGATCTAATCAAGCATATGCAGTTGACCGATGCAAACTATCCGCTCGCTTGGAAGAAACTTGTCGACAGATATGACAAGAAACGTTATATTGTGGCTGAGATGATTCAAACATTTTTGCAGCAGCCACCAATTCCATCAAAGGACGGATCGTTACGACGGTTGTGTGATAAAAGTGATGAAGTGTTACGAGGGTTGCGGGCGCTGGGAGATCAGGCTGAGAAACGAGATCCGTGGTTAATTCAGATATTGCTACCTAAATTGAATAAGGACATACAACACAGATGGGCGTTATCATCGGCCAACAATAACTTTCCAAGTATTGAAGAGTTTCTCGAATTTTTAAATATACAGTGCGATGCAATGGAAACCTGTCAGGCTGAAACCAATCAACCTAAATTTCCTAACCACTCTCAGAGCCAACAAACCGTCAGATGTCACAACGTAAACGAACACACACAAAATTGTTTGAAGTGCAATGGTGATCATCCTTTGTATAGGTGCAAGGAATTTGAAGACATCAGTCGGGATGATAGATTCCTGTTACTACGAACAAAAGGAGCATGTTTCAATTGTTTGTCCAGGTCACATATCAAAGAAAGATGTCCTTCTAGATCAACATGCAGGATATGCTTCCGTCGACATCATACACTGTTGCAAGGTGATCACGTCGAGCAACCCGCTTCATCTGTCAAAATGAATTCAGTTGCTTGTGAATCGGAGGAATTGGCTACTAAACCCACAGATGAAGTGAAAGACACAACTTGTGCCCAATTAGACATACATCATACTCGGATGGATCAAGTCGCATTACTTCCAACAGCGCAGGTTTGGATTGAGAATCAATTTGGAGAAAGGGTACTCGCAAGAATTCTACTGGATTCTGGTTCACAGGCAACTTTCATTCGAGAAAGTTTAGCTAACAGACTTAAGTTGAGGCGGTCGCAGGCACGAATGTCAGTATCCGGAATTGCAACAAGTGAAATGGTCACACAGGGTGCCGTCAATTTTCGCATATACGCAAATGAGCCAGGAAGTACTGTAAGCATGTCAATTCACGCTTACATTTTGAAACAGCTGATGACAATACCGCCGAAATCCATCATGTTCACGAACGACGATTTAAATCAACTATCAAAATTGAGTCTTGCGGACTCCGGCTATGAACAAAATCAGCCGGTTGACATCCTTATTGGGGCAGATTACTTCTTCTCCATTATAACTGAAGGTCGTAAGACATTATCAAAGGGAATGGTCGTCGTAAACACATTGTTTGGTTGGGTGTTTTCTGGAAGTAATACGAATGCTGACCGGGAGACGCTCAATAGTTTTCAGTTGAATTGTAATTTGGATAATATTTTGGAAAAATTTTGGAAATCGGAGTCCATTCATTACAAAGAAGAATACACCGATGAAGAGATATTGGCCGTCAAACACTTCAATGAAACGGTTAGAATAGCTGCTGATGGTCGATACATGGTATCATTACCGTTTAAATCGGATGCATTAGTGTCAGGAGATTGCTACGGTGTAGCCTTTAAACGATTCTTGTCGATTGAGCGGAAGTTTGTGGTAGATGAACGATTAAGGACGGAATATTCAAAATTCATACAAGAGTATAGTGCTCTGGGGCATATGGAGTTGGCTGATCAGAACGACAGATCAATAAAGGGAAGATTTAAGCAATACTATCTCCCACACCACGCAGTATTCAAAAACGATAATGGCACACAGAAAATTAGAGTACTTTTTGATGGATCTGTGAAGCCAAATGGTTCCGAAAGATCTCTCAACGATTCGTTATTGATAGGACCAACTCTCCAACCTACATTGTGGTCAACGTTGCTTAGGTTTCGAAAACATGCGGTATCGTTAGTGGCGGACATAGAGAAAATGTACCGCCAAATATGGATTCAACCCTCGGACCGCATATTTCACAAAATCATATGGCGAAATAACACCTCAAAACCGCTTCAAACTTATCAATTGAAAACGGTAAAGTATGGCACTTCATGCGCTCCATTTCTTGCCATAGCTTCATTACAGCATCTAGGTCGATCACTAGAAAATACAAACCCGAAAGTGGCACAAATCATATTGCGCGATTTCTACGTCGACGACCTAATCACGGGAGCAAATACCATTACTGAAACGATTGCACTCAAAAATGAAATAACCAACGTACTTAAAAATCGTGGCTTTAACTTGAGAAAGGTGGTCTCTTCTCACGTGGAATTAACGGAAGGTGATTGCCGAAAGATTACGCTCGACGAACAGAAAGATGTTCACAAAATTTTAGGCGTCGTTTGGAAATCATCAAACGACTCGTTTTCCTTCGACGTTTCTCTCAACGTTAATGAAACGTTGACTAAACGAAGTTTTATCTCGCAAGTGGCTCAGATATATGATCCATTTGGGTTTTTGGCACCTGTCATTATAATTGCCAAAATCTTATTTCAAAGACTTTGGGCTCTCAAGATTGAGTGGGATCAAGAAGTTCCAGTGGCAGTAGCAAAGTCGTGGGTTAAAATCAGAAATCAACTGCCTGAACTGTCCGGATTAAACTTACCTCGCTTTTTATCTGATGGACTAGAAGGGGTTACTAAATACGAAATCCATGGGTTTTCGGATGCGAGTGAGGATGCATATGCTGCCGTAGTCTACTCCCGAGTTACCAATACAAAGGGACAGGTAACAATACGTTTGCTGACTGCGAAAAGTAAGGTGGCTCCATTGAAGCAAATGTCACTCCCAAGGCTGGAGTTGTGTGGAGCGTGGCTCCTTAGCCAACTGGTTCAGCAAGTCCTTGAATCACTAAATATTGAGGACTACCACTTATTTGCTTGGACGGACTCTACCATTGTCCTGGCCTGGCTCTCAGAGATACCAAGGAAGTGGAAAACGTATATCGCCAACCGAACTTCAGCGATTTTGCAAATTATTCCATTCAGCAGTTGGCGACATGTGAAATCTGGCGACAACCCTGCCGATTTCGCAACGAGAGGGCTCTTTCCACGCGATATCATTGATACCAACCAATGGTGGAGTGGCCCCGCTTGGCTACAAGAAGATGAGTTTTGTTGGCCTTTGTCGTTTAAAGTTAACAACGAGTCAATCGTATATGCGAACCGAGAAGCAAAATCAATCAAATTGCTTTTTTCATTGAATTGTGAGGAGCATCATCCAATCAAGGAGGTAATGAAACGGGTGTCCGGTTGGGACAAAATGCTTAGAGTTATTTCATACATGTATCGGTGGTGCAAGTACAATAAATTCAAAGGTCCAATTTGTGTCAAAGAATTATCCAAGGCTGAAGTGGTCGTCATTAAACACCAACAACAAGAAGTCTTCTTTAGAGAAATTCATGCACTCGAGCAAAATTGCCCAATACCAAAGAAGTCATCTATCATTACATTGGCGCCATTCATCGACAAGGATGGTTTGATTCGTGTGGGTGGACGTATCCAACGATCTTCAGTCGGCTACAATCAGAAGCATCCAATTATAATTCCGAAGTCTTCACCAGTCGGTCGTTTGTTGATTACACAGTTTCATCGGTTCCATTTACATCCTGGGCCATCTTTGTTGACTCACCTGACAAGACAGAAGTATTGGATCATTGGTGCAAAATCAATTGCGAAGGATGTATCAAGGAAGTGCATAACGTGTGTGAAGTATAAAACCACAACTGTGAAACAACTGATGGGAAATCTTCCTCATGCTCGACTCAACCCAGGAAGGCCGTTTTCCAACGTAGCTATAGATTTTGCCGGGCCAATTAGTCTCTTATCTAAAAAGGGGCGTGGGGCTAAATTAATAAAGGGTTATGTTTGTGTTTTTATAGATACAGTAATTAAAGCCGTCCTTTTGGAAGCAGTGTCCGACATGACCACGGAAGCATTTATCATGGCATTGAAGCGTTTTGTCGGGTTACGAGGGTGTCCATCATATATTCAAACAGACAATGGGTCCAATTTTATCGGGGCATCACGACGACTTAAAGAAGTATATGACCTAATCTGTTCAAGGGAACACCAGAAGGAAGTACTTGAACACTTAACATCTTATCGAATACATTGGGAGTTTAATCCGCCAGCATCACCTCATTTCAACGGATTAGTTGAGTCAGCGGTTAAGTCGATGAAGTACCATTTATACAGAGTAACACAGGATTCTAATTTGACGTTCGAAGAGCTGTCTACGTTACTACATCAGATCGCCGGCATATTGAATTCAAGGCCATTGTGCCCGAATGATAACAGTTTAGATGGTTTTGATGTGCTTACCCCGAACCATTTTTTAACAATGGGTGGTTCAGTTGGATTGCTGGAAGCAGACTCAAGCGACAAGGTTATTCCATGTTCTAAGCGATGGAAACAAGTTCAAGCGCGGGTCAACGGGCTCTGGCGAAGATTTCACTGTGAGTATTTAAGTACTCTCCAGCACAGGCATAAATGGCAAAAAGCTAAGTCGAACTTGACTATCGGTGATTTGGTTTTGCTGAAGGAAGACGGTTTGCAGCCTGGAAGGTGGCCTCGCGGTCGCATAATTGAGACACATGAAGGCGCTGACGGAATTGTCCGAGTGGTTACAGTGCGTACAGCAACTTCAATCTTCAGAAGAAGTGTGCACAAATTGATTAAACTCCCACTGGAAGACTAAAAATTAAGCATACATTATTGAAGGCACTGCTTTAAGGCGGTGAGGATGGTTACGTCGTAGCAAATTTTTCTATTTTTTTTTGTTTTGACGTATAGTAAAAAAAAAAAAAACCACCAAGATTACAAAATGTATAGTGTAGGTAAACACATTTAAATATTAATGTTTCGCTGCAGACTTCACTCACATAATGTCATGTTACCTTATATAATTTAACTTGTGTGTAAAATGCCTTGTATAATGTACATTGTTAAATATCTTGTAAAGAAATAAAAAATTCAGTCTGTCACCAACCACATAAAAATACAGAAATACAGTCCACAAAGTTTTATTATTTTTTGAGTTATCCACAAGAACCGCAATCGGGGCACATTTGCAGATTTTGAAATTGTATGGCTCAGAATCTCCAAATTTATAGTAAGCATTGATTTATTTGTGTATTTATTGCAATTGCCACAAAAATTATAGGTCCTGAAACCAATTTTACAAAAATGAAGAACAATCTGAGCGCAATTTGCAGATTTTGATTTTTTTTGACTCAGATTCAGCTGATTATAAGGTATATAAGGTGTTAATGTACGAAAATACTGAAGCAATCTTAATGTGCATTGAAACAATTATTACAGGTCCCGAATCGAAACCCTGTTGAAGTTAGCCGAAGGTTTAGGAAAATAATAAAATATCGGCAATGCAGATAGTGGTGTTTTGACTATTTCAGCCGAATGTTACCAGCCGAAACATATATCTTAAAAAATTAAAAATTGTCAAAATAATCTAAAAAAGTGGTATTTTCAAATAGTACTATTATGGCTGCTTAGAGGCTCATTTTGGTTTGTCACTGCTTACGATAGGAATTACACGTTAAGTTTCATGAGCAGAAAGGTTATTGAAATGCCCTTTGCGATATGCAAACTGCTGCTTCAGGAGGTAGCTAGTAAGTTGACGAATGACAGATGGTTAAATGGTACCTCATGCGTAATAACTCGGCAGGTCTGGCCAAAGTTGAGCTTGGCGTTGAGCTTAGTAGGTTTTCTTAAAATTATTTTTAAAAATTTATTTTGTATTATTTGAAGTTTTTGTAAATGCACTTTTGCAGCCTTCCACCAAATAGGTGCACCATACATAATAATAGGCAACACCATAGCCCTATAAATCATGAGCTTACTTTTAAAATTCATTTTGCTTTTTCGATTTATTAACGGGTACAATAGTTTTAGAAGATTATTACATTTATTAACAGTTACGTTAATATGAGTTTTAAAAGTAAGCTTAGAGTCCAAATGGACACCACCAAGATATCGAACATTCGATTGCCAATAGAGGTTGTGACCCTTTAAAAGTATCGGCCTGCTAATAAGTTTGCGAGGCGCTACATCGCGTAAAATAAATTGCCTCACACTTTGACAGATTTAAGATAAGTTTCCATCTGTCAAGGTATGAGCTGATTATTCCCAAATATTGCTCCGAGCGAGCAATTTCAGCGTGTCCTAGTTCGTGGGATGTATAAATTGCCATATCATCAGCAAAAAGAGCGCTGTTACAAAAACTTGACTTCGGGATATCATTAACAAAAATATTAAACAGAAGCGGACTTAAGACAGACCCTTGTGGTACCCCTGCCGCGATAGATTTAATAGTAGAGCGCGAATTACATAATTGAACAAAGAATTTGCGATTCTCAAGAAAAGAAATTAGAATTTTGAGTAGATATATATGAATGCCAATAGTTTTCAATTTGTACACTAGGCCTCTAGTCCAAACCGTGTCAAAAGCATTTTTTAGATCTAATAAGACCATGCCCGTGGATAGTTGCATCTCATTTTTCATTTTTATTTCATCAACAATTCTGTGAATTTGATGAATTGTGGAATGTTGTTTACGAAACCCAAACTGCTCCGGGATAATAATACTATTATTATCAAGAATATCTTGCAAACGGTCCTTTATAATGTATTCGAAAACTTTTCCCAAGGTATTTAATAAACTTATGGGTCTATAGCTGCTTGGTAGTGACGGATCCTTACCATTCTTGCCAAAAGGCACAATTTTAGCGGTTTTCCAGTACTCTGGAAAATATGCAATTTTAAGGCAGCTGTTCAAAACATTCTTAATGAAAAGTTTGGTAGAGTTTGGTAGATATTTCAACAGAATATTAGGTATGGCATCAATTCCTGAAGCTTTTAATGGGCGCAAAGTTTTTAACAAACAATCGATTTCATGTGTTGTAACAGCCTTCACTTCCGATAAATCGACGTGAGTTTCAAGCAGTTCATTATAGGTAGCGTTTACTAAGTTCTCAAGAGAAGAACTATTGTTTAAATTTGAACAATGTGTGCTCTCGAAATGAGTGGCTAGAGCCTCAGCTTTCTCTTCATTAGAAAATATAGTACTATCATTGATTTTAAAAGAGGGGATCGGTTTGGGTCTATTGCGAAAGTATTTAGAAATTTTCCAAAATCGGTTAGAGCAGTGTTCTATCTTTCCAAGTTTATTTTGCCATTTATTATTTGCAAGATCATTTATCATATAACCAATTTTGCGATTCAATAGATTGGATAATTTTTTGAAATAAGGGTTTCTGTGCCTAATCCATTGCCGCCGACAGAAGTTCTTGTTTTTGATGGTCTGCAAGATGTCAGCAGATAACACCACTCTTTAGCTAGGGACTGCATTTTTCAATGGTATGGTTTCTAGTCTAGCTTGTGAAATAACGTTAGTCAACATTCCCACAGCTTCATCAATTTTTGCTACATTTTGAAATACGGGATAGTCATTGAAATTTGCAAAGCGAACATCTAAATAGTTCCTATAATTTATTTGCCAGTTGGAATGTATATAATCAAAGTATTTCAAAGGCTCAGCTAGCTCAATTGCGGAGCCGAATAATTCACAAATAACAGGATAACGGTCAGAATTCAACTCTTGGGCAGTGTGCACTTTTTGGATATTTGCAGAATTTGATATAAAAATATCTAAATAACTTGGGGTTCCATTGTAACTGTAGTACGTTGGTATAAGTCTGGAGCAAAAATCGAAAAGTTGTCAAAGTTCATAGAGACATTATATAGGACAAGACCATCTTTATTCGATTTTAGGCATTGCCAATATTGATGCCGACAATTTAGATCACCACCAATAATGAATGGAGTAGTATCTCGGGTAAACCGAATTAAATCATTTCAAAAATTATGATCACTAGCATTTGGGCAGTAACAACAATAAATCTTTAGAAACCCGTTCAAATATTTAAGCGCCACTTTGGTAGAACAAAATGTTTTAGGGACTTCTTAATTAGTATTGCAACTCCACCACACCGGGCATGTATTCTATCACTACGATAGATATAATAATCGCTGAAACTAAGTGTGATATTAGGTTTCAGATGAGTTTCTGTCACCAACATCACATCAATATTATAGTCTATTAAAAATGTCTCCAATTCCAATTTCTTTTCTTTGATGCTTCTCGCATTCCACGTCGATAATATAAGTTTACAGACCGTTTGGCAGACCGACATATTTCAAAGCAATTTCTGCAATGACCTTCAATTGCTCGAATTTGTTATTTTATTACAATTCTGGATCTTAGTAATTATTTCACTAAATATATTTAATAGTTCATTAGAATTAAATAAATTTGACAAATTATTAGATCGTGAGTCTACTGATCTAAAATTTACAGCATCTCGATAGTTCATTTGTGATGCTGAATTACCACATAAACTTGGAAAGTTGTCTTGATTAAATCGAATATCCTGATTATTCCTGGTTGGCTGACGAATTATTTTATTTTTAAGCGATATATTTTGCCGAATATTTAGATAGTCATTTCTAGCTGGACATTTAACATCGGTCGCAGGATGATTGCTTCCACAATTAACACAACAATATTTGGGTAGTTCATCTTTGGCTAGACAATCCATATAACTGTGTTCCAACTTCCAAGGAACAGTAACCACATTTTTTTTTCATATGACAATTGCTCGCACCATGTCCATAGAGAAAACACTTGTAACATTGCGTAGGTTTATACTGCACCCGCTTAAACACTTCCTATTTACATATAATGTGTGAAATATGGTTTATGACTTTAAGCTTATTTAGATTAACAGTTCCATGTTTAAAAGTTACTACATAAACAGCTTTTCTTCTTCTTCCGCTGGCGCTACATCCCATGAAGGGATTTGGCCGCCTCAACGATGCTCCTCCAAATAATCCGATCCGCCACAAGAGAACGCCAGACACGGTGACCGAGTGTGTATAGGTCCCTCTCAACGGCGTCCATCCATCGGGTAGGTGGTCTCCCACGAGGTCCTACTTTCGCTGGTGCCGACTCCAAGGCCTGTTTAGTGGTCCGATTTTGTGAACGTAGTACGTGCCCAAGCCATCTCAGCCTTGACGATTTTATGAATCCTATGATGTCAACTTTATCGAGATCATTTCTGATCTCGTGATTCATTCGCATTCTGTACGTGGCTCCCTCTTTAATGGGACCGAGAATTCTTCTTATCATCTTACGCTCAGTTACAGCGATTTTCTGGATGTTTTGCGCTGTTAGTGTCCAAGACTCGCAACCGAAGGTGACAACTGGTCTTATCAGCGCCTTGTATATGTCCAATTTTATTTTGCGCGATATATGAGGAGACTTGAAGATTTTGATATTGGCGTAAAATGTTCGGTAGCCTGCTGCGATCCTCGATGAAATGTCTACAGAAACGGAGTTTTGCTCAGTGATCAGTGATCCTAGGTATTTAAACTCATTCACCTTTTCATATTGAGTATCTCCTGAAATGAAGTCCCCACGAGTCTGCCTTCTCGCGGTCACCATGTATTTGGTCTTCGCTTCATTGATCTGAAGGCCTATTTGTTGGGCTGTTAATTCCAATGGGAGGAGGACCTCTTTCAGAGAGATGATGTTGCGACCGAGAATGCAGATATCGTCAGCGTATGCTAATAGCTGGGTTGATTTATAATATAGGCAGCTACGCTGTGCTATATTAAGCTGACGAACGACATACTCTAATGATAGATTGAATAGAGTTTGAGCTATTGGGTCTCCTTGCCGCACTCCAGATGTTATCTCGAAGGCATCCGAAATTTTACCTTCTATTAGCACCTTACATATTGAGCCATCCATTAAAAGCTGGCACATTGAAACCAATTTTGACGGTATGCCCAGGTAGGACAATACGTTCCATAACGTATTCCTCTTAATGCTGTCGTACGCCTATTGAAAGTCTATGAATAGACTATGTACAGGGATGTCCTTTTCATAGCATTTCTCCAGCAAAATCCTCAGCGTAAAAGTTTGATCGGTCGTTGATCTATTTGGACGAAAACCACATTGATAATCACCCAAGATCCTCTCGCTATAAGTTGATAACTTTGCTGCGACTACGTTGGCCAAAACCTTGTAGCCTGTGTTCAGCAAAGCTATACCGCGATAGTTGTTGCAGTTCAATCGATCTCCCTTTTTATGAAGTGGACATATAAGAGCCGTCTTCCACTCTACTGGGATTTCTTCTCGAGACCAAATTGTTGATATTAGCTCAAACATGCAGCAGAACAGATAATCACCGCCATATTTGAGCATTTCGTTGCAGATACCATCCTCACCAGGTGTCTTGTAATTTTTCATCTGCGATATCACGTTCCGCACTTCATCATATGATGGAGGAGGTGGTGGTGTCATCTCGACGTTAATATCGCGTTGAAGCAAGAGAGGTTGTTGCTCGGAAGGTGGTGCCTGTTTATTTAAAAGCGAGGAGAAGTAATTTCGCCACACTTCGAGGACGGTCTCAGTGTCCATTTCCAACTCACCGGATTTGTTGCGAATAGCGCTGCTACGTGGATGAAAGTCCGTAGCTAATTCTCTTATGCAACGATATCTATCTCTCAGGCTAGAATTTTGGATGTTGCGTACCTGTTGTTCATGCCATTCCCGTTTTTTCCGTCTACATATCCGATTAGCGATTCTCCTCGCAGTCATGTAGGCGTTATGGGATTGTGCGCGATCTTTTTCCCGAATAGCACCAATACAATCATCATCAATCCAGAGATTTTTGGGCCTTGACGGATTTTGGCCTATGGTGGACTTTAAGGCATCGGTTACCGCCGTTTTGATAATGTTCCACTGTTCTTGAACGGAGTCAGGAAGTGGTTTATTTTCCAAGATTTCTGATACAGTCATCCCGAAGGTGGTTCTGGTAACTTGATCGTTCAATGCCGCAGTGTTCCAACGAGTGATGCGCTGGAAGCGATGATTATATCGTCCCTCTAGTAATGAAACAGCGTATAAGAAAAATGGCAGTTTTAAAATAATTCGCATTTAAATGTTTATTGAAAAAACTTTTTGAAATAAAATCTTTTATTTTATAGAAAATTTATTTTTTTATGAAATAAAAGATTTTATTTTAAAAAGTTTTTTCAAAAAACATTCAAATTTGAATGATTTTAAAACTGCCATTTTTCTTATACGCTGTTTCATTACTAGAGGGACGATATGTGGTTGATAGACGAAATTTTAATTCAGCAACTACCAGGAAATGGTCTGAATCAATGTTAGCTCCACGTTTAGCTTTGATGTTCTTAAGGCTAGAAAAATGTCTCTTGGATAAGAGGATGTGGTCGATTTGGTTGACCGTTGTCCCGTCGTTTGATTTCCATGTGGCTTTATGAATGCGCTTATGTGGGAAGTATGTGCTGGCAACCACCAAGTTGTACAGTAAAGCTAGCTCGATGGTGCGCATCCCGTTGTTGTTTGATGTATGATGCAAGGAGTTTGGGCCGATAGTGCTTCGATATGTACTGCCAGCACTGCCAATTGGAGCATTGAAGTCGCCCAAAACAATTTTGATGTCATGTTGCGGAATTTTGCTCAGGACGGTTTCGAGCTGGTCGTAGAAAGCGTCTTTGATTTGATCAGGCTTCTCCTCGGTGGGGGCACGAATGTTCACAAATGTGATGTTAAAGTGACGTCCATGAAACCTGAGTGTACAAATCCGATTACTGACAGGTATGAAGTCAGTCACAAATTGACGGCATCGCTTGCTAATCAAGAAACCAACGCCCAATTCATGTTTATCCATGTTATTGCTATGACAGAGAGTTAGTCCGAAGCGACTATAATCGGTGATGTCATTGCCGATTAGTCTTGTTTCCTGTAGCGCTACGAGGTTGAGTTTATACGTAGATGCTTGTTCGAAGAGTTGATGGAGGCTCTCCGGGCGGTTTAGGCTGAGTATGTTCCATGTTTCAAATTTAAAATCGTTATCGTGTCCGAGGTCGTTGTTGTGAACCCAAAAATATGAGAGGCTCATGTTGAGGTTTCGTAACAAAAAAAATTTTTACAGGTTGGGCTGTTAACCCAACGCCAACTTCTGTAGAAGGACCACAGCCCTCACACTTTAGCCTACTCCTTTAACAGAGTAGTTTCTAGTGGCCGCCACGAAGAGGCAGTGTGAGCACTTGCTGAAGTTGCATGCAGTTATGGCACATGAAGCGATTCTTGTGTTTATCCCCCTGCATACAAAGCAGCCTGACCACCATAATAAGATTAGCCTTGCTAATTTTAAGAAGTTTCAATTTATTTTTTGTTACATTTTTACAAGAAGATTGAAGATTGAAATAATATTTTGTCTCTTTGTTCAAATCTATACCCATCAAAATTCATCACTGTTAAAATTTGTTATATTCTACAAATCAAATAGTTTCGAGATTTTTATAAAATAGTGATAAGCAACAAATGAACTATCGTTTAGATTGCTCGTCAAATTGATTTTGAAACTGAGCTGATTTCCAATAAAAACATTAAATTGAAATTATCAAATTGTTGTCTTCTTATCCGTTAAATAAGTTTTTTCATTTATAATTAATTTGCCAAGTATTGTGCTTTTTTATACATAACCTTGTGTCAAGCCTCCGTGGCGCAATTGGTTAGCGCGTTCGGCTGTTAACCGAAAGGTTGGTGGTTCGAGTCCACCCGGGGGCGATTTTTTTTTTCGAATCACTTAAATTTTACAACAAACAACAAATTAAATTTTTTAAATAGAAGACCATCTCTCTGGTACGAAATTAACGAATTTTAAAAGCATGTTATTCAATTAGCATTTAATTTAGAATGTTTATCTTTTCAAGTGAACGCATATCAATTCCAAAATATTCCAAATTTCCATAAACATGTAAATATTTACTAAATATAGAAATACAATCAACTTTGTGCACTGACTTATTTAAATGCATATTTTGCAATATACGGAGCGATAAACAAAAATGAGTCACATCGATAATGCGACCAAAATAAAAATGTCGAAATATTTACTCCAATAATCCAAGTAAATAGCCAAAATAATAAAAATCGCACATTACGATGATGCCCGCGCGCATTCTCATGTCGAAAAACTCATTACGGAAATATTTTTATTAAACCGCATATTTATTTACATTGAATATATTATTCAAAGGTCTATAATTGCCTTAAGTCAGTATACAATACATTTTAATTCGCGGTCATTGAAAAATTGATGTGATTGTGGGGAAATAAATTCTTATCAATTACAAAACAAAAATACTTTACTATCTTGTTTGTAATTCAATAACCTAAAAAAAAAAAAATTGTGCTGACAATAAACTATGTATAGTACGTATGTAAATATGTAGTTATGTATCACTGAAAATAAGCATGGTTCAGGTTCACCGCAGATTTGTCATTGCGACCAACATTTTTTTCGTCGTTTTATGAGTAAAATGTCGCAACAACAACCAAATTAAAGAAATTTTCTTGGAAACTGTATTTAAAAAAAAAAAACAAAAAAAATCTTGACCTCAATCAAGGTTTTTCTTTATAAGTTTTCTTTTTTTGTTTGTTTGTTGTAAATTTTATTTCAATGTCCACATTTTGTGTTAATTTATTTAAGTTAATATTATTATTGTTATGACTTTTGACTTTGACATTGAAAATAAAGAAACAAAATAAAAAACTGTTTATGTGTATTTATAATATTTAATTTGTATGTAAGCACAAAACTTTTATTGAAATAAGATAATAAATTTATTTTGTTATTTTATGAGCAGATTAAACTAAAATTGAACAGTATTTGTGTGTGTGTGTGTGTGTGTATAGTGTCACGTCTCAATTAGCATACCAATCATAATAACATCGTGTGATAGGTCAAGAAAATTTATCATCTGCCGTCATAATATTTGATCGAACAATTAGAGATAAACATTTTTATGTCGCATATTGCTATAATTTAACCGATAACTCCCTTAGAATTTCAGATTAAATATTTTTACAAGTTTATCGCAAAACATTTGATTAAGTAAAATTTGGTCATTTACCTTTGGTTTAATCTGTATACAGAGGGCATGACATTTTATATTTCTAACTGATGATGCAACTGCGTATTAAAATTGGGTCACCTTATACGCTTTATAAAATAAAAGCTGAGTTCCCTAAATTTAAAGTCCTGTTTACAGTAGCATGGCGTATTTGCAAACAAAATGTGTTTTTTTTTCCTTCCTAGTCATTATTGTTAATCACAATGAGATAAATGAGCAGTAAAAAGATTTGTCAATAATAAATTTTGTGTATAAAGCACTTTAAAATGATTAATTTGAATAATGTCAATTATGGAAACATTTCTGGTTTAAAGTTTATATTTTTTTCTTCCATGACACCCCGTTTGCCCGTAATTTGTACTCGGACTATACTTTTCAGAGGAATACAATTCGGAGAATTTGGAGGAAAAATTCTTTTCAAATTTAAATTGTTTTCAAAATTTAAATTGATTGAAAATTATCTATGGTCAGTTATCTGCTCAATCGAAAATGCCATTGTCAAAACAATTAATTGCAACGACATTATTAAATTTGCTAGTAAAACAGCAAGAATCGTTGTTTGATTCGTAATTCTAATTTAGCGTTCGTGCAAAATATTAAGGCACCGAATTTTTCATCCCTTTTTAAACCATCCATGAAGAAGTTTATAACTCCCAACTTTATAGTGCTCTTCCTTCATTGTTTCAGGTTCACATTAAAATGAATTTCAGTCGTATGGCTTTAGATGCTGAGAAATGTTTGCCGAAGCTGTCTGAAGGAGTCACATGGAGCAGGGTTTTCTGTGGCTGGGTAGATGTACTCCTCAGTGCACTGCAAATTCACAGGAAGACTGTTCTTGAAAATGTCATCAACAGTTTTTTGGTTGTCGGTTTGCCCAGACCAGGCGACCAGATGGTTACCACATTCAAAAAAATTGGTCTGACCATTGTGGTGTAGAGCCAGTGTACGATGTGGAGCTTCAGCCCCTCCTTTCGCAAAGGTATAGTTTGCAAAGTATAGCGCTACCGTAGCTTCCTTTATAAATAGTTTCATTTCTAATTACATATACATACATATTGATAAATTTTTTAAGACAACACCAATAAATGCAATAACACGACTATCGTACAATATTATAGCCATTATAAGTTTGTTTCATCAGTTATAATGGGTATCCGCCCACATGGGTAAACCATTTCGCCGACGGACCACTTCGCCCACAAATACATTGCCGACAAGAATGTTGGCCAAATGGCCGACACAACCACATCGCTGACAAGACAGATGACCACCACAACCACATTGCCGACAGGATTATTACAGTGTTTTCAGTGTTTACAGTGCTTTTACAGTGTTTTCTTCGGGAAACATAATTTTTATTTGCCAGATTACATAGCGAAACATGTTAAGAGTCATGGCATGATTATTATCGACAAACTTAGGTATCAACTACAAATGTGCAAATTAAATCCGTACACTTAAACGTCAAGCGGTGTATTCTCATCGTATAACGTCTTAATTCGCGCACCATTTGAATTTTCAAAAAAATGTATTTCAGTACTTAAAGACGTAATTTAAGTACTTAAACAAAATTAAATCTGGATGGTGAACAACTTGAACATACCGAGTTCCCAATAGAACCAAGAAATTAAGATAGTGTTGTAATGTACCTAATGCATTCAAAAAAAAAATTTTTGGCGATCATATTTCTTTGAACTCTTTCGCAGTTCGCTGTTGACGTCCTACCTTACGCAGTAAGTAACTAAATTGAGGACTTACGGCTATAGGAACGTTTTGTGAAGACCACATCAGGCGCTTTAGGCCAGCCTGTAGTACTGACATTAAAGATGGGTCGACCCATGATTTCTGCACTCTCCTCCGGGGGTCATAGTTGTGTTCATTGTCATCACCGATCCTAACCAAATGATGAAAAATCTCTTTTGAATCCCGCCCCTATAGGGATTCAAACCCGATATCTTCCGATCCAGATTATACAAGTCATTATAGGTAGTTCCGAAAACGAAAGATTAATTCCACTGGTCTCTATTCTGATGAGCAGTAAGTCCGAAATTTGTCACCAAAGAGCATTTGAAGAAATATCGGAAATATCGAATTCCAACTTTCATTATTACTGATTGTGAAAAGGCGGTCATGAATGCAGCAGCAGCTGAATTTGAAGGAGTGCTGATTAAAGGGTGTTTTCATCTTTGCCAGTCCATTGGGCAGAAAATTCTAGATATAGAAGATAGATCGAATTAAATTTTATTAGAGGTGTTGCTCATAACATAACAATTATTTTAGCTTTTATAACTAATCAATTAAAAATACATTTTTGACATTATTTGATTAATTTAAATTTGTTTGGAGTTAGAATTTAATGATTTAAAAAAAAAAATACAAAAAAAAATTTGAAAAACTACAAACATGGAACTATCTCCCCAATACGTCCACGTCGTTGGTTCCCGGTAACGCTAAGATTGGGAAATGATGAAACCGCATATATAAAAAACCGAAACAGGGGTTTTAAAATCAGGTATCTGACCTTTTTAAACCGAAGCGACCATAAGTACTATTTGCCGCATTTGGTTTTCGACCAGATTTTCTTGCCTTTTTTACAACCTGTTATTTAATTTTAAATAAGCCTTGATTGTTTGTGTCAACTTTTTTGAGGTTCTTTTTAACAAACTGTCCCACGACTTAGAGAGCTGAAATTTAGTGCTCAGATTAGTGGATCATTTTAATTTATGTATCTTATTTTTGCGACCCTCCTTCCGGTTTTCGTTATTCTCGAAACCTTCTTTTCTGCTTTTCATTTTGTCTCGGCTTTACATTACCTCAATTTTTGATTGGCACAGCAGTTTAAAAGTTTACAAATGTGTACATGACTTTTGAAAGATGAGAGGTCTTGCGTCCTCTCTCTCCTTCTGCCATGTCTTTTACTCCACAGCAGTGGTGTTGGTTTTATTTCTTTCACCTTGGGATGCTTTTTTTACCTGTTGTGTTTGTTCTCCCTTCTGAATTCTCTAAAGGTTTGAATTCCGAAGCAACTTAAAAGTTGAACATAAATTGCATCTATTGTTATTACAGTTGATGGTCCAATTTACCATATGTCATTTAATTTTTACCTTTATTCATTAGCATTATAACGAGATTTCGAGACGCATTTTGTCTGATCCGCCAAGCCACCCTTGACGGCCCACCGATTTCATTCACTTGGTTACTCCAAGTAGCATTGTTTGTCTCCAATTTTATATATTTTCATTTTGTGTTTCGTTACTTTTATTTGGTTAACAGATACATATAAGCAATTAGTTTATAACATTTTTTTGGACATCGGTTCTGGGCGACTGGCAATGCAAAGATCTACACTACTCCAAAAAATTAAAGGAACACAAATTATTTTAAATTTTTTTAGTGTTTTTGAAGAGCTGTATCTTTGTAAAATATGGTGTACAGAGATGAAAAGAAAAGCATTTTAAAGCTTCAAATCTATAGTTTTGAGATTTTTGAGCGGAAAATTTTTGTGAGATACCGTTATCACGCAATCATAAGAATGAGCGCGAAAAAAAAATTCGATTTTTTTTTGTAAGGATCCATGGGCTCGGGAATTTTTTTTAAGTTAAACCAATGAATAGGTCGGTTAGCCTGTTAATTAGGCGTAAATCTAATTTCTTTCTGGTCGCTCTATGTCAACTGTTTGCTGAGATATCTGACTTTGAATCAAAAAAGATCCTTTCGTCTTTGATCCTTGATATCTCAGCAACCAGTTATTGCACAGTAAATTTTAGAACAGCCTTTTAAACTTGAGTAAATTTCCTACAATTTCCTTTAATGATTAGTTGAGAACAAATTTTTTTTCACTCTCAATACTGATTTGAAAAAAGTACCAAAAATCGACTTTTTAGGTTGGCCGTCAACAAATCTACCGTTACTTTACAAATATTGATGAAAAGACTAATATTGCCAGGTCATTTTACAGTTTAATTAAAATTAAAATAAAGAAAATTAAATAAAGTTCTGAAATATGGCCAATTAGGAAGGAACTTGGCCGTTTCATATCTGATTTTGATGAAATTCAGCATGTATAATGAAAATTGGGTTTTAAAATTATGTTTAGATGAAGTTCTGGAATAAGCCGTATTAGGATGGAATTTGGCCATTTTTTATCCGATTTTAATCAAATGCAGCATGTACTATAGAAATTGAACTCTAAAATTTTTTTTGGTTAAATTTATATGGTTAAGTTTGAAGGCGCTTGCCTATTTGTTAAACGAATAAATGAAATTTTACATATGCGTTAAAAGTGAAATACTAAAATGGTTATTCGATGTATTTAATGATTTGTTTTATAAATTATTTTAGAATCTCATTTTCATCGTACATGCTAAATTTCATCAAAATTGGATAAAAAATGGCCAAGTTCATTGAATAAATTGGCAGACCGTTTTCCAGTTTGTTGTTTTTGTTGAGGAGCAGCATGCAAATTCGCATTCACATGGCGTCGGTCAAATCTGGTGATCATCATTTGCAGAATTTCCATCATTTTGGTGATTTTGGCCTGGATAGTCCAGGGAGTATTCTACTGGATGTTCGTTCGATCGCAGTGAACTATGGAAACACATGGGACAACAAGATGCCTGTAACACAAACATAAACAACAAGTTTTGGATGGCAAAGTATTGAGCCGATGATGTCGTATCAACTGTTCGACTGGCAGTCTTATTCGATGGAAATTTAAGTGCAGAATTCGATTGAATTACAAGTGCAGAGTTCGATTGGATTTCGCAGGTGCGGAAGTCGATGAAAATTTATGCTTGGGAATCAATTGAACTGCATCCGACAAAGCCAAACGACACAACGAATTCGATGCCACTGTAGTACTCGATGTAATCGCTCTCCAAGGCGATGATGTTGCCGTTGATTCTGGTTGACTGGTATTGTTTACATCATCAACCACGTTTAGCAACAGTGCTATGTGTTCCGGATCGCCATGTAACAAAAATAAAAGAATGTTGAATAATTAATATAAGACATAAATTTACCTGATCATCATTCAGCTGTCAAATATTTTATTGTTTATTTTTATTTGACCTTCAATTTAGATAATTTAATATAGTTACCCCTCGATAGATAATTTCCCGAACAAACAAATGGTATAATTTACGCAGATGTGATTGCCATCTATTATACAAAATCACTATACGAAAATGAAGTTCGGAAGCGACTCTGACTATTTTATGACTGAATGATGATCGGCAAAAATTAGAAAATTAAGAATTTTGTAACTCATTCAGAATTTAGTCTTTGGATTGTAAGTAATAAATAAAGGGAAATAAAATTATTAAATTGAAACAAAATTGTTGGAAAAACTAAGAAAAGTGGTTAACTTTTTAACCGGCGCATCGCTATCTATTGGCCGAGACCCAGCCAGCTTCACCTAAAGCGATGCCGCGTCGTCTTTCACGGCCTCCGAAAGATCAAAAGATTGATGTTGTTGTGATATTTGATTTTGTTTGTCCGCCCTTTCAACACACTTTGGCCTCGTTGCTGGATGCCGAGCAAAGCATTGAAAACTCGAGCGAAATCTTCCCAGCTCGCCAAATGGCCATGAATGATCGTTTTGTTGGTGACCACGCATGGTGCTGATGCCACTCGACAACACCAACTGATCCAACAAATCCGTTTCGATTTGCGTGAACCGCTTAGATCGTGGCTGTTTTGATGGCACAATCAACAAATTGGCCTTTTCCCCCCCATTCACCCCATTCGTCATTGCTTGCCTTTCGTCACTTCGTTGATTTTATTGCTGTTGCGGTGCACAAAAGTTTTATTTTTCACTGAGACAAACAAAAAACGTACAAAAGAATAAATAAATTCATAGAAAACAATGTGTACTATTTGGTGTGTGCGAGCCATGAAGTGGAATTGCGGCTGAAATTTATTTAGCACAATGCGCTGTGCTGCGTCGCCCAAAAGTCACAATTTCACTGTTTCACATGATACACGCCAGACCCTGTTAAAGATAGCCAAAAATTTCAAACCGAAAGTAAAAAGTCGATACTGCAGATTACGTTATTAACGTTCCAGCCGAAAATAAAAAATATTGTGGTTATCAGCCGAAAGTAAATAGGACACATGGATGGGCGATTGGAAAACTCCAAAATGCGATACCTATCGGAAACAATGTAAACCCTACGCTATGGATGAAATAAAATTTCTCTCAATATAAAACATATGGAGAGTGAAATTATCGGAATTAAATTAAACCCTATATTGAAAAATCAGAAGAATTCACAGAATTGGAATAAAATCAATCTCTAGAGTGTATATGTGAAGTTGAATCGTTTTTATTAAATGTTTCAATAGCTATCACAGGAAAGAAATTAAGTTCAAGTTTGCCGTAGGAAATCTCGGAAAATTCGATTTACAAAATTCATTAGAAAATTTGTAATAGTTTAGTCTAGCTCGCGTAGGTCCGTCCATTGCACACTTTAGCTAATAACCTCGCTCACACATACTTTGATGTTTTTGTGTAAGGTTACATTGTGTCTCAAAATAAAATATTTAAAAAAGGACTGTTGACGTTTTGTTTCTTTTTCTTATTTTTAATTAAAACTCGTGTGCATATACATATAATATAATCTTAATTTTATTAACTAAATATTATAAATATAATTCAAGAATTTTAGGATTACATAATTATAAAATCGAAGTTACCTCCCTTCATATACAGAAGTGCAAAATCATATTTGCTATATATGTAGGTACATCTTACATCAACTGTCTATACAACAGCTCGAAAAATTAATTGAAACCGTTCGGCGAAATTTGGGCCAAAATTGCTCTTGAATGTCAATTAGATAGTGGTAAGTAACTTGCAACAGTGAAATTTACACCTTTTACGAATATGTAATTCCTAATATGTACTTCAGCTATAAATTTTAATTAATTTAATATTTTGTAGCTTCTACAGTGAAAAGAGAGTGAAAGAACTTCGAGATTCTCATAGAGAATATATAAAAAGAAAAAAAACAAAAAGCGGCCAAGAAGGGGCATTAATCAAAAAATGGAAATGTCACGATGTAATGTCGTTTTTAGGGGACTTCATGGTAAAAAGGGAAACCCAAACAAACATTACAGAAATTCAAAATTATGGAGGTACAGTCGAACCAAATGAAGAAATTAATGAAAGTTGTCAGTAAAGCACCCACAAAAAAAAAGAAAAAGTTTTGTTTAAATCGCTTTATAATTTTTTTTTATCAATGTACGAGACAGCCGTTTTATTTACGCCTAATTTACAAAGGCAAGCTAAATGAAGAGTATTTGACTGCGAAGAACAAGCAGAGTACCTTCAACGTTTGTCACCACAGTATAGTACAATTTGTTCAACTCCAGATTTACCAATTACTCCAAGGTCGACTCCGAGATCAACTCCAGTACCAACCATTGAAGATAATTATTACACAACTGATCCTCAAAGTAAGAAATGTATAAATCTTTCTTTTCGACAAGTAGATATTAATGCTTTTATTTTCTACAGCAGCTTTCAAAATGGTTTCAATAATGCCAAATACTACAACAATCGAGGAAGATACTTCCTGCTCGTATCAAAATTATACAACACCGGACGTATAGTCTTCAAGATCTACTCCCGTGCTAACCTCTGAAGAAAATTATTCCAAAAATGCCTCCCAACGTAAGAAATTTATTAATCTTTCTTTTCGACCAGTATACTTAGGTTAATATTTTTTATGTTATACAGACGTTTTTAAGTTTATTTAAATGCCAAATTCCGCAAGAATGAAGGATGATAATTCCTTCTCGTACCAAAATTATTCAATGCTGGATGAAGATATTTCAAGATCCACTCGTGTAGCCAGCATTAAAGATTTCACAAATGGTCTTCAACATAAGAATATTCAAAATCTCCCTTTGCATTTAGTGAGGAAATCGATGCCAAATTCAAGCACTAGCAGATCAGCTCCCGTGCCAAGCGTTGAAAATAGATATACCACTAGTGATTCTCAAGGTAAGAAAATTATAAATATTTTGTTTAGTAACTACCTAGTACTATAATAAATATTTTTATTTTCTATAAAAGTTTTTAAATTACTTTCAAGACCAAAAATTTCTACGATTAAGGATGATAATTCCTGCCCGTATCGACTTTTCACTTTCGGTTAACTTTAATAGTATGCACGCCACACAAATAACAAGAAAAAGAGGCAAAACCAGTCGAAATGTTTCTACCTTACCTTACACGAATGACGCATAATTAATTATGGAAGGTGAAATAACAAATGGCTGTCAAATGGTTGTTAGATCGAGCAAATCTGGCATTTCATGGCCGTTTACCTGGTTTAGAAAATAAACCATTAGCGAAATCGACCAAAATAAACAGATTTAAACCAGAAATAAAGTAGTGAACAATATGTATATGGTTTAAAATTTTATGGTTTGAAATCGGGTGGTTTATTTTTTTAGTTTAAAAGCGTTCAAATTCAAACCACGTTTTTTAACCGATTGAATAATATGATCGTAAGTGAGCAATTGAATATACAGATTTCTAAAACACTAAATTTTAAAGAACAACAATTTAGAGTCAAATTGCGACTTAATAAATCAAAATAAACAAAATGTAAATTATAAAGTTCAAATTTCAGTGTTCCCGAACAAATTCTACGTCCCTGCGGCCACCAACCAAAAAAACAAATTATATCATACCGAACGTGAATAATATTGATGTAACCTTGATTTTATCATATATCACCTAAAAAATTATAACAAAAAAAAAAAAAAAATAAAAGCAGCAACAAATGTGTATTTATGTACGACGTATTTACGTCGAATTACGACAACGAACCAAGCAAGCATATGCCCCAACCCAACCAGATTTGAACATAAACTAATCGATATATGTTTACATACATCCAATTCCATAATTTTGCGCGTCAATATTCGCTAATGTAATAAACACAGTGTTCTGACAGCAATTGACATATAGCACGCAAAAAATTCTAATACCATAATTCTCAGAGCTCAAGACAGAAAATATTGATTTACGGTAATTTCGGGGTATGCGTCTGTCTTACTGTTTGCGCCCGGTGAGTGGAAATGTAATAGACGTTGTTTTTTTACTATTTTAAGAATATTACCTTGAATTTATTAATTTTGTTTGTTTTCTTTTTTTTTTTGAAGAAATGAAAATTACAAAAATGATGTCACTTCTACATGAAATTATCTAATAACATTTAATAATTTATATACGCGAGTATATATAAAATAATTTTGGCAATGTCATGGGGTCGTTGCGTTAATAAAAATAATAAAAAAAAATAAATTTTTTTTTGGTATAAAGCGCTCGCGCTATCAGGTATATATGGATGATGATTGAATTTTTGTCGCGTCCTTCAGAACAATTTAGTTTTTTATTTGTTTTGTTTCATTTTATTTAAACATTCATGGGTCATAGACCATTTTGTTTCTATGTACGTATAGTACATGACGCGTTTGCAATTTATTAGAGGATTTTGACAATTTGAAATACTTTCTCGTCCGACTAAGTATCATCCCATCAATCTTGCACACCAAAATTCAATTTCACTATTGTTAAGTCACGAACGATCATTATTGATTTTTGTTTCACAATAAAATCGCATCCCATTGATATTTTTGAACTTTTGACTTAGAAATAACAAAAAATTTTCACTTTTTAATGTTTTCGTTATTTTTCTCGAGATGATCGAAAGACGAAAGCAAAACTATCATCAATATTATATCGAAGTACATACATATGTATGTATGTATGTATGTAGAGAGGAAGAAATTAGAAATTTGCCGATTTTTAAACTTTTAATTATGATTTGAAAATTTTTATTTGAAGGAGAAAGTAAATAGTAAAATATCAGCAAAATCATGTTGTAAAATTGTGTATAACCATTAACTAGCATAAAGCTTGACTTATTGATCGATTTATCATGTTATTTAGTTATATAGAGAGATACACGAGTTTCAATGTCGCCATATATCGTTGTGCGGCAAAAAAGTCCTTATACGCCCAATTTGAAGACAACAAAATTTATTTGTCACTCGATTGTATAGTAAATACAACATTGCTATGATCAATGATATACTACCTATTATACGATATGTGATTGTATAACAAAACATATTAATTGAAGGATATTAATGTACAATAATGATTTTTGTTAATTAATTTCGATTTAATTGTTTTTTAGTTTTAATTTTTGCAAGCAACAACGGAAACCAACTATAGTTAATTGCAAATCAATAGGTTACTATTATACTATGTATATTAAGCAAAAACTGGTGGCCAATTTAAATTTGTAATTAACCGGTCGCAAAAGACAATATTTGTTTATTTGAGCATCAGATTTTGCAAAATATGCAACTTAAACCTTCGCATTAAACTTCAAATGCTAAATTTTTTAACTATTACGTGTGATCTTTTGTTTCCTTATGAAAATCTTATCTCGCAATTTGATAATTGTTTAAACACTAAATGTTTTTTTTTTATTACTCAAGTTGAAGGTAACAATTTATTTAAAATATGAGGTAACTCACCGTATGAAATCACCTAATTTTGTTCAAACTATAAAACACAACAACAATTTATTTAGAAATTCAATAAACCAAGCTCAAGACAGTATATTTGAAAACAGAACTGTTTCAGGTAATTTATTTCCCAATAAAGCATCCACAATTATAGAAACAAAAATTTTGACAATTTTAGGACAAAATGCATACATATGACAAATGCTCAATCATCAAACATTCTTTGATGTTGCTTGTTTTCAACCACCGCAAAAGAGCAAACAGTGAAAATAACGCCAGCATATTAACTGATAGGGTATAGAACGCTCTATCTCAAACCATCCACAAACACTTAAATTTTACGGTTAGTAAAAAAACTCTCAATAAATCTTATCAAAGAGGCTTACGAAATCCGAACAGACGACCAATTTGACCTTGTTAAAGTTAGCCGACAGTTTTCAGCTAAAAGTTACAAAATGTCGGTAATGCAGATATTATCTTGCCTTTTTCTCAGCCGAAAGTTACCAACCGACATATTTCAGCCGAAACATATTTCATATAAAATGAAAACTTGACAAAACAACCTATAAACTGGAATTTACGCATATAGTGAATTTATGGCCGAATACAGGCTCATTTGGTTGTCACTGTTTGCGATGGTAATTATAAGTTAACTTTCATGAGAGGATCATAAAATAAAATTTAAAAATTTGTATAAATTCAACCCTTCAAGTGTCATGTCTGAAAAGTGGTTCAATAAAAGTGTCTAGCCAAAAGTTATCTCCAGAAAAATTATCAGGTCAAGTTTCATGTGGGGAACCCGGGAAAATTCGTTTGAATGAAAGGCCCATATAAAATTTAAAAATTTGTATAATTTCAGCCTTTAAAGTGTCATGTCTGGAAATATTTCAACTAGTGTGCCTGGCCAACAGTTATCCCTATAGTAAATTCCCCCCTTTTCCAAAATAATTTTAAAGAATTTTTTTAAATTTTTTCCAGAAACATATTCTCTCTGGCTCTTTTCCAGAATATATTACTAGAAATGCGCAAAGACGTTGTGCTCTGACATCACCTTTTCTGAGAATCTGTTTTTGGGGTGGCTCGAGCATTTCCACTGACGTAAAAGTCAAAGCGTAATTAATCCATTGTTATCAAAAAAATGTACATACGTACGTTGAATTAAAATAACAAAAAATGATAAATTCTGAAAAGGGCGAGGGGGGGGGGGGGGATCAATTTTATATTTAACTGCTATCCACATGCTTTTTTCTAGTTACATAATAAAAATATATGGAAAATATTCTGGAAAAAGGAGATATCTTCTGGAAATAGAGGGAGGGGCTTTCTTTAAAAAGATTTTGGAAAAAGGAAATTTACTGCTCCTTTTAGTATTATATTATGGAAAAGAGCCGAGACATATTCTGGAAAAATATTGAGAGAAGTTATTTAAAACTATTTTGGAAAGGGGAGGAATTTTCTGCTCTTTCTAGTATTATATTCTGGAAATAAACGAAGAAAAATTGAGAACAATTTTTGGAATATTTTTCATATTTGACTTGTCTTGATAATTTTTCCGCGAGTATTTAACTGTTGGCTATGCACCCTAACTAAACTACTTTCCAGACATGACACTTTAAAGGTTGAATTTATACAAATTTTTGAATTTTCTATTTGGCTTCTCTGATGAAACTTATAGTATAATTTCTAAGGTATGCAGTGACAAACCAAAATGGGCCTATATTCAGCCGTAAAATCACTTCATGAAAATACCAGTTTGTTGTTTTGTTAATTTTTCATTTTATTTAAAATACGTTTCGGGTGAAATATGTCGGCTAGTAACTTTCGGGTGAACACTTTCGGCTAACTTTAATACTATCCAATTTGTTATTTTCCAATTAGTCTTTGTATAGCCTTTATATCAACTAAAATAGACGAGAGACGACAACATTTACTTATACATATCTAATGGGAGAGAGACAAAATCCCGAAGATTTAAAAAAATCCCGAGGGTACAAAATCCCGAGGATGCACAATCCCGACAGTACAAAATCCGTATCGCATAAAATCCTGAAAGCCTAAGCAAATTTAAAAATGTAATTAAAGAAAGAATTTTAAAATTCAGAAAAATTGTAAAGTTAAAAGCCCCGAAAAAATCTTCTAATTACCAGAAAAGAAATCCAGAAAAAATATTTTGTATAAAATACATGAAAAAAATAAAATTAATTTTACAGGCATTTTTAGACCATTGTCACAACTTGAAACACGCGTGGTACAACTATCAGCAGAAGCGATACGAACGATACAATTCCTTTCATCTGTGTTTGCAAGGTTGACGAAGCATGTTTCAATTACACAAATTTTCAAAACGCTCCAATACATTCATCGGTTCTACACTAACTCCACGAATTAAGCTAACCACAACGCAACTTAAAATATTTATGGTAGAACTATTAGAAGAAGCGATACGAGTGATATAATTCTTTTGATCAGTGTTTTAGACACTGGTTTATGAAGCAATTTCCATTATTATAAATATTTAATAATAAGAACTCTAGGCATTTTATACATTTTTGTTTTAAGTTAACCCGCACTTTGATAATTTATTTCTGGATTTTTAGTTTCTGTTTTTTTTTCTAGATAAGGTGGAGCCAACCCATCTAGTTGTTGCACAGCTGGTGCAATTTTCCCTCGATTTAAAGCACACCCAAAAATCGATCATCGAAAATGGTGGTGATTATAATAACATGTCACTCAAACAATATTTGTTATAATATACTTTTATATTTTATTATGTATTAAATATTTAAATTAAAACTTTACTAGATGTAATTATCACGAGTGGCGAGCAACGACTAACTTGATCTTAAAAATCAACATTCTCGCTGGTAACCAATTAGTATACATTTACTCTACATGTATTGTTTGGTACCAAGAGAGTTAGAGATGACCGATTACATACAATTATATGTAAATTATTAACATTAATTTACACTCGGTCAACCAAGTTTAATTTTCTCGTTCCATTACAATCGATATTCCAATTACTTTATTTAGTATGAGTGTCAGCGCAATCTCTTTCTTTCTCATACTGCTAACTTCATGTTGTATTTTAATGCAGCAGAGTGGTTTCATGTACGCTCGTTCAAAGTTAACATTAGGAAAAATAATATACATAAAGTTTTCCGAAACAGGGCAGAGTAAGCGAAAGTAGTATAATGGTAAGTACATTTGCCGCTAGTTGTCACTATTAAAGTAGAACAAAGGTATTCACGTTTTCCAAAAGATGGCAGCACTAATCGACACCAGTGGTAAAATCTTAGCTCATTTATCACTACGTATCATACCTTTTTTCAAATTTTACTACGATTAATGATAATTTATTAAATCGTAAAAACACTCACATAGTCAATAAAAAATAAGCGCTTCTATAAATTAAGTTGGCAGCATTGTTATCAAAAAATTATCAGTAGTGATGACATCTAGCTTGTTTTCTATTATATGTGTTAGTAGTGACAACTAGTGGCATCTATGGAAGGTCATTTTTCTAACAGACGGCACCGTAAGCGATAGTAGTATTTTCTTGACAGTTTTACATAATCTATTACGTCTTTGGAAAAAAAAAAAAAAAAAATGTTTTATATCGACGAATGTCGCTCTGAAATTTCTTTTTTAATTCCTCTCTACTACGCATTTCTTAAAATAGAAAGGTGATTCCCGATTATAATTAACCAGTGTTTAAATTCAAATTTCGTTCCTTTATTTATTCTCTTTTTGCGAAAGAAGAGAAAAAATATTTTGTTTTGTTTCTTTCCCCGGGAACGAAATCGAAAAAAGTGAAATATCTCTCCTCATATAAAACATAAAAGATAGGAGAGGAGAGATATTTTATTTTGTTGGATTTCGTTCCGGAGGAAAGAAACAAAACAAAATATTTTTTCTCTTCTTTCGCAAAAAGAGAATAAATAAAGGAACGAAATTTGAATTTAAACACTGTAATTAACTTACTTAAATTGTTGTTAAAATATAATTAGTAGTGTTTTATTGGTATTCAACTCTAAAAATGGACAATACAGTTAATTTACTATAAACGACCAATGGAAACAAACAAATTTAAATAAACGGCTACATTTATGTTAAAAAATCGTGAAAATAAATCAACAATTAACTGGGAGTGTGAAAAGAGAAAAGACAACGGTTCAGGACGGGTAACCACAACGATCTGTAATATAATAAAAACAGTGCCGACACCCCACAACATGATCCAGTTGCTTCAGCTTCAAAAGTACTTTAAAGCAATGAATTCCTAAAAAAAACGCAAAAGAAAGTGATAAAGTTGTAAAATTATACTTACCGTTATTTTACAGTATTACGAGAAGTTGATGGAGAGCAATTTTTAATAGATTTTAAGATAATAGATAATGATGTAATAATAATTTTAGGTATACTATCAAATGTTCGACATTTATCTAATTCTAAAATCTAACTAATGGATGGAACATTTAAAGTGGTACCTACTTTATTCATACTGTTGAAATATTCATAAAATGTTACATATCTAGTAATTATAAACTAATCATAATTAGTAATGTAGCATAATATGTAGTTATATTTTTTATTAAGAGGCAGCACTGTCGCGGTGATAATTTTTTATTTCTTTCACTGCGACGAGTGTCAGCTGTTTCCATTGTTGTAACAATTTTCTGGGTTTGATCTTCTGTTTTAATCTCTTCGGCAGGTTCGGCAATTATATCTTCAGAATATTCGTAGGTGTATTTTTGTTTTACTGGGCTTTCAAAAATTATATCCCTTGAAACAAATATTTTCTCTTTTACTAAATTCCAAAGTCTATAAGAATTGAATGCATAACCTAGATGAATATACATTTCTTACTCCGATCATTAAGCTTTCATTATAATGTTCTTGAACTTTGGCGTATGCTACTGATCCAAATATTTGTAGTCTAGATAAATCAGGTTATAGCTTGTTAAACCATACTTGAGCAGGAGTTTTATCTATGGTTGATGTAGGACTTCTATTAAGTAAGTATGTTGCTGTACGATCTGCATCTCCCCACATCTTCTTTTCCAAATTCGAATCATAAAGAAGAGCCCTTGATATTTCTAGAAAAGTCCTATTGAGTCTCTCTGCTTTGCTGTTAAGCTGTGGCGTGTTCGGCGTAATGTAATCAAGAACAATCTCTCTTTGACTGCACCAACCCTTGATGAAACCCATCCTGAGTCATATTTGAGTTTCAACACTTTTAAGTTCCATTTTGCTTTGACTTCTGCTATGTACGTAATTTTTCACTGTGTTGGCCGTTCGCTTTTATTATTTAATAAATATAGAGCATCGTGAAGTGCGTATAATCATCTAAAAGAGTGATAACCTATTTCTTGTCATCCCAAGTTGAAGGTGCAATTGGGCCACCGAGATCAGTGTGAACCAATTCTAGCGGTCAGACTACGAAAACATCATCATTTTCGTTCATATCACATTTTATTCCGCTTGACGTTGTAATTGTCCTTTTTAAATTTTGAAGACTTAAATGGCCTAACTTCTTGTGCCATACGTCAGCAATATATTTATCAGCAACTAAAGCTTCTTCTTCGGAATTATTTGATTTAAGTTTTACTTCATACAGGCCGGTTTCATTTTTGTCACCCTTTATTACTGTTGTATTATTTATTTTTATGGCTACTGAGTCTTTCATGAAGCTAACATCTCCTCCATTTGATGTTATTGCATTAACACTGAGCAATTTTTTACATAATTCCGGAACGTAAAGAACTTTGTTTAATGTATCTTTATCCGTTTCAATTCTTCCGATGGCTTCGGCATACATAGACTCCGGTTTCGATTCACCATGTGAGATGAGGATCTTGCAAATGCAAATTTTTTCTCAATCGTCCATTGTCTTGGCGTTTGTTGATTTTTACGAAAGTAACAATCCTTACATGAAATGCTTTGAATTCTCGAGTTATTTTTATTAGGACAGAATCGAGCAATATGGTTTCTTTTACATATGAAACATTTCTTCTCTAATTATATTTATGTTTATTGAGCTAATATTTAAATAATTTTAACAAATTTTTTATTGGTTTTGAGCTCTTTATTTACAAAATATTTTATAGCTTTAGCTTTCGAATCCAATTCGGATTCATTCTCAAAAGCAAATGAATTGTTTTTTCCAAAAAATTGTTTCCTCTATATAATAAAAAATTATGGCAATCACAAATTCTTTTTGAAAACCGACTTTTCATGGAAACGCACCGCTATATAATTTTTCGAAAAAAAAAATTGTATACTAAAGCGTTTTCACGTAAAAAAGGTTGTACATTTGAATAAAAATAAATTTGATGAGACAAAACCAAATTAGATGAACAAATCATATGAGTTACCGATATATGCGTAATCTTCTACAATGTTTATTGAATTTGCACTTGATTTAATGTGTAACATTTCCAAAATCGATCTTTTTCTAAAATTGTTTTGTTTATAAATATAATTACAAAAATCTCCTGGTTGAAAAATGGGGACAACAAATGGAAATCAAATTCAAAACTTTTTCCGGTTTATAAACGACGAATATGGCATTCGCACAAAAAACAACATGAGATCCGTAATGAATGAACAATATCATCTGGCCAAACTAATAAACAAACAGCATTTTTTACTGAAATGCAGAAAAGAAAAAGTTTTCTCAAAATGTAGAAAATTAAAAAATTCCTTCGGCATAAACAAGGACGTTTTCCAACGATTAGAAAACACTTTTATTTTTGGAGTCATGAATGAAGAAATTTCGGCCACCATCAGAAACATTAAAACCAAAAAAATCAATCTAAATTTACTAAACCAGCTTCTTCAAGAGGATTTACCAAACAACATTTACGAAGAATTTTTTCAACAAGCAGAATCAACATACGTCTATCATTTTAATCAGATTAAGGTAAGACAAAAAGCAAAATTTGATCAAATTATAAGAGAGAGTTTAAACGATACAACAAACGGTTTAGTTTTAAATTATGAAAAATGGTTAGTTAATATTACCAATATCGATCTTCCTTTTCATGTGAAATTCATTTTAAGTTTAGGGAATAAATTTTGTCCGCCAATAGTTGGTACCGCAATACCATTTTTCAAAATTATATCAGATGTTGAAAGTGCAATTTTTAATTTGAATGACAATGATCGAGTAAACATTCGGAACAATTTTATAAATATTATAACAAATTACAAAAACAGTACGAATACAAGAAATTTAACACCTCTAGAAAAAAGAATTGTTTCATACTTAAAACAAACAAAGACATTTTTAAAAGACAACCCAGATATTTTAGTCACAAGGGCAGACAAGGGTAATACAACGGTGTTAACTTTACGAACGGACTACAGTGAAAAAATGTACAACCTACTAAATGACAACTCTACTTACATACAGATTTTTAAGGACAACTCGACACCAATACAGACAAAAATTAATACTTTAGTAAGGGACTGGGAGAAATCAGGCAACATAAATTTAATTACAAAGAAAAACTTAACAAGTTACACACCAGTGATCCCAAAATTATATGGCTTACCCAAAATTCACAAACCAAACATACCATTCAGACCAATTGTAAGTTCCATAGACAGTCCAACATACTCTTTATCATCATATTTAGGCAATATTCTAAAACCTAGTGTCGGGAAAACCAATTCTTTCATTCAAAATTCTGAAGATTTCAAAAATAAAATCAGTAATGTAACCATCCCTCCAAATTTTCTGTTAATATCTTTAGATGTCACTTCTTTATTTACTAATGTCGATAGCCAAATTATAAAAAATATTATTAGTCAAAATTGGAGAAATATTAAAAGAAATTCTAAATCAAAATTAACAAAAATACAATTTTTTACTGCTTTGGATATCGTTTTAAATAATTCAGAATTTTCTTTTGATAACAAAATTTACAAACAAATTTTTGGCTCACCTATGGGTTCACCAATAAGTCCCATTATTGCAAATTTACTAATGGAAAATTTAGAAATTTCAGTTTTAAATTCTTTAGACTTTCAACCTTTGTTCTATTATAGATATGTCGATGATATAATTACAGCGATACCAATAAACAAAGTTGATTCATTTTTAGAAGCTTTTAATTCAAAAAACAACAGAATTAAATTTACTTTAGAAAGAGAAACAAATAACGAAATTTCATTTTTGGACATTCTGTTGATTCGTGAACCAAACGGCAAAATTTCCTGTGATTGGTACCACAAAGATACTTGGTCTGGCAGATATCTAAATTTTCACTCTTGGCTTCCCACATCTTACAAAATTAACACCATTAAAATTTTAACCCAAAAAATTCTTAAACTTTCCGATACTAAATTTCACAATAAAAATCTTAAAATTTTGAAAGATACATTATTTCGCAATCAATATCCTGAAAAATTAATAAATAACATAATTTGGAAACAAAGATATTTTCATATAAATCCGGTTTCCCGACCAGAAAATGATATAACAAATTATTTGGCCATTCCTTATGTAAAAAATCTTTACGAAAAAATTAAAAATCTTTTCAAAAATTATAATTTCAAAATTATTGGACGGGCAGCCACAAGTTTAAACAACGAATTGTTTTCTAAAATTAAAGATAGCATACCTTTAAAGAAACAATCAAATGTGGTGTACCAGGTCCACTGTAGTTGCAACGCTACTTATACAGGACAGACTAAACAATTTTTGGAAAGAAGGTTTTACCAACACAGAAGAGACGTCAATAAAGATCAAAATTCAAACATTAGTGCACTCTCACGACATTTGAAAGATACAAACCACCAAATTAGTTTAGATAATATCAAAATTCTCGATAAACAAAACAATTTTAGAAAAAGATCGATTTTGGAAATGTTACACATTAAATCAAGTGCAAATTCAATAAACATTGTAGAAGATTACGCATATATCGGTAACTCATATGATTTGTTCATCTAATTTGGTTTTGTCTCATCAAATTTATTTTTATTCAAATGTACAACCTTTTTTACGTGAAAACGCTTTAGTATACAATTTTTTTTTTCGAAAAATTATATAGCGGTGCGTTTCCATGAAAAGTCGGTTTTCAAAAAGAATTTGTGATTGCCATAATTTTTTATTATATAGAGGAAACAATTTTTTGGAAAAAACAATTCATTTGCTTTTGAGAATGAATCCGAATTGGATTCGAAAGCTAAAGCTATAAAATATTTTGTAAATAAAGAGCTCAAAACCAATAAAAAATTTGTTAAAATTTCTTCTCTGACGATTTGAAAGCCAAGGGTTGATTTGGTTCATCCGCTTTGGTGTCACGAGATTCTTCTGCTAGTAGCCTTGCTGTTAGATTTACAATCATCCTTTCATTAACTTGTGTAAATCACACTTTTGCTGTTCATGAGATGTATCACAACTAATTATGTGCATAAGCGATTGTTTACTTATGGTCGATATTATTATTTTCTGCACTTTGGCATCTGCCTTTGTCCATTTTTCCAAATTAATTATTCCGACAGCATTTTTTGGTTTAATTATTACCGCGCAGTGATAATAATTACCAGAAAAGTTTAAAGACTACGTAATGCTAACTTACGAAGAAGTTATAAGTGGTCCTGATAAGAATGATTGGATAGAAACAATCAAAGAAAAAAAGAAATCTCTCGATAACAATACAACTTGGACTGTCGTTAATCGAGAAAAAGCCGAAACAGATAAAGTACTAAGCAGTCGATGCATATTTAGAGTTAAAGACGATGGTAAACATAAAGCTAGGCTGGTTATCAGAGGTTGTGAACTAAAATACGGAATTAACTATGAGGAAGATTTTAGTCCGGTAGTTCACGGAAGTTCACGGAGAATACTTTTCATTTTAGCTACAAAAGAAAACCGAAATATTATTAAATTTGACATAAAGTCAACGTCCCTCTATGGAAATCTTGAAGAAAAGATTTACATTCAATCATCGGAAGAATATGACATGGGTAATGAAATTTGCAAATTACAAAAAGCGCTTTATGGCCTCAAACAAGGCCCATTAAACTGGAATAAGACATTTACTACTTTTCTAATTAATAAAGGATTGGAACCATTAAAATCAGAGAGATGTTTGTTAAAGAATCAAAATTCATTGATGTTACTAGCCATTTATGTTCACGATGGATTATTAATTGGATGGATTATTTATTTGCAATGGCAACTAACTATGATCTTGGTATATTGCTTGGTACGGAGATTATAAAAACACCCGGAGAAATAAAATGAGATCACCAAAAACATGCTATAAAAATTCTGGAAAAATTTAAAATGCTAGAATCTAAAACAGTGACAACACCGGTTTTACCATATAATGAGCAAACTTCAGATGAATGAAGCAAACTACCCTTATCGAGAGGCAGTAGGCAGCTTGCTTTATCTATCAAACAAAACTAGGCCTGATCTAGCATTTGCTGCAGTATAAGCAATCAGACACGTGAACATACTGAACAAACAGGACATATAAAATATAAAACGTTTATTCAGATATTTTAATGGAATAACCAGGGACGGAATTAAATTCACCAAGGAATCTGATTTGAATTTGATCGCATATTGCGATGCCGATTTTGCTAGAGATTTGGATACAAGCAAAAGTACTACAGGTTATGTATCTAACTTTTGTGGCGGTCCAATTAGTTGATGTTCAAGGAAGCAAGATATTGTGGCTCTTTCAAGCACCGAAGCAGAATATATAGCAGCTGCCGAATGCTGTCGTGAATTACTATATCTCAAATCGCTAATCGAAGAAATAATCAGTCATCAACAGATAAATGTAAGTTTATTCATTGATAATCAAAGTGGTATGAAAATAATTGAAAATGGAATTGTAAACAAAATAAGTAAACACGCATAGATGTTAAATATCATTTTATTAATGAAAAAGTAAATTCTGGAATAATTAAGATTTATTATTATTATAAATCCGAAATTCAAAATGCGGGTATTTTAACAAAACCGTTAGGAACAAATAAGTTTGTTCAATTTAAAAAATCTTTCATGACCTGGTAATTGTTAAAACCAAAAAGAATTTTTAAAAATGACAAAGCAGACGTAAAAAACAAGATTTGCGTGCAGCTAAAATAAATCACCCCCCAATTTTTAATTATATTCGTGTAAAATACTTAATGACCTAAAGCTTCCAAATAACCAATAAATTTCAACACAGACAATTATTCGCAATCCATGGAATGATAGGCACAAATGAAAACAATGAAATTGTGCCATTAATGTATTGCACAATGACCAGAAAAACCTGGAAATTGTACGAGGAGATGTTGGGTGGTTTATTTAAATTCGCTTGCGACAACAACATTCCGCTGAATCCACAGTACATATTATCGGATTTCCGGTGCTAAATTTAAGGGTTGCTTTTTCCACTTCGGACAGATCGTGTGGAGCTGGAAAAGAATTCAAATGGAAAAACTTGATAGGAGATATGGTACAGATGAGACATTTTCATTAGCAATACGGAAGTTTAAAGCGCTTGCATTCCTTCCTTCTGTGGATAACCCGAAATATTTTGAAAAAATTTCCGGCGTAGACAGTGATTTTGCTAAAATAATGATATTATCCCTTTAATGCATGATTTTTTCTTTTTAATTGAAATGTTTTTTTTCTTGTAAAGATGTATTTGGTTGAAACGAATTTCAAAATAAAAATGGTTGGAAGCAGCTAGTTTTCCGGGAAAATTGATTTTATGACATTATGCCTATTTGCATCATTATGCATTTGTGGTATAAAATTTAAATATTTTTCCATTTATAACGCTTCTTCATAAAAAGGCAATTCGTTCAAAATTAAAATAAATATTTAAAAACAATATTCTTATTTAAAAAAAAATACATATGTAAATGCATGTTTACTACTTACTTTAGGCAAAACATCGACTAACTAATTTTAAATGGCGATTTTATTTTCAAAACGCAGAAAAAAACAACAAAATGTATGAAACGAGATAGAAAAACAAATGAACAACAGATATACGAAACAAAACAGAAAAAATATGCTCAAATGTAGATGCAGTTCAAATTAGAATAACATGATGCAGATATGCTACATTATGCATTAAAGGGTTATGTATGTAGTTGGAAAAACAGATGCTAAAGGTGTATTGAGAGCTCCAGCATTTTCGCCTTCATTTTGATCGGTTCATGGAAACACTTTGTTGAATTTACCACGTACACAAAATAAACTAGAATCATGACATAGACGATTAGGATGTTTAATCGGAAAATCCCACACTGGACTGTATCATTTAATAAGTAATATAAAAATCTAGCAGACAGTGTTGTCGCTGAAACCATAAACTCTATCTTCGGTGGTGAGCATAAAAAAAAAAGAAAGGAAATATTTTAGACGAGAAGAGAATTTAAAAAATATTTTTGGTAACATGGAGGCATTATGGCAATGCAAATGAATACATATTTAGAATTTACTGCAAAAAATTTAAATTTATGTATATTAAAAATTTTGGCCATTTATTATGTTCTTTTTATTAATGAAGTGATAAAATGTATTTATTTTATATTGTAGAACAGATCTGTTTGTTTTAATTTCAATATTAAGCGCGTAATAAATAAATTTTTTATTTTAATTTTTTTAATTGACGAGTGGTACGGTGTGCTCTAGCGGACAATAGTGAACTGCTATGTAGACTTCTAATAACAAAAATTTGATATATGAAGTTATGTACATATAGTATATGGAAATAGTGTTTATTTAATTTTAATTGTTATTTATTAAAAGTGCGACGGTTGGAAAATCTAGTTAATCTATTACGTAGTTTAAAGTGTGATTTTTGTATAGTTGATTCATTTGAAATGGTTTTATCGTCTTAAATGCTCGAAAACCGTGCTTAAAAATTGCAAAAATTTAATGTTAAATTCACTATAAATACATCTTTGAGTCACTAAACCTTTTTCGTACTAAATTAGAGTATATTTACGACGTTTAACAGATAATTACAAGCTAAAATTTAATATTTTTAAAACAGTTATGGCTTTTAGTATCGAGTAGATTAATATCAAATTTATGCAATATTTAAGCAACATTTAATGGCATTTAAAATGAAAAAGTGGTACCAAATGAATCAAATACACAAAAATCACACTTTAATAAATAACAATTAAGATTAAATAGACACTATTTCCATATAACTTTATATAGCAAATTTTTCTTATTAGAAGTCTAGTAGTTCACTATTGTCCGCTTAAGGCGCTTTTTCAACTTTACCAGTTATCGATTATCTTATGATTTTTTTATACGATTATTGAAAATATTGAAAATTCGACTGATGATATTTGACTGAAGGGTTACTTACAAATGAAATATTTGTTTTTCTTTTCCCTCCTTATTTACCTTCGTATTACGAAATACATTTTTTATAATTATTTAAAAGAAATAGTTAACATTTTTGTTTGTTACAGAAAATCATTTAAAAAATCGTAATCCCAAGGAAATCCCGAGTAAAATTGAATTCCGCGCGGAATTCAATTTTATTCGGGATTTCCTCGGTATTACGGGATTTTGTTCCATCGGCTTTGGTCTTCTTGGGATTTTGTACTCTCGGGATTTTGTACCCTCTGGATTATACATCCTCGGGGTTTTGTACCCTCTCGATTTTGTATCCTCGGGATTTTATACCCTCGGGATTTTGTCCCTCGGGATTATGTCCCGCGTAATTTTGTCTCTCGGGAATACATTACCAACTCATATTTAACCTACACAATTTAACTACTTTAACATCACTACATTTGCCTGAAAAAAAAAATCCAGAAATTTTAAAATCCGGAATAGTTGAAAAGTAAAGATCCAGCAAAATAAAATCCCGAAAAAAAATCTAGACATTACCGGACATCCAGAAACAAATCCAGAAAAATTATTTTGTTTAAAACAAATGAAGAAAAAATATATTTTAAAAGAATTTTTATACTTTTGACATCACTTAAAACATTTGTGGTACACCTATCAGTAGATGCTCATGATGCCATACTAACCCAACGAATTAAGCCAACCACAAAATAACTTGAAATATTTGTTGTATAACTATCAGGAGTAGCGATATGAGCGATACGATTCCTTTGATCTGTATCGAAAGGTTGACGAAGCAATTTCCATTATCGTAAATATTACGAATTTTAATTTTAATTTGGTCCGCACTTTGAAAATTGCGTTTCTGGATTTTAGTTTGCTGGATTTTTGTTTTTCTGAATTGTTTTGTTTCTGGATTTTTTTCGGGATTTTCAGTTTTTGTATTATTTTTTTCTAGATAAGGTAGCCAACCCAATTTATATATTTCAAAATATTTATGTTTTTCTTTGATCGCTGCTCTACTAGAATAGGATGAATTACAGAAGAGACTCGCTTATTGCAACACTCGATAGTTGCATCGTATAGGAAGTTTAACTTTAAAAATCTTTAGTATTACAAAAATCAGAAAAGTAATTTCGATAACTGCAATTTGTTGTCTGTTCGATAATATTAAGAAAGAGCGCAAGTGGCAAGCTGACGAAGCGAGACCTCCTCTCCACGACGCTGAGCTATTTGATCCATTAGGATGGCTAAAATCAGAAATAATAACACCAAAGATAATGGAAAAAAAATGTGGCTCTTGAATCTCAATTGGGATAAACCAGTTTCTGAAGCCATTGGTCAACAGTGGCTAAACTTTAAAGACAAATTAAAACTTCTCAGTGACCTAAAAATTCCAAGATTTATAAATTAAAGTCTGAATCACAGATTGAAATTCAAGGCTCATTCAGCCACAGCTTACAGCTTCAAATAGAACGAAGTTAACGTCAGCCTCCTAGCAGCCAAAACGAGAGTCCGCCGATGAAATTAAAAGTAATCATAACAACCAATTCAACCATAGTGCTACCATGGATACAAGGATTATTAGAACTGTATTAAATATTATGAAAATGTGTAGAAAAGTAAAGGTGCATAAATATGATTTAAATGAGGCTGAGAAGATCATCAGTAACGAAATATAATTCAATCGATAAAAAGGCGAGTTATTGTCATTAAATCCATTTCTGGATCCAGAGGGAATTTTACGAATCAAACTGAAACAATTTTTTTTAAGCTACGAAGGTCAATATCCTGCCATATAAATACTTTCTGCCCATCACCAATTGAGTAAAAACTTAATCAATCATCTGGTGGATTATGGGAAACTGGCATCAAATCAGTTAAGATCCTCCAAAAAAAGATCATAGGGAATACAACTGTCATCTATGCGAAGCTAACAACACTGCTAAAACAAATAGAGGCCATTCTTAATTCAAGGCCAATACGTTCAATGTCCAATGATATAGCAGATCTTAAAGTTTTAACATCTGGCCAATTTTTAATCAGCAAACATACAACGCTTGTCAAGATGCCATATGTTATAAAAACTGAAACAAGATTTTTGGAAGAAATTGAGTAACGAATATTTGCGAGGGCTACAACAACGACCAAAATGGCTACAATCAAGACCACAACTACAAGTAGGCAATCTTGTGCTTTTAATTAAAGGGAATTTACTTACCGCAAAATGGGTAAGAGGTAGAAATGTTGACTCCCGGGATCAGATGAGTTGGTTCGCGTAGTTTGAATATGTGACCCGGGAAATGCTCACGAGTATAATCAGAGCAAACATAAAATCAAATCTCTTCCTTTACACTCTGTCAATATTCTGTATAGTAGGAATGGTGGTATATACTTTGATAAAATTGGCCAAAGCAGTTCGATCAATGGTGAATAGAAACTAATAACATATTGGGCAGAGTTCAATCATCTGCAAATGCGCAATCACAAATATTTGTATTTCATTGGATAGATACATCGCATGGATTTTTAAAACAAGCTCAAGAATGACTTGTAATGTAATTTGGGAGCATGACGTCGATGGCACATTTGAAACCACAACTATATTCATTCATGGTGAGGGAATGGTGGAGCTGCATGCAAACTGGGATATGAACAACACTTTCTTCATTCAACTTGAGCAAGATAAATTCCTAGAAATCGAGGCAATTGAGGCCGTCATTGAAGATCACATGAGATCAATAGAATCATTTGGAGTCCAGGTTAACATACACGATTATCATCGCTACGTGGCGATTTATTTAGTAATACTAGTGGATCCCTTTATGATCATATGGTATATATTCATAAGTATGAATTTGCCAGCACATCCGCACCCGGTTCAACACCTAGAACCAGGATTAATACCAACAACTTATAATAGCACGATATTACGTAAAAAAACATCATAGAGAGTATCCGCAGTATAAACAACTAGATGATTGCTTAAAGCTGCTCGAAAGAATGTTCACTTCACGTGTGAACATGGTTTATTTGTTAAGGCATCATTTTAATTTTAATTAATAAATAAAAAGCCAAAACGCATAATGCTTTATTATGTAAGCATATAAACAACATTATAAAAACTAATTATTAAGCATTTTCTAAATTTGTATTTAAACTCGAAATTAATTAAAAATAAATCAGAACAAACTTAAACATCAAAACGTTCGTTTATTGCACGGACCCCACCGGTAGTAATCTAACTGGACCATACAAAACTAATTAAACCCCACCAGCGGTAATTTAATTAGTTGGTACATTAATCAAACAAATTTTTAATCTTACAAACTAAAATTTATAATTTGTTGGAAATTAACAGCAATCAATATAAAATTTTGAAGCATTTATTACCAAACTAAACCAATTGTATAGATGTCGGCCAGTACGCTTTAAAATGCGAATAAATTTTATAAATTCCGTAAATTTTAAAAACAGCTATACATTTTGTAAATTCTATAAGGCTGCCAATAAAGTATTCAGCCGCTGCGCATAAGTCAAGTAATCTAAAATACAACTGATCTCTAATTAAATCTCAACTTTATTATCTGATGTTGATGCAAGCGTAAAAAAACGCAGCCAATTTTTTTTAAGGTATTCCGCCTGCTTTTCAATTTTCTTGTGCTGCATAAACTACACATTGAATGAATTCGTGTCGCACCAAATGTTCTGTAAAACTTAAATTTTATAAATTATTCAATGTAAATTATCATTAAAACCGATATCACGATTACATTTATCTTGAAAATATAACGTGAAATACTATAAAAAAAAAAAAAAATTAAATCAGGGGCTCAACCGGGAGTTGAACCCGGGACCTCTCGCACCCGAAGCGAGAATCATACCACTAGACCATTGAGCCTTTTGTTGTAGTTGTCAAAAAATGCATCCTAAATTGTAACTCAACAAGAGTGACAAATGAGCTCATATCAAGATCGCTTTGAAATTTAAACTATTTTACCTTGACAAAATGTTGATAAACTAATCTTTCTGCCCTTTATATATATGATCAACACAATATTCCCAAAACAATTCATTCCATTTGAATAAATCCAAAAAAATTGTATGCTTCCGCCATTTCATTCTTGAAAACGTACATAGATAGGTATCCTTGAAACGTACACACGAGTACGACTTATTAACCTTAAAACCAGGTCGTACTTAAATTTCCGGCACATAGAAATGCGCGCAAAACACGTTTTCCATTCGCTGTACATGTAATAGGTTAAAAACAAGAGTGACAAGTTAAATTTTATTCGGTTTGCTAAGTGTGCTTTGGAAATTTGAAAACGGCTTGAATAATTTGTTTTGACAACAAAAACAACATCAAATCCGTGTACGTATCCATATGTGCAGACGAAAAAAAATACGTATATAAATTGTCATAGATAAGATGTGTGCAAAAATAAGGTTATAATTTCTAAGAATGTATGTATATTTGATAAAAGAAATTGTTTATTTTTGTTTTGTGGTTTTCTTATCAGTCAAGGTTAACTTTTATGTTTGTTACGCTTTATAGTAGTCGTATTATTTGTTTTATGTGTAAGAAGCATTTTTCTATGTGTGTTCTGTATACTGTGTAAATTCGGTATTTTGTGTTTGTTGTTTGATTAAGAAATTTAATAATTATATTATGAAATAAAATTAATCAAGATTTTGTTGTTGTTGTGTGTTATTGTTTGATAAAAAAAAATCAAATTTTGTTAGTAAATATTTTTAATTTTTTATTTGTTTTTATAGATTAATATGTATATAAGGAAATTGCAGCAGCCTTAAGTAACATTCAAGATCATGACATGATTTGTATTTCGTAAAAAAACATGTATTTACAGAAAGTATGTATTTTGTACTTTTGTGTCCATTTCTAAGAAAGAATGGTAAAGTTTTTATCAGATTATTTGGCTTAAACTAATGCTGCGTCTTTTATTTCCGACCTAATTGATCTGATCGATCTGAGTACTAAAAATGTGTTTCTTATTTCCGCTCAGATCGATCTGATCAATGTTGTTGCTGTTTCTTATTTTTCTTCAGATTAGTTAGATCGATTTTTTTCGATTTGCAAAAATATTCAGATTTCTCAAATTAATTTTAGTTTAGCTATATAACTTCACGTAACTCAAATCGCTGAGATTACTAGGCGGTGTAAGATCTGTCATTTTAATTATTTGTTTTCCTTTTGTCAACCGAAATTATAATTATTATGTGGATTAGGGTAAATAATTTTATTAAATAATGAAATAATTATTTTATTCAGCAATATTTTTCATAGAGTGCCAACGAAAAACACAACGACAAACTCAGAGACTGGGAGTCAAACTCATATCAGAATTACAAATTATTTGCTTTTTATTTAGCTCTTTGGCTAGCTCATTTCAAGGTGTTGCTCATTTCCATCGTTTTTCTTGTTCAATACAAGCATGGGTCTAAAATTCGGTTAGCGGCGTCTCGTTTTCAATGTACGCGTGAGTCAATAAAAATCACTTTTAAATCAATATTTAATTTTCGCATTGCTCATTGTAATGAAATTACTCTGACATTTCGATAACAGTTGATAATTTTTTTTGATCTACCAAATCTGAAACCTTCTTCTTATTCCAGACCGATCAGATCGATTTCATTTCAGATTTCAAAATCTGCTCGATCTACGGATAAGAAACACAGAGTATGCTTGCTGTTCGCTTGCGATTTCACTGATCCACTAATAGTCTAAATATACCTATAATTTCGTGGAGGGTTTTGATGTTTTGTAGTATAAGTTGCTTGCAAAATAAAATGCTCTCTTGTTTCGGGAATGTTCTATGAATATTACATGTGTTTTAATTAATATATACTCAATACATATACAATATATACATAATATTGCCCTAAAAGTTGTGCAGAATCGAAACTCACCATATATAGTGTCGTTATTTTTAGGAGAACGATTCAATTTAAAAAAAAAAATATTCCGGAAAATAGATACTTCCGAAAATTCTGCAAGCATAGCGCATATCGAGAAACTAAACTAAACTAAACTAGAGCGAATCGAGCGAAGAATAGATTGAAGCATTGCTGCTTACGAGCCTGCCGGACAAATATTAATTATCTCAAAACGAAGCTTTTGCAAGATGTTTAATTACAAATATCCCCTAAACAACAAGAATATTCAAAAGTCACCTGAAAAAGAAAACAAATCCAAGCCAACTGGGAAAGCTTGATGATGTGAAAATTAATGAGTGGTATATTGACTCTGGTGTCTCTGTACATTTGTGTAAGCGCGGTGATTGGATGCGTGACGTAACCGAATCATCAGGCAAAGAAATTGTGTTAGCAAATAATTCAAAACTTGAAGTACAAGGAATTGAAATTGTTGATTTGCATCCGAAACAAAAAGAATGAGAAGCACACAATCGAAGTAAGAGATGTCCTTCTTATATCAAAATTGTCAGCAAATTTACTTTCGGTTTGTCAAATAACCAACCATAATAATAAAATTATTTTTTGACAAAACTGGCGTAAAAATAATTGATCATTATTGACAACGGGAAGCCGAGTAATCCATTTGTATCAGTTGAATGAACAGGATGATAAAAGCAATAGTGCCTTTTACTTACAGGTATCTAAACCATTTGAGCATCGAACCATTGACCTTTTGTTTACTCTACGTGCCAACCGTCCGAGCTATCGCTGAACTTGTTGTATGATAGCCAAAATCGTCACAATATGTATTAAATGAGTGTAGTGGAAAGTGAAATTGGAAGGAAAGTGGATGCGAAATAAATTGAACAAGGAGAAATTTGTTCAAAAAATAATAATGGTACTGCCCAGGTATCGTTCGGCAGGTATTTTCGTGTATTGGTCAATATCTATGTGATATGAGTTGTGTAGAAAAATTATTTTTTCTTTATTTTATTTTATTATACATATATGATTTTGCTTTGGTAAGGGTTATGTGATATGCATGGACATTTGTAGAACATATTCGGCACTAATTTTTTTACTCTTAATAGTTGTTTGTATGTGTGGTATAAAATTGGTAATTGTTTTTTTGCCACAAGTGTGTTTGTGTGTACGCAGAGTAAATTTACGTTTGTTCGATTCAAGGGAGATTCTTATATTTACTTCATTTAATTGAGTGCGTTTAAGTCGAATACCGTATATCGTTCACGATCATGTTGTTATTGTTTCTCCACTATCCAAATATTTGTAACTACTATGTAGTTGAATTAGACGAGTACGCACAAAAAATACTCACAAGTAAAAGTATGTTTGGATATGAATTGAAAACAATTTCGCTGAAATGCGTTGACAGAATATAAAACTTGAAGTTTGAGATTTGAAATTTGAAGTTTGAAATTTGGAATTTGAAATTCATAAATGAGAATTTAGAATTTAAAATTTAAAATTTGAACTTGGAATTTGAAGTTTGGAATTTGCAATTTGAAGTTTAAAATTTGAAATTTGAAATTTGAAACTTGGAATTTAGAATTTGGAATTTGAAATTTGGAATTTTAAATTTAAAATTGGAAATTAAGAATTTAAAATTTGAAATTTGAAAATTAAAATTTGGAATTTGAAATTTATGATTTAGAATTTGGGATGTGAAATTTAGAATTTAGAATTTGAAATTTAAAATATGTATGTGATTTGAAATGTAAACTTAGAAACTTGAAATTTAGAATTTGAAATTTGAAATTTCAGATTTGAAATTTACAATTTAAAATTAATTTGGAATTTGAAATTTGAAATTTAGAATTTAAACTTTGAAATTGGAGTTTTAAGATTTGAAATTTACAATTTGAAATTTGAAATTTGGAATTTGAAATTTAAAATTAAAAATTTGAAATTCAAAATTGAAAATTTAAATTTAAAATTTACAATTTACAATTTTAAATTTCAAATTTGAAATTTGAAATTTGATACTTGGAATTTGGAATTTGAAACTTCGAATTCGGAATTTGAAATTAAAATTGGAAATTTAGAATTTCAAATTTGAAATTTGAGAATCCAATTTGATATTTGAAATTTATAATTTATATGTGATTTGAAATGTAAAATTTGAAATTTAGAATTTGAAATTTGAAATTTCAGATTTGAAATTTACAATTTAAAATTTATTTGGAATTTGAAATTTGGAATTTAAACTTTGAAGTTTGACATTTAAGATTTGAAATTTACAATTTGAAATTTGAAATTTGGAATTTGAAATTTAAAATTAAAATTTTAATTTCAAAATTTAAAATTTAAATTTAAAATGTACAATTTTTAATTTCAAATTTGGAATTATAAATTTGAAATTTGGGAATTGGAATTTGACATTTAAAATTTGAAATTTAGAATTTGAAATTAAAATAAATTTGCAATTTAGAAATTAAAATTTTAAATTTGAGATTAGAGATTTGAAATTTATAATTCGAAATGTGAAGTTTGAAATTTGAAATTTAAAATTAAAAATTTAAAATTTTAAAATTTCAATTTAAAATTCAGAATTTTAAATTTCTAATTTCGAATTGGAAATTTAGGATTTAAAATTTTAACTTTTAAATTTGGAATTTAAAATTTGTAAATTGGAATTTGAAACTTCAAATTTGAAATTTAAAATTTGCAATTTAGAATTAAAAATTTGAAATTTGAGATTAAAAAGTTGAAATATTGAATTTGAAATTTGAATTTTAAAATAAGAATTTGAAATTTGTGATTTAAAATTTAAAATTTGGAATTTAAAATTAAAAATTTAAAATTTTAATTTAATATTAAGAATTTTTAATTGAAAATTTGGAGTTTGTAGTTTGAAATTTTTGATTTGGATTTTGAAATTTTGAATTTGGAATTTAAAATTTGATATTTGAGATTTGAAATTTAGAATTTGAAATTTAGATTTTGAATGGAATGAGAAATGAGAAATTTGGAATCTGAAATATGTAAATTAAAATTTGAAATTTGATATTTGAAATTTAAAAAAAATTTGAAATTTGAAATTTAAAATTTAGGATTTATGATTTAAAATTTAAAATTTGGAATTTGGAATTAGAAACTTCGAATTCAGAATTTGAAATTAAAATTGGAGAATTAAAAATTTGAAATTTGAAAAGAAAATTTGGTATTTGAAATTTAGAATTTAGAATTTGAAATTTCAAATATGTGATTTGAAATGTAAAATTTTAAATTTCGAATTTGAAATTTAAAATTAAAATTTAAAATTCAAAATTTAAAATTTAAATTTAAAACTTACAATTTTTAATTTCAAATTTGAAATTTGAAATTTGGGATTTGAAATTTTATATTTAAAATTTGAAATTTTGAATTTAAAATTTGGAATTTAGAATTTGAATTAAAAATTTGAAATTAAAATAAATTTGCAATTTAGAAATTAAAATTTGAAATTAGAGGTTAAAGGTTTGAAATTTACAATTCGGAATGTGAAGTTTGAAATTTAAAATCAAAAATTGAAAATTTTAAAATTTCAATTTAAAATTCCGAATTTTAGATTTGGAATTTGAAATTTAGGATTTAAAATTTTAACTTTTAATTTGGAATTTAAAATTTGGAAATTGGAATTTGAAACTTCAAATTTGAAATTTAAAATTTGCAATTGAGAATTTAAAATTTGAGATTTGAGATTAAAAATTTGAAATATAGAAATTGAAATTTGAATTTTAAAATAAATAAATAAAGCAAATAGAATTTTAAATTTGAAATTTGAGATTAAAAATTTGAAATATAGAACTTGAAATTTGAATTTTAAAATAAGAATTTTAAATTTGTAATTTGAGATTTGAGATTTAAAATTTACAATTTAAAATTTGAAATTTTTAATTTCAAATTTGGATAGTTTAAAGTTTGTTATTTGGGATTTGGAATATGAAATTTGGAATTTGGAATTTTTTAAATTTTAAATTTTAAATTTTAAATTTAAAATTTAAAATTTTAAATTTTAAATTTTAAATTTTAAATTTTAAATTTTAAATTTTAAATTTTAAATTTTAAATTTTAAATTTTAAATTTTAAATTTTAAATTTTAAATTTTAAATTTTAAATTTTAAATTTTAAATTTTAAATTTTAAATTTTAAATTTTAAATTTTAAATTTTAAATTTTAAATTTTAAATTTTAAATTTTAAATTTTAAATTTTAAATTTTAAATTTTAAATTTTAAATTTTAAATTTTAAATTTTAAATTTTAAATTTTAAATTTTAAATTTTAAATTTTAAATTTTAAATTTTAAATTTTAAATTTTAAATTTTAAATATTAAATATTAAATATTAAATATTAAATATTAAATATTTAGTATTTAATATTCTTAATTTAGGACGTGTCCGATTTCTGTGATAATTTAGTTTTTTGTAATATTTTTGACATGAGTGAAATAATTGTCTCTTCCCTTTAGGAAATGGATTTTTTTCCAAATGATTTCCAAATGTTCCAGGTGATCCACAGTTGTCCTGGATGCTACCAGTATGTCGTCTAAATATACGAAGCAGAACAGAATTCATAAAGCGTTGGAACGTAATTCCTGCATTTGTCAACCCGAAAGTCATCCGGGAGTATTCCTATCCCAACGGTTTTTTTTTTTTTAATTTTTTACACAATTCAAGTCTAACCCTCATTTTTGTTACATTAAATTAAAGTATTCAGTAATGGCTGTAACATCACAATTGTATTGACTGAACCGGAAAGGGCTATAGTCCAAATTGAGTAGAGATGGCCGTCTTCGCGATCTCGGACTCTTCAGTTGCTATCTGGTGATAGGCCCTTACTAAATAGATGGATGAGAAGACCCGGGACCAGTCTAATTGGCGTGTAAAATTTGCCAGTAGGGAACTGGGTATTGATCCCAATTGGTTCGGTAAAATGCTAGGTCTGGAAGCATCCCAGTTTGAAAAAAAAAATACCTCCCTTACTTTTGTGAATCGTACAACATCGTTTGATTGTTATATGGCATCAACGGACTTCTAAGTACCTGACGATTCTAAAAAATAAGGGATTTTTTTTTCATATTGGGTTAGCTTCTATTTACTACATTTTATGTAAGGTCAATTGGCAAAACCTCTAGGATCAACTCCAAACAATGTTTTAATAAAAAAATGAGTACTTCTGGCCACTCAAGCCAACAGATGGCCATCACCTATTGGAAACCCTGTATTTTCCGATCCAAACGTTATATAGTTTAAAACACCGCGGGGTTTGGTGGGTATTTCAATTGAGGCCTACCTAGTACGGAAAACAAACACAGTAAGTTTTATGAAATACATTATGCTGGTAAATACCAATAGCATTAGGTGGCATTTAGCATAATGATAAATCAGTCATTTAGAAAATTAGAAAATAAAGCCAAAATATACGCCCTGAAGCGGGTGGCATTAAGCGAAAATTATAATGTGTATTCCCCTATAAAAGAAAGTGGTCTAAATTAATATTTCAAAATGAATGCGAAATTTGGTTAAGCGCCCCCAAGACATAATTAGTGCTTAATAGTCTTTAATATACTACAATAAGGTTTACGTACTGTACGATAGGTAATAAATAAATCAAATTGAAATGTCATCCGCTACTTTCGTTTAAATTGGTAAACCAAAACTGAAACAATATACACAAAACTAACACAAATCGTTATCCCACAATCAGTTTTATTGTGCTAACATGACATTTTAACAATTTTATAGTTTACAAACTGTAATAGGTGAAATTTCTACATCGAATCGGTTCAATTCATTTCATGTTGTATATATGTATAGCGTTTTAAATTATGCTGCACTCGTTCGTATTTACGATAATTGTAGGTATAGACTATATAGTACATAAATATAAAATTGAAAGCGAAACTATAAATTTATTAACCGCCATTGCGCTATTACTATTATTTTTATACCTTCCGATTTATTTTATCTTCGTTTTCTTCTTATTTCTATAAAATAAAAATAAAAATTGCGTCGTCATCTCTCCAATCCAATACAATTTTTTGTTTAGTTTCATCTTCAATATTTTCTTTTGTACGCGCGGCAATGGTGTTGGTATGGTTTCATTTTTGCTTGCTTACTTGTTTACTTTATAGGTAAAAACTAACATTAAAAGTAGGAGGAATGTAATCATGATTAGAAAGTTAATTCTTAAATTTTTTGTTTCTAAAATGAAAAGTGAATTTATGGTATTAAAATTGAAAAAAAAAAAAAAAATTTGTTGAATTTATATAAATTTCCTATACAGGTGTACCACGTATAACACAGTTTCCCACAGGCTTTATCGTAAAAGATCGTGTAATAGACTAATTTAATAGTGCTCAATATTTCGTCCTAAACACTTTCACCGATTTCTATTCCGCGAATTAAACGACTTTTGCACCATGCTAAATAAGTTATTCCTGTATGTACGTACGAACTTCATATTTTGTCGATGGATGATGTTGTTTATACGGAAACTGTGCTAAATATGCCATATTACATATTATTATACAAAAGATGCTAAAGCGGAAAATTATAGAAAAGCTGTTGTATATTGTACATATGTATACATATGTGTATGTGCTTACTATAATTACCGTCTGCACTACTTTACAATAATACATATAATTATTACTATTTGTTATTTAAGTCAGGGAGATTAAATCAAATAAATTGGAGTTTACTTTACATTTTATTGGTATCAGCTGGTCGGTCGTTTCGGTCTAATAAATTATGTTCATTTCGTTTGTATTTATTTCAGTTAAACATAAAAACAATAACAACAAAAAAAATGTATGCGATTTTTATAATCGACTATTGTTAACAAAAATGCTAAACACCAACCACTTTTTTTTTTAAATATTAAAAAGTAGAACAATCCTTTCTCTTTCTTTCTATTTAAACTTTTTTTTTTCTATTTCTAATTTCATTTTCAAAAACAAAAAATCGAAAATTATTCATTTAAATCGGTTTGATGCAAATCAACAATTCAACATTCATTGTTCAAGAAATAAAAAAAAACAATTGTTGAAGAGATGATCATGTGGAGGCGATTCTTTGCTAATGTATGCATTCGAAACAATGATGGGCAGATTTTGTTTTATGAAGGGTATGGTAAGGCAAAAATTAGAATCGGGCTAATGGAAATCGTACAGACAGTTTAATTAGAGCGATACTATCTGCGAAAAGTCGGATGTGAAAAGAAGGTACTTTCCAATTTTTTCCAATTACTATCCCAGGTGAGTTAGGTTGGTTTCAGCCAACCGCATCTAAGCTGGGTATACTTCGTATGACTTCTAGAAATTTAGGTGATGTACATTTGTCGATTTGGCTTACATTGTCTTCCGAAATTTCATTAGGATAAACTTATCTTCATCGCCTCTATAATTGAGGCACTACAGGCAGATCTAGACGAAATAAAAGACCAATATTCCCCTTATATTTAAAAAATAATGTCATGGACGATAAGCTAAAATTTTCTTCTAGGAACTCAATTGCAGTATTATTTTCCTTTGTACTTAATATAAAGAAGAAACGCTGCAAAGTGAGCAGAACTTTTTGTATTGCCAGATAATACATATTCTTTGCCTTATTTCCTTGGCAAGGGTAAATAGGTTTTAAAAGCTTGACCAAGTCTACCACTCCTCTCTTGACGCTTATATTCATGACCAATTTACAAATATTTGCATCAAAGCCTGGTTTGTTCTAGGTTTTGCTCCCACTTTTGCTGTAAATAAGATTTTAATCTGTCGCATTAAGTATTCCATCGGACTGTACCTGAGCAGACTTTGGGTAAATTGTGATTTCGAAAATATTTCTGTTATCTGATCTAAAATTATTTTGCAGCCTCACGTCTAAAGTAAATAAGTTTAATATATGGGCGGGCCTACCCGTATGTAATAATACTTACATTTTCGGCAGCTTCACACATTTGTTTCCAAATCTTCATGCTGCTAGCATTGTCGGTTACGAAACGGTCAATTGAAACATTGAAATAAGTTTCATTTTTGCGTATGCAACGTTGTACCAATTTTTTTATTATTGCTTGTGTGAGACATGCTGGACGTACATATCAAGGGTGTTAACTAAATAACTTCGCCATTTTCTGCCATTACACAGGAACACGATAGAATTCAACAGGTCACATATTCGAAATATTATGCCAGAATGTGATAAATTATGCCAGAATTCGTTACTTCTTATGAACATTACATACGTCATGTCAGAATTTGAATATCAATCTCAAAATTCGATATATCTTGATATCAAGTCAGAATTCGATATGTCGTGACAAAATTTGAATTTATGCTGAATATATGTATGTATGTATCATAATGTGTCAATCATGGCATAGTTCAATAAGTCAACTCAGATTTTGTTATTTGTATTTAAGATGTAGAGTTCGATATATCGTTCAGAATTCCAAATATTATGCCAAAACTTGATAAATCAGAATTCTACATACAAGGTTAAAATTCGATATGGCATGTCAGCATATGAATTTATAATGTCAGAATTGTATATCTTATGTCCAAAAGTTTTTTTTTATGCAACATGATTTTTTTTTGCTGTTGTTGTTTTTTAAGATACTCGGTGTTTTTAAAAATTAGTTGGTTTTCAGTACAATATTCAATCATTTTTATTAATTTCTTAATAGAAATCCCGATATTTCAATGGTATAATATGAACGGCTGAAACCTAGAGTGGTGATCACAACTTCGGTCCTGAAAATTAACTCAACTCCCAAATCTATTTCTAACTGAATCTCATAACTGATTCTTTCGTTCAACCTCCACCTCAATTTACAACTCTAAACTTCTCTTCTAACTACATCGCAATGCAATCCTAAACGCGATCACCAAATTAACCGCAACCTAACCCTGACTCAATCAACATCTCGTTACCTCATCATTTAAGTGATACAAACGCATTTTAATCATTTTGGAGTTAAGTTTGCCATTATGTAATGTGACACTCCTAAATTGACTAAAATTCATTTATATGAGTTAAAACTAGAGTGTTGATGTGGTACAATATCGAATTTGGAATTTAATTTGACAATCCAGTCTACATTTTTACGTTAGTTGACAGTTCTAACTCCAAAATTATTAAAATGCGTTTGTATCATTTAAATACTGAGATGAGTGAAATCAAAAATCAAATCAAACCTTAGACCTAACCCCAAATAAACTTTTAAATAATTTCCCAACCGGACAATTCACTTAACCCCAACGCAAACTACCCAAAACCCTAACTCAACTTCAACTCAACTTAGCGTAAACCAAATCTCAACCCTCTACTCAACTCCAAATTGAATGGCCAACCCAAACCCAAAATCAACTCGATTGGAAAGCTATATGCGTGTATAAATCCAACTCATACAACTCAATCTAACCTACCACTAAACCCTAAACTCGACCCAAAATGAATCCCTAACCGAAGCCCCCACTTCAATCCAACTCAACTCAACCCAGCCCACCTCAACCTTTATCTCAACCCCAAATCAACCCTCAACTCAAGCCAAACTCAATGCTCAACTCAAATCCAAAAGCAACACGGTTCGAAAACTACATGAATATAAGAACTCAACTTATTCTAATCTTCCTCGCAATCACCGTACCAACCCCCCCGCATAAATCTCTAACTGAACTTCAACTCAACACTCTACTCTACAACTTAACCTTCAGCGCAACCTTCAACTTTATGCCCAGTTCAATCTTTAAATCATCACGATCCGAAAAATTACATGCTTACATGAATTCAACTCCTAACTTAATATCAACTTAACCCAAATTCAACGTCCAACTCAATCCTCAACTCAATGCAACTCGAAGAGCTACATTATCAACTTAAATCTTAACATAAATAATTTCCTAATTTAAGCGCCTACTCCTACTCAACTCAATCTCAACTCAAATCCACTTCAACTCATCCGGTGTTAACTGGCAGATGTTGTCGCTTGTTGTCATTGCAATTTGATTGACATACCTCCAAAGACAGCTTTTACGAATGCTACGTACGATTATTTGATTCATCATAACATAATAGCATCATACCTAAAGCATCCAATACCGATTATTGAGTACCCGGTTACTCGGCTATTTTGTCCCTTTGTACCCGACCCTCTTGACGTACAGGTCCCAAAAGCGTTTTAGTTCTCTGCCTTGACCATAGAAACAGATTGACGAAAATTATAAGTCGGACAAGTGGTTCTCGAGATATTATGGGTACAGACATCCGGACATTCAGACGGACGGACAGTTTCAAAACGGAAGGGACTTTCAAAACGGTGAGAAAAGAGGTTTTGTACCAACTAAATGTTTGGTCATTATTGACAGGATTTCGATACTTTGATCTTCTTAGCCCGAAGTAATTCCGTCATTCACAAGGGTACAATTAATACAATAATTTGAATGAAAATTTTTCTTAACGGATGGTTTCCTAAAGTATCGATTCTAGATTATATTTAAATAATTGAAAAATGCTTAGGTCAACCGAAGTGGTTTAAATCATACTGAAAAATAGGTCAAATTACAAATTTGTTATATGGGAACGGAAGTCATGTTTTAATTTTATGATTTTTATGTTTAAATTTGGGTAGAACTGAGTAAACAAATTTGTTTAGAGCATGATTTTGTTATTGTTGTTGGTTTTTAAGATACAGCGTGGCAAATATTTAAAAATCTAATGCACATGGTGTTGTTTTTATTGCTATAGAAAAAATTCATGTTAACCCTTAAATGACACACTTAAGAAAAATCACATAAATGCCACACTGGGGTCTTTTAGACCCCAGCATGAAAATTCCCTATAATTCTTGAATTTTTATATATTTAGCTTTGACAATTTTTTCCAATATAGTTTAAAGCTTACTAAAGGAGATCAAACTATTATTAATGAAATTTTAATTTTATGATACCAAGAAAAAAAGAAGTTTGTGAAAAAAATAAGAAAATGGCTTGTTTTACATAACATAACTGTTTTTTTTTAATTTTCAATATTTTTATTTAGCGGTGTACCCTTGAGATAGTATCATTTTAGATAAAAATAAGTCCGGTACTGAATCTTTAAAAAAAGGTATTTATTTTGCAATATGAACGTTGAATTTTTTCTTATCGTCGAAGATGACCGAATACGGCTCTGGCCAACCGCTTGACGCTCTCCTACATACAAAAGCCGTTGATCCAAAGTACCCTCTTCCATATCTTTCTTGTCTACATCCATGGCACTCTCTGGAGCACTGCACATCGACAAGTCTGAATCATTGTCTTTACTGTCCTCAAACAAGTTATCGTCGGTTCTAGCATTTTTCGGACGGTTCGACTCTGCAAATTATACGCCATCTAATAATACGTCAAAATCAAAAGAAATATGATAAACTACACAAATTTTAACAACGAGCGCAGTCTTATTCACGACCAAAAACAATAAAACAACACAAAAAACGGCAAAAACAACTTTGAAACATTATTTCGTGTACAATACAAATATTGTCATTCAATTTTTATCAAATTCGATCACCTAGAAATTTTAGTCATATCACATTTTTCTTATCTGGTCAAGGTCTATTAGTCTGTCTCTGTTTCTTGAAAATCGGATAAATACCTTTCGAATTACTTTGTTTACAGACAGATATCAGCAGCGGGGACATAAGGCATCTCTCTCGCTCTAGGTATGCTAGAGTTGAGATGCCTAAAAATTATTCCGATTTTCACACAAATATACGTATATGACACACTGGGGTCCATTGGACCCCACCGTAGTTTTGGATATTTCTACACAGCCGCTAGTAGTCAACCGGCTTGCGCCGAGTACGGAAACAGGTAGTGCAATATCTCAACTGTAGCAAGGGTGGGGACACGAGATGCATTTCCAGCGGAAACATTTAAATATATACGATTGAAAAACGGCTGGGGTTTACTGGACCCCATGTGTCATTTAAGGGTTAAAGATAAATGAATAGGATTATAAAAAGGTTATAAAAATGGTATCATCTTGCATTTCTTCCTTTTTAAAATGGCCGCTAAAATAATATTTTTGAATTTTCTGTACTGCGCACCTTTTTTTTAAATTTCTTTCCTCATTTAGTAGGTACTACTAGATCTACTAGAAAATCAGAATATCATCCTGTTTAGTTTTGTTGCAACATACAAACAATGTAATTCGTATAATGTTTAATTATTACAGATGTTTTTTACTTTTAAAAATGTCAATAATAGCTCCATCTATATTAAAATGGTGCAAATTTTACAAATTTATTTTAATTTGTAGATAGTAATGGCGCCACTTGTACTTCAACTAAACTCAATAAATAGAGATAAACTTCAAAATATTGGGAGATTAATTAGGATCTAGAAATAAAATCGATTATCTAAGCTTGAACTTGAAGTAGATTAGCTAGTCGAGCTTAGCTATTCGTCTGTCAATAGCATAAGAATTCAAAATCACCCAAAACAAGATACAGCCAAAAACTGAAAATGAAAAATCTCCCAAAATTTTGGTTAATTTTCAATTTTTGTATTGGCACCTATTTACATTATTGGACTATATGAGGAGCTTTAAATTGATCCTAACTATTTGAATCCCTTTACCTCCTCATACTATACGTCTTCTTAAACGAAATTTCCGGGTGTCTGCCTTCTCGCGGTGACCTTCTTTGCAACTAGGCTAAGTGACGTAAAAGCTGGCGGAAGGCATAATCTATTGTTAGGTTAAAGAGGATTCGTTGTCCAATTTCAAATTTGGACAACGAATCCTCCAACGGAAAAAAAGTGTTTAAAAAAAACGTTAAGTATCCAGTGCTGCGATCTTTAAAACTTTGTCGTCCTAGGCCATTTTTTGACAGCGTCTATTCTATTCAATAAACGATTCTTTCAGTTTTATTATTTATCGCTCACTATTCGTTCGTTACTGAGTAGAATTCAAGAATTTTTGATTTACTATTCAATATCGAAAAGTAGAAAAGGGAAATGAAAAATTCATTTTAAAAGAACGGAAAGTGAATAAGAAGAAACCGAAGGGTTTGTCTAAGAGTAGGAAAACATGAAACATTTATACAACTCGTACAACACTCGTTCTTCTGGCGTCAGTCATGTTCTTCTTTTCGAACTTCTTTTCTTGTAAACTAAAGTTAGTTTTTAGGTAACGAGGAAAGGAATTACAGGAAACTTTAATACTGTTAAAGTTAGGCGAAAGTTGGCTGGCGAATGTAAAGATTCGATAATGCAGAACGTTGTTTATGCCAGTGAACTTTAAAAAAAAACGGTAATGCAGATTTTGTAATCAGTCGATAGTGTTTAGCCTAAAGTGACTGTGGATGCATGGATAACATTCAAACTTTTATCAATATACTTAAATGGCAAAGCTGCTTCCACTCCAGTTCCTCGTGGAAAATTGTGAAAAATTCACGAAACCCACAAAAATATTTAAAATAGGTAGAAAATCAGACTCTAGAGGAAAAAAATTCATTTATTTTAGAAGAGAAAACTCTACAATTTTGACTTGACTTCATAAATAGGATACAATGTGAAAATGTGATAGAATAAAAATAAAATTAAAAAATAATTAAAATTGACATAAATATATTTTCATGTTGGCGCATGACGTTGCTTCAACCTACTTTTAAAGCTGTCTTTGCTTAAGTAAAATTCGAACAAATGGTCTGTGTTTATGCAGATGAAGGAACTTATGATCGCTTAAATTTCTACTCGGTGCCTTTAATTGATTCCAGTATAGATGGTGCTTCGATTTGATTAAGTAAAATATTCCCAACCAACGAATACTTTAAAAGCTCTCGTCTCTCTGAAAATGTTGCTATGTGGTAGGTTTTACATCCAGTAGCATATGATGTAAATCGCCTTCAGGTTAACGTGGTCCGGTAAATCTTGTTCATAATCACATCCACGTTATATACATAGCGTATAAACATTTATTGGACACTCTCCTTGGGAAATCTGGGAAAATTTGACTTTCTAAAAATCATTAGAAACATCATTAGACAATCTATCCCCAGACATAACAATAGAGGCTGATTCTATAAAAATTTTCTAATGAATTTTGGAAAATGGAATTCTCTCAAATTTCCCATGGGAAACTTGAACTAAATTTTTTTCAGCGATAGCTATTGACATACACATAAAAATTAAAAACTATTCATTTTCGGCATTATTATCGATTTATCGATATATCATCCGATATTTTTTGAGTGATTTTCCGATATTTTCTACGAGTAGCTGGAAGAAAATTTTACACGTAAAACTATTTACAAAAGTTATTATTGCAATCCATCCTCCTTAATTTCGGCCGATAACCACTAAGTATTTTTTATTTTCGGCTTGAATGTTAATAACGTAATCTACATTACCGAATTTCTACTTTGTTTTCCGGCTGGAAACTTTCGGCTAACTTTAACAGGGTCCATTTTACCGATATTGTCGTCGCTGATACTATATCGATAATAGTCCCATAGATTAATTTCCCAGATTTATTGTCCGATAACAAAATATTTGTGTGTCGGCACCGATAAATCGGTTATGTATTGTCAAATAGAAAAACAGTCCATACACATCTGTGCATTTTGCGATCTGACGATATCGTTATCGACATATATTTATTATGCCGTCTAATGGAAATGCGCCTTGACGCTATATTTAACGTCATGTTCTCTAGAATTAGAATTAGTGTTGTAGGGCCATGTGGGCGTTTAGCCATCTCGCATGCCGACCTAAAAGATCTTTTGTGGCCGGTCGTGATACATACTATCTGGGCTCATTGCTCTTCCACCTAGTTCTTTACTGTTGGAAGTACTTCTACATGCGATACATACTATCTGGGCTCATTGCTCTCCCTCCTAGATGTATACTATATCATTTACTTCTGCTAGAAAAGCGGTAGCATTGGGACTCAAGGACTTCGAGAGGGCAGACCCACTCCCGTATATTCCTACCCGTGCCTCGTCTACCGTTTTGATTGTACTCTTGCGAGTTGCTGGGAATAGAAAGCGCCTGTAGGTCACCCAGCTTTATTACAGGAAGGCTAAATAAAACTGGAGGGTGCCTGGTATCCAGAGTCCGCATATATGGACTGATTAACCTATCAGCCATTCATCCTTTGGCATATGCTGTTCCGCCTTAGATTAGGGATTTTTTGTCAAGGTTTTCACCTTTAGCGCCGTACTTTAGCCTGTCACAAAAGGCCACATTCTGCCTAATGGTTACAGTTGCCGGTGGTTGCCGCGAGGATGCAGTACTTACACTTGCGCCTACTGGAAGGTTACGGAGCTGGTAGATTAATCTACCAACTTTGGTCCCCCCTCCAGTAGACCCCAAACCACCGTCATGTTGTGTAATCTAGCAAAAAGTATATTTGCATTTTCACACAAGATTTGCGAAGAAGCGAACTAAGCAATGGAGAAATCAGTGTTGTCGTGTGTTACAATAATTACACAATAAATACAAGGAGTTGGATGGTTCCATTTCCGATGTTTTTTTTTTTTTTGCCTAAGGCTTTATTCTTGAATATTTCCTGTACAGAAAACTCACAAGATGTAATCAAATCTTACAAATTAATACAAACTTTTGATTAAGACTTACGGGTTAATACTAACTTGCACTTAGTAATTACTTTAAATTAGATAGCTAGTTCTAAAGGATCTTTTTTTTTAAGACGCCGGTATCTGGGTCTTTTTAAAATTTCCCTGGCGAAAGCATTGGGATGATGTTCTAATTTCAACTGGTACTTTTTACTATACTGCTTGATTGTGTCTGCTACTGGTTCGATGTGTAGGTCCCGATGTATGTTTGTGTTACGTATATACCAGGGTGCATTTACCATTATTCATTTTATAATTATTCTTAACTACCTTCGTTGAAGTTTTATTATGTTAGAAGCACAAGCGTCCGCAATTAAATACCTTACGACCAGATAGGTTTAAATATCATTTATATAGTAAAACCTTACAGTCTAGGTTTAAATTTGAATGTTTCCCTGTTAACCAGTTCATTTTAATACTTACACGTTAACTTGATTTGTTGACGTTTAGCTTCGATATGCCTTTTCCATGTAAGCCTTCTATCTATGTTTTGGTGTTGTGGTAGTATGATATTGTTTAGTCTCACAGGCGGACATGTAAGTTTGCGGAGTGCGAATGTAATGTGCGCCGATTTACGCTCGTTGACGTTAATTCTCCATTTAGTTAACCATTTTTGTATTTCGTCTAAATTATCTTGTAAATTTTTTGATGCTATCGTGGGATTTTGATTCGTAGACATGATTGTTGTATCATCTGCAAATGTTGAAACTTTTACGTGTTTTGATGTTGGTAGATCTGCTGTATAGATCAAATATAATAGTGGACCTAGCATACTGCCTTGTGGAACCCCAGCGAAGGTTTCATATAAATTGGTGGATGCGCTGTTATATTTCACGAAAAAATTCGGTCAAGCAGATAATTTGCAATGATATTAGAAAAACGTTTGAGTAACTGTCTTCTAACTTTGTATATAAGACCTTTATAGCTTCCGCAATATCTAAAAACGCTGCAGAGTAGTACTTTTTTTGTTCTAGGGGGTTCCCGATTTCAGAGAGGACTCTACGAACTTGTCCTCCGGTTCCGTGTTCTTACCTAAATCCTAATTGATGATCAAGAATAAGTTTTTTCTCGTGCAGAATTGATTTAAGTTTTTGCAGGAGCATTTTTCGAATCGCTTAGAGAAAGTCGGTAATAAACTGATTGGACGATATGAGTTTACTTTTGTTTCATTTTTACCATGTTTTGGAATCAGATTTCAGGAAAGAGCCTATATTCTCACTATATCGTTGAAAATGTATATTGTTAATTTGATACATTTTTCCGGACGGTTTATTAGTATTTTGCCACTTATCAAATCATTCCCTATGGTGCTTTTCTTGGATCAATGTTTACCTTGATTTTCTTTTGTACTTGGCCCCACTTGTATTTAATTTTCTAGATTTCCTCAGCTTCTGCATCATCAGGTTTAAATTCAGGGCTTCCAATTTGTTCGTTGGGTATAAATACCTTACTAAGATGTAGAGCAAATACGTTTGCCTTATCTGCATCACTTCTTGCTCAGTTTCCGTCAGTGAGACGAATCGGAGGACATGAAATGTGTGGCTTTTCACAGAGAATAATCTGTTGCGTCAGTCACTGTGAGTTCACTGAGATAATGTTGAACCCCTTCATCATGTTCTTTTGGTAAAGCCATTTTCAGGTTGTAGGTCGCTTTATTTAAATTTGATTTAAGTATAGGCGATCTGTGGTTGCCATTGCCTGCGTATTGAGCGTTTTATCATTAACAGCTGCATGGTGTCGCATCTGCTGCAGCTTGTTTTAATACAGCCGTTAGGCTTTGTACTGCGCTGCATCAATTTCATGTTTTGTTTTTAGCGGGATGTTTACAGAACATTCTTTGTTTAACGTAGACTTGAATTGGTTCCAATTAGTATATTGATTCGTCAGGAATCTAGGTGGCGATAGTTTTAGAACTTGCATTTTCAGTGTTATTAATATCGGTGAGTGATAAGAAAATAGATGACACTCTTTGTCCCACAAAAATCTAGTAAATCGGGAATTTTTCGTCTCTCAGTTGGCCAATAAGTTGCGTGGCCAGTAGACATGTGATCTAATTTTTCATTTTGCACACATTCCCACAATTGTTTTCCTTTCGCAGATATCAGTCTGGAACCCCACTGGATATGTTTGGCATTGTAGTCACCTCCCGCATGGAACTTATCTTCCAGAATTTTGAAGTGGTTTGCAAACTGATATCTTTTCACTGAATGTTTCGGTGGACAGTAAACTGCAGATATGGTGCATTTTCCTGAGCATTCCTCCAGATAGATGCTAGTTGCTTGTATATGCTCCTCACCATATTTTTGGGGTTCATAATGTCTTATTCTGTTCTTGATAAGGATAGTAGTTCCTCCATGCGATTTTCCGCTAGGATGCGTAGTGTCATAAAATGTTTATCCTTTGATTTTGAAATGGCTCGTAGTTGTAAAATCAGCTACGACGTTGTTCGATAAGAAAATTTTGTACCTCTAGTTTACGTTGCCCTTGATTGATTCACTTTCGGTTTTTGATAAGAAGTTGCATGATGGTGGTATTCATGTTTTGGAGCATGAGCCTCAATTGGTCTCCATTATTTGAAAAAACTTATTCATTGATTCATTGAGGGTATTAATCACTATATAAATTCCTTGGACGTCGTTTGGGGTTGGATTAAGAGGTTTACCTCCCACAACTTCCGCGTACGATATTTTTGGATTGATTGTCGCCGACATTTGACATGGAGTCATTTTTTTTTTTTCTTAACTCCTTATACACGACGCATCCTCTATGCAGTATGATTTTCACCACAATTACTGCATTTTCTAGCCTCCGGTTTGCTTTTATCCAGTTCACAGTTGCTGATGTCATGCAGTTTGCCACATATTACGTAAACAGCCGGATGGATATTCCTGACACTATAACTTTTCTGTACAATAAATACCTAATATCGTAGACAAGAACGATTAGATCAGTTGATACTGAAAGATGAATCGATACAAGATGAAAATGGGATCGAACAAGTTGAAATCTAACAGCCAGTTTAAAAGAAATGATGCAAGAATCGGTAGAAAACCAATTATTTGTACCTCCACTGGAGATGGAAAAGCTCGGCTAATATAAAAAAAAACAGCGACTTTGTAATTTTGCTAAAAATTGCAACCTCTAATTCTTTCCTAGCATGATATTAAGAAGAATGCCATTGAACGAGTGAGTTAATAGCATAACCTAGGGCACATTTAAAATTTTGAGATTGTTTATTAGAAGGCCTAACTCTTCATATAATTTGCTTTGTCTGTACCTTTTTGTTGGATTTAGAAATATGGGTTTGAGAATAAAATTGACCCGCAGGCAAATTCCAAATACCAATGGTTCCTTTTCAAAACTTTAACGCAAGTGACAATTTGTGGTGGCTTTCTTGGTGAATGTGTTTCGTTTCGCCAAACTCTGATTTAAAATGTGCCTAAAAGCTCTAAATTTTAATAATGAACCTTGAATTGAGCCAGACATAATAAAACGATTAAATAGAGCTCAAATATTGACCTCGTCCTCTTTGCAAAAAAAAAATATGTAGTATATCGAAACCATAACATAAATTAATATTCATATACAATCACTTCCACTTTCTACTGTAAACGAATGAACGAACAGAAAAAAAAAACTAAGAAGCAAAACATTTAAACGTCTTTTAATTTAAAAATTACTCTCGATTTCTCTAATCCGGAAAATTTACCACCGTTTTTTTATTGTTTGTAAATAATTTGTTTTGTCTTTCTTGTTCCAACTTATTTTTTTTTTTTTTTATAAAACCAAATCTCTTTCATTTCTCATTACATTGTTGTTTTTCTTTCATATTTCTTTCTTTTTTCTTTTTACTCCACACACACAATTTACAATTTACTTACTATAAAGTTGTGCCAACGACCTCTTTTGCTCATTTCAACATACGTCTCTATATACACACGTATCTACCATCCCTCCCATTCATATGCACGAATATGTAGAAGTATTCACATTTCACACATGACATGAAATACAAAATATGTAATTACATTATTTTAAAAATTAACATAAATTTGAAGTGACATATGTTAAAAAGAGACAAACACAATAATGTAAAACATTAAAAGAAATTAAAACACACAAAATGTAGGTCATTGCTAGAATTTCTCAATTTATTTTTGTTTTGTTTTGTTTTGTTTTTTACTTTATGTATTTTGTTTTTAGTTTTCGACAGACTTTTGGAACCTTTTTGGTAGTTAATATTATTTAAAAAAGAAAAAGACAACAAATATTAAGAATACTGTATGTATTTAATTAGATTTATAAAAATAAAAAATAAAAAATAAATTAAGTAGAACAGAAACCGTGACCTAGAATTTGTGTACGTATTGAGATTTTAGTCGAATTTGTGTCTAGATATCGGTTTTTGTTTAGTAATCTTTACGTTGTATCTCTCTTCTTTCGTTGTTTGATTGATGGTTTCCCTTTTTTTTGTCATTTCACTTTCTATTGTGCTCATTTATAATGTGCATTTACTACATTTACTATAAAGAAATTGAACGACGTTTTTTTTTGTTTTTAGGGTAAGGAAAGGGGACGGACAATAGATTCAAAATGTTTCAATATTTTATATAATCGGTGTACCGTGAAATAATACCGGATTTTAAATGAGCCTCAAACACTACTATAAACAGTAAAGTATATTATTTTAATTAATCGTAAAGGTCTGCTGAATTTACGGGGTTTATACTCGGTAATCTAGTAATGTTAAAAAACATGGCTTCTTGATCAATTTTAACTTTTTTGGTTTTGCTTCATAATTATGAAAACTGCTTGTTTGCTAAACAATCGAGTATGTGGCCCGTCATTTTCGTTTAACACCTATTTGTACGTAAGAAGGAAAATAATGATAGAATAACTGTAAAAACGGAAAAGATAATTATTGACCCGGAAATGCAATGGATTGTAAATTGCATAAATATTAATTTGAAAATATAGAATCTAGCCAATATGGACTTTTGCTTAGGATTTTAGAAATTTAAAAGTTTGGTAATTTAATTCGGAAAAGTTAGTTTTGAAAATTGAAAACTTTGCAAACTTTGTTTGTAACGGTTTAACTGATGAAAACGAGTTTGACGTTTGTTTTTATAATATTATTTCATGTATTTTGAATGATTTGTTTCACACTCTAGTAAAAATTGTGTGAAAATTGAAAATAAAAAAATGTGTTTGTGTTATAAAATAGATATCGAGTTTTATTTCTAATTAAATTAATTAAAAAACGGTAACATGGCGGAGTTCGCCCTATTAATCTGTGGCGATCCCATAACATTTCAAAATTTTGTAGTTACAATTTACGGTTCATTGGTAAAAAACAATAACCGACAATTACGCGGTACATTGGGTCAACCTTTTACGTCAAAAAATATAAAATTCGGGACAAAAAGTTACGCGAAAAACCACGAGGCAAGCACATCTAAAATAAAAAGACATAAATGTTTATTTACTTAAATTAAATATTTTATTATTAATTTTATCTATTTCTCTTAACTGAATTGCAAGACTTTAACTAATGTAATAAATAGTGTGAAATTAAATGTAAATATTGTTTGGTTTAAACTAAAATCGGTGTAAATAAATTGAGTTTCCTGTAGAGTAGCCCCAAAATATCCGTTGCGCTAAACGCGTGGTTAAAGTGGTGTAGTGGCCTATGCCAATATTCGTTGAGCCACAAAATGGTTACCCCGACGTGATATTAGAATATTATATACATACGTTATATTGTAAAATAAAGTTCTTCAACCAATCTATGATTCTCGCGATACGTGGCTCATCTTCATCTTAATGAATAAACTAGATGACAACTCCAAATCTCTATGGGCTCAAAGTGCTGCTGATAGAAGTGCTGCACATAGTCAGGACACCAGCGCCTCCTTCTCTCAACGAAAATCAATGAAAGTGTGCGATGTGCCAGAACGAAAATCATTCTTTATTCCAGTGTAAGGTATTCAACGAGCTCAATGCTAACAGCCGCAGAGAATGGGCAAAAGCAAAAGAAAGATGTTACAATTGCCTCAGCGTGAAACACCCAATTTTTAAATGTCTTTCTAGATATCGATGTCACATCTGCAGAAGAAAGCATCATACACTGTTACATGGCGCAGATCCTCAGCAACAAAATGAGGCTAATGAAAATTCCAAACGCATCCGAAAACGTAACTACCCTCCTCTCTCAAGGGGTCACATATATACTCAATTCTACCAACGGCAGTAGTTAACGTCATCGGTGTGACTGGCAGGTCTCACATATATTGAGCACTATTAGATTCCGGTTCTCAGGCCAGCTTCGTTATAGAGGCTTGTGTTCAACAGTTACGTCTCAAACGGCACAATGCTCGGCTCTCCATCACCGGTATAGGTACCGAAATGTTTCGTTTAAACCGAAATCACCAATCGAATTAAAAGCTTTGGTGTTACCCAAAATTACTAGCGAGCTGCCTTCGATCGAGATAAGTGACGCAATCAGGAATAACTGGCGCAAATTACAGCTCGCTGACCCGCAATTTGATAATCCTGGCAATATCGACATTTTAATCGATGCTGATTATTTTCTTGATCTTCTGGAAGAAGGCCAGATTAAAATAAATCCAAATCAACCGATTCTACAAAAAAACAAGTCTAGGATGGGTGGTTGCTGACAAACTGAGTAAAACAAACAACAGCAAGGTTCAAGTAATGACAACATTCGCGAATAACTTACCGCAAATTATTGACATCGACCAAACGCTAAAGAAATTTTGGGGATTGGAGTCAGTTAGTCCATCGCAAGATCTTTTAACACCCGAAGAGAGTTTGAGTGAAAACCATTTTACCAACACTACAAACGTCGATCAGGAAGGATGTTTTATCGTGCGCCTGCCATTCAAGAAATCCACCTCGGAAGCAGCATTAACTATGCAACAATTGCGGATAGCAATTTGTAGTAGTGATTTGGAATTTTTTTTTGCCAATCTGTTTCTTTGGATAATGCGGAGATTTGAAAAACTTTTGGAATCTGTACGTCAAGAGGGTGGGGCACACGGCATCCGAATTGACCTGGTTATTTAAATATTTACGAATTCTTTATAATGTAAAACGTGTTTGATTATTGAATTGGGCATTGAGTTTGGGGGTCATGTGAAGGTTAATTTAGGGGTCCATTTGCGGGTTGAGTTGAAGTTGAGTTGGAATTGAGTTGGGATTAGATTAGGATGTAGTAAGCAGTTATCCAATTTTGTATATGTGCTGGTTTGAGGATTGAGTTTGGCGTAGAGTTTGCGGTTGCGCTAAGGGTTGAGTAGGGTTCCGTTTGCGGGTTGAATTAATGGTGAGTTGTTGTTAAATTATTAGGGTTTAGTGAGCAGATACTGAGGATTTCTGATTTGTTTTGATAAAAATTTTATTGAGATTATCTTATCCGATTTTGATGAAATTCAGCATTTCCAATGGAAATGGGATTCTCAAATGATTTTTGGACGAAGTTCTGGAATATGGCGAAGTGGAATGAAACTTGGCTATTCCTTAACCGATTATAATGAAATTTGTCATGTGCGTTGGAAATAGAATTCTAAAATGATTTTTGGATAAAGCTCTGGAATATACTGGTATGATTATATGTCGGTTTGATAATTTGTAGCTATGATGGTATGATAGTATGACAGTTTTATGTTATGATGTTTTATGGTATAATGGTTTCATAGTATGATGGTGTGATATAGTATGATGCTGTGTTGGTATGACGGTATAATAGTATGACTGCGATGGTATGGTGATATCATGGCCTGCTAGTTTGATGGTATGATTGATTATATGTAGGAATAATGGTACGATGGTACGAAATTACGAGTGTATGATGGTTAAATGGTATAGTGTCATGATCATGATGGTACGATGGTATTATGGAATAATTATATGATGGTGTTTTGGGATTGGGTTGACCAATAAGTGCGGAGTTAAGCAGAGGGTTGAGATTTGATTTGAGCTGAATTGAAGTGAGTTATGATTTAGTTAGCTTGCGTGATTAAGTCAGTTGTTCGGTTGGGGAATTATTTAAGAGTTGATTTGGAGTTAGGTTAAGGGTTGACTTGGCGATTCAGTTGTGGGTTAAGTTAGCGGTGTATTTGGTGATTGTGTTTGAGATGGTGGTTGAGTTGTAAATTGAATTGAGGAAGTTGAGCTGAAGATTACAGAGGTACATTTCGGGATTGATTAGGGAGTTAAGTTCTTTTGCCGTTTATAATTTCAATCGATTATACCTTTGGTGTGTCAATGTCCGTTTTAACATGTTGAATTTCTGATTGTAATATCATCTACAATATATCTTTTTCTCTTGTACGAGAAACTTCTCATCCATTCTCTTTTCACGATCTACAATTTCGCCAATAAGATTTTTAATATCTCTCATTTTTTGACAAATTTCTTTATTCTTTTCTTTGTTTATTGTGTCCCGTACTTCCTTTCCGAAATTATGCTATTCGGCGTTTAACCCTTCCTTTTATAAGGTTTAACGTGGTTTAGGTGCAACCTTCAGACTACCTTTACTACCATTAATGAGCAAAGCAAGCTGCTCTAATTCCTCTGGAATCTTCAATTCGGCGAGAATCATTTTCTGATAATCAGGTCCATAAAGTTACTATGGAGGAATTTTTAAAACTTCACCAATTGAGTTGATTTTTGGATTATAATTCTTTTACGGTGATGTTGATGGTGATAGTGAGGGTGACAATTATGGTGATGGTAATATTGATGTTGATATTGACGATGATGGTATTATGGTATGACGGTGAAGAACGATGTGATGATGATAGTGGTATACTGGTATGATGATATGATGGTGTGATGGTATGGTGGTATGTATGTGTGGTAAATATTGATTATCAAGGATCGCTCTGTATAAATAATGGAAAAACTGAAAAATGTCATTCGGTGAAATATTTTTAAAAAATTCTATGGGTCGTTATCCCCGCTCCTTTGGTGACAATGAGAACCTATCTGAATAAGAAGAATGCAAGAAAATGCAGAAAAATAACCTTCGGTATACATATAAAGATGATTTAGAGGTGACTTAATAGTCCTAATAGTCGTAACAGAATTGTGGAGTTCGGTTCCCATTGAAATTAAACCTTTCTCTCTCCATCATAATATGTTCCTTGCGAATTAAGTGAATTTTATTAAGTGGGTCTAGACGTCTTTATAATAAAATTCGTCAAGCTAGTTATCCGTTTCTTCTGAACATATTTATTGCATACGTTCCATTTTGCGTTTTTGGCCACCGGAAGGTTACTAAAACATTGTCCAAATATATGTACAGAAACGGTTGTTTACTTGGTTGGAGAAAAAACCTGAAATAGCTAACTATTTTTAAAACATGTTGTTTATTCTCACATTCAGACAAGTAAACGATGCTCGAATGACCTTAAATTCATACAAAGATATTAAAAATGTGTCAAATTTCAACATCACATACATAAATTTAGGTTAATCAAATTAATTCCCCCCTGCTACCTACAAAATGTATGTACGATATCATAAAAAAGCGGAAAATCCTTGAAACACTCTTATTAAAATTTTATTTTTCTATTCCCGTTATTGAAATACGCGTACATATTTATAGTCGCGTGTTTTTTTCTTGTTTATTTTTATGTTTTAATCAAAACAAACATATTACTTTTTTTTTTTTTGCAAACACATTCATAAATAAAAATTCTGTTGAAATTGAAAAAATTCAAACCACATGTTTGCCCTGATTACAGTGTTCATAGTTTCACACACATGAAACGATACAAATGGACGTTTTTTTTTTTATAAATTTACGTTTTTGTTTGCAAAATGATACGAAAATACTTTATATTAATTGGGCTTGCTTCCTGCTGCAAACAAAACTAAAATGGGGTCACCACCACACATTGTTATATTTGGGTTGGCAGATGTACAATGTAATGAAGGGCACTCCAAACTTACCAATATGCATTAATAATTTGTCACACACCACATAATCAAATCCACTTTCAAAATAAAAGTAAAAGTAAAAAACAAAAAAATAAAACAAGAAATATTTCCTTTTACAAATTACAATTAAATGAAACAAACGAAAAAAAGAAAATTTTGTTTTGTGAATAAAATAAAACAAAAAACATTTCGACACGCATACACGAAAACAACGTACACACACACAGCATAAATGAAACAAAAAAAGCAACGCGCGCTTAATTGTTCGAAAAAAGTATGTCAAATCCAGAGGTCAGTAACCAATAAAAATCGATCATTAAACAAAAGAAAAGTGTGTACAAAAAAAAACAAAGAATAAATAATAATAAATCGTCGTCATGGTGAAATTTTATTATTTTATATCAGTTTTTGGCCACTTTTGATTTTATGTATCGGGCCTACTTCACGGAAAGTATCACAATTTTTGACCTAGACATTTTTTTGGCGTGATATACTACGGCATCCGTAAATAATAATTCCTTTTTTGACATTCAATAGAAAGTATTAATTTGCTAAATAAATATACCATCAAAAATATAAATTTTAGCCACTCATTGTTGTTGTTTCTAATTTTCGATTTCATTTACAAAATAGTAATAATAACACACTTACATTCAAACAATACATACAAAAAAAAAAAACTTTCGTTTCCATTTCGAAATTTATATTTCTTATTTTTACAACACGGACAGAAATGAGGCCAACGCACTCTTAATTTCATTTTATATACGGTTTTTATTTTTTTACAATATAATAGTGTTTTATATTACTATTATTTTAATATTTTTGTCTCGTTTTTTCGCACGATAAAAAATAAATACGCGAACTTCAGAAAAACACATTTTAAACAGTTGTTGCAGACCAAAAAAATCATCCAGCAACATCTGTATAATTACAGGTAAGGATTTATTGTTTTTTTTTTAGGTTAGAAATTTTTTTCAGGTTAGGTGTAGGTGTAATTTGTCACGTTGATTTTTTGGAGTTTACTGCTTTAGAATCGATTTTCAAATATAGCCGCGCCATACACAAATTAGATGGGAAGCAAAATCGAGCGTTAATAAAAAGTGAAGTCGTTATGCTTTGAAATAATAGAATAATTGTACAATGAAAATTGAATGTGAGATGTTATATCGTTTGTGGCGTAGCGGTAATAATGTGGAGCATCGTGCGATAGGTCTGGGCTTCTATCCTACTCAAAACTGTTGTATTTTATATTTCCAATTTTTTATGTTTTTGCTATTATTTATGTAGCAGACCAAATATTTTTCTTTGATTATTTCGCTATATACATATGTAGCTTTATCACGGTAATTACTATAATTTCGCTAAATTTCGCTATTCTAATTTGAATTTAGGAAAACTTCTATTGAAGCACAGCGGTTAGCTAAGCAATTATTAAATATGAAGTTTCCATTCGACGAAGCAACCAGTCAACAATGTGCCAATACGTATAGCTTTAATAATATCATTTCAGAAGTTCTTGGAGTTGGTGATCCTGTCGTATCGCTGCAACCTAGATAATGTACAAGATCTTGGACATTTATATGTGAATAGATTAAATCCAAATACTGAAGTGAATGCTTTGGTTGACTATGTATACGAATACGATCAAAGTTGGAGGGGCTGGAAGCCGTTGAGTGTCGTTTATTGTTGCTAAGAGGCCGGTATAAATCTAAATTAATTTTTGTTTCATTTACGCTAAGTATTGACAGTAAGTTTGTAATGGTGCGCTCGTTACGACATGTAGCGTTTGAATTTCTTTTCCCTCTTCCATACGACTTGTACGTTGGGTAATTCCAAAGTAACTTTCGTGGCGGTACGCGTGTTAACGGATAGATGGCATCAGATCGATTTATAATTTATTCCACGAAAATTTCTTTTTTTTTGCTAATTTGGCGCACGCATCAGTATGAAGAGTATATTTTGATTGAGGTTTGGCATGTGGTAGTTTGGGAGTAAAGGGGGATCGGTGATCGAAACGTCAAACGGAAGAGACGTGCAATTGATAAAAAAAAGAGGATATCGTACCAAAAGTTTATTGAAACCAAAAAAATATAAAGTAATTTACGCAAAAAAATCGAAATCACGTGTTTGTACGAGAAGCACATTTCAATTTTTATTAATTTTTTTTGTCGCGTTTTTTTTTCTCTTTACAGTTGCATTGACTCCGCTATCACCACGTTGATTCCAACATCAACCTTGAGTTTCGGATTTTTGGGATATTTGCAGCGTGTTGGTAGCGGGTTAATCCAGCTTCCGTTAGTTAGTCAATTATGGTGAACGGCGCATTGTTTTCTACCCCTAGGTATCGAGTTCCAGTGTTTGGTTTACCGTTCACCATGACTTTATTTCTTAAGTTGCGGTCGCATGTGTAGCCATGACAGAGTCATGTTGAGTCACATATTTGGCTATCGCAACTTTGACCAAATTTTCGCATCACATACTAAATGTATTCTTTTAAATTTTATTTGTAGATCACACACAGTGCGCATACATTCAGGCATGGTCATTTACCCTGATTTATTATATATATATATATATATATATATATATATATATATATATATATATATATATATATTTATATATATATATATATATATATATACATATATATATATATATATATATATATATATATATAATATATTTACCGCTAGTACCATCGTTTTCAATCGCATAATATTTACAAGTTTTGTCTGTTTCTTGGATGATTGCGAAGTTATCAAGGTGACAAGATTGTTATTGAATATACCGTATATTTTGTTAAATTTTGGTAAGTTGTCTATAACAGGATAAAACCTTCTGTTTGTAATTATTTATTTTTTTTTTTTTTTTTTGGATATTTGCTCGTATGAGCTGTTTAAATTTTAAAGATTTTTTTTTTTGAAAATTGTTTTGGGCATTGCATTGTCGTAATTAAATTAGCATCATAAGCTCAAGTAAAACTTCGTTATATATAGATAATACTTACATATATCTATAATCTTATTTATTTATTTATTTCGTTTGTTATAATTTTTTTTTCTTTTTTTTTGATTAATTTGTTTTGGTGTTGGTGGATTTCTTTACGTTTCTTATATATTCACGTAATTAGAATTGTGCACACATTGGTGTGTCATAGATTTACACCTTTTACTAGTTCGTTGATAATTTTCCATAGGGTGTGTCAGTTGAATTTGATTATTACATAAAATAAATCGTAATCAATAAGTTAGTGAAAATTAGTTGTATAGATTTTTATTTAGTTAGAATCGGGGATTTGGGTTGAGTATTACAACCTTATTATTTTCTTTTCTAATATTCTGTTAATTGATTTAGATTCATTAGTTTTGAACCAAATATGGACGTCCAATTATTGGAAGCTAACGAAATTCAGGTGGAATATGAGATTCGTTCCCTGAACCCAGCATCAGTCTCAGTTGATGTTTTACAGGCCCAAGTTTCTGCGGAAAAATCCTTCCCAGTACTAGTTCCGAAGCACCCACATGAATCGGCTATTAAAAATCCGGGACATGAATTAAAATTGTAGAACAGCGTTAATTACCGTCAGTATCGAGGACGTGATTTCTTTCGCTAAACTCCAGTCCCGTTTGATTCATGTGAGGAGTCGATTAATCCGGTTATTGACATTACACGTTCAGACGGAAGAGATCCAGGCACTCCTCGGAAGTTGTCATGAGTTGTACGAGCAACTTCGTAATTGGCATGGGGATAATTTATTTTCGTCTCCGTCTGATCTGAAACAGGTTCGCAGTGTACCAGAATCGAGTTACAATCGGTCAACAAGCCCGACACTTCTGACATTTTCGGTCCCGAATAGCAATGTCCTTCGAGACGTTCAGCGTGGTGACCAATTGATGAATTCCCAATCACAACCGACCCTGTCGTTGAATTCGGGAATACCGGTCAACAACGTTTCACCTAAACCGGGACCCTCTGGGGTTGTTAGTCAGTCAAAGGGACAAATGTATTCTTCCGAAATGAAAATACAAGGTATGGAAAGGAAAGAACGTTCCCTAGTAGATTGTACGTCCAACACATTTACCGTTCAACCAAGACGCGTGAATCTTAATTCATATTACGATTCGGATTCTGATGATGAAAGTTCCCAAAGATTACGTAAAAACAAGGAGAGCTTTAAATTATCCAGACCCGTCATGTCGACACCAATAAATCCAAAACTGCCTGATAAGGTCGATAAATCTGACATTGATTCTATGGTAACAGGGATAGAAGCCTTGCTACAAGATATTAAGGAGCGAGTCACGGTGCAACTGCCCTCTGCCGAGGATAGAATGTCGCGGATAGACAGTAGGCGCCAACCGAATCGCATGAACAGAACACCACCTATTAATTCGTTTATAGACATTCCTTTCACGAAAGTCATTTCAAATTAGAACCTTAAATTTTCTGGTAGTCGGTGTGAATTACCGGTGGAAAGATTTCTATACCGAGTGGAACACATGGCAGTTCGGTATAATATGCCATTTGAGAATTTAATAGATGACATTTCATGTTTATTAACCGGGGAAGCCTTGGATTGGTACTGGGTCTTTCTGGAAAGACACACACGTCGCAAGCTTACCTGGAATTTTATCAAACAGGAGCTTATTGACCGTTTCAGTCGATGTCGATCGGATCGGGACATACGCCGCATGCGCGAAATGAGAAAACAAAAATTTCCCCGGGAGTCTTTTCACGAGTTTCAGGATGCAATCCATGATAGTGAAATTATAGATATTTTGAAGGACAACATGCGTCCAGGTCTGCAAATTGGTCTGGCCAATAGGTCTATTAACTCCATTAGGCAACTTTCGCAAGAATGCATGCAATTAGAAGAACTATGGTCGCGAAAAAATTATAACCCGGAAGGCCTTGTAGCCCCTAAACCTCGTCCTGCGATTCAGGAGATTGCGCAACCATGTTTTGAAAAAATATTGGAAGTCGATACCCAATTAGGAAACTGTTCCAAAAATGAAGGGAACAAAGCTGCTGGGCCGGATCATAGTACTTATCCCGCGGCAGAAGTGAGCAGTCTTAGATCGCAACGCGAGAAACAACCTGCTTTTAATACGTCTGGAATCCGCTGCTATAATTGTCACATCATTGGACATGAGTTTAAATTTTGCAAAATTCCCATCAATAGAATTTTCTGTTTCGGGTGTGGTCAAGAAAATGTATACAAATGTATAGTGCATGCCAAACTCGCGAGTCGGAAAACTGTCGTGGGAGGAAACGGTATACTCGGGACCCGTCTCGCCCAAATGTGCTTGTTCCGAAATCCGAAGGAGCAATCGATGCTGCTGTGAATACCGATCAGGAGCTCTACTCCCGACAACAGACGCGTTAACTTCACCTGCAAAATCTAACAACCTCTCTAATAACCACCCTTCTCAAGCAAAGCCTAAATTTCATCGGTCTTGGCGATATTTCCAATTGCGAAAAACCCTACGTCGACCAATTTGTTCCAGCCTAATTCTTGATACCTGTAATGCAGCACCCATACCGGTAATGCAGCACCCATTAAACAGAGGCATTGTGCCATTTCTCCGGCAGTTCAATCAGTATTATATGCAGAATTAGATCGAATGTTGCAATTGGGGGTAATTGAGGAAAGTGAAAGTGCGTGGTGTTCCCCAGTCACCCTCGTCCGCAAATCCAATGGGAAGGTTAGGTTGTGCCTGGATGCCCGAAGAGTTAACGACGTGACGGTAGAGGATGCCTATCCGATGCCTTTAATCGACGGTATACTGACGTCTGGAAAATACCAACTTCATTTCAAGCCTAGATTTGAAGGATGCCTTTTGGCAAATTCCACTCGACGATGATGCCAAATGTAAAACCGCTTTTACAGTCGCGGGTAGGCCTCTTTACCAGTTCACCGTCATGCCTTTCGGGCTGTGCAACGCTCCTCAAAGTCTGTGCCGACTTATGCAGCGAGTAATACCACATCAATACCACGACAAGATATTTGTGTATCTTGATGATCTGTCTTGAAATTCGCCAACCTTACAATAAATGTCGAGAAGAGCCGATTCGCACTCAAGAAATTAAAATATTTGGGACACATTATTGGAGAGGGGTGTATCAGAGTGGATCCAGATAAGGTGGATGCCATTACGTCATATCCGGTACCCAAAACGTTAAAACAACTTCGACGATTTTTGGGGATTTGCGGTTGGTACCGGCGATTTATTGCCAACTTCTCATCTGTGTCTTCGGCACTAACAGACCTCCTCAAAAAGAAAAACAAATTTGTCTGGAATCAGTCAGCTCAATTGGCCTTTGAATCATTAAAAGATTTGTTAACCTCCGCACCCATTTTAGTGCATCCGGTATACACATTACCATTTTTCATACAAGTAGATGCATCTTCGACTGGAGTAGGTGGCGTCTTATTTCAGAGACACGGCGATTCAGAGCACCCCATAGCATTCTACTCGCTCAAGTTAAATGCTGCCCAACGCAAATACAGCGTAACTGAGTTAGAGTGCTATGCGGCTGTGCTCTGTATTAAAAAATTCCGTCCATATGTCGAGGGCTTCGAATTTACAGTGATCATGGATCATGCGAGCCTTCGATGGTTAATGAACCAATCGGACCTCTCCGGTCGCCTTGCGCGGTGGAACCTTAAGCTCCAGGGCTTCAACTTTAACATTGAGCATAGGAAGGGGAGTCTAAACACCGTGCCCGATGCTTTATCGCGCGTCTTCTGTGAGGAATTATCCCCGTCGAACTCCAACAATCCGAATGAGGAGCCGTTACACTTAGATGTAAATTCGCCCGCCTTTTTAGATCCCGAGTATGTAGCTATAGTCGCTCGAGTCCAAGCCATGCCTAACGTGGAATCTAACCTCACGGTCAGAGATGGTAAATTATTAATTTGCCATTCTTACGGCACCCGATACCACGACACGGATGTGTCGGATTGGAAACTGGTTGTCCCAACCTGCCTTACTGCTTCGCTTGTTCAGCAAGCTCATTTACCTCCAACATCAGCACATATGGGTGTCTACAAAACACTGGACAGACTCCAAAGACAATTCTTTTGGAAAGGAATGGGTAGCGATGTACGAAACTTTATCAAGCAGTGCCAAATCTGCAAAATAACGAAGGCCGTTAATTACTCCTTGCAACCAAACATGAGTCTACTTCGGGAACCTCAACGACCGTTCCAACGTTTATATTTGGACTTTTTGGGTCCTTACCCTCGTTCAAAACGAGGTAACACCTGCATTGGTTCTTGACCAGTATTCCCGCTTTGTTCTTTTACAGCCATTCCGAGAAGCATCATCAGTTTTGTTGAGTTCATACGTAGAGAACGACGTATTCAATCTATTTTCAGTTCCGCAATCCATAGTGACAGATAACGGAAAACAATTCCAGTCACAGCTTTTTCGTAATTTGCTGATGAAATATGGCGTTGAACACATCAAGACACCATATCATGCCCCTCAGAGCAATGCTTCAGAACGCGATAATCGCACCATACTTGCCGCTATACGAGCATACGTCACAGATCAACATACGGATTGGGATATTCATCTGGCCGAGGTTGCGTCCACCTTGCGCAATACTGTACAAACTGTACCTCCTTTTCTCCACACTATTTAGTATTCGGACAACACTTGATAATGCATGGATCCGATTATGCTCTGAGGAACCTTTTAAATTTTGACACCGAAAATGAAGTTTCAGCCACCTTCAAAGCAACTAGGTTGAACATGAATCGGGACAAGGTACTTAGTCACTTGAAAGAAGCCCATAGAAGACACGAACGTATCTATAATTTAAGGGGAAATTCCCGAGTTTTATCGGTGGGTCAAAAGGTGTTTGTCCGGACTTATGTCCAAAGCGATGCCTCTCGACGGTTTTCCGCTAAATTCGCACCAAAATTCATTCCAGCTGTAATCACAAGCCCTGTGGGAAATGTGGCCTTCCAGCTCAGTGATACATCAGGTAAACATTTGGGAATTTACCATCAAAGCGACATTCGAACATAAGTTTTATACCAATATTTCAATAGATTGACGTCGGCACTATAGCAGTTGTGCAAACCATTCTTAATGGCTCAATTTCGGAGTTTAATTTTTCTTTATTTTTGTAGTCATAATAGGTTATTGAATCATTGGCCGGCTTGTTGAGACTGCTCAGGGTTTGGGTCGTCCCCACGATGTAACGGTGCGCTCGTTACGACATGTAGCGTTTGAATTTCTTTTCCCTTTTCCATACGACTTGTACGTTGGGTAATTCCAAAGTAACTTTCGTGGCGATACGCGTGTTAACGGATAGATGGCATCAGATCGATTTATAATTTATTCCACGAACATTTCTTTTTTTTTTTGCTAATTTGGCGCACGCATCAGTATGAAGAGTATATTTTGATTGAGGTTTGGCATGTGGTAGTTTGGGAGTAAAGGGCGATTGGTGATCGAAACGTCAAACAGAAGAGATGTGCAATTGATAAAAAAAAGAGGATATCGCACCAAAAGTTTATTGAAACCAAAAAAATATAAAGTAATTTACGCAAAAAAAAAATATATAAAGTAATTTGGATAAACCAAAAATTATCTAATCGCGAATTACATATATCGGAAAGCGAACTCAAAACACCTCACCATATTAACAAATCAAAGCGGAACTCTTCAGGGGTAGTGTGTTATCGGTTTCAAAGTGCGGTGTCAACCAAGGAAAACCAAATCTACCCAAATCAGAGACACCAATACCTGGCTGAAAACGGATATAACGCATTGTCGGCGGCGCCTACCCGTGATACCAAATTTGAAGAGGTAACTACTTCGGATACGGTACATCATCCAAGAAACGGTAAAGCTACCGAATTAAAAACCACTCGGGCGAAGCGGTAATACATCAGGGCGATTTCCAAGGAGTCTGGTATGAATGAGTATTGGTATAACTAATTATTTAGTTTATTTGTTAAGTTTTTTTTTTGTTAAATATTTTGATTGTATAATTCTGGTAATAGACTGCTGTGTTTCGAGGTCAGTAAGTGGTGAATTTTCTAGAGGAAAGTTCGCGTTTCTTTTCTTTGTTTTGTTTATTTCATTACAGCTATCTTCTGGGGACGAAGAGCTCGACGCATCCACAGATAGCTACTAACATCGGTCGCGGAACTGGAAAATTCGCATCAGTTATGTGCTCGAAATATCGTGTGTAGAGGAAAAAATAAAAATTGTTAATCTTGTAGAAAATCTGCAGTTCATTTTTTGTTAAACCAGAAATAAATTTTGTATATGTTTAATTGGTTATACCATACATTAATATGAAGTGTTAGTTTTGTATTTGGGAGAGTGACCATGCTGACGATGTGTGTTCCTGTGTGTGAAATAATCTGAATGCAGCTATCATGACCCTGAACGGGCACCACCACAACCCCACGACAGACTGCGCGATAGCCGGAGCGAATGCTGCGGGTGGTGACGTCAGGGTAATCTGTTAACGGAGGCAATCACTGGTTGACTTCGTTACAAGTTCTCTAGCCGAATTTTATCGCCTACGTTCTGGCCAAGAGGTGTTTTGATTAGGGCTTTTACCAGAAAATCCAGTTCAAAAAATGACAATGCAGTTTCGCTACCTCGCACCGATTAAAATTTGACGACCTACAGCTGTATACAAATATCACCAAAACAGTCATTATAAGCCTGCGGACTCATCTATAAACACTTTTACTGTTATCATTATATTATTACAACGGAAGCGGTATTCGTTCTAAATCGAGAGATGCTAACATTAATCGGTTGGGTGTTGGAATAATAATTGGAGTCTCAAGTCAATTAAGATGTGAATCTGTGTTTTATACGAACGAACCTGAATTATTAGTTTTGAGAATCCAATTCTTCTCTCAACAAATATTATTATGCGTACTATATATTTCATTATCTGCTGCATCCGAGTTATATGATCGTCTCGCAAATGTAATTGTAAACGAGTTAGTACGAGCGACTTAAATTTACTTAAGATTAATTGGATAATTTTGCACACGGATATTATTCCAGTTTCAACTAACGTAACCGCAACTTTCATTTTGGATACTATGTTTGATTTGGGTACTAAGCAACGCAACAATATCCTTAGGAAATGGCAGACTGCTAGATTTGGAGTTCTGCTAATGGATATGGACATAAAAGTTTCAGCATGCAAAGATATCGATAATTCTGGGAGTATATATCATACACCTCTTAAATTAGATATAATTTTTTGTAATTGTTTTAGTGATTCTTTTACCTCTAATAGTTTTAATAGTTTAATGTCTTCTTATTTTGATTTTAGAAATGGAGGTTATGTTAACCTGAGGAACTTTCTCGATGGGGTGGACGGAGATACTTTACTGTTACCAAATAACGTCGATTGTTGTGTGGATAATTTTTATCGTAAATATCGCATTTGATCAATTCATTTCATGTAAATCGACCGGGAAAATTAAATGTGTACCATGGTATAATAGATCACTCACAAATTTGAAAAATCGAAAGAATAAATTCCATAAAATATTTAAATATATTGAACAAGTTTTATACAATTGTTATGTCATGCAGATCGAAAATGACATAACAAACGACCCTAGGCGGTTCTGGTGTTATATGGAACACAAAAACAAATCTAGTGGATATCCTGTTCAAATGCATCTAAATGGTATAGTTTCAAATGATAACCAAGCGACATGCAATTTATTTGCCGACTTTTTTGAAGGAGTACCTATATACTAAGAATTCCACAAGTTCCTCTTCGGCTAGTCGTGATAAGACAAGTATTATTTCGAACTTATAGCTTTAACATACCAGTAAGTTTTAATAGCTTTAAATCAGCTAGATTGTAAAAAGGGGGCCGGACCTGACGGTATTCTTCCTTGTTTCATGGTGAGGTGCGCTGATGTCCTTGCGGCTACGTTAGCAAAAAATTTTTATCTTAGTCTTCGATCTGGAGTATTACCCAAAGTATGGAAATTATCATCGATTATTCCAATTTTTAAGTATGATTCACGTAGTGATGTTCGGAATTATCGTGGAATTTCTGCATCCTGAAACTTTTTGAAAGTCTAGTTAATGCCCGATTATTTTTTATAATTAAAAATATTATAAGAACAAAAAAACAAGGTTTCTATAAAGGTCGATCTACGGTTACAAATCTCGCGATCTTTAATAATTATGTTTCAGAGGCGCTTGAGTTAGGTTTCCAAACGGATATATTGTATAGAGATTTCAGTAAGTCATTTACACTGGTAGAAAGGAATATATTAAAATCAACAACTCCATTTCTAGAACGTTTTTAGCATCGTCTGGAGTACCCCAAAGTAATCACCTGAGACCACTCCTTTTTAATATTTTTGTGAATGCCGTGATTGGTAACTCAGAAGTTCTTATGTACGAGGACGATTTAAATATCTATAAAACCATTAGGGGCATTTCTGATGCATTATCATTTCAAATTGATATAAATAATTTCGTTGAATGGTGTAGTACAAACTACTTATGTCTTAACATTTAAAAATGCAAAATTATGACATTTATAAGAAGTATTGCCTTAACCGATTATATAATCGACGGAGTACTGGTCGAACGGGTTTCTCTAATTCGAGACTTAGGAGTACTTTAAACACCTATCTTGCCTTTTAATTTTCTTACTGACAACGTCATTGCAAAGGCTAACAGTATGTTAGGCTTTCTGAAAAGACTATGCCGGGAATTTAAAGATCCATACACAATACGAACTTTATATATGGCATTTGTTAGATCCCATATCGAGTACGCTGCTATTTTTTTGTCACCCTTTTATCATAACTATTCAGATAGAATCGAAAGTATTCAAAAGCGTTTTCTTAAATATGCACTTCGCTTCTTGCCTAGTGACGGCCGTGGCCCGGATTACATTTTGCCACCTTACAATGGGAGATGCCAGTTATTAGCTCTGGAATCGCTTTGTGTTCGTAGGGACGCGGTGATTGTTATGTTTGCGCGTGATGTGATTCTGAGATACATTGACTGTTCTGAGCTTTTAAAGCTTTATTCGTGCATTTTTTCAGAAGCACAAATTACGGGAAGAATGAATTGATCTGCAAATCGACACTTCTGTTGAACTCGGTTGAAAATTTGTTCGATTTTGAGATATCGAGGAACGTTTTTCAGAGAAACATTCTCCATTATTTTTAAATTTTAATTTTTGTTTTTTTCCTTTTTATAATAACTTTTAATTGTATTTTGTGTTAAAGTATGTTGACCAGAGGATGCTAAATGTGCGAGTAGTTTCAACAATATCAAAAATTAATGGGGCATCTTTGGAATTTAAAATAATAATTTTTGAGTGTTATGCTTTAAAATATGTATTTTGAAAAATTTTAAGGTTCTAAAAAACTTATGAGTTTCAAGCATATTGACTATGAGGTTCACTAATTCACAAAATCTTGGTCAGAAAAATTTGTTTTCCTTTTTTCTTATGTTGCACACGTAATGGGGATACTATTCAATCGCAAAGCGGACCAACCCGGTTCTAGGAATGGTCCAATAATTAGTCAATAGAACTCTTTAGGTTATAGTAGATTTATGTAGCGGAAACTCTAGTCCAATAGTGAATTTAATAAACACAGCAAATAATTGAAAATTTGAGCTGGCAGTTAGCCTGGTTCACTGAATAAAAATTGTATCAAATAACCTGCACACGCCAATATTAAACAAAAGATCAATTCGTATAAAAACATTATTTTCATCACATGGTTACCTCTTAAAATCAAATTAGGCTATAAAAAAAAAAATAATGATAAATGACATAAATATGTTAAGACGATGAAAATCTATGTTTAAAAATTTTTCATTTCTACACCAAAACCGTTTTTTTTTTTTTGTTTTCTTTCAAACAAAAGAATAATCTTTGTCCGTATAAGAAGGGTATACCAAATTCAAACATGATATCAGCAAATTTGTATATAATAATATACATATGGATATGTAAAATACTAGGCCAAGGATATCAAAATAATTTCAATATTCGACACCAAACACAATGTAGATGTAGAACTTCACCAAATAACCCACGTCTCAAATTCAATTACGAAGCAAATAAAAATTTGTATCAAAATGGGTTCAACGTGATTTTCATAGCGATGACGATGATGATTACGTATCGTATATTATGTACAAACAAAAAATAGATCAAACCCAACAACAAACACCTCAACAAAAGTAAAATTACAGTGAAAATGAAAGCTTTTTGTAATACAACAACAATACACATCTCTAAACGCACAATCTATATTTTTATACTCACAAGATGAATGAACTTTCATGGACAAACTATGAAAAAAACAAAAAAAAAAAACAAATAAAGTATAACATAAATTCCAAAACCGAGACACAAGTTAATAAAATAATGATGATCATCATCAACATCACACCATCGTTATTACATTGATGTAATTATCATCGTCATGATAATATTATTATCTTTATCATCACCATCATCATCAAAAACAGAGAAAGTATTTTATAAGTACGACAACAACAACAGCATAAATAATAATTATGATGGCGTTCACCTTTAACTAACAAAATAAAAAAATAATTTCCAAGAATACATCAGTTCAATTGTATCTGTCCACATATCCAAGTGCTTTGACCGCTTATGCACTTTCTAAACTACATTTTGTTATTATCTTCCTCTTCTCTAATTTTGCGCAATTTTTACGCATACATTCACAAAATAAGTTTTGGCGTTTAATTTAACTTTAATTAAAATTAGATTACTTTCTCTAAGCAATGTAAAAAAATTTAAAAAGTGAAAATAGTTTTAACCACCACCACTACCACCAACAATTAAAAGTAGGTTAATCGAAGTAATATGCGTTTACAACAAAAAAATGGATACACTATCACCACAGTACACATATATAAGGTAATATATTGCGCAGGATGTCAAAAAATTTCAACAACAACAATGGCGGAGATCGTGACAGAAAGTTTATGAAATATTTAAACAATGATACATTGTTAATTATTTTGAATTAAAGTCAGTAGAATTTTTCACAAAATTTTAATTATATTCACTCAACACTCAAAATTATTACGCAAAACTAACAAACACGATTTGTTTGGTCACGATGTCCGCCATATTAAATTTTTTTTTACATAGATGCGCAAGAAAGAACGAAAATGAAACATCGGAGTATATTACCTTATTATGTGTACTGTGCACTATCACTTTCTTTTGAGTTTTTTTTGTTTTTGTTGTTTTGTTACTTTTTTATGTGTAAAAAAAACTAAAGAGTGAAATTAGACTCGCATCTAACTAAGTATTCGACATGCAATATTTGTATACGTATAATAACGCATACATGATAATAAGTCAAAAAAAAAAAAAAAAAACGAGGGCGCCATTTTGTTCAGTAAACATTTTGTGCGCTCTCAAATAAAAGTGAAAAACATTGACAGGAACTTCATAATTTATCACAACCAAAAAAATTTCACTTGATCTCATTTCGAATTTCGCTTTTATCTCAATTTAAAAATCTAAAAAAAAATTTCAAAATGTCATTTTTATTATAAACAATATCTATTGTTTTAAAATCAAAGTTTTTCAGGTTAATTTTCTAATCAAATAGCAGAAAAAAACAAAAAAAAATCGTTTTACACGATTCATGTACGATTGCAACAACAATAGTGCATAGTACTCCAGTAAGTAAAAAGTGTTTAGAATACTTTCACTGGCCTCGTTTTCGTTTTCATTTTGTATCTGCCTGTTTCGGAATTTGTTGTTGTTGTCAATATTGGTTAATCATACGTTTTTTTGTAGTTTGTTGTTGTTGTATTTATTAAATTATTTTTGGATTAAGAAAAAGAAAAAAGATTGGGAGAAGGTAATAATAAAGAAAAGCACGAGGTTTGTACCCACCCGATATATACATACATATGAAGGTGGTCAATGAACTGTGCGTTAAATATGTGGTGTCGAAGAAATAACTTTCATCTTCATGTGAATGGATATTAAAATTAATTAAACCATTATGGGAGAAATCATAATTTATTTCACGTTTTTTTTTTGGCGCTTTATACTTAACACTCTTGACATTTTGATGGAAAAAGTGTGTTTGTGTCTAAGATTTTGTATATGACCAATAATTATGCTGATCTATTGATTGAAGCCAAAACTATTTTGCTAATTAATAAAATCTGATGAGAAACGCAAACTCAATAACGCACCGAAAAATAACTTTGAACAACCAAAAAAACTTGTAGAAAATGTGTGGGTCCGATGACTTTAAAATTGAAATAGAAAGTGTTGTCAAACTTCACAATACCACAACTCAAAACTGTATTAACTCTAGAAGTGTTAGTTTTAGAGTCGTTCTGGGTTACTGGTTTAATCCATACATATAAATAAATAAATAAAATAAATGAATAAAACTAAATAAAATATTTTACCTCCCACAAAGGATTTTCCACAAAATAAAAGCTAAGGCAAGTTTCCCGGATACGCCAGGTCCACCGTACACCCTTTTACGAATAACAAAATCGAGGGAAAAGAAAGGTATATTAGTCACAAAAATCAACCTGGTTCCAGACACCGAAGTACATAGTTGACAGTTAGTAAATTAGTAATAAATATACTAAATAAGTTAACACAAGACAAGACAGTTTCTAACTTCAATTACTACAGCTTCAATTACTGCTTAATCTCCCATAAAATTGATTTAGGTTTTTTTTAAATAATTCCTAAAAACTACATTAATTCTTAAATAGAACATTTCTTTTTATTGTTCACGGTTACTCGGTGACGTCAGGACTGATTTCTCTTTTGTCTTCTTTTCACTTAAGTAGAAATGTGTTACATGGGCACAGCCATGATGTTCGGTTCTTTCTACAGATGGCATTACAATATTATAAAATAAATATAAGATAAATTCAAATGAGGGCGCTACGTTAATATAATTCAAAATGTGTAACGAATTAAAAATATAAAAATAATAACCGTTTTTTGGTGTTTATATTCGGCCAACCTGACCGAGGATTGCCTCAATCCTCTTCTGAGGAGGATTCCTCAATATCGCTATCGTCGGGACTAACGACTTTTTTCATGCTGTCTGATGCAAAAACCCCGCTAAATCTTCTTTTCCCAGGCTCCGGATTTTTATCTATTAGAAGATATCGATCTCCCTGTAATATTTTCTCGACGGTGTATGGACCTCGAAAACGTCGTTGAAGTTTCTTACTTTCACCAGCCGAAACTGGCTCTCGGAATACGACCACTAAGTCTCCTTCCTGGAATTCCTCCGGTGGTTTGTGTTTCTGATCAAACCTAATCTTTTGTTGTTCCTGGTTCTTCTTAATACGAAGAGACACCTCTTCACGTAACTCTGGCAAATTTATCTCCGTTTTATCATTTTCATGCGTTATTTGATGCAACTCCAATGCAAGTTTTTCCCCAAAAATAGGTCGTGGACTAAAACCAAACAATAGTTCTTGCGGTGAAACTTTAGTTGTAGAGTTGGGTGAGCTATTTATTGACCATTGAATTGGTCGAAGGCAGCTTTCCCAATGCGTTGTTCCTACATTCTCAACCATTGTTCGTATTGCACTCAATATTGTTCTGTTGGAACGCTCCACTTGGCCATTGGCTCGCGGTGTTGCCGTGGCGTTGAGTATGCGATTAATATTATTTTCGACACAGTACTTGTTGAAAGAATTCGACGAGAATGCTGAACCTCTGTCAGATATAACACGAGTTGGTGTCTCAAAATGAAGACTTAATTCATTCATTGCTTTGATGACATACTGTGTTGAAGTATCTTTTACAGCTTTGATATATACATATTTGGTGAAAGCATCGATGATAACCAAAATGTGACTATTTTTCCGTACACTTTTAATAAATGGACCTACGTGGTCAAGATGCCAGGTGTGACAGGGTACTGGCACCTTGTCAATTGGATGTAGTTCAATTTCTTTCATTCCACCCTTCTCTTTGTGGTAGAGACACTCCATACACGACGTGATATACTTTTTAACTACTTGGCGCATTCGTGGAAACCAGTAGTATTTTTGAATGGCACTTATAGTTTTATCAATACTGAAATGCCCTCTTTGATCATGACATTCAGCTAAAATTCTTCGACGAACTCCTTTTGGTACAACAAATAGTAAATCATTATTATTCGTTTTCCGATATAACTTCCCTTTCAGCACTTTGTAATCATGTCGTAGTTGTTTCGATTTTTCGTCATTTAAATCGCTAATTATTTGAATAATTTCGCTATCATTCTTCTGTAAAGCGAAAAGCCAATCATCCTCTATGAAATTTACATACAAAACGTCGAGAGATGCCGGTACAATATCTGACGGCGGCAGAACCGGGCTTCTACTCATGGCATCTACATGACCCATTTGGTTACCACTTCTATGGATGATATTAAAATCATAATCTTGAAGGCGTAACCACCATCGACCAATACGACAGTTGATATCTTGTTTGGTAGATGCGGTCTTGAGAGCATTGCAGTCTGTAACTACTGTAAAGTGTTTACCTAGAAGATATGGTCGAAATCGATCAATCGTTTCAACAACCGCTAAGGTTTCCAGCTCAAAACTGTGATATTTTCTTTCGAGGTTCGATGTTTGACGGCTAAAATACGCCACGGGATGTAAACAGTTGTCTTCCTCTAGTTGCAAGAGCATACCAGCCACCCCAATCATACTAGCGTCGGTGTGAATCTGATGTTGCCTCTTCGAGTCATATAATGTCAGAACGTTACGTTCACAAAGTTTTGACTTAATAGTCTCAAATGCGTGAATTTGCTCATCTAACCATTGATATTTGGTGTCTACTCTGGTGAGACGTGTCAGTGGTTCAGCTATTGTTGAGAAATGCGGCACAAATTTTCTAAAGTAGCTGGCAAGTCCTATAAAACTTCGAACTTCATGGACGTTTTTCGGTGCGGGAAAATTCTTCACAGCGGTAATCTTATCTTCCCCTGCTGTGAGATATCATGACCAAGGAATGTCACAGTTTCAAAGTTAGGCCATACTGGCGAAGTTTTAATAAAAATTTTTCGAGTAGTTTCAACCCACTTTCTATATCGACGCTGAGTAAAATTGTGTCGTCCATGTAAACAACAATCTCGTTATCCATCTCTTGAGCGATAGAATTCATCAAACGCTGGCACACTGCAGGTGCATTGGCCAACCCAAATGGCATTCGGTTAAACTCGTACTGCCCGTCTGGTGTCACAAATGCGGTTAAATGTTTTGACTCTTCGTTGACTTTAATTTGGTAGTAACCGGAAGCCAAATCCACAACGGTGAAATATTTTTTTCCTGCTAATCTTTGCAGCAAATCGTCGATTTGAGGCATTGGAAAACGATCCTTCACGGTTTTGGCATTTAGACGCTGATAATCAATGCACATTCGATCTTCGCCGATTTTCTTCTTCACAACCACGATTGGACTCGAATATGAGGACGCAGAATTTCGAATTATGCCCAAAGCCAACATCTCATCGATACATTTCGATACATTCTCACGCTGGGAAACAGACAAACGATAGGGTCGGTAACACACTGGTGTAGAATCATTCAGAACAATTTTTATTTCCGCGCGATCTGTCATTCCTAATTCTGACATATTCACGGCGAAACAGTCTCGATATTCATTCAAAATGCCTCGCAGCTTGTCCCTATCGACTTTGGATAAATATTCGCTGATACTATTTTCGCTAACTCTATCAGTCTCTACACTATTTACATTAAACTCATTTATTTTTTCTGATTCGTCAGAATCCTGTTTCCTTATCTCCGCCGGTGTTGAATGATCATCTTTCAATTCATCCTTAATTTCAGTGATGTCGTTTTCTAGCTTAAGAATATTCTCCTGAATGTCAACTAAACCAACCTCTTTCACTTTATTATTAATCGGATTAATAGTGCTAACCTTATTTCCCTCGATTGAATTCAATGCGTCGTTACTAACTCTTCGGATGACCAATTCTTTGTAAGATTTCTCGATGACTATATCTGGCTTGTCTAAAGCACTACGACCTACCATAATTTCATCTTTTTGCATTTCATTTGGAACAATCAAAAGCTCTACATCTATACTGATATTATCAATCTGAATTTGTGACAAACTTTTACCCGTTGTAACAGCTAATCCCTCGCCAAAACCTCTCAAAATTTGTTTATCGGGAACAATATGTAACTTTAACTTACTAGCGGTACTTTCTCGAACAGTGACACAATCACTTCCTAAATCTATAAAACCTTTGACTACTATTCCATTTACCACAATCATTTTATGATATTCGTCGATTACTTCTACTCGCTTGACACTTTTTACTGGATTACCAGTTTTATCAGCCGTATTTGTGTCAAATCTTTTTTTTCTACACTGAACTTCGTAGTGGCCCTCCTTTCTACAACACGAACAAACTAAAACCTTTTCGATACATTGATGAGATAAATGCCCAATTTTGTGACATTTGAAACATTTGGGTTTCTCTAAACTATCACGATTACTCTATTTACGGAGATTATTGTGGGCGGGATGAAAATGTTTTTGTGTCATTATACTCTCATAAACCTTAACCTGATTTGCTAACTGTAATATATTATCAAACTGCTGTGCCGCTACTTGGCTTACAAAAACAGCTGCCCGGTTAAGCGAAAAGAGTCCACTAAGTTGGTCCCTTGGTGGAACAGGGCGCTGGGTAAGCTAAGGAAAAAATTGACAAGGTTATTCAATAAGGCTAAACGCAACGGAGAATGGAGCGAGTACAGGATGGCCTTAACGGAATATAATCTGGAATTAAGAAGATCCAAAAGGGCTACCTGGAGAAACTCCTGTGAGAGAATCAAAAAATTACCCTTTTCAGCTCGTCTCCAGAAACTCCTTTCCAGGGATCACTCAAATGGCTTAGGGCTTCTTCAGAAGCAAAACGGGAGGTTCACTGAAAACCGGAAGGAAACCTTGGTGCTACTATTAGGTACCCACTTTCCGGATTCAATAGTGGTAGGAGCCCAGGAGGACCCGCATGACCCTTCAAGTGAGGTAGCCTATTCACCACACTGTAGCATCTGGAACCTCTCCGGAAAGATTTTGACACCCAGCAAGGTGAGATGGGCTACTGGCTCTTTCAAACCTTTCAAATCTGCTGGAGGGGATGGTATCTTTCCAGCCTTACTTCAAAAAGATATTGAGGAAATTCTTCCCCGATTGGTCCAGATGTTTCGGGTAAGTTCGTTTTTAACTATATTCCGAAACTATGGAGGAAAGTAAATGTGGAACCAGTTTGCTTATCAAGCTGGCAAATCCAGTGTGATGGCTCTTAGTGGTCTAGTCACGAGGATTGAAAGAGCAATGGCTTTTAAGGAAATTGCCCTTTGTGCCTTTGTAGACATTGAGGGGGCTTTTGGTAATACCTCCTATGGTTCAATAGAGAAGGCACGTATGGAGAAGTGGGTTCCGCCTTCGACAACTATGTGGATCCGCTACATGTTGAAATATCGCGATATTACAGCCAGATTAGGTGGCGAGTCGGTAACCATCAGGGCCGTAAAGGGCTGTTCCCAAGAAGGCGTATTGTCTCCTCTTTTATGGTCATTGATTATTGACAGACTACTGGTCCTCCTGAGTAGCCATGGGTTTGATGTCCAGGGCTATGCGGATAACGTGGCTATCATAAGTAGAGGCAAGTTTGATGGGGTCATCTCTGATCTCATGCAAAATGCACTCGATTTAATATGGCAGTGGTGTGAGCAGAAAGTTCTCAGAGTAAATCCAAACAAAACTGTCATTGTCCCTTTTACGAGGAGGAGAAAGCTATCGCTTATAGCTCCCTCGTTAAGCGGTGCTATTGTTGCTTTTTCCAAAGAGGTTAAATATCTAGGGGTTATCCTAGATCATAAACTGAACTAGGAACAACATTTACAAAAAATTACTAAAAACAAAAATGATCTACAGGTCATTTCTAACAATCATTAGACCTATGGTCTAAAACCGATCAAAGGACAGCGCAAACTTTATTGAATAATGTTCAGCGCATGGCCTGCATTGAGGGTTACGGGCATGAAAACATGTCCGACCTCAGCAATGGAGGCACTTCTGGGACTAACTCCATTGAATCTGCATGTTAAAAAGGATGCTGATACTATGGCCCTTAAGATGCCGGCGTAGGGTAACATGAAACCAGGCAATATGGTGGATCATCTCGCAATCCTCAAGGAGTTTCAGACAGACCCTAGTATAGCAATGCCTTCCGACTGTATGCTAGCTAACCTGGAGTTCTGGGGGACCATCCTTTGAGTGAGGGTCAATGGTGTGGTTTACAGATGGTTCAAAAACGGGAGATGGCGCGGGGATAGGAATATACGGGAGTGAGACATCCCTCCCTACCGTTTTTCAAGCAGAAGAAGATGCTATAGAACTTTGCGCAAGGATAGGCACATCTAAAGGCCTAAACAACGCAAATGTTTATATTGTTTCAGACAGCCAATCGGCCTTATAGGCTCTTAGGTATTTTACCATTGAGTCAAAGCTAGTATGGGATTGTCTGAAGGTTATTAAGATTCTGGCAAGCTCAAATAAGGAAACACATTTTTGGGTGCCAGGTCATACTGGAATTGTGGGAAACGAGACAGCTGATGGCCTCGCCCGCGTTATATCGTCAAACAGGGTCAAGGAATGTCTTGTACTTAGGAAACCTGAACTGAAGCTGCTTACTGGCTTCCTCACAGGTCACATCCCCTTAAGGTATCACCTTTGACAGATGGATGCCGCTTCTGCGACCTGGAAGCGGAATCAGCGGAACATGTTCTGTGCCATTGCCCAGCCATTTTCTACGAAAGATTACAACATCTATACCGGCCGGCAGTATTGTCAGGTTCATTAAGATCCTGAATATTGACTGGCCGGCTCATTAAGTAGGGTCCATACACAAAAGATCTTCTAGGTCGCAGTGCGAGGTGGCTTGAACGCCCACATGGCCCTCTAGTAGTAATAATAATAATAATAATGTACAGAATGTTGAGAGCGTGTAAAGCAAGAACCGTATTGATCTATCACTTGTGGCTTGTCTACTGGTAGAACGGATATTTTGGTAATTGCTCTTTTATAGAGAGCATTTCCCGGGCCACGTATTCAAACTACGCGAACCAATTCATCTGGTCACAAGATTGCCTATTAGTTACTCCTGTATGCTTCACGATTATCTTCTCAGCCTCATTTAAATCATATTTGTTCACCTTAATTTTTCTACACCTTTTTATAAAATTTATTAAAGTTCTAACCTCTTATCCAGTTATATTTTATTTATTAAATGAACTATCTTGTCATCATCCTCAGTGGAAGCAGTTAAGCTAAGATTTTTTAGTTCTGTTGTTTGTTGGTCTTCTGGTTTAAAACATTTTTTGTATATTTGACGGGTTGTCGTGCTTGTTTTCAAGCCAATGTGGTCCTGACCACCAGAGCTTATAATTTATCAGTTCACAACCGTTATTCCGCGGCTCATCGATTTATCTGCATTGCTCATCTAAAGTAAAAACTCCAAAAGTTAATCTCGAATTAAATTCTAATTTATAGGTTTATCACAATGAAATCCCAATTCACAAGCAGTTATTACATACATATTGGTAAATTTTTATATTTGTCATTTATTACAACATAACGTAACACTATACCAGGTATTAACAACAAATGCTAATAATCGGAGAAAAATATTATCATAACACACATTTCTTTAGAAATTAATTAAAATAAAAAATTTCACTTTCTATACGATTTAAAAGAAAGACAATAAGAGCTTTTTTTTTATAAACATATCACTTCATTATAAATCGTACGTCTTCGTTCGCTACATACAGCAATATTCTCACTCTCTTACAAAACAAACTAATAATAGTTAATAATAAAAAATAAAAAAATCGAAAAGGTTGATAAACTTTATACAGCAACAACAAACGCTAAATTAAATTGTAAATTAGATACTCGATACACATCTATATGTATTCAAATTGTGCGGTTTACTTGTTTAGATTCGTGCCGATATAATTTAGTTGTTGTCATCATTAAATTTTTAGTATTTCGCGGTCGATTAGATATTACATGTTTAGTACAAAATTAGTTGACAGTTGCGATTAAAATTCATAAACAATAAACTATAAATGTATTTCTAAGAAAGTTTTAGTTTCTGTTATCGATATATGGACGATGACGACCGCCACCATGATTTGATATTCGCGCAAAGGTAATGAACTTTTTGTTTAAAACTAAATCGAATCGAATCGATACGATGACAACGCCTGATATATGTATGCATACCTAAAGAGTTGGAAAGTTATTTTGATTTTCTTTCATAACAACATAAATTAATAATGTGGTGATATACAATATGACGTACTCTCTCTATATATCTGAGAATAGTTATAGTTACCGATTTCATTTTGAACTTTCGCTTTTATTTATTGTCGACGTACGACGACGTGTCGTCGTCGTCGACCAAAAAATCAAAATCGTCGAAAGTTAAATGACCGAAGGGGCATTTTTCTGTTCATTATTGTGTGTGAATGTGTGTGATGAAAAAGATGATGACTCTGTATTAAACTACTGATTGTTTGAAGAGGTCGTTAATCTTTTTGGCGGAAAGTTGTGTAAAATGAGATTTTATAAGCGAGTGGTGGAATGTTTTTTTTCGTCTCGAAAAACTAAACGTTCAAGAGAATTTTTGTTTGTATTTCAATGCGGTTTGTTTGGTTTTCATCTTGGGGAAAAATTTTTATTGTAAGAAATCAAATATGATGATGTGCTTAGAAAATGAATTTTAGGTCCATTGCTCTTTTGATTTTTTACTTTTAAATTGTTTACTGTTATTAAATATGTATTATGAATGCATGCATGGAGTTGAATGCCTGGCGGTTTGGACTGAAACAAATTGTTGTTCTTGTTTGTTTGTGTCTGCCGACATTGATGAGAGATTATTAATGCCAATTGCATTAAGCAGTATTTACCTACAGAAGAAGAGTGATCAAATAAAAATCGCAATTGGTTATAGTTTAAGTAAGCTTACTGAACCCTTTAGATTGCTTGTTTTTCGCTTACACATCTTTATTAGTGCTGAAATTAATGCAAACGAACTACGCTGAATGACTTTAATAATAAGTTAAAAAAATGTATTTTGAACTATTTGAAATCTCTGCTAGGAAAAAGTTTTTAAAAATGTATAACTTAAGTACATAATTAATGTGTGGTGTTAGAGAATCCTTACGTCATAGTAAGTATGAAAATCGAACGATCAAGCAGATTAGCGAGAATACTAAAAAAAAAATCTCAAAGAGACAATAAAGCTATGCTTAAAAAAAACTTGTTTTGGAAAATATTTTAGCTATATGATTAGTTACTTTAAATATTTAATGGTGTAAAACTTGGCCAAATGATTTTCATAGTTCTTTCTTGACCATCAAGGGAGTTTTACCGAGATCAAAACAAATGGCAGTGCGAGGTCCGGGCTATACGGTGGATGCATCAAAACTTCCCAGCCAAGCTCTCTCTCTTTTAAAATTATAGTGCTTTTCATACCGCAGTGTCACTTTATATAGAAATATTTCGAAATTGTTATAAAATAAATTATTTCTAAGTGATATTAAAAATAAAACGTAAATTTTTTACGGTCTAAAGTCAACGCAGCTGGTATGAAAAGCACTTGTGCAATGAAACGAAAAATGTCTTCGAAAATTTTAATTTCTCCATAATATAATTAATATTGTATAAATAATACTCAAAATAATTATAAAACACGTTTCCTGAAAAATAAATAATAAGCAAGGCGTTATTTGCTATTTCTTCACAAAAACACAATTTTTATCTGAAAGTAGTCTGAGTTCGGTTAACTTAAATTTGGTTGGTTGAGTCAGTTTGTATATTGAGTTAAACATGTAAACTTTAATTTAGTTGAACTGACAGATTTTTTCTTACAGGCAAAAGGTTTTATACATTTTCGAAGTGATTTTTAAATTATTTTAAATAATTTTCTAATAATTTAAATATAATTTTAGAACAAAGTGACATTTAAAATGTCAATTCAGATCAAATAAAAAAAATCCCATGTAATCACCAACCCAAAGTTTCAGTCAGATCACTTTCAGTCATAACTCAGTCAATCACTTTTGGGTTTAACATGTATCTTTAGTAAAAGTTAATTTTGGTAGTACATAAAAAATATGGCAGATGGCTATTCTTTAAAGTAAAACTGAACTTAACCAAAATACAACAAATAATAACTACTGAATGCAACCAACAAAAACATGACGTAACAACCAATAACATTGTCAACTGTCATTACTGGATATAAATTATAAACAAAAGTGTAACGCCCTCCGTATTTATGTAAAACAAAACCAGATTATTTTGGAACGCATCCGTTGGCGTGTTGTGAACGCACCTTGTCCGCTATAAAAAAAAAAGAAAAAGAAAGAATAAAAAGAGACAGTAAGAGACGCGGGTTTGAACCAAAAACATTGACAAAAAAAACGGAAACACATAAAAAAAAACCACTATTATAATTTAAATAAACGATTGATACTAAATATATATTACGTAGCTGCGGGTTTTTTTATTAGTATTTGAACGGAAAATTAATCTTCCTCGAGGGAAATCGATGTGGTAACCCACCTTAACACCACATTTTAGTGTAAGTAACTTCAATTATTAAGAGAGGAAGTTACATTTGGCGCCCAACATCGTGGCCACATCGATTAAAATTTCACTGGAGGACGATTTGGCGGGATCAGAAAGGTGCTCTTCGGAAATGGTGAGTGATAACATTAAATGTTAACGAGAGCAAAATCTAAAATTATAAATAGTGACGAGGTAATTGAAACAAATAGTTTTTTCAAAATGGTTTCCTTTACGGATGAGCAATTTAGTACACTTTTGGCGGCTATTGGTAAGATGGCCGACCCTAAACAGCAACAAATGTTGTTGCCGAATACAGGTGGTTCTTTCTTAAAGTGTACATCAAGATTTAGAGGGGAAGTAAATGAGGATATTTCCGCATTTATCGACGCTATTATAACCTACAAAGATTGTGGCGGTGTCTCGGACGAGAATGCCTTAAAGGGTCTTCCGTTACTTTTGGAAGGACACGCTGCAAGCTGGTGGGTCGGCATCAAACACACTCAGAGCAACTTTAAAGAAGCTCTCGATCTCATGAGATCCACGTTTGGTCGAAAGATGCCCGAGTATAAAGTGTATACGAGAATTTTCTCAAAACCACAGAAAGAGGGGGAGCGTATCGACAATTTTGTAGTTCATATCCGACAATTGTTCGCACAGCTGCCTTCTACTGATTTGACAGATAAAGTCAAATTAGATATGACATACGGTCTTCTTAATTCCACATATCGATCCAAAATGAAACGAAGTGACATTACCTCTTTTGATGATTTATTGGAAAGGGGTCGCGATATGGAGGAATTCATGAGCGAAGTGATAAACACCAAACATTTGGGTAAGTCGAATATCAATCCAAATGTATCAAATAAAGACAATCTTTCTAGTCTCAAACCAAATTATAGTTATCAGAAATATTGCAAATTTTGCAGGCGTCATGGTCATGATTTCGAGGAATGTAGATCGAAACAAAGAAGCACAAAAAACAATGATAAGCCCTCTGAGGAGGCACAGAAGGTCAATTCTCAGACTAAGAATATTTCGTCAACGAGTTCCAATGACTTCAGATGTTACGGTTGTAATAAGCCCGGTTTTATCAAAAGTAATTGTCCCAATTGTAGTCTTAAATATATAGCCATGGCAAGCCTGTTAACTGAGCATCATGGGGAACCTCAGCGCCCTTCGGTTTATATTGACATATTTAACAATATAGGCTCTGCTTTTCTTGATACTGCGGCAAAAACTAGTGTTGCCGGATATGAATTGTATCAAATGTTGAAAGATTATGGGGTTCACTTTGAGGAATCCGTCAGAAGCATTATGCTAGCGGATGGGACGTCGAAGTCCGAAAACATTCTTAAGACTTACATAGACGTAAAGTTGGACGAAAGGGTCGTAAGAACTACATTTATCGTATTTCCTAATAATGCTAATAGTCGAACGCTGTTAGGCATCGATTTTATCCAACGTGCTGGATTAATCTTGGACTTTACTAATCAAACATGAAGATTCTCTGATGAGAGTATCTCTCATACATTTATATATAACAATAATGATACTATTGAATACGAGCTGGAATTATTCATTTTTGATTTGAGGGATGATGAGGGTAATAACTTGAGTTCTTTTCAAAGAGACGAGTTGAGTAAGCTCTTGGCCGAGCACGAATCAATTTTTCAATCCTCTGATTCTCCTACTCCGTACGCGGAGCATCATATAAATTTATCAAATAACATACCGATTGCAGTTCCTGCCTACAGAATACCACCTAATAAGCAGGAAATTTTAAAGCAACAACTGGACGAAATGCTAGCTAATAATGTCATCGAGGAATGTGATTCACCATGGGCAGCGCCAGTAGTTTTGGTTCCGAAACACAACAACGAATTTCGTCTATGTGTAGACTATCGGAAATTAAATTCGCAAACCATAACAGATTCATATCCGATGCCCCGAATCGATGATATTATTCACATACCAAACAAAATTGAATTCTTATCCACAATTGATTTAAAGGCAGGCTATTGGCAGGTCAGTGTAGCAGAGATCGATCGTGATAAAACATCTTTCATCACGCCCTTCGGACTCTTTCGTTTTCGAAGAATGCCTTTTGGCTTAAAGAATGCCCCTGCAACGTTCCAACGCCTGATCAATCAATTCAAAAATGGCATACCGAATGTAAATCTCGTCGCTTATTTGAACGACATATTAATTTTTTCAAGTTCTTTCGAAGCTCACAAACGCGATTTAAAGTTAGTATTTGATCGATTAAATATCTTTAATTTAAAAGCAAACCGGAACAAAAGTCATTTTTTTAAAGAATCTTATAAAGGTATAGAGATAGATCCAGAAAAGGTGTCTGCTATTACGGGTATGAACTATGAAACCACCTATTAACGTAAAACAAGTCCGAACGTTTATTCAAATGGCTTCGTGGTTTCGGAAATTTATTAACAATTTTTCTTCCATTGCAAAGCCACTGTGTCAGTTGACAAAAAAAAATGTTAGGTGGAAGTGGGGTATCGAGGAACTCGAAGCTTTTGAGCGACTGAAAATAGCATTAGTCAACGCACCAATCCTGAAACAAGCGGATCAGACACACCCGTTCATGATTAGAACCGATGCCAGCAAATATGGTTTGGGGGCGGTTTTGATGCAGTCCTGGGAGGGTCAGGAACTTCCAGTCGAGTACACAAGTCGACTTCTAATAGACGCCGAAAGAAACTATCCCACTATAGAGAGGGAGGCTTTAGCAGTAGTATGGGCATTGGAAAAGTTCAGAGGCTATATTGATGGATGCGAGGTGACTGTCTGCTCGGACCATCGACCACTAAAATGGCTCATGACCCTACAATCACCAAGCGGAAGATTGGCTCGATGGGCGTTGAAGCTCCAATCATTCAATTTGAAGATTGAGTATACCCCAGGCAAGAATAACGTCATCGCTGACACACTTTCCCGTCCTAATGGGGAGGATGATTCACAAGAAACCGAACAATTGTGTTCTATAACCATCGATCTACCCAATCGATCAGCTCTAAATATGCGAGAGGAACAACTAAAGGACTCGAATCTGCACAAAATAATCAAGTGTTTTGAGGAAATAAATAATTTAGAAGTCGCCAATTGGTCTTCGAGAGGTTACATCATGGCACATGGACTATTGTATCGATATATGTCCGACTCAGATTCAGAGGATCCGCAACTCGTTATTCCTACCCAGTGTCGTGGTGATATTATGGAAAAGTTTCACGACGTGCCAACTGCTGGACACTATGGCGTTGACAGAACGTATGCTAAAATAGCTCATAAATACTATTGGGTTGGAATGAAGAATGACATTGTTAAGTACATTAGAGATTGCATCCCATGTCAAAAATATAAAATAACGAACCTTAAACCTGCCGGACTGTTAAGAACTCCTATCATGGCACAACGCTTCGAGATTCTATCTATTGACTTGGTTGGACCGTTGGTTCCCACTGAAGCCCATAACAAGTGGATTTTTATTATAGAAGATACCGCCACAAGGTGGACCGAATTATTTGCATTGCCAAATTCAATAGCAGAAACGTGTGCGAAGATACTCATCAACGAGATTTTCCTGAGATACGGAATTCCACGGCGCATAATCTCGGATAATGGACCTCAATTCGTGAGTGAAATAATGCAATATGTCACAAATTGTTTCGGCATTCAACAAATGCTTACACTTGTGTATCATCCAGAGGCCAATCCAGTAGAAAGAAGGAACCGTGACCTGAAAACACAATTATCCATACTTGTTGAGCAGGATCACAGTACTTGGGATCAACATTTAAGTTCTATTCGTTACGCTATGAACACGACGAAGTGTTCTTCAACAAGTTACACACCTGCATTTTTAACGTTTGGACGTGAGTTGTGTAATTTTACAGATGTTTCTCATGATTTTCGTGCCATAGTACAAGCGGACAATTTTATACCCGAAATTACCCCATATTTATTAAAGGTCACCGAATATATGTCCAGCGCCAGGGAGCATAATGAAAAACAACAGGATCAACGAAAACAGCATGCAGATGCGAAGCGACGACCGAACCGGGAATTCGAAGAAGGTGATCTAGTGCTGCTGACCAACCACTTTCTCAGCAATGCGACCAAAGGAATTAGTTCAAAATTTATGCCCAAGAGAGACGGTCCGTATAAAATTCGGAAATGCTGCCCCAATACCTATTAGATCGAAACACGAGCGGGTCACTACGTTGGTAAATACCATTCTTCCATGCTCACACCCTTCAGAGGTGGAGGAGATCATTCACCAGTGCGTGAAATTCAACCGAGAAGGCGAATAACTTCAAATCCTGGCCCCTCAACGAGTGCAGAAATTCCAAACCCAACCAAAATAAATAGTCGAGAAACAACACTAACCGGATTATACCCTCGGCAAACATATACTAGGGAGCAAAATGACGAGTCACCACCGGAACCTGTACCCCAATGTACGCGAACAAGACAGGTGAAAATACCGCTTCGATTCCAGTGAGTTCCTCCAACCCCTTCCATTAGTAGTAATAATGAAATTGTTTAATTTAATTTGTTTTGTATAATATTAAGGTTAGAAGTTTTGTGTAATAACTAGGAACACCGTGGCGAAGTAATGTCATGTTTGTTTGTATGGTTTCCGACTTTTGTACCTATACAAGCAAGCATGAAATATTAGATTTAAAATACATATTATTATACCATTTTGTAATGAAATATTATATATTGTTATAAACTAAATATTTTGTAATGTGAAATTAACTTATAAAATCTAAATTTGAAATGTATATTTTAAAGTAAATTTCAAGGGGGAGATTGTAACGCCCTCCGTATTTATGTAAAACAAAACCAGATTATTTTGGAACGCATCCGTTGGCGTGTTGTGAACGTACCTTGTCCGCTATAAAAAAAAAAGAAAAAGAAAGAATAAAAAATAATCTAAACACTAACATTCCCATACTCAAAGTGGAAAGAATGAAGAAATGGGATTTCAAATCAGAAACATTAGTAGATATGGAATTGGTCAAAATTACTTTCGACTCGGGAACTATCCCCTACAATGTATCCCTTTACGACAATATATTACTCAAGGTCAAATACTTCATCCCAAATCCATTTTTTTGCAAAAAATGCCTAAATTACAGCCACACCATAAAATTCTGTCAATCAAATTTATCGAAATGTTTAACGTGCGCTAAAATAAAAAGTGATGATCATGTATGTGACGAGATAAAGGCTTGCAATTTTTATGGAATTGGTCACATGACTAATTACTACAAATGCAATGAAAAATCAAGACAGAAACAGATTAGACAATACATGATCATTAACAAAGCCAGTTATGCAGAATCTAGAATTCAACTTTTCGGTACTAGAAGTAAACCCAATAGTTCAGATTTCAACACCACAATTAACAATAAAAATCAAGCATGGACTAATAACAACCTTCCGGATAAAAATCTAAAAAAAATCGAAGTCCTCAACTCATTATTAGAAGAACTTATAGAGCAATTGTCTGAAAGAGACTCAGTCCTCAAAGACATTTCCGCACTTTTTTTAAACGATAACAGTTAAAATCAAGGTGTCATTAATTCACTTAAAATTAAATTATCAAAATATTCACAGTAATAATTTTTCCTCTCCTATTTATTTCATATGAATTCAATTAAAATCTTAAACAGTAACAAAGACATTCGTCAACACTTTTTACTATCAAATAAATTAGATATAGCCATACTATCAGAGACTTGGACGAATCCAGGATCTGACATCAAATTCAATAATTTCAATTTTTTAAGAAAAGATAGAATCGATGGATATGGGGGTGTTGGTTTTCTAATCAATAAAAAATTCTCTTGCAGAGTTTTAAATCCCTCATACAATTTTGTACATTTAGAAGTTTTCAAAATTAACATCAAGTACAAAAACATAGATTTAAATCTCATTTCATTCTATAACAGTTCATCAAATGACTCCTCGTTGTTAATTAATGAATTCGATCATATGTTACTCAATAATACGGTTAATACTTTAATAGCGGGTGACCTAAACATCCATTATCTCTGGAATTTTTCGATAGCACCTACCCACAATAAAATTGGCGACAAAATCGCCGATCTAATTTCCTCCAACAATATTATTTTGCTCAATGATGGCACACATACTAGAATGGACTTATACAGACATAAATCATCAGCTATAGATATTTCCTTGTGCACCTCAGATCTAATAAACAAAATTACATGGAAAGTTGACCAAACGAACCTTGGCAGTGATCACCTCCCAATAATTATGGATTTCAATTCAGGTTTTGCTTCCATTAAAAATATAACTAATTGGAGCAATGTACTGTCCAGCTTTGACTTATCAAATGCACAAAAATTCGATAACATAGAAACTTACATCAATAATCTGATTGAATCCAATACATCGGTCAAAAAACTTAATAAAAATTTTAAACCAAAACCATGGTGGAATAGCCACATTCAGAAACTTTGGTATATAAAGAAAAACAAACAAAAAATATATAACACTGTCAAAGATCTATATACAGCAATAGAACTAAAAAAAGCGGTCCAGAAACTCAAAACCACTATCAGAAGGGAGAAAAGGATTTCTTGGAATGCTTTTCTCACAAACATTAATCATAAAATCAATAATGGTGAACTCTGGAACAACATAAATAAAATCAAGAATAAAAAACATGCCTATTTCAATATATTAGAAAACACCACCATTGCTACCGATTTCCTAAATTTCAACTTTCCCAGTTCTTTTGAATCTCTCACTCCACATCATATCAATAGTTCAAACACAATTATTTTCAAGAATTCAGAAATACGTGACGTAATCATCAATGCCAATAAAACATCTGCCGGTTATGACAACATATCCTATAAGTTACTAAAACATCTAATTCAAAAAGACAATAACATCATATCACATATTACATCATATTTTAATGATATTTGGAAAAACCAAATCTACCCTGAAAACTGGTAAATTTCAAAAACAATTGCTATCCTCAAAAAAGGTAAAGACGATAGAATCTATTCAAACTACCGACCCATCTGTTTATTACCGGTTTTCTCCAAAATCTTCAATAAATTAATCTTAGAAAAAATTAATTCCCGCACATTAACTCCAATAACATTATTAATTATAACAACTTTGGATTCAGGAAAAACAAATCCATTACCGATTATTTCGTGGAAATGTTCAATTTTATTCTGAACACTAAAAAACAAAATAAAAAAATTATCTTAGTTAATTTGGACATTTCCAGGGCGTTCGATAATGTTGATAAAAAGATTTTACTAAACATCATGACAAATTTTAATTTCCCTCATGACATTACCAACTGGATTCATCAGTTCCTCACCAATAGAAAAATTGTTTTACCTAATAACAGCTCTATCTCTCATTACACGAACAAAGGTATTCCACAGGGTAGCGGTTTGAGTCCTACCTTATTCAATATCTACACCACTTCGTTACACAACAATATCAACAACAACTGTAAAATCTTTCAATATGCGGATGACATTTGTGTTGTCATTTATGCTGATAATCATGACGAATTACAGATCTGGGCAAACTCCACACTCCAATCTCTATCAGTTAAACTTCAACAGTTAAACCTACAAATTAATACAGAAAAATCACATTATTTATTTATTTATTTAAACTTACTAAATGTTAATGGTACAAACAATATTAATTAAATTATCAATAGCAAAAAATTTAAATAACTCATTTCTAAACGAATTTCTTGACATATTAAAATCAAAAATTTCAAAAACATAGTTAAAAATTTGCGACATTCTCAAGACTGGTTCAGAAAGTGCGTAGTTTGTCGTAACAGAATCAATGTGTAAGAAACCGTCTCGTCGCCGCAAACAACACGTAGGAGCATAAAAATTGAAACGTGTAAGTATTTCATCACAATCAATTCGTGAGGTCAAAATATCGCGCACAAAGATAGCTGATGCTATGTCTCTTCGGTGATTTAATCGTTGTAATTTTAATAAATTGCAGCGATCTTTATAAGGCAGAAGAACATAGTTATTCACTCTATCAGAAGGTAGACCACGAAGAGCATACAGTACAAATTGCTTTTGAACACTTTCAATTCTATCTGAATGACACTTATAAAATGGTGACCAGATCTGAGAAGCGAATTCAAGAATAGACCGAACAAAGGACACATATAAAGATTTTAGTGTAAGCGGGTCACAAAAGTCTTTACAATTACGCTTAATGAAGCCTAACATAATGTAAGCCTTAGCAATAATAGAATCAATATGTTTTGTAAAGGAAAGATCAGAAGAGAAAATTATACCCAAGTCAGACATGAACTCAACTCTGTCAACAACCATATTATAAAGAAAATACTGCTGAAGAATAGGTGATCGCTTTCTAAAGAAAGAGATAACCTTACATTTGGCCACATTCAACAACAATTTGTTGTTAAACGACCAACTGCAAAATGTGTTCAAATCACTTTGCAACTTTAAACAATCAGAAATTGAAGAAATCGGAGCGAATATTTTCATATCATCTGCGTAAAGAAGACAATGTGCAAATTCAAAACACTCCACAACATCATTAATAAATAATGAGAACAGATGTAACAACCGCTTGTGGTTGTTATGATCTGTTTAATTTAAATCTGTAATTACGGTTGAAAATCCCAACAAGGTTGCATGTTTATCCACTGCGCTGCATAAAATCTCTTCCACTACACGTCATTCTTTCTTTGGCTTAATTTGTAATAGAAAATATTTTTTTTTTTGGTAGAGTGTACCATTTAGCATTTTATACTTCTCCGTATTTTGGTCGGTTACTCGATTCGTTTTATCATTTTTTTGTTTTGATGGTATGTAATGACGTGTAGTGGTTGGTGTGTTGCTTCATCTGTTTTGTTTTGGTTAGCGCGTGGATTTTCCATGTAAATGGAATGTTCCAGTGATTAAATTAAATAGTATTGGTGTGTGCGAGTCGATTTTTGGGTGCGGTTGTATGTATTATGTATATACGCCATCCGAAATCTATCGGTCGGGTAATTGGTTAATGTTTTCTTTAGTAAATAATTTTTGGGTGGGGGAATAAATTTTTATTTTGTACGCGTCGGTATTTTTTTTGGATAGTCTAGTTTTTGGATTGTGAAAAGAAAGTCAAGTAAAAATTTTTTGGTCCGTACAGTTTTAAATATTCGGATATATTTTTTTTTTTTTTTTCCAAGTTTGGTTAGTTAAGTGAATTGTAATCGTCTGAAACCAAAAGTTTTGTTGTTTTTTTTTTGATTAATTAATTAAGATGTGGTTTTGATTACTAAAATTATAATAAAATAAAAGAAAAAAAAAATATAATTTTTTTTGATTATAATAATTGATATAAACTTGGATTAAGTGCCGTTTGGCCTACGAATAGTTTAATTAAGAAAAAAAAATTTTGTTTGTGTAATAATATTCGTGCTTACAGTGAAGTACCTATCTGTAAAACGAAAATAATAATTTTTTTGTTGAATAATTAAACATTGTAATTAAGAGAAATAAATAAAATTAAAAAACTGTATAAGAAACGTATGTTTAAAATGGGAATTATTCTGGGATGGTGTTGTTAAATTGTGTGAAAAAAAAAAACTATTGTGAGGTGATTCAGTTGTAAATTGATACTGAAGATTAATTTTGAACCAACGGAAGTTACGTCCGTTGAGAATTATTGACCCCGTTATTGCATTGGTCTGGTTAAAACGCTAGAAATTAAGCGTAAGTTGAATTGGGTTTGTGGCAGCAACTCCGCCAATCGGAGTGGGGTTCGTGGGGCCGGAGGAGGCTGTTGTGTTCCTGCGTCGGCGCTGAGTAGTGGTATTTTGTGGTCGGACTGGCCAAATTTTTATGTGTGTTCAGGTAAGGTGTAGAAGGGAAAAATATAAAAGAACCCTAACACACCGCGTGTTTTTTTTATATTTTAGAATTTATTATTGTGAGCCAAACTTGGTTTTGTTGTTTTATTCTTATATTTCTTTTTCTTTTTATTATATATATATATATATTTTCGCGGTTTTTTTTTTAGGTTCCGGGTGGCGTCACATGCGACACCCCATAATCGATTCGCACCACCTTTTTTTTTTTTTTTTTTTGTAATTTTTGCTAACGGTTCGTTTTTATTTCAAATTTTTTTTTTGCATTTCATTTTTCCGTTTTTTTTTTCGATCCGGTTTCCATTCGTAATTGCAGATTTTTCTTATGATTTTCTTGCCTCAATTTTTTTTGTGATGAGTGAATAAATAGTTCTGTGTGATCGCGTGAGGATGGGCGGCCTTATGCTGACCTAGGCCTTGGACAAGGTCGCCGGAGTGGCACCGGCGTCCTTGTCGAACGCAAATTTTGTTTTTATGATTATCTACCACTGTGGTCGTGGCACAGTAAAATAATTTTCTTGTCCCCTTCGTTTTATCTCTATGCGGTTTTCAAGCATAGTAATATGTCTGGTAACCCCCACGCCTAGCGGCGAGCTTCAGCCAGTGCAATACCGCAACCAGACCTCTATTGCTATGTTCTGATAACAAAATCCCTTTTGGGGGATTTTGTTACACAGAAGTGGACCAATGTGACTACCTTGCGATACTCCAGAAGTTACACGAAATAAATGAGAAGCAGAATCATTAATCTTAACGTATTGTGACCGGCCAAACAGATAAGATTCCAACCATTTGATAGGGATGAACTCACAATTTAGTTTCTCTAGCTTATAGATAAGAATTGAATGATCAATTTTATCAAAAGCTTTTGAAAAGTCAGTGTAAACTACATCTACTTGTTGCCGGCCCTCGATTCTGCTGTATAAATGTCCACAGAATGCAGTCAAATTGGTAACTGTAGAGCTTCCCGGATAAAACCCATGTTGTGCAGGCAAAATAAGAGATTTCACATGAAAAAACAAAAATTTCTGCACCATGGCTTCGAAAAGTTTGGGAATAGCAGAAAGAATAGCAATTCTCGATAGTTGCTAATTTCAAATCTTTTGCCAGATTTAAAAAACGGACGAATGAAGGATATTTTCCAGGGATCAGGAAAAATCCCAGTCCGAAGGTTTTCATTAAAGATGTTGGTAAGCGGAAGAGCTAAACTTTCTGCACAATTTTTTATGAGGATGGGCGGAATGCCATCATGACCAGCCCCCTTACTTACAACAAGAAGAGACAAGCAATCATAAACCTCCGTTTCAGTGAATTTTAATAAATTGTAATCATGACGATTACAAGCTAATGGAGACGTGTTATGTAATGGAAATGAGATCGCGGATGGTTCGTACACGGAATCAAAATATTTGGCGAATAGATTTCAGATATCATCAGGGAGTTGACTCGCCAATGAATACTGATAAATCATCGGTGAAGGAAACCCAACTGCTTTCCTTTTATCATTGAGGAAATTCCAGAATTTTCTTGGATTGGACGTTAAGTCCACTTCAATCTGCAAAATATAGTTATTATTATTATTATTTACATCGAATCTAGAATAAAACTCAGCCCCATGTAGCCTATATAATGAATGAAATTTGTTACGCCGTTTTTCCAGGCGCAATAGTTTCCTATTGTACCATGGTTCACGAAACCGAGGTTCATTTTTAATTAAAGGGACATACCTTTCAACACCAGTCTTGAGTAGTTCATTGAACAAAGAAACAGCTTCGTTCAAGTTTTTCCCACGCCTAAGGAACTCCCAATCAGAGTTGACAAGAAATTCGTTTAAAGAAATGTAGTCAGCATGTCTAAAATCAAAATGAAAAGAATTATCAAGGGAAAGATTAGTATTGCATTTTTCATGAAAAACATTTATCATTATTGGAGTATGGTAGACACTCCCACATCCAGTAAAATCCTCACATGAAGAAATATCCGAATACATAACATCAGATGAAAATACTAAATCCAATAGTTTTCCTCGACTGTTGCTTATTTGGTTCAATTGCTTGGTTGCTATACTCGCAAAATAATCGGTGATGGCTAATGCTTTTTGATCGTTAGAAGAGGGCTTGAGAACACCATCAACGTCAAACCAAACAATGTCTGGAAGATTGAAATCACCAATGATCATGAGTTGTTCATCAATATGCACGGCATACATTACTGAATTGAAAAAATCAATAAATTCCAGATAAACTTCTAAAGTTGATCCACAGGGCACATAAACAGCGACCACGAAGATAAAAGAAATATCGGCTTTAATACGTACAGCCATAATATCGTATACCGGATGACACGCTATAACTTCACTCGAAAGTAAATTTTTCCCAGCGATCATCACACCTCCTCCTTTAAGGCTGGTATCAAAATCATGCCTGTCTTTTCTATAGACCACGTAATCTGATGGAACGTATTCTTCTGAATTGAAATTTTTTGTAAGCCATGTTTCACAAATAACTATAACATCATAATCGTTGTCGAGAACACCCAAAAGAAACAATTTAGATTTCCCTCGAATACTGGATGCATTATGGTAATAAATAGAGGTTACTGTAGTTAGTTTTGAACATATGGGCCGAATCATCCTCTTATTTAAAACAACATCCCTTAAACTCTGGGAGTCTCGACTTCTACAGTTGGGTTGCGAAATTTGAAACAAACAAACAAACAAACAAAAGCACAGGTAAGCTAAAATTACAATAATTATATGTATTGAACAATATTAATTAATATAAATGTCTTTCAGAATGCTAAATGCGTAAAATATTTGATTGCAGTGTAAAACAAGTGATGAAAAATTAAAGATAAGTTTTAAATACAAATTTACTTAACATAAAATTATTCCAGGCGCAGCCTGTATGTCATCGACTGCTTCAACATTGCACGCCTCTCTAAATATTCCTTCTATTCCACCTTTTAATGCAGTACAAAAGAATACGTTCTGCATATTCCGAATAAATAAAAGAATTGACTAGAAAAGGAATAGAAGGAAAGGAATACATAAAATACCGATTTACGTCACTTTTGGAGCGTCCGGAATAGCCGGAATGAATAAACGAAAATATTACGACAGTCACTCAGAGAAAAAATATGATTGAGCTGATCAAAAAAGTATCATATTTAGAATTAGATGCAATAATTAAGAAAATCATATCTTGATGTATATAATTAATAATAATGATTGTATCTATTTAATAAATTATGCATGTTATTATGCAAATATTATTGAATTAACCATATACATGATTACATTATATCGCTATTGTGATGGATCGTATCAATAATATAATTGAATTTAACATTTAGAGATGATAATGACAATCAGATGCTGTGATAGTTGTTATCGTATCAATTAATGAAGTATAATGCGGGGTGTGATAGCAGCTATCATACCATATATATTATATATTGTAATACAATATATAATATATATAGTTATTTAGTAAAATATATTATATTTTAATAAATAACACAACATATTCTATAGTTCATGACATTTATTTTGAATTAATTTATCGAACAGTACACATAGTATAATTATATCCAAATTAGAGGTCTAAACGAATTTATTTTTATATTTTTATTTGAAACATTATTTATATGTATATAAGTTGTTAAAATTTTTCATAAAACTTTTAGTCATATGATTGTTTAAAATTGCTTCACAAATTCAATTTCAAAATCGTAATAATGATAATTGAAACCTAAATTTTCCAAATGTTGAACACAACTAAAATATACCCTTTTATAAGAAGAGGAGAAATTGTTAAGAGTTTGCAATTCAGTTTCGATCTGCGAGCATGTGAAAAATAAATCATCTTTCAGTACATGAATTGCAAACTCTTAACAATTTCTCCTCTTCTTATAAATATTTATCAATTTGGAATATACCAAAATAATTTAAAGTTTGAACATACCCTTTTATATTTCTAATTTTTAATTTATTTGAAGTTAATATGTTCCGAAAATTGTAATAGAATTTAATCCAAGTTCGAACTGATCAGATTATGATTATGAAAAAATCAATCTTCTTACCAGACCGCGGCCACTGGACTGATTGTATCACAATTTTCATTCTATATTATACAGAATGAACTTGCAGGTTGTATTAGCGAATTATACTAACCCAGCCAAATTCTCTTAATAATTTTCTTTTCTTTATTTTACAGTTTTATATTTCAGTAACCATTTAACAAAAACAAATTTAGTAATACCATTAAGTGGATTTCTGGTCCTTTCTTTAGAATAATATTTCTGAATTTTATGAAATTAGTGCTAAACAATTTCTCTTGTCGCGCAAACTTATATTTTTGTGAAATTTCCAGATTTTTGATGTGAAAACATCTTTAGCGGCAGGAGTAAGTAAAAAATTGCATAGAAATCGGGTTACGGAAACAAAAGTGCCGAACAAAAAATATTGCAGGTATGTGTGAATATCGACAAGAACAAAAAATAAGTAAACCGTAAAATCAATGCAAAATCGACGCATACACATGCAATATACAACAACATCCGGCATTTCAAAAACATCGTGAGCCGAATATAAAAAAAAATCTAAAACAATCCGCCTACTTTAATTAATTTTGTTGTGAAATATCTGATATGGCCGCAGCAGCAAGTGTTTTTCAAAATGAAAATTACATACGAGCAAAAGGACCACAAATTATGATTGTGTAGTGTAAAAAAATTAAATTGAAATAGCTAGCTGATACATAATAAAATAATAATTTAAAAATTGTTTAATCGGTATTCTTTGTTATTAGTATTGCTCATGCTGTTGCTGAGTTTGGTTATGGGGGATTTCGCGCTACAGTCTTTCCAATTGCAATGATTTTACGGCCAACATTGCGCCCCCAAAGAGAAGCACTCTATTTAATTTATTTTAAACTCATCAGTGATAAAGCGATGCGATTTTGCTTTGTTCAGCGAGTTTGCCGGGACCATTTACTACTATGGAATCTTGGACAAGATTGCTATAAGTTTTTAAAATGTATCACTTAAGCACATAATTAATGTGTGGTGTTAGAGAATCCTTACGTCATAGTAAGTATGAAAATCGAACGATCACATAATATTACAAGCAGATTAGCGAGAATACCGAAAAATATAAAAAATACAGAGACAATAAAGCTATGCTTAAAAAAATTTTGTTTTGGGAAATATTTTAGCTATGATTAGTTATGTTAAATATTTAATGGTGTAGAACTTCTGTGGCAGTTAGAGGGTGCGAGGTCCGGGCTATACGGTGGATGCATCAAAACTTCCCAGCCAAGGTCTCTCTTTTAAAACTATAGTGCTTTTCATACCGGTTGCTTTGACTCTGGACTTTAAAAATGAAAATTCGTTGCTAACTTTTAAGTTTTGTAAGTTAGTTTTGTTTGATTAATAGTATCACTTTTTATAAAAATATTTTGAAATTGTTATAAAATAAATTATTTTTACGTGATACATTTTTGACGGTCCAAAATCAACGCGGCTGGTACGTAAAGAATACGTTCTGAATATTCCGAATAAATAAAAGAATTGACTAAAAAAGGAATAGAAGGAAATGAATGAATAAAATACTGATTTACGTCACTTTCAGAGCGTCCGGAATATCCGAAATGAATAAACGAAAATATTACAACAGTAATAATAGTATTCCAAAATGTCTGTTAATGGCTTTTCATCGAAGGTGATTGCGGACTTTGCCGGAAATAATGTTGATGGGGTCATTCCATAGACTATTTCAGCGGTAGTCGATCATCTAGCTTTAAGAGGGTACCATCATGAGTACTGGTGTTTTTAACAACCATTTGCAAACAGTTTTAGTGAAGGATAAGAAATGAATATGATTCTACGTCAGTCGCCTTCATCCCAGTACTGAATCCAAGAATTTGAAAACATATTTGAGCGGGAAGTTGAGTGCTGCAGAAAATGAAATTGAATGTTGGTCAATTGTACCAAAAAACCGCGACGTGAACAGCCTTCAATTCATTTCTTTCAAAGTTGCTGTATATGAGGATAAGTTTAATGATGCACTGCCAACAGATCTGTGGCCTGGTGGAATACGGTCATTCATTAATATATCAAAAACGGGCGAAATTTTTCAACACTGAATTTGTCCCCGTAAATAATTGCCATCCTTCTAACAAACCAACTGCTTTCAAATAATATGCTAGTCAAATAAATAGAACTGCCAACGATTCATTTGTTTGAGCAGTTATGTTTGAGCAGTTTAACAACTTTTCTAATCTAAAATCAAACAAAATTTAATTATCTATCAAAACATCATTCATTTTAATATTTATATACAACTTCACTATGACATTTCATTTGTCAAATTAAAGGTGAATTCTAATATTTAATTAATTTATTGGCACGACATCTGTATTATGTAGAACGTGTGGCGGCATAAATAAACACAAAACATAGCATGTACGAGCAATGAAATTAAAACCGGTTCACAGCTCTAAAAATTCACGTAAACTAAAACCGGTGCACGGCTCTCGTGTCATTTTGGAATAACTTATAGCAATCGCCACTCGAAAATTTTTCCACAAAGTAACAAAGAAAAAAAAACGTTTTTTCAATACACATATACTACAGTACAGTTTTTAGCCAGCGTCATGATCGACAAGTCGTAATAAAAACGTAAAGTAACAAAAATAATTTGTAATTTTGTACAAGCAATTTAAAAGTAGTTTTTATATAAATTTGGTGGCAATAAAAAACATCCCAGTGGAATACTTACATTATAAATAAATTCAACTAATGTAGTGAATAGCATATCAAGTGAATTAAATAAAAGTTGAAAACATAAAATTATTTCCACGCATTTTATTTCTGTCCGCCATCACATCGACCCATAATTTCGTTCGGAGACGCGGAGCGCTAAAATAAAAACATTGGGTAGTTAATTGCCCCACCATTTTGGCCCTTCGAGCCGGATCTGGTGTACACATCAGTTATACCAACATTCGGTTGAACGCGAATATTTGTGCAATCCAGTTAATCGAATCGTGAGTGTATATCATCGAAACGCAGTTTCCATTATCAATCGTGTATATCATAGCGGTGTATCAATCTAAACCGCTATTGCTTGTGCAATCCAGTTCAGTGAATCGTGAGCGTAGTACATCGAAACTGTTTCAATTTATCACGTGTGTACATCATAGTAGTGTATCAATTTAACCGCATTGCTTATGCAATCCAGTAAATCGAATCGTGAGTGTGTTTCATCGAAACGCAGTTTCAGTTTATCAACGCAGTTTCAGTGTATCAATTTTAACCGCTATTGATTTGTACAACCCAGTTATCGAATCGTGAGTGTATTTCATCGAAACCCAGTTTCAATCATCACTAGTACACATCATAGCGGTGTATCAATCTAAACAGCTATTGTGTGTGCAATCCGGTTCATCGAAATCGAGTTCAATTCAAAACGTGAAGGTATTTCACCAACTTTAATACGTAAAGTGCTTTCATTACTAGTATTACGTGCTAGTTGGTAGTGAATAGTGCAAAACAGTGCGTATCTCATCCAATCATCATGACGGAATTAGCGGCTCTCAAGAAGCAGCGATCCACAAACAAAGGGCGACTGAATAACATCATACAATTTGTTAAAGCAGCCGAAGCTGATGTTCCTGTTGACAGGAACTGACAGTTAATGGCAGAATTCACGCCTATAGAAAATCAAATATTTATGAATGATCCGTTGAAAGAATTCGACTTCGTTTATGAAGAAAACTATTATGACGCTATCACAATAATCAATACCAAGATTCGTTCAAGAGCAATGGCTGCTGGTAATATATCATCCGATGCCTCATTCAATACTACACATGCGGGACATCAAAATGAAATTAAACTACCAAAACTCAAAATAACTCCGTTTTCTGTGGAATACACTGAGTGGCAATCATTTTTTGATCTGTTCTCCAGTACTATTCATGAATCACCTGCCTTGAGCCCGATACAAAAATTTCAGTATCTCAAGAGGCTACTGCAAGGGGAAGCTGCCGTATTTTTAAGATACATCAGGATTACAGAGGGAAATTACATAGGCGCTTTGAACAAGTTAAAAGAGCGATATGACCGAAACCGACACATCATAAATTCGTTCGTGCGTACGTTTATCGTTCACAATTTTCCAATTTTCTGAAGTTTTTATCTTACCTACCAAGATGTCAACTAAGCAATCAACACAGAAACCTAAGGTTCAAAGTCATATTATCACAGAGGAGACTAGTTTCACCTGCGCTTTATGCATGTAAGCAATTTAACGAAATGGAATTAACAAAACGCAGAACATGGGTCAATGAAAGTCGCAAGTGTTATAATTGTCGAAGCAGTATAGACACAACATTGTCAAATGTTTTTCTAAATTTCGTTGTCAGATTTGTAAACGAAAGCATCACACATTACTTCACTACACAGAGCCTGCTGAACCAAATTACAATATCAGTCAACCGTCAACAACCGACAACAATTTTATGCCGTGCGCTGCTTGATTCAGGTTCTCAAGCCAGCTTCATCACCGAGACTCTTGTGCAACGACTAGGTCTTAAGAAGATAAATGGGAGATTGGAAGTTGTAGGTGTCGGATGCTCTAGTGCTGGGTCTACCAAAGGCATGGTCACTGTTACCGTGCGACCTAAGGAACGCTCTAAATTTCACATAGAAGCCTTCGTGTGATCAAAAATAACTACGGTATTACCATGTCAAATCATTGAGAAGTTTCAATTCTATTTCGAATCGGAATTGCAATTGGCCGATCCACATTTTTATATGCCGGCTCATATAGATGTCTTAATTGGAGCAGACCACTTCTTCAATGTGCTAGAGCCTGGACTTCAAGTCATAATTAAAGACAATGGTCTTACCCTTCAAAAAATCATATTTGGGTGGGTGATCTCCGGAAGATTCAACAATGCAGGACGAACAACAGAAATTGATTTAATGTCAATGATGACCACAAATAACCGTGTCGACATCGACTTGGATCAATCTCTTCGCAAATTCTGGGAAATCGAATCCATTCCAAATCACCAGACATTATTATCACCAGAAGAAGCAACCTGCGAGAATCAGTTCACCGCTAATGTAAAAATATCCGAAGAGGGCCGATTCATTGTATGTTTGCCATTTAAAAAATCGCCAAAAAGCTTGAGAAACTCGCTAAACCTAGCTATCTAAAGATTGAGGGGTATTGAACGCCGATTTGTACCAGGGATTTATGCTAGATTACCGAAAGCTCTATCACATGGAAGAAATCTATCCATCTAAATACTATTTACCTCACCACGGAGTAATCAAACATTCAAATACCACCACGAAACTGAGGGTTGTGTTCGACGGCTCCGCTAACGGCTCCCACCAACATCACTAACGTGACATGCAAATGCAACAAACACAATACGCATCGAACAACAGCAACAGTTTTCATATCTATCATCACAATAGCAGTGGGATACGCTCAAAGGCTACTGCAATTTATTCATCACTTTTGTGTAATGATTATGATATTGTTATTCTTACTGAGACCCTGGGTAAACATCAATTTTATCTCAGAAGAATATTTTCCACCGTCTTACACTGTATTTCTTCAGGATCGTGAGCCCGTTGTGTTTAAATGTGTTAAATACGTCAAATGTGGTGAGTTTTGGCTATTTTTGGTTTCTGTGTATGTTCCGTATGGCAGTACTGATGCCTACAAATGAATTTTGTTAATGAAGAGCTATTACCGTTAATGAATAGCGATGATCATATTTTATTGGCAGGCGATTTTAATTTACCGAAAATTGCCCAGCTTTCTAACCAGATGAACGGTAACTTTGGGAAGTTTGGGTCTCGTCAGTTCAACACTGCGTTTTCAACTATAATGGACGTATTTTGGATTTAGTTTTCTCATCTTTAGATGACCTTGAAATTGAGTCATGTCTTGATTTAGCTCGTCATTTCAGCATCTATCACACTTCACACACCACTTTTGATTAAATTTTATTTTGATGATTTTGATGCTTGTTGATTCTTGTGTATTTAGTATTAGTCATGATGACTTTAATTATGATTTCGAGAAAGCCAATGTGCCTTCTTTGATCAGTTTTTTTTCGTAAACGTTGACTGGATAACTTTGTTCCACAATCTGAATATCTCGGAAGCCGTGTCTGAATTTTATCATATCAAGTTTTGAATACTGGTTTTGAGTTGAAAAATTTGCTAAACGCAAGTCTAAAGCATTTAAGGCTTTTAAACGAACTGGTGACATTAATGCTAAACGAAAGTACCGTGATTTTTGTAAGGCGCATATGTATTGTTTGTAGCGCATATGCTATAGATCAGCCTTTCAACTGCTTCCTTTCCTGAGGTGTGGAATTGTCTTTTGTTAGACCGAGTTTTAAATCAGGCAGGAGAAGCGACTTTACTTGCTATAGGGGCATTTCAATTCTATCCGTGATTCCTAAACTTTTTGAATCTTTAGTTAAATCGAAACTTGATTTTCATTTGAACATTTTTTTTTTTGATTTTTTACAGGGTAAATCTACAATTACTAACTTGATGACTTTTTCCTGACATGTATATATTTGACGCCGTGGGAGCTCGCAGGCAGGTTGATGTCATCTACACCAATTTTTCTAAAGCTTTCGATAAAATAAATCATAAGATTCCTTTACAGAAATTGATGGCATTCGGTACTGATTTCATTCCAGTTGCCTGGATTGCATCATATCTATGTTCACGTAAGCAATACGTAAAGATTTCAGGCGATGTTTTATATGTGTATAACGTACCTTCTGGTCACCTGGGACCAACACTCTTTTTATAATTTTATTTTCACAAGATCTCGGACATCTGGTATTGAGGCTCTATATGTCTTGATGGATGAACAAATAGGGTGAACGTGTGACATTCAAGACTTTAGAGTCATTTTCTCAATTAACCTAAATTTCAATAAACACATGGGTTCCGGTCAGTTGATCGTAAACAATTTATCGTGTTACATTTGAACGTGAACAATTGATCGTAGACACAATTGATCGTGGATACAATTGATCGTATGGACAATTGATCGTATGGACAATTGATTGTATGGACAATTCAACTTCTAGAATATGGCCAATTAAGGTGGAACTTTGCTGTTTCTTGAACGATTATGAAGAAATTTGACATGGGCGGTGGAAATGGGATTCTAAAATTTTTGGATAAAGTTCTGGAATATTTATTGTCTAAATATTTGTTGAAATATTTTTTGTTGAAATATTCTTGAAAATGGAAATTTCCATTCTAAATCTAATATTAAATCTCCATTAAACAGAAACGCAAATTTAAATTCTGGAAAATGAAGATTAAATCTCCCTTATCCAGAATATTTTGCGAAATGAACTTTTATGAATAAGCAATATTATGTTAGATATTAAAGACAGGTATAGATACTAAAACTGCAAAATTTGCAAATGCAAGATTTTGTACTTGCAAGATTTTGTAATTGCAAGATTTTGAGTTAGCAAGATTTTGATTTGCATGATTTTTAAAAGATGCAAGATTTTGTACTTGCAAGATTTTGTAATGCAAGATTTCGGGGCGCTCCCTAATAAATTTATTTAGTAGAATTTAATGTTATCAAAATGTTCCTTTTTTTATTAATCTTGCAACTACAAAATGTTGCAACTACAAAACCTTGCAATTACAAATCTTGCATAACAAAATAGTGCAGATTCTTTTTAGTAGGTTCATTAATAGATTCTATAACATAATCCGCTCCTACGTGCGGCACGCAGTGCAACATGTTTACTGATCTCGGCTCCTACGCCCCCCCCCCCCCCCCCGAAGTTAAAATCTAAAGCCCCTCGGAGGGCTAAGCGGCAGGAGACGCAGCGACATCCCGCGTGCCCGTGAGAGTAACCGAAGCCCTTAGCCTCTAGAATTCTAAGCTAAATCTCTAATCTTTAAAACAAGACTCTCTCCAAAACGATTTTTGGTGACAAGATTTTGTAAACCAAGACTTTGGAGAAAAGATTTTGGAAACAGTTTTTTGAAAAACAGTGATTCGTGGCAAATCCTAATTGAAATTGGAAATATTTTTACAAAAAGTGGAATTAAATTCGGAAAATATTTGTTAACATTACACGTATACATATTGTATGTATAAATAGTCTTATCCATAAAAATATATAGAAAGATTGGCTATGTAGGCCCTACATAATTCGAAATGAATAAAAATACAAAATATTTTTCCGGAACAAATGGATTGACTTTTCATTATCAGTCAATTTTTCTCTATAACTTTTTTTTTGTCTCGACCATGTGGGCAATTTGATTTAAAACTCGTTCGTAAATAAATAACTAACGCAATTCATTTCAATTTTTTATTAAATCCAATTATACTATTACACGATTAACTGTCCATATGATCAACTGATCCACGATCAATTGTCCATACGACCAACTGATCTACGATCAATTTTTCATACGATCAATTGCATCGGAGATCAATTGTTCATACGCTCAATTGTATCCACGATCAATTGTTATACGATCAATTGTTCACGATCAATTGTTTACGGTCAATTAACAGTAAATCGTAAAACTTCATCGTAATCGATCAAGAAACAGTGAAGCTCCACCTTAATTGGCCACATTCTTTATTCAAAAATCATTTTAGAACCCCACTACAACCGCCCATGTCAAATTTCATCATAATCGTTCAAGAAACAGCGAAGTTTCAACGATCAACTAGTCCACGATCAATTATTCATACGATCAACTGATCCACGATTAATTGTTCATACGATCAATAGTATCCACGATCAATTGATCATACGATCAATTGTATCTACGATCAATTATTTCCACGGTCAATAGTTGCACGATCAATTGTTTACGGTCAATTGACAGTAAATCTAAACACATTGATTACATAATTAGTAGGGCATATTTCATGATAGGATTAATTAAGAGACATTGTTGAGAATTTCATGATCCTTACACGTTAAGGTCTCTTTACGTTACCTATGTTTGGGCCGTTTTCGAGTTTGCTGCAGTTATATGGCATCCATTCTATCGGATTCATGCTGATCGAATTGAAAGCATTCAGAAACAGTTTTGATTTATGCACTGCGACGTTTACCGTCTCCCAATCGAGATTTATACATTCGTGTACCGTACCAAAATCACCTTTTATTGCTAAATTTGCAAAGTCTAGATCGCCGACGCGAAATAGCCTGTGCTGTGTTTGGTCGCGATATTTTTATGTTTAGTCCTTTTTTTATATTGTAAATTCGCGTAAACTAGATTTTAATTTGCATAAAAATTCAATCACCTGAAAATAATTTAATACATTTCACCTTTTTTGTAAAGTTTTTCATAATTTGAATCTATCAAAACTTATAATAAACGGTTACGGCTTGAGATCCAAAAATATAAAGATACCTGAAAAATCTGACCTTTGTATATCATCCGTCATTCAAACCCAAACCAAAGTAACTCTTGAACCATTTCTTCTTTGAATTTTTTTTTCAATGCTAAAATTTAAGCCAGCATACTTTTTATGTTATACCACAAATAATTACTTAACCAGATGAACAAGTTGCCTTGGAAAAAAATGTAGCTGAAGTAAAATACACAAATTTTATAGGGGAAATGTTTGTATCTCAAACGAAAGGCTATATACAATCGAACGAAAATTAATTATCTCTTTTCTTCCTTCGGCATTTAAATTACGAAAAAAAATATTTCATGAATCTATAGAAATGAATCCAAGCAATCAAACAAACACAAAGCAATTTACTTTGTCTGTATGCTAAATTTTTATATTCGTATTTATCAAGCTTTGCTATTGGCTTTGCTGATGTATGAAAAAAATCAAAACCTAAACAATTTACAATGAAAAAATAAAAATAAAATCTAGTTGTGCCTTCTGCGTTAGTATTTGTAATCTTTATGAATGAAAAAGGCGTAAGCTATTGGCGAATTGTTGTTGTTTATGTAGATTTATGCGAATGTATAATAAAATCACTGAAAGAATACGTTGTTCATTTTCTTCTTTTACAAGAATATAATTGAAATTTTTAGAACGGCCTGCCTAAATGAAATGAAATCTTACACAAATGCAATATACATAAGTAAAATTGTGTGTATGTGAAAATGCATTAGCGAATTTAATAAAAATTCGGCTTTAAAAATTTTGGTTCCACAAAATTTCGTTTTTTTCAAAAATCATAAATTTACAAATCTCGGTTTACAAAATCTCGGTTCTAATCGCGGTTTCTATTTAGTTTTTCAAATTAAATTCCCCATTTTCCAGAATTTATAATTTTTGGTTAATTTCGTTTTGAAATTAGGAAGCCTCTCAAAATCTCGGTTTTCAAAATCTCGATTTTAAAATATCTAAATATCTAATCTCGGTTTTTGAATCTGTTTATTTTAAAATTAAATTCTCCATTTTCCAGAATTTATAAAAACCGAGATTTTGTAGCACCGAGATTTTGAAAACCGAGATATTATAGCCAACCGCAACAAGATACATAATCGCAAACCTGATCTCAAAAGCTCGGTTTTGAAAAATTCATTTTTATTAATTCGGGCGGCTCAAATTACTAAAAATTTATTTTTCAAAACCGAGCTTTTGAGAACGGAGATTTTCAAAATCGAGATTTTAAAAACCTAGATTTAGAAAACCCGTGTTTTGAAAACTGAGATTTAAACACCGAGATTATGTATAGCCAACCCATTTAATACAACTTTTGGAAAATTACCTAAGTAAATAACACAGAAAATAATAAAATATATATATGTACATATTGTAACCATCTCTTTTGTACATAAAGCAAAAATAGTAAAATATTCTAAATAAATTTATAAAGAAGTGAAGAGTGTAAATAGGATAAACCTATGTACATTATATCATATTTCGGATATCTCATTTCAACATATATGGATGCTAATTACTTCGGTCTAAAAAGACCAAAGTATTGAAATCCTGTCAAAAATGACGAAAAATTTGGTTGGTCCAAAACCACTTTTCTCGACGTTTTGAAAGTCCCTGAGTCGGAAAATGCAAAAAAAAAAAAATGTCCGTCCGTCTGTCTGGATGTCTGGATGTCTGGACCCATGGTATCTCGAGAACGGCTTGTCCGATTTAGATTTTTTTTTCGCCAATCTGTTTCTATGGTCAAGGCGGAGATTTAAAAAGCTTTTGGAGACTGTACGTCCAGGGGGTGTGGTACCTGTCATACGAATTGACCCAAAATACCTGGTTTTATAAATATTTACGATTTTTTTATATATGTTTATTTGATTATTGGATTGGGCATTGAATTGGGAATTGATTTGAAGGTTAAATTATGGGTCAATTTGCGCGTTGTGTTGAAGTTGAGTTGGAGTTGAGTTGGGGTTGGATTTGGATGTAGTGAATAGTTAACACATTTTGTATATGATGGAACTTCCCTTTTTATCAACCTATTATTATGAAATTTGACATGTGTGTTGGAAATGGGATTCTAAAATGTTTTTTGGATGAAGTTCTGGGATTTTAAAATGATCTCTGGATGAAGTTCTGGAATATGGCCAAGTATGATGGAACTTGTCTATTTCTCATCCGCGATTATTATGAAATTTAGTATGTGTGTTAGAAATGGGATTCTAAAATGAGTTTTGGATGAAGTTCTGGAGTATGGCCAAGTAGGATGGAACTTGCTCATTTCTCAACCGATTACGTTGAAATTCGACATTTGTATTGGAAATGGGATTCTAAAATGTTTTTTGGACGAAGTTCTGATGATGGAACTTGCCTATTTCTCAACCGATTACGTTGAAATTCGACAAGAGTGTTGGAAATGGGATTCTAACATGTTTTTTGGATGAAGTTCTTCACATGTGCGTTGAAAATGGGATTCTAAAACTGTTTTGAATGAAGTTCTTCAATATATGATGGAACTTGTCTATTTCTCAACCGATTATTATGAAATTTGATATGTGTGTTAGAAATCGGATTCTAAAATGAGTTTTGGATGAAGTTCTGGAATATGGCCAAGCAGGATGGAACTTGCCCAAATTCGACATTTGTATTGGAAATGGGATTCTAAAATGTTTTTTGGACGAAGTTCTGATGATGGAACTTGCCTATTTCTCAACCGATTACGTTGAAATTCGACAAGAGTGTTGGAAATGGGATTCTAACATGTTTTTTGGATGAAGTTCTGGAATATGGCCAAGTATGATGGAACTTGGCTATTTCTCAACCGATTACGTTGAAATTCGACATGTGTAATTGAAATGGGATTCTAAAATGAGTTTTGTATCAGGTTCTAGAATATGGCCAAGTATGATGGAACTTGCTCATTTCTCAATCGATTATAATGAAATTCGACATGTGTATTGGAAATGGGATTCTAAAATGATTTTTGGGCGAAGTTCAGGAATATGGGCAATTATGATGGAACATGGCTATTTCTTAACCGATTATAATGAAATTTGATATGCATGTGTATGGAAATGGGAACATTTGATATGTGTGGAATATTGCCAAGTAGGATGTAACTTGGCTTTGCCTTAACCGCGGGTATCATTAAATTAGCCATGTGTGTTGGGAATGGAATTCTAAAATAATTTTTTATAAAGCTCTGGAATATGGCCATGTAGGATGGAACTTGGCTATTTCTTAACCGAATATGATGAAATTTGATATGTGTGTTGGAAATGGGATTCTAAAATGAGTTTTTGGATAAATTTCTACTACTTTCGGTATAAAGTTCTAGAATACGATTTCTCGTTTTAAATTGGATGCCTGTACCCTTGTTACTGAAGCTTTTGACCTGTTTGGCTGTTGTTGTATAAGTAAATATATGTTGGTTAAAATAGAAATAAATAATGTCAAAACTGTCACACCAACTTTTTGACATTATTGAAGATAGCAAAGACCGAAGTTCTGATCCCCTCGTGAGGTTTTAGCCCTTTATATTTTTTTTTACTATTTTTCTGAAATAGTGGGAGCTACATATCTAGATACCGCATTTTTGATATTTTATTTGCAACTTTATTAATTGCGAAAAACTGAATAAGTTAAAAAAATTAGTTTTTTCCAAACTCACATCGTTCTGATTTAGAAACGCAGTGTTTTCTGATTAATTTTTTTTTTGTAGATTTCAGATAACTAGTTTTGTTGAAAATTTTCTTGGAAAATATAAAAAATTATGTAAAATGACTTAGGTTATTGAATAAAGCTTCAAATTTTAAAACGAATTGCATCAAAAAATTAAAAAAATGTTTTTTGCAGGTATCCAGATTTGGTTAATTTCACAGAATTTATCCTTGCTAATGTTTAGTATGGAAAATAACTAGCTAGATGAATGCATTTTTTGGTACTTTCCCAGTGTGCTTACAAATTCGACATAAACTTTATTATTTTGCTAAATTTTTCATTTTGAATTTCGGGGAATAGACAAGTAAATTTTTAATTAATAGAAACAATTAAGATTTTTTCAAAGAATGTCACGACTTTTATTTGGTTTTAAGGAAATGCATAAACAAATCCCCTGGTTTAAAGACAGGATGATTTCCCCAAAAACTGTCCGTAAACCGAAAATCCGTAAAATGAAACGTTTATTACTATGGGATCTTATTGAAAACTTATAGATGCGTTCTAACTAGTGAATAAAATCCGAAAAACGAAACCAATTTTACCATAAATTAGCATACCATAAATAATGAAAAAATACGTGTTTGTCATCTGCGTTTCACTGAACTTACTTTTATAAAGGGAACCGTAAAAAATACAAAAGTAATAGTAAATTGCAACGAAATACAAACCATTTTTTCATTTAAAATAATCAAATAAATTCATGCAAATCATAATTTATTTGTACTTTTATTAAATCTAAATTATAAATCTAACGAAGTTTACAATTAATCGTCTGTACTGCTGAACTGTTCATCAGAACTGTCACTAAAATTTGCACCGACACAATTTTCAATAGCATTTGCTTCATTAGTTTTAGGAAAAAATGGAAAGCTTTTGACATTTTACTTGCACAAATTAAGTTGAAGTTGAGTTTACCGTCTGAAGTGCATCGGTGGTTTCTTTAACTAGCGTGAACAACTCTTCTCTTTATGTCCGCAACTTCGAATATCTGTAAATCGAGCGTCCGTAAATCGAGCGTACAAAAGATTAGTTTCATTTTATTTTTGATAATAATTATATTTGTTTTTCAGTATCATCTTTGCTTGAATGACTTTAATTTTTTGATTTAAGCGAAAATCATAATCATTGATCAATCACAGGATTTTCTTATTGTTGTTGTTTCATTTATTTATGATTGACCTACCTATAATAAATACATTTTCAAATCAGGAAAATAATTCTCTGAATTTCTAAATCACACTTGCCGTAATGTTACGTAATTTCGTTGTAACCCTATTTCAATTTGTTGACTTTTTCAATTTTGGTGTTTAAAGAATTCATTTAAATAAACTGCTAAATAGTAATTGAGGATGACATTAGGATGCGGTTCTTAATGTATCTATTTTCTTATAGTGTGCATAATATGCTCACGGGAAAGTTTTGTATTTTGTTTTAATATATCTTTCCTCTGGCGTTTTGGTGCTGCTTATATCGTTAATCATATATGAGCAATGGCCAAATATGACCAATTTAGAATTCCTTATCTGATTATGGTGAAATTAGAATTGTAAAAATGGGATTCTAAAATTATATTTAGAAGAAGTTCTGGAATATCGCCAATTTCAAGGAACATATTTCGGGTTGGCTACAGTTGCCCGTATGACAAAATACCGTTTACAAAATCCCGTATTACAAAATCTCGTATCCCAAAATCCCGTATGCCAAAATCCCGTATTCTATCATGATAGATCGGCTTAGGTTAGGTTAAAAATCGCGCGATTTTTAACCTAACCTAAGCCGATGTATCATAATAGAATACGAGATATGGGGTCGTGTATGTGTACGTGTGTGTGTGTATTTGTGTATGGGTCATAAAAAACAAAAAAATACAAGGGGCAGGCAGGAGCTTGGATCAGAAAAAAACATAAAGTTTACTCCAATAAAAAATAAAACTGATGTTTATAAAAGAACTACTTAGCTGTAGTACTCGGCTATTCCCGGGAACAAAAAAATATTGTTTGTTTTATTTTAGCAAAGTAATAAACTTCCAATTTTTCATCTGTTCCTATTAAAGCAAATAAAATTAAATAATTGTAGTTTCAAAGTATAAAGAAATCGAACTCGTTGATGTAAATAAACGATGACATCATTTTAGTAAAAAAATATATTTAAATAAATAAGATTAAATGATGGTACCTAATGGATTGCTAACTTATGGGACCAAGCCACACATAATTAATTATAAGAGAAGCATTTAGATTCTAAATTTATTCCAGCTGTTTGCAGCGATTGTCCTTGTGCCTTATTGATGGTGATAGCAAGCGCAATTCGAGCGGGATGTAGCCGTTTGAACTTAATTGGAGTGTCCGGCCAGGGGCCCGAACTTTCGAAAATACCACGAAAATCTGCTCTTAAGTAAAAGATGGTAATAAAATGTCTCAAAAAAATTTAACACCCTAAATTTTATGAACAATTTGTTTGGGTGCCCCTAGACCCAGGGGCTAGTCCCCTTCGAAAATACTACGAAAACCTGGTGATTTTAGTACTACACCTTTATGCAAAAACTCAATTTGATTAGATGATCCATGTGGAAACGTATAAAACACATACATACACAGATTTTCATTTTTTTTAATATACATAGATTACGAATAATTTAGTTTAGAATTAAATAATAATAAAAAAATTCACAAAAAATAGTTACTGAAAACCAAAATTGCTTTTTAATTTGATTAATCCCGTAATCCCGTAAATAATTCATATTACGGGATTTTGTAATAAGGATTTTTTGTGATCTACGGGATTTTGTTCATTCTGGATTTTGTAATACGGGCATTAGTACCGATCCGACATATTTCATCATAATCGGTTAAGAAATATCCGAGTTCTTACCTTAGATTTTTACTGTATGTTCTCGGATTGTAGATTTGTTCATTATAATTATTTAATATATAACAACACGAAAATGAAACAACTAATTCAGAATCATAGTCTACTCTTATTTCTTACGCAAAACAAATTTGTCACGCGATCCTCTGGCAATGAGCTGCCGATTTACAAACCTGAAATACCTAAATAATACTCGTACATTTAATTCTGTTGTTGTGTTATCCATTAACATGTAATCAATTAATCATAGAGGTGTTTGCATAGGGGCTTCACCTTCAACGGCTTGGCAAATGAAATTTTGGCTTCATTGTTAATAACAGATTGTTTAAAATATCGAACATCAGAAAGTAAAATTGTCTGTTTGGAAAAAGTTAATTCATATTTGCTTAAATAAAATTTCTGTATCTACCTATCTATACTGAAGAAAATAATTAGTTGGTTATATTGATATTGAATGAATTAAGCGTTACACTTTTTTTTGGAATAAAATCGAAAATATTAAATTTTATTAATCCTGAATCCACACCAGCTTGTGGATGAATTTAATAAACCAATTTTTGCGATTAATAGGTGCAGGTACAAATTGATCCAGCGATTGAAATAATAGTAAGACTCACTATAGAAAGTGTTTATCATATTGAGCAAAAATGTTCCTTTCATTAATTTCAAAATATGGCTTATCTGGCTCTTGTTTACAGATATCCTGTTATTGTTAAATTCCACAGAATTATACAATGACTACAATAGGGAAAATATCGCGTCATTGATATAAAAAATTCAAAAGTACATTTTGATTTTTTTTTCTCTTGAAACTAGTTATTTATTTTCACGAAGTACGATCCTTCGATGTGTAATTCTGTTCATGTGTGTAATATCTGAAAAACCCTAATAAAAACATTCTCAACACAATGATATTTTGTAAAGAAAGTCAGCTGATGTAGGTACTTTTTTTATAAATCATTTTATTATAGTGTTTGTAGGTTTTGACGCGTTTTTGGTTCCCTCGAAAGAAATGAATTATCATCATCGAAAAGGATCATAGTAGGCTTAGACCTACTCTTATATCTGTTCCATTTACAAATGGAAATGTGGCAAAATATAGAAAGAGATAGATCCCATTATTTCAGAAATAGTAAAATAAATTAGAATCCATATTTTTCAATGAGATATTCGAACTATGATATAAGTACATAGCTTTATCCTATTTACACTCTTTACTTATAAATTTATTTAGAATATTTTACTATTTTTACTGGGTTGGGTACGAAATCTTGGTTTACAAAATCTTGGTTTTCAAAATCTTGTTTTTTTATAAATTCGGGAAAATGGATATTTTAATATTAAAGTTTTCAAAAAACCAAGATTTTGGCTACGTCAAGATTTTGTCAACTAAGATTTCGAGACGCTCTCGTTTTTGCTTTATGTACAAAATAGATGTTTACAATATGTACATACGATATCTTAATATTTTCTTTGCTATTTACTTGGGTAATTTTCCAAAATTCATTTAGGATGCAAATCCTAAATTAAATCTGTTCAATCATATTCGTTCAATTGCGTTATCATTTCCTTATGAGCAATAAAATAATTATCTTTTTTTATTATTTTGTTTATCTAGCACACGGCTACATAATCTCGGTGTTTAAATCTCAGTTTTCAAAACACCGGTTTTCTAAATCTAGGTTTTTAAAATCTCGATTTTGAAAATCTCCGTTCTCAAAAGCTCGGTTTTGAAAAATAAATTTTTAGTAATTTGAGCCGCCCGAATTAATAAAAATGAATTTTTCAAAACCGAGCTTTTGAGATCAGGTTTGCGATTATGTATCTTGTTGCGGTTGGCTATAATATCTCGGTTTTCAAAATCTCGGTGCTACAAAATCTCGGTTTTTATAAATTCTGGAAAATGGAGAATTTAATTTTAAAATAAACAGATTCAAAAACCGAGATTAGATATTTAGATATTTTAAAATCGAGATTTTGAAAACCGAGATTTTGAGAGGCTTCCTAATTTCAAAACGAAATTAACCAAAAATTATAAATTCTGGAAAATGGGGAATTTAATTTGAAAAACTAAATAGAAACCGCGATTAGAACCGAGATTTTGTAAACCGAGATTTGTAAATTTATGATTTTTGAAAAAAACGAAATTTTGTGGAACCAAAATTTTTAAAGCCGAATTTTTATTAAATTCGCTAATGCATTTTCACATACACACAATTTTACTTATGTATATTGCATTTGTGTAAGATTTCATTTCATTTAGGCAGGCCGTTCTAAAAATTTCAATTATATTCTTGTAAAAGAAGAAAATGAACAACGTATTCTTTCAGTGATTTTATTATACATTCGCATAAATCTACATAAACAACAACAATTCGCCAATAGCTTACGCCTTTTTCATTCATAAAGATTACAAATACTAACGCAGAAGGCACAACTAGATTTTATTTTTATTTTTTCATTGTAAATTGTTTAGGTTTTGATTTTTTTCATACATCAGCAAAGCCAATAGCAAAGCTTGATAAATACGAATATAAAAATTTAGCATACAGACAAAGTAAATTGCTTTGTGTTTGTTTGATTGCTTGGATTCATTTCTATAGATTCATGAAATATTTTTTTTCGTAATTTAAATGCCGAAGGAAGAAAAGAGATAATTAATTTTCGTTCGATTGTATATAGCCTTTCGTTTGAGATACAAACATTTCCCCTATAAAATTTGTGTATTTTACTTCAGCTACATTTTTTTCCAAGGCAACTTGTTCATCTGGTTAAGTAATTATTTGTGGTTATACCATGAGAAGGCTAATGTATCTCTTCAGCTTTGTACCAAAAACAAATGTATAAACATAATGTTACATTAATTTGTCGCTTTCATCACTTGGATGTTTTGTGTGCTTAACATAATCTCACCGAGGGCTAAATACCTATAAACAAACACAGCCACGAAGGACGTAAAACACACAACGAGTTTTTTTGTTGGTGTTTAGACAATCCACAGACAAATCCCACCGGATTATTTTTTTTTTTTGGCTTTCTGTTAAAAATCATTTTTATGATGAATTCATAAAATTCGTAGAATTTTTATTAATTTTTTTGGGAGACTTTTGTGATAAATTACAAAGTTAGTCATCTTGAGTAAAGATCTGGTTTATGATAAAGACTTTATCATCATATCTTTTATATTTCATTGGAATATAAAAAAAAAACAACATACTGTTACGCGGTAGGTCGCTTTAATTTATATAACCTTGGCTAAAACCTAACCTCAAATGTGTTAACGACATTTTTTTTATATATAAATTGGATTACATTTTATTAAAAAAAAAAAACAAAATTAATTTAAATAAGAAAAGAACAGAATCTTTTATATTATTTAGAATAATAAAAAAAAACGAAAGATAAATGACGTGCGCGCGCGTTTTGTGACAAATGTTGATTCATTTAAATGAGCGCGACAAAAAAAAACGCAACAAATTCAAAATCATGGTCATTGTAATATAACTGCCGAATATATACTTTTTTATATATATATTTATTAATTTATCCTTGACAAGCATTTAAAGTGGTTAATTATTTCCTATATTGGCATACGGAATACTAATTCTTCGTCTTCTTCTTTATCGCGGATTTTTTTTATTTTTTTTATATGTATACATATACGTTTGCACAAAGTCATCATCATCGCGTATTTGAACTTGAATTTTTTAATTTTTTATTTGACTTACGTTATTTACTTGTATAGACTTTATGAATGGTTCACACTTAGTATTCATTGTATGCGACCGCATGTACGGACAGCAAATCAATCGATTCTGATCTTTATCTGTTTGTATTGATCGTATATCGTGTTGAATTATTAAAAGTTCTGTGTATTACTGAACCTTTTAATAATGTGCACAAACAAAAAAATTAATTCATGGCTATTTTAATTAGTATATGAAACTAATCCGGAAGTTTCAATTTAAAATTGTATTTAATAATTTCTAGTATAAAGAGCCAGATGAATATTTGGTATTTGGTTAAAAACAGACAGTTAATCCTGTTTGGTCCAGAATCAATATTTCTATCTTGATCAAAAATTAAAAAAAAACTTTCACAATCAATCTGCAAAATTTGCGAAAGAAATTTTCTAATTCAGAAATTATTCAAAATTTTAAACCAGGCTAGATTTGAAAACTATGACTAATTTTGAGTTAATCTTAAAGGGAACCCACCACATTTTATTAAAACAAATTATAAAATTTAAAAAAATGGTTAAATCCGGAAATAGCAACATTGGTGGACATATGATTGGAATATGTATTTTTTTAAATCTGAGTTTTGTAACCCTGATATATAGTGAATTGAACAAAAATCTAAACTTATTAATCCTTGGCGGTCGCACTATAATTTCGCTGCTTCCGCAGTCGTACTAGGTTGAAAACGTCGACGTACAGTTTTCAACGTATTAAATTCCTATCTATCTTGTTGTTGAAAATTCGGCTTAAATACAATAAAAGTGCTTAGCACCGGAAACCCGCTTCTATAACTAATTTGACATTTCAGTCATTCAATATAAAGTAAGCCCCAATAAGCCATATAACGTCAGTACATTAATTCTGGAAATCACCAACAATTCCCTCCTTTTTCCAGGAATTGTTACTGCAACTGACATGGCCTATTGTAGCTTTCTTGTAGGTGTTTGTGAAACCTTTGGTGGTGATGTGAACCAAACTTATTTCGTGAGAGATTGACAAATTCTTTGAAAGAGTGAAATGCATCTGATTTGTGTTTAATGAATAAAATTACACGATAACCGGAAGCCAGCATCAGCTGCTCTCCTTTTAAAACTTGGAAGGGTAGGGACAGATATTGTCTTGATCCAAGATCCTTGGGTCAATGATGACCGGGTACTTGGACTCAAGACACCTTGTTATATATTAATGCACACGAAAAAAGATGGTAGGGTTCGGTCGTGCATTCTCGTTAAAAATAATATAAATTGTTTTCTGCTATCAAATTTCAGCAATGGAGATGTGGCAGCGGTCAGCATGGAGGTCAATAAATGAAACCTCTGGCTAATATCAGCCTAGAACGAGAGGACTGGATGATGGATGCAGTTTTGGAACTAGGAGTTTTAAACTTCTTCACTGATGGTTCAAAACGGGATGGAAGGGTCGGAGCTGGAGTGTTCTGCGAGGAACTTATGTTAAACCTCTCGTTCTGTCTCCCTGACTACTGTAGTATTTTTCAAGCTGAAGTAACTGCGATAAAGGAAGTCGTGGACTGGTTGAGGTATAATGTAATAACGACTTGTGATATTCGAAAATATACGGACAGCCAGGCTGCCATTAAAATGCTTCAATCACACCTCCTCACGTCGAAAGTAGTCCAGAACTGTTCAACATTCAAATTATATGGTGCCAGGACATTTCATTAATACAGGGAATATAAAAGCCGATGAACTGACTCGACGTGGTACAACGAACCACATTTCTAACAGCAAAAAGGGATATTGAAATGCCTCTTGCGGTCTGCAAGCGGCTGCTTCAGGAGGAAGCTAGTAAGTTGACGAACGACACATTGTCAAATAGTACCTCATGCGTAATATGTAACTCGGCAGGTCTGACCAAAGTTGACTTGGCGAGTTCCAAATAGCTGATCTCACTTCAGTGTGGTTGTCGGACTGATTACGGAGAACTGTCTCATAGGCAGACACTTGAGTAGACTTGGTTCCTTCTCTTGTGTAATGGACGACTACACCTCGTGGACTAGGTCCACCTAGAGGAGCAAATATATTGCGAGGAGCAGCATTAGCAGCCCGCCGTAATAACTGGTGACCCCGACGTGATTTTACCAAAATTCTAACAAACATTATCCCGGTAATAGCCCCACCCGAGGCAAGCTCGGGGTAAGCTATTGATTGGTCAAGTCACAGAAATAAGAAGCAAACGAAGAAAGTTTAAGAAAACTTCTATCAACAAAAGAAGAACAAAGTAGCGCTGCCAGAGGAAGTAAGCACCATGAAGCTAACGAAGCATAGGTGCGAAGCAAAGCAGCCAGCTGGATTAGAAACCAAACAGATACAAAGGATATAAAGACCCTTGTCGGATAATAAGGCAAGTCAGGATCCAGCCGAGGTCAAACCGGTAACCAAAGCCGATATCAGCAACCGACACAAACGCGGCCACACAAGGCCATCTTTACCATGGGGCTATAAGGGCTGCAGCCCTAGGGCGCCGCATTATTACGGCGCCACCAAATGTCCAAGACCTAGTCAATTTTAGAAAACATCTTTTTATTTGAATTTCATTTTTCACTTCAAAGGAAATGCAAACCGTAGATTTTCGATTTTTGTGGCTCTGAATTTGTGGGCTATAGTTCAGTTGATTTTCAAAAAAATTGAATTTTCCACGAAACGTGCAGAACTATTAGACCGATCCAAATGGCCGTTTGTATGACAATTACAGGTCTCAATGCTTATTTATAGAGGTGTCAATCATCGAAATCGGAGCACATTTGCAGATTTTCGATTTAGTGGCTCTGAATTTGTGGGCTATAGTTCAGTTGATTTTCAAAAAAATTGAATTTTTCACGAAACGTGCAGAACTATTGGACCGAAACAAATGGCCGTTTGTATGACAATTACAGATCTCAACGCCTATTGATAGAGGTATCAATCATCGAAATCGGAGCACATTTCGTCGCTTCCAATTAAGAGTATTACATCTGCAAATCAATCATTTTTTGGAGAGGCCTTAAAATTGTTAATGCTAATTTCGACTTAATTTTTTTTTAAATAAAGTCCTTCCCAAAAAGTGTGGCAAGAATTTTATTTAAACAAATTAGGCCAAATTTAACATTAAAAACTTGATACGCCTCTCCAAAAAAAATATTGATTTGCAGATGTAATACTTTTAATTGGAAGCGACGATTTGCAGATTTTCGATTTTTGTGGCGATGAATTTGTGGGCTATAGTTCAGTTGATTTTCAAAAAAATTGAATTTTCTACGAAACGTGCAGAACTATTAGACCGATCCAAATGGCCGTTTGTATGACAATTACAGGTCTCAACGCCTATTGATAGAGGTATCAATCATCGAAATCGGAGCACATTTGCAGATTTTCGAATTTTGTGTCTCTGAATTTGTGGGCTATAGTTCAGTTGATTTTCAAAAGGATTGAATTTTCCTCGAAATGTGTAAAAATATTCGACCGATCCAAATAGCCGTTTATATGATAATTACAGGTCTCAACGCCTATTGATAGAGGTATCAATGCTTGTACGCATTTTCACAATCATCCGGTGTTCTCATTTTATTCATTCTATCGTCTCCGATCGTCGAAATCACTAACTTTTTTCGTTTCTGGAATTAATTGCCTCTCTTTCTAAATGCTGTTTGAACTTCATGTCTTGTATTTTTTCTAGAATTTTATGGTGTCGAATGTACTGGTTTTAAAACAGAAGATGATTCTTCACTGGGAATTTTTTTTTAGCTTCTACAAAGGCGCTTAATATTTTTAGCCAGGGCGCCTAATTATATAAGAACGGCACTGCGGCCACATCAAACGTCGAGGTGATGTAAGAGCCCAATGCCATACCAGCCAATATGGAAGAAATATTGCGGTTGGCGGTAACCAGTTCACTAGCCGAACAGCAGCTAATAATGAGTGGACCACCAGCAAACGCCAGCGCACCAGAGGAAGGAAGCGGAATACCACCAAAAGAAACAACCGGAGCGATAGCGGCACAAATCGTGCCACTGAGAGTACAGGATTCCCAGCTACGTTTCCACATGGTGGAATCGCAATACGTATTAGCGCGAATTACAAACGAGAGCACCAAATACCATCATTTATTATGCGCACTGAATGAGAAAATTTCAAACGAAGTCAGCGACATAATAACGGGTCCAATCTTCACCACGCCATATTCCACACTGAAACAGGCAATATTGAACCGTATCGGTGAATCCCGTCAGTCGCGAATTAATCGATTACTTCTGGGAATCGAACTAGGGGCATGAAACCCTCGCAATTCCTAAGACAACTGTAAGCCAGCGGAGGCGCAGACGTAAATGATGAACTAATCAAAACAATTTGGATCAAGCGGTTACCCCAGCGAGCTCAACAAATTTTGGCGCCCACAACAGAGTCATTATCGGCAGAGGCATTGTCAAGTTTAGCGGACCGACTGCACGAAGTAATGACCCAAACGAACATAGCCGCGATTACAGAACCACCACGGGTCATACCGTCGAGACCAGAGACCAACCTGGAGTACCAAGTCTACGAACTGCTGAAACGGATAGACTTCATGGAAAAGCGGAACAACGAACGAGAAAGCTCAGAAATCAATAGACCGCGCAGCAAGTCAAACAGCCGGTCATAACCAGATGCCCCAGACAAAGGCAACGCTCCACGATTATGCTATGCTCACTTCAGATATAAGGATTTAGCCCGTAATTGTAAGCCGATGTGCCCTCGTGGGGAAGAATTCAAATTAAAAAACTAAAGCCACCAACGCAGAGAGCGACATGCGAAGGTGCGGGAGCAAACAGTCGCTTAAAAATTACGAATAAAGAGTCACTATAGCATATCTGATAGCCACTGGCGCCGTTGTATCAGTGATGCCAGTCCCAAAAGGGAATAGCCAGAAACATGACATACATTTTTACCTATTCACAGCAAACGGGAGCAAACTCAAAACATTTGGAAAAAGAAGAATGCAGCTAAATTTCGGCCTGAGAAGGCAGTTCAGTTGGACATTCATCATTGCAGAAGTCACAATGCCTATCATCGGCGCGGATTTCTTGAAACAGACAGGCCTACTCGTCGATATACAGCATGGACGATTAATTGATCCTCTTATTCAGTCGGAACCACAACCACTGAAGCAGCACCAACCGTTCGAGTAGTAGACAGTAGCGGGCAAACCAATCAAACATACCGTAACGCATCACATCTTAACAAAAGGACCACCGGTATTCGCCAGGCCTCGAAGACTAAATACAGAAATGCTAGAGATAGCGACGAAGGAATTCCAATATATGGTAGATCAAGGGATCTTTCGGCGTTCCGATAGTCCATGGGCTAGCCCGCTACATTTAGTGACAAAAAAAACGGAGACTGGCGACCATGTGGAGACTATCGGGCGCTGAACAAGATCGATACCCGATCCCATATATTCAGGATTCGCGCAACATTTAGAGGGTACAACAATCTTATTGACGATATACCTAGTGCGTGCATACCACCGATACCAATAACAACACCGTTCGTTTATACGAATTTACAAAAATGACGTTCGGCTTAAGGAATGCCGGAAGCATCTTCCAACGCTTCATGCACAATATACTACAAGGGTTAAATTTCTGTCTCGTGTACTTGGATGATGTGTTAATATGTAACATCAAAATCACGAACGGAGCACACAAAACATCTAGAGGTAGTATTCGAAAGAATGTGCAACACAGGTTTAACAATAAATCAAGAAACAAGTCATTTCGCAAAAGAGAGTCTAAATTTTTTAGGGCACCAGGTGTCCAAAGACGGAATTAAGCCAACGCATTAGAAAGTGGATGAAATTAATAAAATACCAAGGCCAAAAACAATAAACCACCTGAGAAGGTACCTGGGGATGATAAACTTTTACAGGATATTCATACCAAACGCGAGTAGAGACCAAGCGGTGCTCGATCAGTATCTACAAGGTATAGTAAGAAAAACGATACCCGGAAATCAAGTGCGGGCAGAAGAGGCCATAGAAGCCTTCGAATTGTCGAAAAGACAACTAAGCAAAGCAACGAGTTTAGCGCACCCATCGGCAGCAATGGAGCTGGCAATAATGGTCAGCGCATCGGACATAGCCATCGGTGCCGTAATACAACAGCGTAGCCAGAACGAAAAAGCCGAGTGGCAACCTTTACAGTTCTTTTCGTCAAAATTAAATTCGGCACAAACAAGACATAGAATATTTACCATTTTCAAGACCACAAACCGTTAACATTCGCATTTATGCAAAAAGCGGAGAAAGCGTCGCCGAGGCAATTCCGGTATCTGGATTTTATAGGCCAGTACTCGACAAATATACAGCACATAGCGGTGTGGCGGTCATACAAATACCTGAGTCAATCGAAAATGCAGGCACATCGAAGGCGCAAACAGAGGACGAAGAGTTAGCAAGATTAAGAATGGAGCAAGACAATCTTCAGTTTCAGGACTTGCCCATCGCGTTTAACTCAACTGAAAGTGTATGTTGCGACGTGTCGAAAGGGAAGCCACGGGCATACATACCGAGAGAGTTCCGCAAAAAGATGTTCCTAGCAGTGCATAATCTTGCGCATCCCGGAGTAGCAGCAACAGTACGAGAAATGACGAACCAGTTCATTTGGCAAAATATAAAGAAGGACGTTAAGGAAATGGTAAACGCTGCATACCATGTCAGAAGGCGAAAGTGACACGACACACGAGGAGTCCACTAGGGGAATATCCGCAAACAAGTAGCAGGTTCACGGAGATTCATATGGACATAATCGGTCCACTATCACAATCGGAGGGACAAAGGTATTGTGTAACCATTATAGACCGATACACAAGATGAAACTGTCACAAGGGCGATATATACCAACTGGATAGCACGTTACGGAGTCCCAACATCCATCGTAACCGACCAAGGTCGCGCAATTCGAGTCAGAGCTATTCACTGAATTCGCGACGATGTTAGGCTTCGAGCGTAAACGGACAACTGCGTACAATTCAAAAGCAAACGGGATGATTGAGAGAAGGCACAGGACGCTTACAGCGGATATCATGTGCCACGAGAACGAGGAATGGTCGCGGATACTTCCAACGGTATTGTTGGGATTAAGATCGGCATACCGGGAAGAGTTGGTAGCATCCTCAGCAGAGCTGGTGTACTGGGACAACCTACGCATACCAAGCAAATTAATCGTAGAGAAGGGAGGGGACATGCCACGAGCGGAATTTTTAAAAGAACTAAGGAACCATTTCGACAAAATTCGGCCAACACCCGCATCCAAACACATTAGTATCCAGCGCTTCGTAGCAAGCTCAATGTGGAACATTTTAGTGGACCACCACTTAAACCTAACCTAACCAAGTTGTTTACATATATATAGTTGTAACTGCTGTCCAACTGATTTTGAAGTAAAATTTTTATCCCAATGCTGCATAATTTTATAAGGAATTTATTAGTGTTCTAGAGATTTAATAATGCATTGATTTTCTCTAATCATTTGATGTAAACTTGCGTCATCATATGTTTTTGTTTTTGATTTTTGAACGATAACACCTAATTAGTTTTATAGTAGTAAATTAATTGTGGCGAACAATTAAACATTCATAAAGATTTTTTAACAATAAATGGATATTGTTACGCAAAATAAACTCAATTGTAAACCTCAAAGATGTTACCTCCTCAATCCTCAAAATTGTGCTAAAAACCGTATATTCTTAACTGTGCTAAAAAACGTATATTCGTCTAAGAATTATGGCTTTAAGAAATGATGTAATTTATGCCTGTGAAATCCTTCCCAAAATAAAATCCCAAATTTTCCGTATACGTATATATTTCATGTGTGTGGTAGTAAATTATTCGCCTAAATGCCATTTACAGAAATAAATTTTTCAAATAATCTTCTTTTAGGAGAAATCAAATATTCAAGTTTGTTTAAAAGATCCCATTTAGGCAGCTTTTATTAGTCAAAATGACTAAAGCAAAAACCGTACATTGGCTGTACATCTTGATTTTATGTAAAATTAAATAAATAACAGGCCCGTTTCAACATTACCTACCGTCAGTTGCACAAAATTCAACGTCCAAATCCGTTCAACAAAAATCAAAAGATAGACATTCGAATATACAACCGAAGTGAAATTCTTCCCAAATAACCAAAAATATGTATGTATGTGTTTATACAAATTGCTTTCATTCAGGCGATGTTTTGTGCAACAAAAGTTGCTTATAAATCCCAAAAAAGTTGGTTATAAAATAAGAATCACACAAAAATTAATATTAGGGTTGGCTAAATGCCAACAAGCCCATAGGCCTTGAAATAAAAATGTCAAATGGACGATAACAGGCAATATATGTAGGTATGTATGATGCTCAAAGTTTCAACGAAAAATGTGTTCAACAAAATTCAAGAGAATCATATACGATATGAGCTTCTGAAACACCTACTGTTTAGGTTTTATATAAAAAAAGTCTAACGGGGGATCGCTGGTGTCGGCGATATGAAAAAAGGCAATATATATATACGGAATGTTGCAACACGTTTCAATGAAGGAATCGCTTCAACAAAAATCAAAAAACCAAAATGCGAATGGTTTCTAGGATATCTGTTATATTGACTGTGTACTGGAAATTTCAAATGGAATTCCAAGTGCAACATTTTTAAAGCATGCGGCATGGGAAAGTGTTGCAGAAATGCAAATTATTTGCGTGGAAATCAGAGATGGGCATTGACACGTCAACTATAATTGTCGACGCGTCAACTATAATTGTCGACGTGTCAACTATAATTGTCGACGCGTCGACTATTATTGCAAACGTTTGACACTTGTTAATACAAATTCAAAGGTGTGCATCGACGCGTCAACTATTATCACCGATTATTGTCGACGCGTCAAATATTATTGTTGACGCTGAGATTTGTTGACGTGGCACATCACTGGGAAATATTAAACCATTTGGGAACGCATTCATATTGCTTGCAGGAGATTTCAGGCAAACATTACCTGTAATTCCTCGACTAATCGGACTAAATAAATGCTTGCCTGAAATACTCTACTTTGTGGTGACACGTAAACACGCTGAAATTAACTACAAATATGCGTGTCCAGTTGCAAAACGACCGATCAGCTGAAATATTCTCACATCAATTGCGAGAAATTGGGAACGGAAAGGTGCCGGTTGATCTGACCCCAGGAAGAATTTCATTGCCTCATAACTTCTACAATTTAGTGACGTCAAAAGAATAATTGGCTGAAAAAGTATTTCCCAATATTGAGACCAATTATAAGAATCATTATTGGCTCAGTGAACGAGCTATTCTTGCCGCCAAGAACAAAGACGTCTACGAACTGAACAATGTTATTCAATTATACGTTACGTGTTCTAGATTCGGCAAACCAGACAACCTCTAAATCTGCACAGACAATTCAATCTTCATTGAAACATGTTGCTACATTCCGTAGACATATTGCCTGTTATTCATATCGCCGACCCCTGGGATCGACCTTTTTAAATTTCCAGTACAAAGTCAATATATCAGATATCCTAGAAATCATATTCGCATTTTGGTTTTTTGAGTTTTGTTGAAGAGATTTCTTCATTGAAACGTGCTGCAACTTTCCGTATATATATATTGCCTGTTATTCATATCGCCGACCCCAGGGATCGTCTATTTGAAATTTCCATTACAAAGCCAATACAACAGATATCCTAGAAACCATATTCACATTTTGGTTTTTTGATTTTTGTTGAAGCGATTCCTTCATTGAAACGTGTTGCAACATTCCATATACATATATACATATATTGCCTTTTTTCATATCGCTGACATCAGCGACAACCCCCGTTAGACTTTTTTTTATATAAAACCTAAACAGTAGGTATTTCAGAAGCTCTTATCGTATATGATTCTCTTGAATTTTGTTGAACACATTTTTCGTTGAAACTTGGAGCATCATACATACCTATATTGCCTGTTATCGTCCATTTGACATTTTTATTTCAATGCCTATAGGCTTATTGGCATTTAGCCAACCCTAATATTAATTTTTTTGTGATTCTTATTTTATAAGCAACTTTTTGGGATTTATATGCAACTTTTGTTGCACAAAACATCGCCTGAATGAATGCAATTTGTATAAACACATACATACATATTTTTTGTTATTTGGGAAGAATTTCACTTCGGTTGTAATTTCATAAACAGGTGTCATTCCATAAAATGAGCGGCCTTGGCACTGGTAGGTATATGCCTAAAACTCTAAAGACTGAATTTCATTTTTGGACAAAAATTTCAACCAATATTTTGTTCTGTAAACGTTTGACATTTTACATATAACTTCCCAGCAAACGTGTCTTAAGTAACACATGCAAGACAAACTCAAGACTTGTTATGGTAACAAACCCAAAACAGTCAAAAGACAACTCCATGTATTTGGGACGAAGAGTCTTCAAAGACATGTCTTGTGGTCGTTATTGGTAACATGTATACAAGATGTCTTGGGTAACATGTCTGGTGGTCGTTATTGGTAACATGTCTGGTGGTCGTTATTGGTAACATGTCTGGTGGTTGTTATTGGTAACATGTCTGGTGGTCGTTATTGGTAACATGTCTGGTGGTCGTTATTGGTAACATGTCTTGAGTTTGTCTTCCATATGTTACTTAATACCGTAGACAGACACAGAGTTAATCGAGATTTTCAGTTGTTATTTTTGTCAAAAATCGTGTTGTGGAAACTAAATAATCCGGTTTAGGTGAAAATCGTGTAATGACAGTTGACTTTCATTACACAATCTTCACAAAAAACTGGATTATTTCGTTTTCACAACGCGATTTTTGACAATCGGGATAAACGAAAATCGCGAATAATTTTGTGCCTGTCTACCGTGTAAGATACATTTCCTGGTTTGTTAACACTTTTTGTTTTATTTTAATCACAAATAAATATTGTATTGAATTAAAAATATTTAAAGAAAAATATTTTTTATATTTAAATTCAATAATATTTATTTCTTTTATACCCACAAAAAAAATTGAACACATCACCATCTGCACAAAAATAATATGTAATAAAAACTTTAAAAAATGGCGAAGTATAATGCTTTTTGTGCATTGGTGTCGATAACGAAGCGGTTTTTGAAGACATTTTCAAGACAACCAAAAGACATGTTACCATTCCTTCTATTTCCCACCGATAGGAGCGCTTTAAATTACATTACGTTTGTGTCTCTAGTAACATACTGAAGACAACCGCAAGACATGTTGCCTAAGAAATTTGTCTCTTTTTAACCAGTGTAATTTCATATTATTTTCTCTATCCCAGACAAGCACAAGACTTGTTACCAAAGACAAAAAATTTGCTGGGTTATTACAAAAAACACCCAAAAATAAAAATCAATCCCCTTTAGGGTCGTTAATCAATAATTTGTACGTATATAAACGCGTATATACACCAACGTCCAAAATAATTCGTACGAGATTCGAGATGAATAACTCAAACAAAACAAAAAATGTATAAATTTCATAAATAAATGATTTATTTCATCTGAGCATTATCAGAATAAATGAATTTTCATGCTTGACTTTTTCTCCTCTTCGACACAAAACTTTTACCATTTATGTTATTTTGGATTTTGACAAATGAGCGAAACTCAATCGAGACGAAGAACATTTTTAAAAAGCAACAATAAAATTTGGAAAACACTCCTTTCCTCATTTTATTATTTCACATTTTTTGGGTTGTGGGATGACTTTTGACTTTAGGTTGTCATTTAGAGACAATACAAAAGCACAAAATAAAAAAAAGATTCTCGAACTTGTTGAGAAAATAGTGCGTAGAATTTGATTCTAAATTAAAGCAAAAATTATAAATTGCGTTTTTGCGACTTGTTGCACACGCACAGTTGCCAAAAATTAATCCTATAATTTTCGTGCAAAGATGAATGAGACAATCTGCACGCTTATTACCTTTTTGTTTGTGCGTACTTGTGTAAGCAAAAATAAGGAGATTTACGGATTAGATAATATCGTTTATTTATTTATTTGTGTTTGGAATTTAATAAATTATTTTTGTGACTTTGTGTTTATGGTGATCCACATGATTGGAATACAAATTAGATTTCAAAAATTTCCATTTCGCCTAAATGATGATGAACTGTATTATGTATGTATTATGTGCGTATATTTACGAGGAAAAATAAAATAATTTATTTAAATCAAAAAAAATTATTTACATATCCTTGGAAACATATATGTATGTACAAATCTCTAGATATTCTCAGGATTTCATTTTTATATATTAGCACGTATACATACGCTCGCTTCCTTACCGTTGTGTATATTATATTGTGCTTTGATATGACTGTATGTATGTACGTAATATGTATGTATGTATATGAGAACGAAAAAAAAATGAAAATCGTTTTTCATCTTCCTACACCTACATCAACATTTATTATTTTGTCCTTTTTTCATCCTTCAAACATACGCAGTATTCAACTAAAAGCTCTGACTTTGTTGTTGTTATTTTTCGGTTGCCAGGAATATTTAAAAAACAAAAAAAAATTGAAAAGCACACAAAACCAGCAAAAATGTATTGAGGTTTTCTCCATTGAGAAACACAGAAATGAAACGCAATATACAGAACGCCATCGCACCGCACCAAAAACACGCAATACGTATTATAAACGATGAACAAGCCAACGTACCAAAATATTGTTATACAACAAAAAAATTGGTTTCCAAGGTCATGGAAAGTAAAAATAAGGAAAATATTATGGCAAAAAATATTTTGCATGTATGTGTGTTTGCATGTTTGTGTGAGTGAAATGAAAAAAGCTTTTTTGTTGGCATCTTCTTCGTAGTGTGGGCTTTTCTCTGTATAAAAAAATGGCGCGCAATTTTATCGATTTTTGTTTTTGTATTTTTCATTTACATATTAAATAATAATGTTGTTGTTGAGATTTTGGTAGTGAGAGGAATCTGTACGCATTCAAGTTTTGTTCTGTTATTTCATTTGAAAACCAATTAATTTGTCAATCCTTTTCGGAAGGTTTATGTGCGTTTACGTATAGGAGTTTGAGAAAATCGATTGATGCTTCACGGTATTCTTTTTTTTAGATGCGAGTGAGGGTTTAAATTAACCTTGACCTTTATTTTGCGCTTCATTCTACGTATTTTAGATTAAAAGGTTTTCCAATTTCCTATACAAACTTTTTCTATTAAATATTTACGTATTTGATTTGTTCGACAAATATTAAATACTAGGTAGCTGAAACAGCCAGCATTACATATTTATTTTTTAGATGTTATGTACAAACCGAAGGTTTTATTTAATCTGACATGGTAATTGTGTTTTACTAAATCCAAATGAAAAAAAAAAGATTTGACTTTTATTACGGCCAACGGGCAAATGGCATTGCTTTGAAACCGAATCGATAATTCGAAAAGTCCCAAATCCAATAGTTAAACTTATTAGTACTAAATTAAAACAAGTTTTAGACAAAAATCCAGATTTAAAGCTAATAAAACAGTAAAAGATATTTTAGAGGGGAATGCTTCAGCTGTAGCTTTTCAAATAATTTTGGAATTATAAGAAGCAAAGAATTCGGCCTTTATGATATTTTCTTGCTCTTCGGCTCGTTAGGTTTTAGAATCTTTATCACCTCTGCTACCTCCCACTGGTATGGAACCTATTTTAGTCTAAACGCTGCGTTGATTACTTAGGGTAATTTTCGTAAACTTTTTCTGGGAGTTCTGTAATGTGCTCAGTGATTAGGTCGTAACCAGGAGATTTTTTAAAGCTTAAATTACGATCACCAATTCAATTTCAAATCAGCTCTTAACTGAATTCTCAACTACTTCCCCAACTTAACCCCCAACACTGATTCTCAACTTAACCCTAATTCTATTGCAAACTCGGGCCAGAACTTAATTTAAAAATATAAAGGGCTGAAACCTCACGAGGTGATCAGAACTTCGGTCATTGGTTTTTTCAATGAGGATTGCATTCACCTGTCACCTGTGTTATAAAGTTGGTGTGACAGTTTTGACAGTACTGATTTCTATTTTAACTAACATATATTTACTTATACATACAACAAAAGCCAAACAGGTCAAAAGCTTTAGTAGCAGGGGTACAGGAATCTAATATAACACGAAAAATCGTATTTTAGAACTTTATACCGAAAGTAGTATACAAAATAATACTGATATTTGTAACCGTGTAACTGACCATATTCTAGAACCTTAACCAAAAAACATTTTAGAATCCAATTTACAACGCACATGTCAAATTTCATCATAATCGGGTAAGGAATAACTAAGTTCCATCCTACATGGCCTTATTCCAGAGCTTTATCAACAAATTATTTTAGAATTCCATTCCCAACACCCATCTCAAATTTGATGATACCCCATTAAGGAATTGCCAAGTTCCATCCTACTCCAGAATTTCATCCAAAATTCATTTTTGAATCCCATTTCCCATATCGAATTTCATCAAAATCGGTTGAGAAATGGGCCAGTTCCATCCTACATGGCCTTATTCCAGAGCTTTATCAACAAATTATTTTAGAATCCCATTTCCAACACACATGTCGAATTTCATCAAAATCGGTTGAGAAATGGGCAAGTTCCACTTATTTGGCCATATTCCAGAACTTCATCCAAACAACATTTTAGAATCCCATTTACAACACACATGTCGAATTTCATCAAAATCGGTTGAGAAATGGGCAAGGTCCACCTACTTGGCCATATTCCAAAACTTCATCCAAACAACATTTTAGAATCCCATTTTCAACACACATGTCGAATTTCATCAAAATCGGTTTAGAAATGGGCAAGTTCCATCATACTTGGCCATATTCCCGAACTTCATCCAAAATTCGTTTCAGAATCCCATTTCTGACACACATGTCAAATTTCACCATAATCGGTTGAGAAATGGGTAAGTGCCACCTACTTGGCCATTTTCCAGAACTTCATCCAAACAACATTTTAGAATCCCATTTTCAACGCACATGTCGAATTTCATCAAAATCGGTTGCGAAATGGGAAAAGTCCACCTACTTGGCCATATTCCAAAACTTCATCCAAACAACATTTTTAAATCCCATTTTCAACGCACATGTCGAATTTCATCAAAATCGGTTGAGAAATGGGCAAGGTCCACCTACTTAGCCATATTCCAGAACTTCATCCAAACAACATTTTAGAATCCCATTTTCAACGCACATGTCGAATTTCATCATAATCGATTGAGAAATGGGCAAGTTCCATCATACTTGGCCATATTCCAAAACTTCATCCAAAATTCGTTTCAGAATCCCATTTCCAACGCACATGTCGAATTTCATCAAAATCGGTTGAGAAATGGGCAAGGTCCACCTACTTAGCCATATTCCAGAACTTCATCCAAACAACATTTTAGAATCCCATTTTCAACGCACATGTCGAATTTCATCATAATCGATTGAGAAATGGGCAAGTTCCATCATACTTGGCCATATTCCAAAACTTCATCCAAAATTCGTTTCAGAATCCCATTTCCAACACACATGTCGAATTTCATCAAAATCGGTTGCGAAATGGGCAAGGTCCACCTACTTGGCCATATTCCAAAACTTCATCCAAACAACATTTTAGAATCCCATTTTCAACGCACATGTCGAATTTCATCATAATCGGTTGAGAAATAGCCAAGTTCCATCATACTTGGCCATATTCCAGAACTTCATCCAGAACAATTTTAGAATCCTATCTTCAACGCACATGTGATGAGAAATAGTCAAGTTCCATCATACTTGGCCATATTCCTAAACTTAGAATCACATTTCCAACGCACGTATTGGATTTCATCTTAATCGGTTGAGAAATAGGCAACTTCCAACTACTTACTCACTGCACCCTAATGCAACCCCAACTCAACTCCAACTCAACTTCAACTCAACCCTCAAATATACTCCTACCTTAACCTTCAAATCAATTGCCAATTCAACGCCCAATTCAATAAAAATCAAACCAGCATACATAAAAAAATCGTAAATATTTATAAAACCAGGTATTTTGGGTCAATTCGTATGGCAGGTACTCCACGCTCTTGACGTACAGTCAAGAGAACAGAGTTGAAGTTGAGTTGGAGTTGAGTTGGGGTTGGATTTGGATGTAGTGAGTAGTTAACAAATTTTTTATATGATATGGAACTTGCCTATTTATCAACCGATTATTATGAAATTTGACATGAGTGTTGGAAATGGGATTCCAAAATGAGTTTTGGATGTGGTTCTGAAATATGGCCAAGTATGATGGAACTTGTCCATGTCTCAACCAATTATAATGAAATTCGACATGTGTATTGGAAATGGGAATCTAAAATGATTTTTGGATAAAGCTTTGGAATATGGCTTTGTAGGATGGAACTTAGTTATTCCTTACCCGTTTGTTATGAAATTTGACATGTGCGTTGTAAATGGGATTCTAAAATGAGTTTTTGGATAAATTTCTGGAATATGGTCAGCTAAACGGTTAGAAGTATCAGTATAATTTGTTATACTATTTTCGGTATAAAGTTCTAGAATACGATTTTTCGTTTTTAATTGGATGCCTGTACCCATGTTACTGAAGCTTTTGCCCTGTTTGGCTGTTGTTGTATAAGTAATATGTTGAAATGAATTCTGATCACCTCGTGAGGTTTCAGGCCTTTATATTTTTTTTTTGCATTGTCAGACTCAGGGACTTTCAAAACGTCGAGAAAAGTGATTTTGGACCAACCAAATTTTTCGTCATTTTTGACAGGATTTCAATACTTTGGTCGTTTTAGACCGAAGTAACTCAAACCGCCACATCAACATGGTCCGAAAAATTATTTGCGTACATACCATCTGATCAAATTTGACCCCTCGTTCATTTAAACCGCGCGCGTAAACTGAATCGGTAGAATTTTTTTTTCTACGGAATCATTGAAAATGTTGCAAAAGTGTTTTGGGGAGTCTACTCTAAAAAAGTGAAGAAAATTGTGCTCGAAAATCGTAGTGTTGGCATTAGAGAGATATCAGAGGCTCTCAACATCTCTTATGGATCGACTCAACACATTTTGGTTGTTGTTTTAGGTATGAAACGCGTTGCCGCTCGACTAGTGCCGAAAGACCTGAATTTTTTGCACAAAGAACGTCGAGTAGAGGTCGCAAGAGAGATGCTTGCTATCTTAGCTGATGACTCTACATTCATCAAACGAATTATTACTGGTAACGAGACGTGGATTCATGAATATGACGTCGAAACTGCACAACAATCCAGCAAATGGTGCGCCAAAAAATAGCAAAAACCGAAAAAACCATATCAAAGTCGGTCGAAAATCGTTCATCGTTTTTTTTCGTTGCTGTATGGTTCACCATGAATTCGTTCCAGAGAGTCAAACGGTCAATAAAGCATACTACTTGGCTGTTTTGAAGCGTCTACGTGAAGCAATTCGTCGTAAATGGCCGGATTTGTGGGCAAACAATTCATGGATTTTATACCACGATAATTCGCCGTCACATTCCAACCTGATTGTGACATTTTTAGCCAAACACGAAACAAAAGTCATCGCTCAGCCACCGTACTCGCCAGATTTGGTACCATATGACTTTTTCCTGTTTTCGAAACTCAAATATCCGCTCCGGGGAACGCGCCATGAATCAATTGAATCCATAAAAAGAAATTCGCTGAAGAAACTAAAGGCCATCCTGGCCGAGGATCTGTGCTCAAAAGGGCCTATTTTGACGACGATAGTAAAGATTTGTATTAAAATACATAAAAATGTTGTTCTTTTTATGAAGTCCGTCAAATCTGCACTCAACGTCAACTTATCTTATCTCAACCTTAATTCGATGCAAATTTTTTCACTTAACTCAATCCTAAACTTAATGTCCAAGTCATTCCTCAAATTAATTCGGCCCAAAAACTACTTGAGTACAATTACTCAAATCAACTCAATCTAACATTCTAATGAACTCTCATATAATTCACCAACTGAACCCCTCATTCAAACCCAACTCAGCCTTTATCTCAACCTTCTACTGGGTTCCTTGAACCGTCAATTCGATCCCAAAACTCAACGCTCAAAACCTAATTTAGCCAACAACTGAACACTCGAATTAACTCTCAAAAAATTTCCAACTGAGCCTCTCGCTCAACCCAAACTCAACAATTTTATCGACCATAACACAACCCTAAATTTCGGAGAAATATATGAGTATCTGAACTCATCTCAAGTTAACTTCCAATTCAATGCTGAACTCACAATAATTATATCAACCCAAACTCCTCAATATTATCCTCAAACCATTAATCAAGACACGGTCCGAAAACGGCATGCGTCTATAAACTTAACTCAACCCTAACTCAACTTCAAATTAAACCCCTAATTCAACCCTCAGCTTACCTCTTAATTCAACGTCCAACTCAATCCTCAAACCAACACTGTTCGAAAAACTGTATAAGTACATGAACTCAATTCAATCTAATTTCAAATCAACCCGTACTCAACCCCAATTTGACAGCCAGCCCAACTCTTAACTCAACTCTCATCCCAACCTCAACTCCCAGGTTAATGAGTTGTAAAACTTTATTCGTACATGAACTGAAATCATTCAACTCAAGCTAATTAATTAATCCCTCAATGCAACCCCCCAACAAATCCTCAGCTGAACTGCTCAAACCGCAAGTCGCTCGTCCCAAATAAGCAAATATAAAAGTTTGGTCAGCATGGTAATACTACGAGGTAGTATCAGTAAATGGTTCTATTGGCTAAATCTGGGAAAATTGTGAACTAGGTTTCATTGTTAGAATTTTCGCTACATCAATAAATGTATTGCCTTACCGTAAATACAAATGGAAAAAATTCTTCTGATTAAAAGTCATATTGATTAAGTCTACCTCTGCCCTACCAATAGGACACAGGGGATGTGTAAAAAAATCCGGGGATGTGTTTTTACGCTCGTGTTATCGGAAGTAATTTCAAATTTGCCAGCTACAAGAGTCTGGGATAATTTCAGGGAGGTTTATTGGGGATTTAAAATTCCAAGGTGGCTGCTTGTTTAATATACATATCACACGTTTTGGCAATCAATATTTACAGCACTATACTTGACACGCTGTGCCGCGTTTATTTGAATGGAGGATAAATAATTCTTAGCAATTTAAATCTATTAACTAAAATTAGTCATTGTGAACTCAATAAGCATTAGAATTGAATAAGTTTCAAATTGATTAACAATTATTCGTGGAAATGTAGCGAAATTTTATTAATCACTCCTAATATTTTTGTAGACCGTACATAATTAAAAAAAAAAGAAAAAATATTCAGTTAGAAAAAACTAGTGGCTTAGATAAGTTATCCGATTTCTTATAACTATAATAAAAATTTCTTGAAATTCATATTTACACTTACCTATCTCTACTTCTAATAAAAACACAGGTAGATTAGTCATAAATATGCGAAAAAAAAAACATTTCTAATTCTAAACAAAAGTTTTGTTTACTTACTTTTTATCTTCGGATTTTTGGTTTTTGTTTTCATATTACCCGTTCATATTACTCATTTGGCCTGGAATTTTTCTAACCAGCATGAATAATAAATTTAAAATTTCATTCCATGCATCAACAAGCAAATTTATGTATGTTCGACATGCGGTTTGCAAAATAAATACAATTTTGAATTAAACTGGTTTCACAAAATGTTTTTGGCTTACGTAGTCTACTAAAATATTGCGGTTGGGATTTTTTCTTTGGCTTTACTCTACTTAAGCTGAGTTTATGACATAGGAACTTAGAAAGATTGACACGACCAACCAAATTATTTAAAATGTCACAAGCTCCGCATATTATTCCATGCTCTAGTTGAAAAATTTCTTACTTTTGATCAAAGTAGGCTAGTAGGCCATGACATTTTAAATAGTTTGGTTGGTCGTGTCAATCTTCCTATCTTTCTATGTCATAAACACAGCTTTAGATAAATAACAAAATTTCGCAATAACATTTAAAATTCAGTGGATCTAAATTTTAATAACTGCAGAGTGTTTTTTTGATTAATTTTAACGTTTATCGAAGTTCACAAAGTGAAAATACCTCATTGAAGTGATTAAGAATTGAAACAGATAATTTTTCAACAGTGTTGTGCGTCTACACGTAATTTAAGATTGTCTACATGGAAGTGTCGACAATAGCGGCCGTAGACAATAATTTCCGACAATGTAGAAAATTCGGAAAACGGATTTTTTATCTAAAACAATTTACCTAAAAACAATTTATCTAAAACAGTTTATCTAAAAACATTTCGTCTAACTACAATTGATCTAAAAACAATTTAACTAAAAACAATTTACCTAAAAACAATTCATCTAAAACAATTTAAATAAAAACAATTCGTCTAAATTCAATTTGTCTAAAAGCAATTCATCTAAACCCAATTTATCTAAAAACAATTTGTCTAAAAACAATTCGTCTAAAGCAATTCGTCTAAAATCAATTCATCTAAAAACAATTCGTCTCAACACAATTCATCTAAAACAATTTACCTAAAAACAATTCATCTAAAACAATTTAACTAAAAACAATTCGTCTAAACTCAATTTGTCTAAAAGCAATTCATCTAAACCCAATTTATCTAAAAACAATTTGTCTAAAAACAATTCTTTAGATGAGTTCGTCTCAAAATATGTAAAATTATTTAAATAAATATGAATACCGATTTAACTTGGCCATTCCAAAAAAAGTTTTTAAAAATGTGTCTTTACTAAATTTTAGAAATATGTAGGTAGGTACCTACATAACCTACATAGCGCTTTCCAGTCGACTAAAAGCTGATTTACATTCAATCTTTCCGTTCTTTTCCAAAAGATAAAAAATTTACAGTAAAAAATTCGTTTTAGTATGATTTCCTTGTACATATTAAAATCAGAAGGAATACTCAAAAAGTATTATTCAATACTATTTACTGCAACATTTAACTTTTTTGGTGGAAAAGAACAACGGAAAAACCTGAAAAAGATGAACTGGTTTGACTTTTTTCGTAAAAGTTGCTCAAAAGATATAAAATCCAAGTAACATTTTGAAAGGAAAAAATGAAATTTTGCGTATGCCCGTCTCTTTTTTACATATGGGTAAAATGTTTTTGCCCTTTTCTTCGTGATTCTATTCTTTTGAAAAGGAACGAAAAGATTGAATGTAAAAGGGCCTTTATTACATTCAATCTTTTCGTTCTTTTGCTAAAGAATAGAAACACGAAGAAAAGTGCAAATACATTTTACCCATATATAAAAATGGGACGGGCATATTCAAAATTTTCATTTTCCCTATCAAAATGTTACTTGGATTTTATATCTTATGATTATGAGCAACTTTAACGAAAAATGACAAACCAGTTCAGCTTTTTCAGGTTTTTCCGTTCTTTTTCACCAAAAAAAAGTTGAGTGTTGCAGTAAATATGTAGTGTCGATACACACAAGACGTGTTTTTTATTGGAAATTTTTTTAAACAGTTTTAGTGATTATTAAAAATAAAACTATGTATTTCTCTTTGATTAAATAATCTAAACGGTTGAAATTAATAAATAGCGGCGAAATTGAGCGGGACTACTTAAACCCATGAAAAAATAGCAAAAGTTGTTATAACTAAATAGATAATTTAGCAAAGACAAAACTTGTCTACTAACAATTGCTTTTAAATAAATTGGGTTTAGATGAATTGTTTTTAGATGAATTGATTTTAGATAAATTGTTTCAGACGAATTGTTTTTAGACGAATTGCTTTTAGATAAATTGGGATTAGATGAATTGTTTTTAGTTGAATTGAGTTTAGATGAATTGTTTTTAGTTAAATTGTTTTAGATTAATTGTGTATAGACGAATTGTTTTTAGTTAAATTGTTTTTAGATCAATTGTAGTTAGACGAAATGTTTTTAGATAAACTGTTTTACATAAATTGTTTTTAGGTAAATTGTTTTAGATAAACTGTTTTAGACGAATTGCTTTAGACGAATTGTTTTTAGATGAATTGTTTTTAGATAAATTGATTTTAGGTAAATTGCTTTAGTCAAATTGGTTTAGATAAATTGTTTTAGACCAAAAGTCCGCGAATCAGAAAATTCGTATACAATCAAATTTTTCTTGTTGTTTTTCCTATGTATAGATTTAATAACTTCTGCGAACTATGCTCATATTTGAAGTTCCTAAATCACCCATAAAGCCAGAATTTATAACCTGGAGCTCAAAAATAAGACATTCTAGATTTGCAAAATTAGTGTATGCTATAATTTCTCAGGGATACACTGGATACAATTTCATAATTTCGTAAATTCAGAACAGAATTTTAAAAAAATTCAATACAGCAAATTCAGTTGTAAATTACTTTGACAAATTGAGTGAAAAAGAAGAGATAGAGTTAAATGAGGAATTATCCAAATTAGTATTCGGATGAAACGAGCCCTTAAGATTGGTGGAATTGAAACATTTTAAGTCATTCATTAAAAAGTTAAGACCAGCTTTCGCTACTAAACTTACAAGAAGGAAATCACTATTAAAGACTTTATTAGACAATGCGTATGTCATTGACGAGCAAGCCTTCTTTCAAGCTTCGAACTTAACAGTTGAAAGCGAACCAGACGCAAGATTAGCCGAAATTTTGCTGGAATCGGTAGACATTGCCAAGCAGCTATAAGACGCTAAAGTATATGCGGTTGTTTCCGATAATGGAAGTACTAAGGTCAAAATGGCAACCAATTTGAATGTTCTCGATTTCGGAATTCCGGAATTGATTTTTTATTAAATAATCTCTGATTAAAAATTAAAAATCAAAATTTTACAAAAGACAAACATTTTTTTTAAACACGAGGCAGACTACCTAAGTATCCCAAGAAATGGCACAAGAGAAGGTATTTGTTTATTGTAAATTTAATATCTCATACAAAAATAAGAAATTCTATAATGTTGAATTTAAAATTTTGGAGGAAGATAGCCAGTGGAGCCGTGCGTAAGCATGGAACAAATTGTGTTTAATGGAGAAAATTAAAGAGGTTTTTATGCCTAATGGAAGCCATGATTTGAATTAATTTGCTTCCATATGCGCTTTTCCTCATAATCAAAAATTATAAAAGTAATATTAAATAAATTAAATAATAATTTAAGTATTTAACAATCACACAACAATAGAATCGAGTCATATATAATGAAATGGGTTACAAGCCTTTTTGAGGATATATGAGCGGAACTCATTTTCACATCTCATTTTCATTATACAAACCGAGTCTTACCCAAATCGGTTGAAAAATGGCTAAGTTCCATTTAAATTGGGCATTTTCCAGAACCACATCCGGAACTCATGTTGGAATCTCATTTTCATCGTAAACACTGAGTTTAATCCCAATCGGTTGAGAAACAGCTTAGTTCCATTTAAATTGGCCATTTCCCAGAACCACATTTGGAACTCATATTGGAATCCCATTTTCATCATACAAACCGATTTTCATCCCAATCGATTGTGAAATTACTAAGTTCCATTCAAACTGGCCATATTCCAGATCCCATTAGGCTATTTTGCAGAAATCCCATTGATAACAAAAGTCACAAAATAAGAAAGAAATAAAAAACAACGCAACCACAATAATTGAATTTTTTAAGCAAAATAGAACCCGGGTCCCATTGGAGGACCGCTTAAACGAATTTTCCTGAAATCAAGACTAGTCGTAATCGCTTCCTGGTGTTGTGAATTGAATTATTTATACTAAACTGTATAAATTTTCTCCTCATTATAGCTAATAAATTAATAAACCTTAATCTGGTTTTTCTTCCTCTTCCACAACTACCAAATTATATTTTTTTTTTTTGTCTCTATCTCTGCAATCTTTTCCTGGGGCTCTAGGCACTCCCAACTCTTTCGCAGTTCCCTTTTAATGTCCTACCTTACGCCGCTGCCAGCCAACTCGAGGACGTACGGCTACAGACCCGCTTTTGTTTAAACCACCTGCACATTGCATTGCTTCATGCCAACCTATAGTACTGACATGAAAGGTGGGTCGGCCCATGGATTCCGCACTCTCAACAGGGGGTCATAGATGTGTTCATCGTCATCACCGATCGTAATCAGATGATGAAAAATCCCTTTTGCATCCCGCCCCTATAGGGATTCGAATCCGGTACCTCCCGATCCAACCGCCATAGCTTTAACCACTGCGCCGTTTGGTCGGTCCAAATTATATTGTTAACCGAGGTTAGTTGTGAAGAGCAAAAATAACCAAAAATCAGTATTGTTACTTGTGCTTGTACCAAAAACAACACATAAATAAAATTAATCATTCATATGCTGAAATAATAATATAAACGAAAAGTGTAATTCATTAATAGAAATAAATTATAAAATTAAACAAATTATTAAATTAATAAAAAATTAATAATTAGCATAAAATTAAAACTATATTTCAATTGTGAATGTATGTGTGTATTGGTCATTCTACCTAATCCAAAATTACCGACGATACGGATTTTTAAACGCTTAATTACTACAAGTGGCAATAGCGGTTCGTTACAACATTGGTTTACCACAGTGGTAATAGCGGTCAATTCATAACACTGGTACTCGAAACCCTCGCCCCTCCTTTACCAATTTTTATCAAAATCGATCGTGCCATTTCTGAAACCCATGATACAAACATATAAACAATTTTATGGCGTTTAAATATAATCGTAGTAGTAATGGCACACCAACTCGTAGTAGATATAAAAAATAAACGCCAAACTAATAGGTTCTAATAGGTTCTAGCCAATCAGAGACGAATATTTTGACATTCGTCACACGGCACTCAATTTGAACTTTTTAGAATTCGACAAAATCCTAGGGAAGATGTTCGAACATATGGTAGTAGAGTTGAACATATCCTCTCTGATCTAAATGATGCATACATATCTCAAGAAGGAGAAAATGCTGCTACTTATATTAAAAATTTAAATGGCCGGACCGCTCTTAATGCATTTATCAAAGGTTTAAGAGATAATATCAAAATTATCTTAAAAGCGGGAAAGTTTGCTACAATTTCCGAAGCTATTTCTAAAGCAGTTGAAGAAGAGACAATTTATTCTAGTGAATCATCAAATAATTTGCAATTACAAGATTCTTTAAAATTAATTAAGTGCCAATTATGTAATAAGCAACGACATAGCGCCAACAAGTGTTATTCTTTAAACAGCAGATCGAATTCTAATTCTAATAATCCACAAACTTCAAATATAAAAAATTCTTATCAAAATCAAAATGTTACGTGTGCTCAAAATCGAACTAATTTCAGAACCAATACAGCTAAATCATTCGTGAATTCTTCTACACCTAATCAATTCGACAAGTATCATTATACTGTAGGTATTGTCGTAGAAGAGGTCACCTTATCAATGATTGCCTTAAAAGGAACAAAATCAGCTCTGAGCTAGTAAATACAGTGTCCAATTCTAACGATGATAATAAAATAAATTCGGAAAACTTAAGTGTACTCAATCAGGAGCCAAGCACGTCTGGTCGAGTAGACAAGCTCTAAAATCGTGCTCTTTCCATACTTTCGAAGTCGATCAAAATATTAACAGTTCAAATAACAATACTAATTCTTTTTCAGATCTTTTAAATTCACAAGGTTCTTTTACTGATAACAGTTCTTGCGAATTATCTGAATTTAGTACTGTTTCTAATATAAAGTCGTATGTTCTTATTTTGACGAATACCATGGATTCAAAATTCGTTTCAATTAATTTGGATATTCTTAAGTCAACTCCGTCTAAGTTTTTAATTGATACAGGTGCTGATATAAGCATAATCAAGAAACAATATATTATTGGTAGTACTAAATGTTTTCCAAACCTCAAATGTAATATTAAAGGTATTACTTCTCATAATATACAAACGTTAGCATTATGTTAAGCAAATCTTTCATTCGAAAATTCCCCTCCTATTTCTCATGCGTTCCATATAGTACCAGATTCTTTTTCATTAGATTGTACAGGCATTATAGGAAAGGATTTTCTCGAAGCTAACAAATGTAAAATCGATTATGCCAAAAAGCATATTGAAATTTGGCCAAATCTGTCAAACCAAATAATTTTAACATTTTTGGGAAGCTATATGCCAGATATAATTATCCCAGCACGCGTAGAAAAATTTGTTAAATTGCCATTCAACGTAGCTCAAGATGGAGATTATATTTGCGAATCCCAAGAAATTGAAAAGGGTGTGTTTTTGGCTGGATCAATAGTCAGTGTACGAAATCGTAATGGGTTAGTTTCTATGTTAAACACGAATGATTCGAATGTAATTATCAACAATTTTTCGATTAGTCCGCAATCAATAAACAATTATGACATCTATCTCGCTAATCAGTTATCGAATAAAGACGCCCTAGAGGATCGTTTCAAACTATTAAATTCATTAGTAAATACAGACAATCTTAATGACGAGGAGCTGAATTCTATTTTAGAGATCTGTAGGAATTTTAATGATGTTTTTTTCTTACCTGGTGATCAACTTTCTACAACATCTGCAACATATCATGAAATACCATTAGTTCCAAATGCTCGTCCAGTGAAAATAAAACCTTATCGATTACCTCATTCTACGAAAATTGAAATAAATACTCAAGTCCAACAAATGATAGACGATGGTATAATTGAAAATTCAATTAGTCCGTGGAACTCACCATTGTTAATAGTACCTAAGAAATCATCCGATCAAGAAAAGAAATGGAGAATCGTAATAGATTTTCGACGGTTAAATGAAATGACTGTCGTAATAGATTTTCGACGGTTAAATGAAATTTTTCGACATTGGATCTAGCTAACGGTTACCATCAGATTCCCCTTGCTCCAAATGATGTCACAAAAACCGCATTTAGTACCGAGCGTGGTCACTTCCATTTTTTGCGTATGCCTTTCGGTTTAAAAGGAGCACCGGCTACCTTTCAAAGACTCATGGACACGGTTCTTTCGGGATTAAATGGTATTCGATGTTTCGTCTACCTTGACGACGTGGTTGTTTACGGAGTGAATTTAAATGATCACAATAATAAATTAATCGATATTCTTTCACGCTTTCGACAATTTAATTTAAAATTACAACCATCCAAGTGTCAATTTCTTAGAAAGGAAATATCTTATTTAGGGCACACTATAACTAATAATGGTATTAAACCTGACCTTTCCAAAATAGCAGCTATTGAAAATAATGATAAACCTACAAACGCGAAGCAGATTAAAGGTTTTCTAGGACTCTGCGGTTATTATAGAAAATTTATTGAGAATTTTTCAAAAATCTCTGAACCCTTAAATGCCCTACTCAGGAAAAATATTAAGTTCAAATGGGACGCTTTCACAGAAGAATCGTTCCACAAATTGAAAAATCTCTTAATAAATCCCCCTATTCTGAAATATCCGGACTTTCCAAAAGAATTCACTGTAACAACAGATGCAAGCAACAATGCTGTAGGGGCGGTTTTATCTCAAGAATACGAATCGGTTGATTGCCCTATTTCATTTGCTAGTCGCATTCTAAACAGTGCCGAACGTAATTATGCTACGGTTGAAAAGGAGCTATTAGCCATTGTTTGGGCCGTTCAACGATTTAGACCATACTTGTATGGTAGACATTTCGTCATTCAAACGGACCACAAACCTCTGATATGGTTACATAAGAGTTGAAATCCTACATCTCGTTTGATTCGTTGGAGAATAATAATGGATGAGTACGATTACAAAATTGTGTACAAATCTGGTAAAACAAATGTGTTAGCAGATGCACTCAGTCGTTCCGTTTCTCCAGATGACGAAGAGGCGAATTGTAAAGATATGGCGGTAATTACGCGTTCTCGGTCAAAAGCTGTTACTCAAAATACTTTAAACAGTCCTTCTTTATCTGGTTCAATTACCAATTTAAGCAATTCCAAGGACATTAAAAATACCACCATACCCAATGTGGTTAATTTAAATCGTGATAATATTATTCAAATTTCTGATGAAGAGACATAACCCGTGTTCTAAAGGAATTCCACACGAGTCCACTTGGCGGCCATCAGGGAGCGATGCATACTTATAAACGATTGAAATTATATTACTATTTTCCGAAAATGATGACAAAAATTAAAAAATTTATCCGCAAGTGCGAGTTATGCCAGAAAAATAAATACTCACGTTTGACCAAATGCCCGTTAAAAATAACATCGACTTCGAATTCGCCGTTTTCGAAAATCTTTCTTGATATTGTTGACCATTGCCAATTACACATACAGGCAGTCGTTATTTATTAACCATGATGGATGACTTATCAACATTTTCAATTGCAACACCCCTCGAATCTCAAGATGTTAGAGCGGTTGCAAAAGCTTCTGTAGAAAATTTAATTTATAAATTCGGTTCACCTACTAGTATTTTAACCGACCAGGGCAGTAACTTTATGAGTGAAATGTTCACAAAGGTTTGCAAATTTTTGGATATAAAAAAATATAATACTACGGCTTACCACCCGCAATCAAACGGATCACTTGAACGTTTACATAGGACTTTGGGTGAATACTTTAGAAATTACACTCAATCCGACCCGTTAAATTGGGATCAGTGGATTCATTTTGCGACGTTTACATATAATTCGACTCCCCACTCCTCTACTGGATTTATGCCTTTCGAGCTAATTTACGGATTCAAGCCAAACATTCCAAGTTCAATCAAACGACCTCAACAGCCAATATACAATTACGATGATTATTGTGAAGAATTAAAATATCGGTTGCGTCACTCTTGGAAAGTCACTAAGGAATTTATTGAAATCTAAAGAACAAGCTAAGGAAATCTATGATCAAACAATAAACATTCCCAACTTCCAAGTTGATGATCAAGTACTACTAAAAAATGAAAACAGGAGTAAACTTGATGCGATTTGGTTCGGTCCATATAAGGTTGTCAGTATTGATTCTCTAGAAAATTATACCATAAAGATTAACAGAAAAAATGTTAGAGTTCACAACAATCGTTTAAAAAAATTTATTGACGTATAAATTATCAGCAGTAATATCCCAAGAGCATTGATAATTTCCCGAAATAATTTTATTATATTTTTCGAAAGCACGTTGCTTGGTAACAGCCCGAAGCCGAAGGCTGAGGGCTGTTACCTAAAAGCAACGTGCTTGAAGAAAATATAATAAAATTATGAGGTATTTATCAATGCTCGAGGGGTATTCGACGAGAAATTTGTTTGCAATTTTATTTTATTCTAGTAGTAAGGCTGCTAGATTGTAAATTGTTCTATGAAAGTGTCACTTTGAAACAGTATTTATTGTAAAATAAAACTATAAATTCTTTTCATCTAGTAGCCAGAGTATGTTTTTCTAAAATAGCAAGCCTATTAAATCGGTCAATTTCGAGTCACGTGTACAAAATATACCAATCAAAATAACATTAGACTGATAACTTCCCTAGGGAAATTATCAGTGTAATGTTATTTTGATTGGTTTATTTCGTACACGTGACTCAAAATAGACTGATTTAACAGACTTGCTATTTTAGCAAAAAAATTTCATTGATAATTCACTGCTAGCTATTGGTAGTTATGGAAATCTATTGCTATAGACAAATTTTTATATTTTATTTTATTTTTAAATACAAACAAATAATTCGATTATTCTACGTTTGTTTCTATCATATTATTAAATACAATTAATTATTTGCTGTAAATTTGAATTCATGAGTAGTAATCTATACTAATTATTATGATATATAAATGTTATATTATTATACACATAAATAAATAAGTTTCTTAAAATTGAATTTCTTTATATAATATTTTTAAAGTTAATTTGAACATTCCATTATATGTAGTTACATTATATTATATTATAATTTAAAATTTAATTATTTTAAGGTTTATTAAATTGTCTTCTCTGATAAACCACAATATGGTTTATCTTTTCAAGGGGAAGGTGTTGTGAATTGAATTATTTATACTAAACTGTATAAATTTTCTCCTCATTATAGCTAATAAATTAATAAACCTTAATCTGGTTTTTCTTCCTCTTCCACAACTACCACATTATATTGTTAACCGAGGTTAGTTGTGAAGAGCAAGAATAACCAAAAATCATTATTGTTACTTGTGCTTGTACCAAAAACAACACATAAATAAAATTAATCATTCATAATGCTGAAATAATAATATAAACGAAAAGTGTAATTCATTAATAGAAATAAATTATAAAATTAAACAAATTATTAAATTAATAAAAAATTAATAATTAGCATAAAATTAAAACTATATTTCAATTGTGAATGTATGTGTGTATTGGTCATTCTACCTAATCCAAAATTACCGACGATACGGATTTTTAAACGCTTAATTACTACAAGTGGCAATAGCGGTTCGTTACAACATTGGTTTACCACAGTGGTAATAGCGGTCAATTCATAACACTGGTACTCGAAACCCTCGCCCCTCCTTTACCAATTTTTATCAAAATCGATCGTGCCGTTTCTGAAACCCATGATACAAACATATAAACAATTTTATGGCGTTTAAATATAATCGTAGTAGTAATGGCAAACCAACTCGTAGTAGATATAAAAAACAAACGCCAAACTAATAGGTTCTAATAGGTTCTAGCCAATCAGAGACGAATATTTTGACATACGCCACCGTCGAGAGATGGTTTAATTTTATCTTTTCCGTTACGGTAGTACAAACACATACACATTTTTTGTATGTATAAAACAAAGTAGTAGGCTTTGACGAAGCTTTTTTCAAAAACAAAAATTAAAATATAAAAAAATTTATAAAGTGTGCGTGGCGGAACTCGTTACAAATGTAAATTGTTGTCAGAAAAGCGTCACGTTTATTTCCACAATGTAAATCAAACTTGACACACTACGATTTAATAAATCGGGTTTAGTGAATTTTTCGAGTAGCTAATTTTTGCTAATCGCGTTTTATTTCATAGAGTACCTGAACCAGTTTAGCTAAATCGGATTTATTAAACCGCTGTCGGGCAATGCTATAAGAGTAAATCAAAATCCACAAACACAATCCACATCTCACGCATAGTTAGAGTTACATAAAATCGAGTTTTGAATTTAAATAAAATTGAACATAATTTATAAAGTAATATTATTGCCTAAACATTAAATGAAGCGTGCCAATTGAAAAGAAAATTAAACGCTTCCACAAAAGGTTTACTGTACATTCAACAAAATTTAGTTTTAGCGGCTTCAAGTTGTCATCCATTTTCAAAAATATTTTGTCATCTCTATACCAGCAATACTTCCATTTGTTGTCAAATTTAAATTGTTGATTATTTTAGATCTAGGGACCAATTCACGAATATAAGCATTACTTCTTTCAGACACGTCCAAATAAGTTGGGTTAATGGTTTTCTTCTTTCTTTTACACTCTAATAATTTGTTTTTAAGATCAGCTGACCTAAATTTTACAACAATTAAATTTTTCCCCGATTTTGTAATCATGTTACTGCATTAAACAAAACCATCGTTAGGAACGACAAACTCAATATTTTTGAAGACACTATCAATTTGTCTGTTATAGGCCTCATTTATATTGCGGCCCATTGAGAAAATAGCCCGTACCTGATTTCTAGAAGATTCAATTGTAGGCTTAGACATGCGAGCCTATTTTTCAAAACTGTACTTCCCGCACAACAAAATCTGCAATTCCATGTGGTACTTGAAATTATTAATTAAAAATAGGTTGACCTTAATAAAATAAAACACGTACGCGTTGTGTTTATCGAACGCTATATACATACATATTTTATAATATTCCAATTATCTAAATAAATTATGTTACCATTAAACGTGCCTCAACACAAAACCTATAACGCATAATCTCGTCACCGCATACACAAAAACACCACTACACAAACATATTAGATGATAACACACGGGAAAAGTTCAATAACACGCGGCTCATTTTCTCTTTTTTTTTTATAAAAGTCACCCGTTTTCTATAATGCGTAGTTCTTCAAATTAAATATCTTCCTCCCCATCCCCCCCTCCCCCCACACACACACAAATAATCCTAAAATATATTTCTTCGCCGTATTCTTTTTTCTAATTTTCCACATAAAAGAAAATCTACTTTACAAAATACCAGTAAGACAACAACAACAACAACAACCATAATGTTCAATAATAAAATATAAAATGTACTGTGTGTGGGGGGATGGATTCGTACTGTGTGTGGTACGAGGGATATGATTGTGTGCTCCACATTGTATTTACAAAAACCATCAAACTCTCGTCGTACATCGAACGAGCTCTGAGCACAATCGAATGATGAAAAAAAAAAAAAATCGAATATTGGCATAAGAGGGATATGCGATAGTAATGATTCTTTTTTGGATTCTCTTCATGTTGTTCTGTTATTGTGTTTTGTACATGTATATAACGGAGTATATAGCAAAACAAAAAAAACGGTATAACATTTGGGAAAGATTGGTTCAAGGCCGATGACGGTCAAGGCTATTCACAAAGTTGTATTACCCTTGACGAGAAACGAACATGTTTTAGCTGGATGTATTTGTGAGAGAGAGGGGGGTAGAGATACAAGAAAAAAAAAGAGAATACTGTATATGAAAAGCTTTCTTTTAATACTTTTGGTGAGGTATTAGGTTTAGGAAAATATAAAAAGCTCTCTTAATATTATTCTTGTTGTTGTGAATGTATTGTGTGTGTGTGTGTCTTTATATATAATCGGCTTGTGTGTGATGTAATTTAACAAAATATTGTTTGCCGTTTTGTATGGGTGTTACTGTTGTTGTTGTCGTTGTTAATATAAGGGTGGAAAATAGATTGAAGGTCAATAGCTTGAACTGGGGTTTCATTTTATTATTATTATGATTATTTTTTTGTTGTGTGTACTTTTTAAGGGGGGTAGATTGGCTCGTTCTTTATTATTTTAGTTTTTTTTTCCTTTTTCGGTTAGAATTTATTTTGGGAAACTTTTTTTTGGCGTTTCATCGTCCCGTTATTCTTCTTTATCTATCTCATCGTGCAGGTTGCTAAGAATTTTGTATTAATCATGATGATGGAATGATGAGCTTTTATTTTATTATTCATTTCTTGGCTTTTGGTAATAATCTGTTTTGCCTTACGTATTTATTCGTCATTTTCATGATAGATGACAGTTTCAATGTCATTTTCGAATATCATAAATTTTGTGATTACGAATAGTTTATTATTTGGAAATTAGAATAAAATGAGCCAAAAATATAGAATTTATTTTTATTCAGTTCTGTGTTAGTTTATTCGGCGAATCGAAATTAATGACAAATTCGTAATAATATGTCATGAATATAGAATGATGGGAAACAAATGTATGTATGTAAGCACGTTGTATGTGTCATTGGTTTTGACATTGAACTCTTATACTTAGATACATTTAATACCAACGTATGTGCGGTATATAAAATTACGAATGTACTAAGTAAAGATACAGAAATAAAAATAATTTGTTCAATTATGGTTTCAATGACAATCACACCCATTATTGAGTGGGATGGATTTTCGGATCAGGTATGTGGGTGTATATTTTTATTTATGATGTACTCTAATTTGCTAAAATAATATTTACGAACATTTGGTTAGAAAGTTCAGTTCATATGCAATTTTAATAGAATATCTGCGCTCTTCTTACTTAAATCTCGTTTTTATAATTGTGATCGCTTAAATTAGAATTAAAATAAAATATTTTTTTTGGGTTTTTAGCTTAAATTTATTTATTAATTTTTTAATAAAAAACCCGATGTATCGACGGTACATTCCTTCATTCTCCAGAACACGATTTTTTATAAAGAATGTTTTTCTAATGTAACTAGGGTTCAAATTAAAATTTTTAAAATACTCAGTTTAACCGAAAAATAATTTAAATTATACAATTAGAGTGAAACAATTTTAAATTTGGAAAATCTACAAAATATTGTCGTAATAATTTAACAAATATGTACTTTGAAACTTCCTGTATATTACAAATTTGAGATGAATTTTGATGATTTTTGATGTAAATGGTTTCCAAAATTAATGTTGTATTGAAATTTTGCTCCTTGTCAAGGTAAAGTTGTAAGGGCATCTGGCTGTATTAGGCCACCTATCTGCACAAGTACATTCGGTAAGTATAGAATGTAATTTGTCATATTGGTCTGATTCCAGTCGCCGAGGCTTAATGAGACGATTGTTTTTTTCCTAATCCTAAGTTCATCAGCTCGAAACTGGATTAAATTCTCTTAAAATTTTCAGAAATATTAACTTCAAATAATTTGAAAATGATAGAATTTATAAAATTTATGGAATTTATAAAATTCATAGAATTTATAGAGTTCACTCATTAAAATTTATAGAATTGGTCGTATAACCAAATTTTAAAATTTATAGAATTTAAAGAACTTACTGAATTTTTTGATTTTACAAATTTCAGAAATTAATAGAATTTACTGTATTTTTGGAATTGGTTGGATTTATTATATTCATAAAATTGATTGAATTTATAGAAATTAAGTGAATTATGAAAATATTAAAATTTATAAAATTTATTGAATTTTTGAAATTTGTAGAATTCAAAGAAATTTAGAAATTATCGAATTTTTAAAATAGGTCAAATTTGAATTTGTAGAATTTATAGAACTGACATACTTGAAACAATTTATAGGACCCATAGAATTTATAACATTTAAAAATTAATTTGTGGAATTAAAAAAATTTATAGAATTTAAAGAGTTCGAAGACGTATTAAAATTTATAGAATTTGTCATATAATATAATTTATAACATTTAATAGAATTTAACGGACTTACCGAATTTCTACGATTCACAGTTTTCATATATTCATTTATTGGATTTAATTCTTAAAATTGATTGAATTTGTAATATTTATAGAATTTATCGAATTTATTGAATTTTTAAAATATTCAGATTTGAATTTGTAGAATTTATAGTATTTACATATTCTTGAATAAACTTATAAAAAACATAGAATCTATAAAATTTAAAGAATTTATTGAATGTGTCGTATAACCGAATTTAAAGATTTAAAGAATTTAAAGAACTTACTGAAATTATTGGCTTTATAAATTTCATTTTTGTTTATGATTTATAGAATTGATATTATAGAGTTGGAAGACTTATTAAAATTTTAAAATTTGTCAAATAACAGAATTAAAATGATTTAATAGAATTTAAAGAACTTACTAAATTTTTAGGCTTCACAGTTTTCAAATAATTAATAGAATTTACCGAATTTATTGAAAATATAGATTTTATAAAATTTAAATAGTTTATTTATTTATTTTATCTATTAGGCAGCAAATAGGTAAAAACCCAATTACATGCTGCCTCACTAATACTATACTATGTTAATCAAAATTGTATTCTTATTTCTACTAAAATAAATTTTTTAATAACAAATTTCAAAATTTTAAAGTTTTAACTTAGGGCTGAAGATGCCTACAATAATTCGACATTGGTACTGCTGTACAGTGCAGCATAACTTCTTGTTTTGAACTCCGATAGTGACATGTTAAATAGATTCAAACCGTTAAAGTAAATTGCATGATTATACACAAGCCTGTTAAGACATGATGATACAACCAGATTTGTCCTGAAAGCCGATGACTGAAACAACTGCTGATGCCTTGTGCGGTAGGCCGGGCCACAAAAATTGATTTTCGCTAAAACACTAAGAGTCTACTAAATTGTTGATTATTTTAAAAATTCATCCATTAACGTTCTTCTATCTTCCAATGAGATCAGACTGAAATTTTGTCTACGTCTCGCATATGTCATATGGCCAGTGGAGGGGATAACCTAAAAACACATAAACCTTGTGAATTTTCTTTGCACGCATTTAATCCTGTAGTTATAATCATCATAAAATGAATTCCAGATCTGAGATAAATATTCAAGATTACTTCAAACAAGGCTCGAGTATAGTGATGAGAGAGTTGAAAGATCCGTGAAATCTTTACCTCTTCTGGAGATATAACCTAATGTTCTGAAAGAAGTACGACAAATTAGATCAATATGTTTATCAAAACGTAATTTCTGGTCGAAAGTAACCCCCAAATCGTTGACTGTATCCTGTTTACCTAAAGATTCTGGGCCAATGCTGTATGTAAAATCAAGTTTATTAACTTGTTTAGTAAACGTCATAGTAACACATTTCTTGATATTCAGTGAATCAGAGGTAATTGATTTACATTTGACCAGTTAAAAATGGCGGTTAGATTTGCTTTCAAAGCTTCCTTGTCATTAGTCGATTAAATATTTCTGAAGAGATTCAGATCATCGGCATACAGTAGGTCGGCATACAAGAATGGACCCAAAATAGACCCCTGAGGAACTCCAGAGGTAGGTTAATTGAGTTCTAATGTTGTATCTAATGTTGTCGGTGGAATGTTATATGATTCAAGTTTGGATAGCAAAATTAGAATGCGAAACTTATTAATGTCCAATGTATTCAATATGGTCCAAACCTCAACTTTGGAAATTATAGACATCTTACCAACCGCATTACAAAATGAATAAGTGGCAGAATCATTAGCAACCGTTACATATACTGAACTGAAATGATCAGCAGAAAGCTTGCAAATCTCTCTTTGGCTATTCGATGTTCTAGATTGAAGAAACATTGATCCGGGATAGTCAGACTTAAGTTATCTATGATAACTCCAAAAAGATTTCGGATTATGCTTTATGTTGGTTTCAATAAGGGAGATATACAATTTGTACAATGTATAATTTCAGTTTTTATTATAGTCCTGTATTTTGAAAACATCAAATAATCAAATCGATTATTATAAAATTTGAAGCCCTTTCGATATTTTTGTTTAGTTTTTATCAAGCGCACTAGATTGCTTGAGTAACATTTTGGGTAGCGGTCCCGTTTACTAGTAACACGGTCAGAACGATCGATCAAGGAGAAAATTGTATTGTAAAATAATGCAATCACATCGTTTGGAGCTAAGTTCTGAAATAATGAAGGCCAATCAATACTTCCTAACTCAATGGACAATTTTTGATAGTCTAATTTAGGAAAATTAATTCGCGAGAAAGAAGTTTGCTTCCGTAAAACAATTGTGTTAACCGAAGCGGTGAATGGAGGATGATAATTATCAACTCTAGTTTCCAAGTAGTCATATTTTCTGATATTCACGTCATGCGCATCAATATTTGAAAGTAATAGATTCAAAATTCGATTCTGAACATTTTTCACATAGTTGAATTGTGCTAACAATGTTAGTTCTAGAGTATCTATTAAATATGCCGCAGTCCGCCCTTCATAGTTCGATGCAAATATGTTCAAGGGATTATTTGTATTCCAATTTATTGATGATAGATTAAAATCTTGAAGTATAATAAACTTGGTATCTGTATTGAATGTATTAACCACTTCTGTCAAATAATAACTTATAATCAAAGGAATAACCAGCTCCAATGTACACTTTCACCCAAACATCATCTATAACATGACAGTTATTCAAGCCAGCTAGTCTAACAGGCTCACAGAAAGGAGATAATCTAAAGACAAAAAGAAAAAATAATTTAGTTAAGTGTAGGAAATAATAATAATAAACAAAGTTCGGGATGTCCGAATCAGATTTTTTGCAATAAATGTTAGCGTGCGAGATCCAAATATATTTGTAGGGATTGATGGCAGCCTTGTTTTGCAACAGTTGTTTGGCTTCATACAAAAATTGTTTCTTAGCTGGAGTGAGGTGCTCAATAACAAAAAATTTCGAATCAACATGGAAGCCAATATCAGTTTATAGAAATTATGGAATTTATAAAATAAGTCAGTTATGAATTTGTAGAATTTATAGAACTGACATTCTTGAATCACGTTATAGGATCCATAGAAACTATAAAATTAACGAATTTATAGAATTTGTAAAATTTATAGAATTTATAGAGATCGAAGATTTTTTTAAATTTATAGAATTTGTCATTTATAACATTTAATAGAATTTAAATTACTTACTAAATTCTTAGGTTTGACACTTTCCATAGAATTAATAGAATTTACTGAATTTTCCGGATTTATTAGATTTATAGAATTCCTAAAATTTAATGAATTCAAAGAATTTATTCAAATTGTGAAATTTTTAAAATAAATAAAATTTGAATTTGTAGAATTTATACAACTGAAACAATTTATAGAATCTCTAAAGTTTTAAAAAATCATAGAATTTATAGAGTTTGAAGACTTATTAAAATTTATAGAATTGATCGTATAACAGAATTTATAAGACTTACACAATTTAAAGAACTTACTGAGTTTTTTGGCTGTACAGCTTTCATTGAATTAATAGAATTTACTGAATTTTCAGAATTTATTGGATTTATAGGAATCTTAAAATTTATGGAAATTAGAGAATTTATTGAATTTTAAAAATTTTTTAAATTCAAATAAATTATAATCAGTAAGATTCTTTCGGCTTTTTATAGACAAAATATATTAACAATACTGGCATTCACAAAATTTGTCGATTGGCAAATCAGAAAAATAAACAGGCCAATCATTAATTATACATCTATCAAAAAAGTAGAAATATCAATCGCCCCCCCCCCCTGTATTTTACCCCAAGGGCTATACAAAGTGTGTTATACCCCTTCAAAAAAAATGAGAACCTTCCTTGAATTCCAAATGGTGGTAGTTTAGTTTCGTATTGAAAAGATTTTTGTAAGGGTTTTACTTTGTATAACCATTGCAGTAAAGTACGGGGTGGATTGATATTTCTACTTTTTTTTGGTAGATATATTGTTAAGGATTGCCCTCTTTATTTTTCTGACTAACCAATCGAAAAATTTTGTGAATGCCATTATTGTTATATGTTATTTATTTTAATATACAGACAAGCTTCTCTTTCAAATAAATTCTAGAAATTATAGAATTTTTAAAATAGTCAGATTTGAATTGGTAGAGTTTATAGAACTTACATTCACGAATCAATTTATAATACCCATTAAATCTATAAAATTAACCGAATTTAGAAAACTTGTAAAATTTATAAAATTTAAGGAATTTACAAAATTCTTAGAATTTAGAAAAATTAAAATTTATGGAATTTGCCGTATAACCGAATTTTAAGATTTATAAAATTTAAAGAACTTTCTGAATTTTTGGGCTTTATAAAGAGGATAATAAAATTTATAAATTCTATACTTCTAAATTTTGTAAATCATATAAATCGTGTAAATTATGTTACGCGTGCTTATTGCCGTTCCTCTCGACTCACTCATGGTTTGTTTAGGTTTGGGTCGTGGATTCTGTTCTTTGCACGGTGGTTTTGTTATTCTTTTATTTTTATTGGTATTTACACATATTTACAATCAATCTATTTGTCTTTTAGAAAAACTATTTACAGATTTTTTATTTTTTTTATATACACTAAACCCAACAATTTAAAAATCAATTATGGTATGCTACTTTACATACGTATTGTATTGAATTGTTTAATTGCTTTAGATATGAAGCTATGTAGTAAGTTTATGTTTGTTTGTTTTGTCTTTCACTACACCATATTCTTATATGAACACCCTAAACATATACTACATGTCTACACATACGTATACGTGTACTTATAGGCACACACTGTTTTATAATTTTATGGGTTTCCTTGTTTTTTATTTATATTCCCTCTTATTATTGGAAATCACTCCTTACACTGGTCACTATCTACCCACACTACTCACAATCTTTAGTTTTTTCTGTGTCTTTAGACTCACTCACTATACAGCTATTCGTTTGGGTCTATATACTCTATCGATCTCAAATTCTAACTATCCTTACTTTCCCTATAGGAATACCCCTCACACTACACAATACACAGTTATTCGTGATGGGTCTTTACCCTATCAATTTTCAATTCTGACTCCCGTTTTTATTTTTATTTTTTCCTAAACAGCCGAATTTATCCCCTAGCTATTTTGATTCCAAAATTTTTCCTGTTCACACCCAACTTAATTTTTAGTCCAATTTTCTACTCCAAGCCTAATTTTTTTTTTTTCGCTGGTGCTACATCCCATAGTGGGATTTGGCCGCTTCAATTTGAAGTTTCGTAATCATTTTGTTTTAACGGATAAAGAGTGATTAATTCATTGATCCAACATTAACCAGCCGTAAACTTAAAGCAAGCATGCTAACCACTTCACTGTTTTCTTCACTTGTTATACAATATACTAATTTTGACATGACTCACAGGTTTTATATTTTTAAATATAGGTATAAAATTTAATATGGAAGGATATAACATTTTGAGTTTAAAAGACTGTATCTCAAAATTTTTTTTCTAGTGCCACTAAACATTCAAAACAACTACATTCTACATAATCAATATAATTTACTGAATTTACACAATTCATTGGATTATTAGAATTTATAAAATTTATCAAATTAATAAAATTTGTAGAAAGCAGATATTTTATGGGAATTTTAAAACTTATAGCATTTGTTGAATTTCCTGAATTTTTAAAATTTGTAAAATCCAAAGAATTTATTCAAATTGTGAAATTTTTAAAATAAATAAAATTTGTATAAATGTAGAATTTATACAACTGAAACAATTTATAGAATCTCTAAAATTTAAAAAAAATATGGAATTTGTAAAATATATAAAATTTAAAAAATGTACAGAATTGAAAGAGTTTTTAAAATTTATGAAATTTGAAAAAATCATAGAATTTATAGAGTTTGAAAATTTTTTAAAATTTCTAGAATTGATCGTGAAACATAATTTATAAGACTTACTCACTTTAAAGAACTTACTGAATTTTTTGGCTTTATAAATCTCATTTTTCTTTATGATTATAGAATTGATAGTATTTATAAAATTTATGAAATTTACAAAATTCATAGAATTGAGTCCGAAAACTTATTAAATTTCATGGAAATTCATAGAATTTGTCATATAACAGGATTTATAACATTTAATAGAATTTAAATTATTTACTATTTACTAATTATTTACTAATTATTTTAGGCTTTACAGTTTCCATAGAATTAATAGAATTTACTAAACAGAATTCATTGGATTATTAGCATTCATAAAATTTATCGAATTTATAAAATTAGTAGAAATTAGAGGTTTTATGGACATTTTAAAACATAGAATTCATAAAATTTGTTGAATTTTTAAAATTTGTAGAATTCAAAAGATTTAAAAAATTTATGGAATTTGTAAAATTTATAGAAATGATGGAATTAGTATAATTTAAGAAAAGACCCCGCACTTTTTGTATGAAGAATGCCCTCGGTCAAATTCTCTGAAACTTTGGATTCTGGTAAACCTATAGCTGTTGATCAAGTCTCAATGGTCGCTAAGTCCTTAAAATTTATGTTTTTGAGATATAGCCCTTAGAAGTTGAGATTACCGCCTTTTTTAACATAGCGTAAAGCTACTATTATCTCTGTTTACAGAAGTTTTTGTTCCTGTGCATGTGTTTTTGTATGTCAGTCAGTAACCGCTTGTTAAGACAAACGAAATACAGTTAATTTTTTTAAATTATTCTACCAATTTTACATTAATTATCAAATCCAAACATTAAATTATTCTAGTATATTCCAGATTAAGAAATATTTTATGAAGAGGATAAATTGTTAAGAGTTTTGCATTTCAGTTTCGATCTGCGAATATTATGAAAAATAAATCTTCTTTCAGTCATCGCATTTGGCTATAGCGACTAAACTGCTAAACTTATTACTGTGATCTATTCCGATATATATGTCGTATTTCCATGAGAATTTTACAGCAACAATTGCTCGCGATACGAATTAAATAATTCAAACCAAAAGTTTGAATTATTTAATTCATTCCTAATTTTAGTTATACCACCCGACACCAAACACCAATTTGGTCTTTCTACTTGTTGTTTTATTTCAATTCGAAAAAATAATTCGCGACTTGTTTCTATGGGAAAAAATAATTCAAAATTAAATTGAATTCATTTTTCTCATGGAAATACGACTATAGAATCAACCATATACTTGTAGTATTACCGAATTTTACATTTCCCCTTAGAAACTTTTAACAATTTCAATTTTAATGGATTTAACGCATACAATGTGGGTTATATATTCAATTATTAAATTATTCTGGTATATTCCAGATTGATAAATATTTTTTATGAAGAGGAGAAATTGTTAAGTTAAAATTATAATTAATAAAAACTGTTATCTCAAAAATATGAATTTTCAAGACTTAGTGACCATTGAGACTTTTGATCAAGAGGTCAAGGGCTACCAGAATCCAAAGTTTCAGAGAGTTTGACCGAAGGCCACTTTTCAAACAAAAACTGCGAGGTCCTTTAAAAAAATCATAGAATTTATAGAGTTGGAAGACTTATTAAAATTTATAGAATTGATCGTAAAGAATTTGTAAAACTTACACAATTTAAAGAACTTACTGAGCTAGTAGGCTGTACAGCTTTCATTGACTTAATAGAATTTACCGAATTTTCAGAATTTATTGGATATATAGAATACATAAAATTTATAGAAATTATAAAATTTTTCGAATTCGATTTTTGAATTTGTAGAGTTTATAGAACTTACATTCTTGATGTAGAATTTATACAATTTACATAACTTGTGCAATTTATAGAATCTAAAATTTTTATAGAATTGATAAAATTTAAGGAATTTTCAAAATGCATAGAATTTATAGTAATTGTCGTATATCGAATTTTAAGATTTATAAAATTTAAAGAACTTACTGCGCAAAAAGCTTTATACATTTTTGAGGATAATAGAATTTACAAAATGTTCCGAATTTATTGGATTTATAAAATTCATAAAATTTATTGTGTTTATAAAATTTATAGAAATTAACGAATTTATGGAAATATTAAAATTTATAAAATTAATCAAATTTCAAATATTTTTATAAATTATCGAATTTTGAACATCAGTCAAATTTGAATTTGGAGAATTTATAGGAAACACTTGAAACAATTTATAGAACTCAGAGAATCTATAAAATTTATAGATAAATTTGTAAAATTTATGGAATTTAAAATTGTATTTAATATTGTATCATATATTTAGTCTTCTTAAATTTTCTAAAACTTACAAAATTTGCCATATAATAGAATTTATCGAATATAGGGGAATTGGGGAACATAAAATTTAAGTTTGTACAATTGATAAATAGAAAAGACTTGAAATAATTTATACAACTCATAGAATTCATAAAGCTCAACAAATTTATATTATTCATAAAATTTTAAGAATTCATAGAGTTTATAAAGAATATATTAGAATTTATAAAATTTGTAAAATCTGAAGAATTATAAAATTGATTGAATTTACAGAATTTATATAGTTTATAGGGTTTAAAGAATTTATGAATTTATAGAATTTGTATATTTGTATAATATCTATCTATAAACTTTATAAATTCTTTACATTTCTTAAATTCTACAAATTATACAAATTCTATTAAGTCTAAAAATTCAGTAAGTTCCTAAAATTCTCTAAACCGTATAAATTCTTTAAATTCGATAAATTCTATAACATTTATTAGAACTGAAAGAATTGTTAAAATCTGTAGAACGTTAAGCATTTATTGAAATAAAATTTACGGATTCAAAGTTTCCATAGAATTAATAGAATTTACAGAATTCATTGGATTATTAGAAGTTAAAAAATTGATCGAATTTATAAAATTTGTAGAAAGTAGAGATTTTATGGAAATTTTAAAAATTTGTAGAATTCAAAGAATTTATTCAAATTCGGCAATTTTTAAAATAAATAAAATTTGAATTTGTAGAATTTATACATCTGAAACAATTTATAGAATTTAAAAATGTATAGAATTGATTTTTAAAATTTATGAAATAGATCGTATAACAGAATTTATAAGACTTAAACAATTTAAAGAACTTACTGAATTTTTAGGCGGTACAGATTTCATTGAATTTTTAGAATTTATTGAATTTATAAAATTTATAGAAATTAGAGAATTCATCGAAATATTAAAATATAAAGAATTAATACGATTTATTGATTTTTAAACAAATTACAAAAGTATATAAAATCAGATTTGAATTTGTAGAGTTTATAGAACTTACATTCTTGAATCATTTATAAAACACATAAAATCTATAAAATTAACCGAATTTATAGAATCTACAATTTTTATAGAATTGATAAAATTTATAAAATTTAAGGAATTTACAAAATTTATAGAATTTATAGAAATTAAAATTTATAAAATTTATGAAATTTGTCGTATAACCGAATTTTAAGATTTATAAAATTTAGAGAATTTATTGAAATTTGGGCTTTATAAATTGCACAGGATAATAAAATTTACTAAATTTTCCGAATTTGTTTGATTTACAAAATTCATAAAATTTATTGTGTTTATAAAATTTATAGAAATTAGAGAATTTATGGGAATATTAAATTTATAAAATTAATCATATTTGATAAATTTTTGAAATTTGTAGAATTCAAAGAATTTTAGAAATTATCGAATTTTGAAACTAAGTCAAATTTGAATTTATAGAATTTCTACAACATACTTGAAACAATTTATAGGACTCATAGGATTTAAAAAATGTATTTAAAATTTGTAAAATTTGTCAAATAACAGAATTTAAAATATTTAATAAAATTTAAAGTAATTTACAGAGTTTAGGATTTATGAAATTTATAGATTTTGTAAAATTTAAATTTTCTTTAGAAATTATGGAATTTTCACATTCTTGAATCAATTTATAGGACCCATAGAATCTATAAAATTTAACGAGTTTATTGAACTGATAAAATTTACTGAATTTAAAAGATTTAAAACTTGTAGAATTAATTAAATAAAAAATAATAAAATAATTAATTAATTTCTTCATAGAATTAATAAAATTTACAGAATTTATTGGATTTATAAAATTTGTAGAATTTACATAGTTTATAGAAATTATGGAATTTTTAAAATAAGTCAGTTATTAATTTGTATAATTTATAGAACTAACATTCTTGAATCAATTTAGAGGACCCATAGAATCTATCAAATTTAACGTATTTATAGAATTGACAAAATTTATGGAATTTTCAAAATTCATAGAATTTGTGAGGTTCGAAGGGGTCATTCCATATGAAATGGTACATGAGTTGGCCCGATGTCTTAAAAATTGTTCAAATTATATTTATTCGATTTATAAGTAAAAAAAATGTTTTATCTCTTTCACTCTCGAGTTTACACTCTCTCAAAGTTTTGTCATTTTCAAGGAGTTTTGGGTATATGTATTACGTTTTGGATCATATTTTCGGAACGGGTTGACCGATTTTGGGTTTCTTAACAGTTTTTCATAGCTAGAAAATTATGAAATAATTAGTTTTTAATAATTTTCAATTTTAGAATTTTGGTGATTCTTTGAATCTGTATATTTTAGTATCTCGATAAAAAAAAAGTATTTTTTTATTTCTTAAATTAACGTTAAATCACTTGCTAAGGCTTTTGAAATCAACAGTTTATATCTCTTCCTACTCAAATTGTCTTTAGACACTATTAGTGCCATTTTTATCATTGCAAACAATAAGAAAAATATTTATAAATAAAGAATACAAATTTGTAGTTGTGTCTCAAATATAATTACAATATTTTTATTTTAAATTATGTATTTTAAAATGACTTTCATTACATTTTGAATATGGTTTACATAAAATGGTGTGACAATTTTATTTTTTTTATTTTTGAATTATGCTGGTTATCCATCAGATAAGCAAGTAAATTTTGTAGGCACAGATAGATCTCACTATTATTATTGAGAAAATTTATCAGCTTCACCTGGAAATGGTATACCTGCTTTGTAGTATGTTTAAATTCCTCCGATATCATAGCAAATGATACGTGTTTTAGCTCATCGTTCTTCTTATAATAAACAACCATCGGAAATATTGTTATTTGCTGGCACAATCACAAATAATCACAGATAATCAAAACACACAGAAGCAAAATCACAAATAATAAAATATTCTTATTTTGTTGTTTGTTTTTATGGTTTTCATTTTGTTACTGTGCCTTCATGGACACCCACTCTACCTTTCATGGCAGGTAATATTCGGCTTACTTCGCTGTCGTAATAATATCCTAAAATTCTGCTTTTTATATCGTCTGATAATAAATTACCCTTAATAGGATCTGGATAACTATAATGTCCTTTGGTAGCAACTAGCTGTTTACTTGTCTGCTTGTGTATCTGCTTACTTTAAATTGTTTTTGTATATGCGTTTCACTCCAACTAGCTGGTAATGTGGTTAGCAAGTATATATATCCTTCGTCTTTGATTTGTTTCCTTTTCGAATGCTTCTGTTTTCAATAAAACTGATGCCACATCAACTTTCGATGCTTGGATTTAAAATTTAAATTGTATAAGGTACCTTCCAGATTTTTCCCTCTCCACATGTTTCTCTCCGCAATTTTCTGTTATTTAATGGAATTAATCCACAGGCTCCTATAACTTGGTTAGTCTGCAATATAACTTCATTTGGATGATATTGGCTGATTCCATAGCTGTTTCTTCTGTTGTGGTGTTACTGGTAGTTATCTCCGAATCTTCTTTGGTGGCATCTTCGGATATCCGCCTGCGACATGCACCACAAATGTAATTTTCTGTTAAATTGTTGCAGGTTTCTAACCTTCATAGCCTCAGATATAACATGTTCAGTTACTTTCCGAGTCTAGAATGTTTTTCTTGGATGCGGATCAAGGTTATAAGGGTTACAACATAATTTAAATGGCATTTTTGTAAAAGCTATTACACTACTATATATACAAAAATCTAAAACGTACCTGCAAGTTCTTAAAATGTTATTGTTATAATGAATGTTAGATAACGGAATAATTTTAATAGTGCCATCTGTTTTGGAAAACAGGGAAAACGACCAGATGTTTTAATGAGGCGTGCTGGTAGCTCACAGGTCAGACATAATTTACGAAAATGGATGACAATAAAATAAATAATCCCCTATTTATCTTTCATTAAAAAACATCACCCATTTTAGAAGAGAGAAGAAGGGCTGAATTCCTAAATTTCATTATACTTTTATGACGGTGTCGAATTCACCAAGTTTTAATTTTGGGTAAAATAATATTACTAATCAGAATATTCCTAAAAACAAAATATCATTTCAATAATATGTATATTATTTTGACATGACTCACAGGTTCTATTATAAATATATGTAGGTATAAAATTTAGTATGGAAGGATATAACATTTTGAGTTTAAAAGACTGTATCTCAAAATTTTTTTTTTGTGCCAAGCTGAGTTTATCACGGATTAAAGTGTGATTATTAGCAAGTGATTTATATATACATATAGTGAATCACCCTATAGAATTTGTCATACAACAAGAATTTATAACATTTAATAGAATTTAAATTACTTACTGTATTTTTAGGCTTCACAGTTTCCACATTTAGAATTCATAAAATTTGTCAAATTAATAAAATTTGTTGAAAGTAGAGATTTTATGGAAATTTTAAAACTTATAGCATTTGTTGAATTTATTGAACTTTTAAAATTTTGTAAAATCTAAAGAATTTATTCAAATTGTGAAATTTTTAAAATAAATAAAATTTGTAGAATTTATACAACTTGACGTTCTGCAAAATTGTATTTGAAGATTACTCCTTCGACGTGTTGAATGCTCATGCTGAGAACTTAGTGGCATATATTGAATTTGTAAAATATATACAATTTAAAAACATTTATAGAATTGAAAGAATTTTTAAAATTTATGAAATTTGTAAAAATCATAGAATTTATAGAGTTTGAAAACTTATTAAAATTTATAGAATTGATAGTAAAACATAATTTATAAGACTTACTCAATTTAAAGAACTTACTGAATTTTTAGGCTGTACAAATTTCATTGCATTAATAGAATTTACTAAATTTTCGAAATTTATTGGAATTTTGAAAATATTCAGATTTGAATTTGCAGAATTTATAGTACTTATATATTCTTGAATCAACTTATAGGACCCATAGAATCTATAAAATTTATCGAATTTATAGAATATTTTGTCGTCTAACCGAATTTTAAGAAGAACTTACTGAATTTTTTGGCTTTATAAATCTCATTTTTCTTTATGATTATAGAGTTGATATATTATTTAAAAAATTGATAAAATTAAAAAAAAATCATAGAATTGAGTTCGAAAACTTATTAAATTTCATAGAAATTCATAGGATTTGTCATATAACAGGATTTATAACATTTAATAGAATTTAAATTATTTACTGAATTTTTAGGCTTCACTGTTTCCATAGAATTAATAGAATTTACTCAATTTAAAGAATTATTTGTATTATTATTGTAGAATTCATAAAATTGATCGAATTTATCAAATTAGTAGAAAGTAGAGATTTTATGGAAATTTTCAAACATATAATTTGTAGAATTTATTGAATTTTTAAAATTTGGAGAATTCAAAGAATTTTTTCAAATTATGAAATTTTTAAAATAAATAAAATTTGAATTTATAGAATTTATACAACTGAAACAATGTATAGAATCTCTAAAATTTAAAATTTTTATAGAATTTTTAAAATTGGTCGTACAACCGAATTTTAAAATTTATCGAATTTAAAGAACTTACTGAATTTTTAGGCTTTATAAATTTCAGAGATTAATGAAAATTACTGAATTTTCGGAATTTATTTAATTTAACAAATTTGTAGAATTTATAGAACTGACATACTTGAAACAATTTAGATGACACATAGAATTTAAAAATTAATTTATGGAATTAAAACATTTTATAGAATTTATAGAGTTCGAAGATTTATTAAAATTTATAGAATTTGTCATATAATATAATTTATAACATTTAATAAAATTTACTGAATTTTCAGAATTTATTGGATTATAAATCCAATTTAGAAACTTTATTGAATTTATAAAATTTATAGAAATTAGAGGTTTTATGGAAATTTTACATTTATAGAATTTATCGAATTTATTGAATTTTTAAAATATTCAGATTTGAATTTGTAGAATATACAGTATGTACTTACATATTCTTGGATCAATTTATAGGACCCACAGAATCTATAAAATTTTACGAATTTACAGAATTTATCGTATAACCGAATTTTAAGATTTAAAGAATTTAAAGAAATACTAAATTTTTAGGTTTCACAGTTTTCAAAGAATTTGTAGAATTTGCAGAATTTATTGAATTTATGAAATTTATAGATTTTGTAGAATTTAAATCTAGAATTTACTAAATTTTCCGAATTTGTTGGATTTATAAAATTCATAAAATTTATTGTGTTTATAAAATTTATAGAAATTAAAGAATTTATGAAAATATATTTGAAATTTGTAAAATTCAAAGAATGCTAGAAACTTTCGAATTTTTAAAATAAGTCAAATTTGAGTTTGTAGAATTTATAAAAACCATTTATAGGACTCATAGATCTATAATTAGGAAATCTATAAGTGTATGTATAAAAAAAAACCCGTTAGTGGCATTATAGTGATAGCCCAACCAAAAATTTAATGGGATTGTAATGTACTAAGAATAAAAAATAAAATAAAATTCAGTGATCAATGAATGAATAAATTTACAAGAAACAAATTATACTGAACATTTCATTCACTGTGTAAAAAACCAATTTAATACAGTAACTCAGTAAAGTGTTATTGAAACAATTTTTGCAGTGCGACATAATATAAAATAACATATTTAGTTAAAATATTGGTCATATGTTAAGTGCGCAAAATCGAAATTTCTACAAACTCCCAAATATTACGGGAAATTGTCGGTTATCAAATAGTGTAATGGCAGCCATCAAAATTGTACTCGCCAGTCTTGAATAACTGGAAATCAACGGTTCCTGAATTCATCGAGAACGTGCTAGTTAAGTACTTTTAAAATTAAACTTTTATTTAACTAAATCAAAGATAAAACCACCAAAATGAACTATTATATTCTTAACATCGTGATAAAACTCCGACCTAATACAATTCGTCGTAATATTATAGATTTTTAAGTTCGTAGTTTCTATTTAACATTTTTTTTCCTTTAATTCAATTTTTTTAAATTATACATATCGATTAAGTATTACTGTTTCGTTGGCAACTTATTTCAATGGGGTTTTTTTTTACGGTAATGTTTGCGTATTACCTCAGCTTTTCCAATAAATAACTGTCATAATTGAAATAGGTTGGCAATTCCAATAATTAGATAGGTTACCATTTTTTTTTCTTTTTGTTAAATTCAGATTAAATAAACTGTGTTTGGTTGATATTGAATAGAACTCCAATTGTTTCACCTTTCGAATATGTCCAATAATTATTTTCATTTCTGTTTCGTTTGCGTTGAGTGAAATTAAAAGTGTTATAATGAGATAAATTTTCAACTGTGTAGGAGCGATGTTGACCATGGTAGGTAGTTGAGGATTAGGTGAGTATGGGTACCTGAGTGTGCTGGTTTCCTTTTTTTGTCCCCCTTTTCCCTTATCCCTTATTTTTCCTTTGGCGGCAATGCAAGAGGTAGCTATGCTTCATTCTTTACCCACTCCTCCGAATAGCTTTAGCCAAGCTAGATTAGTCCGCCTTGTGAAGTCTCTAGTTACCTAAAAATAAACAAAGTTTTCTGATAACGATGTGGGCAAAAGATGGCATCAAAATTCATTTGAGATATTTTGATGGCCCACTCGCCTACCATCAGATCGTTACACCATTAGAAGTTGGGATTATCGCCATTTTTTAATATAGTGTAAAGCTACTATTATGTCTGTTTACATAAGTTTGTATGTCTGTGCAAGTGTGTTTGTATGTCTGTTAGTGTGAGCTCGCTACTTAAAACGAATTACTGTTAATTTTTTTTAAATTATTTTACCAATTGTACATTAATTATCAAATCCAAACATTAAATTATTCGGGTATATTCCAGATTGATAAATATTTTATGAAGAGGGGAAATTGTTAAGTTAAAATTATATTCCTAATTAATAATAATATTTAGCTCAAAAGCATGAATTTTAAGAACTTAGCGACCATTGAGACTCTTTTTAAATAGGTCAAGGTCTACCAGAATCCAAAGTATCAAAGAGTTTGACCGAGGGCTATTTTCCACACAAAAAGTGCGGAGACCTTTAAAAGAATTATAGAGTTTATAGAGTTTGAAGACTTACTAAAATTTATAGAATGGATTGGAAAACAGAATTTATGTGACTTACACAATTTAAAGAACTTATTGCGTATTTAGGCTGTACAAAATTCATTGAATTAATAGAATTTACTATATTTTCAGAATTTATAGAATTTATAAAATTCTTAAAATTTATTGACTTTATAAAATTTATAGAAATTAAAAAATTTATCGAAATATTACAATTTATAGAAATGATCGTATAACCGAATTTTAAGATTTAAAGAATTTAAAGAACTTTCTTTAAATTTTTTTGGATTTATAAATTTCATTTTTGTTTATGATTTATAGAATTGACAGTATTTATCAAATTTATAGAATTTATAGAGTTCGAAGACTTATTAAAATTTATAGAATTTGCCATATAACAGAATTTACAACAATTAATAGAATTTAAATTATTTAATGAATTTTAGGCTGCACAGTTACTTTCTATAGAATTAATAGAATTTACTGAATTTACAGAATTTACAGAATTCATAAAATTGATCGAATTTATAAAATTGGTTGAAAATAGAGATTCTATGGAAATTTTAAAACTTATACAGTTTGTAGACTTTATCGAATTTTTAAAATTTGTAGAATTTGTAGAAAATTGTGAAATCTTTAAAATAAATAAATTTTGAATTTATAGAATTTATACAATTGAAGTAACTAATAGAATCTCTAAAATTTAAAAAGTGTGTGGAATTTGTAAAATTTATAGAATTTATAAAATTTATACAATTGATAGAATTTTTAAAATGTATGAAATTTAAAAAAATCATAGAATTTATAGAGTTTGAAAACTTATCAAAATTTATAGAATTGATCGTATAACATAATTTATAAGACTTACACAATTAAAAGAACTTACTGATTTTTTAGGCTGTACAGATTTCATTGAATTAATAGAATTTACTGAATTTCCAGAATTTGTTGGATTTATATAATTCTTAAAATTGATTAAAATTATAAAATTTATAGAAATTAGAAAATTTATCAAAATATTAAAATAAAAAGAATTCATTGAGTTTCTTGAACTTTTAAAATCTATAGAATCTAAAATTTTTATAGAATTGATAAAATTTAAGGAATTCACAAAATTCATAGAATTTATAGAAATTAAAATTTACAAAATATATGGAATTTGTCGTATAACCATATTTTAAGATTTATAAAATTTAAAAAAATTGCTGAATTTTTGGGCTTTATAAATTTCAGAGGATAATAGAATTTACTAAATTTTCCAAATTTATTGAATTTATAAAATTCATAAAATTTATTGGTTTACAAAATTTATAGAAATTAAAGAATTTATGGAAATATTAAAATTGATAGAACTGATGAATTTTTGAAATGTGTAGAATTCAAACAATTTTAGAAATTATCGAATTTTGAAACTATTGCTGTGAGCCTAACGTCGATTTTTATGACTAAATTGTTGACTTTTCTAAATTGTCGACTAGTTCGTACCAGTCGTGCATAGATGGCATAAGAGTCAATAAGACAATCTGTGCCTGGCTTTTCATTCTAAATTTCGACTTTTGGAACGTCAACCGAATTATTACTATTTGACGGAAATAACTAGGAATACTGCTTGAATTTTCGTTCCTTTTCATTTTGGTTCACGCGCAAGTTGATTTGCCATGTTAATTTGCTTTTTTTTTTAAATTTCTCAATATTTCGTAAAGAAATTTATCTACAAAATATTAAATTAATTTATTGGCGCTATAAGAACATCTAAAGACTTGCAAAGTAGTTAATGAGTTCGATAAAACCGGATAGAATATTTTAGCGCTGGTAAACTAAAGAAGATATCTCTGACCCAAAAGTTTCTCCAATCCGTGCTGCCTACAGATGATCTGACTTATCATATAATTCCTAACAGAAAGTTGAAATTAAAATCTTATGTACAAAAATATATAAACTTTAATTAAATATGACAATAATTTTAATTTTCTTGAATAATTTGATTAATTTTGATAGTTTTTGAAAAATTTCGGATTAAACGAACTCTCCAATTTAAGTGAACTATTTCAAAAATGAAAATATTTCGAATTGAATAAACCCTTTTACGGAAAGAATGGAACTAATTTCGAGTGGAATGAAACTTTTTCCAAATTAAATGACACCCAATTAAAAAAATTCGAAAGCAAAAATTGTATCACTAAAATGTCTAAAATATAACAGTAGTTAAATAAAAAAACGTATTGGGCATCTTGTAACAGCAGGGAGTGTCATCTTAGAGTCCAAGTTTAAATTAGCCCAATCTGATGCTGTGACTGTTTCAATTCTATATTTGATTACGCCTTCTAGATTCGGATTTCTCTTAGTCCTTAATAAGTTTCTTGCATGTCGTTCGACGTAATTTGCGAAGGCCGTGTCCTATCGGATTTGCTTTGGCAGATTAAAATAACCCTTTGCCAATTAAAGGTTAAATAATTAAAGTGGTTTTAAATTGAAAAAAAAAATTGAACCTGGTAAAGTAGAGAATACGGTTATGGAAGAAGAAACTTCTCTGGTTTTGTGCTACTTCAAAATGGTCATTCACCTATAGGGGCTCTTATCATAATTTCTGTCGAAAAACAATTTTTATGCGATTTCAAAAATGGATCGCCAAACACGATACCTTTCTACCATTTAGGCGATAGTCGGAAAAATACCGCGAGCAAATTAAAGGCGAACATTATTATATTGTTTGTCGTTTCTTATGGTTACTAGTAGTGATTGCCTTTCGAACTGAACATAAACTGAGAGAATCGGATTTGTCCCTTAAAATTGTTGTTCGGCTGCTACCTGAACCGTATTTTAATTTTCTTGAGCGTCCAAAAATGAATCGATTAAAAATTAAACATTTTTATTCCAAATATAGTTAAAAACAAAATAATAAACAAAAATACACTCGAACCAAAACTAGCCTTAAAGTAACGTCACTCACACAGTTCGGGTATGGTCCGTCATACAATTTTTTATGAGCTACTCAATACGCAGAATTTGTAGGTGCTTCACGTGTCATTCAATATTATTTTATGGTAAATATTGATCTGTTTGTTTTATTATAAAATTATCCAAATTATAAGAAAAACTATCAAAATGAGTGGTTAAACAGATTATTGGAGAAATATTGTACGGCTAAATTTATGTGAAAGAGTGACTTGCGGAGCACATCTAAACTAAATTAATTTTCATTATATAAACATAAAAATTGTATAATTACCATTATTTAAAGTTGAAGTTGTGACCTACCTAACCGAATACTCGTTACTCCCAGTAGTGTCTGTATAAATTTGGTATGGGCCTTCACCTCATTTGGTGCTTGATACATCAAGTAAAAAATTACTTTACCAATATCATACGCTTACAATTACGGCTCGATTACATTTGGCCAGATGGAGACAGAGTGGAGATACATATTTTAGAAACGTTTTCAAACATGAGGCTGGTTCTGTAATTTGTACAATATTTCCATTACGTCGTGCTTAAATTGCGCTAAATATAATTATCAATAATAATGGTGAACAAACTGAATTTATTACTCATTAGCGGTAGTATTCTACAAAACACTGTGCAAATTTAAATTTTTCAAAACGCATATTAATCCAAGCACCCTGTCAATAAATGACAATTAAATTGAAAAGAACCTAACGAGGAGACTTTTCGTTGGCCGCCTGGTGGTGAATAGTGTAATGTTGGTTTGAAATGAAAAGTCGAAAATATAGTCAAAAAAATCGACGTTAGGCACACAGCATAAGTCAAATTTGAATTTGTAGAATTTATAGAACTGACATTATTGAATCAATTTATAGTACCCTTATAAACTATAAAAATTAACGAATTTATAGAATTGATAAAATTTATGGAATTTACAAAATTCATAGAATTTATAGAGTTCGAAGACTTATTAAAATTTATAGAATTTCTCATATAGTATAACAGAATTTATAACATTTAATAGAATTTAAAGCAATTAATGAATTTTTAGGCTTCTCAGTTTCCATAGAATTAATAGAATTTTCTGAATTAACAAAATTCATTGGAATTGGATTATTCATAAAACTTATAGAATTTATAAAATTTGTAGAAAGTAGAGATTTTATGGAAATTTTAAAACTTATAGAATTTCTAGAATTTATTAAATTTTTGAAATTTGTGGAATTCAAAGAATTTATTCAAATTGTGAAATTGTTTAATAAATAAAATTTGTATTTGTGGAATTAATACACTGAAACAATTTATAGAATCTATAAAATTTAAAAAATGTACTGAAGTTGTAAAATTTATAGAATTTAAAATATGATGGAATTTTTAAAATTTATGAAATTTAAAAAAATCATTGAATTTATAGAATTGATCGTATAACAGAATTTATAAGACTTAGACAATTTAAAGAACTTAATGAATTTATAGGCTGTACAGATTTCATTAAATTAATAGGATTTACTGAATTTTCAGAATTTATTGGATTTATAGAATTCATAAAATTTACTGAATTTATAAAATTTATAGAATTTATCGAATTTACTGAATTTTAAAAATTTTAAAAATTCAAATAAATTATAGAAATTATAGAATTTTTAAAATAGTCAGATTTGAATTTGTAGAGTTTATAGAATATACATGAAACAATTTAAAGGACTCATAGAATTTGAAAAATGTATTTAAAATTTTTAGTCTTATTAAATTTTATGAATTTATAGAAATTAAGGAATTTTTAGAATACATAAAATTTAAGTTCGTAGAATTTATTGAAACGATTTGAAATAATTTATAGAACTCATAGAGTCTACAAACTTTAAAGGATTTGTATTATTCATAAAATTTAAAGAATTCATAGAATTTATAAAGAATATATTAGAATTTATAAAATTTATTGATTCTGTAGAATTTATAAAATTTGTTGAATTTACAGAATTTATCGAGTTTATAGAGTTTATAGAATTTATAAAGTAATAGAATTTGTATCTACAAATTCTATAAACTTTATAAATTCTAAACGTTTCTTAAATTCTACAAATTGTGTAAATCGTATAAATCATGAAAATTATAAACCCTATAAATTCTTTAAATTCGATAACATTCATTAGAATTTATTGAATTTACAGTTTATAGGAACTAAAGAATTTATATGATTTATATAATTTATAGGAGTAGAATTTTAAGAATTTAGAAAATTTATAACATCATTTATAGAAGATATGAAATTTGTAGAATTTACAGGACTGAAAGAGTTGTTAAGCATTTATTGAATTTATAAAATTTAAGTGATTTATGGAATTATAAAATGTATAGGTTTTGTTACATATGTTACCGTTTTCAGTGCATATTTCAAGGTTTTAAAATGCATATTTGCATTTATATTTTCCTATTTTTTCAGCATAAACATCCGGGCTTTGCTCATGAGTCATGACACTGTACTATTGTATAAAGTTTTTTCTGCACGCCCTATATTTGAGCGTCGTTCGAGTTGATCTGTATAATCTGCTAAGTCCAACAAATTTGGTGTGAAACAGTTAAATCGGATCGCTTGCCTCAAATTAAAATGAAGAACTTTGGCGGGAGGCGGAGAAAGAGTAAAAAAAAATAGAAGTGAATTTTATATTAAACAAAAAAACAACAACTATATGCCTCCTGTGAGGTTTGAACTCACGACTCCTGGTTTACGAGACCAGTGCTCTACCACTGAGCTAAAGAGGCGCTTGAGATTAAGTAACACAGTTAGGTTCAATGATGGTATCGAATACTGAATAATTTTTAATTAATTGAAACTAAATATTTACAGCTCTCGTACTTTATGACTAAACCAATAGCGATAAGCCGGGGACGGATTATTACTATGCATTGTGTTTGTTATACATATGTACGATTGTTTATGAACTAAAATAAAATAAAAAATGCTGAATGTAAAAAACATCAGCATAAAATTATGATATGCGACGGGAATTTATTCTCTGTATTTTCGATAAAAACACTTTAAAACGAGGTCGAAGCACTGAGCATTCTATTTTCTTATCGTTTCGTGATACGTACATGGAAATTTCGAATTCGATAACAATTTGGTTTTATACCTATTTTTAGAAAATCCCGATATATCTGAAATTTTCAATCTTCAAAAGGTTGTATAGTATAAACGCCTACATGTATAATGCTTCCAAGAAGATAGATATGGGTGCTTGTTATAATAAAAATTATGATGTCGCATAGTTGTATGACATTTGACTTCGACAATACCGAAATGAAAGCAAAACGTGGTTAATTGGCCTCCTTCAATATTTATAGTCTGTCTGTCTCTGTGCGCTGGAATTTCAAAGCTAAATAAAAATAAATTCGTGTAATTGACACTATTTGATATTGAGTAGAAATTTCAATGTCACATAAACAACAAACTGTGGCGTATATCTAAATAAAACAATTTTTTTTTTCTCTTGTAAGGTGAATAAACACACCAATGTTAACTATAGAATAGTTGGAAATTTTTTATAGTGATGGAAATAAGTATAGTGACAACTATTTTTTTTTTTTAGCTATTTGATATTTAATTTGAAATATTTTGCACAATGTAACCTTGAACCACATATGTATGTGGAATGGCTGAGAAGTGATAAGAAAAGAGAAATTTTTATTAATTGTTTGGATATAATTAAGCTGAGACACATACAAACAAAAAATTCTACTTGTTTCCCAATTATTGCAATGTTCTCACCAAAATTTTATACTAAAACTCTCACTGCCCTCACTTTAGATCATACAATAATTACAAATGAAATATGGTGAATCGAATAAACGGAACTATTTAGTTCTGAATTTCGATTCATCAAAGTAGCGAAAATTGAGCTAATTTTCTATAGGACAGCAGAATTGTACCGGAATTGAAAAATCAAACCAAAAAACTGGTGAAATTTCAAAAGGGCTGCATTTAATTTTTTCGTGTAATATGCTAAATTGGCACTGATGGTTGACACATCAGAAATAACAATTGAAGCTGTAATTCAGCAGATGGCCAAAGGTAACAACGGTGTTTGCCAACCTTTACATTTTACGACTGAGAGCTTTTAGCCGCGTATTCAAACACTGTCAAACGATTTGAATGATTGAAAGACGTCCATTCACGTTATTCACAGATCATTAACCATTGGTTTAACCAGAATCCGCTACGTTGTTTTAATAGGTCAATTTACAATCGACATCCAGCATATTTTCGGATGTTATAGCTGATACTCTGTCTCGGTTCTTCGTCATTAAAAAGTTTTAAACGAGCTAGAATGATGTTTCAGAGATTCATCTAGACATTATTGGTCCTTCACCAATATCTGAAGGGCAGCGACACGGCGCCACATTACTCGATCCCTTACTTTAGGAAACCAAGAACCCCAGTTCGAAACGGGATTTTTCGCCAAATTCTCAAAATTATTAGAGAAATGTACTCATATTTTTATGCGAAATGATGTATGCAAAAGATCATTGCAATCTCAATATGAAAGTCCGTTCCTTTTTGTTAACAGGAATGAAAAATGTTTCATTTTGGAAATCAAAGATAAAATCAGGAACATTTCAATTGACACGTTGAAGCAGTGTTTCATCGAAAATAACTCAATTAACACATCACCCACTGTATTCCCGCCCGGCTAGCTTTCAATTTAATCTTCAACCACAACTTCAGTCAATGTAAACCAAACGGTCTTCAAAACAGCAAGAAATCCTATTTGGAAACAGCAGTAACAACCAGCTTCATTCCAAAATCTTCAGTGACAAGAGCGAGAAGATCTATGATGTGTCAGCATGCTTCATGAACGTGGGCAGGAGGTATGTTATTGGTGAGGTTACGGTGGGTGGCTGTCTGTGGTGGCATGGAGGTGGAATACCTTTGGGAGAAGCATATTACATATTACGCCATTTAGCGGTAATTACTTACAGGGGCATTCATTTCACGATTTGTGTATGCCACACACAAGTTTGGATACCTGACGGTTCTATTGAAAAAAGAAGCAACGTCACTGATTAAACATTTTGCTATCACCGAAACAAATTATAACGAAGCTTTTGTACAATTGCGTGACCATATACAACAGCAAAAAGCCCACAGTAAATGCTTTTATACTCACTTTTCTTGATTAACTCAAATGTGGCAGTCAATATCAGGAAATTGTTAAACATTTCCGATGAGATCAATGGAGGGCGACGCGGGCTTGGTAACAGAAGTAGAGTCTCGTCACCCCTGCTTCATTTCTATTTTATTAAACGAAGTTTAGAACGACGAGTTTAGAACTAACTGATATTTCTGGGTAATACATCTGATGCGTTGAAGACAATGAAATGCATCTCGAGAAAAAGTTGTCGCGTATTTGCAGGAAAAGACATCACACACCGCTGTAAATACAAGCCAATAAAATATCAAAATCAGTTGTTGTAAGTCCAACCAAGAACGAAGAAGAGCAGTTAGTTCAAAGCGCTTTTGCTCAATTGACTAGTATGCCAGTACAATCAATGTAAAAGACCGTTTTGGAAATATATGCGAGGTTTATAGGGTCCAGGATCGCTATTGTCCTTTTTATCCGAAGCATATGTATATCACTGTAATTTACCAAGAAGAAATGGAAGAATTATAGTTTCCGGAATTGGTTAATGTAAAATGGAGTCAACGAGAGGGATTATTTCTCATTCATTCACACATCAGATATTAAACTATTGAAAACCCTACGGTTGGCTAATCCAGAAAAGTACTTATCGAACTCCATTGATATTTTACTGGGTGCCGAAACTGTTTTTGATATAATAAGCTCGGAAACAAATTAGAAATCCCAAAGACTATTTTATTACACGTTATTATCAAGCACCATACTGGACACGCCAATTTTTAGTGATGTATAGACAAATCTTTGAGGGCCTTCTGAAAATTGGAGAAGTTACCAGAACCCAGATCCAAGGTGATAGACATTACAGGAAGAAGCGTATGAAGGTAACGTCAAATGAAATACTACAAGGGACATTAATGACACATTTATGGTGAGGTTGCCATTTAAGAAAACAAAACCAACATTTGGAAATTCCCTAAGAAAGGTGACTAGGGCTTTACATCCTGGAACGTAAATTTGTGAAGTATAAAATATTCCCACATATGTACAGTTAGTTCATAAAGAGTACAACACACTTGATCATATGAGACAGATTAAGCAAGATATCGCATTTCGGGACAATTGTGTCTTTTCCACATCACGTTGGATGGCGGTTTGAACGAGGGGGGGGGGGGGGGGGTTGTAATGGATCATATTGCTTGTTTGTTTTTCTGATTAATCCGGTGCTTTTTTCTTTATAGACTTCGAGGGTCTTTAATCGTGAATCGTTTATTCCTTCAAAGGCCTCGTCTTGGCTGATTTACAAAATTCGCGATTCTGCATCAATAAATTCTCTCGCGCTGATTTCCCCCTTTTGGCGGCATTCTGGATTTACTTTGCAATTTCGCGCAAATCGAAAAATCCAAGGAATCATTCGGACGGTTTTTAGATAACTTGACATTCTGAGCAAATACCACGGTGGATCAGATTCTTTGATAATCACATTAGCACAACTGAGTACCGTAGCCTCTTGAATGAAACTTTCGGGCGTAGTTTTCTGTGCGTTTTTCTTCAACTCTGCGTTAACTTCATCCTCGTTAATCTGAAAACGATCGGCTGGCCAGTGATCAGGAGAATTTTTTAGCCGGTCTGGTCCCTCCCACCATCTGGAATTTATGAGCTGTCTGGTTGTACACCCTCGTGACGGCAGATCGGCCGGATTTTGATTGACTGGTACGTATCGCCAAGTTTTGATATCAGTGGTCGCTCGTATTTCTGTTATTCTATTCCACACAAAAACTGCCCATTGACCATTACGACGAATCCAGGACAAAAGAGTTGACGAATCTGTCCAAAAAATTACCTCTACCTTCTTTAATTTTAACGAATCGATTGTGGTTTTCATCAAGCGTGCTCCAAGCATTGCTGCCAAGAGTTCTATGCGTGGAATCGAAATATCTTCTCGTGGCTTAACTCGTGATTTCGCTTGTACCAGATGAACGCACGTACCATTTTCTCCTTCCACTCGAACAAAAAATGCAGCCGCGTATGCGGTTTTGCTTGCGTCGACAAACATGTGAAAAGTTACTTTGTAATCCACCGTGAAACACTTAGATCTCGAAGTTCAGGAATTTGATCGTACCAGGCTTGAAACTGTTTTTGGTAGTCATCTGGGATCTCATCGTCCCAATTTAATTCTTTGATTCCCCCATAAATTTTGCAGCAATATTTTCGGAAGTAGCAAAGTGGGCGTGACCCAACCGAGTGGGTCGAAAACTTTATGCGCCGCGGATAAAACAAAACGTTTCGTAATTTTTTCTAGTCGTTTTTCCGTTATTGTTATATTAAGTTTCAATGTATCTTTGTCCTTGTTCCAAATCACTCCGAGTACGGCACTGTTGTCAGATTCGCCATTATCGTGTGTCATCTCCCACCCTCGGAGGGCAAAACAGGCTTCTTTCATGATCCGTGTAGTTTCGTCTTGGAAATACTGGGCCTCCTTTTCCGATTTCACGCTCGTGACACAATTATCGACGTAGAATGAGTCACGTATTCTCTCTATCAACTCTGATTCTTCAATGTTCGCGGTTTTTTGAACCTTTTTTTCCAAAGGACAATCGATTGTTGCTCCTAGCAGAAATGGGCTACAGGTCCACCCGAAAACAACGCGACGGTGTTGAAATGTAATAAATTTTCTTGGTTCTGTCTTGCTCCACCAAAAAAATTTCAAAAATTGTCTATCCGAAGGCGCAATGTTTATTTGTAAAAATGCTTTTGCAATATCAGCAACTATTCCAATTTCATGATTCCTGAATCTCAACAAAATATTAGGGATAATTTCTATTAGGTTTGGACCAGTTTCAAGGCATTTGTTGAGTGAAACTGCATCTTTTGTTTTCGCGGAAGCATCGAATACTGGTCGGACTGGTATGGGGCTACTAATTTTTAGAACATGACGATGTGGCAAATAATAATCATGCTCTGATAACTGATCACTTCTTGAGTGACCCGAGTGGTGGATAAAAAATTTGCCTTTGCTTGAGCGAGATAATTTTCCTTTGAAACTCTCTCAGCTGGATCTGTAATTCCCAGCGCATCAAGTCTCTATAAATCCGTAATATCTGCTTCTCTAGCAAACATCGAAATAACTGTGAGAGCAGCATCTTGGCGTTCCAAAAAATTTGTTGAATTTTTCCCCAATATAGTCCAGCCAAGGAGAGTCTCCCCAGTGGGAATTTGTACAATTTTACCTGTGTACAGCCGCCCCACCACATCCGCGCCTATCAACACAGCTATAGGTTGTGCTGTTTTCATATGCCGCAATATTTTGACAAATGATCTCATCATGAAATGCCGTAAAAGTACACTTGAAAGTACCATCAAGTTACTACCCCCCACCAAACAATAAGTGCACCATCTTCTTTTCACCGATATTTTCGAAACCTAATTTTTCGGCAAAACTGGCTAACACGTACGATTTATGCGACCCGGAGTCAATGACCGCGCGAACTACTCGTTCTCTCGTTGTCCCTTTCAACTTGACGCGGAGCGTCTGCAAATAAACTTGGGGATCTTGGAAGATTACGTTGGCGAGAGCGAGATTTTTTGTCATTGTCTGGATTTCACCCACGGTCTGTAGGTCCGGTTGTGTGGATTTATTTTGTGGAACGGGATTTTGTTCTAAACGAGAATTTCGCATTCCGGTTCAGTGTAATGGGAAAATAAATCCCACTTTTGTGGAATGAAACGTCAAAATTTCTCGTCGTGGAATTTGACGGTGAAATACAATTAATAGTGCCGCGGAATCCAAAAAATTCTTACTTATAAAATAAATTAACCGTAAATCTAATGAATTATTATTTTTTTAATAAAATGGAAGCTAGTGTGAAATATTTTTGTAACTCTGAAGGACTCCCTTCAAGATATTAAGAGCGAAATAAGGGTCGGCGAATGTAAATAATGATGTTTTAATTTTTTGTTCATTATTTGTATATTTAGTAGATTTCAGAACACAGGCGGGCGCTTTCATTAGACTTAGATAGAAAAAAGAGCAGCAATATTACACTAATAATAACAGTCGATGTAAAAATAATACTATGTAACACCATATTGAATTAAAATAAATTTTTTATTTTCAATTAACATTAATTATGTACAATCATGTTTTAATTGACACTACAAATATTCCATCTTTCGCACCATTCGCATTCTCCGACTTTATTAAATTTAAATTTCATATAAGATTGTTATTGGCTAGGTATATTATGCTGCTTATGTTCGAGTAACGGCTATTACCTTACGTTGACCATATTATGTATCTATTTGATTTATAAATGCGTGCATTTTAACAAATCACGAAAAAAACATAAATAAAATGACAGAAAAATATTCCACTTTTGACATATTTCCCCGTATTAGACCTAGTACTAAACACTATATTTCGCAAGGAGAACTAGAATACAAATTTGTGGAACGGAATTTTTCAGCGAGAAAACGAAATGTGGGAAAAATAAAAATTCCGTTCCAATCCAATTCATTTCACAAAACCGGAATCTACATACTGATCGCTAACATTTTTGGTCACTTCCCGACACATCAACAAAACATGTTTTTTACCACACCAGGCACACTTTATTCTAGAACGACACTTATTGTAGCTGTGGTTCAATTTCAAACACGCAAAACATGCTTTTTTGTCTTTCACAATATCTTGTCTCGCACTCAAACTCAACGTTTTTGCTTTTTCACCCGAATCGCTGTTTTTTGACTCTCTCCGCAAAACATACACTTACTCGGAATTTTGTTTGTTTCGTTTGATGTACATAAACTAAGCAGCCGCGGTTGGTATTGAAGTTTCTATCACACTTCGGTTTTTCTTCGTACTTTTGTTGTTGTTGTGACTTGGTTTTTGCTCGTCGAATCCGTTTATCGCTAACGAAATTCTCTCTTCGTTTTGCACTTCTGAATCCAAGAATTTCATCAAAACTTTCAATCGATCTTGGGCATTATCAACTCTAGTATTTTGGCGTTGCCAGGCATGCAAAATCTCTTCGGGTAGAGGGGATTCGACGAGAGGAAATAACATTGCGGCACACTTTTCCGTGGTGACACCTAATGATTCAAGAGCTCTGAAATGCGTTTCCAACTTATCGTAAATCTGTGTTAAATTACTTTTCGACTTGCTGAGCACGAGAAGATCGTCCCGTCCGAATCTATTTTCCAAACTTTCAAGCGCTTTCGTGTAGTTTGCCGCCGTGGGCGGATAACTGTTCATAAGTTCGCTCGCTCTTGGTTCCTCACACTTGATTCCTCAAATATTGGAACTTATCTTCGGTTCGAATTAGGTGGTCTTCGTGTACTTTCTCAAACATGCTCCAAAACTGCAACCAATCTTTTGGATCGCCGTTGAAACGCTTCAGCTCGAGTTTTGGTAGTCTGAATTTTCGCGAATTTTCTTGTGGAACGTTCACTGTCAAATTATTTTCAGCATTTTCTTGGGTTACCGGTGTAGAAAATCGAGTGCATGCAACTTTTGCCACTTGAAATCTACTTTTATATTCATCTGCACTTATATTTTCTGTTCCAAAATCCGCTTCAGAGCTATTGGCTTTCATCATGTGTTCCAAAAACTTCTTGTTTGTGTTTTCAAGGTTAGAAGCTTTTTCTGAAAGTATTGCAAACCGTTACAACATCGGCCGATGGATTTTCGTTTTCCATTTCAGCGTTTAGTTTACCTAAAACTCTCGTAAACGCTTGTCTCTGCACTTTCCGAACTTTCTGGATATCGTTCATTGTTTTTCACGAATTGAAACAGGTCCACAATAACTAAAATTTTCTCTGCAACAACACTAAACTTGTCCTGTCACGGTCGCCAGATGTTGCAAAATAGTTTTAGCAAGAGTAATAAAACAACTCGTGCCTTAGAATGGAAAATATAAAGAATACTATTTATTCGAAAAAAATAACTAGGATAATCGCTAATTTGTTGTTGCTCGGACGATGGACGCCGAGCGAATACTAGTTATACTACGTTTTACAAATTGAGGCGCACAGCACACCCAACACGTAAAATCAACGCATGCGCAGTCGCAAAAACTTGAAAAACCAAAAAATCACAAGAAGCTACGGATAAAATTCGTCGTGGCGCTCACAATATGATCTACATTTTTCCAACACAGCTATTGATGATTTGTAAAAAAAAAAGAGTTCTGTTATGTACCTCAAAGAATAAAGATCCTAAAATAAAAACATAATAAAATCTTACAAACTTATTAAAATTGTTTTAAGTGGAAAAACCAAGCCTAAAACCATTCGGCACACAACAAACGCATGTGAATCATGGAAATACACATAGAAGATCGTAATAAGGCTCCAGGCGTTTCTGAATGAAGGCTGATAAAATGTTTCTGGCCAAACACCATTAGAGCTTATACGACAAACAAATCAAACAGACATTAAGACCGAAATAAAAAAGGGCAAATGGAGATGGATCGGGCATACACTGAGTAAAACTCCAAATGACATAACTCGGATATCAAATAATCATTCGTACGGGTTAATGCAAAACATATTTTGCTTACAACAAACATAATGACACAGTTTTCATGCATAAAAAAAAAAATTAAAATAACTGATAACACTAATCATATGTATGATAATATATGTACATATGTATAAACAATAAACATATTATGACAAATTGATTCCATTTTATTTAAAAATGAACAAAAACAAAAAACCTTGACTTTGGATCATTATTACGCCTTATCGTGTTAGTATATGCGGCGACACAGCCGTGACCAATAAAGACCAATTTCTCATCCCGCTACTTAATCTTAATCACATACAGCAATAAAATTAGCAAAAGATTATTAAACAAAACGAGCAAACTCGCAGTTTAATTATCAAATTAAATAATCGTGATGACCTCGATAACAAGATGACCATATAGTAGTTATGTGTACTCGTTCATTATGATATACATATGTATGTAATTAAATTAAAGCAATCAAAATAATAGAAAATGTTTTATGTTGCTATTCCTTATGTGAACATTGTATATATGTATGTGTGCCTTATATAAAATGTCTCAGGTTACAGAGCTCTTCTGTAAAATATTATCGCTACACTTTTATTTGTTTTGTCTAGCCTGTTCTTATAATGAAATTAAATTTTGTGTAGATGAATAATAGCAATGTGAGAACAGAATTTTTGCTAAAATCACATAAGTCGATTAAAGCATATATTTATTATACGTACTACAGTGAAACCTATATATCGTAAAAAATATATGTTAGCAACATCTTTGAGGCAAAATATAGTAAAATGTAGCTCAATTTAATTGATTTAGAAAAAGCGGAGACCTTTGCTGTGCAAGAGCATCTGGGATAGCCGATATGGAAAACTAGGTTTTTATTTAACCCTTTCGGACGCCATTTAAAACTAACTTACTTTCTTTCTCATAAAACTGTAATATGAACATAAATACGTAAGAGAATGATCGCACTAGAGAAATAAGACAAAAATTAAAAATAACAGTTGGTCAAAGCGTTGAAAGTTGATGTACAATATATTGAACAAGGCATTAAAATACAAAATTGACATACGAATGATCTCCAACTTTGATTTTGTTTTTATCCGATACACCACTAACGACGTTTCGAACTGATGTTTGTACTGATCAAGTTTAAAATATAAATTTTAAATTTTTCAGTTGCCCTCTACAGTATATCCCTTCCCATATTATTTAAGAAGGGGATTTATTAACATTGTTGATGTAGTTTACAATGAAATTACTAATGTCATTGTAAAGTGCATGAACAATGTTAAGAAATTCCCACATTCGCACATTCTATATTATGCTATTTCCACTTAGAATATTTTAGAAAGATTATACTGTAACATTCATCAATGTTTCCTTCATATTCTCGGTTTCTGCACACCATTAAAATATTTCCGCACTTAGAAAAAAGACAAACGGTAAACGGAAGGAACTAGTTGTGCTAAATTATTCAATACTAAATTGTTGAAAATAGTAGCTCAGTTGTAGCACCAAAATATTTTGAGCAAAATTTTACTTGTTGCTCAAAAATTTGTGTTTTTGTTAAAACTTTTTTTATAAACAATACTAAATAAATTCTGGTGGACGATATAACGTCTACCATTTGGAAGTAAAATTGCTGTGCATAAAAATATCTGTATCACAAGCCATCAGAAGACTTGAACCCGTAGATTGTTTAGGCTAGCAAAAGAACCTGCTCTAGAATTCGAGAAATTGGGATACATGGAATTTAGACCAGATACAAAAATAGACATTTCATGCGGAACCAGCCTATTACTTAACGCAACATTCTGTCTGCAAGTAGACCACTACCACCACCATATTGCGCATTGTTGCGAGTCTATACGAGGATTTTTTTTTCTCATTGAATTCCGTGTTCTGAAACAAATTGCCGATGACAACCAACAAACTTTCCCGATAGTATGATCGATTATTGGTAGAGGATTTTATTTAAATGACTTTCTGATTGGGTAAGTGGTCTCCCACGAATCCACGATGTCCCACTTTCGTAGGTTCGATTTTGTGAAATGAAATACGTGCTCAAGCATTGACGTTTCTAGCTGTGTTTTTTTATTCGCTCCCGATAGCTGCTATAATGAGTTTCTTGTGAAGTACGTCATTTCCGTAAAAAAATTAAATTGTTTTATCTTAAAGTCACCGGCGACTTTTTGGTGAATTTCATAAATTCGGGCCCAGATATAAGCTTAATTTGTACTAAATTCCTCGGTAATTTAATGGGTCTTGTTCGGTAATTCAAAGTTCTTTGGTTTTGATTTAGTAATTGTTTAAAATGTAGTTTAAATATTTCATTAATTTTTTCAAAATTTATCGGTGATCTTATGGAATTTTACTATAATTCGTTTGTATATTTTGTGTTTTAGAATTTCAGTTGTTTAAAATAAAAAAAAAATTTAACCTCGGTAATTTTACAGGCTTTGTTCGGTTTTCAATTGCTATTTGTTTCCTTTTCTATATTAAGCTAATTGTTATTGGACCACCTAATTGAAATCGAGGGGTGTTGAAATGGACCATCAAATATAACGTTTAATTGAACGCACTAAATTAACTTATGTCGTATTTGAAGGAAAATGGTTATGCTCATATTCCGAAAAATAGTCGAACTTTGCTAAAGACTCCAAAAATTAGAGATTTATTAGACAAATCTCCGAGAATAGCATGTGCATCTGAGGCCCATTCAAATTATTTCACTTTTTGCGGTGCTTCTGCAAATCTAGTGTGGGGGTATAAAATCACATTTCGATTATTTTGAGTGCGCAAAGTGTACTGAAGAAATGCATTTGTTAAATACATATTCTACTGATATTGTTTTACTATTCAGTGTCAGTCAGTTTACTATACTTCCTACGAAATTGGTAGCATTGTCCGAGTATATGTGACTAGCAAGTCCTCTGCGACCGGTGAAACGACGTAAAGCTGCAATAAACGATGATGTACTCAAACTTTCAACCAATTCCAAATGAGCAGCTTTTGTTGAAAAATAAATAAATACCGCTATATATGCTTTTGACATAACTCTTTTATTATACACGTGACGAAGATTAAAGGGCCCGCAAAAATCAACACCTACAACCAAGAATGGTCTTCCTGGATTGACCCGATGTTCTGGCAGGTTACCCATTAACTGATTTTGTATGGTTGGCTGAACACGAAAACATGTAATACAATCGTTTATTACTTTGCGACATAAATTTCGTCCATTGGTTTTCCAATATTATGTACGTAAATTATACAGCAGGCTTTGAGGGCCGCAATGCAATAATCGAATATGTTCACTTGTTGCTAATAGCTTGGACAATCGTTGAGATCTTGGCAGCAACAGTTGGTCTTGCGCTTCGAAGGGTATATTTGCATGCTGGAGTCTTCCTCCTATACACGAAGAAATCCATCTGCATCTGTGAAAGGTCGAAGTGACCGTATCTTACTTTTTTGTGATATAGTTCCCGATCGCTTTAATTCACTCATTTCTTGCCTAAATGCAATGTCTTGAACATATTGTATCAGGATCTTGGTCGCATCTTGCGTTTCCGACGCTTTTATTGCTCTATAACAATGCAATCTTAAAGGATTAATTTTTCATGAACCCTTGACAATATGCAGTAACTAGCTTAGTATATGAAGAATGGCGATTGAATATGTCCCATTCAAATTCATTAAATAAGGCAGCTTCCACTTTACGAAGCTCTAAATTTTCACTATTTACTTGAAAGTTGGGTCGTATCGGCCAACCGTTCGTATTACGATACAAAAATTTTGGACCGTTCCACCAAAATTCGTTATTTTTAAGATCTCGTGGCAATGCTCCCCTAGAGATGACATCTACAGGATTTGCATCCGTTGGCACATAATGCCAATCTGAAGGATTACTCAATTCCTGGATCTGAGTAATTCTATTTGCAATGAATGTTTGATGTTTTGCCGGTACGTTTCCAATTCGATGTAGCGTGATCATGGAATCACTCCAATAGAAAATTTTATTAAAGCAGATTTCCATTGAGGTCTTTACTTTATCCACGACTTCAGCCAAGAGGAGAGCTGCGCAGAGCTCCAATCGTGGAATTGTTTGACCGCCGAAGCACATTGCAGTTTTACCTCCACGGTTCCTTCTGCGTTGACAGAACGTATGTAAACTGCACAACCATAACCAAGATTGGAGGCATCTCCGAAGCCATGTAACTCGATTTCTGTTGCCTTGGGGACCAGTGTCAACCGAGGGACAGATACATTATTTTCGGCCACCAGTTGGCTTTTGAAATTATTCCAATCAGCAAGCAATTCACAACTCAACTCATTATCCCATTGCAAGTTGGGCGTTGACCACAGTCTCTGCATGAAATATTTTACCATACATATGACAGGTTCCTAAAGGGTCAAAACACTTAGCGATGTCCGATAAAACAGATCGTGTTGATGTAGTTGCTGATTACAATTGAAACAATTGTATAATGCGACACCACTTTTCTCAAAACTAAATATGCAGACGCGACTTGAATTGTCGTCACTAATTACTGATTTATACTCGCGATAATAAAACACGGTATTTTCTTAATTGTGATTTTATAAATTTTATTATTTAAAATTAGGCCGCAAAACTTATTTAGTCCAATATGGATGTTTGATGTGTTTGATGATGTGAAATGTGATGCCGACTGACTTTCCTAATTTTTCTTTATTTTCTTTTTGACAATTTACAATTTTATCTTTATTTTATGGTTACACGTACTTGCCTATGTAATGCTAAAAAGAGATAGTACATATCATTGATAATAGATGGCATTACGCATAAGTTAAAGGCAGCTACATGTAAAATGTTTAATAATTTTAACTGTCAGAAATTTAATGTAAACAAACAAAATTACTCTTGAATTTACCAAAATAACGTAAATTCCAAATGAATTAATAGATATAAATGTTGTAACCAACATGTTAACAACCAAGGTAAATATAGTTAACTTAACATGAATTAATTTGAATTATAAATTACAATAATATTCTTAATTAGTTTTTAGGTTATAAAACAGACAAGCTGCCTATACATGAACCATCGAATTTAAAGCTAAGTTACATGATTTTTAAATATAAGTTTTGAATAGAATATAAACATAAATATTTATATATTTCAGACCATCAGCTTTAGATTATTGGCTTCATGAACAGTTGCGGTTTCACCTAGACTCCAACTATCATAATCAATGCAAAATGTATCCTGCTTGCTATCCCAATTAATTCCCAAAATTGTTACCAACTTTTCCATTGTAGTGGCATTTGCCACATCAGTCGACGATAATTCAGTCACGTTGGATTCAAACTTACGTAATTCGAAGCCACTCTTTGCCAGTAATTCTATCAATTCCCGCTTTAAAATCAGCGCCTCTGCCAAATTTTGTGCACCGGTAAGGACGTCATCCACATAGAAATCCCATTTCAATACCGTCGCTGCATTTGGTAACATATTGCCCTCTTCAACAACGAGCTGAAATAGACATTTTCCCGCCAAGTATGCAGCTGACGCAGTACCATAAATTACGGTACATAGACGATAACACTTAACTTCTTCACTTTTATTTTCACAAAACCAAATGCGATGTAAATCTTTTTAAATTCACTTTTTAACCGTACCTGTCGGTACACGGTGTTCCTGAATGAACTTTAAATCCGACTTTAACATACTCGAAAATTTCAAATTGGGTATTGTTTGGGGACCTTTCAAGAATCATTTAAGATCAAAATTAAAATAATCCGCTTAGCCGTTTTTAAAAAAAGTGCTTATCTTTATTAAAAAAACAAAAACATTAGAAAACTTCAAAATATTAAAAAAAAGAAACAATCCAATAATTTTATTTTATTTAATATAAATTTATTTAACCTTACAGAAGAATAAACATTATGATTTAACATTATTTAATTGCCAAAAACTACTATCTGATGCATAATGCATTAGTCATTGTGATGAGAAAATTTTAGGTAACGTTTATGTTTGTTGTAATATAAAACCAATGAAAATTATTTTTTTGGATTTTCTTTTTGTATTATTTAATTAAATTATAAATAACGTTTTATTTGATATAAATTTCATAAATAAATTCATAACTGTAATGCAAATAAATTCAATTAAACTTGATTGAAAAGTATTTGTGATTCATATTTTTGATGCATAAGTATTTGTGATATGCAGAAAAATTTAAAAATATCTAGTAAATCAATTAAATTTAAAATTATTTTTGGCTAATTAAATAATAATTAAGTCATTTATAATTTGTGAACCATTGGAACATTTTGATTACACCCCCATCACGTCTCGGAAGTGGCCCAAAAATTATGTAAAATCGCAGGGAATCTTATCCCACACGGTTTTATAAGCACCCCATAATACATTTTTAGTCTTGCTAGATTGCGAATATCTTCCGGGTTCATTTAAACCCCAAGAAGGGCAAATAAAAACTCTGCCTTGGGCTAGGCAACTAATTATGTTCAATATTTTTATTTAATTTCGAGGCAATGATACTTCTTTTGTATTGGAGCGTTATTGCGCTAAATAGCAAATTAAGGGCCGACTGAGTTTTCAACAACTGAGAAAACTACCTCATTCAATAAACTGAAATTGAACATTGACCTTGAAGTGTTGTGATTTATACAACCGCATAAAATTTTATTTCTTCCGAAAGAATACTACGCGAAGAAGTAACCACCCTATTTGATATTCTCTGCTAATGTAATATCTCATTTTTTATCCTTATTTTCTAATTAATGGCAAAACACACTATTTTGGACATAACAGGGTTATCAGTTCAATTGGCAATCCAATATAATGAAGTTCACATTTTATTTTTCCACAGTAAATCATATTCTGTTTGGCTAAGTGTTCTATAAACTACAACTCTTCAAACCCAATGTTCAATTTCGGTTTATTGAATGATGTAGCTTTCCCATGTGTTGAAAAATTAGTTAACCCTCAATTTTCTATTCAGCACAAAAACGTTCCAATACACAAGAAGTATCATTGCCTCGAAATTAAATAAAAATATTGAACATAATTAGTTGCCTAGGCCAAGGCAGAGTTTTTATTTGTCATTGTTGGGGTTTAAATGAACCCGGAAGATATTCGCAATCTAGCAAGGCTAAAAATGTATAATAGGGTGCTTAAAAACCGTGTGGGATAAGATTCCCTGCGATTTTACATAATTTTTGGGCCACTTCCGAGACGTGATGGGGGTGTAATCAAAATGTTCCAATGGTTCACAAATTATAAATGACTTAATTATTATTTAATTAGCCAAAAATAATTTTAAATTTAATTGATTTACTAGATATTTTTAAATTTTTCTGCATATCACAAATACTTATGCATCAAAAATATGAATCACAAATACTTTTCAATCAAGTTTAATTGAATTTATTTGCATTACATTATGAATTTATTTATGAAATTTATATCAAATAAAACGTTATTTATAATTTAATTAAATAATACAAAAAGAAAATCCAAAAAAATAATTTTCATTGGTTTTATATTACAACAAACATAAACGTTACCTAAAATTTTCTCATGACTAATGCATCAGATAGTAGTTTTTGGCAATTAAATAATGTTAAATCATAATGTTTATTCTTCTGTAATGTTAAATAAATTTATATTAAATAAAATAAAATTATTAGATTGTTTCTTTTTTTTTTTAATATTTTGAAGTTTTCTAATGTTTTTGTTTTTTTAATAAAGAAAAGCACTTTTTTTAAAAACGGCTAAGCGGATTATTTTAATTTTGATCTTAAATGATTCTTGAAAGGTCCCCAAACAATACCCAATTTGAAATTTTCGAGTATGTTAAAGTTCGATTTAAAGTTCATTCAGGAACACCGTGGGTACATCTTGGCGATGTCTCACAATAGAAACAGATCTTGTTGTAAATTCAGTCCGACCATGAGGCAATCATTGAGTGAAATCTCCGAACACGTTTTATGAGAAGCGTTAAAAACAACTCTCAGCTTCGTTGTAGTACTTTTATCCTTTATCACACAATGGTGCGGGATATAATACTTCATACTGTTCGTGTTGTCATCTGGCAGATTTACCTCTTCCATAATTCCCATGTCTATGTACTCTTTAATGAACTCGACGTATTGAAGTTTTGTATTTGGTTGCTTATCCAATTTTCTTTCTAACCAGAGAAATTGTTTCAAGGCTGAGCTACTTCCTACTTGACTGACCCAAATGATCAATATTAAATTTGCAAGGCAAAGCAACAATAAATCTGCCTTCATTATCTCGAGTATAGTTGCGCAAAAAATGGTCCTCACAGCTTTTCTCCTCCAAAGAATAATTATTTTTTGGTTCGAAACTTTCCAGCTTTCAAAATAGCTGAATTCTTTTATCAAGATCGTATAGTGTATCTATTTCCTTTTCCATAGAGGTATTCATGCAAGCCATGATTTGCTGCTCTGGTCCCAAGATTAAATCATTTTATTTCGTATTTATAGTATTGATGATACCAGAGTGAGTAATTTACCTTTCTTGCGACGACATAGCCAAATATGGTATTGAAGAATGGAGGTAACTCCTTCGATATGTATTGTCTACCTGGCAACATAATTTCATCATAAATCTCAGAGCCTATGATCATATCAATAGGCGATTACTTATGGAATGTTGGGTCCGCTAAAAGGATGGACGAATAAGTGTTTTTAATATCGAATGGAACCGATGTTGATGGTAAGTCGTTCGTAATTTTTGGCATTATTAGGAATCGTAGATTAGTGGTATAATCATTACACTGTGATGAAATTGTTATATTCGTACAATATTTAACTTCACTTGACGACGAATTGATTCCTGAAATCGATGTAAATGTTCGGCAATAAAACTTCGGAATAGTCTAACGAGGACTGATGGGCCACTATGTGGGCTGTATTTTGTTCCTTTTTTAATTGTGGCGAAGAATTAATCGAAGTAATTGAGTTTTGTGATGATCCCATATTGTTCTTTAAATTTCCGAAGGGCAACAAGACATGATGCCGCAGCGGACACAAACTACACGAGGGTGCAACACAGTCTGTCACTTTATGATTTTCAATGAGACAATTTGTGCATAAATTCTATTTTTTCACGAATTTAAATCTTTCTTGCGGAGTGATGCTAGATTGCTTGAATTTACCACACTGATTCAGTAAATGAGCACCATCACAATATTTACATAGGTACATCTGTTGCATTCGAAGCGAATGATTTTTGTGGTTCTGTTAATTGGCTTGACGGCTTACTGGAGCATTGATGCTTTTATTGAATGCAAAATTTTGACTCTGTTTCGTCGAGCTTAAACGAAGTGAACTCATTTTTTGCATTTAAAGTTCTTAACGCCAGAAAATGACTATTGAAGGTGTCCAGAAAAGCTTGTAAGAATGATGCTGAACCTTCTTGTGGTCTCTTTATTTCATATAAGTGCCTTAAACACATATCTTGAATATTGGATTCGTCATCGCAAAAATCAACTAAAACTTTCCACACTATATGGAATAATTTTCTTCCGTAATTGGATAAGATTGAATTAAACGAAAGGCTCGACCGTCCCATACACAAGATAACAAATAGCAAAATTTTATTTCCACATCGATGTCATCATTTTCGTGGATCATTTTGTTGTAGATCGCTTTGAAGTTTAGCCAATTAATTTCTTGACCGTCGAATTTTGGTAATGAAATTTGTGGTAGCTTGATTTTGTTACTAATTATTGGCGGGTGATCATTTTTAGAATCCTTGGGTTGCTGGGGTTGGTTAAATTTATTAATATTACTGCGTAATTGCGCCACAGAATATATATAAACAGAACAATATCTTCTATTGAGCTTTAGTCCTAAGCTGGTGAACAAATATTTTTGTCATTGTTTTATTCTACTGATTTTGATTTAGAAAAGATAGCAAAATCATTTTATATGCAACCAATGAAACAAAAAAAAATACAAAAATATTTGTACCCACCTCTTTGTTTTGATAAATAAAAATCAGTACAATTATAAAAAGAAAGAGAAATCTTTACACTTTATAATGTATTTAAAAAGAGATAGACATTCGTGAATTATTTTTGATTTTGGTCTTGTTAGCTTTGCAAAACTTTAAAACCGAATCAAAAAATAAACAAAGGACCAATACGGGATACGAAATTATACAAGTAAATTAGAAATGCCACACAAACACATATACAACCTTATGCGAGTGCAAGTTTTCTTTTTGTTATTATGTTTGATATGATTTTAGTATATTGCATCGTTTATATTTTCACTGAAATAACAGACGATCCGATTTGGTCGGGAAGTCGGGCCGATTTGGTTGGGTTGGATGTAAAATCGAATCGTGTGTATGCATGTCGGTCCGACAAAATTAAATCGGATGTGTCGGATGGAAATTCCTCCAACCGTCCGACCAACCAACCAAATCAGATGGTGTGTAGTGTTATCGGACGATAGTTGTCTGTTAAATTTCGAAGTGAGAACATTAAAAAAATAAAAATAAGTTTAATCTAAGAATATGTGAACAAAATGTGTCAACCAAAACAGAAATAAATTATAAAATATTGTCAAAATCGGATGGTAAGTTGGATCGCTGTAGACATAACGACCGATCTGGTCGAACCGACGGTCGGCCCGACCAAATTGGATCGTCTGTAGCGCTGTTAGCAAGAACGAAAGCTAGGATAACATCGATATCGTCTAAACATCGAGTCAATTTAGAACAAAATATACAAAACTCAGATGACTCAAACTTATTCTTTTGATGTGATAACGTCTTACACCTCAGAGCCTAATATCTGGAAAGTGTTCGACACGAAATTTTGCGCTTGGTTATGAGTAATTATTCATCAACAATAAGTATCAGCTTATTGATTGCATGTATGTTCAATTCAAATACATGATTACAGGGCTTCATGCCTCACGCATAATATTATCGCAATGACATCAACAGACGGCGAGGAAAACCGCGCCACGAACCTTTGATTTCGTGAGATTTTTAATGATTGAACCACTGTAGCGGCAGAACGGTTCATCTGATCAGAACAATAAGAAACTGTGGCAAATAATTTATTTTAAATTAAAATAATTAATCTCCACATAAATTTTAATTAAACTTATAAATCACAAAATGGCGATTTACAATGCCCTGTAGCGAGAGAACGCCTCACCTGATCGGAACAATTCTTGTGTCAATATTTGCGTTAGGAAACTTGTTAATTAATTTAAAATTAAAGTAATTATCGTTAATATAAATGTTAATACAAATTATAATCTGCAAAATATCTACTGGGATCATGCGCTTTATATCGTACTTCTCATACCATATCGCCCTTAATTCCACATCGACGCTGTGCTGAGAGTAAATGGGAATCCATGAAGCTAATAATAAATAAATTGATTTTAACAAACCTAAACAGTCTATCAGGTGGTGAGAAACCTATAGACGTTATTTCACCTATACAGCCGTATACGACCTAGCACAACCCGAGCTTTTTTATTTATTTGTCAGATGTATCTGATGATATATCTGAGATTATCGAACATCTTGTGAATACGCTCAATAGGACAACTCAATATATACATACGTACGTATCAAAGGTAGAAGGACAATGACAGTTCTAAATTTAGAAAATTATCCATGCAAAATACGTTCAAGAGTTGGCTTCAATACAAAGAAAAGTTAGGATTAAAATTGGTTGGTTCTATTTTAAATGTAATTTATGAAGTTAATAATATTTTAATTTTAACTGTTTCAAAATAGTTTACGAACATAACTACCCTTACCCGCAGCCTACAGCTTCACTAGTTGTAAACACAATAAAACCTAACTTTATAAATCATTTATCAAAATGATAATTTTTGCATGCATAATATAACTTACTATTTATACCTTCCAATCAAATCATTTTTTCCCCAGAAACTGATAAAACATTTTATTAATTATGTCAATTTTATTTAAGGGTTGCGTTTTGTATCAATATGACTAATAAGTTATAAATTTTATGAAGTTCTGTTCCACAAAGCCGAATTCAAGGTCAAGTATTAAATACAATCATATTCCAAAACAATTTTGATTAGTTTAAAACACGCCAAATTAATTTTGGAGACCCATTATTTTAAATAACCGAGTTCAAGCTAACCTAATGTAACCAGACTCACAGCCAGACTCATTCAATATAATTTTATTAATGTAGGAGGGTGTAACATTTTACTTTTTTAATTTATTTAATTTTTTTACAGCTTTCGAGTTCCTATCGGTTCTCTTTGCCTTTCCGATAGTTTTTCCAATGACTTTACCCAACTTCATTTTCCTTTTTAGCTTCTTATGTTCAAACACTTTATTTTGTATTGACCATTTGCAATTTTTCCGTATAAGGACCAATATAAAAAAGCTTATAAAACTTCTTAAATGTTCGTAGCATTTGGAACTTTCATTAGGAAGGAAAGCTGGAAAACTGATTTTTATATTTATCGTACATTCATCGGTAAGTTTTTGCCAAATATTAGAAATGTAACAGTGACTAAAATATCTTTTTTCAAATATATCCGTCACTAATTTGGCCACTTCTCCACATATATATGAAGGCGCTTTTAACGATCCAAAATTGTCCAATCGCTTTCTATAGTTTTTTTCGGTTATAAAGGTATCATCAGGAGTCACACTTTTATCTGGATCTGTTAATAATTGTATGCATGTCTCACAAGTTACTTTTTGGAAAGCACAGTACCCGGCAAAATACATTGTAGCATTTGACTTTAATGCATCCCTTTTATTTATAATAGGAACGTCTGATGTTTCAAATAAATTAAGATTTCGAGTACATTCCTTCAAACTTTGGTGGTATTCTTCACTGAATTGCTTTAAATCTATATTTAAAATATCGCAATCATCAGGAAGGCAATTGCTGTTTAACGACTGAAAAATAATTTGCTGGCTCATGATATTCCCCAAGTGAACACCAATCTCATAAGCACTTGGTGTAATATTAAAACCACCTTTTCCTCTTAAAACGGAGAAGAAATTTTCAAGTGTATCTTGATCGGTATTGCCGGTTTTATAAGTGTTTACATTATAAAATTCACCCAAATATTCAGCCAATTGCGTTTGTGCATTAATCGTTAATTTGTAGCCATTTATAAATTTAAAATAATTTATCGACGGGGAAATTATCTGTAATTCTCCCAAATATTCGAAACAATTTCTTAAATATAAGTCCACACAGTTACCCACTTCGAGCGGCTGGTGATATGGTGATCCGTGTTTAATATATTTGGTGTCTAAGCAATCATTGAGGTTATTGAATCTTTCAACTAAATCCGCCGTTGGTATCGCTTTATCTAGCTCTGCTCCAAATATTTCCGGGCAAGTTTTTAGTGTCGTTCTAATGGCACAAGCAACTGTGTAACTGATTGTTGCTTTTGCTAAACCCACGTTCATTTTTTGAAAATCATTTGGATACATGTGCTGCTGGCTGATTTTCGGCATCAGCTTTAATGGTTTCAATTTTTCATGATGATAAATTTTTCTGATAACGTCAAAGCTGGCACTTCCTTTCTCCTGATGTTGAATGTTATGTTTTTCCAGCGCGTTTCGCAAAGACTTCGCCAAATGCGGTGGATCATGTTGCGCAAAAATATTTTTACCATTAAGCACCAAAAAGGGTTGATCCATGTTAATTTGCAGTTTTTTGTAACTGGCTAGATTATTCGCACCCTGGTCACAATTTATCATCACAACCGTCACACCCAGATTATCATTGCACAGTTTAATATTACTCAAAATTATATTGTGCAGTTCTACTGCTTTTAAATTAGATACTAGAAAATAGTTCAACGGAATTTTCCACTTTTCCTTTAAGCCTCGCAACATAAAAAATAAAGCAGAATCTGCAACTTCTGGTGTTCGCCTTTTACCATCATCCACAAAACCCTCAATTTTAGAAGAAACACTGTTTAATACAAGATCCTTTCGAATTCGAATTTCATCAAAGGACATAACGCACAATTTTTCTGTTTCTGTCATTTTTTCAAATTTTAATATATACTGGTTCATTAAAATGTCATTGATACCTGGTGCCACATATTTAATTGGTGACCATTTATGAATCGAACTTTCAGATGGAAGTCGTAAGTTCCAGACATTTTTGAGATACTTATAAGCCGAGGCCGACTTATAAAAGAACCCCTGGGCAAATAGTTTGTCGGCTTTTGTATAATAATAAGAGGTTTTTAATAATAATTTGCACACATTTTTTGTTGAATCGTTCACTTGTTGTTCGTCGATTACGTCACTAATATTTTTACTTTTCAATAAATCATATTTTTGTTTAAGTTTGCTATTACTTTTTTTTAGGTTATTTAGATTTTTTCGATAAATTATCAATAATTTGGTTAAGTTTCGCACTTTTGTTTTGTATTTTTGACACAATTGTTGTTTGCTTTTACAATTCAAACAACTATAATCTTCTTTCTCAAAATTATCGCAGTGGCAACAACGACAAGAATCAATAAACTTCGAGATTTCTTTATCCAAATTCATATCCCCGGTTTGGACCTCTGTTGCAATTGTTTTTGGTCCCCACAGATCTTCTGTTATATGTTCTGTCATCTCTTCAGTTATTGCATCTTGTAGTTTATATAAAATTTGATCTGATGACTGCAAATTTAGATCAGCTAGCTCGGAAGGTGTATCAGAAGTGACTGTATTTGTATTAGATTTACTTGATGTTACATTATTATTCTTTTCTACATAATACGTTGCCGATGTTGGATGTTGCTGAATATTACAACAAATATTGTCGTTTTTAAATAGTGCGGGTACAGCATTCTTCGTAAGTCGATTTCGTCCCAGGAAAACAGGATCAAAATGTTGTTCACATATAAAATTATTTTTATTTTTTAAATCCGATGGTGATAATTTTAAAGCTATGAACCAAACGTTGGCTTTTGTTTCGTCCGCTGGCACTTTAAAAAAAGGCAAATCTGTTTTTGCGGATTGCATTCCACAACCAGGGGCAATGCAAGATGTTCGAAATGTGCGTTTTTTATTGTTGTTCATTGTTTCGTAAATAATTATAAAACTAAAATAAATCGCTCGCTACTTTCCTGCACAATTATTTAATGAATTTGCTTCCAACCACTTATTAAGACAAACGAATTGCAGTAAATTTTTGTTTTAAATTATGCTACCAATGGGGCATACTATATGAAATTTATTTTATCTTTCTTTCTTTATAGGTGACATCGTCGGTCAAGTATTTTTAATAATTAATTATTTAATTTTTATTGATTATAATATTGTACAAAATATAATACTAAACAACGTATTAGAACTATATAAATACATTAAAATTGAAAAATGGTTTCATCTTAATTTTGTATCGTACAACAAATTGTTGAGTAATTGCTTACGACCAAGGGCTAAATTTCGGGTCAGTTTTCTGAACCTGCGGTGCAAAACGTTATCACGTCAAAAGCATCAAATATTTTTACTATAAGCATGCCCCATAGTACATTAATTATATCAAATCCGAATATAAAAATTATTTATGCATATTTTCACACATACAACTTTACGTGCGTCGCAATCGTAAGTCAAGTTAGTAGGTGTATCTCGAAAACAGGTATGTGATGTGAACATGGAAATAGTTTTTGTACAATTCAAAAAACAAATCCATATAAGTATATTTCACTGAAAATATAAACGATGCAATATACTAAAAATCATATCAAACATAATAACAAAAAGAAAACTTGCACTCGCATAAGGTTGTATATGTGTTTGTGTGGCATTTCTAATTTACTTGTATAATTTCGTATCCCGTATTGGTCCTTTGTTTATTTTTTGATTCGGTTTTAAAGTTTTGCAAAGCTAACAAGACCAAAATCAAAAATAATTCACGAATGTCTATCTCTTTTTAAATACATTATAAAGTGTAAAGATTTCTCTTTCTTTTTATAATTGTACTGATTTTTATTTATCAAAACAAAGAGGTGGGTACAAATATTTTTGTATTTTTTTTTGTTTCATTGGTTGCATATAAAATGATTTTGCTATCTTTTCTAAATCAAAATCAGTAGAATAAAACAATGACAAAAATATTTGTTCACCAGCTTAGGACTAAAGCTCAATAGAAGATATTGTTCTGTTTATATATATTCTGTGATTGCGCTTCGAATTTATAATAGATTTCTTCAAAATCCGCTCTGTATTTCACATGTAGATTTCTTGTAAATTTGGTGTAAAGGTACACACACACACACAAACTATTTTGAGCATATGCTCATTACAATAGAGTGTGCAGCCACAAAGCTAATTTTATTAGATTGAATTTTTTAAATAAATTATCGATTTATTTAAAATCATAGAGCGGTATTTAAAACCACTAAATTACTGTTTCGGTAAAACCAATTAGAATAATAAATTTCTGTAAATAAAACATTAATATTCAGTAATATGAACTGACATTTTACAGTACACTAGAACCACAAAACACCGAAAAAAAATTTGTAGGTAATTTATCAGTGATTGTCCGACACGGTCATCAGGATTGTTTCTGTAATTTTATGGGTACAAAATTACAAAATGTTTTTCGGTAAAGTTCCAACTGCTATACATATGTTGATGCTCTTCACCATTTTGTCCTAGGCTACAGTACCACAACTTATTCCTTGCGAAATCTCGTTAGTTGGCAACTCTGGTACTGCTGATGGCGGTCCGCCATAAAGAAAATGCCCTGGCATAAGCAGTTCTAAATCATTGGGATCAGACGATAAAGGGGTAGCAGCGATTTGCTTAATGGCTTTTAGCAATTCGTCATTCGTAACCTCAGTAAATCCTATTACGTTCCAAATGAGTCGCTTATAGCGATTTTAATTGAGGCCACCGAAGTTTGGTGTACGCGGCAGAATAAAGCTTCATTCAGTAAAACCATCATCGCGACCACGTTTTATCATGGCAAATCCTTCACTTAGCATTTCACTCCACGAAGTGGCTTAGCCGTCCCCTGCGGAAAGTAGTAGGATTATCTGAGTTGATCTTAATAACTTTAACTCCAGTGATAGCAAAAGGATGAGTGCCTCGAGATTCTAAACGATTCTCTGGTATATCCATTATCCGCGCTTTATCAATTACGGCTTCATGCGGTAACACAACCCTGAACTGGGGTCAAAACAATATGAGGGTGATAGTTCCGGGCTTCATCTTCGGTCAACCGTTTAGTAAAGAATTACATCGGTCAATTTTCTATGAACAGAGTAATTTAAATTCTTAACGATTTTCAACAGTATACTAGAGATGTACATATAACTGTATCTAATTTTTAAAAGTCGAAGATGAAAAATGTCGAATGCAATTTTGATTGCTGTTCAACACGTGTCCGTTCTTAATAATCAAAATTATTTATGAGTCTGTGATTTGGCGGCATGAGAGTGAAAAATTTATATTGTCGTGACCAATTGTGTTTTTGGGGAAGGGGTCTATAAATTTAAGCACAGGCGTCATATCTTTAAAGGACGTTGCCTGCCCAAAATAACGGCAAATGTTTCTTAAATAAAAATAGTAAATAGGTCTGGTGAACTAGATCGGACACTTTGTGGGAAATGTGTCGTCCGAGGAATCGGATAGACTCAAATTTTGTATTTGTTGTTTATGTAATTGTGACCGATGCTCGGTTTTTCGGTATTTAATTGTTTGTTGGGTATTGCTCGTGCTGGATTTTTTGTGATCCATCAACCGATTTGCATGCATTGCCAGCTATTTTCTTATGTACTTATGTTTCCAATTCCAGACACAAATATTTTACTATGCCCGATTTGCTCCAGTTGTATACAGACTTTCAATTTGTCACACTAATTAATTCGCCTTGTCATCATTTAGGTTTTTCAATTCTGTATAGATAATGTTGCGATTTGCGCGCCCCATTTTATCGAATAATTTATTTGATAAAAACAACTGGCTAGATGTGCGTGTACCAATTCAATACTACGAGTATATACGTACATCCTGTGTGTTTCGCTTTAATTCGTCGCACCTCTACATTTTCTTTAGAGTTAATTGCAAAATATCTGTTCCGTCTATCGGTACTATATATGATAGTTAAATGGATTTTAGCATATAATGAATTATAACCATTTAATTTAATCAAATTGAGCACACATTTTATTTCATCTTTGATATCATGCAGGTCAAATTCAGTTATTGTAATTTTTGTTCTGAATGAATATTTACCTATAGGCGCAGGCAGACAGTGCGTCACACAAACAACATAAAACTTAAATTCACACCATCCATAATTATATTGACGTAAATAGGCTCACATCATTCTAATTACATTTCAAATAAAATATTATTGAGCTTATCTTTAATTACAATAGACCATTAAAATTTGTAATTAGATTTTTGTTAGTTAAACCTAAACTCGTCAATTATTTATAGTCAATTATACCCAAAATATAAATAACAAAAAATCAATTGTCAATAAACGAATCATCCATTTAATTCCATGAACTTGAATTGTCACCTTGAAAATGTGTAGGTGATATCACCTTAAGTATACTCATATAAAAGCGAGTACAACCAAAAATATAAAAAATTTTAAACTGTTGTTTATATAAAGTCTATAGATAGAAGCCAAATTAATAAGTAATGGCATATTTACCTACCTCTATATACAATTATAATTAAATTTAATTAATCATTCGCAACAACAACAAAATTAACAAACAAAAATCTTTTTTCAATTATCATAATTTATTAATTTATTATTCGTAAATACGTGACCTTGAATTTACTTGATTTATGTAATTTTTGTTATATCTCGCTAAATTTGAACGATTTCGCGCGCGCGAATGATCGCTTGAGTACGCACACTAAACAGGCGCCTTAAATACAAGAATATAAGTACCTTGTATAGATGAAGATTTACAATTGTGTAGTTACAATTAATTACAAGCGAATGACATTGATACATCTTCCTACTTACTGTCTGTGAATTTGTGTCTTTGTCACTGTGAATCTGTTGATGTTATTTGTGTAATTTACATACGAATTAACAAATTATAGTCTTAATTCGAAATAGCTTGTTTGCCTAATGTTCTTCATTATATGATGATTGATGAGTCGGTAAACTATGTTACATCAAAGGGAATCATAGACATTTAGCATTTTAATAATAGTTTAGCATTGTGTTGAAATACATTTTAGTTTGGTGACTTGTTAAATTAAAGTGACTGACCAAATGGCCTAGTTGGTGTTTGGTTCTAATACCGATATAGGGGTGATGTCGATGAACAGAACTGGAGTGTATAATTTATGGACCGAACCACTTTCATGTCAGTTTCGAATTGTGTCTAGTGGAATTGTCTAGTGATGATCACAAAGACGCGTGATGATTTCGTCTTGCTGTATCAACATCATCATCTTCATTTCGTTTTTTTTTATTTAGATAAATGTAATGATGCTTGAATACTCTCAGAATAAATCTTGTATTTAAGCTGCAAAAGAAATTAACCAAGAGTTTAGACCATTTTTTTGAAAGGTATAACCTTCTTTGCCTTTTTCAAAATTTATTAATTAAAAATCCGCATCGTATTTAAGTTTCAATAACACACTGAGATATAAAAATTGCAAAATAGTTGGAAATTTCTATTAACGATAAACGATAATAGCAGTGTTTTTTTATAAGTCTCGATAGATCTCAATAGATCGCATCCAGATGTTCTCTATTTTTGTGGTTAAACTGCAATTGATTCAGTTTATTTTAATCAAGAATAACTTTTTATTCAACAGTTTAACGTTTTTAATTCAATTTCCTTGCATTACACAACTTATTAATTGTACATGAAAATCTTGCTTTTTATTCAGTTATGCTATCGAGACTACACATTTTTCCTTTTATGAGTAAATACACACATTAAAAATTGGTATTTTGGCATGGAAGCATACCAAAGTCAATTTTTAGTACATATCATACAATAGGATACTAGTAGCTGAAGAGACATATTCTAAATGTGTTTTTAATACTATTTACCACAATCCCCAAGTTTTTTTTGACGAAAAATATGGAAAAATCGAAAAATGAACCTGTTTATCATTTTTCGTAAAAGTTGCTCAAAATTTAAAAGATCAAAGTAACATTTTGAAAGAAAAAAAAAGTTTTAGTATGTCCGTCTTCTTTTTTTATATGGATAAAACATATTTGCACTTTTCCTCATGTATTTATACTTTTGGAATCTATAAAGAAGAAAAGTATGTATGTATGTTTGTATATGTATGTTCCACAAAAGCTCTTGGTCCACTTGAGCGATTGTTTCCAAATTTTGCGCGAATACTTTTTAGCAGTCGAGAAAAAATATAGGGGGGTTAGTTTTCAAAAATTGGTCCCCTTCCTCATGCTCCCCTGTGTGATGCCATTTACAAGGGGGATTTTTAAAACTTCACCGATTGAGCTAATTTTTGGATATTTTGTTCAAAATTAAAAATAAATCGACACGTGTATTACTATTTTGTAATGGTGGTGTTGATGATAATGTTGATGATGATGATGATGAGGTTGATGATTTTGATGATGATGGTGATTTTGATTGTGATGGTGATGGTGATTGTGATAGTGTTTGTGATGGTGATGATGATGGTGATGGTATAATGGTATGATGGTATGCAGGTAGGATGGTATGATGATATGAAGGTGTGATATCAACATGATACAATTGTGTGATGATATACATATAAGTATAACGTAAATGGTATGGTATAACGGAATGATGGTTTGATAGTATGATGGTTTGATGATATAATGGCATAATAATATAAAGGTATGATAGTGAGATGGCTTGATGGTATGGTGGTTTAATCTATCTTCCTCTATATATATGTATATAAAGAAGAAAAGTCATTTGCGTCTTTTTTCACAAATACTTTGTAGCAGTCGAGGAGAAATATAGGGTTGTTATAGTGATCGAAAATGTTACCCCTTACCAATGCTCCCCAGTGAGACGCCATTTACAAGAGGTATTTTTAAAACTTTACCGATTGAGTTGATTTTTGCATGTTCACTGCAAAGTAAAAAAAGAATCACGGTGATGGTAATGGTGATGGTAATGTTGATGGTGATGTTGATCGTAATGTGGGATGATGATCGTGATGATGATGGTGATGGTGATTTTGATTGTGCTAAAATGATACAATGGCTGATGGTATGATGGAAGGATGATGTGGTGGTATGATGGTTTGATAGTACCATGATGGTGAGATGGTTTGATGGTATGATGGTTTCATAGTATATTTGTATGATGGCGTTTTGGTTTTGAAGGTATAAAGGTATGATGGTTTCGAGGTACGATTGTAACATGGTGCAATTGTGTGATGGTATATAATGGTAAGCTGTTATGATATTATTATATTATGGTGGTATGATGATATGGTGGTGTAATGCTATAATGGTATGTCGGTAAGACGGGCTAATGGTTTGATGTAACGATGATCTAACTGTATTATGATATGGTGTTGGGGTATAATGGTATGATGATAATATGGTGTGGTTGTATGATACTACGATAGTATGATGTTATAATTGTATGATTATTAATGGTAACGGTATCATTCGCAAAATCTGTCTTTGGAGGCATGTCAAGCATATTTCAATGACAAAACGCGAGTTCATCAGTAAATCTACGCCTCATCGAGGGATACGCCAACTTTTTCGATTAAGTAAAGCAAGAATGTAAGCACGATGAAGAATTAGATTAAAGGGACTTTTTTTTTAAGCACAGAACTCAATTACCTGAATCATGACGGTCTTATGGTATGTGAATTCTGTCTCACATGCTCACATTCAATATTTTACTTCACAGAGACGCAATCTCCTACAAATAATTAGAAATTAACGGTGACAACATGGCAACGTAGGCAGATCTATAGCCAACAGATTGACAGAGAACGCACCTCCATTCCGAGAGGAAATAAAACTAAACTTAAACTCAAAAAGTTGTGTTTAAACTCCGAGACCAAAATCAAACAATGTGGGTTACAAGCAAGCATTGCGGTGAACCCGACAAATTATTTTTGTCCTGATTTTATTCAATCTACTTGAGAAATTGTATTCAAATGCGCCTTGCTGTATTTTCAATTATATTTAAAATAAAAACCCCTGTTGAAGTACACCAATTGAATTCTAACTCTGATTTTAATCTGCTGAATTTAAGCATCTCGCATTACTTATATGAAAAAGTTTTCTATCTTATGCGTACCGGATGTCAATGCACGATGAGTTGCAGATTAGTTGTGACTTTAAAATCATCACAAATCTTAACCGCTCCATTTTGCTTCGTTGCTGTTATGATTGGTGCGTCTTTAAATTCAAACTTTTACGGCAATGTTTTTGTGAAAAATTAATGGTTCAAGACTTTAAATATTTTGTTTGGCCTTTTGATCTTAAACCGAAATATCAATTTCGAAAATTAATCGAAATTCAAATTTTTAACTGTTAATTTGAAACTTTGGATTTTTTTCATTTTCAAAGTTTACACCAATGCAATTGATAGAATTAAGTTTTTAACCGCGTTATACTAGGGCACGTAAACTGTGCATCTTTATTCTTTATATCAAATCATGTAAAGCAAAGTTTGTAAATAGTACATTATTGCAATAGGGGAGGGATATACAAATTATTTGTCTGTCTATACTAATAAAAATGAAAATGGTCTTCACACGTTTCCATGCTATTCATCACACTAGATTTAAATTTTGCGTAGTGGTTTCACAGGAAATTTAACAGATTTTCGTGGTATTTTCGAAAGGGTCTAGCTCCTTAGTCTAGGTGCCTCAAATAATTTTTCTAAAATTTCAATTTAAAAAAAAAAATACAGGACTGAGTTTAGATAAATGGTTAAATGAAATTAATCGTATGTACTCTTATCCGAAGGGGCGGTTTCCTTTATTGAGGGGGTTAAAATATATTTTACCACCTTTTGAAGAGTACATTGGAAAAACGATATCAGTTAAGTTAAAAAAAAAAGAGATTTTGGTGCTCTCTGCTAGAATAAAAATATTTTATTTACCCCGGGCAACGCCGGGTACCTCAGCTAGTAACAAAATATAATGAAAACAACAATGATGTAGCGTTGTCAAAATAAACACAATTCTTAGTGCTGCGAGTGGCGAGTGCCAGTATTTTTAAGTGGATGATAGAAGTAGCTACAATTTCTCATTTTCTTTTGCTAATATCTGAATGGACCTATCGAGACTTATAAAAAACACAGCAATTGTACAATTAAAATCATGTATACGAAAAGAAAATATTAAAGTGATGTGTGTATTACCAAAGCCTACTTAATAAATAAAGCCTCCATGATATCGATATTTTTTTCAAAGCTTTTTTTATGGTAACAAAAAATCCAAAAAAAAATGTTAAAGGCCGATTTAGATGTAGAAAAATGTTTGCCTTGCAAAAAAAGAAGAGATTAGTACATTACAATTTTCGTTTGGATGACAGGAACGACAATATAAACATGCAAAATTTTGCAAGGCTGTTTTTTCTTTTTTTTGAGCAATTGTTACCATAGAAATGAAAATTTAACTATAAAATATATTCGACCCGACAATATTTTTTGATATTTTATAGTAACAAACTAAACCAAGCACAATAAAAGTATATTATGAAAACCCATACAATGACTAGACGTCAAAAGTTTATAGGAGGCAAAACCAAATTTTCAAAAACAGACATGTTGAATGTGAACCATTTATCTTTGAAAATTTTTAAATACAAAAATTTAATTAAGAGCTTTCGTATTTATTTTATTTTGATCAATTTCCCCCAATTAATTTAATTTATGTCACTACCGATAAATGTGAAAAAGATGGCGTCAAATTATTAGCCTCCAAAAATTATAGCATCGCCATTTTTGTTTACATATCCTTTCTCTTTTTAGCCAGTGTTTATTTATCTATTGCGTGCAGTTCTAACCGCCATGCAAAAATTTTGTCGGGCAAACATTTTTCTTCATCTAAATCGGCCTTTATTTCATAGTTTTTGTATGGAGAGACATGACCTCAGTTTATTCAAAATATATTAATGAAAATTGACTCGGAATTAATTTTATTTTAATTCAATTGCATCTCTAAACTTCCGTTTCCACCTGACTTGGAGGATTTTTCCGTGAGCTTTTCCAATTTATGATAATAATGATAACAAAATGAGATATTTTTTATTTGTAAAAGCTTAAAAATAGAGTACATATATGTAAAAAAGAGACAGGCATATAAAGGGAAAGACATGACATTTACAATACTAAACATTACATAACAAACAATATGGAAACACGGTTAATATACGGAAAATGAAGCAAACCTATAATATAAAGCATTTTATCAGATGCAGTAAATAAAAAGAAAACAAAAAGTATGAAAACAAATATTGTTGATTTAAAATTTTCAAAATATATATTTAATTGTTACATATTTATTTGTACATTAAAATATTTTTGTCAAATTATTATTATTGACGATTTCCAGCCAGGAATAATGAAATAAAATATCTTGTTTGTTATGTATCTGAAAAAGCTTAAAAATGAGTACACAAATATAAAAAAAGAGATAAACATATTATGAAAAATAAAATGGCGCCCGCACGGCATTTACAATAATAAAAGAACAAAATACATAGGAACAAGGTCAACACACATAATGGAAAATATGTAAATACTAATGAAGTATGATGAGAAGATGACAAACAAAAGACAACAAAAAATTATGAAAATAAAATTTTTATTTAAATTTTTTTTCAATTTATAATTTTAAAATACATAATTAACGATTAGGCATCGTTTTTTGTTGAATTAGTTATGATAACGATTTGCAGTTTTCCGTATTTTATATCTTCAATGTACCTAAATAATGTTGGTTTTGCAACTAAAAATAAAATTAAGAATCAAAACAAAAACAGCTGTGTAGAGAAATTTTTTTTTTTGTACATATTTGAAGAAGATTGGGCGCTTTCAGATCTCCCAACATGTTGGCTTTGAAAATTTACTGATGGAAAAAATGACAATCGATCTATCACATTGCCATGAAATTTTACATAAATCGCTTGCATTCAGGAAACAACTTGTTCATTTTACTCAACATATTGCCAACAGTTGGCGGACCTGAATGCGCCCATTATGTGCGTATTTTGGTGAATCACATTATATTATGAATCGATTAAATATTTCTTATGTGCCTTGGTAGAAAGAGAACAAATGCCTTATGCATGCCCATAATTATTTGTTAAACTGCCACAAATACCAAATATGATCAGATTTTGGACACAAAAGGGTCACTTTTTCTACCAAGGTACAGATTTTATTTTCTTTAAGAAAAAGAAAACTAAATGTTGTTTTGCACTTTTTTTTCACTTAATTACACCATAAATCACAATAATCTTCTAAATATATAATGAGATATACATATAGGAACGTCTTGGCATTAGGATTATCCAATATCCAGTTTGCACAAATCACAAATATAAATATTTTATTAGTTTTTATTTCACTCACAACACTACTTACCAGTAAAAAAAATATTAATTTTTGTTTTGGTACATTGAAGATATAAAATACGGAAAACTGGAAATCGTTATCCTTATCATAATTCATAATTCATAATCATAACTAATTCAACAAAAAACGATGCCTAATCGTTTTTAAAATTATAAATTGAAAAAAATTTTAAATAAAAATTTTATTTTCATAATTTGTTGTTGTTTTTTTGTTTGTCATCTTCTCATCATACTTCATTAATGTTTATTATTTTGTAAATGCCTTGCGGGCGCCATTTTATTTTTCATAATATGTTTATCTCTTTTTTATATTTGTGTACTCATTTTTAAGCTTTTTCAGATACATAACAAGATATTTTATTTCATTATTCCTGGCTGGAAATCGTCAATAATAATAATTTGACAAAAATATTTAATTGTACAAATAAATATGTAACAATTAAATATAAATTTTGAAAATTTTAAATCAACAATATTTGTTTTCTTTTTATTTACTGCATCTGATAAAATGCTTTATATTATAGGTTTGCTTCATTTTCCGTATATTAACCGTGTTTCCATATTGTTTGTTATGTTTAGTACTTTCCCTTTATATGTCTGTCTCTTTTTTACATATATGTACTCTATTTTTAAGCTTTTTCAAATAAAAAATATCTTATTTTGTTATCATTATTATCGTAAATTGGAAAAGCTCACGGAAAAATCCTCCAAGTCAGGTGGAAACGGAAGTTTAGAGATGCAATTGAATTAAAATAAAATTAATTCCGAGTCAATTTTCATTAATATATTTTGAATAAATTGAGGTCATGTCTCTCCATACAAAAACTATGAAATAAACATTTTTTTTTGGATTTTTTGTTACCATAAAAAAAGCTTCTTTTCATCATGGAGGCTTTATTTATTAAGTAGGTTTTGGTATTACTGTGTTTACGTTTCCGTGTAACTATACACAAGTTAAAATAGAAGTTATAATGCAAATTAAATTGTTCTCCAGTCGAATTGTGTCTAGTGAAATTGTGTCTAGTGGAGTTGTGGTAGTGGAATTGGCCGTTTACCGATTTTGAATCGTAAAAAACTGAGAATTCTTTGTATTTATGCTTCGGTCGAATTTTAATTTTTTTATTTTCTTGTTGTTGTTTTTGTAACTTTGGCCAACGATCGGTATTTTTGAGCCCGATATTTAGTTATCGGTAATGAATTTTGTAGGGTTTAGTTCTTCTTAAAAAATGACTTGCAGCCTTCGCTAAAATGGTGCCTGGGGATAACACGACAGAGCGGTTATCGGAGTGGCGTTCCTACCAGTTGGATCAATGATTTCGTAATTGAACTTTGGCAGTTCATTGCGAGGGAGTGTGCTAATGAGAGAGCGAGGATATTATTTTGATACAGTTACTTTAACAAATATTTTTGTTGTGTCGGGTCAGTAAGATCTCAACTCTTGTATGGAACTCATTAAAATTGTATCATTATTTGGCATAGAAATTAAATTGAATTGTTATTTAATAAGGCCGTGTTATTTTTTGCGTATTTGAAATTTTCACTAGAAGGTTAGTAGTTCCCTATCAAAAACCATCAGACTCTTGGCCAATAACTTGACATAAACTCTTCTTTTATGTCGGCATCAACTTCCATTTTAAAACAGACATGCTCCATGTCGATAAATTTGTGCACCTTTAGTATCAGCTTGATAGCTAAATCATTAGAAATATCAAAGTTGTTGTTCCCAAAATCGACAACAGCAGCTTAACCAGTAGTGGGATCGAACTGCGATAAATAAAACAAAAACTTTGCTTTAATTATCCGAATATTATTAGGCAGAGAACATCTTTTAATGGAATAAAATGCTTTCACGGATTTTTAGCGGATAGAATGAAAAAAATAGAAAAAAGTTAAATAATTTTTCATTTCTCAAGTTAACTTCATCAAGGTCTTAAATCAAATTCTTTATTTTTATTTTCTTAGTATGCACTTTATGTTCACGTGTGCATACAGAAGTTGGGATTTCACAACAACGGTGTAACGAAATGCGACGACACAAACTGAAATTTTATAATAAAAATTAAGCGTTGCAAGTACGAAATGTCTCAAATTGAATGGATGAATTGATTCGGTTTCCATTTTTCAATAAAGTTTTATACTCGTACATAAAATCCTGCCATAAACGAATAAAGGACGGCCACTCTCAAAGTGAAACCTTTTAGAACTTGAGGACCAAAACTAAAAGAAAATCAATTTTATGATTGTGAAAGAGTATTTTCTCATTTTACAGTGAACAAGGGTACAGAGCTTCTCGTTTTTTTTTTTCAAAATAATAACCCTACGTGAATATATAATTATATACACACACACATATGGATATGATATAGATTAAATTAGAAATTTAGGAAACGAAGAAAAGCGAAAAAAAATTGTAAATGGGATTTTATTTAAGGTCAATAGAATTTATATACATACATACAGGAAAAACGATGTTAACGAAAATTTATTGTATTGAATATCCAAAAGAAACTGTCATAATAAAGCTTTTAAGGATTGTATTTATAACCTTTTGGGAGCCTAAATTTCAATCAAAACTTATGTGCCGGTATAATATTATGCTTACGAGTATGTAACACGAGTAATACATTATTCGTTATTGTACCTATAAGTAGGTCGACAACCTTGTGTGGTGTCGGTCACTATCCAATTAACCGTTATTATAATTGACATTTTCTTAATAATCCTGATTAAATTTCAACGAATCGTTTTTATGTTGTCATTTTTATTTTCAGGTTCGTGGAACAAAGAATTTCGGCAACCGTTTGATGTTTTTGTTGTTGTTGGTTTTGAGATTCGTTGACAAAAATAAGGTCAATCAACAACACACAAGAGAAGAAAACAAGTAATTTAACATTATTTGATTAGAATGTTAATAACAGAAATGTCCAAGTCATCGAATTTGGGTGTTAACGTCAAATGGGCAAAATGAATAAAACCAGCAAACAAAACTGGAATAATTAGAATGCCGACATCCTTCCGATGAAATGATTATTTTAAAATAAAATAAAATAACACATTATACAGTAACCCTTTACACCGGAAGTTCTCATTTTGTGTTCTCTATTACGAGCTTTTAAATAAAGGTCTGTGTCTTAAAACAACAAAAAAAAAAGGTTGTCTGTTAATTTATGTTCAGCCAACCAAAATACATAAAAAAGGACAAATTGGTTAAATTCGGATTGTCTTTGGATGTTTGAACACTGACCTGGGTGTTTGGAACAGAAGACAAAGGAATTAAATGTGATATGCATTTGCCAATAAAAAATAAATTCTAAAGTGCTTCGAGGATTTGAAAATTGATACCTAAACCTATTTTGCCCTTTATCTCATTACTGCATACATATACACACAGCTTTTCTTTTTTCATATACCAATCTAGATACAGTTCGTACACCATACTCATTATACATTTTCGATTCTATGAAGAAAATTTTGTGTAGCAAAAAAAAAAACGAAACACGAAAAAGGAAATTACCACAAAAAAACGTATAATAATAAAATTACGCCTACAAGAATTTCCCTTAATTTTCTCTGGTATATAACATCATTATGTTGAGCTTTTTTCTGGTTCTTTCGTATCGAATACACTTTTGGTTGTTTTGTTTGTGCTTTATATTAATGTAATTTATGAAAAGCTTTTGAATTTATATGGAAATTGTAAATTGGCTTTTTTTGTGTTCTTAGTGTCACTCTCTCTCTCTCTCTCTTTCATTATTTCCTTTGGCATTGAAGCTGTAAATTCGTTAACCTTTGGAAACTTTGTGCGAAATTTTCTAAAGTTAATTGATTTAAGGTTTTACTGGAAAATTATGTAAAGGCTTAGTTGTCCTTTATGGACTGCTTATATTCTACCACAGATTGTAATCCTATTTTCGTAATTCCAAAACAATGAGACGAAAAAATAAGATGAAAAATGGCTTCATAAAATCTAAATCTAAAAGTTCGCATATGGTTGGACACGCTATGTGAGTTGTAAAAGTGCAAGCCAAATATTATTGGTTAATTACCGTACCGAAAATAAATCCCAAAGGGCCAAAACGAAAATATTGCTGACGATTTTCCAATTTTAATTTTTGAATAAAACAATTTCTTGAATTTTTAACAATTTTTATTTATTAATGTGTTGTCGCTTCGATGGCCCAAGTAAAAGAGAATTTTAGCTTTAAGAAGTAGTTTACAATAGTTTTAATTGATATAATTCCCGATAGATGGTTAACGCTCTTTATGATTAATTTTTTTACTGATGTTTTGTTTTTGTTTTGCAGGCGTAAATAAAATCTCTGGATCACGAGTGTTATTCTGAAATTACAGTACAGATGATAACCAGCTTCAGGTGAATTGTTGCGATGCAACATACTCCCCCGGTTAAACAGTTATTTTCGTAACTACTTTGATTAGCACGAGCTCGCCTTTCTTGATATTGTCTTGTTAATGTTGCCATTTTGACCGGTTTTGTAGCATGACGAGATATTCTAGATGCTACTTTTTCCAAAATCATCTTGTCATATTTTGTAGCAGCTGCCCATTTCAAATTTTCTGGCATTTCACTGTTATAAATTTCTCTCCAGTTCCGTTTTTGCTCTAATCAGGGTGCGGTCGCCCTTCTAACACCCGAGGATGCAGCTAAATTTCCAGGGGTTGGATCCATTTAATACCCTCGATGAGTCTTGTCCTTAAGAGCGATTGTGGTTCACATAGTGTCAATCGACCTCTAGTCACAATAATGATACCATTGCGTAAAACTAGGTAAATCAGCTGCAAACAGAAATTATGATATAATTTTTAGAAAATCGAATTTTCCTAGATGTCCCACTGGAAATTTGAACAAATTTTTTTCCTGCCATAGGTATTGAGAAATTACGTACAGGAAATTTTTACTGAAATTTTTTCCGTAAAAACCACATAAAGAGAGAGGCTGATTTTACACCAGTTTTAAATATTTTTTTGTGGTTTTGCTACTTCAAACTTAAGCCATAGAAATTTTTGGCTAAACACTATCGACTGATTTGGACTTAATTTTTTAAGTTCGGCTGGAATTTTTCGGCTGACATTAACAGGGTTCGGCGCTATCGGCTTTCAGCTTGCAACTTTCGGCTAAATTCAACAGTATAATAAAAATATATTACAAATTTCAAATGGCTGTTACTTTATTGTTTCTAAAAAAAAAACCTAGAGCCGCGTTTCTAATATGTCACCCTGTATATTGTCCCAGACGAAATGAATAACAAAATATGTGAAACAAATATATTTTAGGGGCGACAAAAATACAATTACATTTGAAATTGTTTTTCTCTATCGGCGCGCCATCTTAACTCCGTTAGCCAAAGCCAAAACGAGGGTAACAAAATAACGCGGTTTTTATTCGCTATTCGAAGCCGTTATTGAGAGCGCTCCTTCTATTAGGTTGTTCAGAAATTAATGCAGGTTTTCAACCATTTTATTTAAAACGACATATCTCAGTTTAGAATAAATTTTATTAATCGAATCTTGAAGTAGAATTTTTGCCTGAATCACCACTGGTGCTAACCATCCTAGCGGATCGAAAAGCCTTGATGCCTCTGATAAGATTGTTCATTTGGATATTGTTGTTTTGGATCCTGGCAAAAAAACTTTGAATTGAAAGGTGTATATTAAAGAGTTCCACAGGAGTCCAAGTGTTTTCACTGTATCACCAAATTCTACAGTATGGAATCCTGGTTCTTCCAGATTTTCTGGAAGCTCTTCTAATAACGCCTTTTCATTGCTGAACCATTTTCTGAGGTTGAAACCAGGAGGAGATTTAGTATTTCCCATTGTTTGAAGGAGAAATTTGTTCAATCGCGTGGTTGTGCGATCTTCTTTTATGACAGAATAATGTGGCATGTAGTAAACTCGAGAAGCATCTTTTTCCGTATCATCTTTAATTAGTTCCATGTGGTTCAACTGGATGTACTCGTTCATGAATTAGTGATATTGATTCTTAAACTCTTCATTCTTCTTGAATCTTTTTTCAATTTGAAGCAATCTAGCTGCTGCTTTACTTTAAGATTCTCCTATTCCCACTTCTTTGAGTTTGTTGTTGTGAAGCGGCATCCGAACTTCGTATCATCCGTTTGTTAACCGCTTGTGAGTCTCTTCATAATAATGCTCACATTCGATCTCTTCAGCAGTAAGGCTTCGTTTAGGATGCAGTTCTTCGGATTTCCAAAAGCATTTTAATTGCTTGTCTATATCTGCTATATGTGGCTACTTAACCGGGTGGCTGAAATGCTACTGGTTTGAGTTAGACGACCATATATCCATCCTAGCTCTGATCTTTGCGCTATGCACTTATGATGCGGATCCCTTTTTATGCCTTCTAACATGATTTCTCCGTATATGTTGGCGCCTATTAAATTGTCAATTTTGTTGCTGAAATTCCGGAAATTTCAGTTAGAACCCTTGTCCTTGGCAGGACTAGTTGTTGTGCTGCTTGCTCTGAGATGAAAGTAGCCTGTTAGCCTGGATCGATCAGTGCTCGTAGTAGAGTAAAACTATCGAACATATTCTGTCCTTTTACTAGAGCTGTTACTAAAAGTACCGGGCCAATAGCCTTGTCGAGTGTTGAGATGTTCAGCTTTGCAATACTGTTTTCCTTTGCTTTTACGGGTAAGCAAGGTATGATGCTGCAACTTGTTGTCGAATGGCTTTGGCTCAGTTTGATGCTGCAACTTGTTGTCGAATGGCTTTGGCTGAGACAATTTCTGCACAAATTGTGCAGAATGGCCATCTGATTTCTTTCAGAAATGGCTTAAATCTTTGAAACGTTGGCACGACAGCATACGCAAATATTACATGGTTTTGTGGCAGCTACGAATGCGCGTCTTAGCGGTTGTGGTTGAAATCTTACTTGTTGGGTTGGTATTATCTTGTTGTTACCGATTGCTTCTAAAGATTGGAAACGCCTTTCTAGAAATTTTAAGAATTGGTTTGTTTCTTGAAATTCTCTTGGGTTTTCTACAGAGCTCTCGTATAGCCGCCGTGACTCGTTATCCAACTTTTTTAACAAGCTGAAGATGATGAAAGGACTCTATCTTTCAATATTTATACCTGTATTCCTTATGGCATGTAGGCACCCGGTTGTTGTGATATGTAAGTATTTGATCGCGGCAGCCGACTCCGTGTTGCTCGTATGCTGACTCAATAAAATGTTCATCAAATTAGATACGAGTAGGTTCCAAATGACTCAATAATTTTCCAGCTGACCCTTCTACGTGACTTTTAAGGTAGTTCATTTCATGTGTCTTGGTTAGCTGATTATTGTTATGCACTAAACGTTTGAATGTGTCAGAGAAACCTACCCACTTCCTTTAGTTCCCGTGAAAATGTGGGATTTCTACTGGTGGTAGACGAATTTTGTTAATTGTATTACAATCTTCTCGTGTGCATTGTTTAAATTTTCGTAGTATTAGTTTACGAAATATTTTGAATCTACTTCCTGTTCTTCAGAAGTCTCCATGCATATTTGTTCATGAAGGTTGCTGATCTGCATCATCATCCTCTCCATGTTTTTTAATTTGATTTTTAAAGCTGGTCTGGATCTGTTGTTACTAGCCCGGTATGTCCTCAGTTGCTCGAATTTCTCGATATAAATCTCGCATTCGGATATCTTGCTGCTTCAACTGTTGCCTGAATTTTGGCAATTGGCTAAAAGCAACGTTTGACTCATTGGTCGAAGCTTCGGGTAGTTGGCTGTAATTAACTTCACTTGTTGATGCCCCATTTGTTTTATTGTTGTTGCCCTCCTCAGATGAGATGAAGCTAAATTTTTTATTTGTTCCTGCTTCATCTGATATTGGAAATGGTGTGGATGGCGAACTCAGTGTGTTAGGTCGTTGGCGAATATCCTCAATGGTTGTTGTGAAACATTTTGAAACCGTTTGTCTATCCTCGAAGTATTGATGTGTTGAATCTAATGGGATTTGAAAGTCCCTAATCTTTTTGTCGTCATCAACATACTCGTTGTAAAACTTGTTCAACGCTGCGATTTTCCTCTCAAGATAGGGTTTTGTTTTCCGCTGCGCTCCATCTTTCTTGTAATTTGAGATGAGTTGCTGTATCTCTTCTGCTTTTTTTTCTTCTTTTATTTGCAGTTCTTCCATATTTATGATTGTACTTGAGAAAGCTTATTAGGCGGCAAGTGGCAGGAACAATTTCTAATGCGAACTAGTGTTTCGTGGTGCAGCTTCTATGGTTGTTGTTTGGTATTTTACTTGGATTTGCCGGTTGTTGCTTGGCGTATTTCTAATAGGTGCCAGTTGTTTTTAATGGCTCGAAGGACCAATATTATTCCCTTGTATCGGATTTATGTAAATTTAAATACTTAAAAGGTTACAACTGATGGGGCCTTTTTTTAATTAATGAGAACAAAATCAGTTGGTGTCAATTTAAATTCTGCATTATTTTATTCAATGCTACGCTTTACATATATACAATTTTAAATTTTAAATGTTAGCACAAAAATGTAAAGTATAAATCAAAAGTACTTATTGACGATTTTAAAAGTAGGTAAGCGCCTCTCGAGGAAAAAAGTTAAAATGATGCACCTGATAAAATGACATTTGTCACAAATGCGACGAAAGAAAATTTAGCAATGCGGTAATTAAAAATGGTTTTTATAGTCCAAAATGGGAATTATTTACAATTATTAGCAATCCGGTAAGTACAAATTGTGTTTACAGTTCAAAATTGGAATTGTTTACAATAATTTCGAAAGTCAAATTATCAGGTAGCTCAGTTTAAAAATTTTCAACAAGATGGTATCCGTGATGCTCCAATAGTCAATAGTATACATATCTTTACAAATTAAGTTAAGAGTCAGCACAATAGATACAAAAAAAAAACACCAAAACTTCATACTTTGGTGAAAATCAAAACGTTGTAATGTTGTCAACAGACATTCTGCAGTTTTTGCAACCTATTTAAAGTGGCTGCAATAGCTGCGCAGCTTGTGTTTATTTTTTGCATTTTAATCCGACAGAAGGTGCTGCAGTGGCTGCAATTCTTAATTTTTGCTCGATTTGCAGCAAAAACTGCGCAGCGGCTGAATTCTTGACCGCCAAATAAATTATAATACCCTATAAAGGACATTAACGGTCAAAAAACGGCGATAGATAGATTAAATCTTAAGATGGCACTAGTAGTTTTTTTAAATTTTTTTTTTGTTGTATCGAAATAGACATGAATTATAAAAAAAATTAATTTTATTTTTGATTTATTTACCAAAAATTAAAAATTTGTTAAAGCTGACATCTTTAGAAGTTATGCCGTACTATGTTTTCCCGTATTAAATAATACTGCATTATCGGTAAATCTGCCAATATTATCATTGACCGCAAGTTTACTATGGAAAAGTGTCATGATGTCCTTTATAGGGTATTATAATTTATTTGTTGACCGCACCCTATGTAAAGGGCTTTACAAAAGTTTGACGTTTATAGCATTTTACCCAATAAGTAAATTAGCGTATTCGCTTGCAGCGTAACGAAAACGTATCAATTATGTAATACCATTTTATCAAGAAACAATTGCTCGCACTGTTATTACGAATACACAAAAACAAATATACGACCAAAGTGCGAAGTAGAATATCGGATATTTTTTGTTGTTTTATGTCAAATTCTTTGGGGGAAAAAAAAACACTCTGAGGGTAAAAAAATTTACTCGAAGGGTAACAATTTGACATTACAAATTCTTTGGGAGAAAATAAAGCACTCTTTTTTTGCTCGAGAGCAATTTGCTTTACTCCGGATTTTTTGGTAGATTCGCTTTTACTCTTTACAAATACATAGGAATGTGAAATGTCAAAGTGAATTGTAAACAAAAACAAAACTCCATTTAATATTTCATTTGTGGTTTATGTGAATATTAATGCGCTAACATTTATGAAACATTTATTAAATTTAAAAAAAAAAACTTGTTTTAGATATTTAATCGTATATTATTAGTTTTTTATGTAAATACTTAAAACATAACCTTAAAACAGTAAAACATAACCTCACTTTTTTTGCTCTTTTTACACCAACACAACTACAAAAAGATTTCATATTCTTTGGGACATAAAAAAGTTACTTTATTTCGAGTAACCCCAAAGAATTTAACATTAATGTCCAATAATATAATAAACGCCATTTTAAACGTGTTCGCACTTGTAGCTACTGTAAAAATTGTTATTATGGTTTTGTAAGTACATATATACATTTTTTTAACGTGTGTGATTAAGGTTTTTGGTTGCAATTTGCAAATATAGTAAATTTTAGTGTTTAGTGTTAGTGTTGTTGTTAAAAAATAGTCTGAAATTACGTAATTTCAACAATAATGGATTATAAGGCGTACTACCAGATTAGGAAAGATATTGAAAATCTGTGTGATGTTAATTATTTAATAAATAATTCAAACGTTGCAAATCAGACTAGCTTTAGAGATGAAATGCTTGGTGATCATTTTACTCTCACATCGGACTTCGAAAGAGCTTGGAATTATTTGTGAAAAACTTTGTCAAGGCTTTAGACAAGAATAGTGTAGTCTTTAAACATTTATGCTCCACTTTTCCTGGTATTTCTGAGGCGAAACTTATGGAAGGGGTTTTCATCACACCGCAAATCAGGAAAACATGAGATATTTCAAAACAGTCTATCGAATGGTGAAAAAGCTGCTGGAATTTATTACGACTTGTTACATCGGAGAGTTCGTAGGCACCAAAAAAATTAAAATTACCGACAATTAGTTGCTGATTTATTACATAACCTTGGTTGTCAAAATGTCCCTGAAAATTCATTTCTTGCACTCGCACCTCGTTTTCACCAGGATTTGAAAGGTTTTAAGCAAAATTATCAAGGATACTGGGACTAAGCTATGTTAGGTGACTATTGCTTTTATATTGTAAGAGGCAGAGATTCAAAAAAATACAAGATAAAAGCTATAAGGTCGTTCATTTTTATTTTAAAATACGTTACCATTATTTCTTGTAAATAATAAATAATAAATATTTTTGAAATGTGACGTGTTGGATTTTTTTCATAATGTTTTTGAACCTCATTTCAAGGACAAAAACCCTGTAAACCAGTGTTCGTTTATCGTTTATTTCTCTCTTTGTGAAAGAAAACAAAAAATATTTTTGTTGTTTCTTTCCCCAAAAACGAAATCAAAAAACTTAAAATATCTCTCCTCACATTGATCCTTCGAGCCGGATGGCATTTGAGACCATCCGCACAACATCATGCTGTAATAAAACAAGTCAAACGGAAATCAACGCTGATTACAAAGCAGCCATTGTTGAGGTCAGGGAGATTGCTGCACGTTGAAACGAGGATACACACCGCGTGTTCAGATAAGTAGCCATTTTGAAAAAATTTCATTTAAAATAAAGAAATTAAAATTAAAAGATCATTTATTGGACATTTTATTGAATTTAAAATTTACTTTTTCAAATTAAACAACGTCCTTTCGCTTGATATATTTTTTTATGAACTTTTATTAAACCGAATTAGTGCTAAAGTGAAAGTGTATTGAAAAAACTATTACCGCGTGTGTAACTATATTAATTTCTCATTTTCACCTCGTTTTCAAAGCTCTCAGTAAGGAGCAGAAACATTATTTCGTGACTAATTATAATAGTGAAATACATAGTTTGATATGGCTGACGCAATGCTCGCTGCACTTAAAAAACAAAAAACAACGCAGTACTAACAAGGCCAAATTGACGAATCTAGTTAAGTTTGCTCAACAAGATCATGCTAAGACGGAGCTACCTAGGTGACCTGACCACGCGTTTACAACGCGTGGAAAAACTAATGGAAGAATTTACTGACCTCGAGCTACGTATTTTTACTGCTGATCCAACTGAGGAAAGTGATCTCGTATACGAGGAAAATTATTACACGGCCATTGCTTCGTTCAACAAATGGATTCGAGCTAGAAGCCTTAACCAAGAAGTAATTAATTTAGATACCTCCGTCCATACAACAGTCAAATTGCCAAAAATTCATATACCGTCGTTTCCTGGAGACTACTCAGAGTGGCAATCTTTTTTTGATATTTATACCACCACCATACATGAGTCACCTAGCTTGAATGCCGTCCAGAAATTTCAATACTTGATGGGGCTTCTTCGAGGTGAAGCTGCAGTATTGCTACGCCACATTACAGTGACTGAGGGAAATTATATCGGAGCGCTGAAAAAGTTGAAAGAGCGTTACGATAGGAAAAAACACATTATCAACACATTCATCCGAACTTTTGTCGAACACCCCTCAATTCACCATCCTACTGCAGCAAACATTAAACGTCTGATGGACACTTCTGATGAAGTTATACGAGGGCTTAAAGCTCTTGGCGAAGTAGGTCAAACCCGAGATCCTTAGCTCATCTACCTGATGCTCCAGAAACTAGATGACAAATCAAAGGCAGCATGGGCAGAATATTCAGCAGACACAGTAAATCCGGAGTTTTCGGAATTTCTCAAATTCCTGAGTCGACGTATCGATACTTTGGAATCATTGATTTCAACGTCCAAGCGATCCAACACAAAAACGGAAATTAAAGGTCACCTCGCTTCTGATAACACTGATGGAGAAGTTAGAGGTTATGCTTCAGCTAAATCAACCAGCTACCAATGTGCCATGTGTCAAAATAAATGACACTCCATATTTCAATGTAGTGAGTTTCAAGCGATGGACGCAAATGCACGAAAACAGTTTGCTAAACGTACCAATCGTTGTTTCAATTGCCTAAGCAGAACCCATGCCATACTTAGATGCACCTCCAAATATAGATGTCAACGATGCGGCAAAAAACACAACACACTGCTGCATCAAGAGGAAACCACAAGTGAATCAGCAAAAGGCCCGCAGGCTACATCATCAGAAGTTGTTAATGCGCATTCTCAAAATACTGGTATATTTGCGATACTGCCAACTGCATTAGTAGACGCTGTGGATTACTCAGGAAAAACAACACCATGCAGAGCGCTATTAGATTCCGGATCACAAGCCAGTTTTATAACTGAATCCTGTGTCCAACGCCTACGCCTAGTAAGAAGAAACTCGCGAATCTCAGTTAGTGGATTGGGGCAAGCAAGCTCTGGAACTTCGAAAGGCTTGGTCACAATAACGCTTAAGCCTAAACTTTTCCCCGAGATTTCCATCGATGCTCTTGAGATGTCCAAAATCACAGGCAAGATTCCCACACAAAACTTAGACGTCAACATCAAATCTTATGCCAAACTAAATTTAGCCGATCCGCACTTTCACAAAACAGGAAATATTGATATCCTTATTGGAGCTGATCATTTTTTCAATCTCCTTCAAAATGGGCAAGACAAGTCAGGCCCCAATGGACCTATTCTTCAGAATACTGTTTTCGGTTGGATAGTTTCAGGGCAACCCGGTCCCTTCAGAGACAACAACTTGGTATCAATGTTTGCTATATCGAGTCAACAAAATGAAGTGGTGGACATCGATCGAAGCTTACGAAGATTTTAGGAGCTCGAATCATTGAACAACCAAAAAGAGATACTCTCCCCAGAAGAAGCCAGTTGCGAGAATCATTTTGTTCAAAATACAACAAGGAGTTCTCAAGGGCGATTCATCGTAAAACTCCCATTTAAGAAGTCAGCCAACCAATTAGGAGAGTCGTTGTCATCTGCAGTTCAGAGGCTTAGGAGTGTTGAGCGCCGTTTTACTCGGGATCCTACGTTTGCAAAGATGTATCGTGATTTTATGGCCGAGTATCAACAATTAAATCACATGGTATAGAAGTATCTCCACCCAAGCCAAATGAAAGTCACTTCTACTTACCTCATCACGGGATACTTAAAACTACAAACAACACGACTAAAATGAGAGTTGTATTTGACGGATCATCAAAATCCAGCACGGATGTTTCGCTAAATGATTGTTTAGCGGTCGGTCCTACGGTACAATCCAGTTTATACGCAATCATTCTGCGATTTAGGGAACACAAAATGGCCTTCTCTGCAGACGTAGAAAAGATGTACCATCAGGTCATCGTATCACCAGAAGACACCACATATCAACGAATAGTCTGGCTACCTGATGCATCACAACCCATTCGCCATTTTCAATTACAAACCGTCACATATGGTTTAGCGTAAGCAGCATTTCTGGCCACTAGAGCCTTAAAACAGGTAGCAGACGACAATAAAAACTTAGCGTTGGAAGCCTCTCACATTATATCCAAGGATATTTACGTCGACGACCTTATGACGGGAGCGGATAACGAAGACGAGGCGCTGCAACTCAAAGAACAGATCACTGAAATTTTGATCGCCTACGGGTTCCACCTCAGGAAGTGGAAATCCAATAGTAGGCTAATATTGAACAACATTCCAAACGAACTGCAAGAAGCCAACAATAAGGAAATTCAGGACCATAGTCAACAGCTCGCAGATTCCGTTAAAGTTCTGAGAATTAACTGGAATCCCAAAACAGACAGCTTCACATTTACCGCTCAGGTTCCTGATTCCACAAAGTTCACGAAAAGGACCGTGCTATCCGAGGCCAGCAGATTGTTTGATCCGCTAGGTTGGTTGTCACCTGTGGTCATAGCATTTAAAATCTTCCTGCAAATGCTTTGGGGAGACAATTTAGAGTGGGACGATCCGTTACCAACTGACAAACATGCTCTGTGGAGCAAACTTAGAAACAATCTCAAATCTATTAATGAAATTTCTATTCCTAGATTCATTCAAACGACAAAGGGTTCCAGAATTGACATACATGGTTTCTGCGATGCAAGTCAGTCGGCATATGCGGCTGTTGTATACTTCCGAATAATCAGTCCGGAAGGTAAAATTCAAGTGAAACTGGTGTCCGCTAAGACAAAGGTAGCACCGATCAGACAGCAAACTCTCCCAAGGTTAGAACTATGTGCAGCGGTGCTACTCTCAAACCTGATCGGAGTTGTTAAAAGGGAATCAAATCAAACTATTGATCAGTTACATGCATGGACTGATTCCCAGATTGTGTTGGATTGGCTTGGAAGTCACCAAAGGCGCTGGAGCACCTTTGTTGGCAATCGCACCTCCGAGATACTATCTACGGTGTCCAGGAAAAACTGGAGGCATGTTCCGTCGATCGACAATCCAGCAGATTGTGCCTCTCGTGGTTTATCTCCAGGTGAACTCAACTCACATGTATTTTGGTGGAAGGGACCAAATTGGTTATCTCTACCTTCAGAAACTTGGCCAATTCAGTTATGAAATTATGGCCATCAAACAACCGCGTTTACAATCACTTGCACCAAAAAATGAGTGGTTCGACGACATCATTCGTAAATATTCGTCATTTCGCAAACTACAGAGGGTCATGGCTTACATATTACGGTTTCTTGATAATGCTAGAAAACCTAAAGTTTCCAGAGTCAGTCTCGTTTATCTCCGCCGAGAGGAACTACTTCACGTCGTGCACATAATTTGTCAGCACGAGCAAAGGCAATTTTACCAGGATGACATATCAGCACTGCAAGCTAAACGAGAAATCAGCCGAACGAGCATTCTCAAGTTATTAGATCCATTTATAGATGACTTTGGACTACTTCGGGTTGGAGGCAGGCTGCAAAATAGTTTAGTTCCATACTCAACGAAGCATCCAATTATACTGCATCCAAAGTAAACAATTACGCTGCTAATTCTCCGTGATGTTCATCTAGATAATAAACACGCAGGCCCATCTCTTCTTTTAGCCATTATGAGACAAGAATATTGGGTACCTAACGGAAATACAAAGGCGAAGGAAGTGATCCGAAAATGCGTCGTTTGCACGAAATTTAAAGCTGAATTTCATAGCAACAATTAATGGGCAGTCTACCTTCTTCGCGAGTCGAATTAATACGGCCTTTCCTTAAAACTGGTGTAGACTACGCAGGACCTATTTTAATTCACCTGGCAAAAGGACGTGGGCAAAAAACATATGAAGCTTACATATGCTTGTTTGTATGTTTAAGCACAAAAGCCGTCCACTTGGAGCTCGTAAGTGATCTCTCTAGTGACGCCTTCCTAGGGTCTCTCAAAAGATTTACTGCAGGAAGGAGAGTCTGTCGTGAACTTCATAGCGATAACGGCAGCAATTTCGTCGGTTCTGACAGCAAACTGCAAGAAGTGTTTGCTAAAATTATAAAAAGTTCAAATAATTTATCTGATTACTTTTCCAGATGTCGAATCACATGGAATTTTATTCCTCCCAATTCACCGCATTTTGGAGGATTGTGGGAAGCAGCAATCAAATCCACCAAATTCCATATTAAGAGAGTCATTGGCAAGAACATCTTAACCCTGGAAGAAATATACACTTTACTTGCAGAAATCGAGGGAATTCTCAATTCCAGACCTTTGTGTGTCATCAATGATACAGAAGTCGATCCACTCACGCCATCACATTTTCTGATCGGGCATCCGTATTCCAAGGTTCCTGAACTTAACATAACACACTTGAAGGAATCGTATCTTAACAGGTGGCAAATGGTTCAATAAATGAGTCAACAATTTTGGAAAAGGTGGTACGTCGAATATCTGACATCCTTACAGCAACGAACCAAATGGAAAAGTAAAAAATCTTCATTAAAAATTGATGACATCGTTGTGATTAAAGATCAAAACCTGCCAGTTAATCAATAGCTGCTGGGCAGGGTCATAGAGCTTCATCCCGGTACGGATGGTCTAGTCAGAGTGGTTACACTAAAAACACGGAACTCTGAAGTCAAACGTCCAATACACAAGCTATGCTTAGTGCCAATTTCCAAAGAAGATTCTCTCGAGGATTAAAACAAAATCGCACCACAGTTTCCAAATTTACTTATATGTACACAACACGAACAATAAGGCTAACATCAGCAATCAACTTTTCATCTCTAATTTGAAGACCTCATTGAACTTGCCAGTTCAAGGGCGGGTGTATGTCCAGTAGCTGAAAAACAATTAATTATAATTATTTATAAAATTTAGAACACTTATGTTATTATACTTAACTTAACTTGAATAATCCATCGGCCGGTTTGGAATGCCAACCAAATTCTCTTAATCTGTACTGAAATTATTTGTATTTATATATCACTTAATTAATAATTTTAATTGGCACTCTTACCTGGTGTAAACTTAGAATTAATGACAAAATATTAATTATCTTTTAATTTAATTAATAATAATATTTAATTAATATTTATTGTAATATAATGAAATTTTTCTCCACCATAGATTAATTTATTTTGAAATGTCATTTCTTATTGTTATTGTTATTTATTGTTATATTCAGTGGTGGAATTGTAATCAACATTTATATAATTAGTACATTCTACTTTAATTTTATAGCAACTTAAGCCATGTTTGCGTGATTAAGTCATGATCGAAAAACCCATTATTAGGCCTTAATTTTAAATCGAATTTTATTTGAATAAGGCAATCCTAATGGTTTTCTCGACATTGCCATTTTAATTAGATTAAATAATTTTGTCAAAGTCAATCTTTTGCAATATATCGAAGTGTTAGCAACAAACAAAAAACTAAAATTGTTAAAACTAAATTCTATAATTAAATAAAATTGTGAATATAAAACAAGTGTTTGGTAAACGAGCTTTTTTATTTATTGAATTTGCCACAAACATCCTATTCAACTTTCAACTTGGGATAAAAGCACAGAATAAATTATATATTATATATAATTATATATAATTTATTCTGTGATAAAAGTACAAGCTGTTCATTGGGAACAAATTAGAAGTTCGAAATTTTCTATCGTTCACGGTGGTACCCCAACACATATAAAACACAAAGGATAGGAGAAAAGAGATATTTTGTTGAATTTCATTCCAAACGAAAGAAACAAAACAAAATATTTTTTCTCTCCTTTCGCAAAAAGAGAGTAAAACAAGGAACGAAATTTGAATTTAAACACTGCTGTAAACTAGTGTAATTAACTATATAGTAAAATTTTATTGTGAGCAAATGTATATAACATAAAAAACACTATACAAATATATTTTGACTAAATTGTTGATTAATTCTAATATGTAATGTTAAGTTTTTATTGACGATTGGAGCATCACGGATTCCACCTAGTGGAAAATTTTTACACTGATGTACCTGATAATTTGACGTTCGAAATTATTGTAAACAATTCCAATTTTGAACTGTAAACACAATTTTTACTTACCGGATTGCTAATAATTGTAAATTATTCCAATTTCGGACTATAAAAACAATTTTTAATTACCGCATTGCTAAATTTTCTTTCGTCGCATTTGTGAAAAATGTCATTTTATCAGGTGCATCATTTTAACTATTGTCCTCGAGAGGCGCTTTCTCTACTTTTACAATCGTCAATAAAGTTAAAAATCCAAAAAATGTATAGGTGCTTGTTTACATTTAAACGTTTTATCACTCTACTGTAAAATTCTACTGTAGACTGGCTTTATGCTATTCTATCCTAGATGTCACCGTCAATATTTTAGTTTTATATATTTCGAGGTTTTTTGTTTCAGTACTTCTTTCCGATATTTGTACCCCTCCCCCCCCCCCATTTCCCCCCATTCGCCCCCCAACCCTCCAATAACTGTATAAACAATAAAATTACTACTTTATTAAATAATCTGCGTTAGATACAAATTTGTCTGCATTATTGGTGCAAATATAACATTAAATATCATTACGTTATACTCAATAGTAAAGAATTAATTAGACTAAATCGTGATCGAGCAGATGATGCAACATTTTATCGCAAGAATTCCAACATCATCATTATAAATGAATATGTTGTCTTTAATAACTAAAACATGAACATAAAATAAATCAAACAATTTTGGATTATTCAAATCTTATGGTCAATTGTAACTGCATAGCTGTGGCTACATTTAATTTAGCAAACTTTCCAGCATTTAGTTCTGCTGGTTGTTGTGCACGTAATATCATCAAAATTACAAGTTTTTGAAGGCGGACCGGCATTAAATACCATCTCATGTCATAAATAATATCCGATACTTTTTCGTTCTGAAATTAAAAAAAAATTATGTAGAATCTCATATCAGAACTAATTTTTATAACAGCGCTTACTTGAACAGTTATAACCGTTCCTAATAAGCAATATTGTAGAATCTGACATAGACCGCCAATTGATATAAACGGTCCTACAATCCATTGCTTCCACAATGTCATTAGCAAGGAGACTGTTAAATATATTTCACTTGTTATAAGTTGGGCCAGACACCATTGTGCAAAAAGGCTATCCACTGACTCGATATATGTTAAATAGTCTTGATGAGCTTGAATACATTCATATAATTGTGTTTCAATTTTCTTAAAATCTCGTGGCTCACTTTCTAGTAATCGGTTTAATCTGTCGACGCGACTTTTGAAAATTCCAATATATCCAATTGATTGAATAACTAGGTACATAAAGATGCAGTCAGCCGACATTATACCAATTATGCCAAATGTAATGCAATACAAATGATTTACGGTATTAATTATGTAACCGATCGGTTTGTGCCAATCAATGAATGGAATATGCATAGGAAATATAGTTGTCAGTAAGCCATATTGTTTCCACAAATATATCGGCAATAAAGTGTATGCCAATGCCACCCCAAAAATCGCAATCGCGAGAATTTCAAATAAGTAAGCACAATACAAACTAACTTTCTTGAGAATCGGTGCAACATTTGGGTCCTCACAATATTTGATATGTAACATACGTTGCTGTGCAAACAAATTGAAAAATTCCTTGTTGTATATAACGAAGGTATACAATTTATGGACAATGAAAATATTAATTATAATTTAGCTAACAAGTGATGTTACATAAACTTAACTTACTTGATATACACCACTGGCGAGACAGAAGGCTTCTAACTTGGCAGCGACCGACTCGTTTGTAAATAGCATAAAAGCAAACGATAATAGCAATGTATGTGACATCGTAATCATCAAACCTAATTGCGGTGTAAATGTGAACGGATCAATCATATTTGTTCCAATAGGTATGAAAATGTTTTTCAGCAAATCAACGAAATACTTATTAGCTGCCACATTTGAACCTTCAACGACTCTCCTATGCGGAATTTGAATATTTAAAATTGGCATCTTCACTATTTTTTAACTGAATGTTTAGAATATGTTTAGTAAACGTTTGGCGAACTTCTAATTGTGCCGAACATTTTTCTTTAGTATTTATAAGAATTTATTGCGGTATATGTAATGAAATATTTATTGATTTACCTACTTTTGTAAATAGTGTTTGTATATGCATAATAATGCTTATATAGAGTGTAAGCATTATTGTTACTACATTAAAAATTTAACTAACAAATTATTTATTATATCTAACCTGCAATTGTAAAATCATATAAAGTGCGAGAAATATAACAGTTGTGACCGATTTTTTCAAACTTTTTAAATTAATTAAGACAAGCTATACCTAAGAAATATAAACCTAATGCGATTGATTTGGGAGCACAACAGCATAATTGTGCTACACCCTTCAAATTAGAATTCAAACAATTTTTCAATTTTTGAGAACATAAACAAATCTTAATTGATTGTACGGATTGCTTAGGATTGGAGGGTAACGTTGCAACTATTATGTAGACAATCTCTTATGTACGTATAGAAAACTGGTAAAGTTTAGGTATATCGACCCACAATAGCTTTAAAATATTAGAGGAGCCCTAGCCCGACACTTACCACTTGCAACGTTTAACCATACGTTAACGTTATCTAAGCGTGGTTCAAAAGTTCTTTGTAAAGAAATACGGCAGTATTCATAAAAAATTTACACGATGGGACCTACATATCTACTGTTTAAAAACAGGATTTAGGATAACTAATGTTATATTGTCAATTGAAGCGGAGATTCGCAAGGCGACGGTGAAAAGAATTCACGTGGAAAATTATGTAAGTGGTCAGTTAATCTTCTAGACCTTTCACACGCCCAACAGTATAACTGTGATGAAAAAAAAAATTGATTGAGAGTGCAGTTGCCGATACTCAATATTTTAATTTTTGGCGGGGATTATGTGGAGTGGCAGTCCTTTTATTGATTTATATAGCTCAACGATACATGGAAGAAATAATCTGACTACAGCCCATATGTTAATACCCCAAAGGCCTTCTAAAGAGAGAAGCGGCAGCAATCGTCCATCATATAGCATTTACTGATTCAAATTATAACGAGGCATTTCAGAAGTTGGTTCACCGATACGATATAACCCGTAATAATTCTGCCGACATTGAGAGAAGGGATCCTAGGTTAATTTATATCGCATTAATTAAACTAGATAATGAAACCAAATCCCTTTCGGCTCAAGAAACAGCAGATAAAGATACACGGAAAAAAATAAACTGGTCCTCAGCTAAGAAAACGGACTTTTATCTCAAGAAAATGTACTTTTTCTTGATTTAAAAGCTAATTTTCTTAATTCTTTCGAGTTTTTCTTCATTTCAAGAAACACAATTCTTACATGAATAAAAACTCGAAAGAAATAAGAAAATTAGCTTTTAAATCAAGAAAAAGTACATTTTCTTGAGATTAAAGTCCGTTTTCTTAGCTGAGGACCAGTTTATTTTTCTCCGTGTATTCCCAGTATCGATGAATTGCTCAAATTCTTTAGAAAGCGAATCGATATGATGGAATGATTGAAGGGATACACAAAGAAAATCATCCTACTCGACCACGAGCACCACGAACCAATCCCTACACAATTCCTCAGACGAAAGGAGGTTACCTAAGGATGATCTGCAAGAAAAGCCGCCACCTCTTAAAATTGCATTATCTACAGCCAAGGGAACCGAGGAAAATAAAGAAAATACGGAGATTCAAGCGTATACGGCAAGACATGTAAATTCGCCTAATACAGGGTGTCCGCCGGGAAAGTATACTACTTTGTTTGTTTATAATTTTTGATTAAATGAAAGAGAATGGATCTTATATTGATAAATGTTTTATTTAATGTCGGCAATTATGTATGGAATACAATATCAGATAAATGTCCGCCTCTGTTAGCCTTACAAATGCGAGCCCTTTTGAGCACATTTTTCATTTCATTCTCACACATTTCACGCGGTATTTCATTTATTTCATCACGAATATTCTGGTTTGTTTGCATAAGCCTTGCTTTTTAGATATCCCCACAAAAAGAAGTCCGGAGCAGTCAAATTAGGCGACCGTGGAGGCCAATCAACATCACCATTTTTTGAAATAACTTGTTGTGGAAAGAGGTCTCGCAGTAATTCCATTGTAATCCTGGCTGTATGCGATGTGGCACCGTCTTGTTGATACCACATGTTAATCAAGCCCAAAGCATGCAGTTGTGGCGTTAAAAGTTTTCAATCATATCACAATATCGCTCCCCAGTACGTTGGTTTATCGAATATTTTTCCATAATAAATTTGCCACGTGTCTACTTCACGACTACTAAATATGAACTGTCAAGACTAACGTTTACCAAAATGGCGGCAAAACAAAGTAGCATACTTTCCCGGCGGACACCCTGTACTATATTACCAACCGCCATGATAAAGGTATATGAGATAATAAAGACCAATTTCAAACTTTCAATATGTATGCAAGAGTTGAATCTCCATCGTCGTAACAGATGAGTATTGCTGAAAGGACTTGGCATAGTATAAATACATATAGTACTACCATCATACGAAAAAAAAAATTTAATCGGTGAAGTTCCAGATATCTTTTCGATCGCATTTATTTAAATCTTAGATCATACAATAGAATCAACCGCTAGCGAAGTGACGTTTCCATATAAAATTTTAAAGTAGCTTGTTTCCAACATCTGCAGCGCAAAGTAGCCTTGTGACCGATAGGGTAACTATTGCAAGTATAATCAAAATTTGTACCCACAGATGTCATTACAAACTTCAGTAGATACATTTTGTACCAACAGATGTCACCGCAAATTTAAATTTACATATAAATAAAACGATAATTCAAAAAAATTATTTTATTGACCCATAAAATGGATAATTTTAGTTAACTTTGTTATAACATAAGATTTATTATTTAGATTTATACGATTTATGATGGATGAAGTTGCAGTAACATCTAGCTGTTGGTAATAAATAAATCTACTTAATTTGGCAGCAACATCTATGGGTACTAATTTTGATTATACTTGCTATAGTTACTCTATCGATCACAAGGCTACCTTGCGCTGTAGATGTTGGAGACAGTTAAAAGCCATTGATGGCTGTCCATTCTATTCTATGGTCTAAGATATTAACTACATTGTACAAAACTCTAGTAATCACCTAAATGTAGGCAAGGTTTGTTATAGATTCCCTAACCTACCTTATCTTCTCTATCACTTCACGTATTATTATAGGCAAATATACAAAATGTTTATGTAAGGTGCATCTGATAAAAATTTTCTGAAAAATATTGAACTGAACTTCTAGTTTCTGTGGTTCAGAAGTTAATCTATAACTCTTTGGAAAGCTGAAATATCTTCTTTCGCATTATAAATTAAAGTAGGACAAATTATATTTTTTTTGGGGTATAAATTGAGTTTAAGCCTTGCGGTTCAAAAAATATTTAAATTCAAAAATAGGTGAAACGAAGTTTTTGAACCCACCCTGTAAATATTTACTTAATATCTGATGCCTTTTAATCACTTAATTCTAAACGTTGTACGTATTATAGAACATCAAATGAAATAATATTCTTCCTTTCACTATAGTTGAAAAAGAATACGGTCCAAATATTGCGAATAAATAAAAGAAGGGGGAGGACATTTAAGGACATTTAATTTGCTTTTGGAACGTCCAGAATGAATAAACGAAAATACTACCTAGTACTACTATTAACAGTTTACAACGAAAGAGATGGGACTGTTGCTCGACTAATATCACGTAACAAGGCTACATTAACACCTAAAGCTATTCGAGATTTAAACGTCACCTTCTGCATATTTCTCGAACTAATATGTTTACAGATTTCCCTTATCTTTAGCACCTGCTGGAGATTCCTTTAACTAAAGTTACCCCTGGATGCCCTTGTGAAGTCGAAAAGAGTTCGATCTGCAAAACTGCTCCGAGAAGAGAAATGGTCGCAACAATATTTGTACTGCATTTTCAAAGAAATAATAATATCATGGATGGATAATAAGGGTTTTGTAGTTCAATCGTCAAAAATTCTATTATTTATATTCAAGTTACACTTCTGTAGACAGTTTAGCATAAGTTGATAAGGCTTTGCCAAACAAATGTCATTAAAATATTAGATAAGACACATACACCCCCACATTCCGTCTGTCGAAAAGAGAATTAAGGGTAGAGGAAATATCTAGAATTCGAAATCATTCAGCATGCTCTGTTCTGAACTCGGTTATGTGCAGCGGGTCTTAGTTGCACCAGCCCATTCATAAATTTGTAAAAGTTCCAGAATCAAAATAAGCAAAAGTGTAGTTGATAGGACGAATTTCTGAGAAGAGATAATTCGAAGCCTCTTTTCTGCTCTTCTTGCGCACAGAATGAACATTAGTTATTTTCCGGATCGCAGTCGAACAGAATAACTAAAAGTTTAGTCAAAGATAGTAGTTTGTTGGATAAATACCGTTGGAGTTCAGGGCAGTCTTAGCAAATTTGAGCTCCCTATATGATCAATATTTTCGAAGAAATCGGATTCTATGGATAGTACACTAAAATTATTATTCAGTTTACTTTGTCCTAAAGATGACGATCTTGAGGTAATTCTTTTAAGAGTGAATAATGAAATGCCTCCACTGCAATTTATGCACGCAATACTTAAGCAAATCCGTAAAGCCACAGTTGTACTGGAAAAATTCAAAATCCGGATTGATTTGCCAGATAATACCGACCTTCTGCTGTACTCTCTGAATTCTAAACAAAAATCTTATAGTAACTTGGCCATTTGTTAATTTAATAATTTCCAATAACTGGCAATTTTACAATTATGTTTTTGGTTCCAGGAAGAAAACTAAATAGTTTGTGGGACACCCTGTAAATGAACAAGTTTATAGTGCAAACATTATTTAATTATACCTTATTCTAAATCATCTGGATGTTCAGAATTAGAGGGTCGCTTTCCCGACCATTCCGCACAATCTTACTCCGGAGTGGCCCGATCTTTAGCGCCTATTTCAGTATTTCCCATATTATAATGATACTACAAATTAAACTGTCACTGACATTATTTCGAGACATTTTCCAAACCGAATTTTAAATAATTTATTTTAATTATTTTATTAGGACGTTCCTTTTTCTGCCTTTGATACAAGCGAGGTAACTTGCCAAATGCTTGGTGGTATTATATTTTTAAATATCAAATATCCAAGACAGGAAGCTAAAATTGGGCCAGAATATGTATAGCCAAATTTTCTATATAGAAAAATATAGTTCCAGATGTGTTCCAGATTCTCATTGTCCTCAACGTTTGTTATTTGTAAATACACAACATTGATCTTTTATGTTTCATAATTTTTTTTTGTGCATTTGTGTAAATTCTTTATTTAAGTTACTTAAATTATAATGTTAAATAAGTACTCCTGAATGTAGTAAGTAAATTTCAATTGTCACTAATCCATTTACTATAAACCAGAGACTGGAACCGAAATATTTTTCGTTCCGGTTTTCGGTTACGTTCCTAATTTTTAAATTTCGGTTCGGTTCAGTTCCGGTTCGGCCATTAAATATCGGTTCGGTTCCGGTTCGGCTCCAAAACCGGTTCAAGAATTGTTTGTTAACAAAAGATTTCTATTTATGATTTCAAATTTTTTATTCAAAATTTAATTAAAATAATAATAACGAAAAACGTAAATAGTTTTTATTATATGTAGATATAAAAATCTGCATAAGTCGGAAGCGGAACCGTCTAAAACGAAAAAACTACCGTCTTGGATAGTCCGATTAGATTAATTTGCACAATTTTAAAAATTGAAAATAATTTTATAAATTGTTTCGGATAGCAAAAACTTGAACCTTAACGAAAATTAATTTCGATTCCAGTTTCGGTTCAGGTTCAATTTTTTAATTTATTTCGGTTCGGTTCCGGTTTTCGGTTCAGTTTCGGTTCCAGTCTCTGCTATAAACAAATAGCTAGTACAAATTTAGATAAAACTTCCAACTCCTGTGTTATTATTGAAATTGGTTTGATATGCTATCAAAGGCAGATTTTATGAATGATACAATTGTCAAAATAATCATACATTCCGTCATAGATTCCAGCGTATCATTTTACCATAATACCAACAGACTATCCTACCATCATACCACACACAATAATAACATATTACCGGCATACCAGCATACCATCAAACCATCACCCCATTGTAACATGTTACCAGCATACCTTCATACCATCAGTAAGTCATACCACATTACCTTCATACCATCACACCATCATACCATCATATCATTATACCACCATGATTACCATCGTACCAACTTACAATCAAACAATCTTCCATCATAACATCATGCCATTATACCATCGCACCATGTTACCATCACACCATCATTCCATCGTATATCAGCATTACCACCGAAAAATACGATTTTTTTTGCCCCCTTAAAAATAGGGGATGCAACCCCTGTCGCCCAATTTTTTAAGGATTACAAGTAATTTTTAAAAGAAACAATTTCCATTTTGTTTTGTTGAAAAATATTGAGTAAAAGAGAAGATATTTGCAAAAATGTGTTTTAGAGGGTGAACTTTAGGGATAGTTCCTCTAAACGTGTCCCAAACAAAAAAAAAATTGGCTGCTTTAAGCTGCTTATTTGGATTTTATTGAAGTTTTTGAAAAACAGGTTGGGGGAAAAAGTATTGAGAGGTTTTTTGACATTTTTTGATTAAACTTTTCTTGTATTCAAAATGAGTTTTATTTTAGAACATATTGGCTATTATTATCTATGCCTTTTGTCCTTTTTCGGGAAGTTTCATAATTTTATCGGTGTAGAACTTTTGGAGTTTATCGAGGAAAAACTTGGCTAAGTGATTTTCACTGTCCTTTTTGAAGGTAACTTTAGACCATCAAGGGAGGTTTGCAGAGATCGAAACAATTAGTAGTCAGAGGGTACAAAACTTCCTAGCCGAGCTCTCTCAATTTTTGTAGAGTCATCAAAAATGGGTATGGTCTGGCGTTGTCATAACCGAAGACAACAAGCTTTCTATTGATCAATTCTGATCGTTTTTTTTAATTGACCAGATTCTAGAACCTCATAATGTACGATTCCCTTCTAATCCCACCATATACACAGCATAACTTTATGGGGCGTCAATCGACGTTTGTGATGGTTCACCTTTCTTTGACCATGATCTTTTTCAAATGACGTTCTCGTGTTGTATCCATTTTTCATCGCCAGTAATGATTTGCTTCAAAAATGGGTTGATTCCGTTGCGTTTCAGTAGCAACTCGCTGATGGAAATTTGGTCAACCAAATTTTTCATCGAAAATTCTTACGGCACCCAAACATCGAGCAAATAGTTTGAAACTGTTTTGTGATCGATATTTAATTCCTTAGCAATGTCATGACTGCTTATGTGTCGGTCTTCCAGAATTTATCCAATTTCAAATGTGCATCACCTTTCATAATTATTATTTTGTTGCGAAAAATGTGAATAAATTTAGATTTGATTAATTTTTCCCCTTTTTGTGCAATTGTTGTTGTAACTTTGTCCAAAAAATACGGTTGTTATTGCTCTTTGTGCATAATTCCTTTTTATTATTTAATATTGCAACTCTGACTTTAGATTCGTAATCAACGACCCAAACAAGCATGAAAATGATATGAATCTTGATCGTGACATGATATATAGACTGTTTCACGAATAGGGGTTGTTAATAGGGGATTAAAGGAGCTAATTTTGCAACTCTGGCTTCAGATTCGTAATCAGCGACCCAAAAAACACCTGGGTGCAGATTTTTAGGTACTTTACTTGAGTTTTTCACTTTTGGCCAACTTTTTTGGAATCCGCCGCACTTTGCGTCGTCCAGACCCAGGAGGGGCAACAAAAACCAAATCAACCCCCATAAATGCAGCGTTGGAGTGGTTGGATTGTGCACGGGAGTAATTGTCGTGGGGAGGAGATGGTTGAAAGGGGTGGTCCATACTTCAACTCCTTAATCGTTAGAGTACCAATTCGTTGTAACGGAACCCTACCATAAAAATTCGATCCTTAAGGAGGTACGTACTTTAGATTTTTCGTTCTTTTGTTTTCATACAGGTGCCAGGACCTATCAAAGCTTTGGGAGGATCCGGAACCAATCGGTAAGTGGACACCAAAATTTTTTTGTTGGAGTTTCCCATTTATATTGTTTTTGATTTGTTACTATTCCATATTATATATTTCTGGGTGATTTGTTTTTTTATTGATAACCCCAACCCCAACCACCTTCTATACCATATAGTTCCGTCCCGCAACCGCCCGAATTGTGACCGGGGGTATCGAGTGGGTTACTCTCCGGCCATTATAGTTAATATTGATCGGCTTTGTAAATAAAATTATGTATACCCTAACAGGGGTTATGAAATCACGCTAGGTAGTTTTTATTTACTATGGGTGAGCGGAGTAAGGAGTATGAGCGTCTAAATGTTGGTCCGTAAGGAGCATGGCAGAGGTGGTAGAACGGGACATTCCGCCATACGGCGTTCCACTTGATTGGGTCTCGGGTCTCCCTACTCTTAAACGTTCAAGTTATAATCCATTCGTCTTCCCTCTTCGCCCCCTTGGTTTCAACCCACAATGTGTTACGCTAATTTATTGGTGCGGCTACGTCAGGGAGGGGAGCTTCAGCGGATTCCGGCGCTGGCGTCGCGGGTGTGCTGGACCGCTTTTCCTCGATGTTCCTTGTACGCTGAGCGTGGAGACGGAGATCCTAGCCATTTTCACCTCGGTGGTGCATGCATCCCTTAGTCCTCTTCATTCCAATTTCCGTTTTTTTTGTTTTTTTCTTCGAAGTATCTTTTTTTGTTCTCCGGCTAATACGGACCTCTAAATTCTGGTATTCTGCTACCGTAATCCCGGTCCCTTATCTTCAGAGGAAAAGCCAACATGGGGATCAATTAATTTTCGTTACATACCACTATGCAAAATTTCATTCGAATCGATTAGTGACACTTGGGTAGGGTTACTTGTAATTGTAAGTATGTATGGTATGTTGTTTTGTAGAGTAGGGGTTCAAATCTCGAAATAAAAGGGATTTCTAATAAATTTAAGATCTTTTCAAGAGGTAGCCAGGCATTATCAATCATCTAATTTAAGTTTGAAATGCGAATAAAAGTTGGTTCACGCATTAATTCCAGAACACCACCAAGTTAATTATGTTTAAGTAATGCTTGTGCACCAAAAATAAAAGTCCGTGGGTGTTTAGCCAATGATGAGATAGGTATGTTGTTAATATTCTAAATATAAAAATATTCATAATAAGCCAATTTTAAAATTAAACAAAGTACAATGTGACGCTTTTTTTCGATAACTATGACTATGATGATGTTCTTGATGCGATGATTCGACATCTCACTCACATCATTGTAATACGATAATAAAAAAAAAAATGTTATATGATTCACCCAACAAACCAGAATAAAGAACAAAACAAAATAATGTCGACTTCTAAGAATTTTTTTTTGTAGAAATGTACAAAATTTATAAATATGAATACACAGCCAATAGCCATATACCACAAAATTTTATTTTTTATCAGAATTAGTTCAAATATGATATATTGTTATCGATAATGTATGTATGGTGTTTAGTTCAATCAGATGTGTATATTGTAGCGTAATATAGTCATATATATTTTTTGTATGTAGCTAAAATTGTGTGAATCACCACAAAATAAATACATACTTGGAATGGTCAAGATAGGTAGTCCAAACATTGTAACAATAAGTGACCTTTACGTCTATCTTATATACCTCATAAAAAAGTAAACTTTTGTCAAACATACTGTGAATGGTTCAACAGACCGTTGAACGAAAATAATAGAGCCATAGTCATCTTAATATATCAAAACCGTAAAGGAGAAATGTGAGCTTTCTACTACTGCTCTGCTACTGATAGCTTTGGTTTACAATAGTAACAATCAAAACCGACTACTTAGGCAAAATAAAAATTAAAACATGGGTATGTATAGAAAAAATAACAAACAATTGACAACCTTGTCATACCAATAGAGAAAAAACAAAAATTTTACACTAAGCGCCAATGGAAACAAACCCTATAAATATCCACTTTTGTCACGTACAAATATTCAAGAAATATTGACATATTGCGACGTATAATAATTGAAATGTGGAAACAATTTATCAGTGTCGCAGTAGAAGCCTTCAGCTCAGAGGTGCAGATGTCACAGGTAGAGTTGGCAAAACATCGAATCTTAACAACAAAATGCAGATAAATGGTTTCGTTCGTGTGTGTTGAAAGAACATGTTATAAAGAAAGCACATGAAGTTGAACACTTTGGTTTAGCAAAGATGAACGAAATTTTGATGCGTGAATGCATATTGGCCACCAAGAAAATAAGAAAAGCCGCTGGATTATTGAATTCAATACCAAATGGAAATGTGCCCCTAAACCTTTAACTGCTTCAAAATAAAGCATTCGGAAGCCCAAAGTCTATCATGACTGATAGAGGTTTTTGCTTGACAGCTTATTTGAAAGTTGTTGTAACACTGCAGGAATAGCACTATATGATTTCAACTGGTCAACTAAGCGGTAACAGACTAGTCGAAATTATGGTCCGAATTATAATTGTTACTCTCACGAAATTATATGACCAATTATCTGAATTAATTGGCAGAAAGGTGCTTGAGTCGTTTACCAGCGAATGAGTTTTGATACGAGATGAAAATAGAATACAATTTAATAAGAAACGACAAGAAGTAAGAAAGCATGAAATTGGAGATCTTTTTGAAAAGGAAGAAATCGATTTGGCGGCCCTCATCTATACAAGCAAAATATCTCGAACCGTGTCGAATAATAGCGGTACATGCGCATTAGCATTATGATGTTGAGAAAAGTGAAGATGTTATCGATAGTCATATTAAGACAGTGACGAGTGCTGATATGATTAATCCATGGCCTAGAACCTTAAGCGAGATGTCATCCAGCACGGATGATTTTTCACATGGCCAAGTTGTGGGATCGACTGCGATCATATCAGACCAAATTAATATTATATCGAGGGATAGCCTTTTATTATATTACCCTACGACAGCGACACTGACATACTAGCTTGGGACAAGCTACAAAAAATTTTAAAAACTATTTAGTTGCCGGGCGTCTAAACAAATGAGAAACTCGAAAACCCGTTACAACAATTAGCGGTTATTGAAAACAAAAATAGTAACCAAAAACCACAAGAGGTGGAAGTCGAAGTCGGTCGCGTGGTAAGGGTCAATAAAGAAGTGCAAATAGGGACGTCCGTCTAGTCGCTGTTTTCGATGCAATCGACAGCATAATTCACAAAATTGTCCTGTTAGGACGTGGAAATGTTTTTCTTGCGGTAAAATTGGCCATACTGCTAACATGTGTTTGCAACGGAATGAAAGATCGAGATCATCATCAAGGTCGGCTTGTGGTAAGAATATGTGACCACGCAGTTCGAATTTGCAACGAAATTCAACACATCAAGCAGTTTAGGAATTCAACGAGGAGCTTAATAATTTAAGCTTGAAAACAATAAATTGGGTGGATGGAAATCATATAAATGCATTACAACCAATTACCAGCTCAATTAATAATCCGTTATGGGTTACAATCAAAATGGAGGAGCAGCTTATACAAATTCAAAACAATTTTTAGTAATTTAAATTATGAAAATGTATCTCACAGATTTTCTTCTGTTGCAGGTGAAATAATCTATGTTGTTGGGAGGAGAAGAATGCGAGTTGAAATTGGTGATGGTAAAGTTCAGTGGTTAGATCTAATTATTATAGAACCGCAGGAAGCCAGTGGGCCTGTCATGGGTCATACTTAGTTAGATATTTTATTCTCAACCTGGAGGACTACTTTTAAATTAAATTATAGTCAACAAATTGATCGGGTGAGTCAAAATTTTTCTAAAAATACGGTGTATATAAACCATTAGGTATTTTAATGGAGAAATTTGTCTGAAGGCTTGTGCGACACCAATTTTCCATAAAGCTTGCTCGATGTCGATTCCCTTTCACATAAGAGATGCTGTTTCTGAGGAAATTGTGGGGAATGAGGTATTAATTCCACTTCGATTTAGCGAATGGGCATTCTCCATTGTAGTTGTACCAAAGCCAGATAAAACTATTAGACGTTTTATTGAGTAAGGTTACCATTAATAGGATTGTTGAGACCGAATACTACCCCCTACCTAGAATAGATGATATTTTAGCAAGTTTGTTGAAATCAACTATTTTTTATGTAATTGATTTGAGCGGAGCCTACAAACAATTAGTCGTAACAGAAAACTCAAGGAAGTATTTAACAATAAATACACACCGGGGTTATTTCAATTTACTCGTTTACCATTTGATGTTAAAAGTGCTCCCGCAATTTTCCAGTCCATTATGGATCAAATTTTAGTCGGTATAGATCATGTCGTATGTTCTTTAGATAACATTATGATTGGAGAAAATAATCAAAGCCGATTATAGTTACAACTGATGCCAGTCCGTATGGCGTTGGCACTGTGTTATTACATTTAGTTGATGGAGTAGAAAACCCAGTTTTGTTTACTTCTAGCACTCTTTCCCCAGCACAAAAAAACTATTCTCAGCTTCAACTAGAAGCGTTGGCTGTGATTTTTGTGATTATCCGACATACGATTATGAATTGGATAACCGACCGGGAAAAAATAATGCAAGCGTTGATGGTTTTTCAAGGTTCCCATTAGCTGCAGGTACTACTATTGATACAGGCACCATTAATTTTCTAGGGGGGGGGGGAGGGGGGAGGGGGGAGGGGGAGGGGGAGGGGGGAGGGGCGAGGGGGGAGGGGGAGGGGGAGGGGAGGGAGGAGGGGGAGGAGGGGGGGTAACTTTGAAACTAAAATAGGAAACCCCATTTTTTATTGCAGATTCTCGGATTGTACGGCTAAAAATACGTAGGATTTCACTGAAACATTTTTTCGATTCATGTGACAGATGGCGCTGTAATTGACGATATTCAATTTTTTCGATTTCTCTTACTGAGAACCTACGCAAACGATTCTGCAATAAAAATACCATGGTTTCGTTCTAAATACTCGAAGTTATCCTTTAACAATTTGTATTTCTTAAATTTTCAGTTACTGAAAAATGGCTTGTCATTATCGTAATCCAGGAACATGCGATTAAAACGGCCTTCAAATTAATGAAATTGTTTGTATTTTGTGTTAAAAATACCGATTCAGTCTGAAGATTATTTCGAAAACAACAATAATTGTGTAAAGCTAGCAATACTACTTCAGAATGGTGTATTTAACGGGATCGGTACGTAATACCTGATTTCATAATCTCAACTACAAAATCTCCTATTTTTTTAAAAATCTTCTGATTACAAAATCTCCTAACTATAAAATCTCCTAATTACAAAATCACCAAATTATAAAATCTCCTAATTATAAAATCTCCTAAAACCTCCTTTTGATTGATTGTGTTTGTATTTTGTAATTAAGAATTTTTGTAGTAGAGATTTTGTAAAAAAAATTTTGTAATGAGAGATTTCGTACCCAACCCGTACAGTTAAACAAGAGAAAATTGAAATGATTCTGGTTTATGGAGAAGCTGGCCGGAGTCTTGATAATGCTGTCACTCTCTACGCTCCGCGTTTTCCGGATAGGATTCGGTCACGTTTGCCATTTCAGCGTACTGTCAAACAATTTATTACTGATGGAAGTGTTAAACCGACAAAAAGGACTCGCCCAGCAACATATTCACCGAAGAATATAATGAAATTGATATATTGGCTGCAGTAGCTCATAATCCTCATATTAGTACACAAGAAATAGCTAGCGATTCCGGATTGTCCCAGACCACTGTTTGGAAAAATTTAAAACGTCATAAGTATCATCCGTATCATGTGTCTTTACACCAAGATCTTCATGGGGTTGATTTTCAAAATTGGGTAACTTTTTGTCAGTGGGCACGTGAACAAAATATACAGCAAAATCAAAATTTTTTTTGTTACGTATTGTTCTCCGACGAGTCGTCATTTACAAACCATGGAACGGTTAATCGCCACAACATGCATTACTGGAGTGTTGAAAATCCGCACTGGCTTCGCCAAGTTGAACATCAGCGTCATTGGACTGTCAATGTGTGGTGTGGAATAATTGGCAACAAAGGCAACAAATGTACCGAGATATTTTAGAAAATGAACTGCCAACATTATTTGAAAACTTGCGCTTAGAAGTGCGACGGAACATGTGGTTTCAACATGATGGTTGTCCCGCTCACCATTCGTTGGTAGCACGTGTAGTACTTGATCGTGATTTCAATGGTCGGTGGATTGGGCGAGCTGCTCCGGTAAATTGGCCTACCAGATCATCAGATCCTACTTCGCCAGATTTATTTTTGTGGGGCTATCTCAAAGACCAAGTTTACAAACAAAAACAAACAAAACGTGAGAATATGATTGAGCAAATCAGAAATGATTGTGATGAAATTTAAGCAGACACACTCCTCAGTTGTGTACAGTCATTTGAAATGCGGATTAATAAGTGCATTGAAGTCGAAGGCCATCATTTTGAGCACTTAATTTAATTGAAAGATGATGAGGCAAGGGGACTCATGTACCACGAAACCATGGTATTTTTATTGCAGACGTATTGCAGAATCGTTTGCGTAGGTTCTCAGTAGGAGAAATAAAAAAAAATTGAATATCGTCAATTACAGCGCCGTCTATCATGAATGGAAAAAAATGTTTCAGTCAAATCCTACGTATTTTTAGCCGTAGAATCCGAATCTGCAATAAAAAATAGAGGTTCCTATCTTAGATTCAAAGTCACCCCCTGCCCCACCTACAAGGAGGGGGAAGGGCTACTAATTTTAACACTAATGTATTTCCCCCGCGGAATAATTAATTAATTAATTGATAAGTATTTTATTGAGTTATAATAAGTCATAAGCACTCACTTATCGAAATTAAGTTGCACCAATTCGCGTAATGATAAGTGATAACTGATAAGTAATATTTTGATAAGCGATAAGTTTGAGGTTTCTGATAAATTTTTCGTAGTTCTGTTGCACCAAAAGTTTTAACTTATCAACAATCGAGTACATTTAATGATAATTATCCAAAATATCAGTAAAACAAATTTCACTACTCAAATAAATTGATAAGAGCTACAAATTGTAGTGGCATGACGGAAGTCTGTTAAAAACTATGATTGTGTTGACATGGGCGATGGAAATGGGATCCTAACGTGATTTTTGGATAAAGTTCTGGAATGTGACCAATTAAAGTGGAACTTACCTGTTTCATGACCGATTATGATAAAATTTGCCGTGGGCGGTGGAAATGGGTTTCTAAAATGATTTTTAGATACAGTTCTGGAATATGGCTAATTAGGACGCAACTTGGCCATTTCCTATCCGATATTGATGAAATTCAGGATTTCCAATGGAAATGGGATTCTTAAATGATTTTTAGAGGAAGTTCTGGAATATGGCCAATAATGATGGAACATTACCATATTCCAGACCTTCACCTATAAATCATTTTAGAATCTCAATTCCATTGTACCTGTCGAGTTTCATCCTAATCGGTTGAGAAACAACCAAGTTCCATTATGCATGGCCATATTCCAGAACTTCTTCTAAAAATCATTTTAGAATCCCATTTTCAAGTTCCATTTTACTTGTCCATATTCCAGGACTTCATCTAAAAATCATTTTAGAATCCCATTTTCATTGTACATGTCGAGTTTCATCCTAATCGGTTGAGAAATAACCAAGTTCCATCATACTCATTAATCATTACAACTTATCATAAAAATTTGATAATTTGTCATTTGATAAGTTGTTGACATTCTGATGTGCAACACTTATCACTTATCAATACCAACATTTGATAAGTTTTTAAATTGATAAGTGAGTGAATTTTTTTTACTTTTGGTGAAACACTTATCACTTATCATTATCAAAAAAGCTAATTTATGATAAGTTGATAAACTGATAAGTAATATTTTGATAAGCGATAAGTTTGAGGTTTTTGATAAGGTTTTCGAAGTTCTGTTGCACCAAAAGTTTTAACTTATCAATAACCGAGTACTTCAATGATAATTATCCAAAATATCAATAAGAATAATTTCACTACTCAAATAAATTGATAAATTGGAATAATTATTAATAGCCAACTTTCATGGGACGACCATATTAACTATGTATGCTCGAAAATTTATGCAACACTCAGTAATTATTTACATGCGAGCTATACACCTCATATGGCGCTCCCGTGTTTTCTAGTTGCACATCGAAATCGTTTCATAAGTTGAACGTAGCTTTTAATTCTTGTGCTCGCTTTGTTTACAATAAAAGGAAGTATGACTCGATATCAGTTTATTCGCGTAAAATCTTGAATTGTGATCTGAGCAATTACTTAAAGTATAATTCTGTTCTATTTTTATATAAGATAATTTTATATAAAAGCCCTCAATATCTTCTCGACATGATACACTTTGTACGGTCGCCGCACGCACATTTGGAATTAATCTACCGGCTAATTGTACGAGTACATCTAAGCAACGTCAGGCATCATTTTTCGTACGTGCTGTTAAGCTTTGGAACACCCTTGACCCTGCTTCCCAGTCATTGACTAGCCTTAGAGCTTTCAAAATCTCATGTTTCTCTTATTTTTCTAGAGACTACAAAATCTGTCAAAATAGTCCTCACTCTTCTGTATACCTTTCGCCTTCGAATATTGCTGATGATGTTGCGTATATCAATACAAGATCAGCCATAACTACCTCCTTTCTTATTTATCAATCTAAATTCTACTGTCATGTTCTACATATATCATTTTGCCAATGATGTACACAATGTAAATATGTCGATTTCGCATAAGATTCTTACATAGTATAAAATAACGAGCTAAAAATAGTCGATGCGGCTCCAATGTTACAATTAGCTTCTCTTCAATACAAATGCGTCGAGGACACAAAAAAATCAGATTACGCATTTCTATGTACATACACAATTTATTCTAATCTATATTACGAATACGTGTCTATTATTCAAAATAATCATGCTAATGTGTACAAAAACAAAAAACATAACCTCGAAAATGAAAAATAGAAACCAAAAAAAAAAAAAAAAGAAAAACAAAAAAGAAAATCGATAAAATTTCAAGAACATGTACACACATAGACAACAATTTTCATGCGTAATCTCATACATGCGATGTCTCATCTTACCGTTTTAGAAATGTGTATGTACTAGCACAATATTTTATTAGATGGAGTGTGGAATCGAAATTGAAATTATTTTAAGAAATGCGTGACCTTGGCATTATAATAACAATAAAAGAAATAATATTAGTGGTAGTATTAGTAATAATCATTAATTTGTAATGTATTTATGTACATTTGCATATACATACATATGTATTATATATAATCCAAAAGTATTTAATTGATGCCTATCCTACTCATTCGGTCGGTAGTCGTATATTATAAAAATACAAAACAGTACAAAGTGTGGACAAGGTCAAATCAATTTTCTTTCGTTATTTATGAAAATTGAATTTTCATTTTCTTCTCCTTCAATCTTCATGCATTGTATACGTAAGCCGTCTTACGTTTTTTTTTTTTTTTTTGATTAAATTAAATTGGAAATAAAAAAAATGGTAGATTGGTTGATGATATACAGTACATAATGTACTTAATCTGTTGATATATGTATGTATGGATGTATAAGAAGTTTATCTAAGAATTTGTTTGCCTCCGTATGTATTCGAGTATTTGTTTACATATTAAGTATGTGTATACATACATATGATAAAATAATACCAAGTCCTTGGAATATTAAACGTTTCAAATATTTTTATAAAATGCGCGCACCGGGAACTGCGTCTTAAACTCTTAAGTTGTTATCTTGATGTTTTTTTTTTTTTTTTTTTTGGTAAATCAAATAAACAATTGACTCATATTTAATTTTCTAAATTTGTTGTGGGAATAAAAACAAAACAACAACAAATATGTCGGCCGGCCCACAACACATATGTCCCTCTAAAATTGGAATGCGCATCATTGATATCAAATGTCAATTTAATCGGTCGAAATAGAATCAATCACTAATTGAATTGAATTCTCAATAGTCAAATCGTATATCGTGTTTATTCGTTTGTAAACATTTTTTTTTTTTTGCTCTCTGTATCCAGCGTCTGAAATTCAATCAAAATTTGTCATCCACGTCTCCTTTTTTTATATCGCAATAAAAATAACAACAATAACAATTTGGAAGCTCTTGGGGGAAAGAAATTAAATTAGCGAACACGCACACACACACACACAAAAAAATGAAAAAGTAAACTTTTCTTTTTGGGTGTGTGTGTGTATGCATGTGTTTGTGTTTTGTGTGCTTTCGAGGTCAATGTTTGATATTTTGATATTGAACTAAAGCGGTTTTTTTCTATTCATTTTGTTGTTGTTTCATTTCGTTTGGGGTGAGTGAGACCGGGCGTTGTTTTTAGGAATGACAATGAAATGGCAGAGATATACAAACGTTGGCAAGGCACATACAATTTGTTTTTTAGATTTTCTGTTTACACATTACACCATATAAAGCTTTCTGTTCTAGTGAAAGAGCTTAGTGAATTGCGAGAAGCTTGATTGTGGTGGGCACATTCAATCGAATAAGTATATTGCTGTTGGAAAAATGTGAAAAAATTAGATAATATATGTACAATAGAACGATGTAAGAAGAAAATTAATTTTCCGAATTTTTTTTTTTTTTTTTGCAAACAGTCGAAAATGTGGGTGTGAGAGTGGTGGATTTATATGTAAACATATAAATACGAATGTTCAAGGATAAAACCAGTGAAATCTGTTTTTTATACATATGTATGTATGTATATAGAAGAACTCGTACGAAAAATGTGGTTAAAAATAATTTTTGGCTTTGGTGGATGTCAAACACCAGTTAGGGGTTTCATCACGAATAAATATGAAATCGATTGAATATAAGTGACCTTGTGTGGCGTTTTAATATTTAGGGTGGATTTATTTTGGGAAATTGGTTTTGATTTGTATGAGTTTTTTACTGGTTTGGTGGGGTAACGCAAAATAAATATTAGAACGCATTGCCGCAGTAATATTATCACATCTCTTTCTGTACAGCAAATCATTATTGTATAACTACAATGTATTCGTATTCTGATGTATCGTCACAGTAAAAACCTTAATATTGTAGTTATTTAGTTAGAATTAGAAACAGACTAATTATGGTGCACAGGCACACAAAAAAAAGTCGTGACCGAGAAGGTAGACCCCACTATTCCTACGTTTTCGAGGTCGCTTAAACCGAATGTTTTCTGGTTAACACCACTCTGGTGGTCGAAATTTCAATTTCCATGCATAGTTGTAATGGATGTGTATTCCTACGTTTCTTGGTATGCTAAAATAGAAAATGATAAGAAAAAACAAATTCGACCCTTCCATCACCCCTAGCGTTCCTTTACTACCCTCAGGAAAGGGTTGAAATTTTCAATTTTCATGCAAAATTGAGATGGATGTGCATTTCTATGTTTTTTGGAGCGATGGAACTGAAAATGACAACGAAAAGTAAATTTGACCGTTCCGTCACCCCCCCCCCCTATCTCCACCGCACTACCCCAGAAAGGAGTTGAAATTTCAAATTTTATGCAAAGTTGAATTGGATGTACATATATTGTCACGTTTGTTTGAAATTGACTATAAAACACAAATTTGACTCTTAAAGTACACCTTGCATCGCATGACAAACCCCTCAAGTAGGATGGTGACACTCTTCTGTAGACCAATGCAGAATCGAATTATATTTGGAGAGCTTAAACTACACGGAAAGAAATATTTTACTACAAACAAGAAAACGATTTTCTTGTTTCTAGTAAATCAAAAATTAGGCTTATTTTGCTTAATTTAACTATTATACAAACAATGTTCAAACATTGGCTCAATTTAGAATAAGTTCAGTGAAGGTGGCTCAATTTCAGTTCAATAAATAAAAAATAAAAAATTGTAACTGAACTGTAATCGGCGTCATCATATTCTTTTGTCTTCTTCTTCTTGTGTTCGTAGTGAACAGTCATGATTGTGAAAATAAATTTAAATTATCTTAAAATAAAAATTGAAACGTGTTTTTTATTATTTAAAAGAAGTTTTATAGAAGAGGAACAAATTAGAGAAATACAGTCCACTCTAGCAACTGAAAATCCAGCCTAAAAACAAACATAAATTTGGTCCTAGAGAGCCGGATTAATAAGTTCAACAATTCCAACGTGGAATTAAATGTCAACAAAATCCATTTTGTGGCAATTTCATCAATTCCGTGGGGAATTAAAGTTCAACAAAATCCATTTTGTGGCGATCTCAACAATTCCGTGGGGAATTAAATTTCATCAAAAGCCATTTTGTGGCGCTTTCAACAACAATTCCAACGTGGAATTTAATTTTATACAAAAAGCTGTTTTCTGTCATATTCAACAATTTCATCATTCATCATAAGCACATTGCCAAGTTTGAGGTTATAATCATCATACACGTTGGCAAAATTTACAACACGCATCATTATTCAACAGTAACAACACATCGGGGGTTACTGGACAACATCATCAAACCAGGTTAATTTACTAAATTTTATATTGTAACATTTTTCATTATATTTTGTTTGTTTTTTGTTTGTTTTTTATTTCATTTCATCTCAGAAAAAAAATTTTACATTATGTAAATTAAAATTAAAAATTGAAATGAAATAAGAAGAATTCATTGTCGAAAATCGACAGCTTTGAATTCTCCTTTTACAAAAATATACAGAATATGAATAAGAATAAAAAATAAAAAATGAAAAAAACATAAAATAATAAAACTATTAATAATACCAATACCGAGCAGCTATCCACTATAAGACTTTGTTATGTTTACTTGCTATACATCGAAAAATTAAATCAAATTGTAATAAAGCCATTAGTTTTCTTTATGTGACCACACGAAACAAATTTGTGACATCAGGCGTTTCAAAGAGCCAATCCTTAACTCTTGACAGAAACGATTTAGAATGAATTAGCCTCCTAATCAAATCAGGTAAATTATTGAAAAATGTTGGTGATGCAACAAGGATGTAGCGCCGGAAGTGATCATTAAAAAATCTAGGAATACTGTACAGGAATTGATGGTTTGCACGAAAGTTATACCGTTCATCGAATCTTATTATCTGTTGACCGCTACGCCTAAAAAAAATTTTTAAAACCTTATAAACATACAGATGTTGCAGCGGTAAAATATTGTTAGCCTTAAATAGAACCCAAGATGGTTCGGTTCTTTTCTTCCGCAATATGGTGCGCAAGATCATTTTTTGTTGCACATACAACGGTTTTAAAATAGTAGGGACACAACCACCCCAGCAAGGTAAACCGTATTCAATTTTAGTCATTACCAACGCATGATACGTCATTTTCAGGACGGAAGCGGGGCACATGTCGCGAAGAAGGTAAAAAATTCTGGATGCGGACGCAAGATAATGTTTTAGATTAGTGACGTGAATTTTCCAATTTAGGTTAGAGTCTAGATGAATTCCAAGATACTTAAATGAGTTTACCAATTCAATATTCAAACAATCAGTATGACAATTAGTGGGAGAACATTTAGAAATACTGTGATATGTTACTAGATTGTTATTATTTGGAGTTATTATCCCAGAAATTCTGAAAAACATATACTTGGTCTTATCACTTAGAATTAAGTAATGCTTATCAAACCATTTATGGAGAACCCCGAGATCAGAATTAATCATGGATGTGATGTCAGTTGTAGATTTAGCAGTATAAGCTAAAGCTAAATCGTCAGCAAAAGCAGTACTGCTGCCATTTAATTTAAGCTTGAAAATGGAATTAGTGTAAATCAAAAACAGCAAAGGACCCAGCACTGATCCTTGGGGAACGCCAACATCGACAGATTTAGAGGCGCTTAAAGTACCGTTAATTTTAACTCTCACAGTTCTATGCTTCAAGTACGAAGCAAACCATTTGTTTGCTACCCCTCTAAAACCAATGTTATGCAGAATAGACAACAAAAGTCTATGTTCAACCATGTCAAACGCCTTAGAAGCATCCACAAACAACCCAGCACATACATTACCACAGTTCAGTCCATTATGAATAGTGTCTAGAAACTCTAGCAAAGCTGATTCAGTGCTCATGCCTTGACGGAAACCATGCTGATGTGCACTAAGTACATTAAATCGATCTAAAAAGCTAGTAACTCTGCTTTTAACAACTTTCTCTAATACTTTCAAAATAACTGGCTGTAGTGCGATCGGCCTATAGTTCCCTTTAACCGATCGATCGCCTTTTTTAAAAACAGGAATAATAGTTGCCGATTTCAGTCTCGCAGGTACTAATCCCTGAACGAAGGAAAGATTGAAAATATGTGATAGAACTGGACTGACAATTATAGAAACAGCTTTCAATATGCAACTACTGAGTCCATCATTGTCAAGTGAATGCTTAGGTTCCAAAGACTCAATAACAGATAATATTTCATTGCCAGAGGCTGGAGCCATAAAAAAAGTTTTAGGACAATAATCAGAAGGAAGATCATAATTTACAGCTGTGTTATTAGAAAAAAATTTAGCCCGTAGGTCATTGGCAATACTTGTAAAATAACAATTCAAATCATTAGCAATATCGATATCATTTGTAAGAAGTGTACCATTGTCTGCCAATATGGTTTTAACCGAGGATACTTTAGGCTTTTTGGTTAAAATTTCATTAACAAGGTTCCAATTTTTTTTAACATCACCGCGGGTACCTAAGAAACGATTGACATAATATGCTTCTTTTTCTCTTTTAATATCCATATTAATTTGTCTGCAAGTACGTTCATAAGTTTCACGAAGATTTAAATTATTGGGATGCTTTTGCAGTTTTTTATGCATTTGGTTCCTTTTTTTAATATGCCTAGCAAGTGTATATGAAATCCATGGTTGCAGAAGTTTAACGTTATTTATCCTAGCATTAGTGTAACATTGCTCTATTACCGTTGAAATAATTTTTAGAAATTGATCAAGAGCTAAAGACGGATCATTTAAACTCAGGACAGTACTCCAATCTACTTGCTGAATGATCTCATTTAAAAGTGCAAAATTGAGATTATTTTTACGATTAATTTTCAAATTGTCAATAGATGGCCAGATGTTAGTAGATTTAAATACTATCTCAATAAAATGATGATCAGAAATCTTGAGGTCAATCGCCGAGGATGATAAACACGAAAGGTCATTTGACCTGAGGCGGGCAAAGAAATGATCGATGCAAGTAGATGTATATGGTGTCACTCTTGTAGGAACATTAATCAAAGACTCAAGCCCAAAAGAAGACATCAGAAACATGTAATCATCGCAGTGAGACGGAAAATTAAAAATATCAATATTAATATCACCAACAATGAACAGGTTCCTCGATTTAATATTCCCTATAAAATTAGAAATTTCTTGTAAAAAGACATTTAATGGAGTATTATGCAACCTATAGATACACAAAATTACATATAATTCATTCGCTAAGCTCCAATCAACCCTAACAATGTCAGCCGAAGCTAAGTTGAAAGCATGTAGTGCACAACTCAAATTGGAGTCATAGTAAACACTCACCCCACCAGATCTATAAGTCTCATTGCATGCACCAAACAATGTATAACCAGTTAGATTGTATGAAGCCAATTCATAACTATTAACCCAAATTTCACTCAAAAATATAAACAATGGTTTATTCGTGTATGTATTGATATTGGCCACTAAAACATCAAAGTTTTTTCTAATGCTACGAATATTTTGATGAACAATCAGAATATCACTCACAAAGTCAGAAGCCATAGAGCTATTAAAATTATTAATATTGCTAGAAGATAACTGATCAGTATTGGAGCCATCATTACAATAATCACATTAATATGTAAACAAGTATACGAAACTAAAATATTCAAAATGAAAAACAATAACAAGTTATTAGAAATCTCACATCTAATGATAATATAATGGCTAATAATAAACAGAAACAATTTATAACTCAAGATTAAAACATACATATTGGACTTATATACTATAAAACTGACTGCGTTAACTGAAAGATCAACAATATTATTGAATGAAAAAAAGATTTCCCTCAAATATGTGATGCAAAAAATTTTATAGTGTAACTCGACCCTTACAAGCCAATAATATAAATGTGAAATTCCTCCAACTTCATTCAATAACAAAGTAAAAACAAAAAACGAAATGTCAAAAAAATTTAGAATAATAATAAACAAAATTAACAAAATTAATACGTAAGGCTTAAACAGAGGTAGAGTAAAATATAAATAAACACAAACGGTAAATACTATTATTACGTTATGTAAAAAAGTTTGTAAATAAATTTGAACAATAAAATATAAGTTGTGCATGCTAAAATGAATATTTACTTGTAGATACAAATTTGAACATAATCTCCAGTGATGGTTATCCAGCTTCCTCAGCAGATTGACGTCTTCTTCGCAAACGGGTGAGATCGCAGAATGACCGGATATGATGTACCTCAGAATCAGGTAAATTACGAAGCAAAATTTTATTATTTGAACACCATAAGAATCGAAAATTATGTTCTGATTTAAATTTTTTCGTTTCCTTATATAGTTTGCTTTGGAATTTCGTGAGATGGTGAAGCATGACGATTTTTGTTTTCCCCAAATTGGCATCAATTTCATCCAGACAGAGCGATTTTTTTTTCCGAAAATTGGTGAGTATAGTCTGTTTCAGATCATATGTTTTTAATGATATAATAAATGCATTTTTTAATGAACTTGAACCATCATTTGAGTGTTTTAATTTTTCAATGGATGTTATGTCATCACTGGATATTTTCTCTCCAATTTTACCTGTTGCGTTAGTAAATAAATTGCTTATGTCTTTTGGCTCACCGGATAATCCACAAACAACAATGTTTTTAGAGATTTTAAGTTGATTTTGAATATCTGCGTCAGCCTCTAGCCAGCCAATTCTATGCTCATACATTTCAACATTTCTTTCCATTTCGTTTAATTTCATTTTCATGGTAGTATTTTCTTTAGTTAATAAGCTTACTTTATTGTTCAATTCCTCCATAGTGCTGCTCATGAATTGCTGGGATGCCTCAACATCAGCAAGTTTATCTTGTAAACTCGCTAGGGCAATCATAACATCATGTAATGTTGGATCATCAGGAATAACCGTAACAGGATCAGCATATTCAATGGTCGAATTGCTTGAAGAACTACGACAAGCTGTGCATAGCCAAGTAGCAGAGCCGGAATTGATAGTTTTAACTAGCTCATCCGAAACCTCAACACACTTTACATGGAACGCCTTTCCACAATTACCACATTTAATTCCCGGTAATCTTCCAGATGATATATTCCTAGTACACGTACCACATATTGCAGACATCTTAGGTTTCAGCGTCATAGACAGCTGATTTACCGCTAATTCTACAACCAGCACGAATTATAATTTATAATTTGCTACAAAACTCGCCTTTATGCAACAGGAATATTTTAAGATGGATGTTTAAGATTTCTTTAATGTGTTGAATGAAATTTCCTCCAATTAAGTACTGTTACACTTGATTCGTAGAAAACACACAATTTATTCACTTAAACTTGTACTTATTTCTTCAAAATATCGATTTATACAGTACATGTGAAGTACAGTTTTAAAATTGGCACACGGATTTAAATAAACTTGATTTGCATGTACTTAAAATATTGATTTTTTTTTATTTTTGTTGTATGCAAATGATACAAAATTATATTGTAATTATCACACAATCTTATAAATTAAAATGATATGTAATTAAGCACAATTATTTTATTTTACTGTAGCACTTTCGTAAATTAAAATTAAATTGAGCATACGAGTTTTAAAAAAATAAAAAAAATTAAAATACTAAAAAACGACTGTACTCTGCAGCGGATGCGAGAAGAATCTTGCAATCTTTTAATATAATTAGGATTAAGTTTTAATTTCTGTATTTAAAGTAAATTTAGTCTTGGTTGTTTCCTATTCAAAATGTTGGTCGAAGGAGTCAAATATCGAAATTTGATTACGAGTCTAAATAATCGTGTAAAGTATTACAGTGATCAATTGGGTTCAGATGAGTCAAAGTTGACTAAGGGTGAACTTGAGTCTATGTTGGGTCGTGTTAGGGCTCTATATTTAAAATTCGATTATGCTTATTACAAGCTTGAAGAAGTTGATAAACCAACTGAATTGGATATTACAATTCGTGACAATTTTGAGACAAGTTGTAGACTTGTTGAATCTCGTATCCGAAATGGTTTGGATAATTTAGATACTAAAAGTGTAAAGTCAGCCGATCTTATGTCGGTAAGTCATATCAATGATTTTAAACGTTGTTCTTTACCATTGCCTGAGATACCTCTTCCAAAGTTCGACGGAACTTTTTGATGTGAAAACATCTTTAGCGGCAGGAGTAAGTAAAAAATTGTATAGAAATTGGGTTACGGAAATAAAAATGCCGAACAAAAAATATTGCTGGTATGTGTGAATATCGATAAGAACAAAACATAAATAAAACATAAAATCAATGCAAAATCTACGCATACACATGCAATATACAACATCATCCGGCATTTCAAAAACATCGTGAGCCGAATACAAAAAAAAAAATCGAATAAAGGCGCCTACTTTATTTATTTTGTTGTGAAAATATCTGCTATATGGCCACAATAGCAAGTGTTTTTGAAAATGAAAATGACATATATGTCGTATACGAGTAAAAGGACCACAAATTATGCGTGTGAAGTGTAATAGTTATTTACGTCACAAGGTCGGTAAATGAGTTGTTACAGTACGAGTTCGATGTTTATTTGAAAATTTTGAACGAGTACTGTAACGATCATTTAACGTACGTGTAACCTGATTTTGCTTTGTTCAATGAGTTTGCCGTGACCATTTACTACTATGGAGGTTTAGGTGATTAACTTAACAGATTAATTGTACTTTGCTCATGTTTAATTATTGTCAGTAAGGTTTGTCCTCTAAATTTAAAATAGAATTATAACTTACTGACTTTTTGAACTAAAAATGTTACTTGTTTTGTTCTTAGTTTAAATACTGAGCGAACAACATCCGTCTTTATGGAGGGGCTTCTGAGCCTTAGCGAAATGGCTTGAAATGATTCAATAGAGATTTATACAAAAAAGTTTTCACATAAATCTTTTGCGAGTTGAGGGTGAACTCGCTCGTTATTTTTTTTTTATCATGGGTTGGGTTTCGCCAAACATTTGTACAACGGGTACATAACGAAACCATAGTTGATATAAATCTCAAGTTTTTTTACTTGGAGAATTGCCTCAGAGGAGGTTCAGCTTACCATTTTATTGAATCAATCCCAAATTCCGATGAGAATTATGAACAAGTCTGGAATTCTCATTTCAAATATTTTGAAAATCATTCATGAATAAAAACGTTGCATATGCAATCTTTATATAATTTAGCACCAATCCGAAAAGAAAATAGTGCAAAGGATTTACAGATGTTCATAGAATCATTTTGGAAACAATAAAATGCGTTAAAATCGCTAAAAATTCCCATCGACCAGTAGGATTCATATTTGGTGTTTCACATTTCTCAATTGGTGGACTCAGTATCACGTTACCAGATTGAAATAAAGAAACCGATCGACAGAGATTTTACCATACAAGAAGTCATGGAGATTCTAGCACAGCGAGCTCGTGTACTAGAAGCAATATCTTCTACTGATTGTAAGGCATCAAATGTAGAATCAATTGTCAAAAATTCTACAAAATCAAAATATTCAACGGTGGTTACCGAACCAAGAAACACAATCGCGTGTCACTATTGTAAATCTGAACGTTTGATTTACAAATGTGAACGTTTTAGGTCACTGTCATGGAAGGACAAAATTCAATGGCTAAAAGATAAAAAATTGTGTCACAATTGCCTTGGTGCGCATCATATATCCAAGTGCAAGTCCAAACTTTCATGTTATACGTGTAAGAAGAGGCATCATACGCTCTTACACATTTCAACTTTTAATCAAGATAATCTTGACATGACTCCGGTTTCGAAGTCCATTCAAAACGTTTCAAACGTAACTTCCAATATACTTGCTAGTTCGAGTGGTTCGAAACAAACAACAGATACTAATCAAAATAGTGCTTTCAAAGTTTCAAGTTTGAATCCAACCGTTCCATCTAATACTCAACGCGAGATTAGTACCACTGTACAGGCAAATATCGTGACTGACACAGATGTCGAGGGCGAAGTTTGTCTTCACTCAACCGAATCTCAAATACTATTATCCACTGTTTTGCTTTGGGTAACAGGTTCAAAGGGTAATCTAATTTTATATCGGAAAGGATTTGTCAAATATTGAGTACTCAAAAACAATCAGTTCATATTCCAGTCAAGGGAATTAATTGGAATATATCAGAAATTAAGTATAAGGTTAATTTGTCGATTGAGTCTCGTATTCAAAACTTTAAACAAAGTTTGGAATTTTTAGTGCTACCAAAGATTACCGGCAAATTGCCACTTCACCCAGTTCAGTTTGACTTGAACATGTTACCAAAGAATTTGGAATTGGCTGATCCAAATTTTTATGTGCCTGAACGCATTGATGTTCTGATTGGCGCAGAAATCCTCAGCGATGTTTTTAGTGGAGAAAGGATTCACGTATGTCAAGAACTTCCACCATTCCAACAATCGGTATTTGGGTATGTACTTTGTGGAAAAGTAACTAGTTCAATTTCATCAGTATCTGTCTCATTATTTTGTTGTGACGTCGATATGTTACGCAAAGAAGTTCAGAAATTTTATGAAATAGAAGACGTGAAAACTAAAAACAATTTCTCATTGGAAGAGAAATCGTGTGAAGCCAGTTATACCGAAAATGTCAAACGTGATTCCAATGGAAGATATAGTGTTGCTCTTCCAGTGAAGTCAAATATTTCTAATTTGTCTGGTAACAAAAATAATGCATTGAGACAGTTTTATAATCTTGAGAACAAATTGAATGCAAACCCTGAATTAAGGCAGTTATATACTCAATTCATGGAAGAATATATTTCACTGAATCACATGCAACTAGCAAAGGAACACGATTCTGATTTATTATTACATGATTTATTAACCGAGAGCCTACATGCCATTAAAAACTTAGGCATAATTACATTGTCTTGGAATTACATTATAATTCCAATAATAATAAAAAAGTTGGACATTGAAACTTCAAAACTATTCGAGATGTCAATAGCGGATCCTAGAGAAATGCCAACACTAGAAGAATTTCTCAATTTCCTAGAACGGAGATTCCAAGCCTTAGAAGCAACAAAATCAAAACCAGTAAGTCGCAGTTTTGGAGCATCCGCTCCACAGACAGCAAGGGTCAACACATGTAGAACACAAACTAAAAGAAGCTGTGTATTGTGTAAACAAGAGCACGAATTAACAGACTGTATAAATTTCCAACAACAGTCTACCTTAGAACGTTCCAAATTCATCGCTCATGGCTCAAGAACCAAAATTCTTACGGATGTTAATAGATCCTGGCTCACAAATTTCAGTCATTACCGAGGAGGCATCCAAGCTAATTAAACAACGAACGAAGAAAACATATATGGAAATAGGAGGTATAAGCGAAAGCGAAATCACAACTGCCACAAGGTCAGTCACCTTCCGTGTACAACCGCGATTTTCATCGAACTTCTCCATGGAAATGGAGGCAGTAGAATTACCATATATAACACGACCACTGCCTGACCAACATTTTGACAGTAGAAGATGGCGTCACTTAAACACCTTGATGTGAGCCGATCCGAATTATAATCAACCAAACAAAATCGGCATCTTATTAGGTGCCGATTATTATCCAAACATTGTGATGAACCAGGTGGTCAAAGGAAAACAAGGAGAACCAATTGCCCAACAAACAGAATTAGGATGGATTATATTTGGTAATACCCCCAACAACAATAAACCTTCCAAGATCACGTCATTGGTTACCTTAACAGACATCGACCAACAAAGAAGCTGACGACAGAGGAAGAAACTCTATGTGAAAACCATTATCAACAGAATTATTGTCGAGATACAAACGGTCGTTACACGGTACGAATTCCTTTTATCCAAAATGTACCATCTCTTGGATCATCCAAACAAAGGGCCGTAGCAAGATTCATTCAATTGGAACGACGGTTTTCAGTGGCAAAGGAATTTTTCAAGCAGTATCAGGAGTGTATAGACTATACTATAATAAAGGACATATGATTGAGAGTAAGGAATATAACGACAATGAATATTATATTCCTCATCACGCGGTGCTCAAATCAACCAGTACCACAACAAAATTAAGGGTCGTATTTGACGCATCAGCTAAGTCAAGCAACGATATCAGTTTGAATCAAATACAACTCGTCGGGCCCAAGTTACAAGAGGACCTGATGTCAATTCTACTACGTTGGAGAAAATACAAAGTAGCATACACAGCGGACATAGAGCAAATGTATAGACAAATAAGAATACATTCGAAGGATCAAAAATATCAGAAAATATTATGGAGAACATCATCCGACAAAATGATAAAGTCGTACCAGTTGACAACCGTGACATTTGGAATGGCTTCGGCACCATATTTGGCCATCAAGACACTACAACAGCTAGCGGCCGATGAGGAGAAAAACTACCCAATAGCGGCAAGGATAATTAAGAAAGGTTTCTACGTAGATGATTTATTATCAGGAAGTCACAATATAGAGGAAGCTCAGACAGCATAAACCTAACTGATAAAATTACTACAATCTGGAGGATTTAACCTGAGAAAATGGACCTCCAACTGTTTCCAACTCTTAGAAGGTGTAAATCCGGACTCGAGAGCCTTCGAGCCTATCATATTTCACAACAACGACGAATCAGAGTTAGTAAAAACATTGGGTTTAATTTGGAATCCAGGCACCGATACGTTTGAATTTAAGGTGAATATCAACGTCAAAATTGGAGAAATGACCAAACGCAAAATGTTATCTGAGTCGTCAAAATTATTTGATCCACTAGGCTGGCTATCTCCAACTACGATAAAAGCCAAGGTGTTAATGCAAACGCTATGGATCTCTGGCGTGACTTGGGACCAAAAACTGCCTACAAACATCAAAAACACATGTCAGCAATATTACAAATCCCTCCCAAGGTTGGAGGAGATAAAAGTTCCGAGGTGGATTAAATTCGATCAATCTCTACAAGGAGAATTGCATGGATTTTGTGATGCTTCCGAAGTGGATTATGCAGCAGTGGTATACTTTTATGACAGGACATCAAATAAAGCAACTTTATTAACATCAAAAACACGGGTAGCACCAATAGCAACCAAGCTAACATTGCCAAAGCTAGAGTTATGCGGAGCAAGTTTGCTTGCAAATTTAATGAATAGGGTACAGCAAGACATGAAGTTTGGCGATACAACAACATACTTTTGGACGGATTCAATGATCGTCTTAGGGTGGGTGAAAAATAAGCCCCACAAATTTAAAACATTCGTGGCAAATAAAATATCGGAAATCCAGAACTTAAGTTCTCCGTCTCAGTGGTTTTATGTCAAATCAACCAACAACCCAGCGGATTGTGCATCCAGAGGTATCGAAGCAACAGAATTAATAACACATAATTTATGGTGGAACGGGCCTGAGGTTATCTTTCAAAAAGCAATCCAGCTGACGCCAATGATAATAGAGGAAATACCAGACCAATTGGAACTTAAACAACGAGTATTGAGTACAGCTACGGTAACATCAGACAACGTTATCGATCCATTATATCTAAAATACTCCAACTTCAATACTATAAAAAGGATTATAGCATATGTTGCGAGATTCATCAACAAATGCCGAAAGAAGGTAATAACTAACCAAGAAGCTCCTACGGCGGAAGAAATACGAAAATCCACGCAACTGTTGATCAAAATATCGCAAAGACAACATTTCAAAACTGAAATTCACGACCTTAGGAACCAAAAAGGAATATCAAATAGAAGTAAGGTAAAATCGTTGTCTCCATTCCTAGACCAAGATATATTACGAGTCGGCGGTCGAGTTGAAAATACAACAAGTTGGAGCTATGATGAAAAACATCCAGTTATCATTCCAAGGAATCATCCAATAGCTAAACTACTAATTCAAGAAGCCCATGAACAAACATTGCATGGAGGAACACAATTGACATTAGCTCATCTTCGAACAAAATACTGGATCATACACGGTCGAAATCTAACACGAAATTTAATATCCAAATGTATGAAGTGTCATCGGTTTAATGCTAAATCCGGAACACAGTTAATGGGAAATTTCCCAGAAGTACGTGTCACACCCGGAAGACCATTCTTGAGAACCGGAGTCGATTATGCAGGACCTCTACTTATTCGTACAACAAAGGGAAGAGGTCATAAAGCACACAAGGGTTATTTATCAATCTTTGTTTGCATGACAACTAAGGCCATACATATTGAGCCAGTCAGTGATTTAACCACTGAATCATTCATCGCAGCTTACAAACGATTCACTGCACGAAGAGGATTGTGCAGTGATTTATATAGCGATAACGGATCTAATTTTGTCGGGGCAAAAAACCAGCTTGAACGAGAAATGGCTACATTACTTCGTAAGTCATCTAAAGAAATCGCTGAACTATTGATAAACGATGGGACAGCATGGCATTTCATACCACCAGCTTCACCATATTTAGGTGGACTTTGGGAGGCTGCTGTAAAGTCAGTAAAAAAACACCTAATTAAGGTCATAGGAGAAGCAACACTTACATTTGAAGAACTATCAACGGTCACTTCACAAGTAGAGGCTTGTCTTAATTCAAGACCACTTTCATCTATGACAACCGATCCCACAGACATAACTTTTTTAACTCCTGGACACTTCTTAATTGGTGCACCATTGCTATCAGTTCCACATGATGCTATGGCAGATACAAATATTCATGGGATATCACGATGGAAACTGGTAGAAAAAATCAAACAAGATTTTTGGAAAAGATGGCATTTAGAGTACTTAAATAGATTACAACATAGAAGAAAATGGTCACATGAACAACCAAACCTAAAAATAGGTGGCCTAGTGCTTATCAAAGAGGACAACACTCCACCTTTAAAATGGCTGACTGGACGTGTGATGGAAGTACATCCAGGTTTAGATCAAAAGATTCGAGTAGTATCACTTCGAGGCCCAGGAGGGGTTCTCATGAAAAGGCCAATCCATAAAGTACCTCGTCTGCCCATAGAACCCGAGAGTAAGAATGACACAACACCAACACAGATGCCAGATAACCAAGTAATGCAACCAACGCTTCCACCACGTGTTCAACCTGACCGAGAAGTTAAAAAACGAAGAGTACACCACATCAGGTTGACTAAGAAAATAGTTGATCTTGAGGGAACCGTCGCTCAGCAAAAGATCAATGAAGCAGCATTGCCAGAATCAATAGATGCACCAAGTTTCGGACATCATACCCATCGTTAACAACTGAATTTTTAAACTCATTGGATCTGCCTGGCTTACCACCTCAAAATTTACAACTGAAGGTTGAATCAGTAGTTATCATGCTTCGAAATCTGAACCAACCAAAACTATGTAACGGAACGCGTTTGGTAGTGAGAAAACTCATGGGCAATGTGATTCACGCGACGAGGCTTTGTTTGTACTCGCACCTGACAACAAAACGAGAAATGTCGCATATCACAAGGTGCTTCAATGAATAGGGAATCGACCCGAGTGCAACATATCCAGCAAATAATTTAATAGAATGTAGTGCAACAATGCTACATGAATCATTTCGATTCACTTCAATAAAGCAAATGCCTATTTGCCACGTGAATTACATTCATTTCAAAGTAATTAAAATACATTTCATTTTGATTTTTGTACATTTATTGAATTCATTTATTTTTAATATTCATTTTATCTTAATAAAAATTTGAATTTAATTCAGCTAATATCTTAACACAACATTTATTAATTTTGAGGCGGTACAAAGTTCGCCGGGTCAGCTAGTTATGTAATAAATTGAGGATTTACTGAAATAAGTAAAGTTAGTGTAGACTGACTACGATTTATTTAAACAGAAATTTAAACACAATAAACATTTTCATAACTTGCATTGAATTACAATTTTCTTGCAATATTGTTGGTGCAAAAATTACAATAAATAATTATACTTGGTGATATTTAAATCTACAGAATTACTACTGAACATATAAGAAAATAAACCACAGCAGAACAGATGATTGAACATTTTATGCGAGGAACTCAAGCATCATCATTACATAAGTATATGTTGCCTTTAATAACTAAAACATAGAAATACAAAAATCAAACAAGTTTTATTTATCCAAAACCAAAATATCACATATATGTACCTGCAGAGCTGTTGCAACATTTAATTTAGCAAACGGGCCAGCATGTAGCTCTGCTGGATGTTGTGCACGTAACACCATCAACACTACAAGTTTTTGAAGGCGGACCGGCAATAAATACCATCTCATGTCATAAATAATATCCGAAACTTTATCGTTCTAAAATTAAAAATGGAAATTGTTTTAATCTCATAATAGCACTATTTTTTTTTACCAGTAATTACTTGAACAGTTACAACCGTTCCTAATACGCAATATTGTAGAATTTGGACTAAACCCGTAATTGCTATAAATGGTCCTACAATCCATTGCTTCCATAACGTCAATAGTATGGAGACTGTTAAAAATATTTCACTAGTCACCAGTTGCGCAAAAGAAAATTTTGAACCAATGTTATCCACCGATTCAATATACGTAATATAATCTTGATGAGCTTGAATACATTCATAAAATTGTATTTCAATTGACTCCAAATCTCGTGGTTCACTTTCTATCAACCGGTTTAATTTATCGACACGACTTTTAAATATTTCCTTATATCCAATTGATTGAATAACTAAGTAAATAAAGGCACAGTCACCCGCCATTATACCATTTAAACCAAATACAACGCAATACAGATGATTTACGGTATTAATTATGTAGCCTAAGACTGTGTGCCAATCGATGAATGGAATATGAATAGGTAATATAGTTACAAGCAAGCCATGTTGTTTCCAGAAATATATCGGCAATAAAATGAAAGCAATTCCCTCACTGGCACATGCAATGACAAAAATCTCAAATAAGTAAGTGCAATACAAACTTAATTTTTTGAGAATCGGTGCAACATTTCGGTCATCACAATACTTCATATGTAACATACGTTGTTGTGCAAACAAATTGTAAAGGTCTTTGTTGTATATAATGGCGGTATACAATTTATGGAGTCCCTTAAAAAAGATAAAGCAGAAAAATATCAATCATAATTCAGCTACCAGGTGATACTGTATAAATTCAACTTACTTGATACATACCACTAGCGAGACAGAAGGCTTCTAACTTGACATCTAACGGCTCGTTCGTAAATATCATAAATAAAAAGGATAACACCAAAATATGTGACATAAAAAATAGCAAACCCAATTTCAGTGTAAATTTGAACCCGTCAACTATATTCGTCCCAACAGGATTGAACATTTTTTTTAGTATTTCAACGTAATAGTTGTTAGCTACCACGTTTGTACCTTCGCAAACTTGCCTATGGGGAATTTGAATATTTAAAAATGGCATCTTCACGATTTTTTTTGTACCACGGAATATGATTAAGTAAACGAATGGAGAACTTCTAATTAAGTCGAACATTTTATTTTGGTATTTATAGAAATTTATTGCCGATATATGCAGGTAATGAAATATTTATCGATTTGCTCAGTAGTTGCAGTAGTAATTGGATGGCCTAAAAAGTTTCCGCCGTTTTGACTATAGATGCCCCGTTGAGTTATATATTACATTAGTGTGTGAAAATGTGTGCTGTCAAGTCAAACGATTGACTCTGTCTCTACTGTCAACAATTAATAAGATTACAGAAGCAAATGAAAAGGAAGCGGCTAGAATTGATCAACAGCGAAAGAGTTGTCTTGAAAGAGAGCTTTGTTGGGAAGTTTTATTGCCTCCAGCGAGGAGCCCTGACATTCAGACTATTATTTGTTTCGTTCAATGCAGAACTCCTGTGAAAATAGTTTAGTTCAGTAGTTCCCCCAAAAATCACAGAAATTTTACAGTGACGGGATAATGGTTTTACCAGATAAATGGCAACAAGTTGTCGATCAAAATGGTACACATTTAGTTAAAAAAAAAATTAAAATTGGTGTTTGAAATTTGAGTAAAAAACGGAGGCGGAAACTTTTTAGACCACTGGGGTTTGTGCGTATAAAATATGCTAAGCGAAAAATAATTAAAAATTTATCTGAACAATTATTTATTATCTTCCTTAGCGCTAAACACAATTAAAATGAAAAATGGAAAAGTTACAAATGATTATTTCCCACGCATAAATCAATTAAAACAGTTGGAACGATTATTTTATCCTTTAAAAGAACGTGTACTCATACCATTGGCATAATACATAGTAGAGGAATATTTTTTATATTTTGTTCTCGATTTCTTTTTCGCTCTGAACTGAATAATTACATAAATTTCTTATATTTTGGAATACCTCTTTCTAGCTTACGTATTTTGTATAAGCAAAACTTAAAAGGAGAATTTAAAGGAGTTACCTAATTTTATGCTAAACAAAACAATGCATGATGCAATGATCCACTGCATCATGTTTTGCTGTTTCCCCTTGGGGACAAAGAGTGGCATCCACAAAGGTCTCTTAATACTTCTTTAATACTAATTTTCCCTCACATCAGTTTGGATTTAGGGTAAATCATTCTACTATAGAACAAGTACATCGAATTACTGATGTAATCGAGAAATCACTAGAAAGCAAACAAATATGGTCAACTATATTCCTTGATGTAGCGCAAGCATTTGACAAAGTATGGCACCAGGGGTTAGAATTCAAACTTCATCGAGATCTTCCCGAGCAATTTTTTCAAATTCTAAAATCCTACATATCAGAGAGGCACTTCCGAGTAAAGTATGAGAATGAATACTCCCAGCTAAAACGAATAACAGCAGGAGTTCCACAAGGGAGTGTTCTTGGACCAATCCTTTATCTCCTATATACTAGAGATATACCAATTACAGAAGCAACAATAGCGACTTTTGCAGATGACACGGCAATACTTGCAACAGCAAAAAACATCAATGAATCCACTAGTAAACTACAGAAGGCTACTAACCTGATATGTAAATGGACAGAGAAATGGCGAATTAAATTAAATGAAGCAAAATCAGTCCAAGTGAACTTTACCAATCTAAAAGTTAATCATATACCAATAATGATAAACTCTATAGTAGAACCGCATGCGAACACTGCTAAGTATCTTGGTATGACTTTAGATGCTAAACTTAGATGGAAAGAACACATAAAAAAGAAGAGAGAAGAACTAAACATAAAATTTAGAAAGATGCATTGGCTCTTAGGGAGACAATCTGAACTAGCGATCCATAACAAACTGCTGTTATACAAACAAATCCTTAAACCTGTATGGACGTACGGTAGCCAACTCTGAGGTTGTGCCAAGAAGACAAATATTAAAATCATACAAACAGTTCAAAATAAAATCCTGCGATGTATTGTTAATGCACCGTGGTACATTCGAAACGACAACCTCCATCGAGATCTAAAGATCGAGCTTGTCGTGGATGAAATTAAGCATCATGCAACAAAACACCTACAACGTCTGCACCAGCATGAAAATCTGGACATACGCTGTATGCTGACTACCACACCAACCAGAAGACTGCAAAGAATAAAACCATTGGACTTATCGCGACCAGGAGGTCAGTAGACTTGCTGTGGCGAAAATCCAGGGGATGAGTTACACGAAATGGGGGATAATCTTGTGATTGTGCCGACTAATCAAATACTTTATAATGCAATGTAAATTACTAAATGGGTGTAAGACTCAGTCGTAATATAAATAAAAAATTAAAAAAAAAAACTGTTCGACAATTCTTTTCCAAAAAAACTCAGCTGTCATTCTACCACAAAAGAAAAGAAAAATCCCCTCTCAGTTAAGCTTATCCTCAGAGTAATTGTACCATGATTTAATTTCTGTCATTCTGCATTCATCTTAATGAATCCGATTTTTTACTGTTTAAATTTTCATTTATCATATAATGATCGCTTATTTGTTATTCTTTTATAACTTCACACTGAACGGTAATTGAATTGATTCTTAATACATCTAACAAACTTTTGCTGGTTTGCGTGACTCTGGTGTATTCCTGTACTATTTGTGTTTCAATCTATAATCCTTAATTAGCTGATTTAATTTTAAACTGTAGAAATCGTTGTTTTTGAGATCAATATTAAAGTCTCCACCGATTTAAATATAATTTGTCAAATTCTACTTGCATTGCAGATTCAACTTCAAAAGAATTATGAAAATCATCAAAAGAAACAACCAAATACTTTTTGCATAAAAATAAGATATCTTCTTTATCCAAAATTATGAATTTTAATTCATAAAATTCATGGTGCTCTTCGGTCTCAGACTCTGGTGAAGCTACACTCAGAAAAATTTTTAGTTACTAAGCGTTGGTTAATTGATTTTAGTAAATTTAATAATGATTTTAGTTATTATAACCTATTTCTAGCTCGAGTTACTTTAACCATGCATGTTTGGATTTACTATTTTCGCTTGGTTATTTGGATTTTATAAAAAAATACATGTTATACTAATACAAGTATTTTTAACTTTAGCTTTTGTTATTTTAACCTATACGTAGCAATGTTTATTTCAAATACTATTATGGCTAATTTTACAAATTAGTTATTTCAAAATTGCACAAGAAATTTTTTTTCTAATTACTCTTAATCCTGAGGTGATTCATTAACATTATTATTAATCTAATAAGACATATAGACAAATAGATTTTTCCATTTCATATGCCTATAAGATATACCAAATTGTGAATCTAATGTATATACTAATATAGCTATAATTTTCTAGGAAATTAAATATAAATGGGAGGGAACTGAAAATTTATATAAAGCATGAAGTAATTTTCATATATACTATGAGAGCTATGTATGTACATATATGTAGTACAGTCTCACGGTACCATTTTATTTACAAATTATAATTATTTCTCTGGTATAAAATTATCGCACAATTGGATTTTCCATATTCAGCATAATATCAATTTTTGGTATCCATCTGCCAATTAAAATTTGCTGTAATAATAAACCAAAAAAATTGTAAAGTCATACGATTTTTGAATCGTTACATTTTCACCCGTCTCATCTCAAAACTCTGTTTCTCGACTTGATTTGAGGAATTAGTGTTACAGTTAATAATAGTTCTTTCTAATTTACATCTAAGTTGTGCTGATAATTCACATTTGCATTGTCAGTACATCAACAATAATTTCTAGCAAATGTATATATGATCGTGCATGTTTATAAATTTAACAAGCAAATTTTGTTCAGTTTTGTAAAAATAATTTATGCATTGGTTTAATTTAACATTGCGCAGTATTTAAATATACTAAGTCGTATACAAAACCTAGGTTATTGCTTGGTAAATAATTCATGTGCTAAGTAAATTTTAATGATACGCTATGTTAATATTTATAAAATTTTACCTGTGCGTATGTTAATTTTACTAAAATCTGTTTAAAATAAACAAATGGTATGGTAAAAAAGGTAATCTAAACCAAAAAGTGTGAGCACATTCATTATAAAGAAAGAGTTCATGAAGACTGGACACGTTAAATTAAATAAAATAATCAGTGAGCAAAAATATGTTAATAGTTAATAATTTATCCGCTTAAATAAGTTAGTGAAATAATATCGAAACAATTCTAACATTCAAGAGTGTTTTTAGTGTTCATAAAATAATAAAAGAAGAACAATTCTATTCTAATTAAATAGTGAAAAAATATATCTGCAGCACAATTGCCCGCAGAATTTTTGTCGTAGTTCATTTTATATAATGCCAAAAGAAGACGAGCAATTAAAATCATTTATGAAGAAAATTGAAATATACAGCCCAGCTTTATATACAAATTTTATTGGTAAGTTTTAAAAGTAAATGAAATTACATATCGGTAATTTAATGTGCTACATAATGTTCATACCTGACGGGCTTAGAATTGCACGTGTGCATTTGAGTATATGAAGAAAAACTTGAAGGAATTGTTTTGGTTTTAGTAAATACAACAAATAACTTGTCTAACTAACAAACAAACAAATTTTAAAATTTTTGGAAGTAGACAAATATTTTATTCTTAGTATACTTTAAAATGTTTATTACGGTTTACGCCATTAGAATACGGATTCTAAATGATACTGATTTTGTGTTTAATATAAAAAGTATACAGTTGTAGCACACATTTATCTTTTTTTTTTTTTTTTTTTGAAATGTTTAAATGTTTATTAAGTACAGGTAGATCGCTATAAAAAATTAACTTGCCATGAAGTTATGATACGTATAAATATTTTGTATCTTGTGCTACAAATATTACCGTTTTTTTATATTTTGAATGCTATCTACGTCAATATTTTAATATAAAATATAATTTTTATTAACTATTTCACAGATCGTGAAATATATTACGAATATTTACAATATATAAGTCAAACCGATATTGACAAATTGTTCGCTGATAACGAAATAGGATTAAAAATAATTTTCGAACATCATATTAAATTAATCCGAAAGCAATTTAACAAACAAGAAGCGGCTAATAATGTAAGTTTTTAATACTAAATAAGAAACGTAATTCAATCTTAATTTTTATATATATTTTTTAACAGGTAAAATAAATGTAGTTTAAACCTTTTGTGTTGAAGATTTAGTTTAAAAAATATTTTTAATCAATTTTAACTAACTGTTTTTAAAATTATTATATCCGTTATAAATATTTTAAATAATGTATGTTTGTTTCATGTGTAAAGTGGCAATAAAAGAAATTGATTCTTTTATTACCCATTTAAAACATATTCATATTTGTAAAACTAATAATATTTTTATTTGCAATCAAGGAAACTGTTCACAAATATTTAAGAATTTAAATAATTTTAAGAGACATTTGTTACGTCATTCTAAAGATTTAGATTTCGGTGGACATAGTTCGCGTAACGTCAATAATCTATGTACTTACTAATACGGACGTCTGTAGTGGTGAACCAATTTCTACAATAAATAATCATTCGACAGAATCCGTAACAAGTGACCTAACCTTAACTAACATTGTCGCTGAAGAACCAAATTTAAATGTAAACAGGACATCGGTTCATTCTACAGATATTTCACCGGCATGTATTTTTTCACTGGCATTGCATGCTAAAACGAATTTTTGCAGAAAAGACGTTACGCAAATTCAACGACTCACTAACGATTTCATTAAATCAGTTAATTTCGGATCAATTTCGAATAATCAAAACATTAATTTATTTGAAGGTTTAAGTAGTGAACATCTATTATTGAAATATTTGCATCAAAATGACCTCTATCGTACCGCCACTCAATTTTCCATAGATAATACCATATCAGAAATTTATCATAACGGCATACCCTCATTTGATGAGAAAAATAGCAAAGGTATACTATTTCCTTTAGAATTTCAATTTAGAAAATATTTTGAAAAAGAAGGTATTCTGAATTCTCATTTTGAAAATATGAAATTATTAGAAAATGAAAGGGGAATGAATTTAAATCATTTCGTTTATGGATTATTGTGGAAAGAAAAGTGTGCAATGTACCACCAAGACCAAATTGTAATTCCATTTTTCCTTTATGTTGATGATTTCGAAACAAATAACCCATTGGGTTCCCACGGTGGAACACATGCAATAACATCAATATATTATTCCTTTCCTACAGTAGGAACATGTTCAACATTAAATGAAATCCATATTGCAGGTCTAATTCGATCCTGTTTTGTTAAAGAATTTGGAAATTATTTATGTTTATACCCATTGGTTGAACAGCTTAAAGTATTGAAATTGGATGGTATTTTAATAAATACACAAGAAGGGATAGTTAGAATATATTTTGTTCTAGGGTTAATTCTAGGAGATAATTTAGGGTTAAATAATTTGCTTGAATTTAGTAAATCTTTTTCTGCTTCATCGTTCTGTCGTTTCTGTAAGGAAAGTAAAATTACCACACATTCACAATCTGTAGAAATGTCTACATTTGCTTAGTTTACGCACAAAGTCAAATTATGCATCGGATATCAACTTAAATGAACCGCGTATTACCGGTATAAATAAGGAATCTATTTTGAACACTATCCCTTCGTTTCATGCTGTTACAAACTACTCTGTTGATATCATGCATGATTTATTTGAAGGGATTTGCCATTATAATATCTCCCATATTTTATTAAATTTTATTGAAGTTAGAAAATATTTCACCTTGGAGCAATTAAATTTACTGAAAAGAACTTTTCCATACGGAGAAAGTGAAATCGGTAATATTGCTAAAGACATCAAAATGAACCATTTGAAAAACAAGAGGTTAAACTTCTCAGCGCGAGAAATGTGGAATTTTACTCATTTTTTAACATTGATAATTGGCGATCTAATACCAAATAATGATGAAGTTTGGTTATTTTTTACTGACTTTGTTCAGCTAATAGATATTTTATTGACACCTAGATTTAATGATCATATGATTGACGAACTTCAAAAAATGATAGAACAACATAATTTGGATTATGTTAGAATATTTAATGACACTTTGAAACCTAAGTTTCACTTTCTTATTCATTATCCTCGTATTATTAAACATTCTGGACCATTACGTTATTTTAGTTGCTTTCGATTTGAAGCAAAGCATTCTCAGTTAAAAAAATATTGTAGAAGTATAACAAATAGAACTAACATTACCTTAAGTTTATCTATTAAGTTTCAAATTAAATTTGCAAACTATCTTATATCTCCAACAACGCCAGATTTAGTAACAGACTCTTCAAATATTGTTTTAAATCCGTGTTCCGAGGAAGTTTTATTTATATTCGGATTTGATATCGTTGATTTGATATTTTATTCTAAACTTGAATATAAAGGAACTTTGTATAAAATTGGAAATTTTTTAATAAAGGCCCGCAATATAGAGCTATACAAAATTATTACTATTTTCATTCCAAAGAACGATATTTTACCTTACATAATTTGTTATAAATACTCCACAATTTATTTAAGACACTTTGTTGCGTATAAAATTTTATCTCGTAGTGCGAATGAGTTTTGTTTGCCAGTCACATATTTTAGTGGTCCACCAATACATGATTATAAGGTTAATGGCGGGAAAGTTGTTCGCACTAAACACTATTTTTAAATTTGTATACACGTATTCACATATAAATTTAAAACCGTACTGGATGTACATAAAAATATGAATGATTGAATCTTTTGTTCCTATTTCTAATTAGATTAGAAAAATATTAAAAAAAAAATCATTTTATATGTGAATATTTGTCTTAATATAAATTTGTGAACAGTTTCTTGCAATTTATTTCTTATTAAAAATTAACTGTATCAAAAAATTGTATTTACATAAAGTAGTTTTTTATAAATTAGTGTTACCTTAGTACTGATATTCATTATGGATAACGGGAAAGACAACGTTGATAACCTTTTAATAATAAACAATAATGAAATAAGTTTCGAAGGCTCGGAATATCACATAATATCGAATGATGGATTTGGTAATGAAAATGTTCAACAAAATATTCAGCAAGCCGATGAAAATAATAACGAAGGTACTGCAGAAATATGTTATTTAAAGATCGTTCCTTCATCTGAGAACAATACGGAAAACACTGTTCTAAATATCGAAAATTCTGAACATGACGAAGCGAATGTTGACTTTAATTTGTACAAATTATTTGACAGCTGGGATTTGAAAGATTTGTTAGAAAGATTTATAAGTAAGTAGACATTTTTTTAAATTTTACTAAATGTTGAAATTTGTAAATAATTATGGATATTATTTTCAGAAAAAGGCATAACATTGAAGACTTTGGCGTATTTGGGAAGGTCACATTTGAATATTTTTTTCGGAGATACTGAATTTGGAATCAGATTTCAATTTGAGCACCATGTATTTCAGTGGCAAATGAATAATGGATTTTATGTAGATGAATTAAATTTTTGTGGTAATGCTGTAAACTCTACTTCTATAGTACCAGTACGAGCAACTTCAGCTTCATCCAACTCAAGTATTGATTTAGATTTGTATGATTTATTTAACAGCTGGGATTTAAAAGAATTGTCAGAAAGATTTATAAGTATGTAAATCATTTTTTAATTATTTAAACTGTTTAAATTTGTAATTAATTTATTATTTTATTTTCAGAAAAAGGTGTAACTTAAAAACTTTGGCCTATTTGAGGAAGTCACATTTGAACAACTTTTTTGAAGATGCCGAATGCGGGATAAGATTTCACTTTGAGCATCATTTGTTCCAGTGGCAACGAAACAATGAATATTATGCAGATGAATTGATGGTAGATAATAATACAGCAAATTCTAATTTTTTACTACTAGCTACTTCATCTACATTCAACTTAGCATCAAATTCAGAACCATCCAGCTCAGCAAAATCGTTTTCAGCTCAAACGTCTTTAGTACAATCTACAAAAACATCATCAGCTGATTTAATGGTATGTCAGTATTTCCTCATTTAATTGTACAACTGAGTATAAAAGAACAATATTCTCCATACTAGATTTTAATGAAGATTAAAATTAAAATTATAAATTTTAGCCACTAAAACAAATATTACTGAGCAGCGAGAATGGCAAATCAGTAATAAATTTTTACAGTCAACATAATCGATTAAACGCGGAGATTAGAAAACGTTTAGTTCATCAGATAGTAGACCACCATCTGAATCAACTTAATTTCAACGTGGGAGTTGAAATATGCAGAAAGATTTCAAATCAAATTATTGATTTATTTCCCACAGAGACAGCGGTAAGATATAAATATTAATGGAATCGATTTCGGATCGATGAAATATATGTTATTTTATGTTTACGCTTTCTATTTAAAAATAGCATAGCATAAAATAATTGAACTCAGATCGGCCCCGTTATTTCTTAATTATTTATTTTTAAACAAAAAAAAATTGTTTATAGTTGACATACTTCATTTCAAGAGGGCATCTAGCACCAAAAGGAAAACTATACGACCGTTTCATGAACCAGAAAAAAAAATTCGAACGCCGAAAATAAATAAAAACATCACGGAAAAAATCAAAAATACTTCTATATCTGTGTCTTTATCTGGTATATAAATAAGAATTAAGAACTTATCAAAATAAATATCTTATAATTTTTTGTAAAATAAATAGATACCAATGTGACTACACCGGGAAACCTCGATATAAAAAACCATTTAAAACATTTGAGGACACCTTGGAGTACAGTACTCGATAAATGGAATAATTCATCAAAATACAGGGTGCACGAAATAATGGATAAACACGACAAGTCGCTTGATAATATTCTGGAGGAGTGGCCACTATACAAACATATACAAGCTCCAGAATTAGTAAGATACGAAAAGCCGCATCACGAAATATTAAATAATACTATAATTAAATTTATTTTTAATGAGCAGATAAATATAGATTTTACCACGTTGTTTCCCGACCACAATCCGATTTACACAAATTGGGACCAGTTTATCCAGAATATTACGACCATCTATAGAACCCAAATCAAAAATATAAAAATTGATGACTTATTTTTCAAAGAAATTGATAACAATAACGATACAATTACATCAGGTAATATGCTTTCCATACCGTTGTATAAATTTTTACATATAATCAATGTTAAATTCTAATGTAATTTTTCAATGAAATACCTTTTAAATTTCAGATACATATAATTTACAAGCAATATATCATCTACCATATGTTCTTCCACCTACTGTTGCGTCGAAATTAAAAAAATGCGTTAAACCAACAATGCTAGATGCTCAGTTAGCATTCATAATTAAGGCTAATACAATGTCGGAGTTCATAAAAAAAATCGAAGATATTAAAACGGATTGTGCCCAGAATAAAAAAAAAATACAACCCCTGTTGGTTGCTATTGGGAATGACAATGACTATACTGAATTTTACGTTGCAATGGATAATCACAAATTTAAGTTCGGAAGTTTTTTAGAAGCACTGGATATTTGCTTTAAGATTTTCCACCTTTTCAATTTAGAATATCCAGGTGAATGCTTTAACTGCTGGCAGTTCATTCAATTATATTTTTATAATCTTAAAACAAAATATGATGTTACAGTTCCATCAATTATAACGTTAATGAATGATTTAAAGACAAATTAATATTTTTTTTTTATAATTTATTTTTATTTATTTTATGAATAAAACCATATCTGAATTTAAGTTAATTTGAAAAAAAAAAAAAAAAAAAATTATTCTTTTGATTAATTTGAAATAAATTTAATATTGCTTAAATATTTATATGTGTTATTAAAAACAACCTTATGTAAAAAAATGAAGTTCTTTTTTAAATAAAATTTATGTTGTAATGATAAATTTAATTCGTTTCTCATTTGCATCAATAACCTTGGCTCTTTAGATGTAATTACATTGTATATATATATGATATGTATTATATATATATATATATATATATATTATATATATACATATATATATATATATATATATATATATATATATATATATATATATATATATATATATATATATATATACACTATATATATGTATATATGCTATATATATATATATATATATATATATATATATATATATATATATATATATATATATATATATATATATATATATATATATATATATATATTTATCAATACCTCAGTTGAAATTACCTATTATTTGGTTAAAATTTACTTAATTTTTACTAAACAATTTATTTATTTCAACCCATTGCTTGGTATTTTTTTCCAAATTTTTAACCAAAATTCTAGATTATATTAACTAACCACAAGGTAAAATGAACTTTCTTATTAGTTGATATAACCAAGTTTTTTTGAAAGCGTATTGTTTATATTAACATAATGCTTGGTAAAATTGACCATTTTATGTTTCTAATTACTAAATTTTATTAAGTTATAATAACCAAGTCGGTTTGTTTTAATAACCAAAAGCTTGTTAAAATTGGAATTATTGCACTTAGTATTTTAAAACAAGCCATTTTTGTATTTCGAAACAAGCGCTGGTTTGGTTCAGTAACAACCCATAAATCTAGTTTAAATTGATCCATATTTTTGTTTGAAATTACCCTTGTTTTTTCTCAGTGTAAAATAAGCCAGGCCTGTAATATGAATTATAATTTATCCATGAAATATTTAAAGATTTGTCGGATAAATTATTTTCCTCAACAAATTTTTTACAGAGGAGTGTTTTTTTCCACATTCCACTTCAACTTCAAGATTTAAATCTTTTAAAAGTGTCGACAATTTTTGTTACTGACGAACTGCCAAACTTTTGCAAACATTTTTAAAATTTCTTTGATTTTTATTCATGTTTTTAAAATATTGGCACAGATAAGCATAGACAGATGTGGATCTTGTATGGGCCATATTTACATTCTAAATTTCAATACAATAATTTCAATCCAATTCTTTTAGAGCAGGACGTATGTTTCTGTCTCTTTTTATCGTTTTTTACGTATGGCTATTTTGATTATATCAAAGCAAATATAAAGTGTATTGCTTTGGTAAGGAAGGATTAGATTTAAGTAGGTTTGGATTTAAAATTTCAGAAAGAAACCCGCAAAGATTATTAAATTTACCAAAGCATTACACTTATAAACCAACTTCAAACAAAATTTTATTCTATAATATATACGTCCTGCTCTAAATGAATTGGATTGGAATTTGATATTGAAATTTAGAATGTAAACATGGCACATACAAGATCCACATCTGTCTATTATTATCCGTGATATTGGTGAAAAGACTCGTACCGAAGGGACCAAAAGTGAGCTATCGGACCCATTTTTAGTATTATACTAGGGTAATGCGTTAAAAAATGATGTTTAATCAACAAATCTACTTTAAATTCAGATGCAACAGCTGACAGATGTTCCTCTATTAGTTTTAGTCTCCTCTATTATCCCTTTTTAGAGATACATAAAATTGGCTCCCGGATAACAATTTGAAAATTTGGTATTGCAAAATAACCAATGTGGGACTGAAGGACCGTACGGTTTTCTATCAGACAATGTATTCCTCAAATACAATCAAAAAACGGTGTTATGGAACATGTTGGACGGTCCCACTAATCGGAACACGAAAAGATAAAGTATATTATTACAGTCCACTTGCTGAAAAAGAGTAAGTAAATTGACCGAACTTTTTATCGTAAACGTAATTAAAATTGACCGACCGATGTTGTGCGATAATAACGATTTTGACGGGCCTCATTTTTGTTAAAAACTATATTGAAAAACCGTACTTGGGAATATATATGGTATTTATAAATAACCGACATGACGCTGGAAAAACCCTCACAGTTTCTGACAATAAGTCATATAAATGAACCGCACTTAGGGTATGCCTTAGGTATCAACAAATAACCGACGTGACATGGAATAGTTCAAGCAATTAGGAGGACCATTTGTCGTATGAAGCTATGTAATAATTTCATATTTAGGAATGCCTTGTATTGATAAATAACGGACGAAAGTCAGTCAGTATAAGTTACAGAATTAAGCTTGATATATAAATAAAGGGTGTTGTGAAATACCTTAGGTATTGATTAAGTACCGACGTAAGCCTACTAAAAGTGTTATTGAAGGATAATTTTGAATTGAATTCGACCTAGAAATTCTCTTTGTGGATATCTGTCAAAATTACATTTTACCCGCATGAAAATAGTTAAAACATAAATATTTTATATGTTTTCCAATTTCAGGTAAATTAAAATTTATTTAAATTTAATTCAATAAAAAATACAATATTTTATATACTTAAACTTATGTATATTAAAAAAAATAAAAACAATTGAACTATATCAAAATTTCATTCCATCGACTGTCACAAGTAAAATATAAAAATAAAATATAAATAAATACAAATATTTTAAAATAAAACGAAATTAAAATGGTATATGCCTTATGATTATAGTTTTTTGTTTTTGTATCTAAAATTACTCCGCTTTAGGTATTCTTTCACACTTAACCTTATATTTTGGGTGGTATCGGCAATGGTGGCCTTTAAATAATTATGGACACTACGCAGTAGTTCCAAAATATTTATGAGCTCAGCAAACACATGTTTATTTATATCTAAAAAATGTTACTTAGTATAGTCGCAATATAAAGCATATAATAAAGTTACTATTAAAATTTATATGTTAGGATAGTTGTACGGTTACAGGACCGATTTAGGTACCATCTGCGCGTTGCATAGCTCCAATGTCATCCTGTACTAACATGAAACATGGGTCGGTCTTAGATTCTGCAGACTCAATGGGGGGGGGGGGGGGGTCATGGTTGTTGATCGAAATCATCAAGCTGAAAAATTCCTATTTTGCATCCTGTTCCATTCGAACCCAGATCGAACCCCCCTCCCGATCCAAAATTTATATGTTTTTAGAATGGAAATGCAATTCAAAAATATTGACCCCCATTATGATTGTTGAGTCGGTTATAAATAGAATCAATTCAGCACAACTTTTTTACTTTTCATTGTGTATTAATTTAATGCAAATAGAGAAGGCAATGCCGAGTTGATTTGATTTTTGATCGACTCTACAATAATAATTTAATGTCGTTTTCGATTCAACTGAAAAGTGATCTCAGATCAAAAATTTTGCTTGACAGATTGATTTTGTTTGTTGAATCGAACAACTTGACAGCATAGAAAGCAATTCTTTCCCCTCAGATTGCTTTTTTTGGTGAATCGAAAACGCCATAAGTATATATTAAGGATAATAATTCCCTGGTTATAATAAAATAAGCTTCAAATGTATATCAATAAGTTTTTATACCTTTCGAAAGTGAATTTTGTCCAGACCATGAATATTTTGTTAACAATTCACCGGAACATAAGTAATCTAGACAGTTTCTCACTGTTTTATTAACTTTATCAGCTGACAATTTATATAGATGAAGTGTCTGAAATATAACAAATAATTATTTATTTAGTTTATTATTAGTAAATATCAATAACTACCATTTGATCCATATAACTCTGTGATGATAACTTTGAGTTGAACGATGCTAAATGTTCCACAGATGTCATTGGAAAATTTGGAATTATAAATGTAGCATCTTTTAAAATTAGACTTTCTTTTCGTTTCGGAAGAACGTTCATAACCACCTGTAAAACTTCCTTTATATCTGCTTGATTTTTCAATATTGTATCTTGGTTTTCCAATATGAGCGATATTTTCGATTTTATCTCTTTAACGAATATTGTTTCTTATCGTTTCTCCCATTTTTTCAATTTTAGAACTAATGTTGTTGCTGAGGTTCAATTCAGGTAGATTTTCTTTATTATTAAAAGTTTCTTCAATGAAGGCGTTACATCGATATACCGGTGTTGAATGTATTTCTGTTACTAATTATGTGTCGTTACTAATCGGTATTAAAGCTGGTAACGATTCAACAATAATAAGGTTGCCTGCTGGATCAAAATTTTCATTAAAATCAGGCATATTGTATTTCCTTTTTTTGGTTCTTATTTCTTCAGATTCAGAGTTGGAAAAATCTGCCAAAAATTTCTCCTTCTCCTTCGCTTCTCCATAAGTTGCTATATTTTCTTTTAGAATCTTACATTCAAATGTTTCCCAATCTGGATTAGGATCGACCTCTTTTTTGATAGCCTTATTATAATGTTTTGGCCAGTAGACCATACCATTTTTAATCAAGTTTCCACGAACCACCGATACCTCCTTTTTGCCATCCTGACTTGGTGTTTCAATTATGGAATACATAGTTAAATAATTGTAGCTGTAGATATATAAAGAAATCGTATGATTAAAGTAAATTTAAAAAAAATAAAATCATTAATTAATAAAGTGCAGTAGTGGAAAAAATGCATAATATCTGTCGTCAGTATTTTTCATAGCAAAGAGCTTCTTTTGTATATCAGTAGTTTCGAATTTTTTTGTTATTGGTTTAGTTTTTACACGGGTTTGATAAATATCAAATTTACTGGATGAAATCGGTAAATGATAAAACTCAGAAAGAGTTTCCATTTGTTTGCCCCAAATATATATTTTTCTTCCAATATTTCTGCGGATTCATAAAATAACTATTTTCTTGTTTTTTGTCAAAAACCATCGATTTCGTTCAGTATTATCCAGTTCATCACACTCTAATTTAATTCCATAATAAAATATTTTCCCTGCTTTGTATGATTTCTTCTTTAAAATGGGATACACGATTTCTAATCTCTGTTCAATCAAATTCGCACTATTAATTTCATAGATTCTGTTACATATTTGAGCCAACGGTTGATTTGGTTTTCGTAATAAACATTTTATTTTGAACATACATATATGACTCAAATTGGAAGGCTAAGAAATTGTCTACGTTACCAAACTCTTGTACATCATCGGATCAATGAGATAAACTGTGCATGTTGTATATTATATTATGTTCTCCATAAAGAAATTTAACTCCTTCAATAAAATTTGTAAGAATATCATTGGCCAATGGCCAGGTTAGATTTAGTTTTGGGATACTCGGGATGACATAAAATCATAATTCCAGTATGAAGGCACAAAAAGTTGTTATATTTATCTGCTGGTAACACATCTTTTAGAACAAATGGTCCGCAATACAATAAAAACGTTCGGAATTCTGTAGCTTTAAAATAAGAGAGTTCAGATAAAGTTCTTATCTTTCGTTGAAAATCAGTCGGTTGACTATGAACTATTTGAGAAAGTCTTTCGGATATTTGATTCACACTTCTAGTCGGCAAAAGCGAGTTGGTGCCTCCTCCCACCCACATTTGAAGTAGTATCTTCATCACTCCAAGGCAGACAAGATGCATGTATTCCAATGGAAAATCTTTAATCATGTCAATGGGAAGCTCCTCCAATATAGAGTTAGATCTATGATGTTCTTCATTTTCCCTATTTCTAAAAGATTTATTTGTGCGTCTTTGCGCCATAGTATTAATAGGGAAAACCACTCTATTTTACTTTCTTTTACGAAGTAAAATAAAGTATAGTAATCATGAAAATTTTCGACCTTGAGATTATTGAAGATTTATCTGTTTTGAGGTGCCCTGAGTCCGAAAAAGTGGGTTTCGAAATGATGTCTGTCTGTCAGTCTGTCTGTCCGTCTGTCCGTCTGTCCGTCTGTCAGTCTGTCAGTCTGTGTCCTCTCTACAGCCCAGATGGCTTAACCAATCCAGCTGAAACTTCAGATTTAAGCTTTTTTGATAAATTGGAAGGCCCCAGTGAATTTTAGTCCTAATCGGGCAACCGGAAGTGGCCACTCCCTTGGGCCAGAAAATTTGTTTTGCAAATATCTCAAAAAGTATAAGGTTTACAAAAAACTACTAAAACAAAATGTTTCCAAAACGTAAAAGTAAAAAAAAAATAAAAAAAAAAAATTTAAAAATTAAAAAAAAAAAAAAATTAAAAAAAAAAAATTAAAAAAAAAAATTAAAATATTTTATAAAAAAAATAATATTGATGTGTGGCCAACACATTTCTTCTACGAACAGGGAATTTTGAGGAACCAATTACGCAAACTTCTTACAAATTTATTATTTTTTATTACTTTCTTTAACATAAGTAAAGCTTAAATCAAAAGTTTTTGATCGATTGGTTAAGTCATCTGGGCTATAGAGAAGACACAGACTGATAGACGGAAGGACAAACGGACAGACAGACATAATTTCGAAACCCACTTTTTCGGACTCAGGGGACCTCAAAACAGATATACATATCTTCAATTCTTCATTAAGGCTGTATGGTACTCAAAAAAAATTTCTGTTTTGGTATCGATATTTAAATGTCCAAAAATGCGTCTAAACTGTGTCTATAATAAAGAAAAATATCGTTTTGTATTTTTGTTTTATTTTGATGTAAAATAAATATAACTGTATGTCGACTTTGCTTATATCCCTTTCTTCAAGAATAAAATTATACACTATTTCGGTTATTTATTTTCGTTGTTTCTATGGCAACTCATTATGCTAAAATATATAATTTATTATAAAACGATAAGATCCTGGACATTTACCATTTTTTGGGGTTAGCCATCTCGTAGAGTAAAAGCAAATCAAAAATTAGCCGAGATCATACCCCTTTCTGACAATAAAAAATATATTTATCGATACTGAATTTTTTCGTATCGATAAATATATCGATATTCTTAGTATTTTGATTGTATCTTTCTTATTTTAATACTAATCTTTATAATCGTGAATTAATCCCTCAAAAATATCTTTCTGCATAGGTCAATATAAAAGATATAAATGTTTTAGCGAGAAAAACTTAAGAAAATTGAATTTTCCGTAAGCACCATTTTCCAAAATTTCGTCAACTTTGAATTTTTATTACGGATAAACTATAAATAATTTTGAAATAATCCTGTATTAATCCCTCAAAAATACCTTAAGCTTTGTCAATAAAAAAAAAATTTGTGAATTGATAAACATTTGTAGCCACAAATTGATTTTTACGATACCCTTATTTTGGTAAAATGAGTACCATACAGCCTTAATCTCTTACAAAATATTTGGGGTCCCAGCTCCCATATTCCGTGAAACAGAAAATTTATTTTATAAACATTTCAAAAATAGACCATTTACAGAAAACATGAAAAAATAAAACAATCTTAATAAATTTTGCAAGAAATTTGCATTATAATAGTTTCTTAAAATTCGCTGTTCGTAAAAGAAAGTCGTGTGTTGGCCACACCTCCATTTTTTTATAAAGTCTCCTTCCACATTGCATTTGAGGCAACCAAAATAACCAGTGTGACCTTTCGTCCCAAGAATACTGGACCGTGCAGGGGCATCACATATGAATGATCGTATTTTTACAACAATCGTATCATTTTTCCAAGGAAATCCATCAGCCAATAGTGATTTAAGTTCATCGACGAGTTGCCTCTTGCCTTAAATATTAATTGAAGCAATCTGGTTTATTGAAGCCATGATTAATTCATATTATAACAAATATTTTGTTGTTTATAGAATTATAAATTCTACCTAAAATTGGCCAGAAACAGCTTTGGTTGCTTCTTGTTATGGGTAACCCATCTATATTTATATCTAAAACAATAGCCGGTGGTGGTTGTTGATGATTACTTAGTAGACTTTCGAAAGCTGCAGTGCATCCGATATGTACGTATTTCCCAGGTGAACAATATAGAATATCTCTTGTTTTTGGCGTACTCAAAAGCGTTCTGCTGTCCAATGGGACGTTGTAACCTAATGATTTATTGAAAAACACTAGTAATTCATTTAATGCGTTGGCTTTTATATTAAATTTTAGTGTCCAGCTTCGTAAAAAGTCTTTAATTTTAATATCATCTCTAAGTTCTAGTTCATCTCCTTCAAATTCTGATAAGACCTCACGACTGTTTTCTTCATCATTTGTTTCTACATTAACATGCCGATTTTCATTTTGATCGTGAACAACAACCGGTAATTGAGTGTGACATAAAGGATCTGAATTTCGAGGTTCTTCGTAACAAGTCTGAGTTTGAACTTTGTAGGATTTCGAGTTTATGTTTATGTTTAAAAAGCGTCTTTTAATCGATTGCTTCGAAAGTTCGGTCAAGCTTTTGTATTTTGGCATTTTTAGCTATAAAATGGGAAATTATTATATCATTATAGATAGATGATAGATCATTATACAAATATGCATTTGGGATTGATTTTTCTAACAAAAAGCTAATTCCATTGTTGGTCAAACCTGATATGGTTACATATTCTGATTCAAAAGCTTTAAAGTACATATATCTCGAGCAATAACATTTAAGCGTAATATATGTAATTAGTAAACGCACATTAATTTATTTGGATTCCTTTGGTACAGAAAAAATTGATATAAATCAAAAAATTTTGTTTTTGTCCTTCTTGGGTACGGAAAAAAAGAAGGACAACTATATGTATATTTACATGAAATTTTTTTGATTTAGATCAATTTTTTCTGTACCACAGAAATCCACATAATAAATTATCACAGAAAACAGGTATCCACCAACACCGCCATATTGGATGACTTTCATGTCAACTAGAGAATTTATATCGAATAGTAGTATCAAGAATAAAACGAATCACGAATAAATGCGTTCTCGAAATAAACGAAATTATAATCTACCAGAAATATACTTAAAGTAAAATCAAACTTACCAGGGGCCCTATCATGATTTCCGCGGCGAAAGAATTTTTTCACGATATCGTGAATTTGGGATTATGAAACACGATACATTTTCGCCATCTATTCGATAGCGAGAAAAATTCCGCCAAAAAAAATAAGGCGGAGAATTTTCCGATTGAGTTAATATTGAAGATTGTTACAGGTCACTCGTTTGTTGTATTTTGCGTTAGTTCGATTGAAAGGTGTTTTATTTTTATTCAAAAAATAGTTTGAGAAAGGTAAAGGTGATATTTAATTGTACTAAAATCAAAACTAGTCTCAAAATAATGACGCTTAAACAAACGTCATTAAATGAGTGCGTTTATTACGTTAAATGAATGCGTTTACATCCTTTTCGATAGCGGAATTCATAATAAGAAAGTTGAAGCGGGTCGAAAAGAACATATCGAAATTCTTCAAGACTCGCCGCGGAAATCATGATAGAGGCCCTGTACTCGTCGAAAATATATGTATACATATATAATTATTTTTACTTTTTTTGCACTTAGATATTTTTTTTTATGTCTTAAATACACAATACCACTTACTACTTTTGACTACGAATGATCAATGCGGCTTCAAGTCACTACAATTTAATTTTTTCGTAAATTTGTTTTCCCGTTACAATTAGTAGCGTTCGATATATGTTTTGTGTATTTTTAATTTGGTTTTTTAAGATCGGACAGCCCTCGTGTCAACTAAATTTTCGTTATACTTATGGTATAACATTTTACATTCCGAGAACCATACATTTGCAATCGGTTACCATGCATCGATTACAGATTTTTATATAGTGTTAGTGTATTTGTTTCGTTTATTATTTTGCATTTCTTTTCAAATTCGGATTATCTTGTCGAGTCGCGTATGGAGTAACACTTACCCGGCCTTTTACAGTCCCGAAACCACAGAAAAGAATGAACAGATATGGAAGTTCCATGTCAAGTATTTACATAGAAATATTCAATCAATAAAATGTATTCCTGCTCTAATCTAACCAGTTAAGACAGAGACAATATAATTCAATATTACATATTTCGCTTCTCTTCTTTGTATAAAAAACAAAAAAGAAGACAAGCGAAACATATTATTGTATTATATTTTCTCTGTCTTAACTGGTTAGATTAGAGCAGGAATACATTTTATTGATCGAATATTTCTATGTAAATACTTGACATGGAACTTCCATATCTATAAATTTACGGTTTCGTTTGAATGAATAATAATTTAGAACTTGTTATCGTATTTGTTAGTTTCCAAATAATTCATTTCCGTGTTAAATTCGGTATAAATCGAGATACCGTTTTTTGTTTAATTTTTATTTTCTTAAAATCGGACAGAGTTCGTGTTGATATTCTATAGTTCGGCAAAAATCGAGACGTTGTTTTTGATTATTATTTAATTTTTTTGATTTTTTGAACATCGGATCGACGTCGTGTAGATATTTTGTTTTACAATTAAATATTTCAACCGACGTTTTACGGTCTCGAAACCATAGAGTCTGTTGCGGTTGCAAATTGTTTGTCGGGGCGCTTATTATTATAAAGCAATAACAAATAAATATCATAACTATAAGTTACAATTTTCATAAATTAACAAATTAAATTGCCGCTGTTATCTTATTTTAATGTTGGTAGCACTACATAGTTCGAAAACAGTTGCTTTAACAACATCTATAAATACCAAAATAAAATCCTGGTTAAAACAGTTAATTTAGCGACGACTATAAATACCAAAAAAAATCAATTCAAAAACAGTAGTTTTTCGAAAACAGTGACTACTGATATAGTTGTAGTTTGGTCTATAAATATGGCCCTAAGTTTAGTTTATATTTTTTTTTTGCTACTTTAGTTACATATTTAGTTTGTTTATTATTAATATATTTTTTTTTTTGTTTTCTTATGATCTATCAAATTGTACCCCAGTTTGTTCTCCATACTTCTGATATTATATATTAAAGATCATTTTTTTTTTCCAATTTGAGATTTTTTTTTCCCTTTTAATTATTATTATTATTACTTTGGTTTGTTCTTCGTTGTAAATCGTTTGAAATCATGGAGTAAAGTAGCCAGAGGAGAGATGATCTAGAATCAGGTGGGTATAACTGAGGTAGGTAGGTTGTTTAACAAGTGCTTTTGAATTTTCTTTTTTGTTGATGCGGTCTAATACCGATGCAGATAACCCCGGAAAACCCCACCCCATTTCCCTGAGCATTAGCAGGAATAAACTGACCGGCCGGAATCTCTATATAATCTTATCTGCATATAAATTTCTGTTAACTTACTAACTAGATTAGTAACGTTACACATATTACAATTATCTATCTAAAAGTGGCAGTGTTATATTTCTGATCAAGAATCATGACATTTGTTAAAATATTTATTTATTATTCATAATTTTTGTAATGCTTGTTTCTGTCAGGCCCATAGCGTTTAACTCTTTAATGAAATCGTCTATTCCGAAATAATTAATTTCATTAAGTGCCGATACCCTTCCGGATTGCACATAGGTGTTAATGAACGGTCCATTTGAGAAGGCAGTGAAGGTTGGTTAATTTGATAGTTGAGTTATTTGTTTGACCTGGCGAAGAGAGTTCTGTTAAATTTGGTACTTTAACAGTATCTTCCGAATTTTTTATAACAAAGTGGCATATTTTGTGACGTATTAAAAAAGTGGTCACATGAACTGGAAGCTAAACATTTTAATTTTAAAAATTTTGAATTCAATAAAAAATGGTTTATTTTTAAATGCCTAATGATAAGTGATATTTAACGGCTATATTATAAGGTGATTTTGATTCAGAATTTTTTAAATATTCTTCATTGGTCAATCCCTCCTATAAAATGTTATGATATGTATTATGCTATTTTTATATATAATTTATATTAAAATAATGAAATATTTTTGTTAATTGAATGAAGTTTAAAATCAATTTACTAAAATGAATGATTATCAGTTTGTTCAGATTAGGAATTAGTAATCCAAATTCCCTAATCAAGTTAACTTGTAATCTGGACTGCCTTTTTTGGCATTCAGGCTGTAAGAGAAATTCACCTTGTGACTATACCGAAAATTGTACAAAACCCTATTCTCTATTAAAATCCATGAATTTTTTAACGGTTAATTTAATCTGTAATTGAATTTGGATTAACATAATCTCCATTGTTCACACTATAACAAAATCTAGGGAGGTTACTAATATCTAGTCTGAACATAGCATAACAGAAGACTGTAATAGACTGTAATATTTGTACCAAAGCATGCAGTTATATACGCAAAAATATAATTTATCAATACATTTTTAAATATATTAAGCATTTGCACCGCCTTTTCATCGGACAATCTAGATAGCTTTTTTCCCCCGTTATCTGATGTTGGTAGGTTACTACAGGTTAACAAACGATAATATACAACTATCACAACCTGTAAATAAATTAGACGGATAACATTAATTACATAACAAATAAAATTGGAAATGAGAATCTGTACCTTGGTCTCGATCAAACTCCGTACACTGTATACTTCTACCGGAATTTTTAACAGTTGTAAAAATTACTGCTTGATATTTTGGCCACTTTTCCAATAATTTTTCCGTTTCTTTATATGAGAGAGAGAAGTCATACAGCACCTTCAAAAACGTTGAATCATTATTTTACTAAGGCTTATCGCACAAAGGAAATGAAAATGTTAACTTACCAAATCTGGATAAACAATGAAAAAAAAAGTTTTCTCTCAATCTTCGATAGTTAAGGGTAGATTTTAATTTTAATTTCACTAATTCAACTTCGTCGGGTAAAGATGCTGTATTTAATACGTTTAAATCATTTTCAAGGATGTCGTTGTCGTCATTGTTTTTCGTTGTTGTCGAGCAAATCACAGTTTCCTCATCAAATGATTTTTGAATCTTTCTTTTTGATGATCGGTCGTTCTTCAATTTGATTTGGAGAAAACCATTACCCTTTTTATTTACCAATATTGCCCGTTATTAAAATAATATTTAAGAGCCGAATAAAACTTTGTCTTACCGTATCTAAACATGGAAACAGCCCTTTTGTAATTTCTGAGATCAATTGTAGCTCTTCAGTGGTAGGTAAAAAGATTAGCTATTAAAGGCAAAGATGTCAAAAATGATATAAGCTTACGTCGTTGATTATCGGTAAGAGATTTAGACGTCTCAAAACTATTGAATAATTCGTGGCCACCGAATTTTCTAATTATGAATGATTTCATAGACTAGAATGTCAGTTGTATTTAGTTTAATTAATTTTTCTTCATAGGTGTATTTCTTGACGTGAAATGACAAAGAAATGCAAACACCTATATTTGGCTCAAAATTTTGATCCAAATTAGTTAAGTTGTTTTCAATAGTTATGTTTTTTTCAGTGATCTAATTTGGATTTGAATTTAATTTAACATGAGTTAAAGTTGCTTTGTAATTCATATAAAATTAAATTCAAATCCAATTGGATTACGCAAAAGAACTTCAAATGTAACTTTGATCTGATTCTGATCAATTTGCTTCACGCGGCTAATTTTAATTTTTACTTTAGATTGAATTAATTAAATAACGTAATTTAGAATTTATTAAGTTAATATTTTAGAAAACAAGTTTACTTCGGGTATGTAAATTAATCCAGGTCCAATGCAAGCATCTGAGCGGGATACGTTTATCACATTTACTTGAAGGTTAGCGTTTCATATCTGAAGTGTTAAATCCTGATATTGTTTCGTGTTTACATTCAATAAAAAATTTGGATGTGTTATATAGCAGTTTACATATTCTATAAAATAATTTTCTTCCAAGATGGCATCAAGGCAATTAGAAAATTTTTCAAAATCCTCTAATGCAATTGAAGTATTTTGGAGAGCTGAAAGATTTATATTGATTTAATACAAAATACTACAACATAATGAGATGCATTTGAGTTACGGAAACTCGATAATCCCCGTAAGAATTATTGGGCTTTACTCGATGTTTTGTACGTACTCGTATAGACATAATACTCTTTATCAATGTAAATGTAATTTACTAAAGGGATTCTTTCATGAAAGTAAGTGTAGAAAGTAAGCATGACAAAATTTTTATATTTGAATTTAATTTACTTAAGTAACTTGCCGGAAAAACGTTCAATACACACTGTAGAAAAATTGGCCCTTTTTCGAACATTATGTTCCAATACAGAAATTTTACATTTTAGTAAAGTCATATTATACTACCCGGTATATAATCGTGTAAGGGCCCCAAAGTACTAAATTTGCACTAAATAAAATAGATTTGTCCACTATGCACTTATCCGAAAGTATAAAATCTAAATTTATGTAAGATCCTCCGCGGTCGAATCGAAATTTTCCAACTTGACAATCCGTACACCCTTTTTGTTATAAGTACATGTAAAAAACATACCGGGAAACATTTTGAAACACAATTTTACGTATAAAATTTATATGACCAATGTATTACTTTTATACAAATGATCATTTATAAACTTAATGTTTTATATTGAATTTGTATTAACTTTAATACAATACTAGATAAATAATTTTTGTATTTTGTAGTTTTATTGTTTTTATATAATTTTTCAGCAGTAATATCCCAAGAGCATTGATAATTTCCCGAAATAATTTTATTATATTTTTCGAAAGCACGTTGCTTGGTAACAGCCCGAAGCCGTAGGCTGAGGGCTGTTACCTAAAAGCAACGTGCTTGAGGAAAATATAATAAAATTATGAGGTATTTATCAATGCTCGAGGGGTATTCGACGAGAAATTTTTTTGCAATTTTATTTTATTCTAGTAGTAGTAAGGCTGCTACACGGAGAGAAAAATATGCGTTTACTATACTTATTTTGCGCAAATATGCTATCGGAATCGGTCTTATTCTAAATTTACATAAATTGAGTATATTTTACTTAATTCGTTCAAAACAGAATTTGAATTTAATAAACTTAAACTTAGAAACTACTTGCATGAAAACAGCACAAAATAAAGGAAATTCTAAGTCTATTTTCAGAAATACATACAGAACTTAAATAGAATATTGAAAATACTTAAATCGAGTAGTGTTTTGTGAAATACTAACAAATGTCCCGACAAAGCCTAAGCATAATAAACAAGATCTCAGCACAATTTGCTTAACGAAACCGAACATTTTAAAATCATATTTAGCATTAGTTTCCCATGTTTATCTTTATGTTTGCTGAATGTTGGTCTTATTTGCTTGTATAACCAAGCATTTGAAGCTTGGTTTTAGCATTTTAGTAATAAAAGTTGAATTCTTTATGCTGGTTCAATTAAGTAATTTTAGTTTATTTTAAGCATTCTGGTAGTAAAGTTTTAGTCTTATTTGTTGATATAATCAAGTAACATTTGCTTGTTTTATGCATTCTAGTAGTAAATTTGAGCAAATGTTATTCTCAAATTAGGCTTATTAAGGTAGCAAAATCAAGTAATGGCAACTTATTTTTCGCATTTCAATACTCAATAACTATTGATTTCAACTATTTTTCGTTTGACCTAGATTCCAATCCTCTTTCTATATTACAATAAAAAGACAATTAAATTTTTATTTAAATATAGGTACTTAATTTTAATATTTTAAGAAGAGGAGAAATTGTTAATATTACTATTTTTATTTTTATTTCCGAAGGTCTTTCTTATATACATAAAATGTTAGGGCTAATTATAGACCTTTATTAACTTTAATTAAATTAATTGAATATATATTTCTCAATTTAATTTAATATTACAAAAAATTATTCCTCCAAATTTTCGGTGTTGTACACCATTCTCAAGGAGTTTTTATTACACCTAAAACGAAATAAAAACTCCTTGAGAATGGTGTACAACACCGACAATTTGGAGGAATAATTTTTTGTAATATTAAATTAAATTGAGAAATATAATATTGAATTCATTTAATTAAAGTTAATAAAGGTCTATAATTAGCCCTAATATTTTTACTATTACATATATTGTTTTAATTTTAATACATTTTTTGTTACAATTGGGTATCTGAAATTCCTGAATTGGATTATAATTAAAAAATGATGGTTTCTCGAAATAAAATTTGTTATGAAATTCGATTATTTCATAGTAATCGACCTTATATTGAATATAATCTACGTTAATTGCAGTACAATATTCTAATGATTGCAGTTCTTCAGAAGTAAAGTAAATTTTTGCGTTCTTAAAATAAATCGTATCATAATGTTTATTGTATTATTATAATTTTTGAAAACTAATTTATTTTGATGAGAACTTGAATGTTGTTTTAGGTAACTAAATCGTATACTATGTTTCTTGGCAATAGAGAAAGACAAGTTTAACCGACTCCTACCGAAAGGTTTTGGAGTATTGTAAGATTTGTTATAAATGGTTTCGAATGGTATATTATTTGGAACATCTAGGTTCTCATCAAAACGTTCGTTATTATGGCATGTGTACAAATGTTTTATTAACATTCTTAAATTTGAAAATTCTCGAGAACAACCAATTTGACCGCATTTGTAATTATATATAATTAATAGGAAACATATGATTATATTTAAAATAAATTTTTAATATATTCACAGAATCAAATCCTTCTTTACATTCAAAACAAAAGTACATTTTAAATTCTATTTTAATTAACGTTTGATAACTTTTTTAACTCAAGGATAAGTCCTGACACCGCCGTTGGCATTACTTCTAAAAATATTTAAAAAAAATAATGTTGAATAAATTGCCATACTGACTCAAGCTGGTATTGCAAATTAAACATGTAATGTATTTTAAGTTCAGTTAATAGAGCAGATAACAATGAATCTAGCTTAAAAATAATTCATTCGTATGTACAATAAAATTCGTAGCTGTTACCTTCATGTACAATAAAAATGCATGGTTGAGAAGTCCATACCATATTATAGCGTTTTGTTCACACCTTTTGTTCCTTTTGGTATTCATTTATTTATTTATTTATTTAAACCTACAGTAAAGTACAATCGGTAATAAGAAATTATAATGCAATACAAAAATATTAATAATACGTTAATGGTACAAAAAATATTAATTATCAATAGCAAAAAATTTAAATAACTCATTTCTAAACGAATTTCTTGACATATTAAAATCAAAAATTTCAAAAACATAGTTAAAAATTTGCGACATTCTCAAGACTGGTTCAGAAAGTGCGTAGTTTGTCGTAACAGAATCAATGTGTAAGAAACCGTCTCGTCGCCGCAAACAACGCGTAGGAGCGTAAAAATTTAAACGCGTAAGTATTTCATCACAATCAATTCGTGAGGTCAAAACATCGCGCACAAAGATAGCTGATGCTATGTCTCTTCGGTGATTTAATCGTTGTAATTTTAATAAATTACAGCGATCTTTATAAGGCAGAAGAACATAGTTATTCACTCTATCAGAAGGTAGACCACGAAGAGCATACAGTACAAATTGCTTTTGAACACTTTCAATTCTATCTGAATGACACTTATAAAATGGTGACCAGATCTGAGAAGCGAATTCAAGAATAGACCGAACAAAGGACACATATAAAGATTTTAGTGTAAGCGGGTCACAAAAGTCTTTACAATTACGCTTAATGAAGCCTAACATAATGTAAGCCTTAGCAATAATAGAATCAATATGTTTTGTAAAGGAAAGATCAGAAGAGAAAATTATACCCAAGTCAGACATGAACTCAACTCTGTCAACCACCATATTATAAAGAAAATACTGCTGAAGAATAGGTGATCGCTTTCTGAAAAAAGAGATAACCTTACATTTGGCCACATTCAACAACAATTTGTTGTTAAACGACCAACTGCAAAATGTGTTCAAATCACTTTGTAACTTAAAACAATCAGAAATTGAAGAAATCGGAGCGAATATTTTCATATCATCTGCGTAAAGAAGGCAATGTGCAAATTCAAAACACTCCACAACATCATTAATAAATAATGAGAACAGAAGTGGACCCATGTGACTACCTTGCTCCAGAAGTTACACGAAATAAATGAGAAGCAGAATCATTAATCTTAACGTATTGTGACCGGCCAAACAGATAAGATTCCAACCATTTGATAGGGATGAACTCACAATTTAGTTTCTCTAGCTTATAGATAAGAATTGAATGATCAATTTTATCAAAAGCTTTTGAAAAGTCAGTGTAAACAACATCTACTTGTTGCCGGCCCTCGATTCTGCTGTATAAATGTCCACAGAATGCAGTCAAATTGGTAATTGTAGATCTTCCCGGATAAAACCCATGTTGTGCAGGCAAAATAAGAGATTTCACATGAAAAAACAAAAATTTCTGCACCATGGCTTCGAAAAGTTTGGGAATAGCAGAAAGAATAGCAATTCTTCGATAGTTGCTAATTTCACATCTTTTGCCAGATTTAAAAAACGGACGAATGAAGGATATTTTCCAGGGATCAGGAAAAATCCCAGTCCGAAGGCTTTCATTAAAGATGTGAGTAAGCGGAAGAGCTAAACTTTCTGCACAATTTTTTATGAGGATGGGTGGAATGCCATCATGGCCAGCCCCCTTATTTACATCAAGAAGAGACAAGCAATCATAAACCTCCGTTTCAGTGAATTTTAATAAATTGTAATCAGTACGATTACAAGCTAATGGAGACGTGTTATGTGATGAAAATGATATCACGGATGGTTCGTACACGGACTCAAAATATTTGGCGAATAGATTGCAGATATCAGGGAGTTGACTCGCCAATGAATTCTGATAAATCATCGGTGACGGAAACCCAACTGCTTTCCTTTTACCATTGAGGAAATTCCAGAATTTTCTTGGATTGGACGTTAAGTCCACTTCAATCTGCAAAATATAGTTATTATATAGGAACCAATTTAAAATTTTAAATTCTTTTCGAGCTGCATCGAATCTAGAATAAAACTCAGCACCATGTAGCCTATATAATGAATGAAATTTGTTACGCCGTTTTTCCAGGCGCAGTAGTTTCCTATTGTACCATGGTTCACGAAACCGAGGTTCATTTTTAATTAAAGGGACATACCTTTCAACACCAGTCTTGAGTAGTTCATTGAACAAAGAAACGGCTTCGTTCAAGTTATTCCCACGCTTAAGGAACTCCCAATCAGAGTTGACAAGAAATTCGTTTAAAGAAATGTAGTCAGCATGCCTAAAATCAAAATGAAAAGAATTATCAAGGGAAAAATTAGTATTGCATTTTTCATGAAAAATATTTATCATTATTGGAGTATGGTAGACACTCCCACATCCAGTAAAATCCTCACATGAAGAAATATCCGAATACATAACATCAGATGAAAATACTAAATCCAATAGTTTTCCTCGACTGTTGCTTATCTGGTTCAATTGCTTGGTTGCTATACTCGCAAAATAATCGGTGATGGCCAATGCTTTTTGATCGTTAGAAGAGGGCGTGAGAACACCATCAACGTCAAACCAAACAATATCTGGAAGATTGAAATCACCAATGATCATAAGTTGTTCATCAATATGCACGGTAGATATTACTGAATTGAAAAAATCAATAAATTCCAGGTAAACTTCTAAAGTTGATCCACAGACAGGGCACATATACAGCGACCACGAAGATAAAAGAAATATCGGCTTTAATACGTACAGCCATAATATCGTATACCGGTTGACACGCTACAACTTCACTCGAAAGTAAATTTTTCACGGCGATCAACACACCTCCTCCTTTAAGGCTGGTATCAAAATCATGCCTGTCTTTTCTATAGACCACGTAATCTGATGGAAAGTATTCTTCTGAATTGAAATTTTTTGTAAGCCATGTTTCACAAATAACTATAACATCATAATCGTTGTCGAGGACACCCAAAAGAAACAATTTAGATTTCCCTCGAATACTGGATGCATTATGGTAATAAATAGAGGATACTGTAGTTAGTTTTGAACATATGGGCCGAATCATCCTCTTATTTAAAACAACATCCCTTAAACTCTGGGAGTCTCGACTTCTACAGTTGGGTTGCGAAATTTGACGTTTGAGGCAACTGCTTTCCGAAAATTTTGATTCTTAAATGGTCTAATATATACGCCAGTTGGCCAGGTTTCCGAACTTAAAGCTTTGTCCTTGAGATCTTCGTTTATTCCCAACTTAAAACATAAGTATTCCAGATCCTGAATTTTTTTCGTTTTGGGAATCAATTTACCAACATGGTAGAAACTTGTACCCAAACACTTATTAGCCATAGCTAAAACATCATCCTCGGTTGTTAGAGGATCCAGTCTGGATAGGTGAAGCCAAAATTTATGTGGTACCGTTTTGATAATAATATCTGGCAAGATATTAGACTCTTACTGCTTTTTGATTGTTTAGCTTCGACTGGGTATTAACTTCGGATATTTCCCCATTATTCGAGGGGCTGCTAAGGCAAATGTTATCTGATTTGCAAGATGATGCCTCTGAAGAATCAATATTTGGGGGCTTAGTTGTTGATTCAGCTTGAATCGTAGTGCCGCAAAGGTCATCAATCACTTTCGCTTGGCCCCTTGTTAGTCGTTATTTTTGGCGATATGTCGGCTTCATTCTGCTATCAAAAACCACCCTGTCTGCAGTTTCAAGTTTTTTAAATATTAAGCTTATATTCTCCTTGTTCCTGTCAATCTCCTTCTGCAAGCACTTCACCGTATCCTGATGCGCAGTATTAATTTGCTTATCAATTGGAATGTCCCAGTTAGAATTTGGTGAAAACATTTTTATGAAAATTTTGTTTTTCATCAGGTCTCTACAGTCATTGCAGAACCACAATATGTTGGCGCATTTCAGTGTGGCATTAAATGACGTTCGATCAACTTCTGCACAACCATAATGGTACGCTCTGTTGCAAAAGCCAGAGCACCCGATTTTCTCCTTTAAAGTGGATAAATCTGCCTCACACTTGCCACAATTCATTATTATGAATGAAAGAACAAAACACGAAAAAACACAACACCAACGAAAAGTAACGAAAACACAAAACAAAAACACAACAATAACAATAAATGTACGTATAATGTATATGTATAATATGTATATCAAAACACCCAATCACTATATATCACACTATAAAATCAATTATACAATTCAAAATTATTTTATTATTGTGGAAAAAATTATTTTTGAAAACAATTTGCACGTCACTTCTATTCGCGATGAAAACTGATAATTACTTCTATCGGTGATACTGTGAACCAGTTTAATAAAAGAAGCCTGGCTGCCGGCAATGCTGAATTTCTAATTTTTTTTTCTTTTTCCTTAACAAACCCTGATGGAACAAGTACTGCATGCAGAACTTTTAATATTTCGAAGTCTTTCAAATCTGTTGAAAAAAATTGAATAGGTAAGTAACTTCTTAAAAATAGATTATTTCTTATTAAGTGAGATCTTGTTATAATAATTTAGTAAAAATTAAAAAGTTAATGTAAAAAGTTATTTAATACGTTTTAAATATCTTTTTCACTATTAACATGTCTGTTTTATTATTGGAATATCATACATATTTTCTTGTTTTAATAATATATTTTTGTATTTTAATTCAGCTTTCCTTAGCTGCATTTCTTCACGTTTGATCTGATCCGGAGGATCAGATCATATTTCATGAAACGATCAGCAATAAAAACAACTTCTCGGATCAAAATTTTGATACCAAAACAAAACGTTGATACATTTTTGTTGTTGTTTTTAATGTAAACTTTGATATGATTCGGATCACTATGCGTGAAGAATTGCGGCTATTGAAAGCAACAACAAAAAATTGAACATACTTTTGTTTTTGGATCAACATTTTAGCCGGATAGCCCCTTGCTTCTCTTAACTGTTTCATAAACATGATTTGACCTGATTCAGATCTAATGTCAACAAAATCAGCCATTAATGAATGTGATGAAGGTTTACAAAAAATACGAAATAATTACCTTTATTTATTTGGTTCGCAAATTCGTCTATTTGTTTTGAGTGTAACTTGTTTTTAACCAATCTTCTAAAAATAGGAATGATATCGGTGTAAAATTGGTTTCACTTTAGCATTCCCTTTAAGTTTAAATAAATATTAAAAATCAACATCGATCTAGAAAATCGTACAAAAATTGATTACTAAAGTGAAGTATTCTTTAAAATTATTATATTTGAAACTTACAAGTTGCGCACCTTCATTACGAGTATATTTCGACCAAGCCTCCAAAATTTTTGTTACGTAATGAACTGTAGTTTTAATTTGACTAAATCTTGTGCTTGTAGTATCTGTCCACTTAGACAAAACAGTCTCCTAAGGTTCTGAATAAACTTTTAGCCAGGTTTGGTTTTCCTCACGACAATCTAATTCTTAGACTTGATTCGAAGGAGTTTGTTTCTGTTTTTTCAGTAGTTTCGCTCGACATCATGATAAATTTTTCTAGTTTTGTTGAAATCTTCTTGTAAATCTTTCCCAGTTGTTAATAAATAAAAATCGATTTCCTAAAATTAAAGCAATTTTACTTACAGTTACTTTGTAACATTTATAACAATAATCCATATAGTTTTAACGGCTGGTGCAACTTGTTAAATAATTGTATTCTTCGTGGAACCTAGCCCATAAAATAAGTGAACCAATTTTTTATTTGTTTCCAAACATTAAAGTGTTAGTTATTATTAATTTACATATATTTCGGCATTCAGGCTATTTTCAAAATATATAACAATAGAGTTTTAGATTTGCGAAACATTATAAAATTTATACTTTTGTTATAATTTTTTATTAATAAAAATTATCAATTTATTAATAAACATTTGTTGAACCATATTTAAATAAATATCACAAATTATATAAATAATTTAACAAATGAAAATCACTAATTAAAATCTACTTCAAAATTTAATATTTGGTTGTTGCTTCAAAACCAAATATTAAGTTGTGAAGTACATTATAATATGTATTATTTATTTAAATATTGTTCTGCAAACTGTGATAATTTTTATTAATAACAAATTTATAACAAAAGTATATATATTTTACAATATTTTGTAAAAACTTTATTGCTTGAAAATGGCCTGAATGCCGAAATATAATTAAAAATAACTAACAGTTTTATGTCTGGAAACAAATAGAAAATTGTTTCAATTATTTTATGGGCTAGGTTCCGCGAAGAACAAAATTATTTTTGTGCACCATTCGGTTGCGTTACAATTATGTATAATGGGTTTCAGCTAGTGTGATTTTCCAGAACACGCAAAATGCGAAAAACATTAATAGTAACTGTTGAGGACACAGAGCGAATACTTACCAAGAAGTTGCGAGTTAATGCACTCAACTCACCAACGAACAAACAAATAAAACACTTACGAGTTATTTATGTAATTTTTATTATTAACAACACAATTCAATACATTATTGCCATTCATGTTGAATAATTTTGTTGTAATCAGCTGTCCAGTTTCTGTAATGATTGTGTTGGAATTTAACTCTATAAAATAAGAAAATATGTATTATTATTATTATTAATATTCTAAACAATATTGTACTTAACTTTATGATAACACACTGGTGCACCTGAAATGATAATTTATAATTAATTCGCGTATAAACTTATATTATAAAATATTATTACTTACAAAACGTAAACAAATGCCTCAGCTGGTTGATATTTTGGCATTTGCTGATCACCGATTAACACTGCCTTCTCGCGTAATTCAGGTGAACTAGTTGTGTTATAAAAATTTGTAAAACTGTTATAATTTAGTCGAGACGAACTTACCTTAGAATTTATTTGTCAATAAAATTTTGTTGTGTTCTGAAAATTGCGAGAGACAGTCATACGTGTTTAGTCGTAAAATTACATGTTTTGTAAAATCAAATCAAATAAAATCTCAGTGGAGATTATAATTTATAGTTTAGTGTTTTGATTCGGAGAATTGTGTAGCAAAGCAAGATCGAAAATATTTTTGTGTACACCCGTAATCCGAACAGTAACCACACCATAAAACATGCCATTTACTCTTTACTCCACCATATACTTACAAAAAACTATCGGGATATTATGATATAATATTACATTTTCTTTTATCCGCCATATTCAAAACCGCATGGTGCATTACGAATTACAAAATAAAATTATTTTTCGAAAAGCAAATTGCACTATGAAAAGCAAAGAGCCATACATTGGCCAGAGTTATTATTAATTACATCACTAAAATAAATAAACTTACAAATAAATTGTTGGAAAAGACATACCAAATCTCACAAATTCAATAAGTCTTTTAATTGTTCTTTCTGTTGCGCGGATTGCGTGTTATCTGTAGCACCAGGAGTAGCGGATTCCACAGTAATTAATAAAAACACTTGCACCAACTTTCACTTTTATTAGAATTTTACTTAAATTTATAAATTAAACACAAGTACTTTAACTTTATGTAAACTAAAAATGTAAAAAGCATACAACCTGTCGATGCAAATTGACTTAGCAGAATGACAATGACACTCACGATCGTTGCACAACTACGATCTTTTTTATATTTTTTTTAAATTCAAGCAAATAAAATCCAAATTTAAGTTTTATATAATAAATTTTATCTTTTAAAACTTAAATTAATTTTATGACAAAACAAATTATTTTGGTATGCTAGATTCTGCCTAATATCTGATAATTTTAAGCATAAAGTTTTTTTATTTTTTTATTGAGAAATAACTGTAAAAATTACGGAATCTCTCTACAAAAAATTCTCTTTAGAATATGTAATAAAAATGTAATCCCCCTTTTACTGGAGTTCCGTTAAAACCCTTTATTTCCCTTATTGCAAAAAAAAACAGACTAATCTTTGTCAATGGGAATTGTGTGTTTATTGTTTGGAGTATGTGTATGACAAATTGACGAAACCAAGCTTGAAAAGTGGCGACTTTTCTGGGAAATTGGTAATCAATTAGCGATTTAATTAGTAAATCTTAGTTCTTTTTTGTGGGAATCATTAGTTCATTAGGTTATATCAAATATAGATAAGGCCCATGGGTTAATTTTATGCAGACAAATAGCAAATAGCTATTCGAGGGTAATAATAAGTTTTATTGAGAAAACAAATTATGGTATAAACTCACTCATGCAAGTAGATAGTGGATAGAAATTTTTACTATGAAATAAGTCAAAATTTTTGCAAAACATACCTACAACTATATATTGGGCGCATTCAGTGCAGTGAGACCTCAGACCTCTACTCAAAACAAGGAGGTCACACACATTTTATGTGCTAAAAAAAATTTTTTTTGGTGTGACTTTAATGCACTGAATGTACCGAATATGTGTATAGGCATGGTTCTTTCTTATTATTAATTTAATAATGATGGGAAATCGAACAAACAAAAAATTGCAGTTATTGAGATTCAATTTCTAATTTTTGCAATTTTACCGATTTTAGAGTACAATTTGATATGTCATAGTTATTGGATATTGCAGTTATTGAGAGTTGCAATACACGGGTTTGCACTGTATTAAGCTAAAGATAAAAGCAAAAAATCGTAAATTTCAAAATACATCCTAATTATTTTATATCTTAACAGAGAATAGATTGATGTATGTAGTACGAATGGTACAAGTAGTTTAAAACTCGGTGAATGCATTTTGAATTTTTCTAAATTGTATTTAACTTAGATTTGTGTCAAAGTTAATTAGACAGTTTTATAGGACCTTTAATAGTTGATCTTAAACATAACGTCATCAAAGATAACAAAAATGTGCAGATAACGATTTTTTCACTTGTAGTTTTGCCTTTGATTTTCACTTTATTTACATAGGCCTGCATGGATTTTTTTTGTTTCGTGTTGAACATTCTTATCCGAAGTAATTTTTGCACTGAATGCGAATCTGGACACAGAATAACCCGATCACGTCAGGTTTATTTAGATATTATAACCTAAAAGGGTAAAAATCATGTTTTTGATACTTTTGCACTAAAATATTATTAAGCGTGCCAAAATCTACGATCACAAAATCATTAAAAATATAAGAATCTGCAGATCCATAAGTTATAAAATGAGAAGGAACATAAGTTATGCGTGCTTATAAAATTCTTAGATTATGCATAATGAGAGCATATGAGACTGAGAACTTGTTAATATAAAAAGATTTCTATTAATTTTCTTATGCTTACCATATGGTTTTCTGTAGATTTTGGAACGCTTAATACTATCCCGTTGTGAAATTTTTCCTAACTCTTTTTAGTCTTGAGTTATTTTAAGTGAAAAAGTGTCAAAAAGACCCTTTTTGACACATTTAGATTAGAATATCTCCAAACCTGACGTGAAAGGATAATTCTGTGGCCGGGTCGCATTCAGCGCAAAAAAATACTTCGCATACGACTGTTCAATAAAATAAAAAAAATTTTAATCCTTTTTTTGCAGGCCTGTGTTATTTTATAATTTTATAATCAGTTTTCTTCATCAAAACCTTTTTAGATTGATTTATAAAAAGGCAGGCTACGCTAGATACTAAGATACTAACAGATGTCGTAAATACTAGCATTTAGCCCATTAAGGTCAATCAAACCTTCATTATGAACAGAACAACAATTTGTATACATACAGAGCTTGGTTTAACTATACTCGGATGGTGCAATTGTAACTTTATTCACTAATTAATAAACCCAAAATACTTATACGTATGAATATGTATGCTGTAGTAATATTGTTGAAAACCAAAGGGTTTCCAAATACATATATTGTAATGGTATCTCAAGGGGTAGTTAGATTGATTTTACATGGATATTACGACATAAATTAATTTTCGTTTCTACTTCACAATTACCAAAATAATTAAATGTACTGACTGACATTTAGGCCCGATTGTATGAACGCGGATAGAAGATTAATCGGCGGATTAATCGTCGCTTGGATTGTATGAACGACGATAAATACGAAAATTAATCCAAGGATTCTTTTCTATCCACTGTTTTTATCTTCTCTTTTTGTTGTCTAAAACAGTGGATAGATGTTGTTTATTTTTTTTGACATAATTTTAATTTTATTTGTTTGGTTCGGCGCGGCGGAACATTTTGATTGTTGTTGCGTTTATTCAAAAAAAAAATCGGAATGGAATCGAAAAAACGTAAAATTTCAAATGCCCAACTCGAATTTTTTTTTTTTGTAGAAAAACATAAAAAAATACTTTCGTGTACAATAAGTACACACATAAGAATGTAAATAAACAATAAATTAAATTTGAAACGTCAGAAAAGTGTTGACACTCCAAAATAAACTGCAATAAAAACTGCAATAAACAGAGGATGGATTTTTTTTTATCCGTGTTTATACAATCGACGAAAAAAAAAATCGTCGATTGAAGATTAATCTGTATCGCCGGATTTTTTTTAATCTATCCGTGTTCATACAATCGGGCCTAAGGGTTTCTCTCCGTGTAGATTGTAAATTGTTCTATGAAAGTGTCATTTTGAAACAGTATTTATTGTAAAATAAAACTATAAATTCTTTTCATCTAGTAGCCAGAGTATGTTTTTCTAAAATAACAAGCCTATTAAATCGGTCAATTTCGAGTCACGTGTACAAAATATACCAATCAAAATAACATTACACTGATAACATCCCTATAGGGAAATTATCAGTGTAATGTTATTTTGATTGGTTTATTTCGTACACGTGATTCAAAATAGACTGATTTAACAGGCTTGCTATTTTAGCAAAAAAAAATCGAATAAATATATTTTTTCTCAAATCGGATAAAATACGTCAGTTTTCTGGTTTGTTATCTGTCAGCAAAATGAAGTATTCCACGACACTACATCGTTGCTAGGCAACTTACTAAAAACAGTACTGGAAAGTATTCCTTGCCTAGGCAGAGAATACTTTCTAGTACTGATTATCATCTGTTTTTAAGAAATACATGATATAATGTATAATCGCACGCGATTGTTATAATTCTAAGGTAACTTTGATAGTGAAATCTATTGAAAATATAAATTGGAAAATTTTGCGTATTTTAAAGAATATAATGAATAAAATGGATAATCTGATATACTGCCGATTAGAGAAAAAATCGTATGTGCAACTCGTGGAAAAACTATAATTCCCGGACTCTTATGGTTGCTGGAACTCGGCTGACGCCTCGTCCCAGCAACTTCCATACTCGTCCGGGAATATATCGTTTTTCCTACACGTTACACAATATACTATTGTCTGAAAAAAACTATAAATATGTTTATAGAATATTTTGAGTACACGTTATGTTATTTTAGTATAAACTGCTTGGTTCCGAAAGTATTTGAATTTTTCTTTAAAATAATTGTTACTAGGATACTTGTTTTGCATAGCTGATAAAATATATTGCTTATCTTTATAATAGATACTAATTTTCAGTTACCCAGATTTTAGTGTTGCTTTTCTTTATTGATTTAGAACTAGAGGTTATGAGTTGCATTAGTTCATCATTTAATTGTTTAAAAGTGTTTATACAAGAATCAACATTACAAATAATGGGAAAATGAACAAGAAATCTACCATAGTCTGTGACCCTAAACTGACGAGATTTCCGTTTAGCCACAGTTATATTATCGGATTTATCTATCAGAATAATTCGATGATCAAAATCAGGGGAATCAAATAGGGTAACGGTAAATTTTGCCTGGATTAGGTCAATGATGGCATGATCAAGTATTGAAGGTGTAGATGAAAATCGTGTGTAAAACTCGGGGCTCATGTTGTTAAGTATCGCGTATCCACTACTAGACACCACCGATTTCATCCAGGTCGAAATGACATGTTCCAAAACAAAATAAGGTATTTTCAATGAAAATAATTTTTTGGTAAAGTTTAGGGATTTCACCAATAAGTTTGAAACTTGGATGATTCTTAACCTGATGATGAAAAATGCTTAATTCAGGGACATTTTAATGTAATAATTTATTATATACCTAAACATTACAATCTTAAGGTTAAAATAATCGTTACAACTGTTTTAATTGATGCGTGGGAAATAATCCTTTGCAACTGTTCCATTTTTCACTTTAATTGAGTTTACCACTATATGGAAAATAATTGTTTAGCTAAATGTTTAATTATTATTCGCTGATGAGAATATTTTATACGCACAAACACTATTAGATGGTCCAAAAAGTTTCCGCCGTTTTTTACTCAAATTTCAAACGCCATTTTTATTTTTCACCATTTTGATCGACAAGTTGTTGCCGTTTTTTCTGCAGATGTTCTACAGTGAAATAAACAAATGACAGCCTGCCGGTCCAAGATCAGGACTCTTATGTATTAAAACTTCCTAACCAAGCTCTCTTAATTTTTGCCGAGTCTCAAAGGTGTGTGTAGTCTGGCATTGTCATGATGGAACACAACTCCTTTTCTGTTGAATAGTAGTAGTGAACAGAGTCAATCGTTTGACCTGGTAATTGTATAACTAACTTCAAGATGTTTTTCACACACAAGTGTTTGACATGTCACACTTCAACCAAATCTAATATATAACTCTATTGGCATCTATGTATGGCTAAAACGGCGGAAACTATTTCGACCACCTAATATACTTGCAACTACTGAGCAAATCGATAAATATTTCATTACCTGCATAATATATTGGCAATAAACTCCTATTAATACCAAATAAAAATGTTCGACATAATTAGAAGTTCTTCAATCGTTTACTAAACATATTCCGTGGCATAAAAAAATCGTGAAAATGCCATTTTTGAATATTCAAATTCCCCATATTCAAGTTCGCGAAGGTTCAAATGTGGTAGCTAACAAATATTTCGTTGGAATACTGAAAAAAATATTCAAAGCTGTTGGGACGAATATGGTTGACCGATTCACATTTACACCGCAATTGGGTTTGATGATTTTTCTGTCACATATTTTGTTGTTATCCTTCTTCATTATGCTATTTACAAATGAACCGTTAAATGCCAAGTTAGAAGCCTTCTGTCTCGCCAGTGGTTTGTATCAAGTAAGTTGAATTTATGTAAATTGGATCACCTGCTAAATGAATAATGATTAATATGTTCGTGTTTTATCTTTCTTAAGGGAATCCATAAATTGTATACCGTTCTTGTATACAACAAAGAGCTTTACAATTTGTTTGCACAACAACGTGATTTACATATTAAGTATTGTGATGACCGAAATGTTGCACCCGTTCTCAAGAAAATAAGTTTGTATTGCACTTACTTATTTGAGATTTTTGTCATCGCGTGTTCCGGTGTGTCAATTGCTTACAGCTTACTGCCGATATATTTGTGGAAACAACATGGCTTGCTGACAACTATATTTCCTATTCATATTCCATTCATTGATTGGCACAAACCTTTTGGCTACATAATTAATACCGTAGTACATCTGTATAGCATTACATTTGGTATAGCTGGTTTAGTAGCGGGTGACTGTACCTTTATGTATTTAGTTATTCAATCAATTGGATATATGGAAATTTTTAAAAGTCGTGTCGATAAATTAAACCGTTTGTTAGAAAGTGAACCACAAGATTTGGAGACAATTGAAACACAATTTTATGAATGTATTCAAGCTCATCAAGATTATATTTCATATGTTGAATCATTGGATAGCATTAGTTCACAATTTTCTTTTGCACAACTGGCGACTAGTGAAATACTTTTGACAGTCTCCATACTATTGACGTTATGGAAGCAATGGATTGTAGGACCATTTATAGCAATTATTGGTTTAGTCCAAATTCTACAATATTGCATATTAGGAACGGTTGTAACTGTTCAAGTAAGTACTGGTATAAAAATTAATTCTGTTTTGATATTACTTCACTGGATTTTTAATTTTAGAACGAAAAAGCTTCGGAGATTATTTATGACATGAGATGGTATTTATTGCCGGTACGCCTTCAAAAACTTGTAGTCTTGATGATATTACGTGCACAAAGTCCAGCAGAACTAACTGTTGGCCAGTTTGCTATATTAAATGTTGCAACAGCTCTGCAGGTATATGTGATATTTTGGTTTTGGATAAATAAAACTTGTTTGATTTTTTTATTTCTATGTTTTAGTTATTAAAGGCAACATATACTTATGTAATGATGATGCTTGAATTCCTGGCATAATATGTTGAATCATCTGTTCTGCTGTGGTTTATTTTCTTGTATGTTCAGTAGTAATTCTGTAGTTTTAAATATCACCAAGTATAATTATTTATTGTTATTTTTGCACCAATGTTGAAAGAAAATTGTGATTTAATGCTAATTATGGAATACAGTAGTTTATGTTATAATTTCTGGTTAAATAAATCGAGTCTAAACTGACTTGAATGAAATAATTAAATCCCCAACGGTTTTGTATTTTATTAAATAATTATGTGAATTATTACGGAGTATGTTTGCCTCCTGATGAACCTGAAATACTTTCGATTTGTGATGACGCTTGTATGATAATTGGTGTCATGAATGCTTTGTACTCGGTCTTCAATTAGTAGACAAAACCACATTCCGACTAGTGCGAAAAGACTACATAAAAGGAGTACTGTCGATAAAGCATAACTCATAATTCTTCAAAGAATGCTTGTTATAGGTATTTGTCACGTATTTGTTGACGAGGACTGATTGACGAATTGATTCAGGCAAATACATCAACAATTCAAATTCTATGGACTCTGAGGTGCCCCCGAAAATGTGACGGTATTTATACAAGACCAGATTCCTCTAAATGTGTGGCCTCACATTCCTACCAAAGACAATTTTATCAATTTTATTTCACGAGGTTTAATGCTTGCTTGGATTCAATTTGGGACTTCATCAAACGCAATTTGGAGAGTGCAACGTCGTTTTTGTTAAATCAATAATATCCTTGACTTATTTCGCAATTTACGTTACGTTAAATCGTTGTCCAGATTTATTTTCACATAGTCTACCATCAAATCATAGGAATAGTGATGATATAGATTTGCTTGATTTGGTATGCTGCTAGGTTCGATTGATTTCTACTTAACCTACCTCCTCGAAACTTTCGCGATGCCGTTCGCTTAATTATTAGCAGAAACTTTACCGTCTATAGTTGAAACCATTAAATATCCCGAACATACCCGCGCAGAGGTTCCTCGAAATACAAACGTTAATCACTTTGGGCCAAGTCTGAATTTCGTCCCGCCGCTGGCCAATCAAGTTATCGAACCAGTGTACAAATTTGCAACGGCGGAACCACCAAGGGAGGTAATTCCGCCGAATTAGAATATATATGAGGGGCGAGACCTTTGGAGTCAAGCTCCACCTCGCCCGAATCGTCTAGTGGATCAAAGTGTTAATGCCGATACGCAGCAAGAGCCAACCTTCTCATACATACGAAGATACGACCCTAATTGGAAAATTTCCTTTTCTGGGTGTGGAGGAATAGACATTAACGTTTTTTTATTCCGGTTTGAACATGTAGCAAAAAGAGAGCACTTCCTCACTCAGAGTTAGGTGCTCTATTGCCGGAATTTCTCAAGAATACAGCCGAAAACTGGTATTGGGTTTTTATTCGTAAATATCCTACGGCATCCTATCAGCATGTCAAACAAACGCTAGTCCAGCGATTTAGCAGCTATGAAACTGCTCGCGAAACCCGACGAGTGAATCGGAATTGATCGAGATAATCAGGAAGAATATGAATGTCGAATTATAAAAGGTAACATTGCTAATTACATGCCCAACAACATGCCCAATTAGACCGCATGATCACTTTAGAAATCATAGAAGAAAGTGAAAGCTCATGATGCTCTTCGGTGGTTCTGGTACGTAAGCCAAATGGGAAGGTTAGGCTTTGTCTGGACTCGTGAAAATTACATGCCGTTACAAAAAAAAAAACGCGTGTCCGCTTCCGTTAATAAATGGGTTATTAAGTCGACTTAATAATACCCGCTACATATCAAGGATTGACTTAAAGGATGCTTTTTGGCAGATACCTTTAGCTAAAAGTTCTCGCGACAAAACGGCCTTTACGGTTCCAGGCAGACAACTTTACCAATTTAAGGTAATGCCGTTTGGTTTATGTAACTCGCCATGTATATAAAGTTAGCCCAGGATTCATCCCAGAAAAAAGATATGGTAACACCATAACTATCACGACACAAACTGTCATCCCAGGAAATTACTAATCATTATATAAAGTTATAGTATAGTGTCAGCCCAGAAAATTACTATCACGATACTAGATATTTTGCATCAGCCCAGAAAAATACATATACGCATTATTTATAACATTAAAATGTTAAAAATGTTTACAATGTATCTTTTTATGAAAATGATTAAAATTAAATTTTCATAATTCATATATGCAAATGTAAATATGTTGACATAATTTATATACAATGGAAAGTGGTTTAATGAGGCTTCGTAAATATTTGTGTTCTATTCGATAATAAAGAGTTGGGCTTGGTTGACGATTTTCAGAATATAAAATTTGGCAAAAATTGTATGTGGAACCGCTTTGATACAAAGTCGAATTTCATGAATCTCAGAGATTTCCTCGTATAGTGACTATATACAATGGAAAGTGGTTTAATGAGGCTTCGTAAATATGTTTGTCCCATTCGATTATGAAGAGTTGGGCTCGGTTGACGATTTTCCCAATATTTATAAAATTGTCAAAAACTGTATGTGGAACCGCTTTGATACAAAGTCGAATTTCATGAATCTCAGAGATTTCCTCGTATAGTGACTATATACAATGGAAAGTGGTTTAATGAGGCTTCGTAAATATGTTTGTCCCATTCGATTATGAAGAGTTGGGCTCGGTTGACGATTTTCCCAATATTTATAAAATTGTCAAAAACTGTATGTGGAACCGCTTTGATACAAAGTCGAATTTCATGAATCTCAGAGATTTCCTCGTGTAGTGACTATATACAATGGAAAGTGGTTTAATGAGGCTTCGTAAATATGTTTGTCCCATTCGATTATGAAGAGTTGGGCTCGGTTGACGATTTTCCCAATATTTATAAAATTGTCAAAAACTGTATGTGGAACCGCTTTGATACAAAGTCGAATTTCATGAATCTCAGAGATTTCCTCGTATAGTGACTATATACAATGGAAAGTGGTTTAATGAGGCTTCGTAAATATGTTTGTCCCATTCGATTATGAAGAGTTGGGCCGATTTTCCCAATATTTATAAAATTGTCAAAAACTGTATGTGGAACCGCTTTGATACAAAGTCGAATTTCATGAATCTCAGAGATTTCCTCGTGTAGTGACTATATACAATGGAAAGTGGTTTAATGAGGCTTCGTAAATATGTTTGTCCCATTCGATTATGAAGAGTTGGGCTCGGTTGACGATTTTCCCAATATTTATAAAATTGTCAAAAACTGTATGTGGAACCGCTTTGATACAAAGTCGAATTTCATGAATCTCAGAGATTTCCTCGTATAGTGACTATATACAATGGAAAGTGGTTTAATGAGGCTTCGTAAATATGTTTGTCCCATTCGATTATGAAGAGTTGGGCTCGGTTGACGATTTTCCCAATATTTATAAAATTGTCAAAAACTGTATGTGGAACCGCTTTGATACAAAGTCGAATTTCAAGAATCTCAGAGATTTCCTCGTGTAGTGACTATATACAATGGAAAGTGGTTTAATGAGGCTTCGTAAATATGTTTGTCCCATTCGATTATGAAGAGTTGGGCCGATTTTCCCAATATTTATAAAATTGTCAAAAACTGTATGTGGAACCGCTTTGATACAAAGTCGAATTTCATGAATCTCAGAGATTTCCTCGTATAGTGACTATATACAATGGAAAGTGGTTTAATGAGGCTTCGTAAATATGTTTGTCCCATTCGATTATGAAGAGTTGGGCTCGGTTGACGATTTTCCCAATATTTATAAAATTGTCAAAAACTGTATGTGGAACCGCTTTGATACAAAGTCGAATTTCATGAATCTCAGAGATTTCCTCGTGTAGTGACTATATACAATGGAAAGTGGTTTAATGAGGCTTCGTAAATATGTTTGTCCCATTCGATTATGAAGAGTTGGGCTCGGTTGACGATTTTCCCAATATTTATAAAATTGTCAAAAACTGTATGTGGAACCGCTTTGATACAAAGTCGAATTTCATGAATCTCAGAGATTTCCTCGTATAGTGACTATATACAATGGAAAGTGGTTTAATGAGGCTTCGTAAATATGTTTGTCCCATTCGATTATGAAGAGTTGGGCCGATTTTCCCAATATTTATAAAATTGTCAAAAACTGTATGTGGAACCGCTTTGATACAAAGTCGAATTTCATGAATCTCAGAGATTTCCTCGTGTAGTGACTATATACAATGGAAAGTGGTTTAATGAGGCTTCGTAAATATGTTTGTCCCATTCGATTATGAAGAGTTGGGCTCGGTTGACGATTTTCCCAATATTTATAAAATTGTCAAAAACTGTATGTGGAACCGCTTTGATACAAAGTCGAATTTCATGAATCTCAGAGATTTCCTCGTATAGTGACTATATACAATGGAAAGTGGTTTAATGAGGCTTCGTAAATATGTTTGTCCCATTCGATTATGAAGAGTTGGGCCGATTTTCCCAATATTTATAAAATTGTCAAAAACTGTATGTGGAACCGCTTTGATACAAAGTCGAATTTCATGAATCTCAGAGATTTCCTCGTATAGTGACTATATACAATGGAAAGTGGTTTAATGAGGCTTCGTAAATATGTTTGTCCCATTCGATTATGAAGAGTTGGGCTCGGTTGACGATTTTCCCAATATTTATAAAATTGTCAAAAACTGTATGTGGAACCGCTTTGATACAAAGTCGAATTTCATGAATCTCAGAGATTTCCTCGTATAGTGACTATATACAATGGAAAGTGGTTTAATGAGGCTTCGTAAATATGTTTGTCCCATTCGATTATGAAGAGTTGGGCTCGGTTGACGATTTTCCCAATATTTATAAAATTGTCAAAAACTGTATGTGGAACCGCTTTGATACAAAGTCGAATTTCAAGAATCTCAGAGATTTCCTCGTGTAGTGACTATATACAATGGAAAGTGGTTTAATGAGGCTTCGTAAATATGTTTGTCCCATTCGATTATGAAGAGTTGGGCCGATTTTCCCAATATTTATAAAATTGTCAAAAACTGTATGTGGAACCGCTTTGATACAAAGTCGAATTTCATGAATCTCAGAGATTTCCTCGTGTAGTGACTATATACAATGGAAAGTGGTTTAATGAGGCTTCGTAAATATGTTTGTCCCATTCGATTATGAAGAGTTGGGCTCGGTTGACGATTTTCCCAATATTTATAAAATTGTCAAAAACTGTATGTGGAACCGCTTTGATACAAAGTCGAATTTCATGAATCTCAGAGATTTCCTCGTATAGTGACTATATACAATGGAAAGTGGTTTAATGAGGCTTCGTAAATATGTTTGTCCCATTCGATTATGAAGAGTTGGGCCGATTTTCCCAATATTTATAAAATTGTCAAAAACTGTATGTGGAACCGCTTTGATACAAAGTCGAATTTCATGAATCTCAGAGATTTCCTCGTGTAGTGACTATATACAATGGAAAGTGGTTTAATGAGGCTTCGTAAATATGTTTGTCCCATTCGATTATGAAGAGTTGGGCTCGGTTGACGATTTTCCCAATATTTATAAAATTGTCAAAAACTGTATGTGGAACCGCTTTGATACAAAGTCGAATTTCATGAATCTCAGAGATTTCCTCGTATAGTGACTATATACAATGGAAAGTGGTTTAATGAGGCTTCGTAAATATGTTTGTCCCATTCGATTATGAAGAGTTGGGCCGATTTTCCCAATATTTATAAAATTGTCAAAAACTGTATGTGGAACCGCTTTGATACAAAGTCGAATTTCATGAATCTCAGAGATTTCCTCGTATAGTGACTATATACAATGGAAAGTGGTTTAATGAGGCTTCGTAAATATGTTTGTCCCATTCGATTATGAAGAGTTGGGCTCGGTTGACGATTTTCCCAATATTTATAAAATTGTCAAAAACTGTATGTGGAACCGCTTTGATACAAAGTCGAATTTCATGAATCTCAGAGATTTCCTCGTATAGTGACTATATACAATGGAAAGTGGTTTAATGAGGCTTCGTAAATATGTTTGTCCCATTCGATTATGAAGAGTTGGGCTCGGTTGACGATTTTCCCAATATTTATAAAATTGTCAAAAACTGTATGTGGAACCGCTTTGATACAAAGTCGAATTTCAAGAATCTCAGAGATTTCCTCGTGTAGTGACTATATACAATGGAAAGTGGTTTAATGAGGCTTCGTAAATATGTTTGTCCCATTCGATTATGAAGAGTTGGGCCGATTTTCCCAATATTTATAAAATTGTCAAAAACTGTATGTGGAACCGCTTTGATACAAAGTCGAATTTCATGAATCTCAGAGATTTCCTCGTGTAGTGACTATATACAATGGAAAGTGGTTTAATGAGGCTTCGTAAATATGTTTGTCCCATTCGATTATGAAGAGTTGGGCTCGGTTGACGATTTTCCCAATATTTATAAAATTGTCAAAAACTGTATGTGGAACCGCTTTGATACAAAGTCGAATTTCATGAATCTCAGAGATTTCCTCGTATAGTGACTATATACAATGGAAAGTGGTTTAATGAGGCTTCGTAAATATGTTTGTCCCATTCGATTATGAAGAGTTGGGCCGATTTTCCCAATATTTATAAAATTGTCAAAAACTGTATGTGGAACCGCTTTGATACAAAGTCGAATTTCATGAATCTCAGAGATTTCCTCGTGTAGTGACTATATACAATGGAAAGTGGTTTAATGAGGCTTCGTAAATATGTTTGTCCCATTCGATTATGAAGAGTTGGGCTCGGTTGACGATTTTCCCAATATTTATAAAATTGTCAAAAACTGTATGTGGAACCGCTTTGATACAAAGTCGAATTTCATGAATCTCAGAGATTTCCTCGTATAGTGACTATATACAATGGAAAGTGGTTTAATGAGGCTTCGTAAATATGTTTGTCCCATTCGATTATGAAGAGTTGGGCTCGGTTGACGATTTTCCCAATATTTATAAAATTGTCAAAAACTGTATGTGGAACCGCTTTGATACAAAGTCGAATTTCAAGAATCTCAGAGATTTCCTCGTGTAGTGACTATATACAATGGAAAGTGGTTTAATGAGGCTTCGTAAATATGTTTGTCCCATTCGATTATGAAGAGTTGGGCTCGGTTGACGATTTTCCCAATATTTATAAAATTGTCAAAAACTGTATGTGGAACCGCTTTGATACAAAGTCGAATTTCATGAATCTCAGAGATTTCCTCGTGTAGTGACTATATACAATGGAAAGTGGTTTAATGAGGCTTCGTAAATATTTGTGTTCTATTCGATAATAAAGAGTTGGGCTTGGTTGACGATTTTCCCAATATTTATAAAATTGTCAAAAACTGTATGTGGAACCGCTTTGATACAAAGTCGAATTTCATGAATCTCAGAGATTTCCTCGTATAGTGACTATATACAATGGAAAGTGGTTTAATGAGGCTTCGTAAATATGTTTGTCCCATTCGATTATGAAGAGTTGGGCTCGGTTGACGATTTTCCCAATATTTATAAAATTGTCAAAAACTGTATGTGGAACCGCTTTGATACAAAGTCGAATTTCAAGAATCTCAGAGATTTCCTCGTGTAGTGACTATATACAATGGAAAGTGGTTTAATGAGGCTTCGTAAATATGTTTATCCCATTCGATTATGAAGAGTTGGGCTCGGTTGACGATTTTCCCAATATTTATAAAATTGTCAAAAATTGTATGTGGAACCGCTTTGATACAAAGTCGAATTTCATGAATCTCAGAGATTTCCTCGTATAGTGACTATATACAATGGAAAGTGGTTTAATGAGGCTTCGTAAATATGTTTGTCCCATTCGATTATGAAGAGTTGGGCTCGGTTGACGATTTTCCCAATATTTATAAAATTGTCAAAAATTGTATGTGGAACCGCTTTGATACAAAGTCGAATTTCATGAATCTCAGAGATTTCCTCGTATAGTGACTATATACAATGGAAAGTGGTTTAATGAGGCTTCGTAAATATTTGTGTCCCATTCGATAAAAAAGAGTTGGGCTCGGTTGACGATTTTTTAAAGTTAACACAATCAGCACAAAATTAATAAAAGGATAATTTTTATTTTTATAAAAACTAAAAGAAAGAGAAAAAAAATTTGTTATTTTAGTATATAAGGAATTTTTTTTCGTTTATGTGTTCCACAATTTTTTCAGTTTTCTATGTGTTCGCTTCGTTGTGTCATATTTTTGTGTTTTCTGTTACTATTTTTTGTGAATTATAAAAAAGTTTTTTTTAAAACTACTGACTCTCGCTTTCTTCTCTGGACTCTCTTTAAAACCGTTTTTGATTGTTTGATTGATTTGTTTTATTTTTGACCTTAGCTTTTACCCGGATATTCTATAGTACCATTTTTAGTTAACAGTTTTCGTTGACGTAAATTTTGTTTTTCTTTAATTTTTAGTTTCGTTTTACTTTTAATTATGTCGTTAAAATATAATTATAAGACACAACGAAACCCAATTAATGTAACAAATCTAGTTGTGGCCTTAACTAGATTGAATTTATTCAATTTTCATGATATTGATTTTGGAAAAGGCTCAAACTGCCAATTAATTGTTGACCTTTGTCGAGAATTAAACATGAATAATAATAAAAATAATCGCTGTAGGGTTGTGTACTTTTTAAATAAAAACAGACTTTTAATATTTGATCGTCTCAACAAATCACAGCATTTGAATATTAACGATCTTGATAGTCACCAAAACTCTCTTAACGACAATATTCATGAAATTGTTGATACTGATAAAGATTATTTTGATTTGAATTTTGAAACTCATGATGCAAACAATTCAGATGAAATATTTGAACCCCAAAAAAAGATACGGCCCTTCAAAAAACCTATATTAGTAAAACATTCTGGTTATAATGTATATATTGGTGAGTTAGAATTGGATATAAACCGTTGGTCTGAATTGTACTGCAAACAGACCAAAAAATTAAATACATTAAAATATCCCAGTATTATATCCGATTTATTAAGTAACAAAACCGGATGCTTAATAAATATTAAATCTGCTGATTACTTAAAATCATCTCTTAGCATTCGAGCTTACTGTGGTCATCATGATTGTAGAAAATATAAATTGATAAATAGTAATTTAAACTATGGGACTTTGATGATATACAGTACAACAGAAAAACAATGCCACGAAACGATGAAAACTCGTCAGTTAAGAGGATCTGAAAGGGAAACTGTAAAAGAAGACATTTCAACAAAAACGGCTGAAGAGGTTTACAAAACTATGGTTCAAAATGAAGATCCAGTATTCTTAACCAAATTTAATACATCAAAAGTTAAATCTATGAATGTTTTAAGACATGTCCGTTCGGATGCATTGAAACAGCAGGACAATCATTCTGAAGATTTTCTGGATTTACAAAAGGAAATGGTAGTAAATCCGACTCTTTTTCAAAAATTTTCTATTAAACCGTTTTTTGTTGTTTCCTATAATGATACGCAAATAGCAATGCTTAAATTGTTATTAAAAGAAAAGCCAAAAGAAAATCTAATTGCTTACTTAGATGCAACAGGTGGGTTAATAAGGCCGCCGGAAAATCATATATCTAGTGTACTATACTACGCATTAGTTATTCCGATAAAAGTTAATGACTCAGATCCGTCAGATCCGTTCCCTTTAACAGATATGGTTAGTTCTAGCCATAATATTGATACAATAGGAGCGTGGTTAAGAGCGTACCGAATAGAATTAGAACATAAGCAAAGGATTTGGCCAATTTTTGAATCAGTTGTTACTGACTGCAGCTTTGCTGAAATAAATGCAATTATGGATTCATTCAATAAAATTGATATTATAAAATATTTAAAATTAGCTTATTCGAGTTTGCTTAAGAACTCTGAACTTGTTGGCGTAGTAAAACTACACTTATGTGTCTCGCATTTGATACATAATATGACAGCAGATATAAATAAAGCTTTTACAAAAAAAACTAAGGACACAAAAATAATAAAAGAAATATTGGCTTCATTATTTTTAATAAATGATTTTGAAACAATAAAATTAGTTTGGAAATTTTTTGCTCAGTTATTAAAATCTAAATATTTAACGTCAGCGGTATTGAATTCACTAGATGAAATTACGAAGCTTAGCAATATCGATATTAACTTATATTTTGAAGTTCCAAACAACACAAATGAAACGAGTTGGATAGATGAAGAAAATTGCGACGATGTTAGGAAGTTTAACAAGACGCTTTACTCTCAAAGTCCTTTTTACGAAATATTTAAATCAATTTCTGAAAATATTGAATCGGAGTCATGTTCTTCAGCAAATGAGAAACCCCTAAATGTATATTTTAATCCTCCGTTGCTTGAGACGATCCTCAAAAAGTACCTTACTTTTCTCCCGTTCTGGTCAGGTATTTTTCATTCCCGAAGGCTTAGTAATAGCCACATTGAAAATTATTTTGGTACCATCAAAAGACGAGTTAACCGGAATGCTGCATTGGGGAAGTTACCAACCAAAACTTTAAGATTTTTAAAAGAAATTAATATTCGAAATGAATTTGTATTAAAACGGTTTACATTAAAAATTCCAAAACAACACGTGAAATCTAGAGTACGTGAAATTAAAAAAGTAAGCTATGTGTATGTCCATCTAATAACCATTGAGCCTTAATCCGACAATTTGTAACTTTTAGTATTACAGACGAAAAATCCAATTTTACTTCGAAAATGGTATGGAATTTGGGCATAGTTGCAACGGTACGATTTCCTTCAAATTTGGCCAAAAGTAAGCTATGTGTATGTCCATCTAATAACTATTGAGCCTTAATCCGACAAATTGTAACTTTTAGTATTACAGACGAAAAATCCAATTTTACTCCGAAAATGGTATGGAATTTGGGCCCAGGGCCAAATTGCAATAGTTGCAACGGTACGATTTTCTTCAAATTTGGCCAATAGTAAGCTATGTGTATGTCCATCTAATAACTATTGAGCCTTAATCCGACAAATTGTAACTTTTAGTATTACAGACGAAAAATCCAATTTTACTTCGAAAATGGTATGGAATTTGGGCCCATGGGCCAAATTGCAATAGTTGCAACGGTACGATTTCCTTCAAATTTCGCCAAAAGTAAGCTATGTGTATGTTCATCTAATAACCATTGAGCCTTAATCCGACAAATTGTAACTTTTAGTATTACAGACGAAAAATCCAATTTTACTTCGAAAATGGTATGGAATTTGGGCCCATGGGCCAAATTGCAATAGTTGCAACGGTACGATTTCCTTCAAATTTGGCCAAAAGTAAGCTATTTATATGTCCATCTTAAAACCATTGAGCCTTAATTCGACAAATTGTAACTTTTAGTATTACAGACGAAAAATCCAATTTTACTTCGAAAATGGTATGGAATTTGGGCCCATGGGCCAAATTGCAATAGTTGCAACGGTACGATTTCCTTCAAATTTGGCCAAAAGTAAGCTACGTGTATGTCCATCTAACAACCATTGAGCCTTAATCCGACAAATTGTAACTTTTAGTATTACAGACGAAAAATCCAATTTTACTTCGAAAATGGTATGGAATTTGTGCCCATGGGCCAAATTGCAATAGTTGCAACGGTACGATTTCCTTCAAATTTGGCCAAAAGTAAGCTATTTATATGTCCATCTAACAACCATTGAGCCTTAATCCGACAAATTGTAATTTTTAGTATTACAGACGAAAAATCCAATTTTACTTCGAGAATGGTATGGAATTTGGGCCCATGGGCCAAATTGCAATAGTTGCAACGGTACGATTTTCTTCAAATTTGGCCAAAAGTAAGCTACGTGTATGTCCATCTAACAACCATTGAGCCTTAATCCGACAAATTGTAACTTTTAGTATTACAGACGAAAAATCCAATTTTACTTCGAAAATGGTATGGAATTTGTGCCCATGGGCCAAATTGCAATAGTTGCAACGGTACGATCTCCTTCAAATTTGGCCAAAAGTAAGCTATTTATATGTCCATCTAACAACCATTGAGCCTTAATCCGACAAATTGTAATTTTTAGTATTACAGACGAAAAATCCAATTTTACTTCGAGAATGGTATGGAATTTGGGCCCATGGGCCAAATTGCAATAGTTGCAACGGTACGATTTTCTTCAAATTTGGCCAAAAGTAAGCTACGTGTATGTCCATCTAACAACCATTGAGCCTTAATCCGACAAATTGTAAGCTTTAGTATTACTGACAAAAAATCAATATTATTTCTTCAAAAAGCGTATAAATATTTCAATATTTTGAAAGGGATAAATATTTTTTACGTTTATTTTTTGATTGGAAATATTTCTTAATTGTTTAATTTTGATATTCTTAGCAATTTTTTTATTTTTTTTTAATTAAGTTTTAAATTTAAAAATTATTAAATTCTGGGCTGGGCCAACTTCACAAAATTTTACGAGGGTTGCCTGATTCAACTTTTTTATTTTCTGGGATGAAATCCTGGGCTAACTTCACATACATATACAAGGGTTTAACAACACTATTGGTGATCCGAATATCATTTACCATGATTTACAATGCAATCAAGTTGTTTGTACGAGTAACTGCTCGAAAATTGAATGTATTCAAAAATTTAAATATCTTGGACTAACCATAGATAACACCATGAGTTGGAAGCACCATATTGATAACTTACGGAACTATATGCGGTATTGGCAATACGTAAAATGTATATACTTCGTTTAGTTGTCCTGTTGCTGTTTTGAAGAGGATATATTTTGTGCTGGTTGACTCGAAGTTGTCGTATGGTTTGGTTTGTTGGGGAGGCACTTATTACGCTAGGTTTCAACTTTTGGTGATTGCTCAGAAACATATTATAAGAGTAATGAGTAATAAACCGAGGTTTGCGGAGTCATGGCCTCTTTTTCAATATATGTGTATTTTACCGCTAAGACATTTATTCGTAATGAAAGTTTTGAGAGTTTTTTATTTAGTGAAAGTCAATACAGCCGGTGGATACACGACAAAGTACAGTCTGCGAAACAAACTCCATATTCACCTGCCGAAATTTTCTACCACTAATTTTCAGAATTCGTTTTTAATTTTGGCTCCTAAAATCTACAATAACCTTCCTGATGAATTCAAAACTTGCTCTAATTTCAACACGTTCATCTTGAACTTAAAGGCATTTCTCTTGGATTGCCGAGATGTTAATGATTTGCTGCGGTTTCAAGCTTAAGCACTTATTGATTTTGTTAATTTTCATTTTATTGTTCTATACTATATATTATAAGTATCTTTTTATGTATCTCTATCTTTACAAATTCGTGTAGTTCAGAGCTGCCGTGGTTTCCATATTAAATACGATAATTATTCAGTGTCACAATCACCATCTTGAAACCACAAAACCGAAAACTTTTACCGAAAACCAAAAAATCTACAGTGTACTTGAAATAATACAATATTTATTTTTTTAAATTTTCAAAAAAGTTCAATTTTATTTACAAAAATATATGAACGTTTTCGATCACTTGGTGATCATCATCGGACATTTCATTTGCAACTGAAAATTTTGTAAATAAAATTGAACTTTTTTGAAAATTTAAAAAAATAAATATTGTATTATTTCAAGTACACTGTAGATTTTTTGGTTTTCGGTAAAAGTTTTCGGTTTTGTGGTTTCAAGAAGGTGATTGTGACACTGAGTAATTATCGTATCTCTATCTTTAATGTAAATAATTTCACTATGTACACTCAGAGAAAAAATATGATAAATGAATGATTGCAATTATTGTATTATGATCCAGGAAATCATATTCAACTAAACTTGATATATCCTAATATATTATAATAGTAAATATTATTTATCTAATTACTAGAATTATGTATGATAGATTTTATTAAATTATGATAATTGCAATAATTTTCAACTTTAATGATTGCAACAATCATGCGATATGATTTAATATGATCGCCTCAATCATAGTATGGTTTTATAATATGATCAGTAAAATCTAAATATGATAAAAGCAATCATAATTCAATTGGGTCTATCATATTGGAATTAAGTTTATCATAACAAAATAACGGTTTATTGGAATTCATGTATATCTCCTCCTTCATGTATATCTTGAATTTTAATAAAATAATAAATTTGTGTGTATTGAAATCAGGTAAGTATGGTGTTTTAAACAAAGAAATAACAAAAAATAATTTGCAATTACCCAAGCGTCACCTCCTTTTCTGCCTACAAAAAAATACCGAAAAGAATTTCAATAATCCACCAGTATTTAATGAATCAAATTTAGAAAACTTCTTTCTGCTTTTTTAGCGGCAAGAAAACTGGGTAACACAAAGGTAATTGCAAAGAAAAATCGTTTTAAAGTTGTGCCAGTTTTTTCACCATTAGATATACATACGAACGCTTCCTTTAAAGGAATTAACCCGGATCGTATTTTTCAACTTATAAGTTATTTTATAATCAAATTTTGTTTAATTATTTATTTTCTTTTTGTTTAATTATAATTATGGTGCCTACACGGATTTTTAGTAGTCATCCAAATAATTGTGAAGAAGGACAACGCGGGTAAAAAGACAACCACAAAGTCACAATAAAAGACTTGCAAGATGCCATGGGGAAATGTCCAACATATTGATAACCGCATCGATAAGATATTCTTCTCTCATTGATAGAAATTTAAAAATTGGAAAAATGAAAGTGTTTTAATAGAAAATTAAACAGAAAATGTGCAAAGTTGATTAGGGTATTATTCGACTTCTCATTTTTGTGCATCATTTGTTTCAAGTGTTTTTTTGTTAATTTAAAATATCCCAACGAGGAAAAGCTTTTTTGGCATTTTGTCGAAAATTATTTTTATAATACCAGTTTTAAAATAAAATAAAAAAAAATCATCTAAACTGAGTTTTATGCTCAAAGAGCTAATAATACAGCCAATTTAAATTAATAATTATAATTAGTATACATATCTAATATATCGATATTCAAAAATAAAATTTAAAGTTTTTTATTTCTTCATCACTGCACGTGTATGTATAAATTCTTAAAATATGGTATATATTTTACGAATTTATTCAAAAATTCAATTACAACATAAATATTACGTAATTTTGCTTGCCAATTATGAAGCCGTTCCTACATTTTATAAATACTTTTCATTATATTTATGTAAATAATCGTCATATTTGTGAATTATTCATTGCCACTGAATATTGCCTTCTTCCTATATACGAATAATTTTGTAAATAATATTAGCGTGTACATACATAAAATGAATTTCTGCACTTTATATATGAATTTATTCGCTTATTCAATTTATCATTTTGTAAGTATGTATTATGAAAAAGTTCGTTAACTCAACAATTCTTTACGTTAATAATATGAATTTGTTCATCGGCAAATGCTTTAAATGCGTTAAAATTATAACATTTTTCGTAAATCATATGAATCAAATCATAAAATACTACAACGTAAGTAGTCAAGTTTAATATGTATAATCAAATTGATGTGTTTCACTATATTAATGTAAGATTTTCGTACTATTAACGAAGAGCCGTGTTGGCTCTGTTTTAACGAATTTTTCTTACTATTAATGCAGTTTTTGTCTGTATTGATGTAGGATCTTTTTCAGTGTACACCACGCAATAGCTGCATTTCTTACGTTTGTTCTGATTTGGATCAAATCATATTTCAAGAAATGATAAAGGAATGCAAAGAGCTGCTGGGATCTAAATGTTGATCCAAAAACAAAATTGGTTCAATTTTTGTTGCTATTTTTAATGTAGGTAAACTTTGCGTCAAGAAATGTGGCATAATTAAAATTGCATAATATACCCATTGTATTTACTTAAATGAATTTCTCATTCCTCAAACCCTACTTTTCGTCCTATATTTGGGTATACTGGTATAATAGCTCTGTCATCTGTTCTGTAAATACCTAAACAAGTAGAAAGGTTTATTGATTTACATAAATTATATTTATTTAGCACGGCTGGAATTTGGATTATTCGAAGACGATATTGAAATATGTAGGTATAAACGACGGAAAAACCAATTATCCAATACCCTTAAATTTATTAGAAGTTTACTGCCGCAAACTCCAAGAAACCGGTATCTTACATTTTAGTGTTACCAGAGTAAATGAACCTCAAAAGACGTTTAAAAAACTATCCAGCTATTTCGAGTAAAATCGGCAAACCAATTACGATTACGACAACGGAACGGAGCAACGTATCTGCGGTGATAATTAAATATAGGGTCGTCCATTTTGGAAGAGAGAAAGAAGGCCAATTCCTTAAGTGACGAATTTTACCAAATTTTACTTTTTGGTAAAATATTACTATTCATAATAATCTTAAACATTAAAATATTACTAATATATTATGTTGACATGACTCACAGGTTTAACATTTTGAAGGATATACAATTTAGTATGGAACGATATAACATTTTGAGTTTAAGACTGTATCTCAAATTTTTTCTTCTAGTGCCAAGCTGAATTTTTCACAGATTAAAGTGTCATTATTAGCAAGTAATTTAACGTTAATTTAAAAAATTATAAAAAAATACTTTTTTTGTTATCGAGATACTAAGAAATAAAGATTCCAAAAAACACCAAAATTCCAAAATTAAAAATTATTAAAAACAAATTATTTCATAATTTTACATATTCTACTACATAGCTGTCAAAAACCGTTGAGGAAACCAAAATCGGTCAACCCGTTCCGAAAATATGATCAAAAACGTAATACATACATATACCCAAAACTCCTTGAAAATGAGAAAACTTTGAGAGAGTGTAAACTCGAGAGTGAAAAAGCCAAAAAAATGTTTCTATTTTTTTTTCTTATAAATCGAATAAATATAGTTTGAACAATTTTTGAAACATCGCGTTCAACTCATGTACGATTTCATATGGAATGATCCTATATTTATTTTATGATGCCTTGGAACATACCAATTCTCTAGGCTGTCGATCTGGATACAAAAAAATAGGTGGGATATACGTCAAATTTGCCACACTTGCTAAATTTTTAATTTCAAAATTGTCTTCCATTATTCTTGCTGGGTTGATGTACACAGAGGACAGAAAACAATTTGGAAATGAATGCATTTTCAAACCTATACTAGAACAATTGGAAGCACTGAGAGAAAATAGCATGTTTATTAGCAAAAATAATCTTACGGTTAAATTTATATATATATTAAGCGGTGTCATAAGAGACAATTTAAGGCTCAACTCTGTGTTAGATTTCACGGAGAGCTTTATGGGAACGTTTTATTGTCGTTTATGTAAACATTCGAAATATAGAAAATTACCGCTCCGACTTACACTTAAATAATTCAAAGCTAACGGCCATTAAAGAGTTCTGTGCTTTTAATTCATTAATTCATTCATGAATGACTTACTTGAAAGCGTCTTCCATTACAATTTTATGGTAATATTAAAGTATTATGTCGTTGATAAAAGGGTTTTCACAATTGAAGGATTGAACTTTCGTCTTCAAAATTATAATTATGGTAATTTCAATGTAAATAAGCCACCACTGTTGCAGGCTTCTGACCTTTTAAATAAAGAAAAATTTAAAATGAGTGCAAGTGAAATGAAAACGTTCACTAAAATTTTTGGAATTCTTTTAGGTGACCTGATTCCACAAAACTGTTACTGCCTGGAATTATACATTTCATTACGAGAATTAATTTCAATAACATTTTCAAATTCGGTTCATCCTCGTGAATACCTTTATTTGAAAACTGTAGTCCAAGAGCATAATTTGCAATTTATTAAAATATCTAAATCACACTTACGTCCAAAACATTACTTTCTAACACACTATCCCAGAGTTATGGAAAAATAGGTCTTTTAAAACAGTTTTCAGCTAGTCGATTCAAATCTTTCCATCAGAGTTTAAAAAATATTGCGTATACATCGAAAAATAAAATTAATACTATTTATACAATATCATCAAAAAATCAAATTGTGTCAGGTAACGAACTAATGAATTTTGCTCACGATACTGGTTTTGTGTTTGCAGTCTAACGGAACAAAAAAATTAAATTTCACAGAAATATAAGTTTACGTGCTAAGAAAAGTGGTCTCGCAATAATTTCATAGAGTTCGGAAATATTATTCTAAAGAAAGGTTCAGTAATCCACTTAGGGTGGTATCCAGGTGGTATTCTTAAATTTGTTCTTGTTAAACAGCTACTGAAATATAAAACAGGATATTTTAGTTGTGTTCAACATTTGAAAAATTTAGGTTTCAATTATCATTAATTGACGCAACATAAAAAATTCGTTCTGAACTTAAATTGCTCGTATAAGCATATGGTTTCGAAATTTGACTGGCCTTTTGGATAATTTAAGATGGCGGATCTAAAATGGCTCCAAAACGTGCGAAGCCTCCGGTTAATCGAATAATGTCATCTAACAATTCTCATTTCGTATGTTCTCAAGGTCACTGATGGAGAGTTTAGAGTCATATATGCTTCAATACCTTATAGTCCTTTAACTGATGCTTTAAAAGCACATAGCCCCTTGACCTAACCTCCAAAAACCTAAGACACCCTCTAACGTAAGCTTTAAAACTGAAAAGCCCAAATAACAAAACCTTCGAAATGTAATACCCCCGTAACATAAACTAATAAGCCCCATAGGCTAAACCTAAATTTCTTAGTCACAGAACCCCTCAATCTAACCTCAAAAATCCCTGTAACTCCATAACTTAAGAATTGCTAGATGATATTATTCGATTAACCGGAGGTTTCGCTAGTTTTGGCGCCATTTTGAATCCGCCATCTTAAATTATCCAAAAGGCCAGTCAAATTTCGAAACCATATGCTTATATGAACAGTTTAAGCCCAGAACGAATTTTTTATGTTGCGTCAATTTTTGGACAGAAGGATGGCCAAGTTGACGTGAAACGTCCCATATATGATAGCTACTAACAAAACCTGTAGTGTACTCCATTAATTGATATGGTAACAACTATCACAACATCTGATTGACTCTATCATATAAGAATAGTAAATTCAATTAATTTATTGGTAACAAGTTAACAACTATCATAACATCTGATTGTCTTTATCAGTTTCATATAATAAATTCAATTAGTTTGTTGATGCTTACCATCATAATAACGATATCTGTAATCATAGTTATGGTTAATTCAATAATATTTTGCATGATAACGCGCATTATTTATTTGTAGATACAATCATTATAAATAATGGTATACATCAAGGTATGATTCTCTTAATCATTGCATCTAATCATAAATATGATGGTCACTTTTATGATTACCTCAATCATATTTTTTCTCTATGTGTATAAATATGTATGTCAATCAACACTAGCATCTTTGATCCACTGATTGTCAAAGTAATAATAAATAAATAAATAAAAAAGAAAAAAAATGTGTGGTTATTCTTCAATCAGCCCTCGTCAAAAAATACGTGACAAATACATAGAACAAGAATTCTTTGAAGAGCTACGAGTTATGTTTTATCGACTGCGCTGCTTTTACGTAGTCTTTCCGCACTAGTCGGCATGTAGTTTTGGCAGAAAATCATAGGTTGTTTACTAATTGAAGACCGAGTACATATCATTCATGACACCAATTATCATACAAGGTTCATCACAAATCGGAAATTTTTCAAGTTCTTCATACGAGGTAAACGTACTCCGTAATAATGCACATAATTATATAATAAAATAGTTACAACACCATTGAGGATTAACATATTTCATTTGAGTCAGTTTAGACTCGATTTATTTAACCAGAAATTGAAACACAATAAACATAAACCTACTTTATTCCATAATTGGCTTAAATCACAATTTTCTTTCAACATTGGTGCAAAAATAACAATAAATAATTATACTTGGTGATACATATTCAACACTAAAGAATTACTACTGAGCATACAAGAAAATAAACAACAGCAAAACAGATGAATCAACATTTTATCCAAGGAACTCAAGCATCATCATTTCATAAGTGTATGTTGTCTTTAACAACTGGAATATGGATATAAATTGTACAAATGAATCAAGTTTGAATTATCTAGAATCAATAAGTAACCTACCTGCATAGCTGTTGCAACATTTAATTTAGCAAACTTGCCAGCATTTAGCTCTGCTGGACTTTGTGCACGTAATATCATCAAGACTACAAGTTTTTGAAGGCGGACCGGCAATAAATACCATCTCATGTCATAAATAATATCCGAAACTTTATCGTTCTAAAATTAAAAATGGAAATTGTTGTAATCTCATAATAGCACTATTTTTTTTACCAGTAATTACTTGAACAGTTACAACCGTTCCTAATACGCAATATTGTAGAATTTGGACTAAACCAATAATTGCTATAAATGGTCCTACAATCCATTGCTTCCATAACGTCAATAGTATGGAGACTGTTAAAAATATTTCACTAGTCACCAGTTGAATAAAACACAATTGTGAAAACACGCTATTCACTGATTCAATATATGAAATATAATCTTGATGAGCTTGAATACATTCATAAAATTGTATTTCGATTGACTCAAAATCTTGTGGTTCACTTTCTATCAACCGGTTTAATTTATCGACACGACTTTTAAATATTTCCTTATATCCAATTGATTGAAAAACTAAGTACATAAAGGCACAATCACCCGCCATTACACCAACTATACCAAATATAACGCAATACAGATGATTTACGATGTTAATTATGTAACCGAAGGGTGTGTGCCAATCAATGAATGGAATATGAATAGGAAATATAGTTGTCAGCAAGCCATGTTGTTTCCACAAATATATCGGCAGTAAGCTGTAAGCAATTGATACACCGGAACACGCGATGACAAAAACCTCAAATAAGTAAGCGCAATACAAACTTATCTTTTTGAGAACGGGTGCAACATTTCGGTCATCACAATACTTCATATGTAATTCACGTTGTTGTGCAAACAAATTGTGAACCTCTTTGTTGAATATAACGGCAGAATACAATTTATGGATTCCCTTAAGAAAGTTAAAACAGGAGAATATTAATCATAATTCAGCTAGCAATTGATGGTATTTACATAAATTTAACTTACTTGATACAAACCACTGGCGAGACAGAAGGCTTCTAACTTGGCATCGAATGGCTCGTTTGTAAATAGCATAAAGAAGAATGAAAACAACAAAACATGTGACATGAAAAACACCAAACCTAATTGCGGTGTAAACGTGAGCCGATCAACCATATTCGTCCCAACAGTATTGAACATTTTTTTCAGTATTTCAACAAAATACTTGTTAGCTACCACGTTTGAACCTTCGCAAACCTGAATATGGGGAATTTGAATATTCAAAAATGGCATTTTCACGATTTTTTTAGCCCACAGAATATGTTTAGTAAACGATTGGAGAACTTCTAATTATATCGGACATTTTTGTTTGGCATATAGGAATTTATTGCCAATATATTATTCAGGTAATGAAATATTTATCGATTTGCTCAGTAGTTGCAAGTATATTGGGTGGTCTAAAAAGTTTCCGCCGTTTTGACTGTAGATGCACGAACTAATCAACAGAACATGAGTTGTATTCCATCGTGACAATGCCAGACCAAATACATATTTGACTCGGTATAAGAATTGAGAGAGCTTAGTTTGGAAGTTTTAGTGCTTTCAATGCGTTCAATGAATAACTTCTGTGAAAATAATTTAGTTCAGTTGTTCACCCAAAAATCACAGACATTTTACAGTGACGGGATAATGATTTTACCAGATAAATAGCAATAAGTTATCAATCAAAATGTTACCCCTTTATAGTTAAATAAATTTATAAAAAAAGAATAAAAATGTGCGTTTGAATTTTGAGTAAAAAACGGCGCGGCGGAAACTTTTTAAACCAATAGGGTTTGTGCGTATAAAACATTCCCAGCGAAAAATAATTAAAAATTTAGCAAAACAATTATTTTATATCTTCCTTGTAGCGGTAAATACAATTAATGTGAAAAATGTAACAGTTGCAAAGGATTATTTCCCACGCATCAATTAAAATAATTGTAACGATTATCCCCCCCCCCTTCCCCAAATACCGAAAAATATAAAGTAAACTGCCCCATCGAAAAGGAAGACCCAATTAAATTGTTGTTAACTACAATATAAACACAAATGAAATCTATGGGGCCAATGCTAAGCGACTTTGGGGAGTTTTTATTTTAGTATGTGAAATACAAACGTCAATAATTTTACAATAATGTAGATATTTTTGAAATTTTCTGACATTTTTGTGTCATCCTTGCGCAAAGAGTCCCATGCTAAGCAGCTTGTTATTCGTACTTATTGCCGTTCCTCTCGACTCCATGCCTCCAAATTTATATTTAACTGTAGGTGAGGAGGCAACCTTATGAAATATTGCGCCTGAATAATTCTGAAAATATTGGAAAATCCAAACTTCAAAAGCTTTTGTTTTAGTGTATTGTAAAAAGAAATGAATAGCCGTTCACAGTTGATATTTAATTAGAAGTACTAATGAATATAAGTTCACCAACAATTCAAGTAATATATAGTATTTGTTATTATATTGGTAAATATGGTCAGACTATATAAATATACCAAACATAATACCAATTTCTGTTAAATCAATCAGTCTTCTCTTAATATTTAATGGAAGCAAAGCAAGTTATATTAATTACAGTGAATCAAAAAATTAAAAGGGTTTTAATTAATTACCTAATCAAATTTCCTGTATTAGGAATATTTATCAGGCTCAAAGTTTGCCTTTATCGAATATTTTTATGGCTCAAGTCACAAATAATATAATTTGGTAAATTTTGTCAGAGTTTTTTTTTTTTTAGCAAAATAATTCGTTTGGCTGAATAGTTTTTTTTTTTTTTCTTAATAGCAATTATTTGGTCTATACCGTTGGTTGGCTACAAGACAATAACCGACCGTATTGTGCTAGTGCGGCTAAAAGAACGGATTCACTATTGAAGCGGCCAACTTTCCAAATTATTATTATTTTTCCACCATCAATAAAATATAGCTGAAGACGCAACACATTTAACCATATATAATTAGGGGTTGTAACGATCTGAAGAGAGGGCGAGAGGCCACCAGAACAGAATTATTCTTGGCTGCTTGATTTACCCTACATCGGCAAAAAAAGTTTGTGCTTATTCACTCAGAGGCTTCAACGGCGGACTGTCTTAGCGTGGCTCGAGCTCAGTGGAATGGGGGGTTAATTATGAATCATAAGTGAATGGGGAGGGGGGGGGAGTGATTATGAATCATAAGTAAACCTTGCGTTACCGCCGAAGGAATGGAGGAAGGATTATTAATTCAAGGAAGGAACACACGCAACAACGATACTTACTCACCTATACACGACTACTTACCACGACAACATCCTCACTCTTTTCACTTTATTTCTTCATTTTAGGTCACTATAACACTCACTTGAAAACAAACGAAATCGAAATAGAAATATAGAAAAAATTAAGAAATCTTAATCCTTAAATGACACATGGTTGTTAAGGTATTGCATTACCTGTTTACGTACTCAGCGCAAGCCGGTTGACCGCTAGTAGCTGTGTAGAAAGATCCAAAATCACGGTGGGGTCCAACGGACCCTGCTGCTGATATCTGTCTGTAAACAAAGCAATTCGAAAGGTACTTATCCGATTTTCAAGAAACAAAAACAGAGACTAATAAACCTTGACCAGACAAGAAACATGGAATATGACTAAGATCTCTAGGTGATTGAATTTGATAAAAATTGAATGAAAATATTTGTATTGTAGACGAAATAATTTTTCAAAGTAGTTTTTGCCGTTTTTTATGTTGTTTTATTGTTGTTGGTCGTGAGTAAGTCTGTGCTCGATGTTAAAATTTGTTTAGTTTATCATATTTCTTTTGATTTTGACGTATTGTTAGATGCTGTATAATTTGCGGAGTTGAACCGTCCGAGAAGTGCTAGTAAGCGATGATGATCATCGTCAATCCATCGACGAATCACCTTCAGGAGGAGAAGATAACGTGTTTGAGGACAGTAAAGACAATGATTCAGACTTTTCGATGTGCAGTGCTCCAGAGAATGCCACGCGAGTAGACCAGAAAGACATGGAAGAGCGTACTTTGGATCAACGGCTTTTGTATGTAGGAGAGCGTCAAGCGGCTGGCCAGAGCCGTGGTCGGCCATATTCGACGATAAGAAAAAATTCAACGTTCATATTTCAAAATAAATACCTTTTTTTAAAGATTCAGTGTCGGACTTATTTTCTCTAAAAAGATACTATCTCAAGGGAACACCGCTAACTTTTAAGCTAAAAATATTGAAAACTAAAAAAATACGGTACATTTATGTAAAACAAGCCATTTTTTTTCACAGACCTTTTTTTTGGTATGATTAAAATAAAATTTCATTAATGTAATAATTTGGTCTCCTTTAGTAAGCTTTAAACTATATACATATACTAGCTGACCCGGCAAACGTTGTTCTGCGATATAAATTATTTCTAGTGAATATTTTGGTTGTTAAATAAAAAATAACGAATTTATTGTAAGTGTGTGGGGATGGGATCTATGATAGAAAGAGGAATGGAGCGCATAGACGATGAACGCCGATAAAAACAAAAAAACACCAACCATTCATTTTCTCAATTCAATGTATTTCATTAACGTAACGGACATATTCATTGTTTGATCTCTTAAAAGCTAAATGTAAAGTGAAAAAAAGTATTTTTTTATCCTAAAGTAGGAAAATGAAATAAAGAAAATCAAAATTAATTTCGAAGAGCAATTGAGTGTACGATATTTTTTGTCAGTCCGTCTTTAGCCAACACAAATAAGCTCGATGGTTTGCCCACGCGAGAACATGCCACGTGTAATTGTCCGTGTGAAAAACATGGTGTGCCCGAATCTAAGCCGCAAACAGACATCGTTTGGCCTTGCGACTTATTGATTGTCATTGCGAATGTCAATCTAATAGGAAATTGAACGCGTTTGAATTCAATTGGCAGGTCTGTGGGAATCACTGGAATTCGTGGCAGCAAAACATTTTCTGCTCGAAATTTGCCATTCAAAATGGTGGCTTCGATAATGTTTCTCATCAATTTTTTAATGATCAATCGCGTGCCATTGCACAGCCGTGGTGGATTCAAATTCCGAAGTAAAATAACCGGAGATCCAACTTTCAGTCGTAAAAGATGTGGTGGCATGCCTGGCAAATCCAGTGAGTTCAAAAACTCTCTTGGATAAATTTACAGCTTCGTTGGCATCGCAAACTGTATCGATCGATTTGTATGATACCAAGTCTCCTGACAACGACTGCTGTATCTTGCAGTTTAAATCGTGGACGTTCACATTTTTTGCTGCCAAAATGGCTCTTTCTGCCAGCCACGCATGATTTATGTATTGTGTGCGTACATCGGGAAATATGCGGTCAATGAGAGCATTTTGCGAATCAACGATTGTGCAGAAATTAGTGGGCAATTTTATGCATCCAGTATTTTCATAAATAACAACTTTTCCATCGCCGATATCTAACAATGGGTTCGAGAATGTGTCAGCGGAAGGATCTTGTAACATTTGGACGCGCATGTTTATTTGTAGCTGAACTTTTTCAACATTACGCCACAGTGGCGATGATTTCAAGAAAGCGTTGATCTCATCAGCGTACGTTGAACGTGGAATGACGGGAAGTGTTTTTCTGAAATCACCTGAAAGGAATAACAGAGTGCCGCCGAATAGTTTATCGTTGTGCTTTATATCTTTGAGTGTTCTGTTCAACGCCTCCAGAGAATGTTTGTGTGCCATAGTGCATTCATCCCAGATGATAATTTTGTATTGTTTCAGCACTGGGGCCTTGGACGATTATTTTTTTATGTTGCACACTGCGTCTGGGTTATTTTGAATATTCAGTGGCAGCTTAAATGCTGAATGAGCCTCCATCCAATAAAGTTGCCGCAATGCCAGTTGATGCAACGGCCAATGCAATGCCATGATCGTATTTCGGCGAGAATTAGCGAAATGAGAAATGTTTTGCCAGTTCCACCGGATGCATCCAAAAAAAAGAATCCACCTTGTCCCGCCGAAACAGCCAGCATAATGCGATCGTAAATGATTTTTTGTTCATGAGTCAGTAGTGGGACATTGCGAGTAACAATCGCTGCCATTTCTGCAGTATCGTACTGTAGTTCACGATTCATTTCGGTGTACATTAAATTAGATGCACTTCGATTTGGCGAACTCATACCGAAATGACTGAGTGGTAAATTGGCAATGAAAATGCAAAGATCCTCGATAGCAATTAATGCTTCATTGTACATAGCGTCGCTGAATGTAATCGTTAAATCGTTGCACCGTATACGAATTCGATGCAATATATCGTCAGTCATTGAATATTTGTGCTTATCCCACAACGTATCTGCTCGCCCCGGGAAACATGTAGTTAACATTATAGCGAATAGTAGACGAATTTGTGTTGCTGTATACAGCTCAATGCTGCTTCAGCAAGCATATCGTCCCAGTGATTGTCGTCGTCAAGCAAGCCGAGTGCAAGGCATGCATCTTTATATGTTGGATACTGTTGGCCATTCACTTTGCGCATATCTTGAAATGACAATGGGCCGGTGACATTAACCAACAACAGTCGCAGATGGAAGCACTCAATCTGTCTTGGAGTGACCGTATATACTCGGCCCAAAGTGTTTGATTGAATAGGCCGGGGCACTCACCAATTGGTGTGCCTTGCTTGCGCGGCATCCATTTTTTTGTTTAATTCCATGTGAAATAGCGTGGTACTTCGGAATAGAGTAGTGCTCGTGCAAAGGCACCGAAAGTATCCGCACGATTACACAATTCGAAAAATTCCGTGAGTGTAGTTTTTGGTGGATTTATAGCACGCTCAATTGCTGTCTCGTTGGTGAAAAATACGCGCTGGCCGTTTTCAAGATGTACGGCTAAATGTATAACTGCTGGGTCCCGTTCATGAATTTGAAAACCAAAGATACGCCAGACAGCTTCATTGGAGCTGATGTATCGGCCAATTTGGTAGCGCATTATTTCGTCGTTGTCATTCAATCGAGGAACATTTACATCGGTATTTTGAATTTGAAACACAGCCATATCACTGCCTTTATTCACATACTTGCAAATGTATTTGATGCTCTTCACCGAACTGCAGAACTCAACATTAATATTAGCATTGAATATTTTGCTTAGCAGAGGCGAATATGGTACCACCCAACGATTGTCAATGTTAATGTCTGCGTTGTTGATATTTGGCGTAAATGACTGTGCGCCATTATCAGTATTTCTTCGACGATATTTTGGATATCCGTCGACATTTGTGATTGTGTCGTTGGTGAAATCTTTAGGAAAACGCTTTGTACATTTTCCATCTACCATGCAAGGCGATAAACGATTCAGATCACCGCATGGGCCATGAATCATATTTCTGGTAACAATATCGAACAGTAGTTAATCAGTAGAAGAATCTGGAATTTTCGCGGAAATTACACTATCGATTTCCTCCGGGCGTATCTTGTCGACTGCAAATCAAAAAGTGTGCATGAGGTAATCCTCGATTTCGCCATTCAACCGAATACATCCAGCAACGTGTGGGACCGAATACGTGTAATTTGGTAATGAAGCTCATTAAAGACTTCAATTTTTGTTTGAATACACGTGCTGTAATGTCATGACGATGTATTGCATTTTGACCTGGCAATAGTAAAGATGTAATTATATTTATGTTTATTGAGCTAATATTTAAATAATTTTAACAACTTTTTATTGGTTTTGAGCTCTTTATTTACAACATATTTTATAGCTTTAGCTTTCGAATCCAATTCGGATTCATTCTCAAAAGCAAGTTTTTTTTTTGCTTTTGAGAATGAATCCGAATTGGATTCAAAAGCTAAAGCTATAAAATATGTTGTAAATAAAGAGCTCAAAACCAATAAAAAGTTGTTAAAATTAGTAAAGATGTAATCTCCTGCCACTTTGGATTACATGTAAACGTGATAAATAAACACGGTCGTCCGTACTCGCGCACGAAAGTCATAGCATCCTGTATGTATTATTGCATATGACCTGGACTGCCTACGTACGATGATGGTAGAACGATAGAGTTACCAATTTCGGCAATGTCGGTGTCACTCATAATAGAGTCGCGCAAGTGAATGTATTCTTCCGCACGCAGCTTCTGTTGATTATGCCATAGGAATCGCAGTCGTTCGCTCTCTACCTTCGCGTACATATCGACCATGATTTGTTGGCACAGCGCATGACATCGCAGAATGACGTTGTCCTGACCGCGTCGAATCATCATACGACACGCGTAAAAATCCATCGAGCTCTGTAACAACATATTCATAAATATTAATTCCAAATGAGTAATGATATTCCTAATGAATGAATTACCTGTGGCGGGATCTCGTTGTTTAATGTTTATGCAATATCCGTCTTGTCCCTTCCAGAAAATTAGCGGATATTGGAGAGCGTCGTATGAACGGTGTGTGTGGGCGATGAACTCTAGTTTATTATTTCTTGCTCGAATCACGATTTCTCGCGTCGATGTGCGGTCGCCAACCATGATTCCAGCAACATCGTGTTTTATCAGGATTGATGACAATATCGTGATTGTCACTTTGCAATTCGTGCATGTGTGATTTGAACATTTTCAATAGTTCATTGTGCTCATTCAATAGGGCGTCCAGTTCGCCGACGATGCGCCTGGCATTAGGCGAATTGAGGTTATTGTAGCCGCAACGTGCATCCACACGATTGATGTCCTCACCGCCCATGAAGTAGATTTGTAAAAATTTATGTGGTTCGTTTGGCATTGGCAGCAATGAGCCTACTTTGTGGTACACTTCGCCTTTGATTTTGAACGTTGAATTGAAATTTTGACCATTTGCCGCAGTATTGTGAACTATTTCTGTTGCTCCGAACGAAGTCATTTGAAAGCAGGAATTGGATGTGCGAATGGACTTAAGGAACAGTCCGTTGATCGTACCGATGAGCAAGCGTAGTTGCACTTTTCCGAGTTGCGCAACACATCCCGGCTGACTCATGTTTGAATTTGAGCGCATGACAATGGGGACATTCTTTGTCCATAGCACCAATCAGCACTTTCGGGAGTGGAATATTGAATATCTGGCTCGTACTCGAATGCGAGACGAAGGAATGAAGCGGATGTAAATGCTCGATGTACTTGTTGGCGTTGTCGGTCATTTGCTCTGCGTGTGTTAACTACGAACCGGCGCGCTTGTCTCCGTTCCAATTATCGTTATTGATTTCGTTCAGCTCGTGCCTCTTGTGATTGAGATCCACGCAATTGCGGTTCTCACACGCACATTTTCGTTATCTTGTTGGATTTGTTCGTTTGTTCTTTCTGCTCTATTATTTCGCATGTTTGTTACTTTATTCGTTCGACGACCCAAATGGGCCCCTTTGCGTCTTGCTGGCAATTGTTGTACTTACTGATGGAAAACGGTATATCGATAATGTAATTTGTTGTTTTAGTATTTACCTTTTTACAATCATAAAACACATATTTCTTATAAATTAAAATAAATCTAGGGGCGGCCGGATTTGAATTGCCATAATAACTAAAAATATTTTCTTCATGCTTAATCAAAATACTCTACCTAACTGTATAAATTTAAAATTTGCTTAGATAGATATTAAAATTTGAGTACATAATGTATTTACAAATTACATACAAATACCAATATCGTGAAGAAAACAACAACAAAAACTTATTTTTTTTCTGAAAAAACACTAAAAACAACGACGGAAACAACCTGTAATGGAGAGTTAAGGAGAAGTTAACACAAACACAATATAAAAAATGTTAATCTCTTTTTATTTATTTGCTGGTTTGCTGACCTGCTGAGTTGATATTGGTTTGTCATTGTCATTGTGAAGTGAAGAGAAATACGTAACACGTTGAAAGAAGAAAAGGAAAAGTGTAAATAGCTATCTACGCTCTTTATTTATATAATTATGTATTATATGCAGTGTTGCCACTTTAGTACAATTGTAGCAGATCTGCTACATTTTGCCTCTTCAAAAATTTCAGTACGTACTTATTCGTTTCTACTACATTTCTTAAAATAATTTTACTTTCTTTTACGAAGTAAAATAAAGTATAGTAATCATGAAAATTTTCGACCTTGAGATTATTGAAGATTTATCTGTTTTGAGGTCCCCTGAGTCCGAAAAAGTGAGTTTCGAAATGATGTCTGTCTGTCAGTCTGTCTGTCCGTCTATCCGTCTGTCAGTCTGTGTCCTCTCTACAGCCCAGATGGCTTAACCAATCCAGCTGAAACTTCAGATTTAAGCTTTTTTGATAAATTGGAAGGCTCCAGTGAATTTTAGTCCAAATCGGGCAACCGGAAGTGGCCACTCCCTTGGGGCAGAAAATTTGTTTTGCAAATATCTCAAAAAGTATAAGGTTTACAAAAAACTACTAAAACAAAATGTTTCCAAAACATAAAAGTAAAAAAAAAATTAAAAAAAAAAATTAAAAAATTTTATAAAAAAAATAAAATTGATGTGTGGCCAACACATTTCTTCTACGAACAGGGAATTTTGAGAAACCTATTACGCAAACTTCTTACAAATTTATTATTTTTTATTACTTTCTTTTACATAAGTAAAGCTTAAATCTAAAGTTTTTGATCGATTGGTTAAGCCATCTGGGCTATAGAGAGACACAGACTGATAGACGGACGGACAAACGGACAGACAGACATAATTTCGAAACCCACTTTTTCGGACTCAGGGACCTCAAAACAGATATATCTTCAATTCTTCATTAATCTCTTACAAAATATTTGGGGTCCCAGCTCCCATATTCCGTGAAACAGAAAATTTATTTTATAAACATTTCAAAAATAGACAATTTACAGAAAATATGAAAAAATAAAACAATCTTAATAAATTTTGCAAGAAATTTGCATTATAATAGTTTCTTAAAATTCGCTGTTCGTAAAAGAAAGTCGTGTGTTGGCCACACCTCCATTTTTTTTTCATTATTCAAATAAAAATTCATGGTTGAAAACAAAAATTCATGGCTTGTAGTTTGTTCCCAAGAAAATTGCTTAGCAATAATGGGTTGATTTTAGAATACCTAATGGGTTGTTTTTAGATTATCTGTAAACGGCTTAATGGATTATTTTTTAGTGACGGTTTAGTGGGTTACTGGTTTTTGTGAAATCCTCAAATAGCAAAAATATGTGAGGTTGTTATTTAAAAACGAAAGTATTCAAATGAAACACTGAATAACCAGTGGTGTAGTTTGATTGGCAATTAACTTCTACTTACCCAACTAAATTCTGAAGACTCTGTGAAAAATTGGGTCCAAATTAACAATATAAAAGACAATTTAGGACAATTTATATATTTGGAATTGGCCGATTATATTCGAACATTGTTGCCATTGCCACATAGAAGTGTGGCTGCAGAAAGAGCTTTCTCTGCTTTAAATTTAATAAAAAAACAAATCGTCTCTAAAATAAAATACAAAATATCATGTTTCGTAGATCGTAGGACTCTTTTTAAAGATAACCTATCTGAATCTGATAGTACTGATTTTTTCATTTAGTCGGTCATACAAGTTCATTGAAATGGTAATTTATTATAAAACAAATATTATAATAAGTAACCTGAAAATAACGGTTTTTGGAATTGGAGGTCAGTATAATTAGATTCCATTTCTAAAACAGTTTTTCATATTTTTCCAGCAGTTTAGTACCCATGTGTTTGGTGTAGTTCTTCCGATTTGTTTTCCTTTCGGAGTCGGAGACTAAACTAATACCCCCTTTTGAACACTTCTTCAGTTTAATTTTTTTCGAGAGCTTGGTTGTCGCCCTTTTCTTTGCGCTAAAATATGGTGCATAACTTACATTTTTCATTAAAAGACCCGTTTTTTCCCTTAAAATTTCTACAAATCGGCCTATTTTCAAATAGAGATCCCTTAAGTAAATATTTTTTACTAAGTTGAACCAATTTTCTGCGATAGTGTTTGATGTACGTTTATTGGTTGAAATTTTTTTTAAATAGACGCTGCTCCAGAGTGGTAAAATACTCATATATTTTCAAATCAAACATTTCAATCGAATGGTTTCGTACCTTTGATGTGATGGAAAGATGTATGGCTGATTGTGTGACCATCAGATTCTAACTCATGATCATTCAAATTAAATTTTTCATACAAATCCTGTTTAATGTCGGTGGTATTATATACCTGATTTGCGATTATATCAAGCATATTTAAATTGGATTCGAGCTCATCAGTTTTGTGCTCCGAACAAAAAATATTTCAAAATATTGAAAACAACAAATCAACGCTAATGAAATCGTCGTAATTTGATAATCATTTACCAGTACTAAAATGAGATATTTACGGTCTCTACAGCATTTGTTAAAGTTGCTTTTTATTTGACGAACAATTATGGCAATAAAATGGGAGCAACAAATAAATATATGTACTTGTTTTAATTTAATCTGTTGGCTCTCCTCTATCTAAAAATGCATATACATATGTTTTCTAAATATCTATGAACGTCCATTAAATTAAATTGATTCAAAAACGAATTTATTAAAACATTTGAAAAATCGGAAAGAAAATAAAGTGGACACTTAGTTTTCGGTACAGCCCTTGAAATCTGAGAATTGACATTTATAAAAAAATTACTAAGTGAAGGTACATCATGTTGACTCGTTATATGATACCTATATTCAGCTATTGGAATAATTGGACCTTCTTGAGTTTTAATAATGCATGCATAGTAGTATATTCGTTTAATTTCGTGTTCGGGACAAACATACCTTAAATTACGAACTACACTACCTGTTGCATCCACATGGACAACTGCTTCCTTTTGAGTGTTAATTAGTCGTAAAGTACTTTGTCTTAAGAGTGTTACGGCCAATGGATCGCTTACCGAAAATATATAGCGTTTAAAAAGTTTAGTTTCCAATATGAATCGGTACCGTAAGTCCATCAAATCGCAGTCCTGGACAAGGTCATGTAATTTTTTTCGTTCAGAACGGGCTTTGCTGAGGATTACCATTCTTTAACAACTCGACATCTAAACAGCTGAAGGACTTTAATAAAACGTTTTGAGCCATTTGATTTTCAAGATTGTCTTGCAGGTCGATTCTGCGCTGCCCTCTCAATTGATAAAACTCCTTAAGCTCTCCATGATACTGTATGTCTCTTCCAATATTATAAATTGTTAATTCGCTTGCTTTAATTTCGAATTTATATTTCATATTATGATGTTCGTATTTGCAGTGTGCGTAGGCAACCGTGGTTATATATTGGGTGAAATTGATGCTATTAAAGCTTAAGACATACGGATTTTCTATATTAATAAGAACCTGTTTAATAAAATTTCATATTACCTCTTTCGTTCTAATAACTTGATTAACTGTAGTAAAACAACTTTATTCCAAATAAGTTTTCTATTTTTCTCAAAAGTCTCTTTAACGGTCTCTACTCAACTTGGAGCAATAATCAAAAAATGTTCTTCATTAGTTTCATTTTCTTTACTAATTAAAGTTTCGGAATCAAAATTAAGCGCAACCTCTTTTACTTCAGAAGGATCATCAGTATGTGAAATATGGCAGCTGTTAATATCTGCAACTTTCTGCGTTAAAGGAATTTTTTTCCAGGCGTTATAAATTTTTAAAATTTTACAAGAATTCGGTTACAGATTAATTAATTTACATAATGTATATGTATATGTTAATAGCTCCTCGCCATTTGGCCGAAGGTTTAACTTCTTCTGGTATATCGGTATGTAATAAATGATATACAAATATACTTTATACTTCTAGGAATTATTTTACATTTACGTTTGTTTCAGAAAATTCCCTTTGCACCGGATGAAATAAGAAATAAAATAAAAGTTTTAAAATCTGCCTATAAAACCGTAATAGACAGCAATAACCGAACTGGGGCCGGACCAGCAATAGCGTCATACTTAGATCTTATGGACGAAATATATGGCTTTAAAAATGCTGCACCAGAGAGCACAGGCTCACTTACGCAAAGCGTTGGTATAGGGCAGCAAGGACCGAGGACACAAAATCTTGATGATGAGCTATTCGATTCAATGATAGAAGTGTCGGTGCCCAGAGAAGATGAACCACTGACGCCACATTCGCCTGCCGATGTTCTGTCAACTTCAGGTAATCCAGGAAGGGCACCCCGTCGAGAAAGTGAGAATGAGAAACTATTGAAAAGGAAATTAGATTTTCAAAGAGAAGCCGCAGAGTTAAAAGAGGCAAACAAAAAAACGAGGATGTTGGAACGAGAGGAGGCAAAGAATAAGAGACATGCCGAAAAACGGGATTGGCACACCGAGAAAAGGGAGTGGCATAAGGAGCTAATTAGTGCGATGTCCAAGAGGAAGGAATAAACATTTTAATAGAAACAATTAATTTATTAATTTATGAAATTACATTATATTTTTTATTAGTTTGTTTACTTTTTATAAAAGTCCTTTCTCAAGAAGACTATTGAAAACAGCCGCGCGTCGATCCTGTGTATTGCCACTACTGGTGTTAACCGTAACTGGCACGTCAATAGCCGCTAGTCCTTCGTCTTCACTATATTTTGGTTATCGTAGTTCCATTCATCCTGTTCATCCATACACAAGTTATGGAGCACACAACACGCAACTGTGATGTTAATTGCTTATTTTGCAATGCTCAGTAAAATGCAGTATTCGCCTGAACCGAGTTTTCAGCAGTCCGAAGGCATTTTCTACAACCATCCGTGTTGAAGAAAGGATATAATTATATTTATGTTGCTGTTCAGTTAAGTTTCCTGCATCTTTAAAAAGGGTGATTAACCAAGGTTTTGTGCCGTACACACTATCGCCAATTAAAATTGTGTTATTCGGAAACGGCATTTCGTATTCTTCGGTGGCCTTCTTATTCAACAGCGATCGACGCAGGACCCGACTATCATGGAAAGATCCAGGTTCTCCACAATGAACGTCTAAGAACTTCTTTCCGCTATCCACAACAGCTTGCATTATAATGCTGCAATATTTTTTGCGATTGCTATATAGAGGGATTTGGTCAGACGGTAATAAGAACACATAAGTTTCCTTTTCACTGCCAACATTTGCTCGTCCGCTTTTGTATCTGGGACAAATTTCGGACGATTTATATAAATCTAAAAAATTTAAAGTATTAGATATATGAATAAACAAGAAAACAGTAAACAATACCTATTATAATATTTGCTGTTTTTCGCGAAATTCTAAAATGTCGCTTAAAATCTACATCGGTGTACTTTTGTATAATTCCAATAAAATCAGAAACTCTGTGATGCCTGTTTTGCTCATCTTCATCGCTGCTTGACATAAAAGATGTTGACATGGATTCATCTGATGAAGTTTCAGAATCAGAATAATAAATGTTTTGAGCGATGTTTTCTGTAAATTTAAATATATATTGTCGTAAATGGTGCTAACAAAATTAAAAAATATATCTTTTACCCGAATTAATATAGTATTATCAACTGTATCCATCATATCAATTTTGATTACTGATTATTAGTATATATATGTACTATCCGATGCATTAGTAATTGTGATGAGGAAAATTTAAGGTAACGTTTACGTTTGTTGCCATGTAAAATCAATGAAAATTACATTTTTGAAATTTTTTTTCTCTTATTTAATTGAGCTATAAATAACGTTTCATTTGATATAAATTTCATAAAAAAATGCATAACTGTAATGCAGATAAATTCAGTTAAACTTGATGCGAAAGTATTTGTGATTCATATTTTTGATGCATAAGTATTTGTGTTATGAAGAAAAATTTAAAAATAATTAGTAAATCAATTAAATTTAAAATTATTTTTGACTAATTAAATAGTGATTAAGTCACTTATAATTTGTGAACCATTGGAACATTTTTATTACGTCTCCATCACGTCTCGGAGGTCACCCAAAATTGTGTTCTTAAAATCGCATTGCATCTTATCCCACATGGTTTAATTATCATCCCAATGTAAATTTTTGGTCTTGTTAGATTCCGAATATCATCCGCTTTCATTTAAACCCCCGCAAGGATAAATTGGAATTCTACCTTGGCTTAGGCAACCATTTATGTTCAATATTTTTATATAATTTCTTGGCAAATTCTTCTTCTTGTGTATGGCAGCATTATTGCGCTGAATAGCAAATTTTCAGACCCGGCTGTTTTTCAACAATTGAGAATACTGCCTTCTACAATAAACCGAAATTGAACATTGACCTTGAAGTGCTGTAATTTATACAGCCACATAACCTTTTATTTCTTCCGTAAGAGATGCTAACTGAAGAAGTAACTACCGTATTTAATATTCTCTGTAATATATGCAAATTGTTTTTCCATATTTTCTAATTAACACCAACACACACTAATTTGGACATAACAAGGTCCTCCACAGTTCAATTGGCAATCCAACATAATTACGTTTAGTCGGCCCTAAATTTGCTCTTCAGCACAATAACGCTCCCATACACAAGAAGTATCATTGCTTCGAAATTAAATAAAAATATTGAATATAATTGGTTACCTAGGCCAAGGCAGAGTTCCGATTTATCCTTGCGGGGGTTTAAATGAAAGCAGAAGATATTCGCAATCTAGCAAGATCAAAAATGTACAATGGGATGCTAATAAAACCGTGTGGGATAAGATGCAATGCGATTTTATGAAGAAATTTTTGGGTCACTTCCGAGGCGGGATACAGACGTAATAAAAATGTTCCAATAGTCCACAAATTATAAGTGACTAAAGCACTAATTAATTAGTCAAAAATAATTTTAAATTTAATTGATTTACTAATTATTTTTAAATTTTTCTTCATAACACAAATACTTATGCATCAAAAATATGAATCACAAATACTTTTGCATCAAGTTTAACTGAATTTATCTGCATTACAGTTATGCATTTTTTTATGAAATTTATATCAAATGAAACGTTATTTATAGCTCAATTAAATAAGAGAAAAAAAATTTCAAAAATGTAATTTTCATTGATTTTACATGGCAACAAACGTAAACGTTACCTTAAATTTTCCTCATCACAATTACTAATGCATCGGATAGTATGTATTTATAAAAACAAAATACGGTTTGCTAATATATGCAATTTATTATTATTATTATAAATTCACTTTTTTTTGTAATAACCTTGACTTTTCAACGTTCAAATGTTTTCCATCAAAAAAGTACAGCGAAGTTGTCTACCTAGCATTCGATACCAAATAATTTAACAACTGACAACCTTTAGAAATAAAAAAATGAAATATAACGATTCTGTTGTTGAACACTGAAACTATATGTAACTTGGAATTGGATTTTTAATACCATCAAAAAGTAGGAATTCGATGAATTCCAAATTGGAATTCGACATATGGGATTGTTGTTGTAATTTGTCAAATAAAATACAGCATATTATATAACATTGGGAAAAGTCGGACGCACAGAAATATTTAGCCTCAAAGATGGTCATGACATTTTCAATACAGCATACATGTAACGTGTTCACTGAAAGTGCTCTCGCTATGTTTTTTATCGTTTTTGTTTCTATTTTAATGTGATAAATAAAAAGAGACGAAATATTTTTATTTAATATAACATTTTACATGACACGCAACATTTTAGCACAACATTTAACATAACATTCTAACGCAGCGTGTAACATGAACCCAAAACTAGTACCCTAAATGTTTTATCAAACATAAAAACCCAAAGCTGGTGATCGGTATATCTTGTCAACTGAAAATGTCATTAAGGAAAACAAAAAAACATAATGTTTGAAATTTTGTTTGTAAATCAAAGCAACGAATAGAGAGTAAAAAATGCTCAAATTATCGACGTTAGCTGTGTGTGTGATATGTACATGGTGTGGTGTTAATGATAAGCAAATAAATTTTAATTTTTTTTGTATGGTTTTTCGTAATGACTACTACGCCTCAACGTTGATGTTAATAAGTATGTATCTGCGTATCAGCAAAATGAGCAAGCTTTCTAAAGAGAATTTTATCAGATTTTGTAATACGTCATGCGACGATCATCGATTTTGGATGTGTTGTACAATTTAAATGTATGGTAGTAATAGTTATACCTCATCGATTTTGAATTTTTGTTTTTTGCCACCGATTATTTTAAGCGGCAGTCCTATTCTTTGACTCTTCTTATTATTCTTTATATTATTGTAGTTTTAAAAATTAGCAGTTTTTTAAATATGGAGTTATTTTCTAGTTGAAAATATTTGTACCATTGTAAAAATTGGCGCTGTAACTCAGAACTGTTGGGCCAGCCTGTTATGTTGTTTTGGTGCTTACCATCATCTCATCATTTGGATTGCAGTTCATTTTTCTAGTGTTCGTGTTTATTTTTTTTTTTTGCACCAAAAGGGGAAATAGACCGGTTGTGCTAATTGATATTTTTTTTTTTAACATTTTTTGTTTTCGTTTTTTTTTGCTTAATTTATACCAGCCGTGTAGAAATTAATTTATGGTGAGCTAGACCGAATGCTGAGCATGGGAGTTATAGAGGAAAGCGAAAGCGCTTGGTCCTCCCCGGTCGTCCTTGTACGAAAGCAAAATGGAAATGTTAGGCTTTGCCTTGACTCTCGCAAAGTAAATTCGTTAACGAAAAAAGACGCGTTTCCTATACCTAATATTGCTGGTTTACTGGGTAGGTTAGCAGAGACGAGGTTCATCACGGGAATTGATTTAAAGGATGCCTTTTGGCAGATACCGCTTGAGATTAATTCTCGCGATAAAACAGCTTTCTCAGTGCCAGGCAGACCCTTGTATCAATTTCGCGTGATGCCCTTCGGTCTCTGTAACTCCCCACAAACAATGTCAAGACTGATGAGTAGAGTAATCCCGCACGAGTACCACGACCAAATCTTCGTCTACCTAGATGATTTATTGATAATATCTGCTACTATTGAGCAACATTTCAAACTTTTAAGATTGGTATCGACTTGGTTAAACAAATCTGGTTTGACAATAAATGTAGAAAAAAGTCGGTTCATGATGCGAGAATTAAAATATTTGGGATACGTAATTGGAGAAGATGGACTGAGAACCGACCCGGGCAAAATTGAGGCTATAGTGGATTTTCCAGCACCTGTTTCCGTCAAACAAACGCGCCGCCTGTTGGGTATGACCGGATGGTACCAACGATTTATTCTCAATTACGCTACCGTGACCCCACCTATAACCGACCTGCTAAAAAAAGGTAATAAATTCAAATGGACCTCTGAAGCACAGACCGCGCTTGATCAATTAAAATTATTATTAAAAACAGCACCAGTGCTCTCCAACCCAGACTATACAAAGCCTTTTGGTATTCGGTGTGATGCTAGTACATCAGGACTTGGTGGGGTATTATTCCAGTACACAGAAGATAATCAAGAACGGCAGCACAAAGAAACTATTCCATTTCTGAACTGGAATGTCTGGCCGCTATAATTAGCATAAAAAAGTTCAGACCATATATTGAGGGATTCCCTTTCAAAGTCATCACGGATCATTCGAGCCTGAAATGGCTTATGTCTCAAAAGGACCTAAGTGGTCATTTGGCAAGGTGGAGCCTCAAGCTTCAAGCGTACGATTTCATTATTGAACATGAAAAGGGATCGAGAAATGTGGTGCCTGATGCTCTCTCTCGAGCATATTGTTACTCTATTGAAGAAGTAGAGTGTGATTGGCCTTTGTTGGTAAATTCAATTGATCTGGATTCAGATGAATTCAATAACTCGAAATATTCAGAATTTCGGGATCAAATTATCTCAAATCCTGAGAATTATCCAAATTTTGCAATTAATAATAATCGGATACTTATCAGAATTGAAGTCAGTGAAGTTAGCCCGAAATTTCAGCCCGAAATTTAGGTTCGTTTCTTGACTAAAATGTAGCTATCCAGAAAAAGTGTAAATGTCGTATAAAAATGTAGCACCATCCCGAAAAAAATGTAAATATAAAATTTAACCGATTCTAGAAAAAATTATGTAGAAACAATGTTATTTGCCACTGTTTTTATGTTCAAACTAATTTTGTTACATAATTGCAGGTTGGAACAAATCAATTATTTTATATTACAGATTTAAGATACGTAAGTTTAGAATTTTATAGGGGTAATACCAGAGATAAAGCTAAGCAATGTCATATACGGCCAGATAGGCCATACTAGTACCAAGTTACCCTCAACACCCCATTTTCATATCATGGGGATAAAATACTTTTCTTGTAATTTTTCTCCACACAGTTTCATTCATGTATGTAAATACATATGTGTTATGGTGAAGTTTAGAATTTTATAGGTCTAACACCAGAGATAAAGCTAAGTAGTGACATATACGGCCAGATAGGCCATGCTAGTACCAAGTTACCCTCAGCACCCCATTTTCATATCATGGGGATAAAATACTTTTCTTGTAATTTTTCTCCACACAGTTTCATTCATGTATGTAAATATGTGTTATGGTGAAGTTTAGAATTTTATAGGGGTAATACCAGAGATAAAGCTAAGTAGTGACATATACGGCCAGATAGGCCATACTAGTACCAAGTTACCCTAAGCACCCCATTTTCATATCATGGGGATAAAATACTTTTCTTGTAATTTTTCTCCACACAGTTTCATTCATGTATGCAAATATGTGTTATGGTGAAGTTTAGAATTTTATAGGGGTAATACCAGAGATAAAGCTAAGTAGTGACATATACGGCCAGATAGGCCGACAACCTCATAATTCGGCAAGACAACCTCATAATTCGGAGGAAACTTTTACGGATAATCAAGGAAAACTTGCCTCGAAAAACTCATAATACCGTACACCATTTCTGGTTTTGGATAATATAAAAATCTACATACGATAGCAACCTAAAGTTTTTTCGTGTAAATTATCATAAACGCGGCCAAATTTCTTAAAGGACGCTTTAATTCATACCACACATCTATAACCTGCGTGTACAAGGTGGTTTAAAGTAAGCCGTATTGGGAAAAAAGGAAACCCGCTAGCTAATTACGTCGTGAGCAGAAGACAGATGATTTTCCTGAGTGGTCTGTATCACAACGGGCTATTTAACAGGAATTAAAACCAACGTTTGTGCTTACATTTTGTTGGCCAGATTGTTAATTGAGTCGCTCAGAAGCCAATGCGATTAAGTCCATTTTTTGAAATTTTCCTATTTTTGTAAATTTTAATTGAATAAATTTTATTATTACACGGTTTATATTTTGTTCTGCAATCGACATTTCAGGCAGAGCCACTGGTATTCCACCGTATAAAAAATTGCCTGGAGTCAAAGGCTCTAATTCATTTGAATCTGCTGCCAATCGAGTGATGGGACGAATAACAACTTGACGAATAACAGTATGCAGCTCATCGACAGAAACTTTCATGCTGCCAATAACGTTTTTGATAAGACGCTTCGTAATTTTCACCGAAGCCTCCCATTGTCCACCAAAATTTGGTGCTCTTGGTGGAAGAAATGACCATTCGACGAAAGCTTGGTCAAATGCATTCCAAATTGCGTCCCTTCCACTAATCAGCATCTGGTTAATCTCGCTCAATTGGTTGGCTGCACCCTTAAAATTAGTTGCATTGTCCGAAATCAATTTCTTTACTATGCCTCGATCAGCAATGAATCTACTTAAAGACCGAATGAAAGCCTCTGTAGACAGATCAATAACAAGCTTCAAATGAACCGCCTTAGTCGCGAAGCAAATAAACAGATCCACGTAGACCTTCTTGGGAGCCTTGCATCTAATGTTGTGATGGCGCACATTCAAGGGTCTAGCAAAATCGACGCCACTAACACTAAAAGATCGAACGCTCTTGTAATCGACTTTATCCCCTGGTAAATTCCCCATGACTTGTGATAAAAATTTCGGCCGCATTTGAAAACATCTGTTGGCGATATTTCGGTTTTGGGCGAATCCATTGATAAGCCTATACTTTGCCCGAATCGCGGTGAGCACGTTGTGCGGTCCTACGTAAAACGTTCTATAAAAATAAAAAAGAACAATTAATAACCTGGAGAACTGGTGATTTTTGTGGAGAAGGATATTATATACATATAAGTTTGGCTCTTTCTAGTCGTTCGCCTACTCTCAACAACCCAAATTCATCCAGAAACGGAGATACGCATTTAAGACGACTATTGTTATCAATAGAAAGGCCAGCTACCAGTAGTTAGTAATTTTGCGCAAACAGTGTCCTCGGTATAATCTGAATGAAAGGAAATTCAGCCTGTTTTATTTCCGATAAGACCACTCGTTTAGTAACAGCTGCTGAAGATTCCTTAGGCTGGTAGGTAAATCGAAAAACATTTGTTTCGGGCTGCCAAATTAATTCAACTCTTTTAACCAGTTCTTGATCCTCGACGCTTAAATATTCCTCTCGGTGATGCGGCTCAATTGAAGAACGGATGGTATTATTATTGCTGCAAGATTTATTCAATGTAAAACAACCACATTTTGGAGTTCCGATTGATTGATTCATCATTGCTAGCAAATGCGTAATCGAATTTAATCTGCTCATATTATCCACATAAAAAATGGGTCGAAGTATTCGAGATCCGATTGGATATGTATCCTGCCCTTCGGCCACTAAATGGTGTAAAGTCTGTGCAGCAAGATACGAACAATACGCAGTTCCGTATGTCACAGTGCAAAGGAGTAGAGTTTTGATTGGTCCATCTTTGTTGTTGCGCCATAAAATCAGCTGGTGGTTCCTATTAGGCAAATTGATCGCAAACTGACGATACATTTCTTGAACATCTCCTGTAACGAGAAACTCAAATAATCTGAACTTCAGTAAAGTAATTAACAAATTGTCTTGTAGTTTCAACCCAGAATCAAGAATCTCGTTTCGCTGAACAAGCTCACTCAACCTTTGATTAGATTCAATTGGAAAGTCTTCTTGGTTGCTAGTTACGGCTATTAATTTATAATCACTTGATTTCATTGGACCACCAATGATCCATCCCAGTTTGCTCTCGTGAGAAAGCACTAAATTTTTTCCCAGTCGAATTCGACCAGGGAGTAGAAGGTGCCAAAATATACTAACCCCCAATAACAAGTCACCATTGTGAGGTTTAAAAATATTAAGAACAGCTAAAACCTTAACATCGGATGGAACGTTTATGGGCCTTGATGCTATTAGAAATATTGGCTTGGCATCGGATAATTTCGGAAGTATTACTGCAGCAATTTCGAACTTAAATGATGTGTCGAAACGGGGCGTAAACGTAATAAAACACAATGCCTTTGGTGTTATAACCGTATTGCCAATCCCACCTACATTAATGATCAACCTCTGCAGTTCCACATTCAACGTTTGCACGAATAGTTCGGACATGAAATTTGTAGTCGCACTACTATCTGTTAGAGCACGTTCAGATAGAATCGATCCGTTGGCATCAAACACATTGACTATAGCTATAACGAGGACCGCTGGCTCCGAAATTAAAAGTGCTTTTTGCACGACTCCAGAAGTTGATAACAGTTGAGCAACCGGCCGATCAAAATGAATCAGTGAATGATGCCCCTTATGGTATTTATCAGACATCACAAAAACGGTAATTATGTATTGTTTTGAGGCAGACGGTACATAGTTGCATCCGTTTAACATCATAAAATCGATCCATGGGCCCTAAGGCAAGAAATTGTTGGCATAGCTGCAAATTGCGGTCGGTTGAGGCACATTTAGCGCATAAATTCGAGTTCAGTGATATTAAAACGACATGGTTAGATTTAACTAGACGAACATTTTCCGACACATCAGACGGCCTTGGCTTGCTAAATTGTTTTTTGTTACGCGCACTTAATTGGTCGACTATTTCACGAACACTTGTGGGGCTGCAAAATCAACGCCTCGTTTTCATATCGAGTACACAGAGCCTTCGAAGCACTTGTAAAATTCTCCTCTGAAGTTTCCATAAATGACAAGATTCGCATTGCCGGAGCCACTAAACATGATTTTAATAATCTAAACCGATCAACATCATTTAAATCAGTCTCATTTATAATCATAGTGATAAACTGGTTTTTAAAATCTGTCCAATCACAATAGAATCCACTAAACTTGTGGGGTTCGAGTTTTGGTAACTCGACATTCCTTGTTGATAATATAATCGATTGATTTGGGGAAGCAGTGATAACTGGAACTGGTTTGGCAGCGACCAACTTCTCATCGATCAACGTTAGAAGTGCCACTTTAGTGTTAGTGTAGTTTTCCTCAAAACTGGAGTATCTCGATGTGAAATCGTCATCATCTGAACCAACTTGTTCTGTTATTAGCTCCTCGTATTTCAAAAACCTTTGATAATGCGATTGTAGCTGCTCTAACTGAACTCTGAGTTTAAAAATATCTGATGATTTTCCGTGATCGAGAATTCAACTCGATATATTTTGGACGACCTTCACACTTAACCCTTATATTTTATAAAGCCTCTTTCGTTCCGCAACGCTTTTTGCTTTAGCCTTATCCGCCATTTCCTTTAACTTTTAGTCGACTTGTGCTACTGTCTTTAAAGAAACAAAATAATAATTTTAATAATAATAATAATACACCGACCGTTTATCGAACACAATAAAAAACAATACAGTTCGATGAAGTGGTTCGATTTTTGTAACTATGATGCACAAAATCCCGTTGGTGTCCTTGATCAGAACATTCGAAAACGTATAAGAATGTACGGCAAAAAATTACTGAATCCGTTAAAATACTCTGTGGAATGTGCTTAACCTGTTAATAATTTGTTCAAAAACCAAAAAAAATATGCGTAATCACTACAAGGTCGAATTATTTGGACAATTTCTCAAACTGTTTATGAATTTATCTCACGAGGAATAGATGCCAAAATGTGATTTAATCGAAACGTTTGAGAAACAATTATACGAGTAGTGTATACCGCAACAATATTTTTGAACCACAGGAAAAAAAACACAAACATTAATATTCTCCAAATGTAATAAAATTGAATCAGCTGATGATGGTCGATGAACGAAAATGTATTATTGAGTTATTGACGCGCACAGAAAAAATCACTTCTTTCACTTTACCGGTATGTCGTATGTTTATAATATACCGTACGTGCTATTGACTTATTGACGCACACAAACAACAGTACTTTTTCGTACAACTTAAACAAAAGAAAAACACTTTAATTATTTATTACAACAACTCCACGATAAATATTAAATTAACTACGCTCTGCTACCAAATGTTTTTTAAGGAATAAAACACTAAACCACTAATGTCGAGAAGCTTGCAAATCAAATAATTAAAACACAAATTTTCAATTTTTTCTTTATTATAAATTAACCACCGAGCTTTTATTTTGTAATGTGATGTGATCCAAACCGGACACCAATAATGAACTGCACACGTAATCGATAAAAATAGAATAATTATATAGGTCCAAGATTTGAGAGACGTAATTTTAAAGAGAGTAAAGCGATTAACAAAATAATGTACAGGGTGATTAATTTGCCCACAGCCGGAAAAAGCAACCAAAAATATGTCACGCAATCATATTTGTGACTGCGTAAAAAACCGACAGGCCAAGATAATTTACATAACAATCAAAATTCTAAATCTAGAACAATTAGATAATATAAATATAAATTAAATTTAACAAACTCAAAAAATATTTTAAATAGAATACAATAAATTAAAATATAAAGGGCTGAAACTTCACGAGGGGATCAGAACTTCGGTCTTTGGCATCTTCAATAATGTCATAAAGTTGGTGTCACAGTTTTGACAATAATGATTTCTATTTTAACCAACATATATTTACTTATACAACAACAGCCAAACAGGTCAAAAGCGTCAGTGGGTACAGGCATCCAATTTAAAACGAAAAATCGTATTCTAGAACTTTATACCGAAAGTTGTATAACAAATTATACTGATACTTCTAACCGTTTAACTGACCATATTCCAGAAATTTATTCAAAAACACATTTTAGAAACTTCCAACACACATATCCAATTTCATAATAATCGGTTGAGAAATGAGCAAGTTCCATCATACTTGGCCATATTCTAGAACCTGATACAAAACTCATTTTAGAATCCCATTTCCATTACACATGTCGAATTTCAACATAATCGGTTGGGAAATAGCCAAGTTCCATCATACTTGGCCATATTCCAGAACTTCATCCAAAACTCATTTTAGAATCGTCATTTCTAGCACACATGTCAAATTTCATAATAATCCTTTGAGAAATAGGCGAGTTCCATCATACTTGGCCATATTCCAGAACTTCATCCAAAACTCATTTTAGATTCCCATTTCCAATACAAATGTCGAATTTCATCATAGTTGGTTGAGAAATGGGCAAGTTCCATCATACTTGGCCATATTCTAGAACCTCATCCAAAACTCATTTTAGATTTCCATTTCTAACACAGAAATCAAATTTCATAATAATCGCGGTTGAGACACAGACAAGTTCCATCATACTTGGCCATATTCCAGAACTTCATCCAGAAATCGTTTCAAAATCCCAGAACTTCATCCAAAAAACATTTTAGAATCCCATTTCCAATACAAATGTCGAATTTCAACGTAATCGGTTGAGAAATGGGCAAGTTCCATCCTACTTGACCATATTCCAGAACTTCATCCAAAACTCATTTTAGAATCCCATTTCTAACACACATACTAAATTTCATAATAATCGATTGAGAAATAAACAAGTTCCATCATACTTGGCCATATTCCAGAACTTCATCCAGAGATCATTTTAAAATCCCAGAACTTCATCCAAAAAACATTTTAGAATCCCATTTCCAATACAAATGTTGAATTTCATCGTAATCGGTTGAGAAATGGGAAAGTTCCGTCCTGCTTGGCCATATTCCAGAACTTCATCCAAAACTCATTTTAGAATCCGATTTCTAACACACATATCAAATTTCATAATAATCGGTTGAGAAATAGACAAGTTCCATCATACTTGGCCATATTGCAGAACTTCATCCAAAACAGTTTTAGAATCCCATTTTCAACGCACATGTGATGAGAAATAGTCAAGTTCCATCATTCTTGGCCATATTCTAGAATTTCATCCAAGACTCATTTTAGAATCCCATTTTCAACACACATGTCGAATTTCATAATAATCGGTTGATAAATACGGAAATTCCATCATATAAAAAATGTGTCAACTATTCACTACACCCAAATCCAACCCCAACTCAACTCCAACTCAACTTCAACTCAACGCGCAAATTGACCCCTAATTTAACCTTCAAATCAATTCCCAATTCAATGCCCAATCCAATAATCAAATAAGCATATATATCGTATAAAAAATCGTAAATAAAAGGATGTATTTTGGGTCAATTCGTATGGCAGGTACCCCACCCCCTTGACGTACAGTCTCCAAAAGCTTTTCAAATCTCCGCCTTAACCATAGAAACAGATTGCCGAAAAAAAAATCCAAATCGGACAAGCCGTTCTCGAGATACCATGGGTCCAGACATCCAGACATCCAGACATCCAGACATCCAGACAGACGGACGGACATTTTTTTTTTTTTGCATTTTCAGACTCAGGGACTTTCAAAACGTCGAGAAAAGTGGTTTTAGACCAACCAAATTTTTCGTCATTTTTGACAGGATTTCAATACTTTGGTCTTTTTAGACCGAAGTAATAATTATAGGACGATGAAAACTTAACACTGAGCGCTCATCAACTGTAATTTCTGGGTGAGTAATTTACAAATGATTTTAAATAAGTGGGAAAATTTTTATTCAAAAATATAAACAAAAATTAATCTGTGGTACGGTGCGAAATACGGATTGATCTGTGGCGGTGGCGGTTCACGCATGTTTTCCTGCGGCTAATTTATGCGTTCGCCACCACAATCCAATTCCAACGCGAACACATCCACTACGCAAACAAATCACCTATTACAAAACACAAAAACCATAGAACTGTCTCTTCCATACGACACAAAAACAAACAAAATAAAATTATTAAAAAATCAATACCAGTCTGCTCTCGATCGTCAATGCGGCGGCATGCCGCCCAACTAACGCGGTGTTATCTAAAAACACAAGTGGTGGTGCTAAATAATAAATTATAAATGTTATAATTAAATAAACATTGTTTTTAATAAATTAAAATAAATAAAAATATAATATTATAGCTAATGAATTGTGTACTCCATAGATCATTTAATTTCGTGAAACAAGATTTTCTCAAAAACAAGACCGACGATTTTTTTGTTATGATGATGATAAATTTGACAATTCATCATCTACTTGTTCACAAAATTTGAAGTCGATTGAAGCATTGCGTGGGGGTCGTTTTGACAAAAACAAGTAATATAAATTTGTTTATCTGTTTACCGAGGTAATATCGAACTTTCCGAAGAAATATTTCTCTACAGGTAATACACATTCCAAATTCCAGCAATTGTTCCCTAGGTGTCTTCAAGATAAAATGAATAGATTACCGTGTAATATGGAATTTAAATTTCTAAATTTACCTAAAACACTTTGATGGTGGCAAATAATATTATCAACAATAAAAAATAATTATATCTAGTGAGCTTTTAAATATACCAAGATATTCCCGTTTCTATGACAATGACATTTTTGGCATTGACATTTCTGTGACGTTTTATCGACAATTTATGGAATTTTAATGACTGAAATTTCAACGATATGTTGATCGATACATTATTTGTGAATTGCTTTAATAAAATCGCCGTTAAAGGTATTAATTCTAAATAGTAAATTCTCGTGTTATTCAAAGTCGTATATAACTTCTAACACAAATTTTCAGAAAATAAATTTTTGGACATTTTGAATGGAGTAAATTAAACTCTTAATGACTTTCAACGTTATACTAGAGATGTATAACTGGATCTAATTGTTAAAGGTTGAAGATGAAAATTGCGAATGCGACTTTGATTGCTGATCAACACATGTCAGTTCTGAATAATCTAACATATTTCTGAGTCTGTGATTTAGCGGTATGAGAGTAAATTTATGTTGTCGTGAAATTTAAGAAAAGCCGTGACATATTGTGCCTGTCTAAAATATCGAAAAAATGTTTGTGAAATATAAATGGTTGGTTTGGTGATCTTTAACGGATGCTTTCTGGGCAAAGTATCGTCCGAGAGTCGGATAGACCCAATTTTTTTTATTATTCAAAATTGAGCTTAATTTTTAAATAAGCTCTAAATTTTTAATTTTTTTTTTGTTACTGATGTGGAAGTAATGGAGATGTTGGCAATTTTGTGTATTTTTTTTTGTTAACCTAGAACTTCATGTGGTAATATGACCAATTTTATGATGTGCTGCAAACAAGACCCTCCCAAGCCGATATGAGTAAGCCCGACAAATTTCTGGGATGCACATTGGGTCATCATTACAGGTGGTAACGTGAAACCGGATAAAACAGAGGATACAAGGACATTACGATTTAGAACAATAACACCCAGCAATTAACAAACCGCTGTTTTCAGTAATTTTGAGTATCTTTATTGTTATCAATAAGTGCTTGTTTAAATTACAAATACGAGTTCATTAATTTTAATTCTTCATGATTTATTTTTATATTATATACGTCATGCAGGGCTTAACAATTTTTGCAGTTTGTATCATTTGTAAGGTTTTTTTTATTAGTTGTCATAAATGTCTAACCCTTGGTATAATTTTAGAAAACTTTTTCTTGGAATTCGCATCGGGTTTTATGGATGATGGTGTGAAGAATCACAACCACGACCTGTAATACGGCCTGCTCGAACGTCGTACCTAAATGCGCTCTTAACAACAGGCTTGGTCTTAAATTTTGTTACTTTAACGCTCGTAGTCTATTAAATAAAATGGATCAGATTAAACAGTTATTGGATGGTGTTACGCTTGACGTTATATGTGTATCCGAGAGACCTGGCTGAAGGACCATATTTATGATTTTTCCGTGTCTCTTAATGGTTTCAACCTTTTATGAAACGATCGAACTACATCGGGCGGTGATGGTGTAACGTGTAAGTATATACATTAAAAGTGGGTTACTATCGAAATTTGTATATAAAAGTATCACGTCCAATCTTGAAATCATGCTATTAGAAGTGCTGGCTAATTTACCAAAAATACTAATTGTTGTCGTCTATAAACCTCCGCGTAAAGAGTTCATTAATGAATTAAGTGATGTTTTGGAACAGTTTTCGAGTTAATATAGTGATATTATTTTATGTGGCGACTTCAACTGCAACATGTTGTATAATTCGAAAAATGCGATGAAGAGAAAGTTTAGTGATTTACTAAAATCCCATTCTTTATATCTTAATAATAATGAGCCTTCTTATTTTTATGATAAATCTTCTTCCTTAATAGATCTTGTTTATTTATTTATTTATTTATTTAAATTATTACCTACAGTAAATATTTATACAATTGGTAAGTAAACATACAAAAAACAAAATTTAACAATTACTGGAGAGACATTTAAACAATTCGTTTTTAAACGAACTTCTTGTCATATTAAAGTCGAAAACATCGTAAAACGAATTAAAAAGCCGCGACATTCTCAAGACTGGTTCCGAAAGTGCAAAGTTCGTGGAGACAGGATCAATATGTAGCAAAGGGCGACCGCGCAAACAGCGCATGGGAGCGTAGATATTGAAACGAGCAAGTAATTCGTCACAATCTATTCGGGAAGTCAGAACATCGTGAACGAATATAGCAGATGCAACGTCTCGTCGGTGATCCAAACATCCCCGGAGGGCATACAGAACAAATTCTATCGCTAGTAATAAAAAAAATGGTTTTTTTAATCAAGTTGGAGTTGGGTGTTTGGATCACGATTTGCTGTTTTGGTCTTATGATACGAATTTAAATAATTTTAGTCAAGAGATTTTGTATAGGGATTATAAGAATATCGACATTTACAATTTGTTTAATGAAGCCGCCTTAATGAAAAGGGAAGACTTATATACGGACTTCGTGATGTTAATTGTTAACTTGATTTATTCAATGATATGGTAGTTTATTTATATGAAAAGCATGTTCCACTTCGGTCAGTCAAGATGAAAGTGCGCAAGCCTCCTTGGCTAACTAGTGAAATTCTAAATGTGATTATATTACGTGATATGGTGCTTCGTAGGTGGAAAGTTATTAGAACTGGAGAGAACCGGAAATTATTCACTAATCTCCGCAATAAAATAACACCCACTATTCGCAAGGAGAAAGCTATACGTATTTGAATAAATTGTTTGATTCTGACCTATCCCAGAAACAGTTTTGGAACTTGATTAAGAAAATTGGTTGTAAGGACAGTAAAAGTTCAAGCAAGAGTTGCCCGTTTACCGCTGATGAGTCCTCAAAAGAATTTGAAAATAATAATGCTAACACTCAGAATAATAGCAACTATGAGGTGTCATTGAATAGAGAATCATGTGATATGGAATTATCCTTTAAGTGTGTTCTATATGTTACTTGTTATAAAATTCTGATGTCTGTTACTATCGAAAGTATTTCAGGTTCTTTTACAAGCAAACGTACTCCTTTTTCGATACAGTTTAATACTGCCCCGAAGTATTCACCGATATTATCATCCAAACATTCTAGATGGATTTTTTTGCAGCCTGTCCTTGCCTAATATTTTTAATATTCGTTAAAGAGCAATCGAATTTACCAAGTTATACAATTAAATTACACAAAATATTTTCATTTTACCAAACTTCACTTTTCCAGGCTTTATCATTAAACTATTCGGGATTTACTTATTTCATTCAACTCAATTTAAACTTTTTTCGATTTATTTAACCAGAAATTGAAACACAATAAACATAAACTACTTTATTCCATATTTGTTTAAATCATTTACATAAATTGTTTAATTATACTTGGTGATATTCAATACTAACGAATTACTACTGAGCATACAAGAAAATAAACCACAGCAGAACAGATGATTCAACATTTTATGCGAGGAACTCAAGCATCATCATTACATAAGTGTATGTTGTCTTTAATAACTAGAATGTGGATATAAATTGTACAAATGAATCAAGTTTGAATTATTCAGAATCAAAAAGTAACCTACCTGCATAGCTGTTGCAACATTTAATTGAGCAAACTTGCCAGCATTTAGTTCTGCTGGACTTTGTGCACGTAATATCATCAAGACTACAAGTTTTTGAAAATGCACCGGCAATAAATACCATCTCATATCATAAATAATATCCGAAACTTTTTCATTCTGAATTTAAAAAGGAAATGATGTAATCTCAAAAGAGAATCAATTTATATACCAGTACTTACTTGAACAGTTACAACCGTTCCTAATATGCAATATTGTAGAATTTGGAATAGACCGCCAATTGATACAAACGGTCCTACAATCCATTGCTTCCATAACGTTAATAGTAGGGAGGTTGTCAAAAGTATTTCACTAGTCACCAGTTGAACAAAACACAATTGTGAAAACACGCTATCCACTGATTCAATATACGAAATATAATCTTGATGTGCTTGAATACATTCATAAAATTGTATTTCAATTGTCTCCAAATCTCGTGGTTCACTTTCTAGCAACCGGTTTAATTTATCGACACGACTTTTAAATATTTCAATATATCCAATTGATTGAATAACTAGGTACATAAAGGCACAATCACCCGCCATTATACCAACTATACCAAATATAACGCAATACAGATGATTTACGATGTTAATTATGTAACCGAATGGTGTGTGCCAATCAATGAATGGAATATGAATAGGAAATATAGTTGTCAGCAAGTCATGTTGTTTCCACAAATATATCGGCAATAAGGAGTAAGCAATTGTCACACTGGAACACGCGATAGCAAAACTCTCAAATAAGTAAGTGCAATACAAACTTAACTTTTTGAGAATCGATGCAACAGTTCGGTCATCACAATACTTCATATGTAATTCACGTTGTTGTGCAAACAAATTGTAAAGCTCTTTGTTGGATATAACAGCGGTGTACAATTTATGGATTCCCTTAAAAAAAATAAAACAGGAAAATATTATTCATAATTTAGCTAGTGCAGGTGATAACTGATACTAAATAAATTCAACTTACTTGATACAAACCACTGGCGACACAGAAGGCTTCTAACTTAGCATCTAACGGCTCGTTTGTAAATAGCATAAAGAAGAATGAAAACAACAAAACATGTGACATGAAAAACACCAAACCTAATTGCGGTGTAAACGTGAGCCGATCAACCATATTCGTTCCAACAGCATTGAACATTTTTTTCAGTATTTCAACAAAATACTTGTTAGCTACCACGTTTGTACCTTCGCGAACCTGAATATGGGGAATTTGAATATTCAAAAATGGCATTTTCACGATTTTTTTAGCCCACAGAATATGTTTAGTAAACGATTGGAGAACTTCTAATTATGCCGAACATTTTTGTTTGGTATTTATAGGACTTTATTGCCAATATATGCAGGTAATGAAATATTTATCGATTTGCTTAGTAGTTGCAAGTATATTAGATGGTCTAAAAAGTTTCCGCCGTTTTGATTGTAAATGTACGAATTAATCAACAGAAAATGAGTTGTATTCTATCGTGACAATGCCAGACCAAACACATATTTTATGACTCGGTAAAAATTGAGAGAGCTTAGTTTGAAAATTTTAATGCTTTCAATGCGTTCAATGCATAACTTCTGTGTAAATAACTTAGTTCAGTTGTTCACCCAAAAATCACAGAAATTTTGCAGTGACGAGATAATGTTGTTACCAGATAAATAGCAACAAGTTATCGATCAAAATGGTACAAATTTAGTTAAATAAATTTATAAAAAAGCCAAAAATGTGCGTTTGAAATTTGAGTAAAAAACAGCGGCGGAAACTTTTTAAACCAATAGGGTTTGTGCGTATAAAACATTCTCAGCGAAAAATAATTAAAAATTTAGCAAAACAATTATTTTATATCTATCTTGTAGCGGTAAATAGGTACAATTAATGTGAAAAATGTAACAGTTGCAAAGGATTATTTCCCACGCATCAATTAAAACAATTGTAACGATTATTTTACGTACTGTAATGTTCAGCTAAATAAATTAAGAAAAGAACTTCCATTTTCTCGGGTTAAAACTTATCGTGTTACCACTGAGCATAATCCTAGAGGAGTATTTTGTATGAACGATAAATGTCCACTAAAAATAAAATCGGTCTATCTATCATACGTATTTTTTATAAAGGCGTCATAAAATTATACGCTTAAACAAAACCAACAAAAATATAGAAATGACCAAGCCAGGGATGAAAATGTTGGTCCTATGTTGAGAATATCCTATACAGTATGGTTGAAAACCCCTAAAATTAAATTAATCAGCTAATTTGGAGTTTGATAGCTTAATAGAATTATGTATCTTACTCGTAGCCTTAATGTCATTTCGTAGTATTTGCTTCTATTCTCTGTTATACGAAAGGAAAATGAGAAATGTTTCTACATATATAAATAAGGTCGTCTAGTTTGTTTGTTAACCTATCAAAATAATTATAAGGGATACCATCATATTCCTGAACGAAAAAATCCTCCCTCCCTTCCCCCCTCCCCCCTCCTTTCGCCCCCCCTTCCCCCCCCCCCCCCCAGTTACATACATCCAACGAACCAACACCAATACATACCTGCAACGAACCGACATCCACTTCCGTATTCTACCTGATGAAGCTAAAACATAAAATACCAAACAATTTGATGTCACGTTGCATATACACCAAATCAATGACTTCGAAATTGTAGCTGACACAACATACAACCGGATGGATGTAACAAAATAACATATCACGTTGTGCCTACCAATTATTATACCGGGAAATTACCACATATAACATGACCCCATACATTCTGCTTAGTTTGCTAAATTAGGCACGAGTAAAACTTGCCATACATTAAAATTATATTTTAAATTCATTATTATTTTTGTACTCATCCAGATATCATTGTAGTTTTTGTTTAAATAAAAAAATAAAATAAATTTAAATATCGCTCTGGATAAAATCCAGAGTTTAAAAAAATTAATTGTTTAAATAACTAAAACTATAATTCCCCCCCCCATATACCGAAAAATACAAAGTAAACTGCCCCATCGAAAAGCAAGACCTCATTAAATTGTTGTAACTAAAACGAATCTAAAACTATAGACAGACTGCGGTTTAATAAATCTGATTTAGCTAAGCTCGTTTATGCAAAACAAAGCGTTTAGCTAAAATTGAGGTTGACATACTGCGACTAAACTCGAAAAATTCACTAAATCGGATTTATTAAACCGCAGTGTGTCAGAGGTATAAGGGACCAATGCTGAGCGACTTTGGGGAGTTTGTGATGTGAAAAAATCTTTACCGGCAGGAATAAGTAAAAAAATTGTATAGAAATCATGTTACGGAAGCATATGTGTATGAATATCGACCAGACAATCAAATTAAATCAAATCTAAAATCAACATAAAATTTACACACATGCAATATACAACATCATCCGGCATTTCAAAATCATCGTGAAGCGTGAACCGAATACGAAAAAAATTAAAAAAACCGCCTACTTTATTTTGTTGTAAAAATATCTACTATTTATGGCCGCAACAGCAAGTATTTTTACAAATGAAAATCAAATGCGATGATTTATCTATTGACTTATCGAACTATGGTCTGTCCTGTTGTAGAATTCTGACATTAAAATTCGATGTATGTTAAAGTACCAATATTTAAAAAAAACTGTGTTGAGTTCTGGGTTGATATATCCGTTTCTGATATAACATCACGAATTTTGAGATACTCGGAAAAAACTAGAGTTGTTACCACGAAGAAAACGGATTTTTAATTAAAGAAAATGTAATTTTTCTTCATTTAAAAGCTAATTTTCTTATTTCTTTCGCGTTTTTCTTCATGTAAGATTTGTGTTTCTTGAAATGATAAAAAAATTCTTGAGTTAAAATTTGTTGCTTAACTGTAATCTGAGATTTATTTTCTTGCATCTATAACTGCTCAAAATTCTTGATTGAAGAAAAAAAAATAATGAAAGGAGAAAAATACGATTGTTTTGTTTTCAATTTTTCTTGCAACTAGAAATTGACTGTTTTCTCAAACTATATTGTCCAATTTTCTTGGAGTTGGTTATTTTAAAAATAAAAAAATTTCTTGATCAACACAAATGCATTTTCTTGATTCAAGAAACTATTGAAATGTTAATGATAAGATTGAATTTTTCTTAAATCAAGAAATAGAACCTTTTCTCAAAATATATGATAGGTATTATCCAATTTTCTTGAAATCATCCATTTTAAAAATTTATTATATATATTGAAATAAATATGTAAATGAATTTCATAAAAGCATTTTTATCTTTTAATTCAAATTTATTTATTTATGGTTTGCAAACATTTGTGGAGACTTTGTTCTTTTTTATAGCTGAAATAATTGGGTTACAATACACAACTAAGTTGGGTGTCTAGAAATTTGATTAGCCGGTATACTAGTATGGCTCAGAATATGGAATAATTTGGAAAATATAGTACAGCATTCTGAATAATTTAGATTATTTTTAATTAGGTGGCACAACAAGGAAAAAATTATTCTATCTTCGAAACAACTAATTTTTCTATGTTATTCTTGAACTGAGAAAGAATCTTCAATTGAAGAAACTATTCCCTAATAAATTCTATTAACAAGAAAACTATGATTTTACGTCTCTCAGGACAAGAAAACATTTTCTTCTGTTAAACGATCTTATTTAAAAATCGCATTTTTCATTTGAACAAACATTTCTTAATCTGAGAAAATATTTTTAATACAAGAAATTATTTCATAATATGAAAAGCTTGTTTCTCAGAACAATAGAATAAAGTATTTCAACTAAGTATGCCTTTCTTGAGACGAGAAAATTATTGTTAAATTGTTATAATTGTATACCCATTATATAATGGATGTTCGTACCAAAAAAAGCATTCTATCGCGAACCTTAAACAGTGAAAAACGTAAATTTTTTTTGTGATTTTGAAAGTGGGATTTTGTGAAAATTTTCTTTTATTAAGAGTGAACAAACTGAGATTTTTTAAACGGTGGTGTTTCCACTTCAAAGTGGTGTAAAGTGAAAACAGAAAAAGGATTTCTGTAAACATTTAAAAATGTTTTTAATATTTTCTCCCGCCTTGCTCGATACTCAAATGTCTCAGATGTTCAAAACATATGTAGGTAAGTATTTCTGTTATAAAATACAAGAGAATTACTTTTAAAAAATCCTATTTCCTGTTTTACAGAAGAAAAAACTGCTAAAACTTATTGGCATTAATTATGTTGGCACAGAAGAAGGCAAAATATGAATTATTACATGTGAAGAAAACAAATCTAACACATTTAAATCATTTGATTTACACTTCCAAATGGAATTAAAATATTTAAACCAAATTTATTATCTATTTAAAATCTACAAATTTTTTTGATATAGTGATACTTTTTGTAATAATGTTTGATAATTAAATTATTAATATATAAATTATAAATATGTAAATGAAATAAATAATAATCGAAATTATCAAATTTGTATTTAAATATTTTCTGTATCTGATGGTGGAATAAAAAAACACAAAAATAAATTTTCATTGTTTGTATTATTTTAAACAACCATTTCACAAATCGAAGAAATATTTCTGAAACGAAGAAATATTGCGTAACAATACCTGAAGAAATATTCCATTGTCACAAAAAAAGTGTTTCTCTAGTGGAGAATATTGGAGTTCCCTGGAAGAAGAAAACTGATGCATACAAGAAAACACAAACCATAGATTTATAAATTGTTTTCTATAGTCAAGAAATAGCAAGTTTCTTATAAGAAATAAACGGATGCATTCAAGAAAATTCAAACAATAGATTGGTAAATGTTTACTCTACTCAAGAAAATATGTGTTTTCCAGCAAGAAAATATCTGTTTATTTAAAGAAAATACTACTTAAATAAAGAAACGAGATTTCTCACCATAAAAATTTCTGGTTTTCAATCAAAAGAATCGGTTTCTACAAACAAACCGATTTTGTTAAACTTAAGAAATAAGAATTAGCCATGAAGAAAACCATATTCTCTGTGTAATCACGTTTTCTTGTATCAAGAATTTAGTTTTCTCATATCAAACAATTAAAGATTATTTTAATATTTTAGAAGAATTTCAAATTGAGAAACGTAAAGTTTGTGGTGAGAAAAATTTCGTATAGCTGAAAAATGATGTACAAATTTTCTTGAACTAATCCATTTTTTCTTCATATTAGAAATTATTTTTTTCCGTGTATTATCGCAGAATATATATAAACAGAAGAATATCTTCTATAGCGCTTTAGTCCTAAGCTGGTGAACAAATATTTTCGTTATTGTTTTTGTTCGACTGATTTTGGTTTAGAAAAGATAGAAAAATCATTTTATATATGTATGTACAATCAATGAAACAAAAAAAAATTACAAAAATGTCTGTACCCACCCCTTTCTATTGATAAATAAAAATCAGTACAATTTTAAAACGAAAGAGAAATCTTTACACTTTATAATGTGCTTAAAAGAGATAGACATTCGTGAATAATTTTTGATTTTGGTCTAGTTAGCTTTGCGAAACTTTAAAATCATATCAAAGAAATAATAAAAAGGAAACTTGCTACTCCCATAAGGTTGTGTATGAGTTTGTGTAGCATTTCAAATTTATTTGTATTGGTCCTTTGTTTATTTGTTGATTTGATTTTAAAGTTTCGCAAAGCTAACTAGACCAAAATCAAAAATTATTCACGAATGTCTATCTCTTTTAAGTATATTATAAAGTGTAAAGATTTCTCTTTCGTTTTAAAATTGTACTGATTTTTATTTATCAATAGAAAGAGGTTACAAACATTTTTGTAATTTTTTTTGTTTCATTGATTGCATATAAAATGATTTTTCTATCTTTTCTAAATCAAAATCAGGCGAAGAAAACAATAACGAGAATATTTGTTCACCAGCTTAGGACTAAAGCGCTATAGAAGATACTGTTCTGTTTATATATATTCTGTGATATTATATCGAATTCTGAAGTCATGAGATTTATAACAAATTCTGATAAGACCGTTCGAATTTTGACAAGACATGTGAAATTTTGACCGAATATGTCGAATTAGTTAAAATATCGATGTGATACATAAAATTTGTCTTACGATATCGAATTCTTACGTCATATGTAGAATTCTTAGACCAAAAATTGAAATTCTGAAATACGGAATTCTGAAGGTTTTATGACAGATTTATCAAATAATCATATGACATAAGATATACAATTCTGACATTATAAATTCATATTCTGACATGTAATATCGAATTTTAACCTCGTATGTGGAATTCTGATTTATATGACATATCGAATTCTGATATAATTTACTAAGTTTTGGCATATAATTTGGAATTCTGGCACGATATCGAATTCTGACATAATGTATACTCAAATTTGGACATTACACATATCAAATTCAGACATAATATATCGAATTCTGACATCACAAATTCAAATTCTGGCATGACTTGTCGAAATCTGAAACGGTGATACATAGATTTTTGGCATCACAAATTCAAATCTAACTGTGGCAACTTGCATAAGATATAAAATTCCGCCATCATAAATACAAATTCTGATATGGCAAATCTAATTCTGAAATCATTTATCGGATTATAATTCGAATTCTGGTATCAAAAATACAAATTCTGATATGACTGGGATTCTGGCATAATATTTCGAATAGTTGACAATTCTGGTGTGACATATCAAATTCTGACATAAAATATAGAATTCTGACATCATAAATGCAAATTCTGATATTAGCCGTGTTTTTTTAAAAGTCTCGATAGATCTCAATAGATCGCATCCTGATGTTCTCTATTTTTGTGGTTAAACTGCAATTGATTCAGTTTATTTTAATCAAGAATAACATTTTATTCAACAGTTTATCGTTTTTAATTCATTTTCTTGAATTACATAACTTATTAATTGTACATGAAAATCTTGCTTTTTATCCAGATATGCTATCGAGACTATAGATTTTCCCTTTTATGAGTAAAGACACAAATCAAAAATTTGTATTTTAGCATGGAAGCATAGCAAGGGCAATTTTTAGTACATCTATCATACAATAGGAAACTAGTACCTGATTTATATTTAATCTGTTGCTCTATTTTAAAAGACAGAATATGTACGATAAAAGTATTAATTTTATTATTATTTCCTTCCATTATGAAGATGCATATTAAAAATGTGTTATTTAATAATACTTACCGCAATCCACAACTTTTTTTAGCGAAAAAGAATTGAAAAATGGAAAAATGAACCTGTTTATCATTTTTCGTAAAAGTTGCTCAACATTTAAAAGATCATAGTAGCATTTTGAAAGAAAAAAAAAGTTTTAATGTGTCCGTCTCATTTTTATATATGGATAAAATGTATTCGCACTTTTCCTCATATATTTATACTTTTGGAATAACAAAATATAATGAAAACAACATGGCGTAGCGTTGTCAAAATAAACACAATTCTTAGTGCTGCGAGTGCCAGTATTTTTAAGTGGATGATAGGAGTAGCTACAATTTCCCATTTTTTATTTTTGCAAATATCTGAATAGATCTATCGAGACTTATAAAAAAACACAGCTATTGTATATCTATAATTCTAAGATATCGATTTGACACTAAAAGATTCAAATTCTGATATGGCATATCGAATTCTGATATGATTTATAAAATCGTGATATGAAATATCTCGTTCTGGTATAAAAATTCATATTCTGACGTGACTTTTTGTCTACGGTTTTATCTAAACAAGTCTACCTTTGGTGTGTGTTGCGAATTTTACAATGTAGAATTTAGTTGAACAAACAGCTTGTCTGAAATTTTGTCTTAAAAACGAAATTTCTTGTGCAAACGCGTTAAAAATGTTACAAAAAGCCTATGGGGACTCGTGTATGTCGAAAACTCAAGCATATGAGTGGTATAAATCAAACGTCAAAGCCGCTCAAAAATTAAAGTTCGTTTGACTGTTTTCTTCTATTCTCAAGAGGGACAAACAGTCAATGCACAGTATTATTTGTGCGTATTGCAGCGTTTGAGGGAGAATATTCGTCTAAAAAGACCGGAATTGTGGCAAAAAAAACTCATGGTTACTTCACCACGATAATGCACCTGCTCATACATTCCGTCTTGCTCTTGATTATTTGACCAAAAATAATGTCAACAACGTTCCGCAAGCCCCGTATTCACCTGATAAGACACCGTGTGATTTTTTCTCTTCTCATAAAAGAGAATTCGCTGGGGGAGCTAAAGGCCATACCTGTGCCGGCCTATGAAAAGTGTTTGGAAAACTGGAAAAAACGTTGGCATATGTGTATCACCTCCGATGGTGATTATTTTGAAGGGGATAAAATAAATATTAAAGAATAAATTAACCGTTGTTGTTTTATAAAATTCCGGGTTATATTTGAACAGATGGTATATAACAATACCTGGAATGATCATCTATAATTGTCAAAATTTATTTATTACCACTGGGTGTAGCAATTTGCATGCGTCTGCATACATCTGTGTGGACTAGATCAAAATTTTCAGTTGATTTTGTGAAAGACTGCTGCGAAAAAGGATCTCTGGTTTTCTTACACTGAATACATACTTCACACATATCGCTATGCTTGCAATTATCTATCTTCATATTTACAGCATATTTCGCCATTTTTCAAATTGCGATAGCCTAGAACCTTATGCCACTCATGAATGCATTTCGATTTTACTGAAAGAATTATGTTGAGTGCTTTCTGTTGCTGATTTAACTTGAAACATCATTTTTGGATTTAACGACCAATAATATTTTTCCATTTTTACTGATTTCACAATTTTGTCCTTTAAATGTGACGTTGCATCCATTTTTAGCCAGCCTACTCACTGATAATAGGTTACACTTTAAACCAGGCCCGAATTGTATTTCTTTGAGCCTAATATTTGTAACTTGTCATCAGCTAGTGTCACTGAATCGTTCGTTTTTTTACCAAATGCTTAAAAAATGTTTCATTGCAGCTCATGTGTGCTGATGCGCCTGAGTCCACACACCATTCCGATAAGTTTACTTGATGGTTGGCCATAAAACACACATATTCTTCATTGTCGCTATTGTTTTCAACTTTATTTACTTGATTACGACTGTTGGTACCTAAATTTTCCTTTTTCTTTTTCCATGCAGCACATTTTCGACAATCATTCTTGATGTGACCCTTTTTCTTACAGAAAAAACATGGTACCATTGACTTTTCAAAATTAGTGCTTTTTCTTTCTACACTTAAAGCTTGCCCTTTACTGCTATTTGTACCGTGGATATCTTATCGACGCCTGTATTCTTCTAGCAGTTTGTTTTTGACCATATTTTTGGTTAAGTCAGCTTCTGCGCGGGACTCAAGTGCAGTAATTAACACATTGTAGCTTTCGGATAGGCTGGACGTGGACAGGTATAATGACACAGCAAATGTCTCAGCTAAATTTTCACCTAAAGCGGTTAATTCTTCGATGCATTCATCCATTTTATTCAGGTGGGACTGCATATTACCACCTTCCGCTAATCTTATCCGATATAACCGTCTTAGTAGTCGCACTTTATTGGATAGAGTGGATCTGCCTGTCACTTTATTTCGTACATAAATGATTTTATTGTCCTCGATAAATAATCCAATATGTGCACGTGGTTTCCCATCTTTCTTATTGCAAGCAGCTAATTGAACTTCATCTACTGGTGGTTGTTCGGTAATCACCGACCTTAAATCCTCCTTTATCAGTAGGAGTTCAAGTTTATACCAAGTTTATACTTGGTAATTTTCGTCATTTAGTTTGCTTATTTGTACTTTAGTTGAATCTATTGTTATAAGGTTATATAACAATCAACTATAAAAACTTTTCAACAAAACTTGGCAAATATTATATTTTCCTTAATTATCGTGGGTTCCTTTGCACGATGTTGATGATGCTGGGCCCATAACCTATTGAGATACGGCAGACCAACAGGGATAAAATATATGTATTTGCCTTAGAGAAAAATGGAGGTGTGGCCAACACACGACTTTCTTTTACTAACAGCGAATTTTGAGAAACTTTTATAATGCAAATTTCTTGCAAACTTAATTAAGATTGCTTTTTTCATGTTTTCATTGTGTATTTTTGAAATATTTGCAAAATAAATTTTCTGTTTCACGGAATCTGGGAGTTGGAACCCCAAATATTATGTAAGAGATAATGAAGATTTATTGATGTCTGTATGTCAGCCTGTCCGTCTGTCAGTCTGTGTCCTCTCTACAGCCCAGATGGCTTAACCAATCGAACTGAAACTTCAGATTTAAGCTTTACTTATGTAAAAGAAAGTAATACAAAATAATAAATCCGTAAGAAGTTTGCGTAATAGGTTTCTCAAAATTTGGTTGGTCCAAAACTACTTTTGTTCGTAGAAGAAATGTGTTAAAATTTTTTAATTTTTTTTTAATTTTTTATTTTATTATTTTTTGGAAAAATTTTGTATTAGAAGTTTTTTGTAAACTTTATATTTTTTGAGATATTTGCAAAACCAATTTTTTGGCCCAAGGGAGTGGCCACTTCCGGTTGACCGATTTGGAGTAAAATTAACTGGGGCCTCCCAATTTATCAAAAAAGCTTAAATCTGAAGTTTCAGTTCGATTGGTTAAGCCATCCGGGCTGTAGAGCGGACACAGACGGACAGACAGACATCATTTCGAAACCTACTTTTTCGGACTCAGGGGACCTCAAAACAGATAAAACTTCAATAATCTCAGGGTCGAAAATTTTCATGATTACTATACTTTATTTTACTTACGTAAAAGAAAGTAATATAAATTGAAAAACAAAACTAAAATGCCTTGGCCACAATCGAACCCTGGACTTTAGCCGCTCTACCTAGTCCAAAACATTTCTGCTAAGCCATATCAACCTAAGGAAATTTATTTAATTTTCATTCTTAAATTGTTTCAAACAGAGCATGCTTTGAAATTTATAAAAGGAACATTTTTTTCCGAAAAATTCTCATGGCTTACTACAACTTATAATATATGAAAGTTTTTAAATAATTTGGTGTAGTGTTTAGGGGCATCATAAATGCGGACCACGTATTTTCTTGTGTAATAGGGTGATTTTTCATTTATTTCAACCGTTCGCCACCAGGTGTGAATTAGGGATAAGCAATTGTAAGGCCTCTCTTTATTGCCCTTACAGCCAACATGTTGACAGAACGATATTAAGTGTTCTAGTACAACAATATTTGCTAGACATGTTCTGTGATGGTGGGGGGACGTATTGTTGAGAGTGGGTATATAAAGCCCAACTCTTGACGGACGAAGAAAAAAATGTGATAATTTTTATTTGATTTAAAACTCGGGTGATCACTTAACAAATGTGTTGTGAGTACAATAAATTTAGTCTGTCCAAATTTACGTAGAAAAGACAATTATATGTAAAAGTTTGATTTGGTTGAAAAAAAATTATGGACAAATTGTGATTTGCGGTAGTTCCGATAGTTTTGTGTTAGTGTAACAAAGGAAAAAAAAAATGTAATCTGAACTGTGATTAGAAAAAGTTAAAATTTTCTGCAATTATTGGCAGGCATATAATGGTTAAATTTCTAATCAAAAATATAAAAATGAAAAAAAATATACATGTAATTATTGTATTTGTTGTCGGACATATTTGGTATAGTTAATAAAAAAATAAAAAAATACCTTCATTAATTTCGAACCGCAAATATACATTTATAAGTTAATTATGTTAAACAATGGTGTAACTAGTGATAGCATAAATGGTTGTACATATGTGTAATTATTATTAAGAAAAAAGAAATATTAATTATAAAACAAAATTACAAACTTATTGTCATTATTGATGTACGCTCAACAGTATTAGCCACGACCTTCATTAAATAATTTTTGGAATATCTTCGTAATTCTGCATCAACCTCAACACACTGGCGGCCATGGTTATTTTGTAAAAATTATTAATTTTATGTAAGTGATTATTATTAATGTAATTTTTTTTTTAGTATATATATTTAATATTTATATAGTAAATTTAAAAGTTAGCTAAATTAAATTCAATTAGCATATCAAATATGGCTTTTTGTAATTTATTCTGTAAATATTTGCGTTTCGTAAAGTTAATTTAAAAAAATGTGGTAATTGAGAATCCGTATGTAGGAGCTGAAACTGAAGTGAGTATGTGCGTAAGTTTGTTGCAATTGGTCCTTTCTTCCTCATTTATTATTATTATTATTATTATAAATTATGCGGTCAGACTTATACTAGTTCCGAATTCCTTAAATTAAGACTCCGCTCAGGCTGAGCAGCTGGCAAAAAGGCCGCGATATAGGAAATTTCTGGAACTAGTTAATTTCTGCTAACAACGGTTTTCCAATATGGACGCCTGTTTGTTACACAATAACAAACGTTACTTTAACAAATAAAATTAAAAAAAATTTGTTAAAAATATATACTTTTTGTGAACAATGGTGAACTATTGCTGTGTATCAAACTGCAAATCGAAAGCAGTCAAAGGAAACCAATTAAAGTTTCATCGATTTCCAGCGAATAACCCTAAATTAAAAAATCAGTGGATTGTTATTCTTAGAATAGGGAAAAAAGTGTCACGATTTGCTTCGGTGTGTAGTAAACATTTTTGTGATACTGATTATCAGGTTAACAAATATAGACCCGGTAAGAAAAACATGATTACTATTATAAATTATTATACCAATGTCGTATGTTGTACATTACAGGATGGCCTCATTTACTAAAACTCGACGCAGTACCTTCAAAAAAAATATTCCTAAGCGTAGGCACGAGAAAGAACCAATAAGTCGTCGTTTAATTATAAGACACTCTACAACGACCGTACCAACGCCAGAAGCAACCACCACCTCTTCAACAATTGAACCGTTAGGACCCACAGTTGCTGAAGTACTGTCAGAAGCCACTACCAGTTCTATGTCAGTTGAAAAACTCGCAACGTTTATTTCACCATTGGCGAAAATGACTGTAGTCAGATTAGAACCTTTAGAGGTAAATTGAGTGCATTATATTTGTAAGTACCTAAGTTGAAAATAAAAAGGTTTATTTATTGTCGATCTTTCAGATTAAACCAGTTTTAAAATCAACTGTTAGTATGTTTACGCAGACGAAAACCTCAAAACTTTCCTATTCCACATTAACGGATGTTGAACTTTTACAGTATAGTGACCTTGATAGAAAAAGATTTTTATTTCTTTTAGATTTAATTACAAGATTTAATAAAATAGTTTTATTAAATTGTTTGCCTGTTGCTGATCACATTTTACTATTATTAGTTAAATACAGAATGAATTTTAATTTTAAAATCATTGCAAAACATTTCGAGATAAGCCCAACAAAAGTTTCAAAGTGCTTTGTTTACATGAACGATTTAGTTTACGTTACGTTTAAAAGAATCGATTTTTGGAAGCACGGCCTGTCTTCTGATAAAACATATAGAGCGATAATCGACTGCACTGAGATATTTGTACAAAGGTCTCAAAACCCGATCTATCAACAACTTACATTTTCTCATTATAAGAATATAACCACGTTCAAAATTTTAATAGCCATAGATGAAAATGGCTTGATAACGTTCCTCTCGGAAGCTTATGGCGGAGCAATGAGCGACCGTGAAATTGTTTTAAAATCAGGGTTCTTAAACAAATTAAAACCTAATGATTATCTTTTAGCAGACCGTGGATTTGATATATCTGACATATTAGAAAATTTAAATGTTGGTTTGAATATATCTTCGTTTTTAAGATCTAAAAATCAACTTTCTGAGGAAGAGACAATGGATACGAGATTTGTTGCCAATAGGCGAATTTTAGTTGAGCGGGTAATTGGACGAGCTAAAATAAATAGAATTATTTCTGATACCATACCCACACATATGTGGAGCCATGCTAATAAATTTATTTATAATTGCTTTATGTTGTGTAATTTTCAAAGGCCATTAAAAAATATTTGTTTTAAAAATTAAAAATTTTATTTTTATTAATTCATAAAAAATAAATAAATTCAATTCAATATCACAAAAATTAAAATTAATAATAAATGCAGGTGTAGCGGCTAAAAAAATTTAAGTTACGGTCTATAAATATTCCACACTCATTAATTTTGTGGCCTGTAACTTCACAATATTTTTTCCTAGCGACAGATTCGTTAGATAGTCCCCATTTTATAGGCTTTGCAAAAATTAAAGTGCCACGAATATGATTTTTTAAGAAATTGTCCGTAAATTTGCCCGAGTTAGATGTCGTAATAATTTTATGGCAAATTGATGCGGTAATTCTGCTAGACCTGGTTTGATACCACAACTTATTGTGAATTCTCGTGTTCCTCTCTATACGTCTGATTTCTTTGACGGTTATTTTATTAATTTAATTTAGCCGATAGTACTGCAAAGACTCTGAGCAATAGTCGTGATCACGGCATACAGTTGTAAAATTCACATTGCGTGATGACAAAAAAGGTGTGTGAGCTTCAAAATTGATCAACGAGTTGATGGCGTAATTAGAAATGTCTGAGCTTAGAAAACTCGGTACTTTTCCTGCAAGGTATTTTTTAATTGTATTTACCAGAAACTGCAAAGCACTCAATTACAGCTGGACAAGTACAAGTAGCCTTCATAATTTGGCGTAACTCAGAATTGAGCTGAACCTGAACAACATAATCGACGCTTTTCTCGGTTTCTGCACTGCACAGACCCTTAAAATAAATATTATTATTTTGTGCAAAATACGTTAACTTTTTAACAAATTAAAAAAATAAAAATTTCGGCCCTTTTTATCGCCAGCACTTGCTTTCCTCTCAGCAAACCATTCTGATATAATGGACACACTTAGCCACTGTAAGTGATTTCTATCCGAGTCGGTCATTAATTGATTGTATGGTTGCATTGGGAAATCGCTTGTGTCGACGGCTGGTACAACATTTGGAACATACAGTTTCCGATTTAGATTTCCAGATTGCCATATCTTTAACCTAAAATAGATGTAGTAATTTTCTTGAAGTTTGTTTATTTTTGTTAACAAACCTGTTGATCAATTTTGTTTTGGACCCACTCGTTTTGGCACCGGCAGCGATTAATTTTCGTTTGAGTTGTTCAATGGTTAAATTGTCCATTGTTTATAACATATGTAAAATAATTATAATAATTAAACTTTTGATTATTCTGTATAAATAAGTTTAGTCGACATTACCTCAAACTCGGTTTTGCTCTTATCACAACTTTATTACTGCAACCATAATGAAATACACCCCTTCTTTGATGTTAGGTTTTACGCTAAAATGGAATAATACGGCACATATTTAATTTAAAATACATTACTTATTACTTTATTAATAAAAGACACTTATCTATTCATAAATTATTAATGAAATCCATTGATAATTTGATGGGTTTAAACAGTCTTCTTGCACAGCACTTTTCAAGTAAATGTTTGACATTTGTAAATCTATCCCTTTTTGCGGCAAAATCGTAGAACTAAAAAATCGCCCTATTACCGTAATAACTATAAAGCGGAATGTTTAAAGTAAAATATTTGGTCATTACATGAATATTAAAGAAAAAAAATAATAAAAATTAAAAAAAAAAAAAAATGAGGATCGAACCGATGACCTCTGCCGCTCTAGTCGAATGCGTTACCACTACGCCACAAACAATATCATAAATCTTATTTTATTTGCATTGTTAAATTGTTTTATTTTTCAAAGCGTTCTACAGTGTCCCTAGCTAATAATATATATCTGTGTCCAAAAGCGAAAACCATATAAGTGCACTTAAGCGATTTTATTACTTATAGCTCATCTAATACAATTTTATGTCTGCATTACCCTGTTATATTTTTAAAGCCACTTAAGACTTATATTACATTTTGAAATAAACACTAATTCAGTTTTTTCCGAAATTAATTTAAATGTTTATTTGCTTCTCCTGAAAAGTATCTTGTTTTCACTTAAGTGGTTTTCGTTTTTGGACACCACTTAAGTGGTTTTCGCTTTGAGACACAGATATATTAATTTGCATTAAAAATCGGAAGTATGTCACTGTAGTGTGCAAATTAATTATAATTAGCATAATTAGGCTATATATACACATATATTTATGTGTTGGCAAAACAATAATTTTATTTTTTTTTTATAAAATTTTTTTATTTTTTTTAAATTTTTTTTTTTAATTTTTAATTTTTAATTTGTTTATTTTTATTTTTTTTTTTTTATTTTTGGAAACATTTTGTATTAATAATTTTTTGTAAACCATATACTTTTTAAGATATTTGCAAAACAAATTTTCTGGCCCAAGGGAGTGGCCACTTCCGGTTGACCGATTTAGAGTAAAATTCACTGGGCCTCCCAATTTATCAAGAAAGCTTAAATCTGAAGTTTCAGTTCGATTGGTTAAGCCATCTGGGCTGTAGAGTGGACACAGACTGACAGACGGACAGACTGACAGACAGACATCAAGGGGACCTCAAAACAGATAAATCTTCAATAATCTCAAGGTCGAAAATTTTCATGATTACTATACTTTATTTTACTTACGTAAAAGAAAGTAAAAACGCAATGCTTAATGAGAACTAGTGTCCAACATTCTACTCTGAGTTAAGGGATCAAAATGAAATACTAAGCGCCGTAAGTGAAGAAGATCACCTTTTAACTTTGTTGGTACAATTGCCAACGAGTTATTTGGTGTGCTCGACCAACGTATAAAAAACTAGGCGCCATACGGCGTCTTTTCCGCCTTATAGCCACAAGGCAGTTGTATTATTATAAGAAAATCACAATTCGGCACACAGCATTAACACTAATATGAAAGTCCCTATACTTAGTATATTATATAAACTTAGTATTTTATCTATATGATCAAAAAAAAAAAATTATTCTGCCACACGGCACTAATAAAAAATATATGACCACACGGCACTTAACTTTATATTCAATTTACATGAAAAAAAAATCCATTTCAGGTTTTAATAGTCCGCGACCGAGAACCAAAGTCACGCTCGACCGCTCGCAATAAAAGTCCAGACCTGACTAATTTATTTCATTTTTCAATTTTCAAACAAATTATTACTCGGCCACGTCTACCTCAGACCGCACTCACATCGCTCCTGTAGTCACGCATTCGCCAACTACCAATACACCGACAACCGAAGACAAGAAGAGACAAACGCTCTCATCCAAGCGCATGGGCAACAACAAGTCATCTAAGCGCACCAATCGATCGCCCGGGCAACCGACACAACCAATCACTGGCAAACAACTAGTATTCATCACCCTTGATTTTGTTGATGACAACAAGCACCCCACGCTCAATCTATACAGCAGAAAGACAAACAATCCCGGCGCTCGTCAATGAGGAGAAACAAAAAATTAAAACTTGATGACAAAGGGCAGACCAACAAGCCATAATAATCGACGTCAAAACCATCAAAATTGAAAAAACCGTAATTTTTGAAATTAAAATTTCACTGGTACAGAGATCCCGATATGCGTTACACCACGTTATACCAGTTCCCATGATCCACCATCAAGAATATGTCTACAACATGACAATCATCTTCTAACTACTTGATGGTTGTACTAGAACAAAATCAATACATGACGCTAACTGCGGATGCGTTCAATACATGTAATTATCATAACGGAAAATATTTTTGTGATGTTCATCAACCGATATATAAATACAACACATATGTATATAACTAGCTGTGAAATAGAACTACTCAAACAAAATGATGACATTCCGAAGAGCTGTCACATTCACAAGATGGCCGTTACTACGGTATGGATGCCTTAACGTAGATAATAATTTAATATGCGAAGATAACAGCAGTGGAATTATTATCCAAAGATTCTGGATGATAAGCACGCTCAAATGACCACGCTGCTATATGGGATGCAAATTTCTAATTACATGAGCCGCATACATTGACAACGTGTATAACCTAAAAATCAATAAAAATATTGTGGAAAATTCAGTTTAAAATTACAAAAATATTTTCGTTTTTTACTCCACAGATCTACTGCGAATTCCATTGTAGAACTAATATGGGTGTTGCTGCCCTAAAACCCCGCTTTTCAAAGAATTACAGAATAATTTCTTGCTCAAATATTCCGTTTCCAATTTTATTTATAATCGCATTTATTTAAATATAGAACTCCCACAAATCGCTTGGCATGAAACCTCTTTGCACCAGAATTATTATGTAATAATTCTCATACTTATGTAAACAAATACAAAACTTTTGGGGAGTTCTTTTCTGGAGCCCTTGTGAATGAACTCATTCAATTTCAGAAAAAAAACACGTTTGGGTTTAAGTTTTAATCAGTTTAAACTGGCGATTTGAAGCGAGAAATTGGAGCGCAATAAACATAAACTTCTTTATTCCATAAGTTGCATTACATTACAATTTTCTTATAACATTGGTGCAAAATAACGATAAATAATTGGTGATATTTAATACATACTAACGAATTACTAAATAAACCAGAGTAGAACAGATGATTTAACATTTTATGCGAGGAACTCAAGCAGCATCATTACGTAAGAGTATGTTGTCTTTAATAACTAGAACATGGATAAATATTAATCAAACAAGTTTGAATTATTCAGAACCAAAAATAACTTACCTGCATACATGTTGCAACATTTAATTGAGCAAAAGGGCCAGCATTTAGTTCTGCTGGATTTTGTGCGCGACATATTTTTAATACAACAAGTTTTTGAAGGCGTACCGGCAATAAATACCATCTCATATCATAAATAATATCCGAAGCTTTTTCGTTCTGAAAATAAAAAAGAAAATCATGTAATCTCATAATAGAACTAATTTGTATACCAGTACTTACTTGAACAGTTACAACCGTTCCTAATATGCAATATTGTAGAAGTTGGCAAAGACCACCAAATGATATAAATGGTCCTACAATCCATTTCTTCCATATCGTCATTAGTAGGGAAGTTGTTAAAAATATTTCACTCGTCATCAATTGCGCAAAACACAATTGTGAACAAATGCTATCAACTGATTCAATATACGAAATATAGTCTTGGTGAGCTTGAATACATTCATAAAATTGAATTTCAATTGCCTTCATATCTTGTCGTTCACTTTCTAACAACCGATTTAATTTATCGACACGGCTTTTAAAAATTTCCATATATCCAATTGATTGAATAACTAAGTACATAAAGGAACAGTCACCCGCCACTATACCAGCCATACCAAATGAAATGCAATACAGATGAAGTATGGTATTAATTACGTAACCGAATGGCTTGTGCCAATCAATGAATGGAATATGCATAGGAAATATAGTTGTCAGCAAGCCATGTTGTTTCCACAAATATATTGGCAATAAGGTGTAAGCAATTGCCACACTGCCACCCGCAATAACAAAAATCTCAAATAAGTAAGCACAATACAAACTTATTTTTTTGAGAACCGGTGCAACATTTCGGTCATCACGATACTTGATATGTAACATACGTTGTTGTGCAAATAAATCGAAAAGCCCTTTGTTAAATCCAACGGCAGTATACAATTTATGGACTCCCTTACAAAAAATAAAACAGGAAAATATTTTTGATAATTCAGCTAGCTGGTAATGCTATATAACTTCAACTTACTTGATACACACCACTGGCGAGACAGAAGGCTTCTATCTTGGCTTCAAACGGCTCGTTCGTAAACAGCATAAAAATAAAGCATAACAACAAAATATGTGACATAAAAATTACCAAACCCAATTGCGGTGTAAAGGTGAATCGATCAACCATATTCGTTCCAACAGCGTTGAACATTTTTTTCAGTATTCCAACGAAATAGTTGTTAGCTACCACGTTTGTACCTTCGCGAACTTGTATATGAGGAATTTGAATATTTAAAAATGGCATCTTCACAATTTTTTATTAAAAATCTTTCACGGACTATGTTTAATAAACGATTGGAGAAATTCTAATTATGTCGAACATTTTTGTTTGATATTTATAGGAAATTTTTGCCGATATGTGCTGGTAATGAAATATTTAGTTGTAGGTATAGTGTTTATGTGTATATATTAGGCTCGTTAGCGAAAAATAATTAAAAATTTATCGAAAAAATTATTTATTATCTTCCATGTTATTGTAAACTAAATTAAAGTGAGAAATATAACAGTTGCAAAGGATTATATCACACATAAATCAATTAAAACAGTTGCAACGACTATTTCACTATAAAATTGTAGCTTGCAGGTAAATAAATCAATCAAAGAAAGAAAATTTTTTATTTGGTTTAGGACTCTTTTTTACTAATTAAAGCTTTAGCTTTCGAACCCTATTCGGGTTCATTTTCAAAAGCGTAATGTTAAACTTTATCAAAAACATCGAATTTCCGCGTCATGTGAAAATTATTTTAAGTTTAGGTAATAAATGCGGTTCTTGAATTCCCTGTTTCAAAATTATTTCAACATTTCAATTAAACATTTTAACTAATTACAAAAATAGTAGAAAATTTACAAGAATTTTAACATAATGTAAAACAAACAAAGACTTTTCTAAAAGATAATCCAGGGGTTATGGTCACGAAGGCAGACAAGAGTAATGTAACAGTTTTAACTTTACGAATGAACTATCTGTAAAAAAATACACAACTTACTAAATGACGGTTCCACTTACGAACATAAATCCAATACAGACGAAAATAAATTTAATGGTAAAAGAATGGAAGAAATCTGGGAATATTGATTTAAAAACAAAAAAAATTTAACGAGTTACACCGCAGTGATTCCAGAATTATACGGTTTACCTAGTGTAGGAAAGACAAATTCTTACATACAAAATTCCGAAGTTTTCAAAAATAAAATCAGTAATGTAACCATCCCTCCAAATTTTCTGTTAATCTCTTTACATGTTAACTTTTTGTTTAACAACGTCGAAAACCGTCAAAAATATTATTAGTCAAAATTTGAGAAATATGTTGTGAGGCCAACGACCATGTTAGTTAACCCACCACATTTTTACTTTTCCCACTATAACGAAGTTATATTGGGTAAGTATTATAATCGCGAAAAAAATTTTGTTCCAGATTTTCACATTTCTCGACGAATTAGGTTACCAGGATCCTGAAACACCGATCAGAAAAATGTCGTGTCCGTCCTTCCGTCCGTCCGTCCGTCCTTCCAGTCGCACATTTTTATTATTTTTGATTTGCCTTCCATTCTCACAAATATTGATAGTATTGGTCGAAATTTTTGTACAACGATAGATTTTATAAATAAGCAGTTTGTGTTAACTTTTAGGTCCATTCGAGTATAGACTAGAGGGGGTTGCAATGGAAGAGAAAACTGCCAAACAGATTTTCTCAAAAATGGTACCGACGATTTTTTTTCTTATGTTGATGATAAATTTGACAATTCATCATCTACTTGTACACAAAATTTGAAGTCGATTGAAGCATTGCGTGGGGGTCATTTTAACAAAAAAGAGTAATATAAATTTGTTTATCTGTTTACGACTTGCAAATTCCAACAATTGTTCCCTAGGTGTCTTTAAGATTAAATAAATAGATTACCGTGTAATATGAAATTTAAATTTCTAAATTTATCTAAAATACTTTGCTGGTGGCAAATAATATCGTCAACATTTAAAAATAATTATATCTAGTGAGCTTTTAAATATAGCAAGATATTCCCGTTTCTATGAGTTTGACATTTCTATGACGTTATATTGACATTTTATGATATTTTAATGATGGAAATATCAACGACATGTTGATCAATACATTATTTGTGATTTTGTGAATAAAATCGCCTTTAAAGGTATTATTTTTGGATAATAAATTCTCTTGGTATTCAACGTCGTATATACAACTCCTAATAGCAAATTACTATGGGAGGCTTTAAAATAATATCGCGCCACTAGGGTGGCGCAGGTATAGGAGAGCTGGGAGATATATAAAATGAAATGCTATATGACAAGGAGGTGGGATTCGGTAACAAATGATAATTAACGTTAATTCTGATGTTATATTGTTTGGGTTTTATTATTTTCTATTTTCGAATGGTCCACAGCGATTCCCCGTCCAGACTGAAACACTGACTAAAGAATTATATCGGCAAATTCCCACGTTGCTTTCATAATATTGTGATCTGAACAAACGGCACAAATTTTCAGAAAATAAATTTTTGAACATTGTGGATGCTCCCTGAATGGAGTAAATTAAATTCTTAAGGACTTTCAATGGTATACTATAGAGATGTATAACTGGATCTAATTGTTAAAGGTCGAAGACGTAAAATGGCGAATACGACTTTGATTGCTGATCAACACGTGTCAGTTCTAAATAATCTAACATTATTTGTGGATCTGTGATTTGGCGGTATGAGAGTTGAAGATTTAAATTGTAGTGGTCAATTGTGATATTGGGGAAGATCTCTAAATGGTTGGTTTGGTGTTCTTTAATGATGCTTTCTGGGAAAAGTGTCGTCCGAGAGTCGGATAGACCGAATTTTTTTTTGAGGATAATTAAACTTCTCACTTTTTTTTTTGTAAATTAATCACAATAGTTGTTTTATTATTTTAAGTGTAAAAGATTAAATAAAAGACTCTTCTTAATTCGCGCACAAGACAATAGATATCTGAGATAACTTTGTTATATTTCAGAATGCATGTGAGGTTTACAAATTGTAACCCTTTCAGTCGTGAATTTTTTCGGCTGGTGTAAAAAAATATTTTATACATTATTCGTGGCAAGAAGTATTACAGAAACATTTCTACAAATTTTTTCTAAATGAATGATTTTAGTATTATACTGCAATACTTTCGGAATTAAATCGCGAAAAGATGCATGTTTTAATTTTTTGTTATAATTTTTTTGTTAAATGCAAAGAACGATTAGATTTTAATTATTTAATTCAAAAATTTGGGAGTGTTCGATTTTAAATATACTAAATTTGAATAATTCCTATTGCAACAAAACTATCAATTGTACTTCTGATAAGAACACATACAGAAGACTAAACAGAGGTACATACGTATGTTTCTATACATGAGGTACATACATATGTTTCAGCCTTCTACCAAATACGTATAGTATTTTTTTAATTTTGAATTTTCATATAAAGATTATAAGAACATTTTCATGACCGAATCGAATCAATCGCGGATTGAAAACTACACAGTATGTATAAAAAAAATTGGAAACAATAATTTTATATCGCATAGTTTCATTCAAATTCCTTAGGATATTTTTATAATTAGTAAAAAAAAATTGTTTCAAAAACACAATAAAACTATTATCTATATAATTGCTCCCCTGAATCTTAATTAATTTTCATTAAATGATCTTCATGAAATTTATGTTCGATATACGCACACGCATAATTGGCTTCCAAAAAGTGAAATTCTAGCATAAAAGCATTAAAATTCCATTAAATAAATGACTATATACTCAACTCGAGTATAAGGTAACTTAATATTTTATTGAATATTGAATTTTAAGAATGTTTAAATTTATAAATTGAGAATATTCTTTATTTTAATTAAAAATATTTCTTGATTCTTGTATATTAAGAATAATTGGAGAATACATTTGCCAATTTATGAACATAATTGTTACCTATGCTCAAGTTGAGAATATAACAATCGTTTGTAAATATTTTTGTTGAGTTGTTTTGAGAATAAGTTTCATGAGATAAGCATAAATCCTTTGATGGTCGTCAACATGTTGTCTTTCATTTTAATTATTGATTTATTTATATGCCGAATAATTATTCAAAATTTCGTGTAGTGACAATTAAAAAAAACAGTTTTGATTTCGTCACGTAGGGGGAATTTAAAAAGAAAAGCTTTTAGTGACGATTGTGAATTATAAAGACCACATTACATTTCTAATAAATATTAGTTACCTACTTGCAATGTCCGACGACACTTATCAGTTAAATTTTGAGTCTGAGAATATTTTCGATCAGAATTTGGATATTTCTGACTCATACACATCGCTCCAAAATGTGGCAAGTTCAAGTGATTAAAAAATATTTTGGTAATTTGGAGATTGCCTCAGTTATTACCATTGTTGAAAAGTAAGTATTTTATATTTATTAATTTTAATTTAAAATTATGATATTGATTATTTACATCAAATTCCGTGTCAATCCATTGATTCCTTTGATCTGTGTTAAAAAAAATTTATATTTGATTTGTGAAATTTTTAAAAAACTAATTAATTTCAAGTTAATTCAGCTTATTATAGTAGACAATTTATTTAAGTAATTAACACTACACATTAATTAGTAGTTTGTTCTTCCCTATATTACAGGCTATTGACTTTGTAATTGAATAAGGAACTAATCCTATAAAAGTATTTTGGAGTCACAAAATGCTATTAAATTTAAGCTTACTACCACCTTTATAACATGTAAATACAAAAATTATTTTCTGTTTATCAATGAAATAGCTTTATCATTATCATTAATGAACCGAAAATTATTTTTGTATTGAATAAAAATAATTTTTGCGTGTCAAAATTAAAAATAACATGTATTTAATAAGGCCCTTTCCAAAAGTTATACTTATTTATTTAGACATACTTATTTAAATAAGTATGTTGGCGAGGTAACTTAAAATAAGTATGTTTCTATTCCTTTCTCACAAAATACAATCTAAAATGTAAACCAAATGATTTTTTTTGTAAGAATGAGATAGAGACATACTTATTTTAAGATACCTCGCTAACATACTTATTTAAATAAGTATGTCTAAATAAATAAGTATAACTTTCGGAAAGGGCCTAAACAGTAGTAGGTAACTTTGAAAGACTGTATATTAGCCAATGTTTATCAAAAATGAACTTTTTAGTAACTAATACATGCATCGACATATACACTCAATGTTTATTAATATAATTTCTAATATGTGTATATATTGATTTAAAATTTTATAGGAATTCTATTCGCACCATCAAGTGAGCAGCAAAGAAGCGCTTACGGATATTTATATAATAAATACAGGAATTGCTCAAGCAGGTTACGAAGTAAGGGGATATTTTCCGGTCGTAAACGTCGATTTAGTTCAAAATCATCAGGTAAAAACAAATTACCTAATAAAAATTTTATTTAATTCACTTTTTTAGCTTTATGTTTATAATAAAATAATTTTTTCTTTGGTTTTTTAGCTTAATTTTTTATTAATTATTTAATAAAATAACCCGATTTTCGCCGGTATATTCCGTCATTCTCAAGGGTATAATTTTTACTGAAAAATTGGGCAAAAATTGTACCCTTGAGAATGACGGAATGTACCGTCGAAATGTCGAGTTTTTTAGTAAATAATTAATATAAAATAAAAAATTAAGCTAAAAACCCAAAGAAACAATTATTTTATTAAAAATTTCATTATATCAATGACATTCCTAAATTTGTTTATTTTATACTATATTTTTAGATGAAAGCAGTTCAGCTAAAAAGCAATATAGTATTTTAGAAGAAAATTTTGATATTAATAAAATTTGGCTCAAATGTTTTCATGAGCCATGGGAAGCTGTTGAAATGAAATGGCAAGCCACATTTCAAGGAAGGCGGAACGAGCTGAACTGCATTGAGTCTCCACAAGAAACGATAGCAAATTTTTTAATCGAGTGGCCTCTTTTCACTTCAGCCAATGGATCTAGACCGATAAAATACATAGCGTATATTTAAATTCTGATTTTAAATTTACAAATTCCTATTTAAGGTGGATATAGATTCTCTCAGAGAAACAAGCTGATGATGATAATAGTAATTATCGAAATCGATTCTTGTTATATAAAAAACAGTTTTTAAAATAAAAATTGTTTTTATTTTTTAAATTCCACTAAAGGAAAGTTTTTTGTTCTTTTATAAAATTGTAGTTTGTTTTAATAATAAAATTATTGATTGTTTTAATTTATTTATAATAATAAGTGAAATAAGTTAAGCGATATAATGTATTTTGAATAAATAATTATGCAAATGTTTTTATTTTTAAAGAAATTATGGTTTAGTTTCGAATATTATATCTTTTAGAAATTTTATATTCAAATAAGTAATAATAAATAAAAAATATCACGTATATTTATAATAAATAATTATAAAAAATCTTCTTACAATAAAACTTTTATTTATAATGATGTAAATTTTAACATCTTGTGATGTAGAGTTTTTAAATAACCTGATGATGAGCATAGATGCTCGAAACTAGTTGTTTGTAATTTTTATAAAATAAATAAATTCACATTAAAAGAAACCTAGTGTTTTTAATAATTTAAATTAATAATGATGTAAAGTATGTCTATTTGGCTAATTCTGTAAATAGTTTCCAATTTACTTATTTTATTACAATTTTTTATATGTAACTAGCAAAAAAACCTTTACAGTTTTATCACACTTATTCTTGTATTTAGAACATTTTTGAAAAATGTATTCTTGAAAATCAAATAAAATTTCTCAAAGTGAGTTTAAATTTAAAACTGGTTAACAATTTTTTGGAAAATTTAACTATCATATTAAGAATAAATTACAGGAAATGAGAATCTGCTCTCGCTTGAAATACTTCGAATTACGAAACTGGGTCTACTTAAATCATAACTTAAATTCTTAATATCAGAATCTAAAAAATTAACAAATTTTTTGGGTTATATTCTCAAATTCAGAATAATATGAGAGTAACTATTCTTAGCGCATATTCCAGCAACTTTTTTTCTTGAATATGTATCTATAATACTCAAATGAAGCAATCTTTTTTTTCAGTGTGTGAACAATAGCTACACGGATAAATTTGAAGTTGCCCAAAGACGAACAAGTAGACAATGAAATGAGAAAGCACACGGAGGAACAAGTAAGAAACACGACGATTAATTATTTAATTGATTACAAACAAATGATTTATTAAAGTAACAATGTAATTGACTTTATAAATTATAATAAGTTTTTATTTTTTCACCTTATTCTACCACTGTGATTCTTAGACTGACTGTCTTTTATTTAATTTTTTAATTTACAAAATTTCTGGGTTAATATTGCAAGTCACAAACTTTTTCCCGCGTCCGGTTGACAACAATATAAATTTTCGCTGGAACGATGTGATTGGTCCAAAGCTGCCGCGCAACAATGCTCCCTTCTTTTTCTTTAGTATGCACTAACAGCGCGCTATTTGAATTTTATTTGGATTGGTATTCTGTTTACTCTAAATATAATTATTAATTATACCAATAGCAATTATACTCTACTACAAACATTACTGCTAGAATATAAAATTGTTGCCATTATTGTTATGAAATGTCAGAAAGCGATGTAAACAATAAAAACATAAAAATCTAAGATATGTATACAATTTGTGAGTGAGAAATAAATTTTAATAAACTTTACTTTTGTGTATTGAATTTTAGGTTGCTTCTACAGAATAATGACGTCTTCAACAGTGTGTGTGCCATTTGTAATCGAAATTCAAACAGATCTGGAATATTATTATTTGCAATTCTGGTATTCTATCCAACTGGCACAAATAGCAAAGTCTATAAAATGGGTTACGACCCTTAAAGCCCATTTTTTGGATTTCATAAATATTCTATAATAGCTAATTAGCTGGTCCATAAAATCTACTCCTCCTATATTAGTGTTATACATTTTGATTATTTGTGGTTGTTTATCGAAATATATTATTTGTGCGATTTATCCCAACGTCTTACGTCCCCTTCATTACCTATCCCAATGAAATTTGAAGCTACATCCACAGACTTGTTATCTTGCCATTTAATAATAACCACTTTCTCATCTCGACTATGAACCTCATCGCTAACTCCTCTTTCCTTTATATCTAAAAGAGGTGAATTTTTAAATCTGTTGACTCTTATTGTTCCAATAGCATGGATATTGTTGTGTGTAGAAAAATAATTATCGAAGTACAGCTTATGTCCAGATGAAGATATTCTTTTTGAAAGATGAAGCACTACAGCAGCTCCAAAACCAAATTTTTTTGAGTCAACTTCGGATATTTCGGTGGTTTTACCTTGATAAAGGAAAAATTCGTATGGTTTGTATGCCACTTTTACCAGGAAGTCCTTTGAACGGAATCATTTGTTCATCGATTGACAAATTTTCTAAGATCTTTCTTTGTAAGATATTTTTCAAATATTTGGAGCGGTATTAGTTCTAAATTTTCATCCGAATTTCCAAGAGGTATGAAAGGGATTTCCTTTGGTTCGAATGGTTTGTTCCCTCGATGCCTCGATTTCAGTATATAAACGACTGTCAGAGTTGGCTTCATTGATGAACTCAAATTGGACAATTTCGCCAATCACAGGATTTGCTTCTGTTGCTAACACTACAAACTCATAAGGTTGCTCTTGCTCTGTTTCTGATTCAGAGTCACTAGGTACATCTATATTAAAGGTTTTCAGATAAAAGGTCCAATATATTCAACATCTACTAAGTTTATGTCGGGAAAATCATTAGTAGATTCAATCCGTGTTTCATTTGTTGAATTCGGTGTAGAAAAGTCGCCATTTTCAAGGCCATCGTCATCCTTAAAAAAAAAAAAAATCGGAATCATCACCATTCATGATTTCAGCTAATTCAGTTGTCGTAAAAGCATAAACTAAATAAAATTTCACAAAGACTTCTCATATCGAACAAAAAAAAATTCAAATTATTTGGGTGTAGAAATTATATTCCGAACAATACAGTGAGCCCCTACGCAATATACTTAAAACCACAAAAAACATAATTCTCTCCAACTAATACAAGTTTGCTTTGAGCAGACATTTAAATAAAAAATATTTATTCAGAAAATTTTTCGTGTGTTAAAGTAAAGTATGCTGTGGAACACCGGTGAGCATGGTTCGAACAAGGTTAGTTCGATCTTTTGAATCACGTATTCGTGACGTCTTACAATTCCGCCACGTGTTTATTTATTAAAAAAGAGAGAAAAAGCAATGAAACATTTTTGTTTCAAGTTATTGTTTTTTTATTTTTCATTTGTTTACTTGTTGTAATTTATACGACTCTCTTAATACTAGAATTGTGTTTCGTCATAAAAAAATTGCTCATTTGTTTACATATTTAGAGCTAACGTGGCATTTATTGAATCATGACCGGTGAATAAAGAGAATTTATGTATAAATATGTTGATTTATTATTTTGTTAAACTTTATCCAGCTGGATAAGTACAATTGCACCACCATGTTTATATCGAATATACAATATTTGAATGTATGTATATTGAATGGATACATTTGAATGGATTGTTGTGTTTTGTCAGTATGACAAATGAGGGATTCTAAACTGATTTTCAGAAGCGATTCTGGAATTTAACCACGTATGATGTAACTTGGTTATTACTTAACCGATCATGATGAAATTCGACATATATACGATAGAAGTGGGAGTTTTTAATGATTGCTAAATGAAGTTCTGTAATATGGTCAATTAAAAGTTAATTATGGGATTCTAAAATTATTGTTAGATGAAGTTATGAAATATGACCAATTAGGACGGAACTCGGCCATTTCTTAACCGGTTATGATGAAATTCGACATGTACTGTGAAAATTGGATTCTTAAATGATTTTTAGATGATGGTCTGGAATATGGCCAAGTAGGATGGAATTTGACTATTTCTTAACCGATTTGAGATTCTAAAATGGGATTCTAAAATGGGATTCTAAAATGATATTTAGAAGGAGTTCTGGAATATGACCAATTAGGAAGGAACACGGTTATTTCTTAACCATTTATGATGAAATTCGATAAATACGATTGAATTGAGATTCTAAAATGATTTTTAGATGATGGTCTGGAATAGGGCCAAGTAGGATGGAACTTGACTATTCCTTAACCGATTTTAGTTAAATTTGACATATGCGTTGGAAATGGGATTCTTAGATGATTTTTAAGTGAAGTTCTGCAATGTGGCCAAGTAAGACAAAATTAGGCTTTAAGTGAAGTTCTGGAATCTGGCTAAGTAGGGCAATATTTCTTAACCGATTTTAGTGGAATTTGATTTTTGCAATGGAAATAGGATCCTAAAGTTATTTTTAGATACAGTTCTGCAATATGGCCACCTAGAAAGGAACTTGGCTATTTCTTAACCGATTCTGGTAAAATTTGACATATGCGATAGAAATGGGATTCTAAAATGATTGTTAGATGAAGTTTTGGAATATGGTCAAGTAGGACGCACTTGTTTATTTCTTAACAGATTATGTGGCGATTGGATCGGGAGGTACCGGGTTTGAATCCCGATAGAGGCGGAATGTAAAAGTGATTTTTCATCATCTGATTATAATCGATGGTGACGATGAACACAACTATGACCCCCTGTTGAGAGTGCAGAATCTATAGGCCGACCCACCTTGCATGTCAGCACTATAGGGTGGCATGAAGCAATGCAATGTGCAGGTGGTTTATACAAAAACGGGTCTATAGACGTACATCCTCGATTTGGCAAATACTGCGTAAATTAGGACGGTAAAAGTTAACTGCGATAGAGTTGGGAGTGCCTTGAGCCCCAGAAAAAATTGCATTGAATAAAATAAAACAAAAAAAATTTGTGATTTGATCAATTAGGAAGGAACTTAATAATTTTTCCACATATTATGATGAAGGTCCGTAAGTGCGATGGAAACGGGATTTTATATTGATTTTTAGGAGAAGTCCTTAAAGGCCTTAAACAAATTATTTTAGAATCTTATATGCTGTATTTCATCATAATCGGTTAACATGTGGCCAAATCCCTTCCTAATTGGGTATTAAAATAGCTGAGAAAATAACCGAGTCTGTTTCGAATTAGCCGTATAACTATTTCTAAAAAATATTTTAGAATCCCGTTTCCATCGTACATGCTGAATTGCACCGAAACGTAAGCATCTATTGTAATCAGCTGAGAAATTACGAAGTTCCTTCCGAATTGGTTATATTCCAGAACTCCTTCCAAAATTCATTTTAGAACCCAATTTCCATTGAACGTATTTTATCATAGGTGGTAAGGAAATACCAAGTAAATTTCTAATTGAACATATTCCAGAAAATCAATCTGTTTTTTAACAAAAAGCCATATAAGGGATATGTCTTGACTTTCACGGATAGTCTGAAATATCACAAATAATAAAAATAAAAATTGTATCCCTTAAATACGAATTAAGTCTAACCAATCGGGGGTCACTTAAATCGAGTTTTTACTGTACTATAATTCTAATTTGAGACACTAAATTTGTATACTTGCTTAATAACGAACCGCGTCGATCTATTTTACCATGTTCATAACCTAACAATTTTGATTGGAAATTCGGAGATGTTTGATAAATTTTGTTAATTGGGCGATTATGCAGTGAATATACAGAAAATTTGAGATCCAATAGTCCAATGCAACAGTGTACAATGTCAAATTTCACTAAAATCCAAGTTCCATCTTATTTGGCCAAATTCCAAAACTTTATACAAAAATCATTTTGGAATCCCATTTCCATCGCACATGTCAAATTTCACTAAAATCTGCAGATAAATAGTCAAGCTCCATCTTAATTGGCCATATTCGAGAACTTCATCTAAAAATCAATTTAGAATCCGATTTCCATCGCTCAAATTAAATTTCACTAAATCGGCTTACACTTTATTCGAAGAAATAAATTTTCGATTAATCGATTAATACTCTACGAAGTGAATTATTACTGTAAAATTTAAAAAATTCTACTCATGACTAAAAAATGACTCATGAATCGAGTAACAAAACTGAAAGTTTTATTCCGAATTTTTTATAGCGAATCATTTGTTACTTAAAAAAAATCCAAAACCAATAACATAAACTAATTAGGAAACTATCCAAGAAGCGCTTATTTTCTATCTAGTATAATGTTTAGTGTTTTTTATTCGCTATCTGGAGCTGCTGTCGAGAGCCGTCATATGAAAATAGCTCCGGATTGCGGGTCCATATAAATAGAGCTAAATATGTTTTATTTCACGTTTTTAACACGTCAATTGATTTACCGTCTTATTTCCATATTGCACAAAAACCTCTGCGTGCACAAATAATTTGGTGAACAACTAAATTAACTGTAATTTTTCCTAGAATTAAAATTTAAAACATTTTTTGATTGGAAAGTACAATAAATACCTAATATTCCATTAAATAAAACCATTATATTATTAAGATTGTTTAGGATTGCTTCTGATAAATTTGAAAAAATACGAAAATCAGAATGTGGCTCTAATTCAATTGCCAGGTACTGTATATTTACTATATTCGAGAAACACCCAATATTTCTGAAGCAAAAATCAACGAAGGTGTTTTCGATAGCTCTCAAATAAGGGAACTGATGAAAGATGAGGAATCTGAAATGAGAATGACAATTAATGAGAGAGCAGCTTGGAGTAGTTTCAAAGAAATTCAAAAAAAAATTCTTGGGAAATAACATAGACCCCGATTACAAGAATATTGCCGACAGACTGTTAGAAAACTACCGAAAAATGGAATCTTTAATGAATTTAAAGATCGATTTCCTCCATTCCCACATTGATTACTTCCCTGAAAATCTGGTGGACTTCAGTTAGGAGCAGGGTGAGAGATTTCATCAAAACTTGAAAAACTTTGAGAGAAGATATGAAGGAACTTAGCGAATGGCAACTCAACAAAACTATTAAATACTTCTGATGGTAGTAGTACTGGTTCCGCAACTATAGATGATGTACAAATGGGCATAAATAGCTTGTCTATCAGGTTCGGTGGTCTGGAAAACTCCCAACAATTTATCTCTAATTCAATGGAAGCGCTGCGGAATGACCTTAAAAACGCGTTAGATGAGGTCAAAAGTCTTAAATTGCAAATTAAAAAAACAGATGATGAGTGCTTCTCGCTTCGTCAAAGAATTAATCTGCTTGAATCGTTAAATGACCTTCATGTTCACGAAAAGCTACGTACAAATATTGTGATTACTGGAATTACAATCAACAACCATAACAATAAGGAATTAATAATGAAAGTCCTGTCTTTCGTGCAACCTGAGATCAGTAACACAGATGTTCTTGATGTGAACAAAGTAAATACCGAGGCTAAAAAGTTAAAAACAAAAGCTACAACGGAGATTTATATTGTCAAACTAGCATCTAGCGATATCAAAAATGGAATACTTAACTCTATGAAGAACTTCAAAAATTTCACAACAGATAATTTGGGCATAATCTTCACAACTAATCTACGGAGTAGAATATTCATCATGCAACACTTGTCACAATTCCAATCTAAACTATATAATGAGGCAAAAATCATCAAGCGTGAACATAATTTTCGTTTCTTGTGGATTCGGAATAGAGTCATCATGCTGCGTCATCATGAATCTTCGCAAGTATTTCACATTCGATCCTACTCAAATATTGAGCAAATTAAGAAAACAATCCAGCAAGAAAAGTAATTTTTTATTTAACTTTATTTGTTTACATTTTTACCTGCTGTGTTGTCAACTTAACTTTATCAAATTTTTTGCTAGGGTTGCAACAATTTTATTTCTACTTTTAGTACGTAATTTTATTCTCAATACAAACATAATTTATTGCAGTAATGCAAGTACAGTTTTCATTAGTGTTTATATTGTTTTTAGCAAAATCACACGCAAACATAGAATGTTTAACGGTTCAAACGATAGAAGGGTTGGATTATCTTTAATTTTAGTTAATTGTGAAAGAGCAAGCATTTCGTTGGGTTTTAATGTTTCGAACGGTATAAAATTCGTTTCATTTTTCGGACATAAGTTAAAGCATTACGTATACGTTTCATTTGATATCGTCAATTTTTATTTGAGCTATTTTAATGTTTTTATTGTGTGATGAATAGGGCTGTGAATTACAATTTTATTTTGCAGAACATTCGCAGCTTGCGCAAAAATTTCGATATTTTCTTAACCAATTTAAATGAACTTAATACTGATTTCGATATTATTTTTTTTACCGAAATCTGGATTTTAAGTTCTGAAATTAGTAGCTATAATTTAGAAGGTTTCTCTTTCTTTGCTAACTGTAATGACCAATACAGAGCTGGTGGTGTTGCTGCATTTATAAGATCCTCGTTAAACTACCATCTGCATATTATGTATTTTGAATTTCTGATCCTCTAATGTTATGAAAATAACTGTACAGCTAGGTAATGTTAAATTTTGTTTTATATTGATCTATAGACTTCATTCTTCAACAGCCGAGTCTTTTTTAATTGAATTAAATAACCTTCTAAATACATAAATATTGATTTATTAAATGACGACATAAATATTGATTTATTAAATGATTCGCAAATCAGGGATGAATATTTATCGTTATGTGCATTTATGGCTTAGAATCTTTTGTGAACGGCGTAACTAGACCTTGCTCTAACACCTGCCTTGATCATGTCTTTTCGGAAATTCTTGGTCAACATTTCACACTAGATCTGAAGAATTTGGAACTTTATGAGACTGATCATAACATCATTCATCTAATTTTAAAATATTCTGATGGTGTAAAAGCTGGTCGAAAATACAAAGATTCCTATCAAACTAAAGTGAATTATCCTGGCTTGGCAGAAGCCCTGCTTTTCACCGATTGGAGTACTGTGTTTGGCGCTTATGAGCCTGACAGTGCTTATTCAATCTTTTTTGACAAATTAAATGTTGTTCTGAATAAATTTAGAACAACTACAAAAATTAAACGATGTAATTTTAAATTAAAACCATGGATGTCTGACCCGTTATTAAAACTAATTAATTATCGTAACAGTTTATCCCAAAAATATGCTAAAAATCGCAATAAGTCTTCGTTAAAAAATAAATTGGATATAATAAACACCAAAATTAAAACTCGGATTCCGTTGACAAAAGAAAAGTATTTTAAAAATAAATTTAAAGCTGCTTCTGATTTGAAGGCCAAATGGAAGGTGGTTAATAATGTGTTGAATGGCACCCCCAATATGAATATTATAAATGCTATTGATGCCGGTAATAACTTTATAGAAACGGATCCCCAAAAGATTGTTAATATTTTTAACGACCATTTTATTAATATACCGTATGATATTTTGAATGAAAATAGCGAAAATGTATTTATTTATCGCACTAATTCAGATAGTTTGATTTTTTCGAGGCATGTAAATTGTAATTTTTACTTTTTCCCTATTTGTGAAACCGAAATTTTATTGGCCGTGAGTGAATTAAAACCAAGCTGTTCTTGTGGAGTTGACGACGTATCTAGTATAATTGTTAATAAGACTGCTTTTGCTATTGCACATGTTTTAGCCTTTATTTTTAATTTGTGTTTCTCAAAAGGAGTGTTTCCGGATAAGTTAAAATACGGTGTTGTAAAACCTTTATTTAAAAAGGGTTCTCGTCTGGATCCCAATAATTATCGGCCAATCACTCTTCTAAATACATTTTCTAAAATATTTGAAAAAATTATTAAATCCATTAGGGCCCTTGCTCTTTCTGATTTACTGTAACTCAATTTTTGATCTTGCGCTGCATGGGAATATTGTTGCTTTTGTCGATGATATGTCATTAGTATATGCAAATAATAATATGGATTCTCTGAATTGCGCAATGTCAGAAGATATGGGTTTGCTAAAGAAATGGTTCCACGTACATAGCATGGTTCTAAGCTCCAAATCCAAATTTATGCATTTCAATTTAAGAAGTACAGTGCATGACTTCTCAACTGTGATGTATCATTCCTTGCAATGCAATGATTTCAATTGCACTTCATCATGTGTACCAATTGAGAAAGTAAATTCCTTTAAATATTTAGGTTTAACCTTGGATAATCAGCTTAATTTTAAAACTCATGTGCCCAATTTAAAAAAGAAATTGCAACAGGCGTTGAGATCATTTTACTATCTGCGTTCGATTTGTACTCCAGAATTTTTGAAATGTCTTTACTATGCACTAATTGACTCGCATCTTCAATTCGGATTAACATGTTGGGGTGGCATTTACCATTCAAATATAAAAGCGTTGATCTCTTTACAGAAAGGGGTGTTAAAATTAATGTATTACTTGCCTAGAAGCACGCCGTCCTTACCATTATTTCTGAAACATAAAATAATTCCTTTGAGGTACCTTTATGTGTACAGAGTGCTTAAGGTTTATTTTATTATGAGCGGAAATCGGTTGCTCAGTAATTCTTGTGATGAGCCATACATGCTCCGCAACAAATTTAGAATTAAGATACCGAAACCTAATAAAAAAAATTTTAAGAAATTTTTTTCCTATACTGCTCCAAAGTTGTTTAGTCAACTGCCATCACATATTATTAATGCAAATAATTGTAGAGAATTTGGGCGACTTCTAAAAGAATGGTTATTCAATATTGGAGATATCGAGGCTTTTCTCTAGTTATGTTCTAAAAATTCATTTTATGGTAATGATAATACCTATGTAATGCATATTTGCTTTAACTTTATTTCGGTTTTTTATTTTTATTTTTATTCGTCTGTTTGTTACACCTTTTCGGTTGTTTGAACCTTTATGTTTGTTTCTTTTTTTTCTTGTTTTCCTTCTTTTTTATTATATATTTTTATCATTATTTGAATCGTGGCTCCAATACATTTTTTTTATAAATTAGGAGTTCACTAAAGTAGTTTATTTTTATATTTTAAGTTTTAAATATGATGTACAATTTTGTTTTAATTTATATATTAATAAACTAATAAACTAAACTAAACTAAACTAAACTTGGGATGTGAACAAGCTGCATTTCTTGACGCATTAGTGATCCGGATCAGATCAATGTTTACATTGAAAACAACAACAAAAATTTAATTTTTGTTGTTATTTTCAATGTAAACTTTGATCTGATCCGGATCACTAATGCGTCAAGAAATGCGGCTGCCAGACTATTGCTGGCATTTGGAAAGAGACAGATCAAATATACACGAAAGAAAATCCCTTCGTAAATCTTTTACGAACAAAAGAACACGTCGTACATGAATTTTCGATTCGCATTGCGTGTACGAATCCACTAAATAGAAATTCATTTTTCCGACCTGAACAGTATATCTATACAACGTCTGAACTTAAATTTTGAATCAGAATTGTTTCAACACCCGCAGTTTTTTTTACAGCGCCAGAAAAAACATCAGAAATTACCGGAATCAGCACAGATGCACACACACAGGCACAGATAAGCATATACGGATCCAACACAGTACCTACATACACGAATAGACACATACAAACAGAATCTAGGGGTTAAAAAATTATATCATTCGAATTAAGGTGTTTGATTTTCATTTGATCCAGACGTACTGGTATCATATGGACACCGCTATCGTGATCAGCGACCCCAAAAACATAAAGGCCAACTAGTCCAAGACACATTCCTAGCCGAGATATCAGCCGAGAGATTTAAAAGAAGGATTTGACCTACATATGACCTCCAAATTAACCCCACAGGTCACTTTGACTAAAAGGTCATTCTCTCAGAATCCGGGATCAGAAAAAATTATATCATTCAAATTAAGGTGTTTGACCTTCATTTGTCCTTGATCTAGACATGATGGAGTTATATGGACACCGGGATCGAGATCAGCGACCCGAAAAACTTATAAATCAACTGAGCTCAGAGTTGCTTCATCTCGATTTCATTTTGTGGCCCTCGGGAAAAAATGGAAACTATAGAAACAACTAAATTAAAATACATTAATGGTGATAAAGGCCCATATAGGGTATTTTTCTCCAAAGAAAATATTAACCTTATAAGTTTGGGTAAAATATTACATGTAAATGGTTTCAAAAATATAACCTCAGTCGAGTAATTGAGTAAAAATATGGTAGGATTGCATTTGATAATCTTAACCCTCGTCAGACGGCATAATTTTACAACATTAACAGTCCTCACTGTATACATTCCTTTCTATAAGCATTCCTCCCTATTGTATTCCTTTATGATCTAGACTAAAAATATAGAAATCCTACGAAAGTTCCATCCTCTATGGTTTCTACAAGAAAAGTTATTGCAATTTAAAAACGTGAAAAGGTACAATTGTACCTATGCCGCCTGACGAGGGTTAAAAGCGCGAATTAATGTATAGATTTTCCAAAACTGGAAAAATTTGATGCGTATAAAGCTTTTACTCCCAGATCTTATACTGAAACGGTGGGAATTGTTCATAATGTGCCACTTGATTTAAATGAAACGGAGATTTTTGAAAACATATGTTCACCGATGAAAGTATCCAAGCTCGAAAGCATGACAAGATGGGATATGAAGAACAACATGGCTTCACCCATAGAATCAATCAATATCTTCTTCAATAGAAATTCATTACCATACAATATTGCAATGTATGAAAACATTTTGTTAAAAGGGAAGTTTTGTTTCCAAATCCTTTTTTTTTGTAGCAACTGCATAAATTATGGACATACGAAAAAAAGATGCAAAGTCCCGGAACGGAATGGCAGATGTAGAATTTGTGTTGAAAATTCATATAGTAGTGTGGCGGTCATTTCATTCATCGCCACAAAATATTAACAAAATATTTAATTTAAACTTATACTTTCACTGACCGCAGCGCTGCAAAACGTGCAATAGGCAAAACTATAATCAATACTTTAACTTGTAGTGGTTTGCGCATCGGCTATCTATTATATGTACCTATTTTAACTGTTATACTTTCAAATGTTGAGCTTCACAGCAAAACTGCGTCCAACTTCACACACAACATAAAAAGACAAATATACAGTGCTGTCAATTGGTGCGGCCATGATATTCAAAAAATAATATTCTTAAAATATAAATATTATTAAAATTAATTAGTGGTGTAAAATACAATAAAAATTTGTATTACATATTGTGAACTGTGGTACACAATAAATTATATTGTAAGTGCAATTGCGTACACACAATCAGAAACTTTTTCTTTTAATTCGCGCGGTTCATACGCCATTTATGAGAGTGAAATTAATTATTGATTGGGATATACCACGACCACCTCAACGTTTGGAGACATCACAACAATAGTAAAGATGGGAGTTTGGAACAACATATGTACAGTATTAAATCGACATGGAAATTTTGTGGACCGGGTTACAAACCAAACGAGAAGGGATGCGATGAAAAATTAGACAATTACAATGAATAACAAAGTGTATTAACCAAATCTTATTTAAGGAAGCTAAAATCAAAATATTTGGGCCAACACAAAGAACACCAACAGACTTTAGTGAAAAGCCAAGATTTAATGAAGAACTAGTGTTAGTAAACCAGAAATTGGAAAAAGCTGAGAATAAAGTTAAAATGTTGCACGATTTAATGAATGAATTAAGAGAACAATTAGAAATGAAGGAAAATAAACTGGAACATTAAAAATTGGTTGAAGGGGGGAGAGCCGGGTGGGGGGGGGGGGCACTCCCATAGAAGAATAACTAAACTAACTAAATTATATAACAAAATTTTATTTTTTTTTTTTTTATTTTTTTCCCTTTAATGATAAATAGTATGAATGAGGATTTTAATTTTCTGCAAATAAATACACGGAGTCTTGTTAGTTAAAAACACTGTTGGACACCTGGCAGGATACCTGGCTAAATAAGTTACCAAGATAACTATTTTACAAGAGACATGGCTGAAAGTTTCAGGAGACCGCATTTCAACAATTATACGTTATTTTCGAAAGATAGAGCAGATGGCTGTGGCGGTGTTAGAGTGTTAACATCTAGATATTTATTAGCGATTTTGGTACCAGTTAGGAGGACCTATAATAGGATAGAGATAATTAGGAGTAATATTAAATACAAAACTAAAAATTTTAATGTGGTCTCGTTTTATATTAACAAAAATAATGCGAGTGAATTTTTTCCTAACTTTTCCTAAAAAATTACAACAACAATGTTATGCATTAGTAGTGGTGAAAAAAGAAGTCATTTAGGCGAAACTCAATTTAAAATATAACGAAAGCGACAGTTAAACATTTTATTAAAAAAAACAACTTGATCCCTCATAAAACATAAAAATTGTGCAGTAATTAAAATTATATAAAATTAGAAAATATTTTGGTTGTCCATGGCGATTGAATATTATAAAAAAATTTAATTGGGCCATATAAGCATTCCTAAGCAATACTAACTACTTTCTAAGCGTTTAGCATCAACTTCAGTGATATGGCTAGAATTATTAGATCAATAGGAACATTTGTGCAAGATTTCAGAAATATCTAATGGGTCTCACAGGGTGTCCATGGCGATTGAATATTATAAAAAAATTTAATTGTGCCATAGAAGCATTCCTAAGCAATACTAACTACTTTCTAAGCGTTTAGCATCAACTTCAGTGATATGGCTAGAATTATTAGATCAATAGGAACATTTGTGCAAGATTTCAGAAATATCTAATGGGTCTCACAGGGTGTCCATGGCGATTGAATATTATAAAAAAATTTAATTGGGCCATAGAAGCATTCCTAAGCAATACTAACTACTTTCTAAGCGTTTAGCATCAACTTCAGTGGTATGGCTCGAATTCTTAGATCAATAGGAACATTTGTGCAAGATTTCAGAAATATCTAATGGGTCTCACAGGGTGTCCATGGCGATTGAATATTATAAAAAAATTAATTGGGCCATATAAGCATTCCTAAGCAATACTAACTACTTTCTAAGCGTTTAGCATCAACTTCAGTGATATGGCTAGAATTATTAGATCAATAGGAACATTTGTGCAAGATTTCAGAAATATCTAATGGGTCTCACAGGGTGTCCATGGCGATTGAATATTATAAAAAAATTTAATTGGGCCATATAAGCATTCCTAAGCAATACTAACTACTTTCTAAGCGTTTAGCATCAACTTCAGTGATATGGCTAGAATTATTAGATCAATAGGAACATTTGTGCAAGATTTCAGAAATATCTAATGGGTCTCACAGGGTGTCCATGGCGATTGAATATTATAAAAAAATTTAATTGTGCCATAGAAGCATTCCCAAGCAATACTAACTACTTTCTAAGCGTTTAGCATCAACTTCAGTGATATGGCTAGAATTATTAGATCAATAGGAACATTTGTGCAAGATTTCAGAAATATCTAATGGGTCTCACAGGGTGTCCATGGCGATTGAATATTATAAAAAAATTTAATTGGGCCATAGAAGCATTCCTAAGCAATACTAACTACTTTCTAAGCGTTTAGCATCAACTTCAGTGGTATGGCTCGAATTCTTAGATCAATAGGAACATTTGTGCAAGATTTCAGAAATATCTAATGGGTCTCACAGGGTGTCCATGGCGATTGAATATTATAAAAAAATTAATTGGGCCATATAAGCATTCCTAAGCAATACTAACTACTTTCTAAGCGTTTAGCATCAACTTCAGTGATATGGCTAGAATTATTAGATCAATAGGAACATTTGTGCAAGATTTCAGAAATATCTAATGGGTCTCACAGGGTGTCCATGGCGATTGAATATTATAAAAAAATTAATTGGGCCATATAAGCATTCCTAAGCAATACTAACTACTTTCTAAGCGTTTAGCATCAACTTCAGTGATATGGCTAGAATTATTAGATCAATAGGAACATTTGTGCAAGATTTCAGAAATATCTAATGGGTCTCACAGGGTGTCCATGGCGATTGAATATTATAAAAAAATTAATTGGGCCATATAAGCATTCCTAAGCAATACTAACTACTTTCTAAGCGTTTAGCATCAACTTCAGTGATATGGCTAGAATTATTAGATCAATAGGAACATTTGTGCAAGATTTCAGAAATATCTAATGGGTCTCACAGGGTGTCCATGGCGATTGAATATTATAAAAAAATTTAATTGGGCCATATAAGCATTCCTAAGCAATACTAACTACTTTCTAAGCGTTTAGCATCAACTTCAGTGATATGGCTAGAATTATTAGATCAATAGGAACATTTGTGCAAGATTTCAGAAATATCTAATGGGTCTCACAGGGTGTCCATGGCGATTGAATATTATAAAAAAATTTAATTGTGCCATAGAAGCATTCCTAAGCAATACTAACTACTTTCTAAGCGTTTAGCATCAACTTCAGTGATATGGCTAGAATTATTAGATCAATAGGAACATTTGTGCAAGATTTCAGAAATATCTAATGGGTCTCACAGGGTGTCCATGGCGATTGAATATTATAAAAAAATTTAATTGGGCCATAGAAGCATTCCTAAGCAATACTAACTACTTTCTAAGCGTTTAGCATCAACTTCAGTGGTATGGCTCGAATTCTTAGATCAATAGGAACATTTGTGCAAGATTTCAGAAATATCTAATGGGTCTCACAGGGTGTCCATGGCGATTGAATATTATAAAAAAATTAATTGGGCCATATAAGCATTCCTAAGCAATACTAACTACTTTCTAAGCGTTTAGCATCAACTTCAGTGATATGGCTAGAATTATTAGATCAATAGGAACATTTGTGCAAGATTTCAGAAATATCTAATGGGTCTCACAGGGTGTCCATGGCGATTGAATATTATAAAAAAATTTAATTGGGCCATATAAGCATTCCTAAGCAATACTAACTACTTTCTAAGCGTTTAGCATCAACTTCAGTGATATGGCTAGAATTATTAGATCAATAGGAACATTTGTGCAAGATTTCAGAAATATCTAATGGGTCTCACAGGGTGTCCATGGCGATTGAATATTATAAAAAAATTTAATTGTGCCATAGAAGCATTCCTAAGCAATACTAACTACTTTCTAAGCGTTTAGCATCAACTTCAGTGATATGGCTAGAATTATTAGATCAATAGGAACATTTGTGCAAGATTTCAGAAATATCTAATGGGTCTCACAGGGTGTCCATGGCGATTGAATATTATAAAAAAATTTAATTGGGCCATAGAAGCATTCCTAAGCAATACTAACTACTTTCTAAGCGTTTAGCATCAACTTCAGTGGTATGGCTCGAATTCTTAGATCAATAGGAACATTTGTGCAAGATTTCAGAAATATCTAATGGGTCTCACAGGGTGTCCATGGCGATTGAATATTATAAAAAAATTAATTGGGCCATATAAGCATTCCTAAGCAATACTAACTACTTTCTAAGCGTTTAGCATCAACTTCAGTGATATGGCTAGAATTATTAGATCAATAGGAACATTTGTGCAAGATTTCAGAAATATCTAATGGGTCTCACAGGGTGTCCATGGCGATTGAATATTATAAAAAAATTAATTGGGCCATATAAGCATTCCTAAGCAATACTAACTACTTTCTAAGCGTTTAGCATCAACTTCAGTGATATGGCTAGAATTATTAGATCAATAGGAACATTTGTGCAAGATTTCAGAAATATCTAATGGGTCTCACAGGGTGTCCATGGCGATTGAATATTATAAAAAAATTAATTGGGCCATATAAGCATTCCTAAGCAATACTAACTACTTTCTAAGCGTTTAGCATCAACTTCAGTGATATGGCTAGAATTATTAGATCAATAGGAACATTTGTGCAAGATTTCAGAAATATCTAATGGGTCTCACAGGGTGTCCATGGCGATTGAATATTATAAAAAAATTTAATTGGGCCATATAAGCATTCCTAAGCAATACTAACTACTTTCTAAGCGTTTAGCATCAACTTCAGTGATATGGCTAGAATTATTAGATCAATAGGAACATTTGTGCAAGATTTCAGAAATATCTAATGGGTCTCACAGGGTGTCCATGGCGATTGAATATTATAAAAAAATTTAATTGTGCCATAGAAGCATTCCTAAGCAATACTAACTACTTTCTAAGCGTTTAGCATCAACTTCAGTGATATGGCTAGAATTATTAGATCAATAGGAACATTTGTGCAAGATTTCAGAAATATCTAATGGGTCTCACAGGGTGTCCATGGCGATTGAATATTATAAAAAAATTTAATTGGGCCATAGAAGCATTCCTAAGCAATACTAACTACTTTCTAAGCGTTTAGCATCAACTTCAGTGGTATGGCTCGAATTCTTAGATCAATAGGAACATTTGTGCAAGATTTCAGAAATATCTAATGGGTCTCACAGGGTGTCCATGGCGATTGAATATTATAAAAAAATTAATTGGGCCATATAAGCATTCCTAAGCAATACTAACTACTTTCTAAGCGTTTAGCATCAACTTCAGTGATATGGCTAGAATTATTAGATCAATAGGAACATTTGTGCAAGATTTCAGAAATATCTAATGGGTCTCACAGGGTGTCCATGGCGATTGAATATTATAAAAAAATTAATTGGGCCATATAAGCATTCCTAAGCAATACTAACTACTTTCTAAGCGTTTAGCATCAACTTCAGTGATATGGCTAGAATTATTAGATCAATAGGAACATTTGTGCAAGATTTCAGAAATATCTAATGGGTCTCACAGGGTGTCCATGGCGATTGAATATTATAAAAAAATTAATTGGGCCATATAAGCATTCCTAAGCAATACTAACTACTTTCTAAGCGTTTAGCATCAACTTCAGTGATATGGCTAGAATTATTAGATCAATAGGAACATTTGTGCAAGATTTCAGAAATATCTAATGGGTCTCACAGGGTGTCCATGGCGATTGAATATTATAAAAAAATTAATTGGGCCATATAAGCATTCCTAAGCAATACTAACTACTTTCTAAGCGTTTAGCATCAACTTCAGTGGTATGGCTCGAATTCTTAGATCAATAGGAACATTTGTGCAAGATTTCAGAAATATCTAATGGGTCTCACAGGGTGTCCATGGCGATTGAATATTATAAAAAAATTAATTGGGCCATATAAGCATTCCTAAGCAATACTAACTACTTTCTAAGCGTTTAGCATCAACTTCAGTGATATGGCTAGAATTATTAGATCAATAGGAACATTTGTGCAAGATTTCAGAAATATCTAATGGGTCTCACAGGGTGTCCATGGCGATTGAATATTATAAAAAAATTTAATTGGGCCATAGAAGCATTCCTAAGCAATACTAACTACTTTCTAAGCGTTTAGCATCAACTTCAGTGGTATGGCTCGAATTCTTAGATCAATAGGAAAATTTGTGCAAGATTTCAGAAATATCTAATGGGTCTCACAGGGTGTCCATGGCGATTGAAAATTATAAAAAAGTTAATTGGCCCATAGAAGCATTCCTAAGCAATACTAACTACTTTCTAAGCGTTTAGCATCAACTTCAGTGGTATGACTCGAATTCTAAGATCAATAGGAACATTTGTGCAAGATTTCAGAAATATCTAATGGGTCTCACAGGGTGTCCATGGCGATTGAAAATTATAAAAAAATTTATTTGGCCCATAGAAGCATTCCTAAGCAATACTAACTACGTATTTTCTAAGCGTTTATTGAACAACTACTTTCTAACCGGCAATTGAAAAATTTTTAATTCAGTGTTTCTACTAGCGGTACATTGCGTTTGCTTGACCTCGACGATTAGGAGGTCGCATGCTTACTCCCTTAACCCGCCGGCACAGGGGATTCAATGTACACCGCTCGTCAATCTGTGGGAACTTGGTTGGTTATATTATAAAGGGTTCCATATTTACTGCCAAGTATATATAACAACAGCGGCCACTCCTTTAGTACAATTGCTGATAATGGAGCCGTTCAATATAGAACAGATGCTTCTGGGTTTAAAAATGCTCGCATCTTCTAGAGAACAGATGCTGCAATGTGCTAGTTTTGTTCCGCGGGTGATATTTTATTTCCCACCTACCTGCCGGCGAACCGGTTAGGGCAATCACCTATCCGCCATCCCCACATGTTGCAGTGCATTAAATCAACAAAGGGGTTGCTTATATTATCAAAGCAAATCAAACATCAATCCTCAACATTCTCTGAACCAACCGAAATAATCTTTTTTAGCTCGTCGATACTTGGATAAAGCTGATAAATATGGCTTCTTGTCCGATGAATGAATCTCAGGGATGTGTTTATTATTGGCATATTTATCCACAGCATAAATGATTAAATGGCCACAGTTGTACCTATCCTGTTGTAGAGGGAACATATATTTGGGCTCAAAGGTGATTCGCCATGGACACCCTGTGAGACCCATTAGATATTTCTGAAATTTGGCACAAATGTTCCTATTGATCTAAGAATTCGAGCCATACCACTGAAGTTGATGCTAAACGCTTAGGAAGTAGTTAGTATTGCTTAGGAATGCTTCTATGGCCCAATTCAATTTTTTATAATTTTCAATCGCCATGGACACCCTGTGAGAACCTTACATATTTCTGAAATCTTGCACAAATGTTCCTATTGATCTAATAATTCTAGCCATATCACTGAAGTTGATGCTAAACGCTTAGAAAGTAGTTAGTATTGCTTAGGAATGCTTCTATGGCCCAATTAAATTTTTTTATAATTTGCAATCGCCATGGACACCCTGTGAGACCCATTAGATATTTCTGAAATCTTGCACAAATTTTCCTATTGATCTAAGAATTCGAGCCATACCACTGAAGTTGATGCTAAACGCTTAGAAAGTAGTTAGTATTGCTTAGGAATGCTTATATGGCCCAATTAAATTTTTTATAATTTTCAATCGCCATGGACACCCTGTGAGACCCATTAGATATTTCTGAAATCTTGCACAAATGTTCCTATTGATCTAATAATTCTAGCCATATCACTGAAGTTGATGCTAAACGCTTAAAAAGTAGTTAGTATTGCTTAGGAATGCTTCTATGGCCCAATTCAATTTTTTATAATTTTCAATCGCCATGGACACCCTGTGAGAACCTTACATATTTCTGAAATCTTGCACAAATGTTCCTATTGATCTAATAATTCTAGCCATATCACTGAAGTTGATGCTAAACGCTTAGAAAGTAGTTAGTATTGCTTAGGAATGCTTCTATGGCCCAATTAAATTTTTTTATAATTTGCAATCGCCATGGACACCCTGTGAGACCCATTAGATATTTCTGAAATCTTGCACAAATTTTCCTATTGATCTAAGAATTCGAGCCATACCACTGAAGTTGATGCTAAACGCTTAGAAAGTAGTTAGTATTGCTTAGGAATGCTTATATGGCCCAATTAAATTTTTTATAATTTTCAATCGCCATGGACACCCTGTGAGACCCATTAGATATTTCTGAAATCTTGCACAAATGTTCCTATTGATCTTAGAATTCGAGCCATACCACTAAAGTTGATGCTAAACGCTTAGAAAGTAGTTAGTATTGCTAAGGAATGCTTCTATGGGCCAATTAAATTTTTTTATAATTTTCAATCGCCATGGACACCCTGTGAGACCCATTAGATATTTCTGAAATCTTGCACAAATGTTCCTATTGATCTAAGAATTCGAGCCGTACCAGTGAAGTTGATGCTAAACGCTTAGAAAGTAGTTAGTATTGCTTAGGAATGCTTCTATGGCCCAATTAAATTTTTTTATAATTTGCAATCGCCATGGACACCCTGTGAGACCCATTAGATATTTCTGAAATCTTGCACAAATGTTCCTATTGATCTTAGAATTCTAGCCATATCACTGAAGTTGATGCTAAACGCTTAGAAAGTAGTTATTATTAATTTGGAGCGCTGCTCTGCAATATGTTTACATTATTTTATTTATGTAAGCCAATATTTTCTAATTTTATATAATTTTAATTACTGCACAATTTTTATGTTTTATGAGGAAACAATTTGATCTTTTAATAAATTGTTTAATTGTCGCTTTTGTTTTTTTAAATATTTTAAATTGAGTTTCGCCTAAATGACTTCTTTTTTCACCACTACTAATGCATAACATTGTTGTTGTAATTTTTTAGGAAAAGTTAGGAAAAAATTCACTCGCATCAAAAATAAGGGGAACAATGAAATCAAAAGTGAATTTGGAGAATTTATTGGACGAATGTTCCCACCATAATAGCGGGAGGCACAAATTCACATAGTGCTCTCTGGGATCTTGATGGAAAAGAAAAAATTGTGGGTAAAAAGATAGCTAAAAATATTATGGAAAGTAAGTTTGTTTTATTGAATGATGGTTCACTGACGAGGCTCGACATGTATGTATAGGCATAGCGGCTCGGCGATAGATCTCACCTTGTGTTCAAGTGATTTTCTGGGTAATCTGGAATGGAGGATTACTAACGAGAGCTTTGGCAGTGATCACCTTGCAATAACTCTTCGATGGAAACTAGATGAAAAAAGAATTAAAAAAACTGTGAAATGGAAAAATTCAATTCAATCAGCATTAAATAGAATTAGGACAGATGAAGATAATTTTGAAAACATTTTACAAGAATCAATTAGAGAAAATACCATAAATGCAGGGGTTTTGGTGGAGTAAGGAGATTGAATTTTTATTAGAAATAAAAATAATAAAACAAGAAACTTATAAAAGAAAAAAAATGCTATAGGTATACTGCAATGGAAGTTAGGAAAATCACCCAACAGCTCAAATTAAAAATCAGGAAAGAAAAGAAAAAATCGTGGAGGGAATTCCTAGCGAAGATTAACATGAGGTCTCAAGGAAGAAATCTCTGGAACTTGGTAAACAGAATAAAAAATAATAGGGAAAACAAGTTTAACATATTTGAAGATGGTGTAATGAAGAAGAAATTTCTGGATGACAACTTTCCTAATGGTCCGGAACTGATAGAGTTGCCTTGTGAATGGCCTACAGCAATGGAAAGGCTAAATCTCAATAAAAAAAGGCTAAATCTACTGCTCCTGGGAGAGACAATATTTCTTATAAATATTTGAAGGATTTATTGAAAGCAGTATCAAAGGTGCTACAATCATTCACGGTCTATTTAAATGGGGTGTGGGGGGATAAAACATCCGGGTGGATGGAATGAATTCGCAGTGATCGGTCTCCTGAAAAAAGGAGGTAAAGAACAGGTAACAACTAATCACAAACCGATTTGTTTGCTGCCAGTTATATCTAAGATTTTTGGAAAATTAATATTAAATAGAGTGAATTCGCACATATATCTAAGAACAATTTATTACATGAAAATGTCTTTGGTTTTAGGAGAAATAGGAGTATAATTGATCATTTGACCACGCTATTTGCATGTAAATAAAGGGAAAAGCTACGGGGGAAAAAGATTGTATTAATAAACTTAGACATCTTAAAAGCATTCAACAGATCGTTAACTGAATGTACCTATTTTTAACAAATGGAAAAGTGAGTAAGAGGGATGGCACGGCAAGTTTCAGTAATATCTCTAATATTGGTATACCTCAGGGAAGTCGCCTAAGGCCGACGCTGTTCAATAACTACATAACTACATACTTCAAAACTTTATGAGATAAATAATGCCAACACGAGACTGTTTCAGTTTGCAGATGACTTAAGTGTAGGTTGGTCTAGAAATAAACACCAATAAATAACACTTCCTGAGACTTTTCACGAACATCAATAATATTAGGATGACTAGTATAGAATTCAATAACGATGCATTAGTGGAGAGAAGACAAACAAAAATCCGAGGGATCACTTTTTGCAATAGGCTGAATTTGAACAGTGATATGAGAACGGAGATCCAAAGTAATATGAATAAACTTAAAAGATTTACACATTCAAACGGAGGTGTAAATATTAGAGACATTACTTTCAAGTATGGTTCCATAATTAAATCCAAACTAGAATTCTTTTACACAATCACGGAGGAGGAAAATGGGTACTATAAAAAGATATGTCAGACAATAAAAAATTGATGTATCAGAATATGTTTAGGTTTGGTTAAAAGCACACCAATCCAAGCCCTACTTCTTGCCGAGGCGGTTGAAATTATTATAACATTTGATAACAGAGTGAAATCCTTAGGATTCATCAAGGAAGGCAAAGCTACGTCGCAGTTGAACGAATTACATAAAAAATATTCATTTCTGGAAAAAATAAAGAAGATATGTACATAACAAACAAACCAACAAACACAATTTTGCAGTAAGATGTTGTTTACTGGATCGCAGTGTGAGTAAAAAAAACACAAGATGATCAATCAGATAGCAGACAGTTTGGCAAAAATAGCATATTCAAGACACATTCATATTTTTGACAGCAATCAAAATCAAAGAGACATAGATACACTAATCAAGAATACGATCAGAGAAGAATGGAAGAATGAATTCTTAAGGGGTATAGATGGTTCAAATTTAATTTACAAATTTATGAAAGACAAACCGAAAGAGTCCAGAGCAACGTTATTGTGAAAATCACTTTAAGGCGAATTCAACGCAAGATGATGGCAACCATTTTATGGTCCGATTACATTTTGTGAAGCCACCAGAAAATCACGGCATTTCGGTCGGACAAGCATTTCGAAGAGATTTGAGAAAGATTCCAGTTTTAAGCAACTATATGCAGATATTATTGGAGAATATCTAAAACTAAACCACACGAAAGAAGTTCCAGCCACTGAAGCAATAGAATCTCAAAATCTCAACTCAAAACCTAAATGGTATTCTTGCCGTGCGACTAACCATACAACCAACATTGTGCAGTATACTTCTCAGATTTAGAGAACGAAAGTTTGTGTTTTCTACATGTCGAGAAAATGTATCGACAAATAAAGGTGGCGCTGGACCATACAAAATGGCAAAAGATCTTATGGCGCTCTCATCCAACTGAACCGCTTATCCATTATGAGTTACTCACCGTTAACTATATGGTCTTTAACCGGAGGCGGAAATTGAACATGATAAATTTTGAACTGTAGTTGACGTAATCACGAGAAATTTGTATGTGGATCATATTATGGATGGCGCCGACACTAAACGACGCAATTACACTAAAACACTGATTAATCAAAGTTATGGCAAAATTTGGGTTATCATTAAAAAACCGGAAATCAAATAATGACCCATCTAGGAGCATGACTTCAGACAAATTGCAAAGTCACAAACTTTGGTGGACAAACCATTTAATTCGTAGCTTGAATGGGAGCCCTCGTATGGAACATGTTAAGAACAGCGCGATACGCCATTTGCATTCAATTTGTGTCTTACTAACTGATGGTTTGATAATTTACTCAGGAGATTCTCAACATTTTCAAAATTACTGAGGGCATAAACATATGCTCACACGAGGTTCGTATACTTGTTTGGAGAAGAAACATTAGAAGCAATAAACAAAATTTGTCGTTACGAACAAAACAAATTTTACGAACCAGAAATCGCGGCACTACTGATCCGAAGCCTAAATTGCTTAATTTGTGCAATAAATTTCCAATAATGGGGAGTTATTTCATGGAATCGCTGTGGATGAAATTATTCATTTCACAAAAAACAGTTTACGTTTTCATCAGTGATTTGAAGATTTTCTCAAACTTGGGTCAAAATGGAATGATGAATTTAAAGGCATTGATTTAACCAGAAATTACAACACAATAAACATAACTTCTTTATTCCATAATTGGTATTAAATCAAATTTTCTAAGAACGTTGGTGTAAAAATAACAATAAATAATTATACTTGGTGATATTCAACTACAAAGAATTACTTCTGAACATAAAAAAAATAAACCACTGCTGAATAGATGATTGAACATTTTATGCGAGGAACTCAAGCATCATCATTACATAAGTGTATGTTGTCTTTAATAACTAGAACATGGACATAAAATAAATCAAACAATTTAGATTATTAAAATCATAAGATCAATTGTACCTGCATAGCTGTAGCAACATTTAATTGAGCAAACTTGCCAGCATTTAGCTCTGCTGGATGTTGCGCACCTAATATCTTTAATACCACAAGTTTTTGAAGGCGCACCGGCAATAAATACCATCTCATGTCATAAATAATATCCGAAGCTTTTTCGTTCTGAAAATAAAAATAAAAATTGTTGTAATCTCATAATAGAACTAATTTGTATACTAGTACTTACTTGAACAGTTACAACCGTTCCTAATATGCAATATTGTAGAATTTGGACTAGACCACCAAATGATATAAATGGTCCTACAATCCATTTCTTCCATAACGTCAATAGTAGAGAGACTGTTAAACATATTTCACTAGTAACAAGTTGCGCCATACACACTTGTGAAAAAATATAATCCACCGATTCAATGTACGAAATATAGTCTTGATGTGCTTGAATACATTCATAAAATTGTATTTCAATTGTCTCCAAATCTTGTGGATCACTTTCTAACAACCGGTTTAATTTATCGACACGACTTTTAAAAATTTCCATATATCCAATTGATTGAATAACTAAGTACATAAAGGTACAGTCACCTGATATTATACCAGCTACACCAAATGTAACGCAATATAGATGAAGTACGTTATTAATTACGTAGCCGAAAGGTTGGCGCCAATCAATGAATGGAATATGCATTGGAAATATAGTTGTCAGCAAGCCATGTTGTGTCCACAAATATATCGGCAATAGAGAGTAAACAACTGTTATACCGCAACCCGCAATGGCAAAAATCTCAAATAAGTAAGCACAATACAAACTTATTTTTTTGAGAACCGGTGCAACATTTGGATCATCACAATACTTGATATGTAACATACGTTGTTGTGCAAACAAATTGTAAAGCTCTTTGTTGAATACAATGGCAGAATACAATTTATGGATTCCCTTAAAAAAGATAAAACACGAACATATTAATCATTATTCATTTAGCAGGTGGTCCAATTTACATAAATTCAACTTACTTGATACAAAGCACTGGCGACACAGAAAGCTTCTAACTTGACAGCTAACGGCTCCTTCGTAAACAGCATAAATATAAAGCATAACAATAAAATATGTGACATAGAAATCATCAAACCCAATTGCGGTGTAAATGTGAACCGGTCAACCATGTTCGTTCCAATAGTGTTGAATATTTTTTTCAGTATTCCAACGAAATACTTGTTAGCTACCACATTTGAACCTTCGCGAACTTGTACATGAGGAATTTGAAAATTTAAAAATGGCATCTTCACAATTTTTTATTAAAAATCTTTCACTGAATATGTTTAGTAAACGATTGGAGAACTTCTAATTATGTCGGAACATTTTTGTTTGATATTTATAGGAAATTTTTGCCGATGTACGCAGGTAATGAAATATTTATCGATTTAGTCAGTAGTTGCAGGTACAGTGTTTGTGTGTATATAATAAGCTCATTAGCGAAAAATAATTAAAAATTTAGCTACAAAATTATTTATTATCTTCCTTGTTATTGTATTGTAATATAGTTAAAGTGAGAAATATGTTGAAAAGGATTATTTCACACGTAAATTAATTAAAACAGTTGTAACGATTGTTTTAACTTTGAGACTGTAATTTTGCAGGTACATAAATATAAAAGACCTTCCATTTACCCGGAATACAAACTAATCATGTTTCTGTAAAATTCCGCTAAATTTGTTTTGTGCAAGCCTTTAAACATTCAGGTTTGAAGACATGTAACAAATCCAAGTTAGCTTGGAACTTGTAAGTAGAAGTATTTTTGTTTCCATCAATGTACAATATGTTCCCAACAAACGCTCTTAACGTCATTACTTGACGGTGACCGTAAAATAATGTTCCGCTAAGGACGTTTATAAATAGATAGAAACGTTGTAACGCGTTTGTTTATTTATTAGTTGATCCGATTTCCTTCGTATGTTGTTTTTCATCCAAATTGGTTAAGAATTATCCAAATTTTACCATTTGTAGAGTGTGCCTGATGATTTTTGTTTGTCACATTTTTTTTGTTCCTTATTTTTGTCGAGCCATAGGTACCGTATGTTTAATTACAATACACTTTGTATTTACTTACAGGTTTACGAAGGTTGATCACCAAGATCCTTCATCTATCCGAGTAACCTCTTCCACTTCAACTCAACCCCTACTCAACTCTAACGCAACCCCCAACTCAACGCTTAACAAAATCCTAAACTCAAGTCCAACTCACCCTTCGTCTCAACCTCAAACTGGATGCAACCCCCACCCAAATCTTCAACTCAACTCCAAACTCAACACAGGTTCGATATAATCTAACCTCCAACTCAACCCTCGAATCAACTACCAAATAACTCTCTAGCTAAACTTCTCGCTCAAACAAAACACCTCAAACTTAAATTTCCAACTCGAGCCTAAACTCAGCCCCAAACTCAACACCCAACACAATGTTCAAATCAATGTTATGTTTCATATAAAAAAATTAGCCCACGCTGTTTTGGGTGGCAGGTACCCGATCCTCTTGACACACAGGTTAGTGACACACGGTTTAACTATACAAACAAATTGGCGAAATTTGGTGCTTTTTTGGACTCAGCTAGTTTTAAAACGTCGAAAAAATTAGTTTTTAGTGTTTGGTTGATTGATTAGAGGAAGCTGGGCCCGCCACACACTCGGGTTACACCCAATAGGAGACTGAAGTTCATTTTTTTGCATCCGAAAAAATTATTTAGAACCTCAATCATTAATTTTTCATTTTCTTATTTTCCCAGCCAACCAACTGTGGTGACGCCAGCGGCATTGTCTAGAGTTAGAAAAATCGTAGGCTTAGTTTATTGGTTTTTTGACAGTTCATATGCATGAGTTTGTTAATTCTTTGTTGCTTGATTGAATGGATCACGTGGAAATAAAGAGATCATTTACTGATTAAAGAATTATAGTTTAATTAATTAATACCGGATTTAACAGTGGCGACGAGAAAAACAGAATGCACGCGAATAAAACTATTTAAGTTGAACAACGCTACACAAGGCGACATAACCTTACATTAAAGATGGAAAAACTAGTGGAAATTTTATTGCGTCAAATTTAGTTGAATTACCAGCAGCATGAGGCTGAGTCCCAGCGAAAAGAAGAACTCATGAAACAATTGTTGGAGCATCTTGTAAACCAGCAGAAAGACCCGCAAATACCTGAAAAACAAGGATACACAATCATTAAAGATTTATCCGACCGCATGGAGAAATTCGTATACACTGCAGAAAAAAACGCAACATTCGAGTTGTTGACTACCAAAAGTTTGCAAACACTATTTTGCTGCGTAAACCAATGGAGATTACATTGGAGGTTGCCGTCAGAGGGCTGGAGTGCATTTATGGGCGGAACGAATCACTTTTTTCGCTACGACATAAATGTCTAAAGATCGCAAAAAGCGAGTGCGAAGATTATAAATCGTACGCTGCTCGCGTCAACTTGATGTGTAAAAAATTTGACATCACAGCATGTTCGGCGGAGGATTTCAAGGTTCTACTGTTCGTACAAGGCCTCGACAAACCGAAGGACTCAATCACACTAGAAAGGCTACTATCAAAGCTAGATGTTCAATACACAGAAACACAGATAGCCACAGAACAAAAATTTACCTTACAGGAGCTGGTGAACATCGCTGACTGTCTCAGCAACCTCATAAATGACAAGGGCATGGCTTTTCATCGCGATGAAGGCAGAAGTGCTGAAAATCCATAGCAAGACACAATGGAATCAGAGTAAACAGCAGAACCAGGGGCATCCATTCTTACACACAGATGGACTAATTCGTAGCATTGACCTGGTTGCGAAGTACCCGTGTCTCTTATGTGGTGATGTCCCTTTCCATGGAGATTTTCCATTTAATGACAAGGAATGTCAAACGTGCAAGACATCCAGACACAAAAACGGATATTGCCAGTCAGCAGCTCGCGTTAAAGCGAAACGAGCACGTCGAGAGGACCGCAAGCGTAGACGGAGATTTGCAATCCAGTCAGGGTCACAGCCGACACGCAAATCCGTCATACAGTCAATCAATAATCGCAGAGTTAAACTGCAGCTCGACATAGGGTCAGGCTGGAGAATCATCTCGCGAATGAACAGCGAAAAAATTGGGAATGCCTGCCTTGACCCATTACGAAGAACAAGCGATCAGCGCATCAGGTCATCGGCTGGATATAAAAGGTAGTTTCCAGGCAAACCTGGACTTATACGAACGGCAAGCCATCGGAGAGGTCTACGTTGTAAGCTCAGATTTGAATGTTTTTGGTAGCGATTGGATGGAGCTGCTAAAGCTTTTCGATGTACATTTATCAGCATTCTGCAATAGTGTTCACGCTGAGGGTACAGTTCCCTTGGTAAAAGAGGTCGAAGCAAGCAACAAGATGAAAGTGTCACTTAAACTGAAACCAGAGGCGAAACCGACTTTCTGCCGTCAGCCCCCAGTACGTTGCACAGCCACACAACAATACAAGATGAGTTGCAAAGGTTACAGTTTTTAGGATTGATTCAGCCGATCGATTATGCCGAATCAGCAGCGCCTATTGTTGCTGTCAGAAAGAAAAACGTAGGTACCTGCATGACAGCTGACTATTCGACTGGGCTAAACGCCGCGCTTGAGCCGAGCCAGTATACATTGCCAACACCCGCTAACATTTTTGCGAAATTCGCAGGTTGCGCGGTCTTCAGTAATATTGACCTTTCGGATGCCTTCCTCCAGTTGGAGCTCGATGAAAACGCCAAGCAGCTCATGGTAATACGCACGTCGGAATTTTACAAGTCAATCGGTTGCAGCCCGGTGTGAAAACAGCACTTGTCATTTTCCAACAGCTATTGGACACGATGCTAGGGTGAATTCACACAGTTGCAGCATATTTCAACGATATCATTGTAGCTGGGACGAGCGAGCAAGACCATCGAAAGAAGCTGCTCGCTGTTCTCGGCCGCATCCAGGACTACGCGGGTTCACTCTAAAGCTCACAAAATGTTCTTTCGGCCAGAAGTTGGTCAGCTACTTGGGCCACATCGTCGACGCCAATGGGTTGCGTCCCGACAAAGCCAAGATCGATGTAATTCAGCAATTGCCGGCACCAACGGATATCTCAATGCTTCGTTCTTTTTCTGGAGCCATCAGTTGGTGTGGCAAGTTTATTAAAGGAGTAAAAGACTTGCGAGGGCCATTGGACGAATTGTAGCGGGGACCAATGGGCAGCGGCCCGCGAGGAATCATTCGTCAAATTAAAAAAAGTTCTAGCAGCAGATCTCGCTTTGGCGCATTACGACCCAACGAAGAAAATCATTATCGCTGCCGATGCCTCAAGCTACGGAATGGGGGCGGTGCTGCTACACAAATTCAAAAATGGTTCTGAATGTCCCATTGTGTACGCAGCATCCTCATTTAGCAAGGCCGAAAAGAAATATGCGCAGAACCAGCGAGAAGCCGTTGCGCTATTGTTTGCGCTGAAAAAGTTGCATCGTTATATATATGGCCGGAAGTTCGAGCTACGTTTGGATCCAAAAAAGGAGTTCCTGTCTACTCTGCCAATCGTCTGCAACGCTATGCTCTTATCGTACTTGCCTACGATTTTGATATCAAAAATACATCAGTACGAAGAGTTTTGCGTACGCAGATTTTGTTTCAAAGCTATGCAAAGTACAACATACCGGCCCTTCCATCCTGTTGGGAGTCTTGGGACCGGCAGAAACCAGGAATATATCTGAAAAAAAAGGGAACAAAAATCAAAACAAAGAAACACAAATCCTGGAAACAAATACTTATCTGAGGTCATATGTTCCAATTCCAATCGCATCGATGAATCCGCAGAATGATACACATTCTAAAAGTAGATTGGAATGATAGAAATAGTTTAAAAATATGTTATATTATTAGTTTACTCACCTATTTAATGTTTTGTCTTGTTTATGTTAATTTATTTATTTACTGTCAAAAACAAGGAATCCATTAACAAGAGGAATATATAAAGTGTCCGAAAAGTAAAACTGACCGAATTGAATAGTCGCGCCATCTAAGTATCAGCACATGCACTATTCAAGCCAATCTTCTGTCGATTGGCGTTAATATTTTATTAGAATTAATTGCAATCAGCCATCCGAAGAGGCAACAACAAAAAAGAAATAAAATGGCAAATTATTAATAAATTGCAAGTCTTATTTGAAAAAGTTGTAATCAGTGAGTCGAAGCGGACAATATAGAAAAATAAAGTGTTTATAAGCAAATTAGTGTTGTGTTTGTACTTCTCATTTGTGACAATTAATAACCAAGTTGGATTCTCGCGAGTCAATTACTTTGTGGTGCCTAATGGCACGTAAACGAGTCAGCCCACCTTTTCTACGAGTGCACGAGCCTACACATCCCAAGGTATCTACAACGGCCAGATGGGATATGAACCAGTACTACCGGTGTGTGGGTGGATGAGTGGGTGTGAGTGGGTGTGTGGGGTATGTATGTGTGTGTGTGTGTGTGTCTGTTTTGTTTTGTAAGGCGAAGAAAAACGAAAAGACCTTTATTTATTTATTTATTTATTTATATTGAGAAAAGTCTACAAATATGACTTGAATTTATAACATATTGAACATGGTAGAATAAAAATTAAATTAAACAAAAAAAAAGAATAAAAATTGACATAAAAATATTTTTAGGTTGGAGCAAAATGTTGCTTCAACCTACGTTTAAAGCTGTTTTTACTTAAGTAAAAGTCGAACAGATGGTCGATTTTATTAAAACTCTTCGACATCATGTTTACCGGTTCATTGTCACCATAGTTTGTTCTGTGTTTATTTAGATGAAGGAACTCATGATCTCTTAAATTCCTACTCGGTGCCTTTATTTTAATTGATTCCAGTATGGATGGTGCATCGATTTGATCAAGTAAAATATTTCCAATAAACGAACACTTTAAAAGCTCTCGTCTATTTGCCAATGTTGTCATTTGATAGGTTTTGCATCCAGTAGCATATGATGGTAATCGCTTTAGGTTAACGTGGTGCGGTAAGTCATGGTCATAATCCCATCCGTCTTTACACGTTATATACCGTATAAACTTTTTTTGGACACTCTCGATTTTTCTGATAGGTTCGTCGTAAAAAGGACACCAGATGTTGACAGCATATTCAAGTTGAGATCTCACGTAGGCATAATACAGGATCTTGATTGTCTCTAGGTCATGAATATCCCCAGTCCAACGCTTAATAAAACCAAGCATGGAATTGGCTCTAGCAACGCATTGTTCAATATGCTTAGTAAAGCACATGTTTTCAACGAAAGTAACCCCTAGGTCTTTAATCTCGAATACTTTTTGTAAAAGTACGCCATTTATTTGATATTGTTGTGTAACAGGGTTAACTTTTCGATGGAACGATAAACTCTTACACTTGTTAACCTTACATGTGAACCATTTTCGAACATGTAAAAGTGTCGGATTCTTACCGACTAAACCCTAACCCTCGATTCCTCATGCCACCCCTGTGGCACCACCGTTTAGTATTACTTCACAAGGGAGTTCGCAGGTTAAATGCCCCTCATTGCATGCTTCTAAGCCCTTCCTGTCTTCGCAGTTCTTTCATTATACTCACTGTCACACTACACACAGCATTCCACTTTACTTGTGACATCAACATGTGTCCAACCACATTCTCAGGTGTTGGTATTTCACCAAAAACTTTTCTCAATAGGTCCCTCTCCGCTAAGAAACGGTTACATTTGAAGAAGACGTGCTCTGCATATTCTTGAACATTTTCCAAGCAGCTGGTGCAAATTGGTTCGTCATCGTGCTCAAACGTATATACAGGCACGGGTACAGGCCAGTGGTTTTGCCATTCTCTCAGACTATGTTGCCTCATGATCTTGCGTTGTTCAACGGCTATCGTTTCGCAGTGTTCCTTTCCGCCATATTGTACAGCTTCATACGCCAGTTAGTCGATCGGAACCATCCTTGTAATCAACATAGGTGTACTCCGCGACACTGTTCTAAAAGCGATGCATACTCTTACTGCGGAAAGGCGATACATTGATTCCATGACACGGCTGTATGCTTTAACCCGCATTGTGTCAGCCCATATAGGTGATCTATATAATAAAATGGATTCTATAACACCTGCTAGTAACTTCCTACGGTTTTGTCTCGGGCCTCCTACATTTAGTATTATCCTAGTAGGTAAGGGTTGCTTTTGCAGTCTTTTCACTCGCATAAGAAACATGATCCTTAAACGTTAGCCTTGCATCTATTATGGCTCCTGTAGGTATTTTATCGATGTTTATGATACTATCTTATACCCGCCAACATTTAGGATCACCATTTCGATTGGTTTCCTACTAACTTATTAGCACTGCCTCTGTGTTTTTGTGGGCTAAGCTTAGGCCAACTAACGCTAGTGATCTTTGGATGACTTTGACAGCCCTGTTAGTATTCTCTACTACTTCATCAAGCTGTTTATCTACAACAAGGACCGCCAAGTCATCTGCAAATCCCACTATTTTCACTCCTTCTGGAAAGCGCAATCGAAGAATGCCATCATGTTCCCGAGTTTTATGCCAAGTACTGACCCCTGCGGGACCCCATCAGTCACCTTGACATCATCGGTTTCATTACAGTGGTACTTCAAAATATCTTAGGGATCCAAACAGTGGAGTAACTACAAATTTCGGGCCCCCGCAAAATTTTGGCTTATTGTACCTAAGAACAAGTAAAGCTTTAAGTGAGAAATTAATTTTTTCAAGTATCTGAAAAAGTATCAGTAAAAAGTATCTGATTTTGAGAGTAGATGGCACGAAACATCTTTCAACTCAATGTTCTGACGATTTCTAAATATATCGATAAAGCATCACAAATTTCGAATATAATTTGAAAAGTATTAAGAATTTCGCAATAATCTCAAAAATGTCGAATTTTCGAAGTAGCTTGAATATTCTTGAAACTTCTCAAATATCGAATTATGCGTAAGTTTTGTTAAAAAATGGTATAAGCATAAAATATGTATCGGCAAAAATTGTCAATTGTCATTAAGTTTGGGTTTTAACTTACCTTTTAATGTTGAGCCTTTTTCATACTTTTAGGTTTTTGCTAAAATGTTTTATGTATATGCTAAAAATCAAGAACTTTTAATTTTTGTGAGCTTTCAATTATCAAAGCTTTATTAACCAAACCATTTCACTAGGAAACTTGATATTATTATAATCTTTCAATTATCGAAGCTTTTTAAATTAAATCATTTTACTCCGAAATTTGGTATTAAAGAGAAGTACGGAATTTTGGGATATATTTAAAATAACTATTTGTTACAATGAGCTTTGGGCTTGATAGGTATAAATTGATACTATGTATTTGGGTTTAAACTTAACATTTCTCAGACTTTAATATTTTCAGGTTTTTGTTACACTGTTTTATGCGCAAAAAGTTTCAAGAGCTTTTAGTTTTAAGAGCTTTCACTGATCAAAACTTTTTAAACAATTTATCTCAAAATTACCCTTTGTAACGGAATTTTGGAATACATTTAAAATGTTTATTTCCAATGAGCTTTAAGATTGATAATCAATTTATTCTTTTTGGGTTTGAACTTAACATTTTTGAGCCTTTCGATAATTTGAGGAAATTGTGAAAATGTTTTATTTTGTATTTGCAAAAAATGTCGAACTTTTAGTTTTACGAGCTTTCGCGTATCGAAGCTTTTTAACCCAAATCATTTAATTTTTATTCTGAAATTCGATAGTTTAAAAGAAGCTGGGATCTTGGAATAAATTTAGAATATTTGTTTATAATAAGCTTTAAGCTTGACAATTAATTCATTATTTTTGGGTTTGAACTTAACATTTTTGAGCTTTTTAACAATTTCTGGTTTTTAATCAAATGTTTTATGAGCATAAATTATATATTTGAAAAAATTGTCCAGAGCTTTCACTTATTGAATCTTTTTAAACAAATCATTTTACTTCGAAATTGCATAAAACAAGGGATTACGGAATTTTGGGTAGGATTTAGTATATTTGTGCTCAATGTAAATTATTAAGAGCTTTTAGTTTTAAGGTTTGTCAAACCAAACCATTTGACTTTTAAATTTGTTATTATAAAAGAAGGTTGTATTTTAGGATTAATTTAGAGTTTTTGTTCTCAATGAGCTTTAAATCTAGAATAAACCGCGGAACATTTTCGATTACCACAGAAAAATTCTAAAAATCTCTATATTATGTGAATGTTGATTGATTTCGAACAATTTAAATAATACAGAAAAATCTGAATATTAATGAATAGTATCAGAGCCTTCTAGATCTAGAGTATAGATCCATAATCATTATGACGTATTTTTTTTTAAGCTTTTTTAGTGGTATAACTTTTCACTGATTTCCATAGGAATCCATAGTAAAAATGGTGTTTTTTAGCTTCAAGTTTTACAATGAAAAAAGCAAAAATGTTACAAAATTGTTATACAAAAGTGTTCTACATATCCTTAGCAGCAATATGCAAGAAGGGTATATTGGTATTAAGTAAATATTAACTGCAGAAATATTAAAATTAAAATATTTCTAAAATATATTTTCGAACTTTCATTTTGAAAAATACATCAAAGTTGGCTCTGACGAATTAAAATAATACTTGATAAATTTATCTTTAGTTTTACTAGTGTACGTTAGATGTCTAAGATTTATACAGAAAAATATGAAAAAATTGCGTAATCACAAAATTATGACACGTTCTTGATATTTTGAAAGGCTATAAAAACCTAGAAAACCTATGAAAATTTTAAAAAATCCCGAAAATTCGTGTAAATTTGGAATTATTTGTCAAGTAAATTAATGTTACTAATTACTATGCAAGTTAGGGCTAAGCTCAAGAAAACGATATGCAATAAGAATAGAACCTTCGGATCTTATCAGGTAATTTTTTAAATATTGAACAATCGTATTCTTGGAATAGGTTTTAAAATTCTCGGATAACCTGACAGTTTCATAACACTGAATCATCAATTAAGTCTCAAACATCACGCATCGGGAAGCAAGATTTCCAAAATCAAGAAAACTCCCACCAAAAATAACCAAAAAAAAACACAATCGCTAGTTGCAACATTAAATTGTCATTTGCATTTTCCTTATATGTATTTAAAATAGTTTTTCAAAATAAACCGGTAAATTTAATTTTTATTTACGTTTTACTGGTGATCAAAAGATCGCTAATTGATTATAGAGGATTTTTGGTTTGGCTCAAGTGAGGGAAACAAAAATTTATTTTCAGTTGCGGTTATGTATTTTCCTAGTTTCTTATTAAGTTTTATGAACATCACAATGATACATCGCAAGTTGCTAATACGTAAAGCTCCCTTTTTCAAATCAAATTTAACATTTTCTAATCAAAATTTGTTTGCAAAAGATTAAATTGGTTTGACTAAAGGCTCAATTTGATTTGTAAATGTTTGAATTTTAAATGCAAAAGGGGTACACTTGGAGTTACGCAAAACGTATAATACAAATAAATCAACGCGGCAAACACTAAAATTGTTCTCGTTTGATAGTAGATAGCTTTTATTTCAGACAATTTTTTTCTGCATAAAGGAAATCTCGTGAGCCCCAACAACCGTGGGCCCCAACAACCGTGGGCCCCACGCGGCTGCGGGTACCTAGTTACGCCACTGGCTCCAAATAGTTTGCTAAAGTTTGCTAAGTTAAATGCATTCTTGATGTCTAATTCTTGATGTTAAATGCATTCTTGATGTCTAATACAACAATCAAGCAATACTTCTTTGCCCCACCTTTCCAGAGTTTTCCCCTCAATGGCATACTGAGCTACTTCTTTCACTACTCGGATGGCGTCAATCGTCGAGCGCGCATTCCACAAAATAATAGTTTGTGATATGGCTATGGACTAACTTGTGCCTGTGCCGGTCTAAGAATTTTCCATCTGTTAAAATAACAACCGCAATCATCATCGAACAATTTTTTTTTTAAGTGGGTGGGTGACAAATGGAGATCTAACAAAGCTATTTAAAAAACTTAACAAAGAGTAGTATATAAAAAATCTGAGGAAGCTGAATAAGAAAACATGAAATAATTTTAATTCTTAAGTACAGACAGTTGTCTATTAAGTACATATTTTAAAGTTTGTATGGATGTTGTTGTGATATTTGAAGGTTAACCATTTTTTTTTTTAGTTTTCGAACTGTCATTGTTTTTTATGGATGTATGCATATGTATGTACAGAATTATAAAGTTGACATAATCAATAATAAATAGAAGTTTAAGGTTAAATGTTTTATCTTATAAATTGTTTATGGGTTTAAAATAATTCCGGATCTCTTTTCGCGTTGAAATACTAATTCAAGTGTAAAGGTAATTTTTGCTAATTGATAATTTTAAAGGTCGCGCGAAGATACTAACGTGTTAATTTTTATTTTAAACTTATGCAAATATTCGCGGTTCATAATGTGTATCTGTACAATAATGGGAAGGTCACCATTATCGTCTTGATAAATTATTTGCAGTAACAAATAAAAGATGTATTTACAGCAAACAGCAACTAATTTTGGTTTTTTGGAAAAATTGTTTTCACAAGTTCACATTTGATATGGTGCCAAGAAAATATTTTTTTTTTCCTTTCTCCTTTTACCAAATTGAATTAATTTTCTGGTAACATATTGGTTTGAGCATGTTAAGAGTGAAATGGAGTATGAAGCATATAAATGATATATTTCATCCATCACAATGTATATATGTATGTATGTATGTATTATGAACTTAATGGAATTGGCCTAGTTATCCAATTTTACCGATTCCAGTATTGAATCAAAATCCTCTTTTATTAAAAAAATTAAAATTATATAACATTTAACTACGAATTTATGCGGGCTTAAATTAAATTAAAACCCAGAAACATTATCAGCTTGATTATGAAATTCGTCGGTACGTCGTAATAAAATTAAGCCTTGAGAGAAATTAAATTTATTTTCAATTTGAATACAACAAACTGACCTTGTGGTTTGAAACTGGCTCGCGGCATATAGCTAAATGCAGAAATAAAATAATTAAATTAATTACATAATTTAGAAAATTCGGATAATTCATTAAGAGACAGTGAAAAGAGAATTTTCATATTTCGCCTGAAAGACGGGAAAAAAATACAAAAACAAAACCGGATTTTTAGCGGAAACCAGAAAAAATTAACTAATTAACTTAATAGTTTTAGTTGTTAAATACAATGAAGAAATTTGTGCATATCACAAAAATATAAATTTTGATAATTTTCATTTATAAAATTGTGTAAAATGAAAATCAATTCATACCCCTAAACATGTTGTGTCATTCAAAAATGTACGTTGCGGTTCTATTTGTGCTAATCCAGAATTGAGCAGAATGAATTAAAACTAACCAATTAAATGGCACAGTGGCTAAAGCTATATTTGAATCGAAAGGTAATAGGTTCGAATACTACGAGGGGGGGGGGGGGGGGATTTCAAAAGGATTGTATCTCACATAAGATTATGATATGTTGATATGTTGGCTATAAACGCATTTGTGGCTCTGGCTCTTTGTTGATATGGTTGATATGCCGAATTCTTGGGCTGAAACATTTTTCATGTCAATACTAAACGCTATTGTGGAACGTTCCAATGTGTGGATGGAGTAAAAAGCTTTGGCTGCTGCATAGTACTTTAAAATTACTGCGAACAGATGTGAAATTAGTGAAATGATTGATAAAAAAATGTCGGCAAATTTTCGTACAACATACATACGTGGCAATAGTTTTAGTTTTTCATTTAAAGAAAATCTAAACCAAAAACCGCAGTTCAAATTTAAAGAAAATCAATGCAAAATGGTTTTAAATTTATCAAGTTACCAAAAATTATCAAGTGTCTTGACAAAATAATTTGACTGGAATGATCTTTTTTTTAAATTTGAACTAATAATTTGTGTGATTTAAAACCAGCGATATAAATACATGGATAGGGGATTGATCAAAAATCACATTGATTTACGTCACAAAGAATGGAGCAAATTTTATTGTATAGTCTTACTACTCTTTTATATACTCCTCTTTGAGAGAGGATACTCCTCCTTCGTACTTGAATAAATTTCATTTCGAAATATTGGATAATGTTTAATTATATTAAAAATAATTAATTAATTATATCAAATTTGAATAGTTAAACATTGCGCTACCAGATTTCGTACACTAATTTAAAAATTAATTAGCTTGTTTTCCTTTAAATTTCAAATACATCCCTGAAAAGTAAACAACAACAAAAAAAATCGAATAAAACGTTTAAAATCTAGCATAAACAAACATTCAAGTGAATTTTCATTTTTTATTTTTAAGATGATTTTTAAATATTATGTATGTTACCATGGTTACTACTACTTTTATATTATTGTATCTGGCATGCTTTTAATTTGCAACGTTTATTTATTCCGTCTCTAGGTTACAGCTACTTTGCTTTACCGCCTCCTACACATAAATTTGAATTTGGTATTCGAAAATTCGGATTTAAAGACAAGGACGAAGGTTTTTTCTTTCTCTGTCACATACTAAATACTTTTTCGGTTTCTCCATAAATTTTGTTCTATCCCCTATCCATGTATATATATATATCGCTGTTTAAAACAAAGCGACAGCAATTTTTTAATATTCGTGTTAGCTGCACTCAGCCATATTGCAGCTGCATAAAACGCCAGTACCATACATTTATATAGTAAAAGTTTATTTACCAGATTTAACTTACTGTTTATGTTTAGAAATCATTTTAAACAGTAAGTTACATTTAAGAGTCTAAGAGAGAATTCTAAGAAGAATCCAAGATATTTGCCAGACTTTTCCCATTCTATATTTACTCCATTTATGTTAAGAGGGGAATGTGGTATCTTGCGAGCTGCTGTACGTCGTGTAAAGTAGGTCGCTTAACATTTCTCAATATTTAGCGTTAATTTCCATTTTTTAAAGTAATCAGCGAGCTGAAAATCATTTAAGAATGTCATTTATGAATAGCTTGAATAAAATAGGGCTGATTACCCCACCTTGTGGTACCCCTAATTGGACTAGAACGGTAGACTTGTAATTGGCCACTTGTACATAACATTTGCACTCTGATAAATATGATTTGAGGATTTTGATTAGATAGATGGAAAAGTTATATGAGTGTAATTTGAATAACAATCCAAACAGAGCTCTCCAAACAGAGTCGAAAGCCTTTTGAAAATCTAAGAGGACCAATCCAGTAGACATTTTATTTTTTCTTGCTAGTTTAACATGTTTTAGAACTACATGGAACTGGTATACAGTCGAATGTTGTTCCCTAAAGCCAAACTGTTCGTTTATGATGATACTGGTGGCCTCTGTAAACTCAATTATTCGAGTTTTTATAACATATTCAAATATTTTACTTAACGAGCAGAGGAGACTAATAGGTATATAGCAATTTGCAAGTATATGATCTTTTTCTGGCTTGATGATAGGAATAATCTTGGAGATTTGCCAAGCTGAGGGAAAATATCCACTAGTTAGACAGTTATTAAAAATTGTGGCTAGTACTTCAAAGGCTGACGATGGTAAATTTTTTATGAGAATATTTGGAAGAGTGTCATAACCTGGCGCTTTAATAGGTTTTAGATATTTAGCTATGCTTTCTATCTCAAGCGGAGACATAGAAAGATTATTAATTTGTGAATAATTATTGGTGGCCAAGTCAATAAATCCATTCACTCAACCACTTGAACATTTATACTTGAAAACGTATTTAAGATGCTGGAACTGATTGTTGAAATGTTATCGACAAGTTCTTCTGATTTTTCAGAGTTTAGGAATAAACAAGCTGGGTTATTTTGATCACTATCGGATTTTTTCAGAGGTGGAATAGTATTAGTTTTACACTTTAAAGATTTAATTGTTTGAGCATTTACTAGAACAAGAATTTTAGTTTTTATTAATTTATTCAAAATATTAACAATTTGTTTTAGAAATGTTAACCTGGTACGTTGCCATTGGCTTCTGTGTCTATTTTGACTGCGTATTAATTGTTTATCTTCATCAGTTAGAACTATTTTGTCGGTGTGTTGTTTTAAGACTAAGGGTATACAACTGTCTCTATCCAAACAAACTATAATGGTAAATTGACTAATTGTTTCATCTATTTCAGACGTGGAATGTATAATGTATGATAATAGGGACGCTTGCTAATTGAAGGTTTGATTAAGCAAGTTAGTATAGCTGCCATATACATCTATAGTTCGCAAAATACGGGCAGATGATCAAAATTAAGTTGCTACATGGTTTTAACTGAAATAATTTAGTTGGTATTTAATAAAAAAATGTCTAATGTGTTCGATATTCCAGTGTGACTGAAAAATGTAGGGTATTCAGGAGCGTGAATAAAACAGGAATCATTATATATCGATATACGATATGTCATACAAAATACGCCCGCTTTTCTTAGAGCGAACATAATTCCAGTTGGAATGGCGACAATTTAAATCTCCACCAGCTAGATAAGTTTTATTGCGGTTGGTAATTTTCAGTAAATCATTTCTAAACCACGGATGGCTGGAATTGGGACAATAGCAGCAAAATATTTTAAGATCAGGACCGCAATTATAAACTATTCCTATAGATAAGTGTGGTAAAAGATAATGATTTATTTCCTTTTTAATCAAAATAGCTACTCCACCATGAGCTTGATATTATCAGCTATCTCAGCGATAGCACCAATAATTCGGAATGCTAAAATAGATGTTGTTTTTTAGAAAAGTTCCAGTTATAAAAATTATATCTACAATTACATATTTTAAATGTCTCTAAGAAATCAATTAATTCGAATTTCTTATCTATAATGCTTTGAGCATTACAAGTACTGATCCTGATCGTTTACGGGCAACTCCATATTTGATAGCAATAATAGCCTGTAATTGTTCTTGCCGAGAATTACAGCTTTTTGAATTCAGGACAATTGCGAAAAAGATATCTAACAGTTCCGACGCAGAAAATAGATCATAATTATTGGCTACGAGCTACGACAGGTTTAGCGGCACTTAAGTTATTAAAATTCAGATTAGTCTGAGCGATACTAAAAAAAGTCGGTTTGATTTGAGTATCGTTAGGGTTAGTACTAAAACTATTGTTGGTAAGATTCGGAAACTTATGGTTAGATATATTAAAGTTGGTATATGTTTTTTGTTGGATACAATTTTTTTGATTTAAATATTTTTGTACATATATTTAAGAATTCATTGCGTTGAGGACATGTTGGAGAATTTACTGGATGATTACCTTTACAATTTATACATACATGTTTTGCTGACTCATCCTTAAATGGACACTCTGATTCTAAATCTTCATGATTTGCTGAACTATATTTACATTTCGGCTGCATATTACAATTACTGATTCTGTGCCCAATCATAAAACATCTTAGGCACTGGTTGACTTGCACATAACATGGGCAATTTTATTATATTCTCTTAACTAGTTTAAAGTGATGTATTTTTTCATAAAACTTACAAAAGAAATCGAATCATCTGAAAATCGTTGTTTTTTTGGTATGAATTTATTGACTTTAATCGGAGCCAAACGAGCTGATTTTAGATGTTGCATGATTTCATTGTCATCCATTAAAGGTAATCCATAACAAATTTTGTTGTTTTGTTTTCTTCTAAAGTGTATAAAAAATATTCAGTTTCTCGCAAATGATGTTTTAACTTATTGTATTCCGTTAAGTTGTAAACAAAAATTTTATTACCAATTGATGCTCTTTTTATGTTATAATTGGTAATTTTTAAATCACTGTTGTTCATGACCTTGTGAATTTCGTCAATTGCGAGCTTACTAATTATCGTTATTTACATTGAGGTTGTTATCGGACGAAATTCCAGCCAATCCACTAAAATGATTTTGAACTGGAATTCTGTATTGACCTTGGCCAACAGCAGCAATAGACACATTTCTCAGGTTTATTGTGTCACTTTTTTTACTGTAGCAATTTTAGTCATAATTGTACGTGATAAATTATTTACACCACGTAAAAATAATGATTTAACACTATTTTGGTTACCTACAAGCTCCAAGGTGCATTTATCAAAAGAATTATACTTAATGTCTTGAACTTAGAGGAACAACAGAAGAAAAAAAAAGTAAAATAGAGTTTGATGTATACATATGTATGCTTATGCTTGTGTTAGTTTGTGCGATTAGTTTGTGCAACATCTAGTAATTTTGAATAAAACGTCAAGTTTAGTCTTATGCACTTATTAGTTTATGGCGCATTGTATTTTTTATTTGTTCCATCCCCAAGTTCTTTAATTCTCAATTATCGGCCATAATTAACAGGTTATGTACCAGGATCGTGATTATCGTATAAAGGAAACATTAATAATCATTGAAACCATTATTTTCGAGAAATTAAAACTTTTCATCGTAAAAGGAAAAAAATTGCTGATGCAATGAAGATACAAATCAGCAAGCTAAACGACGATAATTACCAGGTAGGAGCTTTTACTGATCAAGGAGGATTTGAGGTTAGTAATCACCGAAGTAGCACCAGTAGATACTACTCAATTAGCAGCTTGGCACAAAAGAAGCGCGCGCGGACATATTGGCCTATTCATTGATGACACCCAAATCATACACGTAACGAATAAAGTGACGGCCAGAGCGTTGTGGGAAATCACCACAGGATTATCATCAAAAATCTACTTTATCCAATAAAGTGGGACTTTTAAGAGGGTTATGTCGGATGAGGTTACCTGAAGGCCGAAACATGCACACACATCTAAATGCCATGGACGAATATATCGACGAATTAACCACTTTGGGTGAGCCATTAGCAGAGACTTTTGCAGTTTCATTGTACCTATCAAGTTTATCAGAAAGCTACAGTGTGAAAAACAAATTATTGGAGGAATATAAACGTCGACATGATATCGAAAATGCGAGTGTCAGCGGAGAAAAAGCGATTAAAGTACACCAACAACAAGGCACAAGTTTAGATCATTCCCAAATTTATTGGTTTTTCTGCAAAAAGAAGAGGCACGTAAACAGTGATTGTCGCAAATTCGCATCATGGAAAAAGAAAAAGGAAGCAGGCAACCAAGGGCAAAAACAGGCAAATACAGTTCACAATAAAGGTGATACAGTGGATGCGTATGTATGCTTAATTTCCAATCATCAGAATAAGGTCTCCAATGAAAGAAAACCAGATGTCCATTTCCACAACAATCGTACACAAAGACAACGGGTAAATTGGATCTAATACACATTACACACCGACGTATGCGGACCGATACAAATACCAACACCAAGTGGTAATAGATATATCCTTACCCTTATTGATGATCATACAAAATATACGCATATATATGTATGTGTCGAAACAAAAATCAGACGTTTCGGAAACATTATGGAATTTGTCGAAATGATGAAAACGCAATACGGCGTGACACCCAAAGTAATCAGATCAGACAGGGGTGGTGAATATATGGACAATGTGCTGCGGAACTATTTGAAATAAAACGGAATTAAAACCCAGTCCCCCCAGTCGAACGCAAAAATCAGACCCTAATCGAAATGACACGGTGCATGTTAGCAAGCTCAGGTTTACATAAACAATATTGGGGCGAAGCAGTGACTACAGCAACTCATATAATCAATCGTTTACTTTACTTCCATATATTCGGAGCCCGTGTATATGCCCACGTACCGAAAGACCAGCGTAAAAAGTTCAACGACACAGGCGAAAAATTATTCTTCGTGGGATACGAACTTGAAATGAACAACAATTGTATCATCAAAAATCTTGGAAACCTACAATTCTATCTTGGTATTCAATTCAACAGAGACGAGAATGGCACGTTTTACCTGAATCAAGAGAAATATATTTTGAACAAGCTACGTGAATTTAACCTGGACGATGCAAAGAACTCGTCTACATCAATAAATGTCGGGTATCTAAGCTAGACAATGAACCAGGAATAGTTCGAGTCACATGAAGTGTATCGTAGTACAATCGGATCTTTACTCCTTGTCCATTGTGATGTCAATATTAGCAAGACGTGTGAGTGACCCAAAGCAGTGCGACTGGAATGAGGTAAAGAGAGTTTTCAGATACTTGAATACCACCAAATCTCTTAAACTTAAATTGGGAAACGACGAAAACGACCTAAGTTTCAAATGCTACGTTGACGCTAACTAGGCAGGAGACCATATAGACAGGAAATCAAGCACCAGTTATTGTTTTATCTTCAACGGAGCGTTGATCTCGTGGGTCAGTCGAAAACAAACATCTGTCTCTGTCTTCGATAGAAGCTGAATTTATCGCATTTGCCGAAGCTGTTCGCGATCTCATCTGAATAGAGCGCATATTCAACGACTTGGACGAGACAATCGGAACTCCAATCAAAATATTCGAGGACAATCAAGGATGCATAAAATTGCTCAACAATCGAATTTGTCATCAGCGTGTAAAACATATAGACATAAAATACAAATTCATACACAGCTTTATAACTTCAAACAAGATAACAGCCATTTATTGTCCCACCGATAATATGATTGCAGATATGCTGACGAAACCACTAGATGGCCCAAAATTGGCTAAACACACGAGAGCACTACAAGTTGAGAAGGGGTGTTAGTTTGTGCAATTAATTTGTGCAACATATAGTACTTTTGAATAAAACGTTAAGTTTAGTCTTACACACTTATTAGTTTATGGCGCATTAAACTAACTACGACTAAACAAGTTTTAGTCGTATTAAAATCTTGACCGTTTGTTCCTTTATCTATCGATGATGTAATTGAGGCCATTTCCTCTTTGGTCGACCAATTAAGAGGAAACCGGAATTGGGATTTTTGAATTCCAAATTGGATCATCTCACTCGTTGGGACTTCACCAAAGGCATATTTTTAAACTTTTGATCTCGGTGGCCCAAAGAATATATGCAAGAACTTAAACATCACCTTTGATAATCATCAAAAACAAATTTGATTTCAAATTTAAGCATGGCTCGTCGAGTTGAGTGATTTTTAAAATATTTTGCTGATTTATTTAAATTTTAGTTAATCAAATTGATCAAATCGAAATACGAAATTCGATCTTCAAAATTAAAAAAAAAAAAAAATCAAAGTCCGTAGGAAAAACCCCAATTTCTTACGGATCAACAAAACAAAATCAAACAGTATTTTGTGTTCTCTAATTGGGAGAATTGGCAGCCAAATAATAGGAGTACCACTTAAGCATAGCTTCTTGCCAATTATGTTACGCTGTTCAAATGACTGATAAATGTTTAAACTTTAAAAGTTTAAACAGCATTCATTATCAACTTTTCCAACCTCTTAGTATTTTGACATTGAAAACGATCGACTGTAAAGAACAACGAAAGTACAAAAAAAAGTTCATGAAATGAAACTGTACGTTAAAGTCTAAACTTCTTTTTTTGTTGCGTAAATTATTGTGTCTCATTGTTTTCAATACAGCATATTGATTATTTTGACGGTCATGTCAAGGAAATTAAATAAATCCGTTATTTTATTTTGCCTGTGTAAAATTGTTTGTGCAATACTACGCAGTCGGTCATGTGCATATGTTTGTGTAAGAAGATGGTACTATGGAAAATTCCGAAGAAGAAAATTGTATAGAGCATCGCAAATAAACGGAAAATAATAGAATTAAATACATAAAATAAAATTATCGATCGATGCAGCCCTCATTCAGGGATACTACTGTGTGTTTGTATTTACCATTATTATATAGTTTTGAGTTCAAGATCAACCATATTTTCCTTGTCCTGTTTTCCCAACAATAAAATTTTTATTTTTTATGTACTGTACACACTCTACTAAAAATTCACTTAAAGAGAAATGGCAAATTTATATCGGTTTTAATGGGTGGTGGATACCTTCTTGTACTGGGAATGAGATGTAGTTTTTAAATAGTTTGTTTAATTTATAACGGTGTGACTTGTTTTATTGTTCTACAGCGTAAATTTATTTAATCTTTGTTGATGTCATATTTTTGAAGATTTGCGTTTTCCAAATTAATGTGTAAGGTAGGCATCACACTAATTTAGTAACTGAATTGGGGATTCGAATCGCTTGAGGTGTATGCTTGCCGAGCTTGTAGAACGTTTTTGTGTTTTAAGTAATTCTGAAAATCTTTACCGATTTTGATTTTTTGATTGGAGAACGAATTCCGCACATATTTTGATATTTTTTCTAAATTGAATTTACTAAATTTATGTATTTTTTGTCTTGTGGGAGATTATCGAATTTCACAGATTTTTAATATTTGAAGAATTCTAACCTAAACGACAATATTCTATCGGGGTCCTTAAACTATAAAAGCAAACTGTGTTTAAAACTTCTTAATTTGATAAACTAAAATTTTAAGTAAATCAACACAACGTATGGAAACATATTTTAGCAGTTATCGGAATGTTCTTGTAAATAATTGAATTTGTTTTTTTATGCTTGCCAATTTAAAAATTGTATAATTTTTGATTTGAGAATTAAGTATTTTGAAGTTTTAAATTTCCATATCATCGAACTGCGTTATCTGCATTTTAAAAGTGCATCGTTATCATTATACCCTAATTCTCAAAATTCGAGTTTCAACATATGGATTATTCTAATTTTTAAATTAAAATTAGTTTTGGAACTGGGAAAATAATGTTATCGTATTTTGAAATTTTGTGCCAATTTGAATAAGAAATATTTCGTTGGAAATTTTTAAATTTCGAATTTTTATGTTCTCTGAATTTCGTACAATAATATTTGGATTTAGGTTGAAATCGTAAGTAAAATGTTTAATTGGTTTAACTGATTTTACAATATTGAAGCTTTTAGAAGTTTGGATATTTTCACATGCGTTTACCTATGATCTATCGATTTTTTGAACAATTGAAAATTTCAGCTTATTCTTGTTTCGTTTGTATATGTTTTGATAGTAACCAATACACCTACCCGTTATTATTTTTAAATATTCATATACTGTGTACTAGCAAAAACGATAAGCTTTCAGGAGAAACATATACAACAGAGTCAAGAATAAGTTTAAATTTTCAAATTTTCGAACAACAAATTGACGAACTAAAAGAAGAAATGATGCAATTAAAGCGCAGCATGAAGCACAAGCTAAGCCATTAATAAAGCAGAACCAGAATACCAAATTTCATTTAAACAATGGTACATGTCAAACCGAATCACCAATGAAACAGAACCAAAACACCAATTCTAATGTTAATAAAAAAGTTGAATATCAAACCGATGAAGAAGACGTAGCTAAAGAAATAGAAAGGATTCGTGCTAAGTCTAGGAAAAATAAAAGGAGAAGATTAAATAATACACTCAGCCTCAAAAGGAGGTTGAGACTAACGTCAAAAAAGATAAACAAATACCGCCCCACCACCTACCACCATAAAGGCGAGTGTTTCAGAAGAATCATTTATCAGTAAATTGATGAATTAAAATAAAATAAGCATCAACGTAAATAGAGGAGATGCATATAAAAGCGTAGTAAAAACTTTGAGTGACGTATGAAAATAAACAACAAAGACCAATCAGAGTCATGGCAAGGAACTTATATCATTTATGTAGCCCAGAAAGAATCAAAGATGAATTATCATCAAAACAACTTAAAATAATCAGCGTAATGAAAAAAATTAGCTGGAAAAACATAGACATGTTTGTACTAACATTCAGCTGTGACGAAAATATAACTAAAATTTACAAAATCACTAGTATATTGGGTTGCAAAGTGGAAATTCAACCACTTAGGAAGTTTAAAATATTGTGGCAAACTTCCAAGGTGTGTTAAATTTGCCGGATTCTACCTAACCTCGTCTAAAGTGTGTACACTGTGGATAAGGTCATCCTGCTAATTATCGAGGATATATTTTTGCAAAGAAAATTTAGAAAATTAAAAATCAAAGGATGATGATCAGGCAAATCGATACGAGAGGCAGACAAAACAAGAAAATGGGCAACCATTTGACAGCCAACTAAGAACTGAAGGTGTTACACATGCCGAAGCAACGAAAGGAGTACTCAATAAACTCCAGCAAAAATCGATAGATATAGAAATAAGTCAAACATTACGAGATATTCTCATGAAATTAACAAAATTTGAGGAGAGGCTACAGAAATTGGAACAGGGCATTGGGAGCTAAACCCAAATCCACACAGAAATGAACAGCACAATAAAAATCATGGCATGGAATGCTAATGGTTTGCTCCGGCATCAGCAAGAACTACAAGCAGTCCTCGACTTTGTGAATATAGATGTGTGTCTTATTTCGGAAACACATTTTACTAAGCAATCCTACATAATATTTAAAGGCTATTGCTTATATCAGACTATTCATCCAGAAAATAAAGTGCTGTCATCATAAAAAATAATATCCAACATTTTGAATAAGCTAAGTATGAAAAAGAAGAAACTCAGGTCACAGTGGTTTATATAAAAACCAACAACTTTCCTTTTGTTGTGGCAGGATGGTACTGTCCACCTAGACATTCTATTAAAAATAAACAATGCTCAGAGTTCTTCAAGCGTCCGGGAAAAAGGTTCATAATTGGTGGTGACTTCAATGCGATTGTTGAAAATTACCTAAGACTAAACTTTGCTTATTTTATTTTTTGACAAACTCCGCGAGATTTCTAGGGGTTTCCATACTTTGACGTCGCAATGTAAATTTGTTCAGATGATCTTGGGAGGTCATGAAAAATACATATTCGGACGTAAAATTGAGCGCTCTTTTCGATTATGTCATCAAAAGTAGGGGTTCTAATTTGAAAAAATGACCTTGAAGGTGAAGGTCAAGGTCACAACCAAGCTAACCATTAAATTCCTTATTAAAAATTACCTAAGAATAAATCTTTCTCAGTTTTTGTTTGACCAAACTCCGCGAAATTTTTCGGGGTTTCGATACTTTTTACTCACCCTGTATTATACATACATAAAAAAGAAGTGACTACAAGTAAACTTTTAAAGAGTAAACTTAAAATGTTGAAAGTATTTATTTCTAAAAATTGCCGTTCCAAATGCTTATCCCTCTAACAAAGAAAGATGAATTCATCAATTTACATTTATTTCTGGCTAGCTTCAACATTTCCATGCGATCAGAAGATTTTACCAACTTGCCAAAAATATATTTCGGTTGTTGGTATCTTGTAAATAAATAAGCACAGAAGCTATAGATGCCGAAACTGCCTTATCCGGCCAGTCAACCCAACTGAAAGCAATATGTGCGTTACAGATTAAGAAAGGCTTGAGTAACGCTTCCTCCTCCTCTATCTCCTCTCATTCTTCTGTTTCTTCTTCTAATAATAATCTTAAAGTGATTGGTACGATTAAGAAAAAGTTACGTGATCATGACCTGATAGCCTGTAAAGCGGATAAAGGCAATACGATCACTGTTCTCACAAGAATCGATTATTACAATAAAATTTCTGATTTCATTACAGAAAGCAATGTATTAGAGCTCAATAGAGATCCTACTAGGTCATTTAAGACTTTGGTCAGTAAGTGTATCAACAACTGCCCAAAGGTCTTTGATGGCACTGGTTGGAGGTACACGGTTATGAATCCATCTGCCCCAATTCTTTATGGTTTACCTAAAATCCATAAAGAAGGCATTCCAATTAGACCAATAGTAGCGTATTGCAATGCACCTGCCTACAAGCTATGTAAGGGTTTCATAAACTTTTTCAACAGTCATACCAATTTCGTTTCGGCTTTCTCGGTTAAGAACTCGGTAGAATTGATTAGCAAAATTCAAGATGTTGATATTCCACTACACTCAAAATTAGTTTCGTTTGACGTTGCTAGTCTTTTCACTTCTATTCCAATTAACATTTTGTCTCAAATAGATTATACTTACTTAGATAGGGATGTTCCAGATGGAAGCCTTCGGAATGAACTGAAGCTGATATTTGAAACTTGTATTAAACAAAATTATTTTTACTTTGATAATAAGTATTTCAGATTCACTGATGGTCTACCGATGGGCTCCCCTCTGTCACCTTTGTTAGCAGAAATTTTCATGAATTTCTTCGAACAAACGATTGTATCAAGCAATAATCCTTATTTTCGTCATATGATTTTTTGGTACAGATATGTTGATGACATACTATGTCTATGGAATGGAACTGATAGGCTATTAACATCTTTTCTCACTTGGTTAAATTCTTCAATATCCCACCATTAATTTTACGGTAGAAAACGAAGAAAACAAATCTATTAACTTTCTAGATATAACAATAACCAGAATTAATTCTTCATTAGAGTTCAAAATTTATAGAAAACCCACGTATACAGACGCCATTATACCTAACTCGTCAAACCATCCCCATAATATTAAAATGCCAGCTTTCCACTCATTCTTAGATAGATTAATAAACATTCCTTTGACCATATCCAATTATAACAAAGAGCTTAATATAATTTTAGAAATAGCAGCGAATAACGGTTATGCAGCTAAGACTATATTAAAGCTATTAAACAGAAAACTGAAACATAAAGCTTTAGCTAACATTTATCCACCTGATAGCCCAATGCCGAAAAATTGGCGCCGCTTAGAGTATATAGGAAAAACTAGTCAACGGATTAGTAACATCGTGACACAATATACAGATATTAGCTTTGCTTTTTATAACAACAATACAATTAAGAAAATGATTTTTAACAACAAACCAAGAATTGATCGCCTTTCCAAGTCTGGCGTTTATAAGATCAATTACAATGATTGTAGTTCCTCTTATATCGGACAGACTGGGCGCAATTTTGAAGTTAGAGTTAAAGAACAGTTATCTGGTAGCCATGAATCATCCCTTTATAATCATTTAACGTTAGAAAATCACACATCCAGTTTAAACAATTTAGAAATATTCCATGTACAACCAAAAAGCAGACGTTTAGACAACTTAGAATTTTACGAAATCCGAAAAGCTATATTTCTTAACCAAAATATCCTCAACGAACAGAGAGAAATCCGTTTCTCACCAATAACCGACCCCGCATTGTTTTATTCACATACTCATTCCATACCATAAAATTACTAATTCGTCAGGTTATAAAAAAATAAAAAAAAAAATAAAAAAAATCAACATCTGGAATTTTGTTATTCGACCGTTGACTAATCAATAATCATATACCTGTGTTTAACTCACCCCCTTTTAATTTTTATTTTTTAATGTTTATTGCTGTCACCAATTTTATTGTTTACCACTCCCACATTTTTTTATTGGTATATTTTGGTTTCACTTTTTGCTTTTTCCAACTATATATATATATCTAACTACATTTTTATTTTTACAGTTTAGTAGATACTCCTGATGATGGCCTAATAAGCCGAAATCGATCGAGTGATTTTTTAAACCTTTTGTAACTTTGCGAAATATTTAACAAGTGATTTTAAAAAAATTTTAAAAATGTGTGTATTAAGTGTGTTTCGCCAAGTGCCTACGGCAGAAAGTGTAAAAAGTACTAAATAAGCACACTCGAAAAGTATATAATTTATGAAGAGAGTAACCGAATTGCAAGTTGGAATAACAAGAGATATGGTCATATTTTCTAAGTCTGAAGACATACCTGACACAACTATTAAAGACCATTTGTAACTCGGAGAAGTATTTCTGTTGCTGATCAAAAAAGTCCACATCACCATAAAGAAAATGAAGAAGTACAAAAGATTTGACCAATCTAAGTATTAAGCCAAAAAAGCATTTAGTCGTAGCCCAGAGCATTCTAAGTAAAAATATTATCCTCCTATTAACTGCTTCGATGTGCGAGTTCCAACATAGAGTTCGATCAAAAGTTAAACCAAGATTGTTAACAGTATCAGAGAAATTAATGCTGGTTCCGTTCACAGAAATTTTTGGTAAATCGTCGACCCATCGAACGAGGGACGATATTAAAATAGATTGAGTCATCTCACGATTAATACTCAGACGATTTTTCACTACCTTTCACTATTCTGAAAAAAAGTGTAAAAAACGTGGCGGGTAACTCGATGTTCTTTAACGTGAACGTTTCTTTTTTGTCAAATTCCTATTTTTTTTTTTTTTTTTTTTTTCGCTGGCGCTACATCCCATAGAGGGATTTGGCCGCTTCATTTGAAGTTTCGTAATCATTTTTTTTTTTAACGGATAATGAGTGATTAATTCATTGATCCAACATTAACCAGCCGTGATTTTTTCATCACCCGCCGGGAATCGAACCCGGGACCTCCGGAGCTTAAAGCAAGCATGCTAACCACTGTGCCACCGGGGCGGCAAATTCCTATTCCGATAAAAAAAAACGTTCAAGAACATCGAAAAAAAACATAGAAAACTGGAAAACAGAAAAAATGTTCTGTCAAATTTTATCACACGGTGTGCGGGAAGCCGAAAAAAGTTGGTCTAAAATGCCGAAAAAAACTAGCGTCATATATAAATACAGCGTACTCTACAACAGTGTCATAATCCATTAAACAGAAAATCATATCTGATCATTTAACAAAGAAATCACGAAAAACGCGATTTTTTTAATTTTAGTTGAAAATATCATTTCGGCGGCCAATTTAAAAAGGAAGAAATTAAAGATGATACAACTTTTATACTAACTTCTTTAATTTATAATCTGTATTCCTTTATTTACAAAATGAACCCTACATCAATATTTTGCGATAACTAGCTTTTGTTTTATAACCAAAAATACACTAACATACAATGCCGAAAATCAAAATACGCCGCCAACTTTGCTTGAAACAATACTAACGCAAGGTCACTGTGTACGGAAAGGTGAAAGAAATTTGCCCAAAAATTTTTGAGTTAGTAACATGGAGGAAAACTGTCTTCAAACGGTTTTTGGAGGAATCGATAGACAATCGCCAATCTTCGGAATTAAATGCATGGTGCATTGTAGAAATCAAACCACGTTTATCAGTGCAAACAGCGAGTGAATTATTCTCAATTAATTTGAAAAAAATCGTAAAATGACAATGACTATTTATTGCTCCATATATCCGAACATGGAGCCAAAATGTTCACTTGTTTTAAATCCTTTGACAAAGGAATGGATTGCCGTTGCGATAGTTTCAGGCGTCGTACCATAATATCCAAACGATTTTGCGAGATTTCAATGTGGTTGCAAGGCGCAGTGACATTTTATGGTTGGTACATTGATACAGGTGTTTCTCCGGTTTCATCAGATTCAAATATTAGTGGTAAATATTCTCCAGTTGGGTTTGATCTTCCTTGCAGTGTAGGTCAAAGTACCAATTTTGTTTCTGTTTGCACCGACAATATTCTGTGGCGATTCAGAAAAACCACTTATCTCTATATGAGTTTCATATAGAGATAAGTGGTTTTGCTGAAATGCCACAGAATAATTCACGCACCCATAACATTGAGGTGGATCATGTAATTTTGGATCTATCCATATCATCGGGACACAAAATGACATTGCGGCTTCAATGTTTTGCCATTTACGCAGATGGAAAATGCTTGCTGTACGAACAATAGACGGCGTCCAATTTACACCACTAGTAACATTTTCGGAAAAGTATAGTCAATATAAATCAGCGGTTTCATCACTTATTTTGCAGCGATTGGTCATAATTTTAAATTTTCCACACACGTACCAAAAGCAATTGAGTTTAAAACGTCTATCCATATTTCACCAGACTTCACAAGCCGATTTTCACTTTATTTTTTGTGTTATTTTGTCACTTTATATATTTACCTAAATGAAAAGCTTATATTTTTAATTTTATATTGTAGTTTTTATTTCTTCCTTATTGTGACAATTTTTTAATTTTTTTAGAAATATCGATTTCGAGGATAATTTCTTCTTCGGATTCTTTTTTACTACTACTACATAATTTATGTACACTGTTGCTGTATGCTGTTGTTTGGCACCTTCCTTGTTTTTAAGTTATGGATAAAATTAAGTCGTAATTTTTATTGGGTTTGGTGTTGATTTTGTCGTTAAGTAAATAGTTGTTGTTTTTGTTTTTGTATATTTCCAGCTCTTCTAACCTGTCTAATTTCGGTCCTTTCTGATTCTGTGTAAAATGGTTAAATTTTTATTGAATTCAGTATATATATTTGGCAAATTTCTTTCACCTTTCCGTACCATGCATATAATTCCGAAGATTGGCGATTGTCTATCGATTCCTCCAAAAAACGTTTGAAGGCAGTTCATTGCACACAGTGACCTTGAGTTAGTATTGTTTCAAGCAAAGTTGGCGGAAAATTTTGATTTTTGGCATTGTATTTTCAATTAAAATTAAAAATATCGCGTTTTTTCGTGATTTCTTTGTTAAATGATTAGGTACGATTTTCTGTTTAATGGATTATGAGTGACACTGTAGACTGTAGAGCATGCTGTATTTATATATGACGCTAGTTTCTTTCGGCATTTTGGACCAACTTTTTTTGGCTTCCCGCACACCGTGATCATTTGGCAACGATTTTAACATTATACACGTCAGTTTACGATTATAACAGGAAAGATATATCTTTTGGCAAACTGACCATTTTATGAAGCCCGCCGAACTCATTATTTATTAATTCTAAATTATATTGTACAATATATAGTGATGGTTTCACCGAATACAACAAAAAAAAATGGAGGTGTGGCCAACACACGACTTTCTTTTACGAACAGCGAATTTTAAGAAACTTTTATAATGTAAATTTCTTGCAAACTTTATTAAGATTGTTTTTATGTTTTCTGTAAATTGTGTCATGTTTTCTGTAAATTGTATATTTTTGAAATATTTGTAAAATAAATTTTCTGTTTCACGGAATCTGGGACCTGGAACTCCAAATATTATGTAAGAGATAAGAGAAGAAAATAATAAATTTGTAAGAAGTTTGGGTAATTGGTTTCTCAAAATTCCCTCTTCGTAGAAGAAATGTGTTGGCCACACATCAATTTTATTTTTTTATAAAATTTTTTAATTTTTTTTTTAAATTTTTTTTTTTTTAATTTTTAAATTTTTTTTTTTAATTTTTAATTTTTTTAATTGTATTTCTTTTTATTTTTATTTTTTGGAAACATTTTGTATTAGAAGTTTTTTGTAAACCTTATACTTTTTAAGATATTTGCAAAACAAATTTTCTGGCCCAAGGGAGTGGCCACTTCCGGTTGACCGATTTGAAGTAAAATTCACTGGGACCTCCCAATTTATCAAAAAAGCTTAAATCTGAAGTTTCAGTTCGATTGGTTAAGCCATCTGGGCTATAGAGAGGACACAGACTGACAGACAGACGGACAGACAGACGGACAGACGGACAGACTGACAGACAGACATCATTTCGAAACCCACTTTTTCGGACTCAGGGGATCTCAAAACAGATAAATCTTCAATAATCTCAAGGTCGAAAATTTTCATGATTACTATACTTTAGTTTACTTACGTAAAAGAAAGTAATTACAATTTAGTAATAATAACATTGCCGGATTGGCCGAACGCGAATTCAAATAAATTATTTGGTAATAAGACATTAACATTACATATTCGTTTACTTAGTCCAAATCATCGCAGTACTTCCTCTATCCCGCTGTTTGCTTGTCTCTGTTGCGCGTCGCATTTTCTCTTGTCTGTTCTCAAAATTACTGTTAATTTAATTATGAAATTCTAAAATTTAACGGCAACCAAATTATATTCGTTTTACTAATTCAAAATACAAATTTTTTGCTAAATTATTTACTTCTTTGTCATATAAATGAAAAAAACGTTTCAAAAACCCAACCAAAAAAACGTGGGTTTTTTAACGTTAGGAACATGAACGTTTTTCTTCGTTCATAATAGGAAATAACGTTAATTTTGCGATTCACGTTTTTAACTGTTATAAAAAACGTAAATCACAAAGTTACGTTTTTTCAGAATACAGCTGCTGAGCTGTATAAAATAAATGTTGGCGGTTAATATTTAATAGTATAATGTATACTTTAAGGTATTTTTTGAAAGCACATTAAGAATTTGTTATTAGCAATAAACCTATTAGGATTAGTAGCAGAGCCTTCTAGAGTTGCGGTGTGTTTTTATAAGTCTCGATAGATCTCAATAGATCGCATCCTGATGTTCTCTATTTTTGTGGTTAAACTGCAATTGATTCAGTATATTTTAATCAAGAATAACTTTTTATTCAACAGTTTATCGTTTTTAATTCATTTCCTTGAATTACACAACTTATTAATTGTACATGAAAATCTTGTTTTTTATCCAGATATGCTATCGAGACTACAGATTTTCCCTTTTATGAGTAAAGTGTGCGTCTTTAGTAAAGACGCACATTAAAAATTTGTATTTTAGCATGGACGCATACCAAAGTCAATTTTTAGTTCATCTATCATACAATAGGAAACTAGTAGCTGATTTACATTTAATCTGTTGCTCTATTTTAATAGACAGAAGATGTACGATAAAAGTATTCATTTTATTATTATTTCATTCCATTATGAAGATGCATATTAAAAATGTGTTATTTAATACTTTTTACCGCAATCCACAACTTTTTTTGGCGAAAAGAATTGAAAAATCGAAAAATGAACCTGTTTATCATTTTTCGTGAAAGTTGCTCAACATTTAAAAGATCATAGTAGCATTTTGAAAGAAAAAAAAAAGTGTTAGTATGTCCGTCTCATTTTTTTATATGGATAAAATGTATTCGCACTTTTCCTCATGTATACCTTTTGGAATAACAAAATTTAATAAAAACAACAATGACGTAGCGTTGTGAAAATAAACACAATTCTTAGTGCTGCGAGTGCCAGTATTTTTAAGTGGACGACAGATGTAGCTACAATTTCCCATTTTTTATTTTTGCAAATATCTGAATAGATCTATCGAGACTTATAAAAAAACACAGAGTATGGAGCCATAATCATTATGACATATTTTTTAGAAGCTTTTTTGGTGATATAACTTTTCACTGATTTCCATAGGAACCCATAGTAAAAATGGTGTTTTTTAGCTTCAAGTTTTTCAATGAAAAAAGCAAAAATGTTAAAAAATGTTTATACACAAGTGTTCTACATATCTTTAGCAGCAATATACAAGAAGGGTATATTGGTATTAAGTAAATATTAATTGCAGAAATATTAAAATTAAATTATTTCTAAAATATATTTTTCGAAATTTCATTTTGAAAAATACATCAAAGTTGGCTCTGACGAATTAAAATAATACTTGCTAAATTTATCTTTAGTTTTACTAGTGTACGTTAGATGTCTAAGATTTATACAGAAAAATACGAAAAAAACTTGTTTAATCACAAAATTATGACACGTTCTTAATATTTTGTGAATTTGTTTTGCTTTCCCTACATTTTTGAACTCAAATTTCCCCAGGTAGCAATTTTTGGTACGATTTTTCAAAATGTTTACTGCCCACTGCCATCTATGTATATTGACTTAATACACCCGATTTCTAGTAAGCTTTTCTTTTTAATTTGACCAGAATGCTGTTGTTATGAACTTTTTTTTATATTTTGGTTTAAATAAATCAATTATTACAAGAAAATGAAAACGATTTACTTAAACGAGATTTATATAAGATGAAATTCAAACATTTATGAAAATATTTCAGAAATCATAATTAAGAATTTGCAAAGTTTTCATTTACAAATTTGTCTTAGGAAAAAAAGTGATTTCCCATATGTTTTATGTGTTTTACTATGGGAAGTTCGGTTTTTTCGTCGTTTCTAATTCCCTTATAAAGCTTCGTTTTTTAGATTATGGCTTGTATAATCAAGGTTGCTTTGTTAGTAGGCCTGGCAAAAGCATCGCGGTAAAAAAATCTTGAAATATAAAGTTTTCCAAAATAAACAATTTTCAGACCTGCATGAATACAGTACTTAGATAATTTAAACTTCTGATTGAAATTATCATAATATTTTAACATGAAGCGAAAAGCCTCTGTACTAGACTGGCAGTCACAATATTTTTGTGTTTTAAATGGGCACAAATATAAATGTCTGATTTGTGGGTTTGCAAGTGACCGAAAATGAATAATAACACATACTGAGAAGAAAACTACGTTCTACCAAATGAGAACAAGTTTGGCATCATCATGATTTATCGAAATTGATATTGGAAAATTCACTTTAAAACTATCCTATACATTGTTTCGTACAATAATCAAAAAACCATTAATTGATGGCGAAATCCTTAAAAAAAATTTCGAACATGTTTTAAAATGCTTTGGCCATACTTGTGAAAAAAGTTTGGAATATGTAAGTCGGCCAAATTTATCTCGGAGTACAGTAGGTAGAAGAATTACTGATTTAAATTTACATGTCGTTGCCAAACTAAAAAATTTATTAGCAGAAAGCAGATATTTTTCTATTGTAATTGCTCAGCAGAGGAAACTGCTTGAATCGATATTTTGAAATTTTTGGTAACGCGAATAAATGATAGCCATAATACAAAATTATTAATTAGTAAATAGTACAGTGTTCTAAATTTCGTTGCATTTCGTAACATCGTTGGCATTTAGGTATGATTTGCTAACACATTTGAACAAATTAAATTAAAGAATTCAAGGTACAAACCTCTGGCTTTTTTAAACTCTAGGAAATGTTGATGGTTTGCTGTATGAGAAGAATTTCCAAATTCCAGCTTTTCAAAATTAGTTCCAGAATTGCAAATTCTCATTAACGAATTTAACGACAGATTTTGAGAATTTGAAGATCATAGTGAAATATTTGGGAACCCTATTCACTGCATAATTGCAAATCAACCAAAAATAGTTCAGTTAAAACTTTGCGATTTACAAACCGCATGTTCCTTTATCTACCGATGATACCACTTAACTTAAGATGATACCGTAATTAGGATCTTTGAATACAAAATTGGATCATCTCACTCGTTGGAACCTTACCAAAAGTACATTTGAAAACTTTGGGCTCGGTGGTCCAAGGAATATATACAAGAACTACAACATCACCTTTGATAATCATCAAAAAACCAATTCGATCATTTACAACAAAATTCCATCAGATTTATTTAAGCTTCCAAATTTAAGCATGGCATAATTCTTCGCGCTGAGTGACTTTTAAACCATTTTGCTGATTAAACAAAATCAAATAAATATTTTGTGTTCTCGTAGAATTGGAAGAATTGGCAACCAAATAATAGGAGTAACACTTAAGCATAGCTTCTTACCAATTTATGTTACGCTATTCAAATGACTGATAAATATTTAAATTTTAAAGCATTCATTATCAACTTTTCGAATCTCTTAGTATTTTGACATTGAAATCGAGCAACTGTAAAGAACAACGAAAGTACAGAAAAAACTTCTTACATAGTTAGAACTACTGCACGTTAAAGTCTAAACTTTTTTTCTGCGTAAATTATCCTGTTTTACTGTTTTCAGTACTGTTTTCAGCATATAGATTATTTTGACGGTCATGTCAAGGACATTATTTTATTTTGCCTACGTAAAATTGTTTGTGCAAAACTATGTAGTCGGCCATGTGCATATATCTACATATATGTAAGAAATGGTTCTATGGAAAATTACGAAAAAGAAAATTGTGTAGAGCATCGTAAATAAATGGAAAATAATAGAATTTAATACATAAAATAAAATTATCGATCGATGCCGCCCTCATTCAGGGATACTACTGTGTGTTTGTATTTACCATTATTATATAGTTTTGAGTTCAAGATCAACCATATTTTCCTTGTCCTGTTTTCCCAACAATAAAATTTTTATTTTTTATGTACTGTACACACTCTACTAAAAATGCACTTAAAGAGAAATGGCAAATTTATATCGGTTTTAATGGGTGATGGATACCTACTTGTACTGGAATGAGAAGTAGTTTTTAAATAGTTTGTTTTATTTATAACGGTGTGACTTGTTTTATTGTTCTACAGCGTAAATTTCTTTAAACTTTGTTGATGTCACGTTTGTAAAAATTTGCGTTTTCCTTTCTGCGTTATATTTCAAATTTCGAATTAGATTATCGGATTTCACAGATTTTTATATTTGAAGAATTCAACAATACTCTATCGAGGACCTTAAGTAGAAAAGCAAACGAAGGCTTCTCTAATTGATTAACTAAAATTTATAGTAAGTCAACAAAATGTTTCAAAAATTGTAACGGTAACAATTTTGAAAATTGACGCAGAATTTTGAATTTTTGTTTACTTAAAATTTTGAGGGATTTTTTTTTTTAATTTTAATCCGCAGACTATCGAGTAGATCGGGGGAGAATTTATCGAAATGTTCTTGTAAATAATTGTATTTGTTTTAATGCCTGCCAATTTGAAATTTGTAATTTTTGATTTGAGAATTAAGTATTTTGATGTACAACTGCATTTTAAAAGTACATCGTTATCGTTATACCCTAATTCTCAAAATTCGAATTTTGAAATTTTAATAAAGTAAACTGTTTAATTGGTTTAACCAATTTTACATCTATAAATGTTGAAGCTTTCAAAGTTTGAATATTTTCACATGCGTTTACCTATTGATATATCGATTTTTTGAACATTTGAAAATTTCAGCTTATTCTTGTTTCGATTGTATATGTTTTATAGTGACCAATACCACCTACCAGTTATTATTTTTAAATATTCATATGCTGTGTGCTAGCAAAAACGATAAGCTTTCAGGAAAAACATATACAAAAGAGTCAAGAATAAGTTTATATTTTCAAACTTTCTAATAATCAATATTAAATAGTTAAATGCAATACGAAATTTTAGCGGATGAGCATGATTAAAGTTCATACACAGGCCTATCAGGATGTCAAGGTCAGATGTTTGCCGATAGAAAACATTTTGAGATTTCGATTTTCTTACCATGAGCAAGATTAAATTATTTGTGTACAAGTAAAACTAATAAAATAAAAAGACAAAACTGTAATAGTACAAAAAATAGATGCCTAATTGCTTTGTTTAGCTTCAACCATATTTTGAGAGCTTTAGAGAAAGCGGAGAAGCTGCTGCACATCCGTATTTCAACTGGTAAGTTTTTAAAAATAATAGGTACAAAGCTACATTGAAAAAACTTTTACGAAATTCTAAATTAATATTGGGGACATACTTTATAAATTTAAAATTTAAACGACGATTATAAACAGAATAATTGACAAAGTTGTTCCTGCTGTTGATATAAAAAAGCTTTAAGACCTTGAAAATATACATGTGTGTATTTTAAAGGCATTATATCAAGCTCCTGAAATATATACCATGATGGTGTTTGCAATGATTTAAAAGTCATTAGTCGCAAAACATGATTCTGTCGTACGTGCACAGGATGTAAGAGAGTTTTACAAGCATCGCCCCAACATACTAAACCCATACTGGAAGATGGAATGAACTAGGGCAAAGTAAATCAATTTCAGAAGATATAACGGACAGTATACAATCGTTAAACGTTCATTTTCCTGGAAACCAATATTATTGTTGACTTAAGGATTTCCTTGTGCGCCTTCCAGTAAAGGTTATCATCGATCATAATTCCCAAATATGAACTTATGGTGAAATAACCAATAGAGTTACAAATTGGACTCTTAATTACAGTCAAATGCATGATAGATAATCGGAATTTGGAATCTCTGGCTATCCCTGAAATACATAACTTTAGACTTATCGCTCAAAATCAAATTAAGGACTTCCGACCAAATTGCTAGCACAAGTTAGGTTCCCATGTTTGTTGATACCATCGTAAAAAATGCAAGATCATCCGCAAACGAAGTGTTGGGTACGACTAAAATGCTGGTTGACGATTCCATTTATGTAAACCAGAAAAAGTAACGGACCCAAAACCGAACCTTGAGAAACTGCAACCCTATAATTATACAGCTGCTTGCTCATATAAATAGGCGCGGACTACTTGAGTTCAATCATTAAATTCATTAGCAATACCGACAGGAATTCTCTGATTTCAGGGTTACCGATGCTCATCAATTAAATTATTCACAGTTTGCCAGTAGAAGTTTTTTTAAGTCTGCCCTATTTTAAGATTTAGCAAGATGATGAATATGCAATTCTTTAAAACAATCATAATCTATTCGAGATATATAGTATGGTTCTCTTTTGTCATAATACATATGCCCTTTATTCGAGCTCTATACTGATGGACTGCTGAATTTAGCATCAATTAGACAGTGTTCTGAGATACCCAAATTATGCACATTGTATATGAAGTCTCCTCATATATCGCCAAAATATAACGGGACGTTTAAAAAGCGCTGATAAGATCAGTCATCCCCTTTCGTTCTGAGTTTAGGACACTGACAGCACAAAACATCCAGAAAATTGCTGTAACTGAGCGTAACCTCATAAGAATAATTATCGCTCTCATTAAAGAAGGAGCCACGTACAGAATACGGTTGAATCACAAAACCAGAAATGATCTCGATAAAGTCGACATCATCGGCACCTGCTTCGTTCACAAAATCGGACGGAAAACCTAAATTTAATTTACATTATTTGATTTTTACTTGGGAATTATGCAATTTCTTTAAATTTTCCCAACACCATATGTCTACTGCGAATTCGGCTTTAAAACTAGGGATATTCAATACCTACCTACGTGGATGGGGCTGCTCTTCTCAACCCCTGCATTTTCATGGTTTTCAGAATTCTTTCTATACGGAGAACTCCCAAAAGGTGCTTTGATTGTTTGTAATAATATATGTAATTCACTCTTGGAGATTCATTAAATGGATATATTTACATATATAACTTTGTACAATAAATGCCCAATAGTGGGGAGTGATTTCCTTTAATCGTTGTGGATGAAATCATTCAAATTCAGTTTTTGTTTTCAAATGCATTGATTTATTTAACCAGAAATTTAAACACAATAAAGATAAACTACTTTATTCCATAATTGGCATTAAATCACAATTTTCTCGTAACGTGTTGGTGCAATAATTACAATAAATAATTATACTTGGTGATATTCAACTACAAAGAATTACTTCTGAACATAAAAAAAATAAACCACTGCTGAATAGATGATTGAACATTTTATGCGAGGAACTCAAGCATCATCATTACATAACTGTATGTTGTCTTTAATAACTAGAACATGGACATAAAATAAATCAAACATTTAAATTATTAAAATCATATGGTCAATTGTACCTGCATAGCTGTTGCAACATTCAATTGAGCAAACGGGCCAGCATTTAGCTCTGCTGGATGTTGCGTACGTAATATCTTTAATACTACAAGCTTCTGAAGGCGCACCGGCAATAAATACCATCTCATGTTATAAATAATATCCGAAGCTTTTTCGTTCTGAAATTAATTAGGAAAAAATTATGTAATCTAATATGTGAACTACTTTTTATATTTGCACTTACTTGAACAGTTACAACCGTTCCTAATATGCAATATTGTAGAATCTGGCATAGACCAGCAATTGATATAAATGGTCCTACAACCCATTTCTTCCATATCGTCAATAGTAGGGAAGTTGTTAAAAGTATTTCGCTAGTCATAAGTTGCGCCATACAAAACTGTGAAAATATGTAATCAACCGATTCAATATACGAAATGTACTCTTGATGAGCTTGAATACATTCATTAAATTGTATTTCAATTGTCTCCAAATCTTGTGGTTCACTTTCTAACAAACGGTTTAATTTATCGACACGACTTTTAAAAATTGCCATATATCCAATTGATTGAATTACTAAGTACATAAAGGTGCAGTCACCCCCCACTAAACCAGCTATACCAAATGAAACACAATAAAGATGATTTACGGTATTAATTATGTAGCCTAAGGGTTTGTGCCAATCAATGAATGGAATATGCATAGGAAATATAGTTGTCAGCAAGCCATGTTCTGTCCACAAATATATCGGCAATAGAGAGTAAGCAACTGCCACACTGGCCCCCGAAATGACGAAAGCCTCAAATAAATAAGCACAATACAAACTTATTTTTTTGAGAACCGGTGCAACATTTGGATCATCACAATACCTGATATGTAACATACGTTGTTGTGCAAACAAATTGAAAAACTCTTTGTTGAATATAATGCCAGAATACAATTTATGGATTCCCTTAAAAATGATAAAACAGGAAAATATTAATCATTATTCAGCTACCAGGTAATACCACATAAATTCAACTTACTTGATACAAACCACTGGCGAGACAGAAGGCTTCTAACTTTGCTTGTAACGGCTCGTTTGTAAATATCATAAAGACAAACGATAACAACAAAACATGTGACATAAAAATCATCAAACCCAACTGCGGTGTAAATGTAAACCGGTCAACAAAATTCATCCCAATAGCGTTGTAAACTTTTATCAGTATTCCAACGAAATATTTGTTAGCTACCACATTTGAACCTTCGCGAACTTGTATATGAGGAATTTGAAAATTTAAAATTGGCATCTTCACAATTTTTTATTAAAAATCTTTCACGGAATATGTTTAGTAAACGATTGGAGAACTTCTAATTATGTCGGAACATTTTTGTTTGGTATTTATAGGAATTTTTTGCCGATGTACGCAGGTAATGAAATATTTATCGATTTAGTCAGTAGTTGCAGGTACAGTGTTTGTGTGTATATAATAAGCTCATTAGCGAAAAATAATTAAAAATTTAGCTCAAAAATTATTTATTATCTTCCTTGTTATTGTATTGTAAATGTAATATAGTTAAAGTGAGAAATATGTTGAAAAGGATTATTTCACACGTAAATTAATTAAAACAGTTGTAACGATTGTTTTAGCTCTGTGACTGTAATTTTGCAGGTAAATAAATTTAAACGACCTTCTATTTACCCGGAGTACAAACTTATCATGTTTCTGTAAAAGTCCGCTAAATTTGTTTAGTGCAAGCCTTTAAATATAGACACATTCAGGTTTGAAGACATGTAACAAATCCAAGTTAGCATCACCTTTGTTAGTAGAAATATTTTTGTTTTCCTCAACGTATGTTCCCACCAAACGCTCTTAATGTCATAACTTGACGGTGGAAGTCAAACAATTTTCCGCTAAGGACGTTTATAAAAAGATAGAAATCATTGTAACCCGTTTGTATTTTTATTAGTTCATCCAAAACCAACACAAATGTCTTATACAGGCCATATTATTTCCGTGACGCACGCATATTATTAAATCCAAAACCTACTATTTTCTGTCAGTGTTAGTGATATTTTATACTGTTTTTGATACAAACTACAATTTAAAATCAAAGTATGTAAAGATTATACTGTATTATGACGCTAATACTTACAGAAATACACCCATACCTCACTTTGCGACGGTAATTCGTTCCATAAAAATGCGTCTTGTAAATAAAATTGCAACATAATTAAATAACCTTGACTTATTTTCAGAAAGAAAACATTTAAGTAACGATGCAACAAATAATTTAAGCGACGCAAAACTGAAGTTTGGTAGTAACAAATGTACCGTCGCAATTCGAAACGTCGCAAATCGAGGTATTGGTGTAGTAGGTTTTATTTTGTGTTTGTATGTCAATAATATGGCTTGTATAAGACATTTGTGTTGGTTTTGGTTCATCCCATTTCCATCGTTTATGCGTTGTTTTTAATTCAAGTTACATTTAATTTCAATAAAATTTACTTACAGTTTTGGGGACGGTTATCAAAAAAATCGTTCATATTTATATCCGAATAACCTTCTGCAATTCAACTTAACCCCCTATTTAACTCTAACTCGACCCCCAACTGAACGCTTGTAACGGAAGCCTAGTATGATTGGGTTTGACAGTGCCACTAAACTTGTTCTGAACTGGCACCTACACCATTTAAACTCCAAATCACACCAGAATCTCGTTAACAGAAATCTCTCGACAGAGGCTTGGGGCGCGGTATTCTAGCTGGCTAAGGCTTCAGGGTTAGGGCGTGGAAATTTCCCAAGCATGACGGGAGCTTGTATAATCGCGTATGAATAAGATGGAAAGAGAAAAAAAAATCAGCAATACGAAACGAAACGGAGTGTTGTATGGCATTCGCTTAACACAAACATTGGAAGCTTGTGTTCTCCGAATCTCACCCCATGTTCAGCATCCTCCCTAGGTAATAACCTCTAGAATAAATTTGCCCTTGTATCCGCAAAAATAAGACCGCCAAATGATTTGTTATATTTTACCAACTTTGGTAAATCAGGCAAATTAGATATTGGATCTGCAACCTTGATATCTTATTATAACATTACTCATATGATGATAACGGCCAAACAAACCTGATGCACATTCGATGTAAATCCACAATCAGCAAACTGGATCTTTTTATTGCATATCAGCAATTAAATTTCGGTAACCAACAAATTGAATCACTCGATGTAATCACTAATCCATTAAGCGGCACACACGATCAATTAATTAAATGTAACAATGATCGAAATTATAACAACCGCGAACACACTGGAGAATTCGATGTTGTCCGTAGGTACGGAAATAATTATTAATCAGCAACCTACAGTATTTAAATATATCAATGATCGGATAACGGCAGACAAACGGAATCAATCATAAAACCTCGCCCAATTTATCAATCACAAAAAAAATGCACCAAAGTTTTTATTTTTGTTTTAATTAAATAAAGTTAAACGTTATAAATTTATTCACTTATTAACTACGTATGTATAACAAAAAAATTGGGTCTATCCGACTCTCGGACGACACTTTTCCCAGAAAGCATCCGTTAAAGATCACCAAACCAATCATTTATATTTTACAAACATTTTCCGTTATTTTGGGCAGGCAAGGATTTTCTTAAATTTTGGAGACCTCTTCCCCAATAACACAATTGGTGACGACAATATAATCATACACAAATAATGTTAAATTATTTAAAACTGACACGTGTTGAGCAGATCAAAGTCACATTCGCCATTTTTCATCTTCGACCTTTAACAATTAGATCAAGTTATACATCTCTAGTATACCATTGAAAATCCTTAAGGATTTGTAGTGATTCACGCATTCGAATTATGAAAATTAATTATTTGTTTTTCATAAATCGATATACATTAGCTCACCACTACAATATAGGGTTATTATACACAAAATATCTTTTGTGCAGTGTACTGACACCTAGCGAAAATAGTTTGGATCACAGAAAATATAATCGAACTGTAGATTATATTTCTGTTTTACTCCATATCGCTTTTAAGTACTTTTCATACCAAGCGGCTCGGCTTTGAGCTTCGAAAATGAAAATTCTTTATTTCAATTTTGAATTATGAAAATTAGTTTCATTTGATTGATAATGTTTAATTTTATAGTAATAAATTCATTTTGTTGAAAAATAATTTATTTTTAAGTGATAATTTAATAAAAAAATAAAATATATTGCAATGAAGTTATCTACGAGGCCAAGGCAATGCGTTCCACACTCGACTGCGACATTTTAAAGTAGTACAAAGCGAAGAGCTTTGTCAACATAACCTACAAATCACATTTTTGTCACAACTGTTTTATATTTACCGAAAAATCTAGCTCATACGTAGCTTACAAATTCATAGTATCTCGTTTCTTGCTATAATTCACGTGTAAAATGGACATAAATAAAATATTTGAATATTTGGTCTCAGCTTCGTATGTGTGGTAGCTAAAAATTTCGAGGCGAGGCGCCTGGTATGAAAAGTACTTTAGTGTCTTTGCTCAATTCAATTTCGAATTGATTTCTTTTCTGTTTCACTCCATCTCGTTTTCAATACAACAACGACGATTTGACATACGATTCTTCTCGTATGCCAACACCAAAAAATTGCAAGACAGAGGCAACGATATACAATTGATTTTGAGAGAATGATGAATGATGAATGATGATATAACATTCGCTCGGTGTATCTTGATAGTGATAGACATCTTTTTTCGTGTACGCAAAAGTTGGCGTCTCGTTTCTAAAAAATTGATAAATTAACTTCGTGCATAATACAGATACAGCAGTGGTGATTAAGTTTTTAATAAAAATAATATTTATATAATTAATTAAAATAGTAATATGAAATCTAAATTTTCAAAATAAAATTAAAAGTGAATTTTGTGAACATAAATTGAACGTGTTGTTATTTCTGGGGTGTCGTCATTTTCATCGACGCTATTCGATAGCGGGAATATTCTTGCCGCCGCGTACCCCATTTACAATATAAGGGTGTTCCGTAAACACACGACGAACACACATTCAACTCGTTATAGATTTAATTTACTCCATTCAGGGAGCATCAACAATGTTCAAAAATTTATTTTCTGAAAATTTGTGCCGTTTGTTCACATCATAATATTATGTGAGCAACGTGAGAATTGGCCGATATAATTCCTTACTCAGTACTGCAGTCTGGACGGGGCATCGCTGTGGACCATTCGAAAATACAAAATAATAAAACACAAACAATACAAAATCAGAATTAACGTTAATTATCATTTGTTACCGAATCCCACCTTCTTGTCATATAGCATTTCAATTTATATATGTATATGCCAGCTCTCTTAAACCTGCTCAACCCTAATGGCGTGTTATTATTTTAGGGTTATGCGGCCCATATACGCTACGACTAGTTGTACAACTGAGTTGAGTTGTAATAAAGTAGTATCGTATGTGGAGCAGTTCGCAGACTTATTCGACAGTCTGGATTCGCAGTCGCAAAAAATCAAAAAAATTTGATTTTTAGAGGCGGAATCTATAATCACACAAACTTGTCGCTGTGTGTGTGGAGCTGTTTGTCAGACTTTTGTTAATATTGTTTTCGTAAGAAATATAGTAGGCCTATTGTTTCATAAATTCTAATTTGTGTTACGTGCGCTACAATAAATATGTAATAGGAAATTAAATCCTTTTTCGCATATTTTTCAATTGCTAAATGGTATGTTTTTTGTACCAGTGCCACCACAAATGTCCTCAACAGATGAAATTGAATATTCGAATATCGCAGACATTTATAATAACCAAAATTATTAAATAAAACTAATCAAAAAACTGAATTACACACAAGAAACGTTTATTTTTATTTTAAATAATTATTCCCAAATTTGAGAAATGGCTTCACAAAAATCTTGTCGGATTTTCTTTGCTTGGTTGGAAGCATTTCGTGACATAGTACCTTCACGTGGCATGAGAGGCTGGCTTGGTGCGTTTTCTAAATTTCTATATAGAGTCCATCGGCGTGTTCTCAAGAAATTGTGCAAGTAACAACACTCTAGTGTTACTGTTGCTGCTTTTTCGGGACAAAGCTGCATAGGTGTTATAAATACACGAAAACGTGATGCCATAATTCCAAATGTGTTTTCGACATTGACTCGTGCTGAACTCAAACGTCGTATCCAACAAACACAATAACACATATGGAAACTTTTTTCGACCAGGGTGTACAGGCTCTGGTGGAGGTAGGTTTAGTTGGCCTTTATTTAATTACGCCAACATCTGCATACGAAAATTCACAGTTGGCGTTCACTACTGCAAGTAGCACAACACTGAAAATCTTTTTATATTTAAAATAATAAGAACCAGTAAGTGTTGGCTTTTTTATATGGATAAGTTTGCCATCCACAGCGCCTATGCAATGAAGGAAACCAGAAAAACTCTCAAATAAAGTAGCCACTTCTTTTCAACCTTCACTTAATATCGGCATCTAGAAAGATATTCATGAGAAAATTGTCAAGCTACCTAGTAACTAACCAAACGTTATTTTCTCGCCTTTATAAATTTATTTAAGGCACTTATTATCGCCTCACACGTTTCAATGACAATTTTCCCAATAGATTAAGCCGAAACTGCCATGGAAAACTTCAAGTCCTCAAAGGAATTACCCGTTGCCAAAAAACGCAACGTAATTCCTAACCGAACTTCGGGTGAAATCGCATCTCGCATTAATGGGCACATTCAGGTCTCTGGTCTCTCAACATGTTGGCATCAAAAATTTACCATTAAAAAAATGACATTTAAAGAATCACATTGTCACGCAATTTTGAATGTATCATATGCGTTCAGGTCTCAACGTGTTGATTTTACCCAACATGTTGCCAACAGTTGGCTTGCCTGAATGCGCCCATTGTTTCTTGTTTTTGAATTTTTAGTTTTATGTGTGACAATAAATATGTGTGTTCATCCATTCACATAAAGTTCATGTACTCTTCAGGTTCTGTTTCTTTTAATTTTTTTAAAAGTGGTTGATTGGAGAACTTTTTTTTATCACATAGCCATTATTTCTGCCAAATCCGCTCAATTTCCTCGTCTTGTTGTAGACTCATCAATAATTATTAATGCAAGTATTTTTTTTGCTCATTTTAATTTTGAATTAAATTACGCTTTAATTAATCTTTACTATGTGAAAACCGTCCACCAACGAAACAGAGGTTATAGCATCTGTCAGAGTGTCGAATCTATGAAATCAGTTAGGGCGTTTGTGTAAATAGTCCAACTGAGTTGTACGATTCAGTTGTACAACTAGTCGTAGCGTGTATGGGCCGCATTATATACGACTTTGAATACAAAGAGAATTTATTACTCAGAAATAATACCTTTAAAGGCGATTTTAAAGCAATTCACAAATAATGTATCGATCAACATGTCGTTGAAATTCCAATCATTAAAACGTCACAGAAATGTCACTATCAGAAATATTAATCTCATAGAAACGGGAATATCTTGCTATATTTAAAAGCTAACTAGGTATAATCATTTTTAAATGTTGACGATATTATTTGCCACCAGCCAAATATTTTACGTAAATTTAGAAATTTAAATTCCATATTACACGGTAATCTATTTATTTAATCTTAAAGACACCTAGGGAACAATTGTTGGAATTTGCAAGGTGTATTAACTGTAGAAAAACATTTCTTCGGAAAGTTCGACTTTAGCTCGGTCACAGATAAACAAATTTATAATACTTCTTTTTGTTAAAATAACCCCCACGCAATGCTTCAATCGACATAACATAACAAAAAATTCGTCGGTCCCGTTTTTGAGAAAATCTGTTTGGCAGTTTTCTCTTCCACTGCAACCCCCTCTATTCTATACTCGAATTGACCTAATACTTAACACCAACTGCTTATTACTGAAATCTATCTTTGTTCTTATCAAAATTTCGACCAAAACTATCAAAGTTTGTGAGAATGGGAGACAAAACAAAAATAATAAAAATGTGTGACTGGAAGGACGGAGAGACGGACACGACATTTTTCTGATCGGTGTTTCGGGGTCCTGGTAACCTAATTCGTCGAGAAATGTGAAAATCTGGAACAAATTTTTTTTCGCGATTACAATACTTACCCAATATAACTTTGTTATAGTGGGAAAAGTAAAAATCAGACTAATGACCGATTTAGACGTACCAACAGTTTTTCCCCAACAAAAAATGAAGATATTAGTACATTATGATTTTCATTTGTAAGACAAGAACAAAAATATAAACCAACAAAAATTTTGTAGGTTTTTTTTCCAATTGTTACTATAAACTACTTTACCATTTGTTACTATAAAAATCAATTTGACTATAAAATATACTTGACACGAGTATATTTTGGATATTTTATAGCAACAAACACAATAAAAATGGCGATTTGTGAAATTTTTATAGCGCTTTATTATATTTTACTAAAATTTTAATAATAAAATAAAATTTACGTTCGAAATTTTTTCATTTTACCCGAAAAAGCAATAATGACTTGTTGTTTTTTTGTTTTTTTTTATTTACAAATTAGCACAGCCAGAAATAAAAAGTTTAATTCATTTACATTATTAATCACAACTTTAGGCTTGTGTTTCCTTTAAAAAATATCTTTTTTTCTTAATATCTTTCGTTCACATAGGGTCAAGAAGTTTTCTTTTCTTCTTACCACTTAACACCAAAAAAAAAAATAACCGACTTTTATTTTTACTCAACCGTTCTAGGTATATAAAAAAAATAAATAAAAATAAACAAAATAGATTGTCTCTAACTGAGACCAAAAAAACTCGACCATCAATCACGAGATAAAAAACTTGACTCCCCAAAAATAATCATCGATCGATTACCATTACCGAATACAACAAAAAAAAATCAAACCACCAAAATCTCATTTCCCCTTTACCGTCGTTCATTTTCTTGTTAGACGGGCTGTACACCAGTGCTACATCATGAGCCGGGACGATGCAAGAAGGCGTTGTCGCACGCTTAACAAAATCCTAAACTCAACCCCAACTCAGCCTTCATCTCAACCTTAAACTGTATGCCCCCTTAATCTTCAACTCAACTTCAAACTCAATACTCAACTCAATTCCTAAATTCAAGAGGTTCGATATAATCTAACCTCCAACTCAACCCTCGATTCAACCATCAAATAAATCTCTAATTAAACCTCTCGCTCAAATCTATCGTGCCTCGTGTGTGGGCAAGCACGATATAAATTGCACCGATGTATGCACACGCAAAAATAAAACTTGCTCGACGAATCCAAAATAAAAATTCGCGCGTAATTTTATACTATGTATTTTCAAAGTGAAATAATTTGTTAATACAAAGCTACATTGGTACCATACAATTTAACTTTACTACTGTTTTTACGGCCGCACTTTTGAAATATTTTATTGATCGTAACCATACGAGAGATGCCAAAAATCTGTACATTAAAAATGGTTGTTGTTTATTAACTTGTCAAAATAAAAGCGCAAGAGAAGCTGGGCTCATGTACTTTTATTTTCTTGTTTTTTTTCTTTTGTATTGGTATGCCTGCATGCGAAATAATTGTAACGATGAGTGAATGAAAAAAATCAATGTATGAATGTTTGAATATAATGTGTGGAATGATAAGTGGTGTATGCGCCAATATACGTGACTGGCACATTGTGGCGATGAACGAGTATTTCTAGAATAAAGCGTGTATGTATAATGAGTGAGTCGCTACAAATCCAACACCTCATACTATTCAGCAACAACTCAATCCTCTATCCAACTCTAACCTTAACGCCCAGTTCACATTCAGCACATTCAGCACACATTAGTAGCACTTTGCGATTCAGGCCACTTAAGACGAAACCGCAATTAGGATCTTTGAATACAAAATTGGATCATCTCACTTGTTGGGGCCACACAAAAGTCAGATTTTTAAACTTTTGGTCTCGGTGGCCCAAGGAGTAGATGCAAGAACTTCAACATCACCAATTATAATCATCAAAAAATCAATTTGATTACATTTTACAACAAAATTCCATCAGATTTATTTAAACTTTCAAATTTAAGCATGGCTCGTTGCGTTGAGTGATTTTTAAAACGTTTTGCTGAGAAAAATTTTATTTAATCAAATTGATCAAATCGAAATACGAAATTCGATCTTCAAAATTAAAAAAAAAAAATCCGTAGGAAAAACCCCATTTTCTTACGGATGAACAAAACAAAATCAAACAATATTTTGTGTTCTCGTAGAAGTGGGAGAGTTGGCAGCCAAATATTAGGAGTAACACTTAAGCATAGCTTCTTGCCAATTATGTTACGCTATTCAAATGACTGATAAATGTTTAAATTTTAAAACATGCATTATCAACTTTTCCAACCACTTAGTATTTTGACATTGAAAACGAGCAACTGTAAAGAACAACGAAAGTATAAAAAAAAAAGTTCATGAAACGAAACTGTAAATAGTAAGAAGTAAGAACTACTGTACTGCTTTCAGTACAGCATATAAATTATTATGACGGTCATGTCAAGGACATTATTTTATTTTGCCTGCGTAAAATTGTTTGTGCAAAACTACGTAGTCGGCCATATGCATATGTATATGTAAGAAGATGGTACTATGAAAAATTACGAAGAAAAAATTGTATAGAGCATCGTAAGACGTAAATAAACGGAAAATAATAGAATTAAATACATAAAATAAAATTATCGATCGATGCCGCCCTCATTCAGGGATACTACTGTGTGTTTGTATATTATGTATAGTTTTGAGTTCAAGATCAACCATATTTTCCTTGTCCTGTTTTCCCAACAATAAAATTTTTATTTTTTATTACTGTACACACTCTACTAAAAATGCACTTAAAGAGAAATGGCAAATTTATATCGGTTTTAATGGGTGGTGGATACCTTCTTATACTGAAACGAGATGTAGTTTTTAAATAGTTTGTTTTATTTATAACGGTGTGACTTAATTTGTTGTTATACCACTGATTAGCTATATTATTTGTTGTTATACCACTGATAGCTAATCAGTGGTTATACAGCGTATATTTCTTAAACTTTGTTGATGTCATGTTTTTGAAGATTTGCGTTTTCCAAATTAATGTGTATGGTATAGGCATCAAACTATCAGGGGTACAAATTGAAAATGCGGGATTGATAACAGATGGCGTTACTAACGCTATACGCATCAGGCAGTACTGTGACTATGTTCATGTCAAAGCTACGTCTTATAGCTTTAATTTTCAGTATGTGTCAATTTGTCGCAGTGTCAAATTCATAGTTTTTTTGAGCTCTCAATATGTCGAGTTTCGTGCCAACAAAACAGCATTTGCGGGAAGTTTTAATTTACTTCTTTAATTTGAAGAAAAGTGCTGCTGAAGCACATCGATTGGCCTCCGAGACTTATCCGAGTCATGTTCCATCGGTTTCAACGTGCGAGAGATGGTTTGTGCGGTTTAGAAGTGGTGATTTTGACGTTGAGGACAAAGAGCGGCCGGGCCAAGTGAAAAAGTTTGAGAATGCTGAATTGGAGGCAATACTCAATGAAGACTCGTGTCAAACTCAACAAGAGCTCGCAGATTCATTGGGAGTGACACAACAAGCCATTTCCCATCGTATAAAAGCCCTCGGAATGATCCAAAAGCAAGGACATTGGGTGCCGTATGAGCTGAAGCCGAGAGACGTCGAGCGCCGTTTTTTTGCATGCGAACTGCTGCTCGAACGGCAAAAACGGAAGGGTTTTTTGCATCGCATTGTCACTGGTGATGAAAAGTGGATCCGTTACGATAACCCGAAGCGCAAAAAATCATATGGTTACCCCGGCCATGCATCATCATCGACGGCCAAACCAAATATTCACGGCGCCAAGCTCATGCTCTGTATTTGGTGGGACCAGCTGGGTGTGGTGTATTATGAGCTATTGAAATCGAACGAAACCATCACAGGAGCACTATACCGAACTCAATTGATGCGTTTGAGCCGCGCACTCAAAGAAAAACGGCCACAATACGAGCAAAGACACGACAAAGTAATTTTGCAACATGACAACGCTCGGCCACATGTTGCAGCGCCGGTCAAAACATACCTACAAACGCTGAAATGGGAAGTCTTACCCCACCCGCCGTATAGCCCAGACATTGCTCCTTCCGATTACCACCTTTTCCGATCGATGACACATGGCCTAGCTGACCAGCGCTTCCATTCTTACGAAGAAGCCCAAAAATGGGTCGATGACTGGATAGCAGCCAAGCCGGCCGAATTTTTTCGCGACGGTATCCGTAAATTGCCAGAAAGATGGGAAAAAGTTGTGGCTAGCGATGGACAATACTTTGAATAATTCATTTGTTACCATTTTTTCAGAATAAACGTTCAAAAATAGAAAAAAATCCCGCATTTTCAATTTGTACTCCTGATAATTTAGTAACTAAATTGGGGATTCGATTCGCTTGAGGTTTATATTTGCTGGGCTTGTGGGACGTTTTTGTGTTTTAAGTAATTCTGAAAAACTTTACCGATTTTGATTTTTTGATTGCAGAACGAATTCCGTACATATTTTTGATATTTTTTTGTGCATCCCCGGATTGGAACCAAATCTAAAAAATTTGATTGAATTTTTCAAATATATGTATGTGTTTTTTGTCTTGTGGGAGATTTGCGAATTTCAAAGATTTTTAATATTTGAAGAATCCAAACCTAAACGATAATATTCTATCGGTGTCCTTAACTAGAAAAGCAAACTGTGTTTAAAACTTCTCAATTTGATTAACTAAAATTTTAAGTAAGTTAATAAAACATTTTAAAATTTGGAACGATAACAATTCTGAAAATTTACGAACATTTTTTTATAATTTTGATACTGACTATATAGGAGAAATAGAACAACGTATGGAAACATATTTTAGCATTTATTCAATTATAAAAAGAAAAATCGTTTATGTTCTTAATTATTTTGATGTTTCAAATTTCCATATCATCGAACTGCGTTATGTGCATTTTAAAAGTACATCGTTATCGTTATACCCTAATTCTCAAAATTCGAATTTCAAAATATGGATTATTCTTATTGTTAAATTAAAATTAGTTTTCGAATTGGAAAATTCAAATTATCGTATTTTGAAATTTTGTGCCAATTTGAATAAGAAATATTTTCTTGGAAATTTTCAAATTTCGAATTTTTATGTTCTCTGAATCTGGGTTGAAATCGTATATAAACTATTTAATTGGTTTATCCAATGTTTATCCAATCTATAAAATGTTGAAGCTTTTAAAGTTTGAATATTTTCATATGCCTTCAAATTTCAAAATGTTGATGTAAATATCAATAGATTAGTAAAATATTCATTTTACCTGTTTTTTTCATAAACATGTGCGTTACTTTAGTCATTTTCATTTGCTAAACTTTCATATTGCGTTTACCTATTTAAATATCGATTTTTCGAACTTTTAAAAATTTAAGTTTATTCTTGTCTCTTTTGTATATATTTTTTATAGTGACCAATACACCTATACCAGCTATTATTTTTAAATATTCATATACTACGTGCTAGCAAAAACGATAAGCTTTCAGGAGAAACAATGGTAAAAATATGAACTGTCAGGTGTGCTGGTCACTAGAAAAAACATATATAAAAAAGGCAAGAATAAGTTCAAATGTAGGTCTATTAGAAAATCAAGGTCAAATGTTTGCCGATAGAAGGAAATTTTGAGGTAACGATTCTCATAACATGAGTAAGATAATATGAAATTTTAGCGGACGACCATAAGCAACGTAATCTAGATTATACAAAGCTATAGTCTGTAAAACGAAGCTTTTATAAGGAATTTAGTGACCAGGAAAAAAACAAATTTTTCATAGTAATACCAGAGCCTTCTAGAGTATAGAGGCATATGTTTTAGTGGTATAATTTTTCACTGATTTCCATAGGAATCTATAGTAAAAATGGTGTTTTCTAGCTTCAAATTTTTCAATGAAAAGAGCAAACATATTATAAAACGTTTATATAAAAGTTTTCTACATATCTTTAGCATCAATTTACAAGAAGGCTATATTTGTATTAAATAAATATTAATTGCAGAAATATTAGAACTAAATTATTTCTAAAATATATTTTTCGAACTGTCTGTTTGAAAAATACGTCAAAGTTGGTTCTGACGAATTATGACTTATCTAAATCACTGTTTGCGGTTTTTCAAAATTGGCTGATAAACGCGCCAATTTCATGTGATACAAATATTAACTTCAATTTGGAACCCATAATGACGAGACATCTATAAATGAACAGCTAAACAAATTATTTTTGTCTACTTTTATTTGTTTTTTGACGTGAATACGTCTTTATTTTCATATATATGGGGGGGTAATTAAAAAAACTGATGATAACAAAATAATGGGTATACGATTTTATGCTGCAGCCAAATATCTATCATCTACATCCAAAATTTAATTATACCACTCGATAGATAAAGGATCAAAGAATTTGTTACGTTGAGTTAGGACTGTGACGCATCGCTTGCAGAGGCGGGGGAAGCACCGCCATTTTTTGTAATATGTACTCGTCCATAAGAAACGACAGAAAATTTAAAAAAATGTTCTGCAATATGACCAATTATTATGGAACTTGGCTATTTCTTAACCGATTTTAATGAAATTTGGTATGCGTGATGGAAAAAGGATTCTAAAATGATTTTTGGATGAAGTTCTGGAAAATGGCCAACTAGGAAGGAACTTAGCCATTTCTTATCCGATTTTGATGAAATTCAGCATGTACAATGGAAATGGGATTCTAAAATGATTTTTGGGTGAAGTTCTGGAATATGGCCAACTAGGAAGGAACTTGGATATTCCTGAACCTATTTTAGTGAAATTTGGTATGTGGAATGGAAATGTGATTCTAAAATTATTTTTAGATAAAGTTCTGGAATATGGCCAATTAGGAAGAAACTTGGACATTTCTTATCCGATTTTGATGAAATTCAGCATGTACGACGGAAATGGGATTGTAAAATGATTTTTGGATAAAGTTCTGGAATAAAGCCAATTGGGAAGGAACTTGGCCATTTCTTATCCGATTTTGATGAAATTCAGCATGTATGTACGATGGAAATGGAATTTTAAAATGATTTTTGGATAAGGTTCTCGAATATGGCCAATTAGGAAGGAACTTAGTCAATACTTTCCTGATTTTGATGAAAAACAACACGTACTATGGAAATGTGATTTTAAAATGATTTTTGGATAAAGTTCTGTAATATGGCCAACTAGGATAAAACTTGGATATTCCTGAACAGATTTTAGTGAGATTTAGTATGTGCGATGAAAATGTGATGCTAAAATTAATTTCAGATAAAGTTCTGTAATATTGCCAACTAGGAAGGAACTTGGCCATTTCTTATACGATTTTGATGAAATTTAGCATGTATGTACAATGAAAATGGAGTTTTAAAATGATTTTTAGATAAAGTTGTGCAATATGGCGGCGTATTATGAAAGAACTTGCCATTCTGACGTGAATACGTCTTTAAATTTCCTTTCTTAGTGGGAGGCAATTCAGAAAACTGATGATAACAAAATCGGGGGATATAGTTTGATGCTGCAGCTACATATCTATCATCTACATTCAAAATTTAATTACACTACTCGATAGCTAATGGATCAAAGAATTCGTTACGTTGAGTGAGGACTGTGACGCATCGCTTGGGGTGGAAGGGGAAGTACCATCAATCATCAATCATGATGGTCGGAGACTTTAATGTTAATGTCTCGCAAAACCGCTCGTTGACCAAGCCCAGCGAGTTTAATTTATCTTACATCGAAACTTCTGCAACAACGCTAGGTAATACATGTATTGATTTAACGTTTACAAGAAATCTCGATGTATCCTGTATACCATTTGTTTCATACTTTTCGTATCACAGACCTATCTTTAATAAAGTTATAATACAGTAATTATTTGTTTACTTGATTTCTTTCCTGAACCCGACGAAAGGAAAATGTTGCCATCACAAATAAAACATAGAAAACTGAAGGACTCCTTAGTGTTCAAAAATGATTATGGCATATACATACAATACGCTCAAAGAAAATAGTACTCGTAACGTACACGTATTCACGTCAAATACACGGCTGTATTTACGACACAGCCACACCCCCATTTTTTTGTTTTTTTTTTTCATTTTTGCTGAAAGATTGTATGAATAAAATTCCAAATTCATCTAGTAGCATTTTTGTATTGTATTATAAATGCATTGGCAATGATTTGTTACTTTTTATGTGTTTCGCCAAATTTGATTTTTATTTAGCTATTTTCTCACTCAGAGCCGGCTTTACCCACTAAGCAGATTATGCCTCGCATAGGGGCGCCGACAAATTAGGGGCGCTGACAATACTTCTTACGATTTCTAAATAAATTCTTCTACTAAAAAAATAGTTTCATTAGAAATTTAGAATTTCAACTCAACTCGATTACACTAGTTTCATCGAGTTTAAAATAACTCAACGAAAACCTGACTCAACTCTCTTTCTATGAAATCCAACCCGTTTTCAAACTACATTGAAACATGATAATAGTAATAGTTTCAATACTCTTCATACAAGAGCAGTAAACACACCAAAAAATACAAAAAAGCTCACCTCTCAAAACGTCGAGATTGGTGGTTATAACACTAATAATTTTTCAAAATCCCAACCGAAATATAAATGAGTCAATCAAGGACTTAAATAAGTTAATACCGTACATTAAAGAAATGCGAACGAATGAACGTTTCAATCTATAGAAATTAATCCTCAATTTAAAAATAATGCTTTGCGAAGACGTAAAAAAAAACTTTTTGGTTACGAATGCTACGACGAAACTCCCACTAGATGAGCAATGCAAAATCCAGGGCTCCCAAAAATTGTATTGAATGTCTCATATCCGTGTCCCACCATCGGATTAACATATAAAATAATTCCTATACGCAAAAATTATAAAATTCCAGAAAATTGTTAAGCTTGGTTTTAAAAAGCATGAGAGGATTTTTACGTAAGGAACTATTAAAGATTAGATGTATCTGTGAAAACTCTGGAACTGAATATTTTAACTGGACATATGATTGAAGCAGAACAGTTTCCGAAATGGCTATAAACTAAAGTTCAAGCTTACCACTATTCTAAATTTCTCAAAATTCATTTTTGCAAGTTTTTCAAATTTGATCGCAACCCGACCCGCGTTTGATTCGTTTTTAATTTTTGTGTCAAATTATTTTTACTTAAGTATTTAAACCCAAATTTGGATTTAATATATTCTTCAGAATTTTCGAACTTTGAAAATTCTGGAAGTACTTGAACCATAAATAAAATTGAATTTTTCTCTACAAAATTCGGATTTATCCAAAGTTTATTTTAGGTTTTTTGAACTACAAATTTTCAACGCAATCAACCAATTTGGAAGCTTTGGCTATTAGTAATTTGACGCACAAACTTTGGTTCTTAATTTTTTGAAAACTGACTGACCCCATTATTTTATTGAGGTCTTCATACGCTAGAAATAAAAATAAACGTTTAATTTAAATTTTATATACATATATATGGTCGTAGTGAGTCTTAAACAAAGCTTATCAATAGTTATGATTACATATTGTTCTAAGGAAAAAATTTACATTTTGTGGAAAGCTGCCCTACGGCCGAAAAGGCACTTTCGATTCCACGGAAGTTAGTTTTATAGTTAAAAAGTGTTGCCAGGCTAACTAAAAAGTTAGTTATTAAATCCCTCGTAATAGTTTACTTAAACAAAACTGCTACTTATTTTATAATTCTAGTCAAATATGTTGCGTTGAATAGTAAAGGGTTTTATTCCCCATACCTGGTGCCTACTGTTTGCCAACTTTCATGATAAATTGATCGAATTAATTGAATTCTCTTAAGATTTGGTAGGTTTGAAAATTAGAATGACACCAAAGGTTTACTTATTAATAATTTGTGTTTTATATGCATTTTATCTGATGATAGTTACAGAAGTTTTCGCTAAGTATTCCAAAAATTTACCGACATTTCGGTAATCAACCGTTTTACCGAAAATCGATATTGGATTCCCTACAAAAAACTAGGCATTAGAATCCTGAAATTTTCGATTTAGAGTTCTCAACACCTTGCCTGATATACAATTTAACCAAATTGAAATTGTTGAAGCCAAATTAGACAAGCTGCCATTTGAAATATCAAATTAAATTAAAATACGAGTGACTTTTTAATAATACATATTAAATACGTACATACTTAATATCCAATTTATCAAATTTTCATAGACCTAAGTTCCTATAGTTTCTAGTTTAAATTTAGTTCCAAAATTACCGAGAATTTACTTCAGATATCGACCTCTGATTTAAAAATGTTGTTACTTCTAAAAGGACTCAATTTTAACCATGATTTTTTTGTCACGCAGAAGGTTTGCGATCTGAAATTTCTGTTCATGTTCATTGAAGAATAAGAACTTACCTATCAAAATCCCCGTGATTATAGAATTGATATACACATCACATATCTTACAAAAAACATTAACAGCACAGAAAACCGTAGCGGTCATTGATAATAGGCAGATTCAGATATTTGTGTACGAAGAAATCGTGCGGTTTGTTAGAGATATTAAGGCGATATTCTAAAGCTCCCTGGCAACAGCTCCACGGCTGCCTAGGGGGCTGCAGCCCACTGTTTGAGAAGCACTGCATTAGAGAGTATATTTGTGAACGTAACGATTGCTTTACGGATACTTTTAAGTCTTCCAGTTTCCGTAGCAAGTAATGAACGATCATATTCAAAACTGAAAATAATCAAAAACTATTTGAGACCAAGTAGTATATCTCAGGAAAGGTTGGTTGGATTATCGAGTATAACAATTGAAAAAGAAATTGATGGCAAAATCGATTTAAGTCAAATGATTGATGAATTTGCTACTTTAAGGCAAGAAAAGCTAAATTTTTGTACCTGAATTATATAAAGGGCGCCTGAAAAGAACTTGCATAGGGCGCAAAGTGTTCTTGAGCCGGCACTATCTCACTTGAGTATGTGTAAAAAAGAGTTAGCTGTGTAATTTATCAGCAAAAGATTCTTTATAAATAAAATTGTGCTGATCTTCTTCATTTTCTTCAATTCTTCATTTTATTGTTATACTAAATGCTGAGAGTTTGTAGGTTAAACTTTTGGCTATAATTGGTAAAGCAGTTAAAAGAAAAAGTACCTAATTGCGAAAGAGTTATTAATGCTTTGAGCCTTAACATATTATATATGTATATGTATATACTGCCGTACTAAATATATTTTATATAACCACAGATCAGAAAATTGATGTTAAAGTTTTGAAATTAGTGTATTTTCCTAAAAAAAGTGAAACCCGTGTTTCTTAGTTTAGTTTTAGTTTTTTAAATTTTAATGATAACGCTTGTTATTAGCTATCGAATAGAATCAATAACTCAATTTGGCCAAAAATGTAGTTAGGTAAAACATATGCTTAACACGGCAGTATATTCCGTTGATTTAATGTCAGTAATGCTCCCGTACATACGAAGAGGCATTTCCACAAAATTATTGAAAAATCTTAAATATAATTTATGGTCTAGGCTAGAGCAAGGGTTCGATTTAAACTTGCGATGGTTTAAATTGAAATAGAAAATATTCACGATTTAGAAAGACCAAAAATTTGTGGCAATGGGATAAGTTTTTTGGTAATTTTATCAATATGTTGTTGAATCACTTGCGAAATGTTATAAAGACGCAACAAAAAGAGACCAAATGTGTAGAAAAATAAGTGACTAAATCACTATATCAGGCATCAGTATTACTTTCACTTTAAAATAATTTTAAATTTAAGTGGTTTACCGTTTTGTTTTTAATTTATCCATGTTGTACAAATAATAATTATAAGGACAAATTGACCTGCACAACTAATTTTATTAAAAACAAAATGAACTGTAATTTTTCCTAGAATTAAAATTTAAAAAATTTTTTGATCGTAATGTAAAGCAGATTACATAAGTTAATTAAGTTGAAATTAATATTTTCAAAAAGAATATTAACTATAAAATTTTTAAAGTTGTTTATATTAGGTGCATTACATTAAAAATTGAGCATGCACAAATAATTTTATTATGTGCCAAATATGAAATAGAATAAGTGAAAATGTTGATGACTATATGTAAATTAGGGAATTTTAAGAATGTATTCAGGCCAATTTAATAAATGCGCTTATTTGAGGTCAACATTTCTCCCTAGATATATATCGGGCGAGTTCACGCTCAACTCGCAAAAGAATTATGTGAAAACCTGCAATTATTGAATCATTTCAAGTCTCTTTGACGGGCCTGAGAACTGTTCGCTCAGTATTTAAATTACGATACAATTTTTGTTTAAAAAGTCTATAAGTTGTTCTGTTTTGGATTTGGAGGACGAACCTTAGCGACACTAATTGTATAATTGAAAATTGAAATGTATCTAAACCTGCCCTAAACGCTTTAAAATTCACCATTACTCATACAAGACAATTGTTGATGATTCCATATTTAAACTTTTGTGAATGGTCACGGCAACGATGATTTCCGCTGCGAAAATTTTTTTTTTCGATATCGTGGCGGACAATTTTCCGATTGATTTATTGTTCAGGTCACAAGTTTTTGCATCTAATCTAAACTAAAAACAAAACTAGTCTCAAAATAATGCCGCGTACAGTGTACAAGTGGTACCGCTGATTTAATTCATTTAAACTAAACGAAATATGGCGGTTTGCACTAAAAAGCACTATTTTGAATAAAAGCGCAATTTTGACTGTACATAAAATCATAGCAGCTGGAAAGACGGTAGTATATCTCCCTGCGGCTTCTTCCTTGCGCGTATCTTTAGAAAATGGCGTTCAAATCTGCTTACCACTCTAATATTTTTGTTTCCTATATGCCCTGCAAAACCAAACTCAGCAATAGCATGAGCAATACTAAACATACCGATTAAACAATTTCAAAATTATTGGTTTATTATGTATAAACGTATGTACATTTATGTGCCATTTTCACATCTCGCTAAGATGTATAATATTTATTATTTGAAGTATGGGTGCATTTGTCTTTGTTTAACGTACTTCCATTTCAGTTTTTTTGAATCACTTAAAGCATGTTCGATTGGACTGAATTAACTAAAGTTGTAAGTATTTAGTAGCTGTGTCTGAAGGCGAATTTATCTCGTTTCTGTGTCGTAAAACTCCGCAGTTTGAAATGAAGTTAGCCGTAAATCGTCTTTTTTTTTTGTTAATTTGGTATAGAATGAGCAACCATGTCAAAATAGAGATTGCTCAATTTGTTTATGTCAAAACAAAAAAAAAAAAAATTACATTTAATTTGAGTTTTCGCTTTGATAGTGTATAGACTTGTGCCGTGTGAAATTTTGTATTTTTGATGATTAATTTTTGTGATTGTTAATAACGATAAGAAATCTGGATTAGAGTACTCATACTACGTATACGTTGGAAATAATCAGATTTCACTTGTCGGTGCCGCTTTGTATCATAATTTTAATTGTGTGTAGATTTATGTTATTTATTAGATTTTAAATTTTTCTGGCCTTATTGCGTTTTATTGTGTTAAAAAAATTAACGAAATTTGAATTAGAGTACTGATATACTACGGTGTATGTTGGACATAACCATATTTCCTTTATCGGTGTTTTATTGTGGAATTTTTTTTTGTGTTGTACCGTAATTTATACGCGATTTTTTGTGTTTTTTTTTAACTTAATTTTTCGTTTGGCGTTCATTTGATTACACCATAATGGATTTAATTTCCACATTGGGTCACTTCATAGACGATATGGAGGAGACAAATAATCATCTGAGTTCAGTCGTAGCTTTGCTTGAGTGTAGTAAACCGCGCCGTTGCCGTTTTTTCATTAATCCCGTGAATCAAAATAGAACATCGCAAGGGTTCTATCACAATGTTGTGGCGGAGATGCGTTTAAATGATGGGGAGTCGCCACAGCTATTTGACGAGTTGTTGGCAATTGTTGGTGTCGAAATTCAACGCACAGGCACGAGGGCAACCACAATATCTGCGGGAGAAAGATTGTCCCTTACTCTTCGGTAAGTAGTTAGTTTTTGATTAAGTAAATATATTTCTTTATAAATTTCCATTTTCTCAATATGTAAATATGGTTATTGAATTGGGCAAGCCACAACATCGTTCATAATCCGGGAGACCTGCCAGAAATTGTGGAAAGTCCTTAACGGAATTGTTTTTCCTGAATTCAGTGAGGAATTTTGGTTAAAGACAGCCAAGGAGTATGAGGAAAAGTGGAACTTTCCTCATTGCATAGGTGCGATGGACGGAAAGCACGTCATAGTACAGGTAACATTTTTATTTTAAGAATTATATTTCTGAATTATAATTCTTTACTTATCGTTCTAGGCATTTTCCCATACTGGTACTGTTTATCGCAACTATAAACATAGTTTCAGCATCATACTTTTTGCAGTATGCGATGCTAACTATAAGTTTATACCGGTAGTTATAGGACCAAGTGGTCATACCGGCGATAGTACAGTATTTCGAAACAGCAGTTTTGGCAGGGCATTGATAGATGGTGGTACAAATTTATTTCTTCCCACTCCAGATAACTTGCCTGGCACAGACAACGTGGTACCATTTGTGGTTGTGGGAGATGAAGCATTTCCATTGCTTGCAAACCTAATGAGGCCTTTTCCAGGTCGGAGTACGTCTGTCTTATCTCAAGACAAGAAAGTTTTTAATTATCGCCTCTCTAGAACCAGGAGAGTTGTTGAAAATGCGTTCGGGATTTTGTCCAGCAAATGGCGGATCGATAGGCGACCGATACTGGCAAGCAAAATAACAGTGCGTTCATTTGTCAAAGCAACTGTTGCATATTGGCTGAATAGCTCACCCACTGCGGTCAGGCGCGGATACAAGGGAGGGGTAGTGGGGGTAATTACCCCTCCCAAAATGAAACAAAAATCTCTAAAAATATACATTTCAATCATTAAAATCAACGCAAATAATTCAACTATGTATATATTAACTGACTAAGTGCATATAAGCACTTGTTAAATTCAGAGAGGTTAAAACTCGATATTTCCCAGAAATAATGCCAAAAAAATTGGATTAAATAATGTACGAATGAAAAAAAATCTTGATTACATTTACCAGTCAATTGAAAATAAAATGTAAACAAAAACTTTAGTATTTACGCATATCTCATATCCTAATTGAAAGCAGCAAACTACTAACACTAATCCTCAGTCCATGCAGGTATTTTAAGCACCTTAATTCCATGAATCATGGTCGTTTTCGTCTTTGCGCTATAAAATCAACAATTATCAATAAAAAAATCTTAAATAATTCACGGATTATCTTTAGGCATCCTTATTCAAGAAACAATCGTTTTTTTTGCACGCAAAAAAAACTAATATTTTTTTTTAAATTGCATATGGAGCAACTTTTGGAAAAATTAGAAAAAATTGTTTTGGCCGGGATGAAAACGATCCTGGTTCATGGATTGAGGGCTAAAGAAGAAATAATCATAAACTCCGTGCGACCAAGTCCTTCTTAAATACAATATATTTATAAATAATTAAAAACGGGTTTTGTAAAAAAGATATGTCTGTTTAGGTATATAATAGTTACACATTAGTTAAAAATTACCACCCCTCCCAAACTTAAAAGCTAGATCCGCCCATGACTGCGGTAGATACGATGCTGCACCAGATTCAATCTCCAACACTAAATTTGGATCTTGAATCGCAGTTTCAATGGTTTCTGGATCTGGGCCGTGTTGAACCGTGTGTCAGCCTCAGAGTTGGACGGAGTTGGAGTCGGATTGTAGCTACTTTCTGGTTCGTCTTGGTCGACATTTTGCTGCAGGAAATCCAATTCTCGTAGAAGAAATGCAGCGTCTCGACTTTTGGTTGAACTGGCACTCTCGCTCTTCGGCGTTGAGTTTATTAGCCTTCTGTGCCTCGCCCTTAAATTTTTCCAGCGGGACATACACCAACTGGCCTCGATATTTAATGAATCGGCAATTTCTCCCCAAATGCTGCCCCTTATGTTATTATTTTTATAATTCTTGTTGCTTAACTGGTAAAGCATCTCCCTTCCCGGTTTTCGCACCTCCTCGACATTTTCGCGTATATAGAAATTTGTATTTGTTATTGTTATTGTAAAATTGCAAAAAATCAAAATTAGCAAAACGCAAATGAGCAAAATATACATAATGAGGACAAATAATTTGTAAATTTATTGTTTTGAGGTTGCAATCTTGGAGAGTATTACGACGCGAAATGAAAATTTTTCAATCCGCAGGGGAAGTTTGTTTACCAAATGAATTTTGTTTTATATGAAATTTTTACTCTTTTTGATATTCTCAGTAGTAATACTGAAGTGAAGAGACTGTCTGATTGACAACTCTTTCCTTCAGTTAAAAATTGAGCAACTGAATTAACTGAAGAGACATTTTGCCAGTGTTTAAATTTATTTTTTCGTTCCCTTCTTTTATCTTTTATTTCTCTCTTTGTGAAAGAAAACAAAAAATATTTTTGTTGTTTCTTTCCCCGAAAACGAAATCGAAAAACGTAAAATATCTCTCCTCATATAAAACACAAAGGATAGGAGAAAAGAGATATTTTATTTTGTTGAATTTCGTTCCAAAGGAAAGAAACAAAACAAAATATTTTTTCTCTCCTTTCGCAAAAAGAGAGTAATGCAAGGAACGAAATTTGAATTTAAACACTGTTGCCCGTGTAGTTACTTCAGCTGAGTTATTTGTTTTTCTTTTTTAGGATTTCTTTGTTTTTCGCTTTTGAAAAAAAAAGTAAATAAAATAAACAGAAAAATTTCAATTAAGATTTTTAATGAAATTGTTTATAATAAAATAGAAAATAAAAATTTCGATTATGACAATTTAGTTGATTTTTGGTAAAAGCAGGAAAATTATTTTTGAAACAGTTCTTCTAAATACCAGCCGCATTGAAATAAATTGTTTTATTTTTCTTTTGACATTTATCTGAAGTGAAGAATACTAATCGAACGGTTTCTTCTCTTCAGTAACTCAATTAAGTAAAGAGTAACTCAATTAACTGAAGTGAAGAGTTGTACTCTTCAGTCCAATCGAATACGTTTCAACACTACACAATCACATGCATACTTTTTGTGCCTTTTCATGTTCGTTTTTCTCGTATTTAATTTGTAGTTTCGGTCGTACCGGATTTTCCGTTCCTTTTTTTATATGAAATTTTTGACTTACCCCCGCTAAAGATGTTTTCACATCAATAAAAAAATAGTTTCAAAATTGGTATACTTACACAACTAGCCGCAAACATATCTTCTATCTAACAAATATATTTTCATATGGTTTATACAATATCTAGTGGTTTTAAACCAATAGGAATACGAAAAAATTGGTAAATTCATTGATTGATGGATCAAGTGCTAGTATAAGAAATAATAATATCGACCAAAATCATTTAATTGATCAAACATCAGAGTTTGATCAAATAACGATACATGCAAGTTTTGCTGTTTAAAAGTTTTCACGTTTACACATTATCTTATTGTTTAGAGAATCAACACTCTGTTGCTTAGCTATTATTTATTTAAATATCGTTAACATGTATTTTGATTTACCTGTCTCTCTCTCTCTATTTTTTAAGGGGCCTATGTTTCTTCTTCTGCGCCCGGGGTCTCAACCGACCTTAATCCGCCACTGGATTAAACGTGAAATTTTTGCTTATTTCTCCAATAGAAAGCAATCAAAGCAGGTACTAGACCTACAATAGTAATAAAATAAATCGAAAAAAGCATAAAATTTATTGTTGTACGACTGGTACGTACATGAATTTAAAATCATGACTACCGAGTCTCATTTTGCTCTACCACAATTCCTTTAGTGCTCAGCACTACACCATCTAAATAAACAGAAGGCCCTCAGTTTATTTGGTCTATAAATTTAAATTTCTCTGAGGATTTTCTAACGTCTGGTTCTATAATTTTAATTATCGTTCTGCACAAACGGTATTATGAGGCAAATAAATGCAGTAGTAGCACTCCTGATGCTTTTTTATTTGGGCGAACCGAACCGAATTAAATAAAATTATTAGAAAACAAGATTTGTAAGTTCATAATTAAACATAATTTTATTCGTACGTGTGTTGGTTTCATTTACGTTGGCGGACATAATTTTCGCCGTCCGGCGAACTTATTTTAAGGAGCCGTTATTTTGTCTAATAATACGATTTGGTCGTATACTCGTGTTTTTTGAGTCGCTGAAAAAAATTAGTTGAAATTAGTAAATGTGTCGCTAATTCCGACTAATTTTTTAGGTTCGCGTAAAAATGTGACGTGATGGAGCAATTTAAGCTTCGGATTCGTGTTCGCAGTAACCGAAAAAAAAGAAGCAGATCTCGAATTACAAATCGAAACCAAAAACGTAGAACTAGGTAACCTTGTCTTGATAAGTTCATGAATCACCAAAAAATACGCAATGGATGTTGTTAATGTTATTATTTTTATATTTACATATTTTTATTTTGGAATGGGTACGAAGGGCCGAATTTCAAAGGGCCGAATGGGTTGAAGGGCCAAATTTAGAAGGGCCTATTAGAAATATAGGGCCGATTATTTTTTTTTTTTTTAGACCATTTTATATTCGTTAGAGTGAAGGAAAATTCTATTTAGACGAATAAAATAATTTCATTGTGATTTAGTGATGTAAATTAGTGAATATTAAAAATTCGGCCCTTCGACCCATTCGGCCCTTCGATCCATTTCGGCCCTTCGACATTCGGCCCTTTGATATTATTCCTTTATTTTCTGTGTACGTGATAAAGTTATTTTATAGTATACAGCCAAGATATTCATTCTGCTGTTTCTGAAGTTATTGTTGCTGGTGAGCTCGGTGGGCTCTTAATTATGGCAAATAGCGGTCGGTGGTATGAGAAATAAGATACATAGGTTACTGTACGAAACAATTGGCTGCCACGCGTAAATATCGCATCAATAGTCGTGCTTCCCAGCGTCGTGTGTTTATCCGGATCAGTAGTTAAGCTCATCTGGAACTCGGATTGCATAAATTCAAGAAACCAATGGTTGTCCGATTTACTGATGTCTATATTGAAATCTCCGGTAAGAATTATCGGTATATTCCACAACTTGTCTAGGTCACTAAATATCTGTGCAAACTTGCGTGTGTATTGTAACATGCCAAGTTTCGCAGCATAAACTCTCGTGCTTGCTTAGATGTGATCTGTGTCGATAAATATATAGTGATGATTAGGCATTGCTTACTGTTGATGTTGGCTCTTATCGCACAGATATCGCCGGGTATTGCTATTATTCCACTTGAGCAGTGTTTGCGCCGAAGCCGCAGTTATATCATTCTTTTTCTCGTAAATTTCGGCACCTCCCGCGTTTATCTTTCCACGCTTATGCAGCGAGACGCATTTGAAGCCCTCGATTCTTATAGCCACACCAATAGTGTATCCCATCCAAGTTTCGGTCAATGGTAAAATGTCCACTGAACTCAAGACAGGGATCGATGTCTTTACTGTGAGCCACTAGACTTTGCACATTGTGACTCATTAAGCATAAATTCGTCGGTGCCACATCTACGTTTGTTGTTATCATGTACGGCATACCAACGCACAATCGCAGCAAATATGGCAAACCACTTGTCTCTATCACAGTCTTCTTGAACAGATCGTTACGGCAGCTCGTCAACTCTTGTTGAGTCCTGTACCTCGAGAACGTATTATCGGAGATGCAATCGGTCGTAGATTCGAATGCATTGGAGTTGGAACCATCAACATCTCGGTTTACATTAAAGAGCCTAATCGCCCCTGGTACATTTTCTCGGCACCAATTAATTGTTCGAAAGCGTGTGTTAAGCAGCACTTTTTCTTCGGAAAGCAAAGCTTGACCGTTACCAATTTTCGTTAGGATTGTCGAGAACATCACATCACTTTGGCGCATAACTTGGCGCAATGGATAATACTCCAGCGAACGCCAGAGCACTGCTCCCGCAATTGCTTGTTTGTACGGCTTGTAGATGGGAGTAGCGTTGACTGGTGGAGTTGCCGTAGATCATCGCAGAAGATTATGTGCATCCCGCCGAACGGTTCATCGAAGTTTCCTGTGATATGAGTGAGGCGCGCATGTACGATATTCACCAGATCTGCGCTCATCATGCTAACCTCATCAATGATTATTACTTTTACATTAGCGAAAACATTGCGATAAGCTTGCAGTGCTTCATGTCCCAAGCTGCTACACTGTCTTCTGGCCATGGTTATTCTGAATGCAGAATGTATTGTCGTTCCGTTTATGGCCACTGCAACCTTGCCTGTGGTTGCACAAGCGACATACGCGTTGTGCGTAGAATTGTGAGTCTGCGCAAATCGGTTGTATGTGTCCATTAGTAATCGCAAAGTGAATGTCTTACCGCAACCAGCGAGCCCGGTGAAGAAGGTTTGAATTGGTCGACACTCACCAGTGTTGTCATGTAAAACGTGTATTGCCTGCAGCACCAACTTACATTGCTCATCATTAGTCAGTCGTAACAATTTGCAGTATTCTTGTTTCGGCATCACGTTCGATCGCTGTAGAACAACTGCCGAAAGCGCATCGCGTACCGGAATACTCGCGATATCATTGTCGTTTGATTCTTCAAAACCAACTGTTCTTACAAATTCTTGACGTTTCTGCTCGGCTTGCTCTACTTCGTCATCAATTTCATTGCATATCTTGCGATACTCCTCAACGGCTTGTTCGATATTCATTCCAACTTCGTATTCTTTACGTTTAGACATGGTCGAGCCTAATTGTTCATCGTACGCCTGCAAAAACTTGTTTCTGTCTAACAAGTCACACAATTCGTTTCGGAATGGAATATACAATGTCACAATCTCTCGTTTCCAGTTAATCAGATCGACAATATCATACTGCCGGGATCTAACAACACGGCTTTTGTCTCGTTTTGAGTATAGCGCATTAACAGCATTCTCCTCGATAGCTTGATTGATTTGTGGGATTTAGTACGCTCGTGAGGCAACATTTTCGGCACAAAGACCACTTCACGACTTGGTTCAGACATTGGTATACGCAGCAAATACCAAGCCGCTGACTGCTCATTTCGACACTATTTACATCTTGATGCTGATTGTCTTAAGAAGAGTGGTGTAATCATGATCCGGGTTCTCGCTCTGCAACTCGATCAATTGACGATGAAGATTGGATATCCCTCGGCTGGTTTTGTTCACGTATTCGACAACGTACGCTATACAAGAGTACTCCTCTAATATGAATTGTAAATCCATGTTCGAGTTCAATACGCTAGCGATCCATGGGTTAAAAGAATTTGTCCATAGCTGTCTCATTCCTCGCTTAAACATAACAGATGGTCGATTAATCGATGCCCGCACACAGTCCAAATAGTACGGTAATGTTACGTTTCCGTCAACTAAGAATGTTTCAAACGTATCATAAGATTTTTGTTCCAATAGCTCCCGCAATTTTCGCGCGCGTTTAACTAAAATTTCCCGCTGACTGTCGCCTTTGGTGATAGGTAATAAAATTCATGCTTTTTCCATTGGCCATGGAATATTAAATCGACAGCACTTGTCATTCTTTTTATAGCAGTGCTTGTGTATTTGTCGCGCATACTGTGCTTTGCTCAACATACTGTCGTCATTGGACACGGAGCAGAGGTCGGGTAATTAGTTTTACTGTCTCAAGCATCTGTTCACTAACCGTTTCTCTGGGATCGTTTTCCAGCCAAATAAGTGTGTGAGCATGTGGACTACCTCGATGTTGGAATTCAATGCGCTTGAAACAATCAACGACTCGATATCGACCAAAAGCATTGAAGCCTTTAGGTGATGACAAGATGCCCATGATGGTTTTCACCAGACGATCGAAGTATATACAGCAAGTTGCGGGGTCTTCATTGACAAGGTTCGTACGCTGCAGAGCATTTAATTGTTGCAACGGATCCAATAGGTCATCTTCCAATAGGCCGGCTCCAACGCAAGTTTTAAGTCTATGTAACGTACGCAACAAGTGCGTCCAACGGATTTCATTAGCACTTAACGTAAGAAACATAGTCGGTTTGCTTAACTGCCTAATCATAGCAAAAAGGTCTTTCTAACGCTGAGCCCAATATTGTAACGAGTTAGGTATCGACTTCATAAAAGACAAATTCTTTTCAACGCACTCCTCTAAAAATTGTCGGTCTTCGATCATCTTGCGTGTAATGTTGGCGGTCAACCCCCCTTAGCACTTGAATGTGTTATACAATCATTCCGTTACACGTAACCTTAATATCTCCATCGCCATGTACAATATGTATATGTTGTGGTGTGACTCGTTGCCACCATAAATGGTGTCACGCGCACACCCTGCCGAAACACTCTGGCTCGTCCCAAGTAAATCGCCGGAAAAGATAGTTCTTCTGCATAGTCATCATAGATAATCGGCAATGGTTGTTGATTCATGCCGGGAGCTATATCAAAGCACTGATCTTCATTCCATATCATGGTGTGTTAATGACCAATCAACAACTCGGCATCGTTATTGCGTTCTATCTTTTCTAAAATGTCCAGATCGTTCTGTGAGAAATTTCCTTCATCGGTGTGTCGCTGCAAGTTGCCTTCATTAAGCGCTGCTGGATTTATCGTAATGTTGAAATGCTTGTATAATGGAGTATTAATAAGGTAATTCAACCAACTCTTCACCGTCGCCTTCTTTACAAAACCAGACAGATAAGAAGTCTTGTAACATTCGTTCCATTTTTTTTTTTCTTTCACTCTCATCGCAATAAGATTAAATTACTGAGGGTCAACTGTATTGTTAATTCATTATACCCTATTTCAAATATTAATTTTTTTTTATCAATGACTTATAGCGAACGAACTAAATATACATGAAATATATACTTGTAGCATATTTATTACATGTACCGATCCGATGGTGAGGGACTGTATAATTTGGTTTCAGCGATATACACACAACTTAATGGATGAGCAATAAAATCATTAAGCATTTAAAAATTTTTTTTTGTTGGCGAGGAACAGAATTTACTAGATCGTTCCATTTTTGATGATCTCCGCTAATTGCGGTTTGTCATGAGGTGATTTGGAGAGTAGAAAACAAAAATTACGATGATTGAGGATTGGAATTTCAAACATAATTTTGCTCGAATAAAATAAAAATACTTATTCGATGATAACTAAAAATCCAATTCAAGTCTCAGGAAAAGTTTTTTGTTTGTTGTTTGTTATTTTGATTCTTGAAATCATGATTGGAATCATAAGTGATGTAGTGATAAATTTACAAATTTTCAAGTAAGAAAAATCTTAGTGTATGAAAAAAATAAAAACTACCAACATTGAGTGAGATTTGATATTTGGTGTTATTGTAAAGAACATTGTATGTTACATATAACAAAATTTATTTATGTTCATTAAAAGTGTTACTATTACCTTTTTTTTTTTTTTTAAAATTGTAATTCAAGTGGTATGAACTGTGACTAAATTTACTCGAATTTTGAACATAAGATTGTGATTATGAGTGGAAACAATATTTAAGGAAAAAATAGTAAAAGCTTGATAGCATCAAATGTACTCTTATGCCTGATTATTTTTTTTGTGTTTTTTTTGTTGCTGTGTGGTGATAATTGCGTGTACTCGTATGACACGTATAAACAGGCTGTGAAAATTTAATTCAGATATCATTCAATTGCAAATAATACTAAATGAAAGTGTTGTGTGAAACGTCCGTGAAAGCTATTTGTTGATATTGCGCTAAATTGTGCCGTGCAATTGGAATTGGCTGTTCAAGGCAGTAAGGTATTGAGTAGCCATTATCTTGAATTATTGCTGCGGATTGATTCATTGGAGGCGCCCGCAGAAGTGTAACGTATGACTAAATTGACTCACGTGAGAAGCGGATTTTTGGAGTAGCGGTGTTGCTACAAAAAGGAGCACATGGTTTGTGCATCGTGTGTATAACTGGTGGATAGCGGGGTTTTGCTGGTGATACCTCTTGACTAACTGACGTCATAACCGAGGATTTAAATTGATAAGTTGTATTGTTTTTTTTTGTTTAATTTATTGAAGCATCTGTTAAATTGTTTATTTTATTTTGATTATTTAAAATTTATTTCTGAAATAGTCAATTATTGCATCTTAATATCATTTCAACTAGTTAAGTCATTTTCTTTTCAACAGTTAACTAATATTCTTTATTTTTGTTATTTTTTTTTTGTTGAGACATTTCGTTTTAGGTGACACCTGTCTTGTCGAAACGTGGGAAGCGCTTTCTTCGTCTTCTGTCATTGCAAGGTAACCATTAAACATAATTTTTTTTTTTGTTAAACATATTGTTTGTATTGAAACCGGTTCACCGGATTAATGTTATTTAACTGTCAAATTTCATAACTGAAAATAATTTTTATAAGATGTTGTAATTACTTTCTTTATTGTTCTTTTTCTTTTCTTAACTAAATTATAATTAAATAATAAATTCATATTTTTCTTGTCCCTAAAATTGAATAAATAATGTTAACAATAAAATTTATTAAGTCATGTTAAATTTAAAGTACAATTTTTTTCTTACAATGAGTGGCTAAATCATGAACATAGGTATGGAGTGATGTAGATTGAGGTAAGTGATGTGAGTTGAGTAACCTTTCCATTTCCGACCATAGTTGCCAGAATACCATCCCACGACTAATATACCTCTCCGTTAGAGCTAGCGGCCTAACTGGCGTATTCTGGACTCACACGAGAATCATTCACGGTTTTTTTTTTTTGATAACGTTATCCCCCTAAAGGGATGGCGTTACAAAATGGCGCCCAAGGTTTCGGGACTAAGTTTTATTAGCGAATTTTTAGATCAGTCATTGAAGCGGTTGCGATGGAATGCGCAGGCAATTTCACTGTTATAGTTTGACATTGTCTTAGCATTTTATCTTGATCACCTGCATTTGTGATTGACTTCGTATTTATTCGAATATTTGAACAGAATTTATTTTAATGCTATTTGTCCCATTAAACTTATTATTATTATTACTTTATTTTCAAATTTTCATTTATTATTATTTAGTTCTTAGTGCACATATCTGAGTTTTAGTTCAGAGTTCGGTTTTCTAACATGTATTCAATTCCATTTCACAGCCACTTCATACAAGTTTTTTTTTGTATTTGACAAGTGAATTAGATGAAATGTTGATTGTTTTACTGTGGAATCGCTCTTTGAAGCTTTGACTTGGTTGTGTACTATGTCTTATCTTGTGTTTTAACGGAATACTTTCCCGTAAGGTTGATTATTTATTCTATATTAAAACGCAAGTCTTAATATTATTTATCATCTATATAATAGTCACTCAACTCACTCAACTCGCTCAAGTTGGTCACTCCATGATCTATTTCTTATATTATACATATTTAAAGCACATTATATATTTGTTTATTTATTGTTATATTATATATTTGATTTCTAAATTTATATATATATATATATATATATATATGTTTATCGTTACGTTTTTACGCTTCTAGGTGATATTATTACTAATTATTACTTAACGAATATAATTGACTTGTCGCATACATAAATTCCCATAGATTCCGCGTATATTCATTTCTCGTGATAAATTTCTCATTAGTGTATAAATCTATAAGTTTTTTTGTGTTGTTAACCATGGATATAAATAACCTGCAACCTGATGAATTCGAGGTAGAATGCCTGGCTCGTGATTTTAAAGGAACTCCGGTAAATAAATTTAGCAATCTTAAAGCAGCATTAGCTAACGAAGAGGAAAATTCAGTTCTAAAGCCTTATAAGGCACATGCAGCAGCACGCTCAGCACCTCAACGTGAACTACAGCGCTGTGGCCTTAAAATCCAAGAACATCGTGAATGGATTACCAATATTACACCTGAAAATAAACCCGATCCCAAAATATTGCAAACGGTGGAATCTAGATTATTGCACGTACACGGAAGGCTAACCAGACTGTGTTTTAGTACCAAAACCTACAAACAGCAATGCCAAGAGCAATTAAAGATTCTGGGTTTAGTATTAACAGCAGTACAGGCATTGATTCAAGGGGAACCGAATCTAAATGATACGCTCGATCAAATTAAAGCTTCTCCGCACGAAGATCTAGAGGAACTTTCCACGTCCGAAGAGGAAGAGGTATCTTCACAACAAACAAAAACGCAGACCACAGGGACAGACACTAATGCCGAACCGGAGCTATCTAAATTGTTATCCAGTACGACCCTTGCACCTAGAAATCAGTCACCCCATACGTTACGTAGCATTGATAAATGGAAGATATTCTTCGATGGTGATTCGCGGGAGTTACCAGTGGAGCGATTTTTGTTTCGTATAGAGCACCAAGCTGCTACTTATCATGTCTCAAATGAGGAGCTTGTGCAACAATTTGGCATCTTATTGAAGGGAGCTGCTTTGAATTGGTACTGGTGCCACATTGAACGTCATCCAATTATAACCTGGAGCCAACTGAAATCAGACATGATAGAACGATTTCAAGATCGGCGAACCGAACATGACATACGAAGAAATCTAGAATCCAGAAAGCAAAAACCCAATGAGAGTTTCAGAACCTTTTATAATGACATTATAGCGATGTCTCTGCAATTTAGGAACCCCCTACCAGACTCAGAGCTTCTGCACATCGTACGCCGGAATATGCGAACAGGATTCCAAAACACACTGGCCGACCAAGAAATTGACTCAATTGCAGTATTAGTAAGACGATGTTTAGCGCTGGAAGATGCCTGGACACGCACTGGTTATGAACCTGAAAAACTATGTGCAGTGCGTAGGCATATTGAAGAGGTAAATGAAGTTCAACCAGAGGAGAGCGTACCGCACGTGAGTGAAATCACTTCTCGTCAAGGAAAACAATACACATCGATTCAATCAAGGCCTGCTAATTCACAGCAAGGTCACGAATCTCTCGCAATTTGCTGGAACTGCCGAGACATTGGCCACATATTTATTGATTGTCCTCAACCAACCAAAATATTTTGTTTTGGTTGCGGGCGCCCCGGAATCGTGAAACCCAATTGCTTCCGATGTTCGGGAAACGCATCTACGAGGGTTCGAACTACCGGGAATTTGATACCCTCACCTCTTCCAAAAACAAACCCGACGTTAAACAGCGGCTCATCATTGAATCCACAACCTCCCCAGAAATAGTTACACAAACTCCTATTTTTCAACACGATCAAGGTTTCTCTTCGCTTTCATGTATTACACATTCATTTACTCGAAAATCTGATCGAGTCCGTAGTTACTGGCAGAATAAACGTGCGCTTCGTGGAAATGTATCGGAGGCCATCTTTGATAATGTTTCTGACAACCGACCATACGCCAAAGTTGTTCTAGATGGACAAGAATACACAGGGTTGCTTGATAGCGGAGCAACAATAACAGCTTTAGGAATGGAAAGCGAGAAGTTTTTAGGAAATCCATCTTACAAAGTGTTCAACCTGCCGACAAAAATAAAAACTGCATCAGGAGAGCAAGTGCGTGTATTTGGATTTATTTATACCACTATTCAGTATAATGGAATCACGAAAACTTTCAAAGTCTACATTATTCCCAGTTTGAAACAAAAACTCTACTTGGGAATCGATTTTTGGCGTGAGTTTAAAATCTGCATAAACCCGCCACCATCCATATCAGAAATTAGTGACCTGCATGCAGATCAAGGCAAGGAGGAGACTCTCAGGCTCGAATTGAACGCTCAGCAAACCAAAATATTAGAGGACACCATAAACGACTTTCCTTCTTTTGAAAAATTAGGTCTAGGACGAACTCAACTTTTAATGCATCACATTGACGTAGGCGACGCGAAACCTGTCAAACAACGACACTATGCTGTATCTCCGCCTGTTCAAAAAGCATTATATGATGAGCTGGATAGAATGCTAGCTCTCGGTGTAATCGAGGAATCCATTAGCTCTTGGAGTTCCCCGGTGACATTGGTCACGAAGGCGAGCGGCAAAGTCCGAATGTGCTTAGACGCCCGCAGATTGAATGAAGTGACGATCAGGGATGCATATCCGTTACCAATCATCGACGGACTCTTGGGACGGCTGGTTAAAACCAGATTTATCTCAAGCATAGATTTGAAGGATGCCTTTTGGCAGATTCCGCTGTCACAAGAGTCCCGCGATAAAACCGCGTTCACGGTCCCTGGTCGTCCTTTATATCAGTTTGTGGTGATGCCGTTCGGACTTTGTAACGCACCGCAGACCATGTGCAGACTAATGCACCGGGTGATACCGCACCAATTACAAGACAAAATATTCGTGTATTTGGATGATCTTCTCGTTACAGCTGAGAGTTTTGAAGAACATATTCAGTTGCTTAAACAGGTTGCTTCTTTATTGAAATCTGCCGGCCTGACGGTCAACCTTTCTAAAAGTAACTTCCTTCTAAAAGAAATTCAATATCTAGGGTATGTAGTGGGGGATGGGTGTTTGAAAGTAAACGAGGAGAAAGTCAGTGCTATTGTGTCATTCCCTGTTCCCAATACAGTTCGAAAAGTTCGCAGATTTTTGGGTATGTCAGGCTGGTATCGCAGGTTCATTCCTTCGTTTGCTACTCTGGCAGCCCCAATCACCGATCTGTTAAAAAAACAGCGAACATTCAAATGGACGGACGAATGTCAGTATGCGTTTGAACAATTAAAACTCAAATTATCAGAAGCACCAGTGTTAGTTCACCCTGATTTTAGCCAACCTTTTCACATTCAGTGCGATGCCAGCAGTACCGGTATTGGCAGTGTTCTGTTTCAAGTCGGTGATGATGGTAGCGAGCGACCCATCGCTTATATGTCCCAGAAACTTAACGCAGCACAGCGGAATTACTCAGTTACGGAACTTGAATGTTTGGCCGCTGTGTTGAGCGTAAAAAAGTTCAGGGCATATATCGAGGGGTCCTCGTTTACCATCATCACAGATCACGCCAGTTTAAAGTGGCTCATGGGCCAGACCGATTTATCCGGCAGACTTGCGAGATGGGCATTGAAGCTGCAGGGATTTAATTTTAAAATTGTGCATCGCAAAGGTACACAGAATGTGGTTCCAGACGCTCTTTCGCGTGCCTTTATGGATGAGATAATAACTGATTCCGATCCGTTACATATAGACTTTGGGTCTCCAGCCTTTGATGCAGATGAATACAAGCAACTCATTCATAAAGTACTAAATAATCCATCCGCTTATGTCAACCTTCGCGTAGACAATAATAAACTTTATATCAACCCCACTAATGGTCATAAGGATAGTGAGAGTGACATTCCTTTATGGAAATTATATATTCCAAAGGATCTAATCGAGCAATTGGTTAAATTAGCACACGACCCACCCTCAGCTTCACACTTAGGGACGGCTAAAACATTGAACCGTTTGCAACGATTCTATTATTGGCCAACGATGTCTAAAAATGTTCGAGATTATATTGCTAACTGCCAAACGTGTAAACAATCCAAGTCTTCGAATTCCACAACACAACCACCAATGGGTCAACAAACAATTACCGTACGACCAATGCAGCATTTGTGTATGGATTTTCTAGGCCCATATCCTACATCTTCTAACGGAAATAGATACCTGTTCATCGTATTAGATATGTATACGAAATATGTATTTCTCAAGCCAATGAAGAAAGCAGTGGTTTCTTCGGTGTGCAATTACTTGGAAAAAGAAATATTTTCAATATATTCAGTTCCAGAAACAGTTACTTCTGACAACGGCTCTCAATTTATTTCGCATGCCCTGGATGCTTTATTGACAAAATTTGGAGTAGCGCATAGGTTTACTCCTAAGTATTCACCACAGTGTAACGCGTCCGAACGCGTCAACCGATCCATCCTTGCTGCCATACGCGCCTACATTAAAGATGACCACCGTAAATGGGATACACACATCCATGAGATCAGTTCAGCATTAAGGAACGTAACCCATAGCTCAACGAAATACTCACCACATTATCTAATGTTTGGACAACACCTTATAGGACACGGCAGTGAGTATCAACTATTAAGGGAACTAAATCTTGTCGACAATATTGACATTGCAGTTCAAAGTAAGTCTAATAGACTAAGTGTGACTCAGCACAACGTTTTAGCTCATTTAGAAGCAGCATATAACCGAAACGTCCATACATACAATCTACGAAGTCGTCCACGAGAATTTCAAATCGGACAAGTAGTTTACGTTCGCAATTTCGCTTTGAGCGACGCCATACAGCATTACTCAGCTAAATTGGCTCCAAAATTTCTAAAAGCCACCATTGTGCGTAAAGTCGGAAATGTCGCTTATGAATTGTCCTCTGATAATGGAAAATCCATCGGCATCTACCATGCTAAAGATATTCAGACATAATGTATGCTGCAAAATCAATGAACACCAACATAATATCTTTTCACATATTAGTCAGATTAAACATATTTTTTTTTCTGTTTGTTGCTTTCTTTGCCCGGCTTTTGAGACACTCAGTGGTCGATGGGTACGTCCCCACGATTGTAACATTCGTTCCATTTTTTTTTTTCTTTCACTCTCATCGCAATAAGATTAAATTACTGAGGGTCAACTGTATTGTTAATTCATTATACCCTATTTCAAATATTAATTTTTTTTATCAATGACTTATAGCGAACGAACTAAATATACATGAAATATATACTTGTAGCATATTTATTACATGTACCGATCCGATGGTGAGGGACTGTATAATTTGGTTTCAGCGATATACACACAACTTAATGGATGAGCAATAAAATCATTAAGCATTTAAAAATTTTTTTTTGTTGGCGAGGAACAGAATTTACTAGATCGTTCCATTTTTGATGATCTCCGCTAATTGCGGTTTGTCATGAGGTGATTTGGAGAGTAGAAAACAAAAATTACGATGATTGAGGATTGGAATTTCAAACATAATTTTGCTCGAATAAAATAAAAATACTTATTCGATGATAACTAAAAATCCAATTCAAGTCTCAGGAAAAGTTTTTTGTTTGTTGTTTGTTATTTTGATTCTTGAAATCATGATTGGAATCATAAGTGATGTAGTGATAAATTTACAAATTTTCAAGTAAGAAAAATCTTAGTGTATGAAAAAAATAAAAACTACCAACATTGAGTGAGATTTGATATTTGGTGTTATTGTAAAGAACATTGTATGTTACATATAACAAAATTTATTTATGTTCATTAAAAGTGTTACTATTACCTTTTTTTTTTTTTTTAAAATTGTAATTCAAGTGGTATGAACTGTGACTAAATTTACTCGAATTTTGAACATAAGATTGTGATTATGAGTGGAAACAATATTTAAGGAAAAAATAGTAAAAGCTTGATAGCATCAAATGTACTCTTATGCCTGATTATTTTTTTTGTGTTTTTTTTGTTGCTGTGTGGTGATAATTGCGTGTACTCGTATGACACGTATAAACAGGCTGTGAAAATTTAATTCAGATATCATTCAATTGCAAATAATACTAAATGAAAGTGTTGTGTGAAACGTCCGTGAAAGCTATTTGTTGATATTGCGCTAAATTGTGCCGTGCAATTGGAATTGGCTGTTCAAGGCAGTAAGGTATTGAGTAGCCATTATCTTGAATTATTGCTGCGGATTGATTCATTGGAGGCGCCCGCAGAAGTGTAACGTATGACTAAATTGACTCACGTGAGAAGCGGATTTTTGGAGTAGCGGTGTTGCTACAAAAAGGAGCACATGGTTTGTGCATCGTGTGTATAACTGGTGGATAGCGGGGTTTTGCTGGTGATACCTCTTGACTAACTGACGTCATAACCGAGGATTTAAATTGATAAGTTGTATTGTTTTTTTTTGTTTAATTTATTGAAGCATCTGTTAAATTGTTTATTTTATTTTGATTATTTAAAATTTATTTCTGAAATAGTCAATTATTGCATCTTAATATCATTTCAACTAGTTAAGTCATTTTCTTTTCAACAGTTAACTAATATTCTTTATTTTTGTTATTTTTTTTTTGTTGAGACATTTCGTTTTAGGTGACACCTGTCTTGTCGAAACGTGGGAAGCGCTTTCTTCGTCTTCTGTCATTGCAAGGTAACCATTAAACATAATTTTTTTTTTTGTTAAACATATTGTTTGTATTGAAACCGGTTCACCGGATTAATGTTATTTAACTGTCAAATTTCATAACTGAAAATAATTTTTATAAGATGTTGTAATTACTTTCTTTATTGTTCTTTTTCTTTTCTTAACTAAATTATAATTAAATAATAAATTCATATTTTTCTTGTCCCTAAAATTGAATAAATAATGTTAACAATAAAATTTATTAAGTCATGTTAAATTTAAAGTACAATTTTTTTCTTACAATGAGTGGCTAAATCATGAACATAGGTATGGAGTGATGTAGATTGAGGTAAGTGATGTGAGTTGAGTAACCTTTCCATTTCCGACCATAGTTGCCAGAATACCATCCCACGACTAATATACCTCTCCGTTAGAGCTAGCGGCCTAACTGGCGTATTCTGGACTCACACGAGAATCATTCACGGTTTTTTTTTTTTGATAACGTTATCCCCCTAAAGGGATGGCCCCTCTCTCTTGTGTATCGTGTGTTTCTTGATGTTGACGTTAAACGTGTAATCGTCGTCTAGTTGTCTCGGTAGTTGTTGATTACGTCACTCGTGCCTCAACCGACGAATCTGCATAAATGGCAGCCGTGGCGCTATCAGACGTTCAGCGATGCAATCCAGCGGCGGAAATTCGTTTGGGTAATCTGAATATATGAAGCCGTTATATTTCGACAATGCAGGTAATAAACGACTTTTTTTTAAATTAGTTCTGCAAGTAACGCACGCTTTAAAGTGAGTCGTCATAATATTGGGAATTAAATTACGAATAATTGTCTGTTTATTCTCATCTATCAAACGCAAATCATTCGTAAACCACAACCGATCGCAGACGTCGCATACTCGACCAAACTCATTGTTAATAAATTTTTTATAGAATAGCGCGGTTGCTTTTTTATAACAATTCACATAAGTTGTTGGCATTACGTAATCGGGCTCCCCTGCGCCATCGACTTGTGCATTAGAGGTAGTCACAATGGGCTGATTGTGACGAGGGGGTTTTGGCATCGACCTTATTTATACGCGATCGTTTGGCATCGTGATAGCGTTTGCAACATCTTTTCTGGTCCATAAAAATGTGATTAATCTGGTTAATTTTACAAAACCGTATGTAAATTATTTATCCGATTAATTTAAACAAATGTAGACAGGGTTATATTAAAATGAATGATTTGTACTTACATACTATATTTCAAATATAAAAAAATAAAAAAATTTATTTATGCACTGCTGTGTTGAAACAAAATTCACTAACTCAAAAACTGTCAACATTTTGGTGTAAATTAAATATGTACATAATTCTAAATAATTCAGTACATCAATTGTTTTCGGCAGTTTTTTTTTTATTATTACAAAAACTTGAAATACATTCTAGTATGCCACGCACGAAATGACAAATAATATAACAAAATGTTTAACTATTGTAGGGTTTTAACCCCTTAAGGACCGATGTTTTTCAAATAAATGCACCAAAAAAATCAATTTTTCTTTAAATAATTAGAACTAATATTATGACATATTAGGAACAAAAAAAATGAATGTTTAAAAAATAAATTTTATTTTTATAAATAAATTTGTTGTTTTTTAATTCAAATTAATGTAAAAAATGATACATATTATTTTCACAAGTTATTCCGGGCAAATACATAATGGAACGTACAATATGTGACTACCCGAGTTATCTCGGGTACGGTCTTTTTGGACCATATAGTATGTCCCGAGATATCTCGGGCCTGGTCCTTAATGGGTTAAGCATTTGTAAAGGTTTCATATTTGCTCAACTCATTTATACTTTGATGTACGATAATTCTTGAACCTGGATATTTTTCGTCACGACTTTTGTGGTTATGAGCTGTTATAGTCTATAGATAGCATATATTCTCATGCATAAACTCAAGTTCGTAGCGGTTTTACTTTTAAAGTTAAAAATAATTAAGATTTTTGTAGATGGCAAAATTTTTAAGTGTCTGCTATGAACGACATGGCAAGTAATAAAACATGCAGTTTCAAATGCAGTCTCACAAAGTTATATGCAACTTATATATTGTACCTCGCTAATAGACGTAGTTCTACGTCAAAAAACACTTAGTTTTTGTAGTGGCTTTCTTGTGTATTTTACATTTTTTATTTTGTAGTTCTGTGTTATTAAGCAATTTACTGGTATGCCATGCTTTTATCAGACCAAAATCATTTAGTAGATTCACTTAATTTTTATTTCTCGCCATAAGACGTGCCTATTTCAGATGTGCTAAGAGAGCATGTTACTTTCATCAACTAAATTTCGTTAAATTAATGTCGTGGTTTCCGTGATCTGACGTCATCTGTAGATACGCAGCCAGAAGGAATACAATAAATGCCAGAGGGCAGCAACCTTTCTTCTCAAATTGTCTAGAAATCCTAAATTCAGTGCCGAACAAAGAAAACATCGATAATAATAAAGAATTAGGTGATGCAGCGATAGAGTACTCACTACATGTAAAAGTACTAGGCATTAGTTGGGAATGTTGGGATCCAAAAGCTGACAAATTTACATTAAAACAAATTCGGCAAATTCGTTCACTCCAGAACTACACAAAAGTATCAAAACGCGATGTTCTTTCTGAGCTTAAGGTGGAATTATGTTTTGCCCGATGAGCAGAAGCAGCAGCGAAAAATAATACGGTGCAGTCTATTCGACCATCGACATTCACGGATTGCCCAATAGCTGGTGAAGTCATTCAATTTTACCAAAAATACATGTGAGTTTGAGTTTTCACCAGTTCAGTCTGGCGATTTGAGGATTTGCTGAAACTTGGGTCAAAATGGAATGGATGAATTTAAAGGCATTGATTTATTTAACCAGAAATTGAAACACAAACATAAACTACTTTATTCCATAAATGACATTAAATCACAATTTTCTTACAACATCATCGGTGCAAAAATAACAATAAATACATTATACTTGGTGATATTCAACTACAAAGAATTACATCTGAACATAAAAAAAATTAACCAGAGCAGTTATAGATGATTCAACATTTTATGCGAGGAACTCAAGCATCATCATTACAAAGGAGTATGTTGTCTTCAATAACTGGAACATGGATAAAAATAAATCAAACAAGTTTGAATTATTCAGAACCATAAAATAACTTACCTGCATACATGTTGCAACATTTAATTGAGCAAACTTGCCAGCATTTAGCTCTGCTGGATGTTGCGCGCGTAATATCTTTAATACTACAAGTTTTTGCAGATGTACCGGTAATAAATACCATCTCATATCATAAATAATATTCGACGCTTTCTCGTTCTGAAATTAGAAAAAAAATGATATAATCTCATAAGTGAACTAATTTTTATAATTGCACCTACTTGAACAGTTACAACTGTTCCTAATATGCAATATTGTAGAAGTTGGCATAGACCGGCAATTGATATAAATGGTCCTACAACCCATTTCTTCCATATCGTCAATAATAGGGAAGTTGTTAAAAATATTTCACTTGTCACCAATTGCGCCATACACAATTGTGAAAAAATGTCATCTACCGATTCAACATACGAAATATAGTCTTGATGTGCTTGAATACATTCATAAAATTGTATTTCAATTGTCTCCAAATTTTGTGGTTCACTTTCTAACAAACGGTTTAATTTATCGACACGACTCTTAAAAATTGCCATATATCCAATTGATTGAATAACTAAGTACATAAAGGTGCAGTCACCCGCCACTAAACCAGCTATACCAAATGTAACGCAATAGAGATGATTTACGGTATTAATTATATAGCCGAATGGTTTGTGCCAATCAATGAATGGAATATGCATAGGAAATATAGTTGTCAGCAAGCCATGTTGTGTCCACAAATATATCGGCAATAGAGCGTAAGCAACTGCCACACCAGAACCCGCAATGACGAAAGCCTCATATAAGTAAGCACAATACAAACTTATTTTTTTGAGAGCCGGTGCAACATTTGGGTCATCACAATACTTGATATGTAACATACGTTGTTGTGCAAACAAATTGTAAAGCTCTTTGTTGAATATAATGGCAGAATACAATTTATGGATTCCCTTAAAAGTGATAAAACAGGAAAATATTAATCATTATTCAACTATAGCAGGTAATACCATATAAATTCAACTTACTTGATACAAACCACTGGCGAGACAAAAGGCTTCTAACTTGGATTGTAACGGCTCGTTCGTAAACATCATAAAGACAAACGATAACATCAAAATATGTGTCATAAAAATCGCCAAACCCAATTGCGGTGTAAATGTGAACCGGTCAACCATATTCGTTCCAACAGCGTTGAACAATTTTTTCAGTATTCCGACGAAATACTTGTTAGCTACCACATTTGAACCTTCACGAACTTGTATATGAGGAATTTGAATATTTAAAAATGGCATCTTCACAATTTTTTATTAAAAATCTTTCACGGAATATGTTTAGTAAACGATTGGAGAACTTCTAATTATGTCGGAACATTTTTGTTTGGTATTTATAGGAATTTTTTGCCGATGTACGCAGGTAATGAAATATTTATCGATTTAGTCAGTAGTTGCAGGTATAGTGTTTGTGTGTATATAATAAGCTCATTAGCGAAAAATAATTAAAAATTTAGCTCAAACATATATTTACTATTTTCCTTGTTATTGTAACATAGTTAAAGTGAGAAATGTGTTGCAAAGGATTATTTCACACGTAAATTAATTAAAACAGTTGTAACGACTGTTTTAACTTTGAGACTGTAATTTTGCAGGTACATAAATATAAAAGACCTTCCATTTACCTGGAGTACAAACTAATCATGTTTCTGTAAAAGTCCGCTAAATTTGTTTAGTGCAAGCCTTTAAATATAGACACATTCAGGTTTGAAGACATGAAACAAATCAAAGTTATCATGACCTTTGTTAGCAATAAACGCTCTTAACGTCATTACTTGACGGTGACCGTCAAACAATTTTCCGCTAAGGACGTTCATAAAAAGATAGAATAGGTTGATACCCGTTTGCCTATTTATTAGTCCAAAATCTTTCATTTATCCGAAAAATCTCCTCCACGTCAAGTCTACGCCTACCCAAATCTAACAACAAAATCCTAAATTCAACCCAATTCAGCCTTTATCTTAACCAACAACTGGTTGCCTCCTCAATCTTCAACGCTACGCTCAATTCAATTCCTTAATTCAAGCGGTTCTACATTTAATCTAACCTCTAGTTCAACCCTTGAATCAATACTAAAATAAATATCCAACAATAAGCCTCTCGCTCAAACCCAGCACCACACACTATTCGGCTACAATTTAATCCTCTACGTAATCGTAACCTTAAAGCCCAATTCACATCTCCAACTCGAGAACAATCTCAGCCCTCAACGCAACCCCAAACTCAACACTCAACACAATGCTCAAACCAACATATATAAAAAAATTGGTTAACGTGGTTATCACCACGTGGTTCCAGAAGCATTTCAATTCTTCGCCTTGACTACAGAAACAGATTGGCGAAATTTGGTGCTTTTTCGGACTTAGCTACTTTCAACTTGTCGAGAAAGGTGATTTTTATTGATGGGTTGATTGATTGGAGAAGCCGGGCCCACCACATAATCTAACCGAGATCCTTTAGTTCCCCACCGAATACACCACCCAATACCACTCTCAACCTATGTAGAAAAAGCAACTATGTATACTAAGGTCAGTGACTTATTCTTTATGTACGGATTTAATGCTCAAACATATAAATAAACAAATGTAAGCTTTATGTTTTCACTGTCCTCGCCCCAAAACAACCCTATAAGTTGTGTTTCACATTTATCCCGGCGCCGAACGCAAGGGACGCATTGGTGAATGATCTTCCGCATTAAACCTTTTGCATTGGGTATCCAATACTGCTGCCTATCTTGGGGGGTAATACTTATGTTGGTCAAGATTACAGATCTTAAACAGGGTTTCGTACATTTCCTATCCAGTTAGAAAGGGATTGATGTGTCTGGTTGCTTTAGGCTTCCTCGAGTTAGTACCAAACCTCAATATAAAAGCTACTATCCTTTGCAGTTTATGAAATGAAGAACATGTAGCAATTAAATGCTTAAGAACACCATGATCAACTATTGTAGTGTATGTAATAGGTCCACCATCTGATGTTTCGGAAACATCTTCCATATTCGTATAACGTTGTTGTTGTGGTGCGGCCAATTTTCTTTAGCTTCAGACAACCAAGTTGGTCCATTCCACCATAGGGAGTCCGATTTGAGTTCAAGCGAGCAGGTGGCCCGTGACGATCAATGCGTAAGCTATGTCAAACGAATAAGTTGTGAAAATTTTTGTAGAGGAAAAATATAATTTAAATGATAAATGAATGCCGTAAAAATTGAAATTGGTGCATTGGTAATAATAACAGTTAAGATAAGTGGATAGTTTTCGAAAAGGAAAACTAAAAAAAAAAATAAAATCACACTCTTTTTGTTGGATAATTTATATAATTGGTAAAAGGAGAAATTTTTTATTTTTTGTGTTCGGTTGTTCTGTGTGTCAAGAATCCAAATTATTTTGTGGATACATATTAATAATTTTGTGTACTTTTAAGTGAACATTTATTGGTATAGGTTATAAGTAAAATTCAAATTGACAAATTATTTCAAAAAAACGAACCAACCAGCGTAGATCTAATGCAGGGTTTACAAGAATTATTTAATGAAACGTCTTCGAATAATAAGGCAATAGATTCATTAACCAAGAATTTTGAAATGATGAAAAGGAAGCAACAGCACCATACTAATCGGTTGCAAACGAAACCAAACAAAGGCAAATCTAATAATTAAATTTATATCTCATGAAACCAAAATGATTTTTTTAATGAAGAAGTACCAAATGGGTCCTCTGTTTTATGACCAATAATAAGAAACGCTGTTAAAATGAAGATTTTAATTTGGCATAGACTGACTAACGAAAATATTAAAATATTGAATTACTTGAAGCAACAACAAAACTTGAAAAAAATTAGCAAAAGTGGGTACAAAAACGGTAGAATTTATATTACCAAACACAACGGTGATATTCAAGGGATAACTACGCTTTTTGAAGCGCAGCAAACCGATAAAAATTAAATTATTCCCGTGCAATCCATTTCAACAAATACACAGCAACTTCTCATCTATCAAATAGCAAGCAATCAACCTTGTTATTATAATTACTAGGGGGTACAGCCCGTCCTAATACGGGTACAATTTATATATAATTACCTATTAGGACCTCCAAAATTGCATTCAAATTTTTTTTGGGTAAAAGACAGACTTGTAAGTTGTATCTTAACGTTATCTCGGTTAGGCGCAGCTTGTAAAATCTAGAACTGACTCCTTGAAGTATATCGCATGAATCTATTTGGCAGATACAACTATCAAATTTTTGTAGTTACACATCGGTTGAAGAAAAAGTTTCCCCAATTCAAAAAACTGCAATCAAATGTTCTGGAAAACGGGCATTCCGGAGTCAATCAGTGAGACGATCTGTGATATAAACATAATATACTCCTTGTTTTACAATACAAAATTTTATGTTTTTCAATTCGTATTGAAACAATATGCCTTTTTGGAATAAAAATAATATTAAAAAAAATTGTTAAGTACTTTGGTGAGCATCGAACCCGAAACATTTATATTCGAAGTTTTTTATTACAAATCAACACCCATATCACTTAGGCTAAACAAATATAAAAATTGAGACACTACAAACATACAAATATTCAAAAAAAAATATTCAAAAAGAAAAGTTCAAAAAAAAATCATAGTAACCTTTGAGCGTTACACGCAAACAAACATTTCTGTTTATAGGCATTTTCGGAAATAGACCAAAGTAACTTCAGAGTAAGTTTTAATTTTTATTATGTTGGTAACAAAGTTACTCAAGTTACCTTTCACATACAAAAAAGTAAGAAAGAATTTCTAGTGCGTTTGTTTCATGAAGTTACTTTTTTCATTACTAAAGTTACTTTGATCGTTCGTAAATAGATGGGTAACTTTAAAGTTTGAAACTTACTATGAAGTTACTTTGGTCTATTTCCGAAAATGCCTTAAGGCATTGCCACAGCTATTTTTCGTGCGATGCGATTTTTTTTCTATTTTCAAATTTTACTGTAATTAAAACAAATTTGATTATAAATGTTTGAAGACACTATTAAATTCAATTTCAATCTATAACATCTTTTAATAATTTTTTAGGAACTTAATAATTTTTATTGAAAAATATTAATTATTCAAAATTCGCGTGCGAAATTTTAATATTCGCGCGATAAAATTTAAAATTTATAATTTATCAATAAAAATTATTAAGTTCCTAAAAAATTAATAAGACGTTTTATAGAATGCAATTTAATTTGATTGTTTCTTCAAACATTTAGAATCAAATTTGGTTTAATTCCGGTAAAATTTGAAAATAGAAAAAAAATCGCATCGCACGGAAAATAGCTGTGGCAATGCCTTTAGTAAACTAGGTTGTTCTGGTGCGCCTTCGGCGCCCGTTTACTTTGTTCGAAAATCTATCTATAATACAAAGGTCTAAAGGTATAAACAGAACAAGAGCGTCGGCGACGAGCGATGACGCCTGTCAAATTAAAATACACAGAAACCATACGATGCTAACAGAACCAATGTCGCTGGCGACGACGATAATATCGCCGAACTTTTTTTAGAATCTATTTCATATTTTACCGCCGACGATACAATGTTGCCAACTGTTTTTTTTTAATATTTTTAAGTAGGCTTTATTATAGCTGTCATATTATTAACCATGTTTTTCAATCAATTTTTATTCGTTTTGCTACATTTTGATGACATTACATAAAATAAAAATATTTATGTTTTTTAGACGCATTAGGTTTTTCTTCACCAGAAATGCAGCGTGCACCTACAAAATGAAACTTTAAATCTACACCCATCAACGTCCACTTGGCAATATTAAATTATAATATTCCCATCAACGTCCACTTGGCAATATTAAATTATAATTAGGCTATGTTGTTTGGTGTTATTTTTTTATCGCCATGCGCTGACGCTCTTGTTATGTTAACTACAGCAATATCGCGGCGATATTTTTTTTTTATTCGTCGACGCTCGTCGTTGTCGCTCTTGTTCTGTTTATACCTTTAGTCTGTCACATGAATTTAAAACAGTATGCTATGCTGCCAAAATAGATCGTACACTGCAGCACCTTAAAAGCATTGCCACATGACATAACTACAGACGTTTTTCTAGAAACAGATTTTCCATTTAGGATTAAATGGCTCCATATTTTGTGGTTAAAATAATGATAAATGATATAAAATAACTCAGATTATTAATTAATATTAGGAATTTTCAATAATTTATCAATTTTAATTGTAAAATTATCATTTTTCGTTTCTGCCGTTCCCCGGAAACGGATTTTGACTTAAATGATTATTTTTCAATTAAAATTGTAAAGTTATTATAAATTTGTTATTTTAATTAATAATTTGAGTTATTTTATATTATTTATGATTATTTTAAACACAAAATATGGAGCCATTTAATCATAAATCGAAAATCTGTTTCTAGAAAAACGTCTGTACTTATATCATGTGGCAATGCTTTAACGCGATAAAATTGTCCATTTAGTATGTTACACTATCAAAATAGGTCAGAGTGTCTCTTGACCTATGCCTCTTTTTTGACGTAGGACTACGTCTTTGTTTTCTATATATTTGGGGGGTAAACCAAAATTTCAATGTGATGACGCGCGTCACGGAATTGACATATTTACAAAATTAATTTGAAGAAAGCAATGTCTCTGGATAAAAATAAATGAAATGTTTTAAAATCTGTAAAAATCAAATCAAGTTAAATAAAAATATGTGGATTTAAAAAAAATTAAAACAACAAATTAGTAACATGAATTTTAATTACATAGTGATGAACTTGATTAAACATCCCGCACGCCATATTGATTTAAAGCTATAAAATAAAAATAAAAAAGTTCAAAAATTGTTTATTTTCATTATGTAAAATATTGCGTACATTTTTTAAATTTATATGCTATATAACCTATGCAATCCTAGAAAAATGTATAGTAGCAAAGATCAGGCCGAAAAATGTTTAGGTTTGTAAGTTATGGGACTTCAAAGTTTCCAAGTGACCGGAAACTAATTTGATTTAATACGTCATTTGAATCGTCAATATTTAAAAATAAATTATATCTATGTAGTAAGCTGTTATTGTTAGCAAGAAAATCCTATTTCTGTGACATTGACATTTCTGTGACGTTTTATTGACTTTTTGTGACATTTTAATGATTGAAATTTTAACGATATATTGATCGATGCATTATTTGTGAATTGCCCTATTAAAATCGCGTTTAAAGGTATTATTTCTAAGTAATACATTTTCTTGGTATAAGAAGCGTATTCGATTGGACTGAAGAGTACAACTCTTCACTTCAGTTAATTGAGTTACTCTTCACTTAATTGAGTTACTGAAGAGAAGAGACTGTTCGATTGGTATTCTTCACTTCAGATAAATGTCAAAATAAAAATGTATTTCAATACGGCTGGTATTTAGAAGAACTGTTTCAAAAATAATTTTCCTGCTTTTACCAAAAATCAACTAAATTGTCATAATCGAAATTTTTATTTTCTATTTTATTCTAAACATTTCTATTAAAAATTATAATTGAAATTTGTCTGTTTATTTTAGTTACTTTTTTTCAAAAGCGAGAAACAAATAAATCCTAAAAAAAGGAAAAAAAGAACTCATCTGAAGTAACTACACGAGCAAGATGTCTCTTCAGTAATTTCAGTTGCTCAATTTTTAACTGAAGTGAAGAGTTGTCAATCAAACAGTCTCTTCACTTCTGTTACTTCAGATACAGCTATACTACTTCAGTTAATTTAGTCCAATCGAACATGCTTATAAGGTCGTATATAAACCTTAATAGCAAATTATTATGGGACGTCATTATGGTGGAGCAAGTTTTGTAGAAAGGCGCCGGGAGATATACAAAATGAAATGGTATGTGACGAGGAGGTGGGATTCGGTGACAAAAGGTATCTAACGTTAATTCTGATTTTGTATTATTTGTGTTTTATTATTTTGTATTCTCGAATGGTCCACAGTGATGCCAAGCACTGAGTGAAGAATCATTTCGGTTAATTCTGACGTTGCTCACATAATATTGTGAAACGGCACAAATTTTCAGAAAATAAATTTTGAACATTGAGGACGCTCTCTAGAAGAAGTAATTTAAATTCTTAAGGATTTTCAACAGTATGCTAGAGAGAATAACTGGATCTAATTGATAAAGGTCGAAGACGAAAACACGTGTCAGTTCTAAGTAATCTAACAAGGGAACCTTTTGAACTGTTAAATTCAAAAATTTGTAAAAACTATTCTAAGTTGTAGTACTCTGTGGGACTTTAACGAAACCTTTTTTTATTGGCAACCAAACCATTTTTAGGTGTTAAAACCTTTTTTCGATATATCTCGACTTCAACTCTATTTTTTTTTATAAAGCAAATTGGTAATAATTCCTCATAAAAAGTATAATTAATCCAGAGTAAATTAGATTATAAGGGTTGCATCTCTATTTTTAAGGGGATGAAATTACCTTTCTTGCTAATTAAGGGGTGGTTTAACACCTAAAAAGGGTTTGGTTGCCGATAAAAAAATGGTTTCATTATTGTCTCACAAAGTACTACAACTTAAAACAGTTTTTCTAATTTTTTGAATTGGACACTACAAAAGGTTCCCTTGTAAGATTATTTGTGAGTCTGTGATTTGGCGGTATGAGAGTGGAAGATTTATATTGTCGTGACCAATTGTGATATTGGGGAAGAGGTCTCCAAATTTAGGAAAATGCCTGCCAAAATACCGGAAAATGTTTGTAAAATATAAATGGTTGGCTTGGTGAGCTTTAACGGACGCTTTGTGGGAAAGTGTTATCCGAGGAGCCGGATAGATTCAATTTTTGATTTTGATTTTAAAACGACGTTTCATTGTGACATAACGATTTGAGAAATATAAAATTTAGTATTGTATAAACAATAAATATATGTATATTGTAAAATAATAAATATTACCTACTACGGGTAATCAACGCTTAGGCTGATGCAGCCTAATGCTTAAAGGTGGTAGCAATAGACAATTACCGCTTTTTTAATTTATAATTTATAATCTTTGGTTTCACTTAAACTGTACAAATAAAGTTTTCTCAATTGTAAGTAGTCCTACGTTAATAGGTCGTGTCTCGGATATAAGCTCGTCGGTTTTTTTTTTTAAGCGAATAAAGTTGAATTCAGCGATTTGTTTTGATTGCATTTTTTTATTCTGAATCATGATTGCTATGATCATTTTTAATTTTACCGTTCTTTCAAATATTTTTTTTAATTTTTTTTTTGTTTTTAAATTATTAGAGTAATGCTGGAAACAGATGTGCTAAATTAGAAATAGAGACAACTTGCGGATAACGCCTACTATGCGGAATACATGTATTTCATTTCATTTAAAGTACATAGTGTGTATGAGCCACACACTTCTAAAATTCAGCGCACTATCGGGTTGGTTGAAATAAACGCAGCCACTGGTTTTACAATATTTTATTTGTATACTTGTATTTCGATTTTAACTTTATTATATTTATCTTTATTAAACATAAACGATTATTGCAAAAAATACAATCAAAAAATATACAATAAAAATACAATCAAAAATATTCCCGGTGATGTTTGTCTCCAATGACGGATGATTTTGCAATACAATAATTTTATTCAATTTTCTTCGTTGCGATTAAAAATTCTGTCATCCATAAAAATGCTCAATTCTTATTGGCTCCATAACATGAATGAATGTTGTTGACTGCTGATTGGTGAATCCGCTGTTGCTATAAATTAAATTCAAAACAGTTTGGAATTGAATTAGTTAGAACTCAAACCATTAATCGGTGGTGAGTAACGTCGCTAACAATGTTCAACGCTAGGTGACACATGTATGCGTATAGAATTCAATTTTTGTTCAATAATTTGTTTCAACATAAAAAAGGTAAACAAACCAATTATTGTAACAAAATAAGTATAACTAACTATACAGAACTGGAAATACATATATGTAAGGAATGCAATTAATTCTAATTTAAATATTGTATGTAGATTCGATGGATTGTAATTTAAATTGTTAAGGTGGGTGTAGACCTATTACTCGGGCCTTGCTCGAGGTTAATTTCAGCAGGATTAGGATAGGTAAGGTAACATCGAATCTATTAGGTTTTAGATATACAAATTATAATTAATATTTAAGTTTTGTAATGATATGGTGCAGCTGAAATCAAACATTCCGCCGCCTTTGACTCAATAGAGAGTCAATCTATTTGATGAATTGTTGGTAACAGACACAATTTGTTGACCGGTCGCTTCATAACAGTGCCATTTGGTAATTTCAGGGTAACGACCCTAACGACACCATCGTCTCCTGGATGTTCTGATGCTATTCGAGCAAGTGGCCATTTGGATGGTGGTAAACCCTGGTTCGAAATGAGCACCAAGTCGCCCGTTTTAAAATCTGAATTTAGATCGTGCCACTTTTGGAATTTATTTAGTGACGTGAGGTACTCTTTTGACCACCGATTCCAAAAGCTTTGGTACATTTGTTGGATAAGTTGCCACCTGGTTAATGTATTCATCTTTACAGGTGTTAAATCCGGTTCTGGTAACGTTGTGAATGGTTGGGTAATTATGAAATGTCCCGGTGTCAATGGATCATAAGAATCCGGAGACAGATCTCCAATTGGTCGGGAGTTTAATAACGCTTCGATCTGTTTTATAAGCGTCAAAAATTCTTCGTAGGTTAGACGAGTTTCTCCTAATATTCGTCTAATGTGGAATTTACAGGACTTCACTGCGGCTTCCCAAAGGCCTCCGAATGAAGGTGCTGCTGGAGGAATGAAATGAAATTTTATTAATTTTTCGGTACACCAGGCTTGAACGTTGTTTAAGTCGACTTCGCTGGTGAATGTTTGGTACAAGTCGCGAACTTCCTTTGAGGCACCGACAAAATTCGTGCCATTGTCACAAAATATTTCATGACAATATCCTCGGACGGCGCAAAATCTTTTCAACGCTGCGATGAATGTAGTGGTGCTCAAATCTGAGACAATTTCGAGCGATACTGCTTTTGTGGCCATACAAATGAAAATGACCAGGTATGCCTTATATGTTTTAGCGCCTCGGTTGCGATGTGTTTTTAAGAAAAAGGGTCCAGCAAGATCGGTTCCTACTTGAACGAATGGCTTGACTTGTCTGGTAACTCTACATTCTGGTAATTGTCCCATTAATTGTTGTTGCTGCTGGCCTTTGTGACGACGACAGACTACACATCTATGAATTATTTGACGTATCAGAGTTTTTACTCTGGGTATTTGAAATTGTTGTCGTATGGTTGACATCATTAGTTGTAATCCAGCATGTAAGTGTTTATGATGCATTTCTCTCACAATCATTTCGGTAATGGGATGTTTCATCGGTAATAAAATAGGGTGTTTGGCATCATAATTTATGTCTGCATGGCTCAATCTTCCTCCAACCCGTAGTAGCGCGTTTCCATTTAAAAAGGGATGAAAAGAAAATAAATTAGATTTTTTCGGTAATGGTAGATTATTTTTTAAATGTTTTATTTCTAGTTCATAAGACTCCGCTTGCACCATTCTAAAAATAAAATGTTAAGCCTCTTGAAACTCCAACACGGATAGACGTCTTTCAACTTTCTTCGCCGACGGTCTGTTTCGTGAGTGTTTGGTAAATCTCAGGATATAGCCAAAAACATTCGTCATAGTACGAAAATTGGAAATTCGATTTACCAAAGTAAGTAATAACTCGGAATGTGGGTTTTTTATTGTGGAATGATGTACTGAAATCTCCATGCTTGGCTCTATGATAGCTTTAACTTGTTGTGGCTTTTCATATGGGTATTTCGACATAAATTCAGGACCACTGAACCAAAGGTTATTATTAATCAAGTCTTGCGGAAACATACCTCTAGTGGCAAGATCTGCCGGATTTTGGGATGATTTTACATAATACCATTGGCTTCTGTTGGTATATGTTAAAATTTCGGAAGTGCGGTTAGCAATATATGTTTCCCATACCTTGGGTGGGTTGGATAACCAACTTAGTGTGATTGTAGAATCGGTGTACAAAAAAATCTTGGGCTCTTCTTTAAGTTTCAAGGCCTCAATGGTTAGGCGTAATAATCTGGTTAGTAGGGTTGCACCGCATAATTCCAGTTTGGGTATAGACACGATTTTGATAGGGGCTACTCTCGTTTTGGATGCGATTAAGTTAGTGTTTACAGTGCCATCATTAACCGTACGTGAGTATATCACGGCAGCATAGGCATCTTTGGATGCGTCTGCGAAACATTGCAATTCTATATCTGATTGTGTCGTATAAAGCCATCTAGGAATTTTTATTTCAGATAATTGATCGAGTTGCTTCCTTATCTGCAGCCAGTCTTCCTGTAACTCTGGAGTTAACTCGTCATACCAGTCAATCCCTGCAATCCATAATTTTTGGTATAGGATTTTCAGGCCTACGGTTACGGGTGACAAAAACCCTAAAGGGTCGTAAATGCGTGACGTCTCCGATAAAAAAATCCTTTTGGTGAACTTTGTGACTTCAGGTAGCTCGATCTTAAAATAAAACAAATCTTTAATTGGATGATACTTTATACCTAATACTGAAATCATTTTGGTCCCATCGGTTATGTTCCATGACGAGAGCTCTCTTTCTTCGATGTCAATGTTATCTAGCAGAGCTGAATGATTTCCCGACCACTTGCGTAATCTAAATTTACCTTTCTTCAGTAGGGTAATTAGGTCCTTTTGGAGATTTATTGTTTCCTTCAGGGTATTTGTGCCGGAAATAAGGTCGTCCATATAGAAGTCCGACCTAAGTACAGCCGAGGCAATCGGGAGCTCTTTCTCATATTTCTCTGCTAATAGTTGAAGTGCATAGGTAGCCAGAAATGGGGCGGTTGCGGTTCCATATGTTACGGTACATAAACGATAGTGTTTTATTTCAGCATCAGGAGATTCCCTCCGCAATATTCTCTGGTAGTCGGCATCTGATTTACTTACGAGAATTTGCCGAAACATTTTCTCTATGTCGGCGGAAATTACGAATTTATGCTTTCGGAAACGTAGCAAGATGTTGGATAGGTTTTCTTGTATCGTAGGTCCAATTGGAAGGTTATCGTTCAGCGATTGGCCGTTTTGAGATTTGGCGGAGGCATCAAAAACGACGCGTAATCGGGTGGTGCTGCTCGACTCCTTGAAAACTGGATGGTGTGGTAAGTAGAACAATTCGTTAAATGGCTTGTGTATTTCGGATTTAGGAATTAGTTCCATTTGTCCTAGTGATTCATATTCTCTCAAGAACTGTGTATACTCATCATTTAATTCGCGGTTAGCTGACAATCTTCTCTCTAAAGCATGGAACCTTTTTAGTGCGTGGGAATAACTCTCTCCTATCAACGGTGGGTTTTGTTTGAACGGTATTGGTAGAACAATTCTCTCATTGATGAATGAAACATTCGCCTTCACGGATTCGATACACCTTTGTTCTTCATCGGACAGATGATGTTGATTTGGTAATTCCTCTGTTTCCCAAAATTTCTTTAAGGTCTGCTCTAGATTACAGATCTCTATGTTTGGCTGAATATGTAACACGGTCAAAGTTTCTAAATTTGAATTAATGGATACCTGATTATAGTTCCCGCCAATTATCCAACCGAATCTGGTATTTTTGGCAATCAGAACATTGGGAATTAAACTAATTTTTCCGTCAATCAATGAGTCGAAGAAATGATCGCAGCCAAGAAGAATGTCGATCGGAGCTGGTTTATAATATTCTTGATCAGCGAGCGGCAAGGATAAATTGGATATTTGACTGTAACTAGCTTCAATACTTGTTGACGGTAACTTGGTAGAAATGGTAGGTATGATTAGCGCACTAATTTGTAACTGATATTCCTGGTCCCAAATCGATCGAATTTTAAAATTTGTTACTCCTCGGGAGATACCGGCTTCACAATTATTTAGGGTTCCCACAGAAACGTTCGTCTTTAATCGAGGAACTTTGAGATGTTTAGCACAAGCTTCAGTAATGAACGAATGTGTGGAACCGGAATCCAATAATGCTCGAACTATTATCCAATTTCCTTTGTTATCCATAACCTGTATATTCGCGGTTGGTAAGATATGAATATTACCGTTGGTTTGCTGAGTTGATTCAGGTATTGAATTGCGAACTTCTAAAGCATTATTAACAAAATAATTTTCTGTTTGGGTTTTGGGAGTGGTTATTGGAACGGTATCAACACCGGGTTGTGGAGACTTATTGGGTTCGATCTCGAGGTGTAAAAGGGTATTGTGTCTTTTATTGCATTTCTGACAGCTTCGTTTATTTTTGCAAACGGCAACAACGTGATACTCGCTCAAACAATTGTAGCACCGTTTGCTCTTGGCCATAAACTCTCTACGGTCGTTTACTGATTTATTTACAAACTTGGAACACTGATACAAATTATGTTGCTCTCCAATACAGAGCGGACAATTGGGTAAGGTGGCGGCAAGGAATGACTTACTGGCACTAGGTGTTGTAAATGGTTTGGATTTTGGTTTGACATTATCACTATCACTCAATGCATCACTTCGCTTTAACAAAAACTTCAAAAATACCTCGATACTAGGGAAGTCATCTTCAGCCGATTCATATTTCCACAATTGCTTGGTTTCTTCGTCTAATTTGTCGGATGCCAGGTATATGATCCATGGATCTCGGTGTTCTGCTTTTGGTCCAATTGATTTCAATCCTCGTACCGTTTCGTCTACAACATCGTGAATACGCAAGATTGCTGGTGCATTGGATTTAGTAACATTTGGTTGACGCAAAAGGTTTCTAATGTATTCATTTACAATTGGTTTCTGTTTTTCATAGCGCTTAGTTAAACGCTGAAACGCCTCGTAATAATTGGCATCATCAATGCGGAAACGACAAATTAATTTGTAAGGTGGACCTCTTAACTGACCGAGTAGGTATTTAAATTTCTGAGCCGGAGAAATTCCGGTATTCTCATGAACGGTCGATACGAAAATATCATAAAATGAATGCCAATCTTTTAGCGATCCATCAAAAATAGGAAGACTTAGTCTTGGTAACTTAAAGTCGGTTTTAAAGGACACGCCCATATTTTGAGAATTGTTGACGCTATCGTCTGCAGGATTGGAAGGGCCGCTCAGGGGGTTAAGTGATTTTTCTCGACAAAGGCCTTGGAGTTTGGGTACCATTGTGAAGTAAGCATCATCGATTGCATCCATTTCAGATGCAACAGTGGAGTCGATATCAAAAATATCGTCCTCAACCTCGATAAACTGTTTATACAATTCTTGGACTCTCACCAATCTAGCCTGTAAATCATCGTAGCTCGCGTCTTTTCCATGCGAGTCGATATAATTTTTAATTCTGGTTAACTGACCTTTAATGATCTGTTTTTTCTTATTTAATTTCTCCATATTTTACAGGTTGATTTGCACTTCACTTTGGATCACTTAATTAAAAAAACTGGTTTACCTGAACTGGTTTCCCACGATGCGTCACTATAACTGTGTAACGGTTTGATTATCACGACAAACGCCACGTGATAAAAATATAACTGGACCGATTTATTTCCAATAAGATGCAATAATGCGCCGAAAAACTGGTTAAGCGGATGGCTGGTTGAATGATTGGATCGGATGATCCGGCTCGAAGGACCAAAAAAAATGTATGAGCCACACACTTCTAAAATTCAGCGCACTATCGGGTTGGTTGAAATAAACGCAGCCACTGGTTTTACAATATTTTATTTGTATACTTGTATTTCGATTTTAACTTTATTATATTTATCTTTATTAAACATAAACGATTATTGCAAAAAATACAATCAAAAAATATACAATAAAAATACAATCAAAAATATTCCCGGTGATGTTTGTCTCCAATGACGGATGATTTTGCAATACAATAATTTTATTCAATTTTCTTCGATGCGATTAAAAATTCTGTCATCCATAAAAATGCTCAATTCTTATTGGCTCCATAACATGAATGAATGTTGTTGACTGCTGATTGGTGAATCCGCTGTTGCTATAAATTAAATTCAAATGTTACAGTTTGGAATTGAATTAGTTAGAACTCAAACCATTAATCGGTGGTGAGTAACGTCGCTAACAATGTTCAACGCTAGGTGACACATGTATGCGTATAGAATTCAATTTTTGTTCAATAATTTGTTTCAACATAAAAAAGGTAAACAAACCAATTATTGTAACAAAATAAGTATAACTAACTATACAGAACTGGAAATACATATATGTAAGGAATGCAATTAATTCTAATTTAAATATTGTATGTAGATTCGATGGATTGTAATTTAAATTGTTAAGGTGGGTGTAGACCTATTACTCGGGCCTTGCTCGAGGTTAATTTCAGCAGGATTAGGATAGGTAAGGTAACATCGAATCTATTAGGTTTTAGATATACAAATTATAATTAATATTTAAGTTTTGTAATGATATGGTGCAGCTGAAATCAAACATAGTGCAAGCGTTTTTCCGCACGTCTGTTTTCAGCATAATGCTGGAAACAGACGTGCGGAAAAACGCTTGCGTTTAAATTCGAACACACTAATTTAAATGAAATTAAATACATGTATTCAGCATATATAGTAGTCGTTTTTCCGCAAGTTGTCTCTATTTCTAATTTAGCTGCGAATTGGTAGGCTGTATTACCAAATCTAGTACGATTTTTCAATATTTTCATTTTTTCAGGACAATTTTTTGTATTTGTTGACTGAAAACAAACGTTTGCTGACAATTGCCAAAATGGAAGATACAAATTAATTCGTTTGTGACAAAATACGGTAAAATTGATTAAGAAAAATTGTATATTAAAATTAAATACGTGTAAAGTAAAATAAACGTCAAAAAATACGCAGTTTTAAGCGGCACATGTGTTTTAGGTGCGGAAAAACGCGCATTACCTACTACAGTCAAAAATTCCGCAAATCTGTTTACAGCATAAGTGAATTTTTAATTATTTTATTTTTATTTTTAAATCATAGTATGCATTGACCGTTACGGAATCACTGACCGACTGACCTGCAACCGAATTCCGGTTCGATGCTAAATTAAAATGAGAAATGACTTGATTTTTTATTTCGCCTATACTCTAAATAAATATGCAACCGATTAGGTAGTTCGGAAAAATGTTTATTAATTAAAGGAATACTATTCAAATCATTTTTTAGTTAGCCAAACAAATCAAAAAATAATGTGGTTACTTATAAAAGAAATCCTAACAAATACACTCCGCACAGATAATCATCCAGTTTCAGAAATTGAAATTTTTAAAGATAATACCATAATTACTGATCCCATAATTGTAGCGCAGGTTAGGGTTGCCACCTTTCCAAAGTGTGAAGAATGGACACAAAAAATTCGGGAAAAAAATAATTTGTGGTCCATCTACTACTAAAAGTTAGTAGAATCAAAACTTTTTAAAATTACTAAAAACCTTTCAAACAAGTTTTCTTGCTGCAGACTACGAACTTTAAATGAATTATATTAAACCATTCTTTTAAATAATTTTTAATTTATTTGAAGTTACTATTTCCGAAAAATTGTAAGAGAACTGAATCCAGTTTCGAACTGATGAGCTTATATGATTCGACTGATTGTACCACACAATTTACATGCTATATATGCAAAATGTACTGTGCAGGTTGTGCAGGTTATGTGAATGTGACGAAGAAAAATTTGTAAGAGAGTTTGGCTATATAGTATAATTCGCTAATACAACCAGCACAATCATTCTGTATATTAATGTTATCATTTTTTTCAAGCGTACGTAACGTAATTTTGTTTATTCTATATTTGATTCAGTCTGCCACAATAAAATCTGAGTTTTGATAGCTATTGCCTTGATGTATCTACAAATTTAAAAACCCTTTGCAAAGTTATAAAACACTTAGACAAATTAAATTATGTCGCTGTACGTAACGCGGAATCCGTGATATATAGAATGTAAATTGTGGTATGAGAAGATTGATTTTTTCGTATTAATTTATAATAATTTTTTATTGAGTTAAACTTTTTAGACCTTTTTTTGATGGTCTTTATTAACTTTACGGCGAAGAACCGAGGTATGTTTAAAAACTTTGTTTGAAAACTCGATACAATTTTAAAAAACTCTACACAAATTTATTCATTGTTTGAGAATCGTATCTAGTTCTCGTAGAAATAGTGGCAGAACAGAAGAAACGACAAAAATTTAGAAGATTTACAATGAATCGAACCCATTATTTTAATAAATAAAGAAATTTATGGACAATCAATATGTCCATATCATTTTTTATTGTCTTATGGACAAAACGTTTATAATATGGACAGTCAATATGAAATATGGACGGGTGGCAACCTGGCAACCCTAATTTCACTACGATCAATAATTTACTAGATAAAAATATCGTCACAAACCGCCCAAATTACATTTCTGTAAAAATATTGCCTTCACATTATGTAATGAATTTTGATTCAACTGTTGAAAGTGAAATTTCGATGCTAATTGACAGCTTAGATAGTACATGTGCTAAGGGGTATGATAAAATGTCGGTTACTATGCTGAAATTATTGCAAAATAAGATATCTATCTCTCTATCGACCTGGATAAACTTGTCTTTTTTTAATGGGTTATTCCCTAAAGCCTAGTACGCTGTTCAAGTGAACTGAAATTTTCACTGGTCTCCAAAAATAGGAGGATTCTCGTAAAATTTTATATCAGATAACTTCAATTTGCGATTTAAAATCAAAATTACAATTGACTGCAATAGGCGATTGAAAAACAAGAAACTCAAATGATCAAATGTCAAACTTTAGCTTTATTTGACTGTGTTAATTTCATCATTTTAACAGAAAAATTAATCAGTATCGGTATTGGCGGGAACTGCTTAAAATTGAACAACAGTTACTTAGAGAATCGCATAAACAATATGTTAGACATAAATCAAGCTCGTCACCTTTTTGTAATGTAGCATCCATTGGGTGTTCCGCAAGGTTCCATTTTAGGGCCATTGTTTTTTTTAATATACATATATGTTAACGATTTATTCGAAGTAAATTTCAATGGAGCTTTGCAAATGTTTGCCGATGTTGCTGCACTAGTTTATAGTTGCCGGTCTTACGATGAATTACAAGTTCAAATGGAAGATGATTTGGAACTTTTAAAATTTTATTTAAATTGATAATATATTTAGAGAAATAAAATATGGTGGTCAAATTATAAAACGAGTAGAATGTGTTTCTTATTTAGGTCTCCATTTGGACCCAAAATCAAATTTTGTTAGTCATATTAATGCCATTCAACACAAAGTAACTCTTTACATTGCAATCTTAAAAAAAATTGGCAAACGTTTAAATGAGCAAGCTGCCTATTCTATATATTTTAGTCACATTTTGTTGCATATTCTTTATTTAAATACCATTTGGAGTTCTACTCCTGAGTCATTTATCATGCCATTGCAGTTTTTACAAAACAATGCAATTAAAAGTATTAAACATTTAAATAGATTCACACCGTCATATTTACTTTACAATGAATATATTTTACCGATAAAACAACTAATTGACCATTTTTAAAATTAATGCAAATTTGATAAAAACGAATTATGCATGCTACATTACACAATGTCAGTGTCACTAATCGAAATACTAGAAATGCTCTGAACTTTAGATTACCTATAAATTAAAAAATTCCCAAAATAGTTTATTCTATAGAGGACAACAATTATTTAATCACCTACCTAATTTAATAAAAAAAGGTTCAATAGCTTCATTTAAAATGTACGTAAAGAAAAAACTTTTTAGTGAATACTTAACGGAGTTCAGTTTAAGCCATGTACTGTGAACTTGGTTTAACTCACTGATTTAACAATATCATGTAATTTTGTTGAATTATTAATTTTGTTACATAAGTATATCCATTTTCAAAACTTCGATTATAATTATCATTAATATTATTATTATTAAATATTATTATCTTAAAGGCTTTTTTGCTTTAAATATTTTTTTTATTTTTTTTTATACATTTATATGTTCTCTATTCTCTTTATTACTGTAGTTTCCATATATTGTAAAATTCATTTTTTTTGGCGATCTCTTGAACGGTAGTCTAAGCTCGAAACGGCCGTCTGGATTCCTGGTTAGTGTTTCCACAAAGGTTTTTTCGCATATTTCTTCCTCAGGAGACAAGATCTTTGTTTCATTAGGAGTAGATTCGATTTCCCAAAATCTTCTTAGGGTAGTAACAATATTATGTTCAAAATCAAATATGTTTGGTGTGAGTCCATGTATAAAATGAATTAAAATAATATTTCACTTGATTTATTGTTTTTTTGGAATTTTATTATTTTGGATAACGATACCAACCCCAATTGGCGAAATTACCAGTCAATTTGATAAAAACCATCCTATTTACAAAGAAACAGCGTCATCGTTTTTTTTAGAGGCACAAATCTTATCTTAATCTTTAGTCACGTTTTATCAATGTTTATATTTTTTGTTGTTGCTGTTATATTGGATTTTCAATGTCAAATGTGAATCGACTTAATTTAAAATTAATTCTGGATTTTCTTGTTGCTTGTCTTGTCCTTGTTATTCTTAATTCTTGGTTGCTGAAATTTTTGATTTCGATTTATTTCTGTTCTTGAAAATACCAGGCGCCTTCGTCTAATTTTCTTTTCTATTTTTAGGATAATTATATTTTTATTTATCATTTATTTATAATATAAATTCAGTAAAATATTTGAAGGTTATAAAATAAAAAATAAAAGTTCCATATTGTGAAGGAAATAAAACGCCAAATCTTATTTCTTTTACGTATACATAGATTGAGGCGCCTGGTATTTTATTGTTCCCTATCATCCATATGTGTGCATACAAATGTGGTTTAATATTTATTATTATAATGCTGCTTATCGCGGTTTTCGTCAAAAACAAAAAAAGGTCCAGCACTTTAAACTGATCCGGAAATGTATATGTATAAACATGAGTAAATAACAAAAAATAAAACGCTTTATTATTTAAATGAAATTTCATGGTCAAAATAAAGCAAATATATAATATATTGCTGCTAAATGTGTATATATGAGAAATGGCAAAAACCGCACTATACACAAAAATGTGGTTTTCTAATTTTTAGAATCGCGCATAGAAAAGACGACAAAAATGATTTTGCTGCGGCCTTCACAGTTCTAAATAACGTGTTCCGAGGTGACGACAAATATTAATTCTGTTTATACGAATATATAATTCCACAATTATATTGGAAATCACTGTGGAAGTTGATTTAGGAGGTGTGTCTACCTATCTGACTGATTTCACAATAATTTAAAGATTACATACTTGAGAAGCTTTATAGTTGTATTTCCTAAATACAAAAATAACAAAATTAAAATGTTTCGCGACGAGAATGGGATTCGAACCCACGCGTGCATAGCACATTGGATTAGCAGTCCAACGCCTTAACCACTCGGCCACCTCGTCCTTATTTTAACAATTCTATACAAATTTTACTGTACAATCAATTAAGAGTCAGTGCGATTAAAATGATTTACACTTACGATATACATAGAATTTATACCTATTAAATACTCATCTCACTTCAGATGTCGTTGTCAAAGAGGCATTCAAATTGATACGCAGAATTAAAAAAAAAAAAAAAAACACACAAAACGCTGTGACCGTGAAAATTCGATTCAATTAAAATCAGAACTTCCTAGTACATCCATAACGTATAACCGTCATACCACAAAATTTCATTTATTATTAATAAATTGAAAACTGTGAGTTTGTAAAGACAAAAACTTTTACTGCTACTGCGCCATTATTACGGTGGTACATATTATGGAGTGCCTACATTATGTGAGATCTTTTGATCCACCCCATTCCCTCTAACATTGTACGTACATACATATATGTATACTATAGACTATAGAAATAGATAAATTAACCTATTTGGTTATACATAATAATTAATTGTATCATGCTATATACCCCAAAAAATATGTTTTTATTGATTTTTTGACATATTTTCCTTCTTATAGAATATTTGGCACAGTTTTGATACGGTTTATGAAAGTAGGGGGATGGATTATGATAGGATGTGAGTACCACAATTAATATTGTCATGATTGAGAGCAATTTATTATAAACCGATTTTAAAAGGGACAAAAAAAACAGAAAAATGTCAAAATTACAGAGAGGGGTGAAGTGGACCAATTCTATTTTCGGTATTTTGTATTATGTTGTTAACCTTGAATTTGATAAATAGACCGTACACATATGAACTCAATTTAATATTAAATGTCATGATAGCATAATCAACGTATATATACCTCAAAATTATTTTCATCTAAGTCACAGCTCTAATGAAAGTTCAAATATGGATTATTAAAATTTGTGGTACTCGTGACAGACTATATCTCACACCAATTTCGATAATGAGGCAGTTGGTTCAAATTTAACTTCATAACTCGAGCAAAAGTACCGTTTCAGTAGCAGAAAGGAAATCAAAATTAACGGTAACACTTTTAGTGTGAGGGGTGGTGAGTTTTTCTTTTCGAAATACATAGTTTTAATGTCGAACAGTGAGTTTTCATCATGCAGCGTTCTACAAAATTTCATTTTCGTTTATACTGAAAGGTGAAAGATAAATATAAAAACTAATAATAACTTTCGTTTTCAGTGGTGTAAGGCACACCGGATACTAACATCGCTGTTATACATGATATGATATGATGTAGATCTACAGGTCAATCATAATGGTGATCCTAGGTATGTATAGCACATTCCTGGAGAATGCCTAACCCATTATCAAAAAATGATACCTGGGGGCACCATATTCCAGAATTATGCGGGCCCAAGCCCTGCCTGCATCCTCAATACAAAAGGTTTGTAAGGATTTGGGATGTTAATCACAGATAAAACTAGGGCACTAATCGCAGTAAAGTTATTTTCTAACTACGAAGGCGGAGTGAGAAGTCGGGCAAAATTGCAACAGAGGGCGCCATAATCGCAAATCCCAGATGTCATGCGGCAATACCATCATGTGGCAATACCAAATTAAAATTTTCAGACAGATCTGTCATTTACTTCAGTTTTGACAGTCATTGAAAACAGACAACCTATTGTTTTTTTGCAAGCATGGACAAAAGTGAATTTCGTGTGTTAATTAAACATTATTTATTGCGTGGAAAAACCATTACGTAAACCAAAACAAACCTAGATAAATATTATGGGGACTCTTCACCATCGATTAAAATGATTCACAAGTGGTTTATTGATTTTCGTTGTGGTCGTACAAGCACAACTGATGCCGAACGTTCAGGACGTCCAAATGAAGTCACCACACCAAAATTGGTTGACAAAATTCATGATACGGTATTGCAAGACCTCAGAGTGAAAGTGCGCGAGATAGCTGAGATAGTAGGCATCTCAGATGAACGTGTGCGCCATATATTACACGAACATTTGAATACGAAAAAGATATCCGCGCATTGGGTGCCGCGTTTGCTTATACAATCGACCCAAAACACACCCGTGTGACAACTTCAGAGGGAGATTTGGCGATGTTCCAGCGAAATAAAAAGGAGTGTTTGCGTCGTTTCATAACTGTGGATGAAACATGGATGGACTATACACCGGAGACCAAAGAACAGTCTATTTTCAGTTAGAAACACCTATTTTGAAAGTTTGGAGAAATCGTATTACTCGGAAGGAACACTTGTGTATCGAGCTAAAAGGCGACTACGTTGAAAAATAATTTTTTTTTTGTCGAAAATATTATTCCTTGTTTTATTTTTACCACTGACTACATATGACTTCTCACTCCGCCCTCGTACCTAGTTAATTTATTTTAAAAAAAAATGTGTTAAATTAAACCATTCTCACACTCTTAGACCATACAATAGAATGGACCGCTAGCGAAGTGACGTTTCCATATAAAATTGTAAAGTAGCCTGCCTCCAACATCTGCAGCGCAAAGTAGGCTTGTGACCGATAGGGTAACTATAACAAGTATAATCAAAATTAGTACACACAGATGTCACTACAAAATTCAGTAGATACATTTAGTACCAACAGAAGTCACTGCAAATTTAAATTTACATATAAATAAAATAAAAACGATAAGTGAAAAAAATTATTTTGTTGACCCATAAAATAGATAATTTTATGTAACTTTGTTCTAACATAAGATTTATTATTTAGATTTTTAAGATTTACGATGGAGGAAGTTGCAGTGACATCTGTTGGTATAAACGAATCTACTTAATTTGGTAGCGACATCTGTGGGTACTAATTTTGATTATACTTGCTGTAGTTACCCTATCGGTCACAAGGCTACTTTGTGCTGCAGATGTTGGAGACAGTTAGATTTGGATTTAGTTAATTGTTAGTAGTTTTAGTATATTTCGTTGTAATATTTCCTTATTTTACTCCGATGATTCTCGATTTTAGTTATAATTGCAAAAACGTACTTTAAAGTACGTTTTTGCAATTATAACTAAATTATTGAAACCCCGACGATATAAAATAAATTTATTGATTCTCGATTTTATTTTTTAATTTTTCTCTTAATACCAAAACGCTTTGTTCACCTTTTACGTTCCTCTTTATTCTCAATCCCCCACAGAATGTCTTCTTACCCTACATATATAACAATTCCAATGAACACATCGAATGTATTATTACCTTATATACATAACATCTCTCTTCCTGAGATGGAAAAATACACTTTGACTTAACAAAAATATCTCCCTATCTTACATAGTCATTCAACCAACCTGGTGGTTTAACAACCCTAGTCGGTCTTAATCTACTTTCTTGACTCTGTACTTCTGTCTGATTCTCTATTTCTGAATCCCTCATTGGCACTTGCTCCACGTTTGCTTCACTATCTAAACTTAATCTTAATGAGCGTCTCAATTGATTAACATGCGCTAATTTAACAATGTTCCCCACAATAATTTCATAAACTACTTTACTTTTCTTTTTTAATATTTTAGCCTTAATCCATTTACTGGAACCGCTCTTAATATTCCAATACAACACATTGTCACCCTTTTTAAAATAATCAATTGTTTTAGCATTCGGCAGACCCTCTCTATTTACATATTCATAAATTTTATTTTTCTGTTCGTCAATAATGACCCTTTTATTCTTCTTATGACTTTGTTGGTTACATTTTCTATCCTTATTGTTCCCAATAACAACTTCTGATTGTCTATCTTTATATTCTCCATTTAACTTAATTAAATCTAAAACCGTTTTAGGATGATAACTAAACATTCTATGATAAGGAATGATGTTTTCTTCAGTACAAGGCAAATTATTATAATTTTTTAGAAACTTCTCAATGGATTTCCATAAAGCAAATCAATAACCCGCCATCTTACTCTCAATCGAAAATTTTATTAACACAGCCTTTGTAGTCTGTACTGCCCGTTCTACTCTACCATTGCTCGAAGGGTGATTTGGAGGTGTATGTACTAACTTTATTTCCTGACTAGAACAAAATTCTTCAAAATCTCTACTTCCAAACGGCGGACCATTATCGCATACCAATTCCCTTGGCAAACCAAAAATTCTAAATATTGACTGCAACTTCTCCATTAGCTTTCCTGCGCTTGTACCATGCATCCAAACTACCTCTAATCACCTGCTATATGAATCAATCAAAATTAGAAACTCCTCTCCCTCAAAATGGAAAAAATCAATAGGTTCTCGATGAAAAGGGTATTATGCTTCCCGCCAACTAGAAAATATTTTACTTGACTTCGTATTTCTTGTTAATTGACATGCCTCACACTCTTTAACAAAACGCTCAATATCAGCATCCAATCCTATCCAATACACACACTTCCTCACCATAACCTTCATCCTCACTACTCCACTGTGATTATCATGCAACAATTCTAACACTTAAATCCTTTAACTTACCAAAAAAAACGTCTTTTTCTGTTTCTTTTCCAACCTTGCTAAATCTAAATGAATCTCTTTAGATTGCTCAATATTATCAATAGGAAACAAATGTTGCTCCGTAAAATCCTTCCTTGACATGTCTTCATCCAACCGTAACCTGCTAAGACAATCCGCATTTCTATTATTACTACCTTTCCGGAATTTTACTATTTAATCAAAAATAGTCATTCTACTCAAATATCTTTGTAATCTAGTCGCCATAATTGCTGACTGTCCTTGTGTCTGAGAAAATATTCCTACCAGTGGTTTGTGATCACTATAACAACGTGATGCCCATACACATATTTATAGAACTTTTCCATCCCAGATACTATTGCCAAAGCTTCCCGATGAATGATTGGATATTTTTTTCCGCATCCGCTAATGTCCTTGAAGCAAAAAATACCGGTTTTTCATAACCTTCCATGATGGCATAAAATACTACTCAATCCTGTACCAATCGCATCACACACTACAATTATTTCTTTCTTTGGATCATAATACTGTAAAGCTTCACAATTAACCATATCATTTTTACACTGTTCAAACACTCTCTGACATTCCTCATCCCAACTCCAACTTATTCCTCTTTGTAACAACCTGTAAAACACACTACATTTTTGATTTACCCTAGGTAGAAACTTTGCATAATAGTTTAATAAACCTATAAACGATTTAAATTCCGACACATTAGTTGGTTGCGGTGCACGAACTATTGCCTTAACCTTTTCCTGACTTGGACCCAATCTATCCGCAGAAATCTCATGTCCCAAATATTCCAACTTAATCACTTACATTTCCGTTCCTATGTTAAATCCTTTTATTAAATTTCACCACGTTTACACAAGTAGTAAATTTCGGCGAAAACAACTCCACATTTTTTAATCACCTCCTCATATTTGTGATCTTTTGGTTTCCCTGGTTTAAATGCTCTATTTAACTTAACACTCGCTTCCGGACCAATTAGGTTAGATAATAACAACACCTTAATTTTATCATCCACCACGTTATTCAGTTCCATATAATTTTCTAACCTCTCAATATATTCCCCAAATGGTTCTCCTTTTACGAATGGTTCCATATAACCAATAAACGTTTTGTTTTCTTGATTAGCCATTTCACATAACAAACAATCAATATATTATTCGATTTCACTTTATCCTCGTCGCCAATTTTAGTATATTTCGTTGTAATATTTCCTTATTTTACTCCGATGATTCTCGATTTTATTTTCTAATTTTTCTCTTAATACAAAACACTTTGTTCACCTTTTACGTTCCTCTTTATTCCCAATCCCCCACACAATGTCTTCTTACCCTACATACATAACAGTAGTGAATATTTGCTATAGGTTTCATCAATATGTATACTCAATACTTAATATCCAGGGGTCTTCTCTTCTCGTGCTGTATATAAAGATGTGTCCCTATCTCCTACCATCACAAATTCTCGCGGTGGGTGTATTTGTCCGTTAAGAGTCGACAGCATAATCGTTTGCACATATTGAGAACCTAATGGTTGTTTAATTCAGTTAAGTAAGAGTTCACAGTAGAGTCATATATAGTTATCCTTATGATTCATTCAGTCTATCTAGGATTAATTTTTCATTAAGTTTATCTGTTATGACTTTTGAAAAAAATAACATTCAAACAACATGCAACCTATCTCTATATAGACCGTTCACTTCGAAAAGTGGTGCAAGTCAACCATCCAAAAAAAAAAACCTTTGACAATGATATCAATAGAGATATACCGGCAAACAACTTATCCCTAATTTTAATTTATGCAATAACAAGAAAATTCAAAGTCCCATATATCTCAATTATTGATTCTCAATTCTCAATTCCTTCATTTCCTCGTTTCATCAAGTTATGGACACACACCACCTCCAAAAACAAACCGTCCATTTTATTCAGTAAAATTTTATTCAGTAAGAGAAATCACCAGATAAATATCCGATCTTTTTCTCAATGTTCTGTTCAACTGGAGAGATTTTATAAATACAAATATTCGTAAAGGAGAAAATATAGAAGCAAAAAACAAAAGAAAATGTATAGATCGTTTCGCTTTGGCAATCAAAACAGCAACTTGTACAAAACAAATGCCAATTCTGTTCAAAAATAAAACCGAGAACAATTGTCCGTCAAAAGTTAATCAAAAAAATAAAAAATCTCCAAAAAATTTCCAAAAATGTCTACACCAACATACACGGCACTATTTTTACCAGGTCCGCACCAAAAGTGCAAAACAATGACGTGTCCTTGGAAAAGTTATCCTTAATAACAAAATCAATATTGAACGAAATAATAAGCATCCGTGCCTTTGCAACCAAAACAAAACATTTCCAAACTTTAATAGTTTTATTTTAGGCAACACACTCCATTCCAATGCACTGAACAAAAATCAAAATACGGCACCAAACTATTTTATTGTCGCTTTCCTCGCACCGAACCTCTTACATTCGACGTCCGTTTACTTGTCCTCCATAGCTTTTAGCTCTATGATACATACATACACCTGCGGCAAAAATAATAGTAGTGAATGAATCAAGATTATTCAATACAAACTGCCTGAAAACAAAGCATAGCTTTTAAAAAATGTTGTTTTCCAAATTTACATTATTTATTACATAATAAGAAAATAATATCATAATTTTGTTTAAAAGTATGAAAAATTCGAATATGTTGCAATTATGATGTAGCACTACTATTATTTTTGCCGCAACTGTATATATTAAAATCACACACTAAACTACAATAAAGACACAGTTCTGTCGATTATACATAAAACTAAACTACAAAACATTCGAGTATGGGTAAAAAATAAAAATTAAAACCATGCGTGAACAGAAAAAAAATCTGCGTATGTAAAAATGACTCAACTCAATACCAATTTAAATTAAATATGGAATGTTTTGTATTTTAAAATCTTATGCACAACCACACAAACCTAAAATCATGCATTATTTGTGAGAAATCAAGACATTTGACTTCCCTCACTACAAATTTAAGATATTCAAGAAATATATTGCCTGACAAATACTTCCCGGTGGATTACATTTTTTCATATTTAATTATTTAATTTTCTTTAATTTTAATTTAAAACACTTCACACACTGAGATTTTTTTAAATTTGGCCATAACACTTTACATCACTATATTTTATTATGCGATGATAGCTATCATGAAGTTGACCAATGTAAGCGTTTCAATGAATTATCAATTAAGAAAAGATGGGATATCATTGAGGAAAAAAACTATATCGCACTTATTTAAAACCTCAACAGGGATGGAAGTGTCCTAACGCCAAAGAAATGTGGGACAGATGAATCTGATGGTGGCATCAAAAACTAATGCATTAGAAGAAGGATATGCCAAACATTGAGTGACAACAGAGCCATTCCTCGACTTCCAAACTTACAAGCCTGGCACACAGAATACGAAAAGAGATATACTTTAGGATTGTGCCAGTAACACTACACAACGGAGGCATTCTTGGATGACGCGGCTCATCCGGAAAACTACTTGACGACGATGTAGCAGATGAGTTGGGGCTCGCGGGCCCAATTAGTGATCTGCACATAAAGTGTACGGGAAATAATTCAAGAATTTAATAGAATTCGAAATACATAAATATTTCACTTTCTGGAGTGGGCAAGCAAAAATATAAGATGTGCGGAGTACTTACGGTGAAAGAGCAGAATTTGGCATCACAAATTTTAGTAAAAACACATAATATGACGTGTCGTTCGTAATTATTAGTTTTACTTCACGGAATGAAAACTTGAAAAGGGACTCTTTCAGTTTGTATTACAAAATTAAACTTTGGATTTTATTCACTTTGTAAACCACGAAATTTATATTACAATATTAGATTACTATGAATTAATTCGTTGATGAATGTATTAGTTGCGTTTCGCGTATCATAAATTTTACAATTAATAAAAATAACAATTACTATTTTTAAAGATACGCCATTAAAATACTAAAAGAAAAGATGGCACCTTGATTTTAGTTTGTATCCTCTCTCGACTAAATTCTATGAAAAGTAAAAAGATACATATATGTACCCGCTCGAAATTTTTGACACCTAAAAATAAATTTTGTTTGGCTGAATGCATTGCAGTATAAATGGGTGTGTTCCGAAAGTGGGTATCTGTTGGATATGATAGGCGCGTTCGGAAATGGTATGTAAAACATTTGAAAGTGCTGACATATGGGTTTTTGTTGAAGCATGAATTAATGTACGGGTGTTTTGAATGAATGTTTTGAATTTTATTGAGTTTGAATAAATTGTTTGGTATGCGCGCCAATAAACATGGTTGGTATATTGTGGTGATGAACGAGTGATGGATATTTTGAGAATATTTGAATTTAAAATGAGTGGTCTCTACAGGACTCCGCCGCGAGTGATTTCCGCCTCCCTAGGGAATGATTTTATTAGTGGAAGCTATACGGACGGTTTGTGAACCCGTGGCTTGATATTCGGCTCAGCCGAACTAAGTATTCCGTAAGCGGTTTTAGTCGATCGATTGAAACGTTGGAATTTTGTCCATTAATCGATACGATGAAATATTTCCTAAGTCTGCGTATAACTTTATACGAACCTTCATAGGGAGGAGTTAATCCCGTGCGAACCTTGTCTGTTCTTATGAAAACAAAATCGCAGTTGCTGAGCGATTTCGGAACAAATACGTCATCTTATTTGGATCGACGTGGTGTTTTAGCAGGTATGAGGTTGTGGTTTTTCGCAGTTGCTCGACGATTGTGTCGGTATAGTTGGAATGGGTGAAGAAGGATTTTCGATAAAGAATTCACCGGGTAGTTTGATGGTTTGACCGTAAACTAATTCTGCCGGTGAACACTTAAGATCTTCCTTCCCTGTTGCTCGGATACCAAGAAGTATAATTGGTATTTCCGAACTCCAATTGAGTGTATTGCTTCTGGCCACTAATGCGGCTTTGAGTTGCCGATGGAAGCGCTCGACCATGCCATTGGCTTGTGGATGGTAAGCCGTTGTGCGTATCCGATGTGAGACAAGGAGTTTTGTTAACTCGGTGAAAAGTTTGGACTCAAATTGCGTTTCTTGATCAGTTGTTATGTTAAGGGGTACGCCGAATCGTGATACGTAGTTGTTGACAAAGCGATCGACACAAGTGAGTAAGTATGAGTATCCATTAGATGGCGAAAGTGGTCCTACGATGTCTATATGGATATGCTCAAATCGACTAGACGGAATTTGAAATTGTCCATGAGGTGATTTGGTGTGCCGTTGAACTTTAGCACGTTGGCAGGATAAACAAGACTGAGCCCAATTGCGTACGTCTTTGTTTATGCTGGGCCAAAAGTAGTGTAGTGTGTTGAATACGGTGCAAAGTAGTGAGTCTGCGATGTATGGGCGATTCTTCTCATCTGCGATTTCGCAGACTATTTCAAGGCCAGGTAGTTTCATTGATGAACTAGTGTGACATTCGGAACCAGAAAGTAAATTTTGAAGTTCCAGGTCTGCTTTGTGTGCATTTGCGATTGTTTGTAAGTCGATGTGTGTTTCAACTGCGGCCATTTCATTGTCGGTTGTTCGCGATAGTGTATCTGCGACAACGTGGTCGTGACCGTGAACTTCCTAAATGTCTGTGGTAAATTGACTAATATAATCCAGGTGGCGAGATTGCCTTGGATTACGTTTAGTTCCAGACTGAATTGCGCGTGTCAGAGGCTTGTGGTCGATGTAAATGGTGAAATCCCGACCTTCGATAAAATATGGGAAGTGTTTGACTGCCAGATTAATTGCAAGTAATGCGAAATATTTCTTTTCGGCATCCGAGAGTTTCTTTGAGAAGAATCCCGGTAGTTCCGAACACTCGTTATTGTATTGTTGTAGTACAGGCCAATTCAGCTTTTAGTGACGTGAATGCGTGTTGACATTCGTCAGGCCAAGTGATATTCTTGGCTGTCTTGGACTTTTTCAGTAAAGCTGCCAAGTGGCTACGAATTGGGGCGAGTGTTTGAGCGAGTTTTGGTATGAATCGGAGGTAGTAATTTACTATGCCGATAAATCGCTATAAACTCTTGATTGAAGTAGGGGCTGGGAAAGCCCTAATGACATTAATTCGTTGTTTAGACGGCAGGATACCATTAGGTGTTTTTTTGTGGTTGAGGAAGTCAAGAGTGGATGCGCCAAAAACGCACTTTGAGCTCTTGATATGCACGTCAAACTGTGTTAGTCTGTGGAAGAGTTGTTCCAAGTACAGTTTGTGTTTTTCCTCAGATTTCGAAGCCACAAGAATATCGTCAATGTAGATGAAAACGAAATCAGAACATTCTGACGAAAACAATCCAAGAAACTCCTGGCCGATGGGTATAGTCGAAGAGGTGATTGTAGCAAGAGGCGGACAGGTTTGCTAGGCGCGCGTGAAAGTCGGAGGAGTAACATATACTAGACGGGTTACCAAGATCGTAATTTTGGATCTGAATAAGAACATAAAGGATGTATGACGAATTGCTTCATCATATGCAGAGGGGGGCGATATTCTGGAGATAAATAATATATGGCGTCTCTATTATTACCCAAGCGCAGCAATGCGGAAAAAATCGTTTAGTTCATCTTTATATTTCCAACGCCTTTTGCTTTGTGATTCTTATTATTATTTTTGTATATACCCTTTGAGCATTGAAGAAGGAAAATAGTGGTATCGGGGGAAATAACGTGTAAACTAACGTGGAGCTAATTTTTTTTTTAATTGTATATTTACGAGAGGAAAAATACGATAATTTGTAGCTCACTGAAGCTCAGAGATAAAATTGATTAGATGTAATAAAAATAGTGAAGCTGACGAGCCCAGTTTTACCTCACTAAAGAAAAGAAATAAAGTTAATAGTTCTAACAAAAAAAAAACGAGTCGCCGGTGGCTGAACATAATGTTACTAAACAATCATTATTACCGTACAGCAATTTTAAATTATTAAAGGAATGCAGTGATGACCGAAAATTAGATATTATTATTGAGTCAATTTGTATACAAAACCAACAAAGCGTGCTTATGAACTCAGACATGGGACAAGAGTATCGCCTTCTTTATTTATATTATATAAAACCAGAAACAGCTGATTGTTATTGAAGTTTATTTGGTTACAAAAAAGCGTTGTAGTACAAAATAGGTCAAGTATTGACAATGATCACTTTAGTGATCGAAATTTTCATATTAAAAATCTTTAATTATTTTAATTATTTGTAATTCTGAGTATTGAAACAATTAATTAATTGTTATATTCTATTTGTAAGCCTAATCTGAAACCTAAACAAACACGTAGGCACAAACAAATTAAAAAAAAAACTCAAAACCTAATATTTGTACAGGTTTTATTGTGATTTTTGTAAGCATTTGCAAACACCTACATTTCGAACAATATGTAATTATGTATTAGTGTTTCCATAAATTTAGCCAGTAGCAAAAAACGTCATAAAAATGAAAAATTTCATCTTGATTTTCATCAACGCAAAGTTATTTCAAGGATAAAATTTAATTAACTTTATTCCCATATATACCTACACCATATCCAAACAACACACGCCAACAAACACATTCACATCAAAACTCCATAAAATATTAGAAAGCACAACCTAAATGATATTATTCAAGAATGAAAATAAGAAAATAACCGAAAAGCACCAACAATAAAAAACTTAAGAAGATTTTCTTTTATATATTGCGCATTTCAACCTAAACGGATCGTTGGTTTAAGTTCAAGGCCAATTTTTCTCTATTTTTATATATAAAACAATATGTATACACACGCATACATAAACAGCTCAATATTCGAGAAAGAACGCTCATCATTTTCTTCCTGGCATTCTCTCATTCCCATATTATTTATACTATACGTAGGTAAAAATTACTGTTGTACATAAAGCTTTTTTGCTGGAAAATTTCCCCTCATCCATTTTTACACCACAACAAAAGTTCTCTCTCACATGAAAAGTAAAACATAATAGAATACAAAGTATATTAGTGTCGGAAAAAAAACAGTTGGAAAAACTCGTGTACCGTATGACGTAGAAGCTTTCAACCTACACACCACATTTTATTTTATTTATTGCGTTTAAAGCTCTCGTTCGTTTGTTTATTTATTACATACACGACGCTATATTTTGATTAAATCGAGAATATTAGAACGACTCGAATGAGTACAAAATATACATATATGTACGTATGTGCATATATGTTTTTAAACAAGTATATGACCGCTACACACGCTTAACAGATTTTGAAGCAGGTAGAAAATTATTTTGTTACTTTTTTGATGTCCTTGTATGTGTGTAACAATATCATTACGAATTGATATGTATATGAGCTTTTTATCTACGCACAATATAAAATGTTTGGCACACAAATACACACGCACAATATGATTATGTCGTGATTTGGTATCTTTTTTTTTTTTTGTTCTTTCGACAAGGATTACACAAAAAAGCTCATCAAAAAAAATAGAAAATCAATGATAATAATTTTGATGTTGATTGTTATCCTTCGGAATGATATAAAAATAAAAGAAAGTCTGAGGAAAAAAGAAGAAATTATTGTATATGGATGGATTTTTGAGGATATGTCGAATGATGAGGGATAAGAAAATTTGGCAAATAAAATAAAACGGAATTAAGGTGGAAATTTATTACAACAGCGCAGGCAGTAGCGGTATGTGGTGAATAAGTATTAGGATTATTCGAGGATTTATATGGGGCTTGAATTATTCATGGTTGACGTTGAGTTCGTTTAGTTGCGGTATAAATATTCTCCCAAATTTTATTATTTTTGTTCAAGGTTAAACATTATTATTGTGTTCAAGAAGATTTGAAGTTAATAAGAAATTTGTAGGCTTTGAAAATTAAGATATTTTTGATTAAATTTGTATAGGAGTATATAGTTGTATACATATCTACCAACATCAACTATGTGTCAACAAAGTTAATTAATCGCTATAAGTAGAGGTACAAAAAAAATAACACGGGCTAAGAGTTGAAACCAGGACCCATGATTGATTTGAAATCCTACGCCATACCAACTGACCTACCCGTACTACTTGTTAGTTGTTTGCAAAGTCTTAAAAGTATAAAAACTTTTAGTTAATAGAAAATTTAATTTTGTATCATCTAAATGATTTTTCAAAATATAAATCGTGATTTTAGCTATTTCTCTCCATACTTACCAAAAATAAATGTAAGTAGCGTCTGAATCCGTCCAAACCTTTTCTGATCGGAAATTCGGTCCCAAAAATTAACTCAACTCCCAAATCAATCCATATAACCGAAGCTCTTCATTCAATTTTCAGCTCAACTTCCAACTTAATTTATAACTCAACTTCCAACTCATACGCAGCGCAATTTTCAACGCAATTGCCAATTCAACCTAAAATAAACTGCAAGATGATTCAACCTCAACTCAACAAATGTCAACCCTATACTCAACTCCACTCGTAAAGGCCAACTAAAAAAAGAAATCAACTCGATTCGAAAGCTATATACATGTATGAACTCAACACAAATCAACACAATCTAACCTCCCACTAAACCATCAACTCGATCACAAACTAATCCCCAGCCAAATCCTTCCCTCAAATCCACCTCATCGGTCAACTCAACCATAAATCAACCCTCAGCTCAACAGTCAACTCAACGTTATACTCAAACCGTAAATCAACACGGTTCAAAAACTACATGCATACATTAACTCAACTCAAGCTAATTTCCAACTCAACCCACACTCTCCCCATACAAATCCCTAACTGAACCACTCACTACAACTCAACTCAACCGTAAACTGAATTCCTAAAGGAACACGTACCGAAAACTGTTTATGTATATGAACTCAAGTCAATCATATCTCAACCTCTAACTTGGATCAGAATTGAACCTTTAACTTAATCCTTAACTCAACGTCCAACTCAATCCTCAAATCTGCTCAACTCAAGCTAACTTCCAAGTCATCCTCAACACAATAGTAAATAAGTTCCCAATTTCACCACTTGGCTCAAGCTTAACTGAATCAACTCAAACCCAACTTAGCTCTAGTCCAATCTCAATTCAACCTTTTCTCGACCTGCAACCCATCATTTTAATCAACCCCAAACTCACACCCAACTCAACTCCCAAATCAGCATAGTCTTAAAACCTAAATGCACCCAATCCTCTTGACGTACAACTTCCAAAAGCTTCTCAATTCTCCGCCTTGACCATAGGAACAGATTGGCGAAAAAAAAATTATGCTCATTTGAGAATCCCATTTCTATTATATTCATTTGAGAATCCCATTTCTATTATAAATACTGAATTTCATCAAAATCGGATAAAATATAGAATCACAATAAAGTTTTATAAAAAAAATCACAAATCCTCAGTTTAACTGCTCACTTAACCCTAATCTAACTCCAACTCAACACCAACTAACCCATAATTCAACCCGCAAATTGAACCCAACTCAACCGCAAACTCTACCGCCAAACTCAATCCTCAAACAAGCATATATAAAAAATTGGTTAACTGATCACTACAACCCAATCCAATCCCAACTCAACTCCAACTCAACTTCAAATCAACCCGCAAATTGACCCCTAACTTAACTTTCAAATCAACTCCAAACTCAGTGCAAAATTTAATAATCAAACCAGCATTTATAAAAAAATCGTAAATATTTATATAACCAGGAATTTTGAGTCAATTCGTATGGCAGGTATCTCACCCTCTTGACGTACAGTTTCCAAAAGTTTTTCAAATCGACGCCTTGACCATAGAAACAGATTGGCGAAAAAAAAAATCCAAATCGGACAAGCCGTTCTTGAGATACCATGGGTACAGACAGACGGACATTTTTTATTTTGTTGCTTTTTAGACTCAGGGACTTTCAAAACGTGAGAAAAGTGGTTTTGGACCAATCAAATTTTTCATCATTTTTGGATCGATGAACCGATCTGCATTTTTCCATTGATGTTTTGCATGACACATCAAAACCACACGTACTCTAGCATTTGAACTTTCTTTTTATATTACCGCGTGGTGAGGCAAATGACAACACTCTCCGTTGTAAATTGTCACAATATGCTCTTAGAGAATAAGTTTCATGTGGGTTTCGTAGATATTCGTTCGATTGCATTTTCTTCTCCAAATTGTAGAAACGTTTTGTCGCCGTGAATATGGAATTTTCTAAATCTGGAACGTTATTCGGAAAGAAATCCAAATGATATACCTTCCATTCTCATGTCGCATGTATGTGCTCTTACAAATATCTTTACATTCCTTTTCTTCTACAGAATACGGTTCACATTTGCTTATCTCCTCTAGTTCCCAAAAACTTTCGTAGTGTTGCATCTAAATTTAATTACAAATTTAAACTACATGGTCCACCGCTAACAATCCATCCGGATATATTATTTCCAACTATCATGGTATCGTTTGGATTAATCACCCGACCATCTTCTGAGATGTTACAAAATTTGTCGGTTCCGATGAGGATGTCTATTTTTCCTGCCTGGACGGAATTATTCAGTATCCGCCATTAGTATCCGCTTCTAACATTCATAGAAATAAGAACTGTTTTCCAAAATTTGTGTTTTTTGATAATTATTGAAATGCTAAAATAAAAAATTCCTCAAAGCCGCTTAGCTTTCGTCCTCATATGATGGTATGCTGATATGATGATATGATAATATGACGATATGTTGAAATGATGATATGACGAAATGATGATATGATGATACGATGATACGATGATACGATGATATGATGATATGATGATATGATGATATGATGATATGATGATATGATGATATGATGATATGATGATATGATGATATGATGATATGATGATATGATGATATGATGATATGATGATATGATGATATGATGATATGATGATATGATGATATGATGATATGATGATATGATGATATGATGATATGATGATATGATGATATGATGATATGATGATATGATGATATGATGATATGATGATATGATGATATGATGATATGATGATATGATGATATGATGATATGATGATATGATGATATGATGATATGATGCTATGATACTATGATGATATGATGCTATGATACTATGATGATATGATGATATGATTATATGATGATATTATGATATGATGATATGATGATATGATGATATGATGATATGATGATATGATGATATGATGATATGATGATATGATGATATGATTATATGATGATATGATGATATGATGATATGATGATATGATGATATGATGATATGATGATATGATGATATGATGATATGATGATATGATGATATGATGATATGATGATATGATGATATGATGATATGATGATATGATGATATGATGATATGATGATATGATGATATGATGATATGATGATATGATGATATGATGATATGATGATATGATGATATGATGATATGATGATATGATGATATGATGATATGATGATATGATGATATGATGATATGATGATATGATGATATGATGATATGATGATATGATGATATGATGATATGATGATATGATGATATGATGATATGATGATATGATGATATGATGATATGTTGATATGTTGGTTTAATGATATGATGATATGATGATATGATGATATGTTGATATGTTGGTTTAATGATATGATGATATGAATAGTAAGAGAAAATTGGTTGGTTTTTCGTCACCTATGTATTACTAGAACTCCGTCGCTAATCAACCCTCGGAGATCTGCAATTTGTTTGCTAGCTTTTTGTCTCATTACAAGAACCAGCTTCGATGTCCCCTAGCATGTCTTTAAATTCTCACAGTTCCGTTGACTTTAATTATTTCAAATTTACTGAGCAGGAAGTTCGTGAATGCTTGTTTATTCTTGATATTAATAAGGGCGCTGATCACGCTGGTATTCCGCCAAACCTTATTAAGGATTGTGCCGAGAGTTTGTCCTGTCTAATTACCTTCGTGTTTAATGAAAGATTACGTAGTGATTTTTTTCAAGAGCCTTGGAAAATTTCCTGCCTCAATCCCATTTTCAAGGCGGGTACAAGAAACGAAGTAAGTAACTACCGTTGGATTGCTATTCTTTCCATCATACCCAAGTTATTTGAATCTATGGTGCATAGGGTCTTGGTTTTCCATAATAAACCATTAATATCTTTTGCTCAGCACGGATTTTATCCAGGTAAATCCACACTGACTTTTCTGGTTTCTTTTTATGGCAAATTATTTAACAGTTTAAGGCGAAATTTTCCAGAAATTTCAAGATGCTTATTGTTTTCAAATTTGTTCAGTCTTATCGAGACTTCTGCGAGTCTGAGTTTTAGTTGTATAAGTTGCTTAGCTTCCACATCGTTAACTTCGGGCGGATCCCGTATTTATACTATGCATAGAGTCAGCTACATCTGAACGACTAGGCTTCCGCAGTTTTTCTCAAAACAACGAAAAATTAAGATTTTGAAATAAAATTCAACTGGGTATATAGCATCCATTCCTAATTAATTTACAAAACGTAAATTTGACTTTTCAGGACAATCTAAAATCCATTCACACAAACGCAAATACCAGTTCGAAAACTAGAAACCAGTGTAATCCTAAGTGAAAAGTTGGCAACTTTTCCGTTACAAAATTTTCGCCATAACTCACTACTCTAAATAAAATCATCTTCTACTACGTATAAACAATATGCAAAAAAAAAAACTACACATTGTATCAGAAGGCCTTGACTTGACCGTGATTTTAAATAAAAACTATTTGTGTTTTTTTTTCTACAACAAAACAAAACAAATGAACTACAAATTAGTTCGTATAAATAAATAAACGTGTTTGTATTGTAACGTTACCAACATATGTAATTGTAAATATGTACGTTAGTCAATTGTTATTTATTTGTGTTGTACTATATTTTGCGTTTGTTATTACAACAGCACGTGTCCAGTCGTGATGATAAGAAAGAAAATCTGTTAAGTTTTTCCTTTTTTTTTTGTTTTATTGTATTCGTACAAATTTTATTTGTTGCCCCATTTTTGTAATGACGATGAATCTTTTTATTATTTTCTTTTCAAGGTTAAGTATTTTTCGATGTTTTTTTCAATCGTCTCTTAGTACATGGATTGATTTTTTTTTTGTTTTTTTTTTTTTTTTTAAGTAACAGGTAACAGAACAAAATTGTATGTATCATCAACCACAAAGCCATGGAGACAGAGAGATTATGAAGTAAGCATCCTTTGTTACTTCAGTAATTCAATAAGTTTTGTGCATGCAAGAAACTTATACAACGGAAATGAACAGTTCACAATGATCGTTAATTATTAATATTACAATAAAATGTTATTGTTGTGTCATTGACACGCGCATAAGCACGTGGTTATTATTAAAATACAATTTGGATTACTCTTAATAAGAATATCTTATTTTCTGTACTAAGAAGTAAGAAATTGTGTAGGCAATTTGTTGTTTGGCAAATGTCCCTTACAACGATTGCACGTGTACAAAATTTATTGACTCGTTTAATAATTTATAACATTTAGTTGTAAAACGTTGGGTGAAATATAAGTACCAGTATTACAATACAAATGGGTCCAATTTTTGAACTGTGAGAATGCATACCTGATCGCTCGAATGCCAAGTGATTTATAGTGGCTCCAAGAAGTAAATTTTGAATGTCAAAATTATTTATACAAGCACTGAGGAAAGCGGTACAACGTTCGACAACAAGTTTCTATTCAGTCAGTCCTAATTTTAAGTATGATCGCCTCAATTTTTTTTATAGGCAAAGATTATTGGCAATAACGTAGGCGAATATAAAATCATTAATAGAATAAGAACTAGAACTAGTAGTAAGAATTAATAGTTTCTAGTAGTCGGAATTTATATACCTCTGTAAAAATTGAATTGCTCCGACTGCCCAGCTTTCTACATAGGGCAAACTGGTAGCTCATATAAACTTCATTGTAATGAGCAAATCAGAATATAGATTTGCATTACATATAAATAAATTAAGTTATCATTTCGAGGACATCGACAACAGTATGAGCGTTGATGGCCAAAGGGGACAATTTGGACCGAATTAAGAAATTGTAGATTTTGAAAGAAAGGGAAAACACAGCTACTAAATAATAAAATCAACACAGAAACGAATAAAATATACGACTTAATTATAAGCAACATACAAAAATAAGCATCACCCACACACTCAAATCAAAGTTCTATATAAAAGCTTCTCATTAATCTCATCACTCGTATAAGTAATTTAACTGATGATGGTAAATCGATATTAAAATATAAAATATTTTTCATTATAAGAAAGTTTCTTAAATATGGTTTTTAAAATTGTTTTTTTTAACTTTAAATATAATTTTTCTAAAAATTGTTATTGTTTTTATTTTGTTTATAAAATAAATTGAAAATTATATTGTTTTTTTATTCACAAAATGCAAAATCTAGAAATTTTGTTTTAATTCGGGAAAACATTCAGCGAACCGTATACCCACTGCCGGCGACTTTGAGGATGAGCAAGTGGGCTCCCACTCACTCCCAGTCGTCAAAATCCAATGACCGCAATACTTCAGAGGTATATTGAACTCTGAAAACCCATTTGGAAGAAGTGTCATAATGCCAAGATCACCAACATCTTCAAATAGAAGTGTTGAGATAGAAAATTAAGAACTCCCTAGACAACTATGTAAGATTGAAAAAATTACATCAGAGTTAATTAACGAAGTAAAAACTCTTAAGTTAGAAAATGAGAAACTGAAAAATTCTTTACAAGCAAGGGAACCTGAAGAACAGGATACTTCAGAGTTCCGTAAGAAAAATGCTTTGCAAGCTAAGAAACCAGAAGAACAGTGTGCTACAGAGTTCCACACTGACGAAAAAGGATTAAGAGACAAAACTGACTTGATCCTAAAAAATAACAGGAAGAAAAGACCTGCAAAAAAAGAAAGGCAGAATCTTCTCCAGAAATTGTAGTTTCCGACCGAGGTGTATTAAATCAAAATCAGCAAAATATACCCGATCATAAAAACCAATCTACCAAAATTAAGGAAAAGACACCATCACCAATCAACATTATTGGCGTAACTGAATATGGTACTATCCAATCATTAATGAAATCGGTACAAAACAATACAGAGTTGTAGCACTGAACAATAATTATAGAAAATTTAAAAAAAAAAAAAATTCCTATAAGAATGTTTATCATTTGCTAGTAGTTATGAGGGTTTATTATTATTATTATCGAAGAACATCAAATTTAAATACATACTTTTGATACAAGTTTTGATACATTCTGTTTTGAGCAGGGGCTCATTTACAACAGAGATGTACAAGAATCGGATCAAGTAATATAACAAATACAGCTTGTTTAGTGCCAGGATCACAGTTCAGCCGTTCAATTCCATTTGGCAGCCCCAATCTTCATATCGATTTCTTGCATTTAGATTTCTGCGTTCTTCAAAAAGATGGCAATTGTCGACCTTTGCTGGTTTTCCCTGTCGGTAAATCACAACAGCTTATTGTAAAGAAGGATTTCTAAATAAATACAATTAATTTAGAAATATTAATTTTACACAAACAAAAAAGTCCAGTTTACTCGAAAGTCAAAGCCTATTTGAAAATTAATACAATAGATATTGAAACTTATAGAGCCTTCGCTGCAAAGGACAAAAATGATCGCCCGATCAAAGTGATGGCCAGAGGCCTTCACTCAACCTGTACAAAGCAAGATATAATCGAAGACCTTAAACACCAGTGCTTCAAAATAGAGGTTGCGGTAAATATTCTAAATTAAAAAAACCGTAACTGATCAAGGGATCAAAATTAATAAATGGGGGCTTCCATTGTTTATGCTTTTTTAATAGCAAAGAAAAAGTGGAAATTTGTTTTCAATATTAAAGCAGTCCTTAACATGAGAGTTAAAATAGAAGCGTACATAAAACATAAAGGGCAGAGCAGCAAATCCACCACTATGTCAAACAGATGATTTTGCAAGAACTTTGATGTATGCAGACATTCTGATTTATTACACTTGGAACACGAAAGAATTTTGAAACAAGGAAGAGAGGCAAAGCAGTAGTTAGACAACCTGGAATATTTTCATCAAATGTTTTAGGAAGAATATACACTGTATATCCGAACAACGCTGAATGCTTTTATTTACGGTTGCTTCTGTGCTGTATTGCACTGTAACAGTGGATGGAATATTACATAATACGTATCGGAGATAAAATATCATTGGGTCAAGTTCAAATACGTTCGCTGCTCGCAATTATTTTAGCTACATGTTCCCCGTCACAACCAGTACAATTGTGGCAGAAATATAAAGATATGGTGATAGGTGACACAAATCTTTTGACCCCGTGATGAACCAAAGTGAAGTAGTGAATTTGCCAAAGGAATCTCTCAATTCTCTCGATGTTCCCGGATTATCGTCACACATTCTGCTGAATTTGAAAATTGTAGTGCCAATTATATTACTCCGAAATATCAATCAGCCAAAATTATGCAATGGTACACGATTAGTAGTTAAAAAATTGATGAACAATCTAATTGAAGCAACAATTCTGATTGGACCTCATAAAGGTGGAGACGTACTACTTCCACGAATACCGCTCATTCTGACCACCACGGCATTCGAATTCAAAAGATTTCAATTTCCAATTCGTATTGCGTTCGCTATGACTATCAATCAAGGACTATCAGCGCAAGGGCAATCTTTGAAAGTGTGCCTTCTGAATTTACGTCGCATGCTCCAGAGTCGGTAAACCATCTGATCGTCGTTATGTTTATGCAGAAAACGGACACAAAGAAAATGTAGTCAATCCAATAGCTTTTCAATAAAAAATGTTTTTCTATGAAAAACATATTTTTCTTTCTTTCGTTTCATTCCACATCATAGCCAATTAGCCACAGCAACGCAAGGCAGGGTATTGAATTGAATGATGTGTTTTCTCGTTGAATCTTGAATCTATGTTCGCTAGAATACTTTTTTTACTTTCCGATTTATTTCATATCAGACTAAACCACAGCGAGGAATGGCTGAGTTTAGTTCCGGAATATGGCCAACGGGGCCAGCAAAAAATGGAACTTAGCCATTTATAAATATAAACCAATCATGACGAAATTGGGTATATAGCTTGCAAATGGGGTCAACCAGCCAGCAAAATGGGATCTAACCATTGATAAATCGATCTTGATGTTGTGCTGATATAATGGTATGATGCCATAATGGTATGATGTTATGATGGTACGATGGTATGATTGTATGATGGTATGATGGCATGATGAGGGTATAATGGTATGATAGTGCGATGAAAGGTGGTGTGAGAGTACAACAACAAAATTATTAATTTTAAAGGCTCATATTATTTATGGCAATGTGTCCTATTGTTCCTCGGTTTTCGGGGTGATATAACAAGTCTGGTGACGTTCAAATCAGCATTAGAGAAATATATATTTTATAGTTGATTCATATCTCAGAGATTTACCTTAGCCGATAATCGTAAAATATAATTGATTTGTTAAATTTGTTGTAAATCTGTAATATTTTAAAATATATTATTATTGTCATTATTAGTAGGAATAATCTTTTCATACTCGTATATAGCACAAATGTTAACATGAGCACAATTTATAAAGTAAATATTAATTCTAGTTATTTGGTTTAAACCCGTGGCATGCTGCAGTTATCGGGGGGTCACAGGTGGTGGATAGTGGACGGCCTACCGATAGATAGGTTAGCGGTGAATTAAATAAGCCGCCCCCAACCGCAGCCCTGCTGGGAGGAGAGTCTGAGGAAACTGGGGAGTGGTTAACCTCAGTTTAATAAATTCTGAGTGCCTATGATACCCGGTATGGAATGGCGAACTGATGGCGCCATAAAACCATCAACTAATAACCACAGGCAAACTGAGCATCACATCTTCCAGGGTCTCCAGGTAGTGAGTGAGGGGCCCCTTTAAACGGGTTACCCCCTTGAATGGAATGGGTCCTATTGGTTTGGGATATCCATATGGATGGGTGAATGGTTGAGTGAAAGATGAATGGGGGCGGGGGTGCTGGGATGGGATGCTTGGTGAGCCAATGGGCTGGATTAAGGTGTTATGCGACCCGTGCTGATGATCAGCTAGGCTGGGGGCCCATTTAACAAAGCCCAGTCGTTAACGGAGCCCTCTGGATACCTGGCTACCTCCAGTTGTATTTAGCCTTACCTGCGTATACGGATCTCTGCGCAGGTGGACCAGTATTTCTCCGACACTCGTGGGAAAACTATGGAAGATTTAAAAAATAAAAATAAGGGAGCCGGTACCCTTGAAAAACCGGAAAAATTGAAGGAAGAAAGTGGCTCTTACCTTAAAGGTGGAGCTACCTCATCAGTGGCAGGGGTAAGTAGTACCATGGCACCAAAGCCAGGAGTCAGCGATACCAATGCCAGGCAAGAGAGTGGGGGATCGGGAAGGATCCCTCCTGCAAAGCGACGATACAGGGAGAAACGGTCGGCGCATAAAATTCTGGATAAACTGGCTGCAACCCCTGAGGGGCAGCTTACAGTAGAACAGAAGCAATCTGTGGCTTGGGCGAGGGAGATTGTCGGCCGCGACAGCTCGGATAGGGTCCTTGTGCCTAAAAGGCAGAGGTCTCAGGATAAGCTCGAAGTGGGTATTGACAGAAGTCAAGAAGATGGGAGCATCACGGCAGAAAAGTGGAGGGAAGTGTATAATGCACTAAACTCCATTTTCATCAAGGTCCTGAGAGAAAATCCAGGACCCCCTCCGTTCTGTAGAGATGCGGGATGGCATCAAGGGCGCGTAAAGTTAACTGCGTGCTCGGATCAAAGATCGGTGGATCTTTATAAAAAGGCAATAGCCGAAGTAGGTGAGGTATGGATAGGCGCGAGGCTTGAGGCAGTTCGAAAGGAAGAAATTCCGAGTAGACCAAGGGCACGCGTCTGGTTACCAACCAAACCAGGCAAGCCAGAAGAGATCCTTGAGATTATTCGGGCAAGTAATCCAAATCTTCCAACGAAAGATTGGAAGATTGTCAAACAGGAGGAGGCTAAAGTGGGCTTCAGAGTGGCAATCATGCTGCTCAATAAGGAGTCCCTTACTCCCCTGTCAGAGACAAAGGGGGTGATCAGCTTCGGTTTCGGGTCGATCACTCTCAACGTTTTTAAAAAAAGATGAGGTAGGCATGCGCTCGGAGGACGGGCCGGAGAGGGACGTCGGACGAACCCAGCGGCAGACAGTCGAGAAAGCGCATGGGGTTATAACAGACGATGACGTGGAGCTGCTATTGGAGAGAGGCGGCCTTCTCTCGCTTGGATCCGATGGGGACACCCTGTCGGAATCTGAACGAAGAGAGGCTGGGAATTCTCAATGCAGCGAAGCAGTAATTATGGGTGACACGGCGGATACTAGCGGCCCCCGGAGGAAGGTAGCATTAGCCTGAAGCAGGGAATGCATGAAAAGGTAAGTGAGAAAAAGCATGATGATTAATATTGTGCAGATTAATCTTCACCATACGAAGGCTGCTTCGGCGGCTCTCGTTCTCAGACTGACTAGATCAGGAGAGGAGCTAGCGTTAATCCAGGAACCTTGGATTAACAAAAACAGGATCTGTGGCTTTAAGGTGAAAGGGTATACAACTTTGTACTCAAGTAACTCTGAGAAGATAAGATCTTGCATTTTAGTGAAAAATACTTTAAAAAATTTTCTACTTTCTCAATACAGTAGTGGTGACGTTACTGCGATCAGTATGGAGGTTGGCAGAGACAAGTTTTGGCTGGTCTCTGCTTATATGGATCGGGAGAAGGAGATCCCGCCGGATAACCTGGGGGACCTGATCCGAGAAGCAATGAAAAATAGGATTGGTGTGATACTCGGATGTGATGCAAACGCGCATCACACAATTTGGGGGAGCACTGATATTAATGAGAGGGGTGAGTCATTTTTTGATTATTTATTAAATACTAACAGTCTGCAATGTTGGGCAAGAACCAACATTTATCATTAGTAATCGGCAGGAGGTTCTAGATGTGACCCTCGCCTCGGATACTATTTTTCAGTTGATTAGGGGATGGAGAGTGGCGAAGGAGCACTCATTCTCTGATCATCATTTATATAACTTATAACCTTAACATTCACCCGGGTACCCAGAAGCCGTGTTGGAGGAACTATAGCCGGAGGTCCCCAGACTTCCGGAGACAGTGGAAGAATTGAATTGCATTGTGGATGTTGTCACAAAAGCATGCAATCTTTCCTTTAATGCTTCTTGCCCCCTGATAAAGCCAAGGGGCAGGCAGAAACCGACATGGTGGTCCATGGAGTTGGAGACCTTTCGGAAGGCGTGTAGGACAGCCTTTAATAAAGCAAAGAGCACGAGGCATGTACGGGGCTGGGACTCCTATAAGGAGGACCTAAGAAAGTACAATAAAGAATTGAGGAAGGCACAGAGGGGATCTTGGAGACTCTTCTGTGGTAGAATGGAAGAAGTCTCTGAGACTTCCCGCCTTAGGAAGATTCTATCTACTAACCCAACTAGTCCTAGTTACTTAATTAGACCAGACGGGTCATGGACAGCTTCAAGTGCGGAATCGTTGGAGCTTCTCATCGATACCCACTTTCCGGGAAGCTTTGATGACTCGATGGAGCCTGGAGCTCATCGAGGAACACCTCCAATATATATGGAGGGCATATTGGATAGAGAGCGGATCCGGTGGGCGCTGCAGGGTTTTAAGCCTTATAAATCGGCGGGTCCGGATCGGATTATACCAGCAGAGATCCAAAAGAACTCTGCGGCCATCCTCCCCTGGCTAGAGGTTATCTTCAGGGGATGTCTGAAACTAGTCTATATTCCTAGGAATTGGACAGAGGTCAAAATAGTCTTTATCCCGAAATCGGGAAAGAGCTCACATACTCATCCAAAGGACCTGAGGCCTATAACTCTATCATCCTTTCTGCTGAAAACCCTGGAAAGGTTGATAGATGTATTTATTCGATCAAGAATTGAACCCTGGAATTGGGCAATGTCGCAGCATGCGTACTGTAAGGGAAAGTCGGTGGACACAGCTCTGCACGATCTAGTACGCACAATTGAGAAATCAATTTACTTGCAAGAGTTTTGCATGGTAGCATTTCTCGATATTGAGGGTGCTTTTAATAATGTAAAAACGGAGGCGATTATGGAAGGATTGTCTTTTTTGAAGGTGGACTGCTCTATAAGTAGGTTAATAAATCAGATGCTGGTAAGTAGGACTATTACCTCGGAGCTGGGAGAGTCCAAGATTAGAAGACGGGTAGTTAGAGGAACCCCACAAGGAGGTGTAATGTCCCCCATTCTCTGGAGTGCAGTGATTAATGGATTACTGCTGGAACTAGAGAGAGAGGGGATAGGGGTTGTAGCATATGCTGATGATGTAGCGATAGCTGTCTCAGGCAAATATCTAGATACGATTAGGGATGTTATGCAGAATGCACTCCTGATCATTACGAAATGGGCCAGCAAGTGTGGACTGGGGATTAACCCTTCCAAAACAGAGCTGGTACTATTTACTAGGAAATATAAAATTCCGGTGGTTAGCCCTCCTATCATAAACGGCAGCGGACTAGTTTTTGCTGACCGAGCAAGATTTCTGGGCATAATCTTTGATAGTAAGCTCAGCTGGAAGCCTAACACTTTGGAAAGGGTGAATAAGGCTATTGTAGCCTTATACTCGTGTAGGAACGCTATAGGTAAGAGATGGGGCTTGAAACCGGAGCTGGTATACTGGCTCTATACCGCCGTGGTAAGACCTGTGCTAATGTACGGGGTGGGCGTTTGGTGGCCAGCTCTAGATAAGGTAACATATAGAGGTATGATAGAGAAAGTGCAAAGAACGGCCTGTATGCTTATAAGCGGGGCGCTTAGGACAACACCTACACGCGCTTTAGAAGTTATGTTCCACCTTATTTCAATCGACCTTCATGGTAAACAGATGGCAGCCAACGTGGCTACGAGACTCTTGGCTGTCTCTCAGTGGAAGTGTCTTCAGGTGGGACACTCGACTATAGGTAGATTCGCTGGCGAAGAAGTGGCGAATCTGGATTATATTACACCAATGGTATGCTTCGATAAAGGTTTCCGGACCACTTTCCCTCAAGGGAATCCTGGAGAGACGGATCAATACTGGAAAACGAGGCAGTGAAATTTTTCATGGACGGCTCGAAGCTAGACGATAAGGTAGGAGCCGGAGTCTTCTGTGATAAACTTAATGTTAATATTTCTGTTCGTCTCCCTGACTACTGCAGCGTGTACCAGGCTGAAGTGGTGGCGATCGGGGAAGTCATGACATGGTTGAAGCATAATGTGATATCCATGAGGGATATCGCAATCTATGTGGACAGTCAGGCAGCGGTCAAGTCACTTGGGGCAGTTTGTCTGAAGTCGCGGGTGGCGCTGGATTGCCGATAATGAGATGAGCGAGTATTTCAGCATCCAGATAATCTGGGTCCCGGGTCACTCGGACGTCATGGGGAACTGCAGGGCTGACGAACTAGCTAGGTACGGTACGACTCTCCAGATGCAGCAGGAAATGGCAGGTCTGGGGAGGGCTATGGCAGTGCTAAAATGGGCGCTCAGTAAAAAGGCAATCGCCTTGACAAATGAGAGGTGGAACAATACTCTCACGTGCAGGGTAGCAAAGTAGGTTTGGCCAAAACTGGACTTGCGGCGCTCCAAAGTATGAATATCCCTGGGAAGACAAGAAATAGGATGGGTTGTGGGGATAATGACAGGTCACTGCCTTTTTGGGGAGCATGCGAGAAGGCTGGGGATACAGACAAATGACTTTTGTAGAAGTTGCATGGACGAAGAGGAGGAAGAGACTTTGGAACAGTTCCTATGCTCATGTCCGGCGCTATCTTACAGAAGGCATAAGTATTTGGGTGTGTACGGTATGGACAGCCTTGCGGAACTCGCGGACTATGGAGTGCGAGATTTGTTACGCTATATAAATAGCTCTGGTTGGTTTCAACGGGAGTAATGGGGAGATGGGATCCTGTGGTATCACAACGGGCCACTGCTGGCCTAAGTGTGCGATAGCAGCCACTTAACCTAACCTACCTAACCCATTTGGTTTAAAGAGTTATTTTTAATAATTTATTCTTTGTCATTTTGGAAGAATTGCAAAATTATGTTATTAAAAAGGAATTATCTGAATATTAATTGTTCGGTACAGTTTTGTAAACTAAAAGAACAATAAAGAAACAATTACAAAAAAAACAAACCTGTTTCGCAACCAAAACAATATAATATTCCTTCTAAAAATATAAGAAGTAACCAAAACCAGGTTTATCCCACGCGGAAATATTATTCAATATAAATTAATAATTATTCAAAAAATCATAAAGCAAACAAATAGTTTATCATTATTTACACATCTGATCCCATCACACTATACTCCGTCCATATATCTAAGCCATTTTTAAATCAATCAATCAAATTATAAGCAAGAGAGCTTTTCAAGGTGCTTTTTCGTTCTGTGCGGGGCAATTAATAAGCCTACGCTAAAATAAATTACTTTTAGCGTTAAAGAATATATTTTTAGGCTGTTTAGTACGTAACAATTATTATTTATTACAATCAATTAATTATATTTTTGATCTATGCCAAAATGAAAAAAAAAAAAATTAAGATGATGCGATGGATGGTACGACGAAAGAAGGTAAAGTTAATTAAGTCAATGTTAAATCATTTTTCTATGTCGCTAAGTTTTATTTTTCGTTCATTTTTATTAATATACACTGTCTACGTTACCACACCACATAATATAATCTGCTAATCACCACCACCATCATAACTAGAACACTCGATACACAAACGAAAAAATGTGAAAATTATCTTCATGTTCTTGGTATCGTCTTGTAATTAAGGTTCTTCTAATCTTTAAGCTTAATAAACAAATTTTGGAAGAATTATTTTCTTCTTTGCACACAATCATCAATATTAATTAGAACCAGCAAAAAGGAGACGCAGGCAAATAAAACTTTTGGATATAACAAACAAAAAAAAAAGTGCGGAGGATATTTTTCGTCGCGTGTCTTTGTTTTTTTTTTTGCTTTTCCACATAAATTTTTATATTCCAATTTTCAGTGCGAGGGTAACAAGTTTTAAGGGCAAATGGTTTAATTAGAAGAACAATTTAATCCTTACTAAGAATGAACAAAAACAAAATCTTAATAGAATAAGATTAGATTACATATTTTAATTTATTTGGCCTAAAATTTCTGATGAGACACAAAAAAAAAACCAAGAATAATTAAGTTTGATTACCTGACCCAGTTGTAAACTACTCACAAAGTTTTCAAAATATTTAGCTCACACGTCAAAATTATAGATATTCGAAACGTAGACGACCTACTTATTATTATTGTTGAACCACAATGTATACTACTTGTATTTATAATGAATGGACACGAGAGGAATACGCATATTAGATTACAAACCGCAAAGTAAATCAAATATTTCTGGTTACAACCTAAATTCGAGCGCTTGTTTACAGTTTGACCAAAACGTTTAATTGTTTTAAAGTTATACATTTAGCATCAAGGGCGTATTGTCAGGTCCCGATTTTAGATGTGACTATGCGACTATGGACATTTTCATTCATGTGAATGTCTGTTGGTCTGTTTGCCTGTCAACTTTTACAACACTTCGATAGATCCGTCGTATTGGATGAGGGCACAGACTTGTAAGATGTTCGTCAAATGGGAAACCACGAAATTATAAAAGTGTCTGTTAGAGAAAAATTAAAAAGTTTTAAAGCAAAATGTTAATAGTATCACTAAACTTCTGGAGCTTGATCAGTTGATATTAAAATTTTCACGATGAGCTTCACGGGGCCTTTAAAGACCAATGTACTTTGGCAATTAAATATCAACATTTAATAACTTTCTACCTTCGGTAAACCACATCGTTCATCATTGTGATGACAGTGTAACGTCCTTCCCATGCTGGTTGCAGTTCGGTGATAATCCCTTCTTTCCTTGAAAGGAAGCCTTGATCATTTGCTCATAAGTTATATCGAGCTTTCATCCAGTCACTTGGCATCCGTATGTTCCCCCGTACAAACTAATGAATCCCATTAAGTTCTTCTTTCATCTGGTCTAAGTATAAATCTCCAGTAAATCGTAGATTATCTCCAAATATGGTTTTAGCTAGTGTCATTCCGGTCGTGTCATGTATTGCTAATCGATGGGCCATCAGAATCCATTGAATCTTTCCACCATACCGTCGGACTGTGGATGCGAAGGCGTTGTCTTCGTTTTATTTACACCGAGCATCTGGCATATTTCTTGAAATACCACTAGCTTTATTACAATTTATTTTAATTAATTCAGTAATGAGTATTCCCCCCCCCCTTCCCTCCGTGCCCTTATTACAGCTTACTTCCTTCTGGGCATACTAAGTAGAATGATTTGTATCATTTCTTGCGGAATGAGATTCCACTCTTGTCGTTTAATACGGCGTTTTATAAAATTTCCTATACGTATTCGATCGGATTAAGATCCGGATTCATTATTGGGCACTTAAGTGCACGAATGCCGTTATATTGGAAATATTATCGTACCATTGCAGCTACGTGGACTGGAGCGTTATCATGCGAATTAGCACAAAACTGTCATAACCTATGAAGCCTACATATGGCAAAACGTGATCGGCAAGAATGTTCCGAACATACCAGTCTGCATTCATCCTCAAATCGAGCTCCACCAGCCCCGTACGACCCTCCCAACTGATCCCACCCCAAAACCATTATTGAACCTCCACCAAAGCTTACAGTTTGCAATGTTACACGGTGCGTAGCGTTCACTAACTCTTCTGTATACATACAAGATTACGCCCATTTGGTTCCATAATTGGATTCTGATCTCTTCTGAAAAGAGAACAGTGACCTATTGATCAGTTCCCCAATTTCCATGAGGATGAGCAAATTTTAAACGGTTGGATTTGTGGCGGGGAAGAATCCGTTGAACGTTTACAGGTCGTTTTGGAGTTAGGTTCACTTCTATTAATCTTCGTCTAACTGTTCTGGCACTATTATTATATATAGAAGTACGCTTTCGATTTCGAAACGAATTCATTTTTAAAACTGTCTCCCGATACCGCTTAAGTATTCGTGAAACCGAAGACTGGTTCATTCCTAATTTTCGTGCGATTTGTACTCGAGTATAATCTTCCTGATAATATGTGACGACTTTAACCGCCTCCAGCTCATGAAAGGGTACCATATTACAATGGATTTTATATTATGTGTTTGCTTTAGAACACATTTAAAAGAACCAGTGGCACTGCATTTTCAAATAATTGATATCCAATGGAACAAAAGCCGATCGTTGGGTTATAAATACGGAAAAATAACAAATTTAAGGAACCTTCCAATTTCAACAAATAATTGGCAACACTTTGTTTTATCTCTTATACAATTTGATGGTGGAATCAGGTAATCTGCAATTGTGCACACTTACGAAAAATCGCAAAATTACCGCTCTGGCATCACCTCTATAAAATAATAAAATTTGTTTCTGTATAAAATTGACGTTATACTTAATTTTCTATAGTATTAGTATATTATTTACTTACATAGTATAAAATATAGTAGTACGAGTATATGATGACGATTAAATTGTTGCGGTATTGTTGCTATATTGAACTTGAACTGAAAAAAATGTTATATTTTATTATGAGAAAAAAATTCCATTTGAGTGTATTGATGTTTCTGTTTATTTTGTTTTTTTCTTTTCGTGCAATTTTCGTTTTTCATTTATTTTATTTTATAACAGCACGTGGTGGCACGCTTACTTTGTTTTTCTTCTCATTTTTAGTCTGTTTCGTTCGAAATTAAGTAGTACGTACTCATACTTTGTATTAAAAATTATTTACATTTTCTTGACTTTGTATCATGAAAAATATATTAAATATATAAAAATTTCCTCGGAAAAATTAATTATTTACAAACAAACAATACCGCAGCGCCATTTATATACGCACAATTAATGGGAAATAGCTCTAGTTACTATAAAAAATCAAGGTTCTCTACTCAAACGAATAATAATAAAATCAACGTGCCGCCGTGCGAAATATTTGCGCAATGGTGGTGGGAGGAGATTCTCATGTTATATGGATTCGTATTTATAAAGCTTGATAGTATCAGAAAAATGAGAAACATTTAAAATTATGATACGTAAATAAATTGGTATAATTAAATATTATGATTTAATTCAAAAACCTTGACATAACCTTAAAAATTTAAAAATGTTTATAATATAATTTAATAAGGTAATAATGATAATTAATTGATGATTTATGATATATAAATTTCCTTATATACTACTTTGTTTACGACGAATCATACAGATACAGTGAAATACATACTGACTGGGGTGAAGCAACGTACGTTTGAATGGATGAATGAAAATGCAAATTATGTGGTATATACACAATAATACATACGTGTAGTTAGAAAAACACGTGGGTAAAATGGCGTTGGAAAAAAATTATAAATTTATTAATTCACTGTCTTTATTTAGATGTAAGACTAGACGGTCGCTGGACTAAGTAAACATGTTATCGATTTCGATGTACATACGAGTACTAAAATGGATTGGTATATGCTAAATAGGTATTCCACTTAAATTCAATTTATTTTCACTTAATAAAAAAGGAAATAAAATCTTTTGATATTTAACGTAATTTTTTCTTTGATTTTATTTGATATTGTTGTGAAAGGAAATAAAATCAAATTGACTTAGTAAGTGATGTGCTAGATAAATGGTTAGCATCAGCTGAATATTGCTGTAACTGGATTTTGGCTAATAATGATAGAAGCATATCATCAATTGTCCAAGAATGGCCAGCATATGAACAAACGTATGGACCAAAGCTACTTGACATTGATTTTCTACGTTTCCAAACGTGGACAACATTTTTTTAAAGTTTGAATGATTTTTTTACGGATGTTATTCCGATAATGAGTAATTCCAATAAAAAGTAGTTTTTTTCTATTAGATTCGCGGTTCTCTGTTATTCTGCTACTTTTGCATGCGGTAATCAAACCCACCACAAAGGCAATGGAGATGACTACCAAAAAAATAATAAATACTCACAGAATTACTTTTATGGTATTAAGTATGTCAATCGAACCAAGAAGTGGATCAATTCATCGCAACACAAAATCAAATAAAAATGCTACAGAAGAATAAAATGCAACCATGCATTTTTATTATAGGAAGCAATTGGTATTCTCATAGAGAGACTTGGCCGCTTCATAGTGAAGTTTCGTAATCATTTTTACAACGGATAATGAGTGATTAGTTCATTGATCCTTACATTAACCAGCCGTGATTTTTTCATCACCCGCCGGGAATCGAACCCGGGACCTCCGGAGCTTGAAGCAAGCATGCTAACAACTGTGCCACCGGGGCGGCAGCAAAGAAAAAAAAAATGGTATTCTGAAAAGTAACCATTATTTTGTAATATGCGATAACATTAAATATAAATGCGAACTATATTATCGGCAGTCGATTGCGCATTTAAGCTATTTCATGTCCTTAACGTATAATATCCGGAAGACAGCAAAGCTCCATGGCAATTCATTCAATGATTCTTTTACAAAATATAAACTAAGTTTGATGATGCTTTTCCCTCAGTGGATTTGTTAATAGCAAAACTTGAAAGATAAGATCATCTATTCTAAATTCCAGCCTATATAATTAATTATTTGATATAACTTTTTGACAGTTCTTTTTATTAAATTTTATTTATATTGAAATACTGTGAATGAAATAAAATTGAATTATAATGAAATACAGTGATAAAACAATGTATGACTATTGTTTATATATGTATATTGATTTATTGATAACCGCGAAAACAAATTAGAGCCGTTGAATATATTTCTATATTATTGACTTACTTATATTCTCTTTTTATATATTTATATACATACCTATTATCCCGACTTCTGGCCTTCCATTACACAAACCACTTAAGCGCTCGTATGTATATATACATATATGTATATATATATATTAAAATGCGGTTGTTATCTGGACATTCAGCCTATTTATTTAAAAAAAATTATACTCTTGTCGACGTTTCACACAGATTTCCTGTGCATCATCAGGACTAAATCTAACAAATATTTTACAGACAATTATGGCAAACAAATTTAGCAATAAATGAAAAATTCACAACCTACCAATTATATAAAGCAAAACACTTATTTTCAAAAAATTAAAAATTAAAATTAAAAATTAGAAAACACAACCAAAAAATTAACAATGTCCACTTCGTATGAAAAAAAAAAAAATTTAAATTCTGAAACATTTTTTTAAGAAAACTCGGTTTTAACCCAAACCGAACAAATTTTTTCTAAACCTTTTTAGATAAATTAAAACTCTTAGTTAAACGTTTAATAAATGATTCATATAATTATATTACATTACAAAATCTAAATATGTATATTTATAATAAATGATTATAGGTATTCTGTAAAGTTATACAATCTGACTGTTTGTTTATTCCATGAACATTCTTCTTGATATGGATCATCTCTAAAACCTTTCTCGTTGAACAATTAGCCTCATATTCTAAAACTTCCACCTTATCAGGAAACAGATCATGCTTCGTGTCATGTAAATGTTCAGAAAGAGCACTAGCATTATTGCGATCTAATTTATTTAATGTAATATTTTGTGCATCTTTTTTATGTTGATAAAATCTGGTACCCAAAAGTTGTTTGGTTTGACCAATATACGATTTATTGCATTGACAGGTACATTTATAAACTACATTTCTATTGTTCATTAACTTTATAGGGTCTTAAATCACATTGAACTAAAAAATGATGCGGAAAAAATTTTTTAGTCAAATGCACAGCAAGTATGGACAACAATTAGTGGATAACATGAAAGAAGTTTTCAAAATTCAATTGAAATTGGTTAAAGCTTTACACAAAAAGTTGTGTGTAATATAAACCAAGTTGTTTTTGAAAAATTACAAAACCGATTTTCTTTTGGAGTTATCAACCAGGAGATTGCAGAAATTTTCCTTAAAATCAACAAACACAACAAACTTATTAATAAGAAGATACAATACATTGGGCACTTCATCTCATCATATTTTTTTAGAAATTTTAAAACAAATTTGGAAAAAAGTTTTCAGTACAGGTATGATTTTATTAAAACTAAACATATAAACAAATTTAATCAAATGGTACGGGTTGATGATTCATGTAACATTACAAATATAATAAATGATAGGGTCGATTCTAATAATAACAACAATAATTGGCTAGTAAATTTAACAAATACAGATATTCCGAATAATATAGTAGAAGTTCTTCAACTTGGTGATAAGTTTTGTCCACCTATAAAAGTAAAATCTATACCGTATATTCGAATTATTGCTAATGTTGAAAGTGCTCTTAGTAAAGTTAGTGATAATAGCGTAAATATACCATGTTTACGTAATGAATTTGTGAATATTCTAACTAATTTCAAGAATAGATCGAAAAATAGAAAAACAGTTTTGACTCCTGCAGAAACTCGGTTTTCATATAATTTGAGTTGTACAAAGAGGTTTCTCATTAATAATCCCGAGATATTAGTTTCGAAGGCGGATAAAGGCAATGTAACAGTGTTATTATTATTATTAGTTGAGGGCCATGTGGGCGTTCAAGCCACCCCGCACTGCGACCTAAAAGATCTTTTGTGCATGGACCCTACTTAATGAGCCGTCCAGTCAATATTCAGGCTCTTAATGAACCTGACAATACTGCCGGCCGGTATATGGTGCATACCATCCGGGCTCATTACTCTCCCTCCTAGATGTTGTAACCTTTTGCAGAAAATGGCTGGGCAATGGCACAGAACATGTTCCGCTGATTCCGCTTCCATGTCACAGAAGCGACATCTATCCGTCGGACTTAGGCCCATTTTCTTAAGGTGATACCTTAAGGGGATGTGACCTGTGAGGAAGCCGGTAAGCAGCCTCAACTCAGGTTTCCTAAGTACGAGACATTCCTTGGCCCTGGCCGACGAAGGTGAAATAAATTCCTTCGCCTGTCGCAAACCTGGAATTCCGCGCCAGTAAGAGGACTTTTGCACATCCTCCCAGCGTTTAACTGCTGCCCCATGTAACAGTGTTAATTAAGAGGTCGGATTATTTTGAAAAAATGTCAACAATGTTACAGGCTAGTAGAATATATAAACATATTCAAAATGCGACACAACATCGTCTATTCAACGGAAATTAAATAAGATGGTTAGTGATTGGGAGAAACAAAAAAAGATAACATCCATAGAAGGAAAACAATTAAGAAGTTACCATGGAGTTGTAGCTAGACTGTATGGTTTACCAAAAATACACAAAGAAAATACCTCTTTTAGACCTATAGTCAGTGCGATAGGAACACCTTTATATCAGCTTTCCTCTTTTTTATCTAAAATTTTGAATAAAACGGTTGAGATATCTGCTACATCAGTTACAAATTCAGTAGATTTCAAAGACAAAATTAAAAATGTAGTTTTACCTAGAAATTACACAATTTTGTCTCTTGATGTTGTTTCACTATTTACCAATATTGACAGTAGTTTGGCTCTTGATATCCTAGCTGAAAGATGGTTAGAAATAAAAGACAATTCAGGTACCAATTTGAGTAAAACTCAGTTCATTGATGCTTTGAAATTAGTTATAAATAATTGTGAGTTTTCTTTTAATAAAAAGATTTACAAACAACTGTTTGGTTCACCTATGGGTTCTCCAATTAGTCCTGCTGTAGCTGATGTAGTTATGCAATTTGTAGAATCTAAGGTTATAAATTCTTTAGATTTTGAACCAGCATTTTATTATCGTTATGTGGATGACATAATTACGGCGATTTCTAATGATAAAATTGATATATTTTTTCAATCATTTAATGATGTTAACTGTAATATCAAATTTACCATGGAATTAGAAATGAATAATTAAATATCATTTTTGGATTTATTAATAATCCATACACACAAAAAAATATTGCGGTGTGAATGGTATTTTATCCGAAAAAGACTTTATTTTTTATCCAATAGTACCTTATTAACTCCGCAAGATCGGGTACAAATTTTAAAATATCTAAAAGGATCGAACAGTATACTTTTGCACCGTTTGGAGTAAATGCAAAAATTGTCAACAGCGGATTTTTTTAAAAGGTACTTCCCAGAGATTATTTTCGTTCTATCGGAGTAAATATTTACACCGTTTGGAGTTTTCGTGAAAAAGTAAAATTGTAAGAGAATTTGGCTGTATTAGTTAAATTCGCTAAAGCAACCTGCATATTCCTTCTGTATAATAGAATTTAAATTGTGATACAATCAGTCTAGTCGCAGCGGCCTGATGAGAAGATTGAATTCTCTTACAATCTTCGGAACATATTAAAATCACATATGTACATTAAAATAAAATACCAATGGGATAAAACCATACACACACTCAAAAAATGTGCGGTGTTAATTGGTTTTTTATCCGAAAAAGTATTTATTTTTCTCCAACTGAATATAGTTTTATAAAATTAAATGCGCATCAACGGATAAATATTTTTATCTATCCGAAAAGATAAATTTTTATAAAAACTCATTTTGGATTTAATAAAATGCACCTCTAGGTGTTATCCTAAAGATGAATGTTCCATTTTTATTATAATATCCGATTGGATTCAAATTATAAATATCCGATCGGTGGGACACTATGTAACACCGATTCGGTGTTGTGGTGACCTTTTTTTTTTTTGTGTGTAATGATGATGGATCATTGATAACAAATTGGTTTCATAAATCTACCTGGTCCGGGAGATATCTAAATTTTAATTCTCATTTACCGTTATCGTATAAAAGAAACACAGTTAAATTATTAGCAAATAAAATTATTCAATTATCTGATCCTTGTTTCCATTTAGATAATTTTCGACTTTTAAAAACCACACTTTTAAATAATAATTATCCAAATTCTTTTATCAATTCATTAGTTAATCCAATTATTTATCAAAATGCAAGATTAAATCAACCGGTTGTTATTATTCATCCACCATTAAATAATAATGCTCGAATTAATTATGTAACATAAGTTATTGTTTAGGTAAATTTCAATTTAAAGTTGTTGGGAAAGCTCATCACAACTTAGGTAGGTCGTTATTTTGACCTCTGAAAGACCCTATAAAGTTAATGAACAATAGATCATGTTTTCCGAAAGAGGCAGCACCAAAAGAAGAATTTTAGTGTTATATGTTTGTCAAGAGATGTCACTATTGGGCTGTATTTGTCAAATAGTAGGTCAGGTTTTTTAAAAGATGGCAGCAGCGTTTTAAATTAGAAATGAAGAATGTAGAAGTAGAAATGTTTGTGAACAATAGCATAATTTTAATTAATTTATTTAAACAACACACATTAATAACAATTAGATCACAAATTGAAGATCTTGTTGCATGCACCCAAATGTTTGTTTTTGTTTTTAAAATTTGGAACAGCCAAAGAAATTGAAGATACATAGAATGGAAACAATTTGTTCCTCCATAATAAACTTTCTGCTTCACATCAACCCAGTTGGACGGATAATAGATGTATGTGGTTAGTCTTGTTGTTTGTATTATAAATATCTCCAGAAATATCTCTGTCACATGACAAAAATATACACTTTTAACTAAACACATCCATTTATGCGTAATGCCATATTTTTAATTAAATAAAATAACCTAATTTATTAATTAAAGTAATAAAATTCCAATAATTTAACAATTTTAATTGAAAAATGGAAATTTTTCAGTTCTACCGTTCCCAAAAACGGTAAAATTAAAATTGCCTATTATTCAATAAAAATTATCAATTTATTCCAATTTTATTATTTTAATTAATAAATTATTTTTTATTAATTTAAATCAAAATTATCCTAATTTTATTCTAAATAGAAAATCAGTTTTTAGGAAAATGTCTGTATTTGTCATGTGGCACACATTTTTCGTTACACTGACATCTTTGATAATCCATGTAATGTGAAATGTTCATTTTTTTGTGAAGATGGCATTGTCGGCGGTTAAAGAAAAGTTTGACATTTAAACATGATCTACAGAAATGTAGTTTATAAATGTACCTGTCAATGCAATAAATCGTATATTGGTCAAACCAAACAACTTTTGGGTACCAGATTTTATCAACATAAAAAAGATGCACAAAATATTACATTAAATAAATTAGATCGCAATAAAGCTAGTGCTCTTTCTGAACATTTACATGACACGAAGCATGATCTATTTCCTGATAAGGTGGAAGTTTTAGAATATGAGGCTAATTGTTCAACGAGAAAGGTTTTAGAGATGATCCATATCAAGAAGAATGTTCATGGAATAAACAAACAGTCAGATTGTATAACTTTACAGAATACCTATAATCATTTATTATAAATATACATATTTAGATTTTGTAATGTAATATAATTATATGAATCATTTATTAAACGTTTATCTAAGAGTTTTAATTTATCTAAAAAGGTTTAGAAAAAATTTGTTCGGTTTGGGTTAAAATCGAGTTTTCTTAAAAAAATGTTTCAGTTGTAATAAAATCGATATCTCTTTTCTATTGTATAGAATTCAAATTTTTTTTTTTTTACGAAGTGGACATTGTCAATTTTTTGGTTGTGTTTTCTAATTTTTAATTTTTTGAAAATAAGTGTTTCGCTAATTGGTAGGTTGTGAATTTTTCATTTATTGCTAAATTTATTTGCCATAATTGTCTGTAAAATATTTGTTAGATTTAGTCCTGATGATGCACAGGAAATCTGTGTGAAACGTCGACAAGAGTATAAATTTTTTTTTAATAAATAGGCTGAAGGTCCAGATAACAACCGCATTTTAATAAATAATAGCCTAATAACGATATATATATAATATATAAATATATATATATATATATATATATATATATATATATATATATATATATATATATATACATATGTATATATATATACATATGTATATATATACTTATATATAATATTGGTATAACGGGTGCGCCTTCTTTTATGTCGGTATGTAAACATTGAATAACTTTGACATTTTGTCAACCGATTGACCTGATTAAACATGTTTTTGAAACGTCAATTCAGTACAATTTTAACCATTAATCGCTTCACACCGAAACAACTCGCCGAAATAGTGACGCTGTACACTGAAAATAGTCGTTCAGTGTTAGTGTGAAGTTTATGACAAATTGACAAAAAAAACCTTACAACAGCAAAATAGTGTAAAAGCAAGTTTACACATAAATAAACTGCGGATCTTAAATAGTTTTAAGCGATAGTACCAAAAACTTACATTTTCATAATTGTACAACCGACTTCCCTACTAAACTACGTCAAATTTAAATTTTAGAATATAAATTTGAGTTTAAATCAATTTTATAAGTTTTTATTAAAAAGTGTATAGTGTTATAGCAAATATTCACGTTGAGACATACAACATGGTGGCATACTCAGATTTACTAAGCCATTTCTGCGATTGCCTGTCATTGGCCATCAAACTTCTACCTACACATTTTTTAGAAGCGCTTTTTTTTTTTGAAAATTTGATACCTCTCTATTTCACCTTCAAAATCGAGCAAATACATCTCTTTTTACAAATGTGTTTGTTGGGGCAAACAATATGACTGAGTGCCCACATTTACTTAGAAGTCTGAATGATTGCCTGTCGTGGTTCACCGCCTACACTTTTTAATAAAAACTTATAAAATTGATTTAAACTCAAATTTATATTCTAATATTTAAATTTGACGTAGTATAGTAAGGAAGTTGGTTCTGTAATTATGTAAATGTAAGTTTTCGGTACTATCGCTTAAAACTATTTGAGATCCGCAGTTTATTAGTGTGTAATACTTGCTTTTACACTTTTTTTTTGCTGTTGTAAGGTTTTTTGTCAATTTGTCATAAACTTCACGCTGGTTCGTTCAGTTGTGTAAGTGTTAACTCAACGTGCGTATCGTCGAAAATATCGTGGCCAACAGGCACTGTCTGACAACACTATTCGTCGTTTGGTAACGAATTTTGTTGAGCATGGGACCACAGAAAAATAATCAACCAGAACGGTCATTACGTGGACCAAGAAATTTTTGCTCTTACCTTATATTTTACATGTTAATTTTGAATTTTCAACCACTGAACGATAATTTAACACCGAAAATCTTACCTTCGACAAACCAAGGTCAAAAAAATGAGACCACTTTTCTCCATATAAAAACCGCGTTATGTCGCTTCTGGGTATTCTGTGACGGTACAGTGAGAGATCGTCAACATGCCGTTCATCAACGACCAAGACGTCCAATGAACTGGTTGAAGCGGTCAGAGAAAACGAAACAGTCGATGGAAATTGATATCGGTGGATGTTGGCTCCTGGGTGAATGAATAGATTTATTACGACAAATTACTAAAATATAATAAAATTAATATTTTTATTTTTTGATATTTGATTAAATCAATTACATCTCATTAATGATTTATTCGTCGGCTACATAGTGACGAAGATTTATTTAAATAAAATAAATAGCTGTTTTCTTTAATAGCATAAAATTATTTTTTGGGTGAAAATTTTATTTTATTTTATTTTCTTAAATCATTTAAAATCTGTTTTCTTGTCACAAAATGATTTATAAATCATAAAACACATCATTTTATAAAATCTCGAAACCATTTCATACGCCGAAATTTTTTATCGAGATTCTGTTTTTCGAGATTGTTATTTTCCAGATTTTTTCTTTCGTGGTCCAACAAAATATTGAGGAACAAGTTAAATACGCTATCTAGGCTACATTATCTACATAGAAAAAACAATACAGAAACTAAAAATCCAGACACAAAATAATTCAGAGAAACAAAAATCCAGAAACCAATTATCAGTTAAAGTCAAAAATCAAAAAGTTAAAATCAAAATTTAAAAAATTTCTCTAAAATTTGAGTTTTTCCGTAAAGTTCTTAAAATTTATGATACTGGAAATTGCTTTCAGACACAGATCAAAGGAATTGCATCGCTCGTATCGCTTCTACTGATAGTTTTACCATAAATGTTTCAAATGGTAACAAAGGTCTAAAAGTGTCTATACAAAATTGAATTTTTTTTTCCGCAAAGCATCTGCAATTACTATTTATTGCCAAACTAATGCGTTTAAGTCAATTTTACTTTTTTTTTTGTAAAAATTGAAAATCTTTCATTTGACACAAACTGTTGGCTACTCAACTCTCTGTAGTTTCGAATAATGTTTGACTTATTTATACAATGAAACCTGAAATACATAAGTTTATTTTCAATATTTCATAAGTTATCCATCTGGAGTTGCGTTCAAAAAATAAAATAAAAACAATAGAAAATGCGATACCATATAAAATATTAATGAATGAACTAGAAAAAACGTGGTGTGGTGAAAATGGCGCAAAAAAAAAAACGATTAATAACGTCAATATTATTTATGTACGATTTGAAGGTTAAAAATGGCATGACATTGTAATTTTAACCAATTTACATGCCATGAAATAAAACCGTTATTTATATACAGTGATCTGTCATGTGTCGGAAGTTATCATCACCATACATAAAAACAATCTTGTCTTGACATTTTTTTTTGTTTTAATGATTCGGATAGACGAGGTGACGTTGCTTGATGATGTTCTGTGATATATTATGGTTGTCTGTTGTTGCGACGATGTGAAGAAGTAAATTATCGTACTCGTACATACGGTAAGTACATAAGCATATACATAAACACGAAATAAATTTACATTATGTACGTATGTATGTATATAATACAATCGGTTTAACATACAGGGTCAAGTCGAGGCCAGAAGAGAACAAAAATAAATATATTTTCCGTTGTCAAGGCTGTATGGGAAAACGCAAGCGCGCATTTGATGGATATTTTCGAATTATAGTGGTGTATTGTATACCTCTATATGTAGATAATTATGTATACATAGTGTAAAGCAGAGTGAATGTTTTGTGATTCTTAAACAATTTGCTTTGGTGGACGGTAATTTTTTCTTTTTATACCTGCAATTTTCTTTTTGAACTGTTTGAACTGTTCTTTTTGTCTTGTATCGAACGACATCTCCATTCGGATTTCTTTTAATTTTGAAAACCCATCTTGATCCAATAGTGCTTTTACCTGGTAGTAACTTAATAACCTTCCAAAAGTTTTGTTCTTTTTGAGTGCATCTAATTCACCTTGTATTGACTTCACCCAATATTTTCTGTAACTGTCCATGATATCACTTCCTCATAAGTCTCAGGACTATCAGCATCAACAAGATTTACCTCGTAGTCGTATTGTGCTGGCATTCTGGTTTTTTATAACCGGCATTGCCTTGACTATTTATTGACTGCTGTATTGTTGCTTCATGTTCCACTAAATCGTCTTCTATATACATATCTCGAATTCGTTTAGTTTTATTATTTTCAGATTCATGAACTTCTAATTGGTTTTCGTCTTTATTTGATTGAATACAATCATCACCAGGATTGTCTTCTGGTAAACCTCGCAACCGTATTTCTTCTTGGAAGGCAAACAATTGTATTTTCCGGATTCTTTATCTTAAAGACGATAGTTGGAAGAATTTCAGTCGTAGCCAACAAACATTAGTTTCTTGCATTTTACATCCAGTTTTGTGCGAAGCTCTTTGGGTTTTGGCATATACGCCTCGCATCCAAAAGTTTTCGTGTGGTCTAATATAGGCTTTTTACCAGTCCATACTTAATATGGAGTTGAATCGGGTGTTTGAGTGGTTGGAGTGCGATCTAAGATATACACTGCAGTATTGACAGCTTCACCAACAAATTAAGTGGAACATCCTTTGTATACAGCAGGACCCTCTTCGCTTAACCGGGCAGCTGTTCTCATAAGCCAAGTGTATAGAATTATGCAGCTGATTTGAACAGAATTCCAGACTCTATGTACCCGGGTACCCCATAACCGAGGGCATTTCTGCTTCGAGTGAAACTCTGTAAGAGTCCCAGTCGGTCAGTTTTGGAATTCTATTCGATCCGATAAGGATCCACTTCACTTTTTGGAATAAAAATCCAAACTGCTAGAAAACCGTGGGAGATAAGCAATTCCTTGTTCCCAGGGAAAAACTAGAATAGGGCCACACTGGTTGGCGCTTTAGTCGTGATTATTAATCGATGCAATATCATCAAGCCGCGCATTTACCCCCTTTTGTTGCTATTTTATTAACATTACATAATGAAAAGATGACAGCATTCTGATAAACGTTACCCGTATCATTTGCTACCCTCAACAAAGAAAGACGTTTTGTGATTGGTTGGTAAACTACCAAAAAGTGTGTCATTTCACAAACTTTTACGGGCTCCAATTTTATGATCCTTATTATTCTTATTCTTATTGAAGGGCCATTTGGGCGTTCAGCCACCTCGCACTGCTACCTAAAAGATCTTTACTATAGCATGTACTTCTGCTAGAAAGATGGTAGCATTGGTACCCATGGACTTCGAGAGGGCAGTCCCATTCCCTTAAATTTCTACCACTGCCCACTCTACCGTTTTGATTTTACTCTTACGAGTTGCTGGGAATGGTAAGTCGCCTGTAGGTCACCCAGTTTTACTATATAGGAAGGCTAAATAAAACTGGAGGGTACCTGGTATCCAGAGTCAGCATACTTGTCGGGACTGATTAACCTATCAGCCATTCATCCATCGGCATATGCTGTTCCACCTTAGATTAGGGTTTTTTGTCAAGGGTTTCTCCTTTAGCGCCGTACTTTAGCCTATGCTAAATGGTCAAAAATGTGCCAAATGGCCTCAGTTACCAGCGGTTGCCACGAGGAGGCAGTACGTACACTTGCGAATTGTGACCAGGTTACCCCATTCACAATTGAACCCATCACGCAACTGCCTAATACTTGACCAGAACAGTTCACGTGATGCACACCCTACTGGAAGGTTGCGGAGCTGGTAGATTAATCTACTCAACTTTGGTCCCTCCTCCAATAGACGCCAAACCACAAACTTTTTATGATAGATACGGCTGTGCTTTTTTGTTATTTATTTGAAAACCGGCGGAAACTAATGTTGTGTAATAATGTTGAATAGAGTGTCGGTAAAATGCGTTTATTTGTTTATTTTAATAAAACCACTTTCTATGGCACATAACAACCAAGAAATTGTGACAGGTAAGAGCTAACACTATAGAATTAGATCCTCCATGTTCTGAGAACTTTCGAGAATAATCAAGTGACTTCTGAGACGTTTCATTTTTGTTGGACAAGAACAAAATTCGTCATCCAAATTCAGTATCTAAATTATATCAAAGCTATTTTATACGCTATCGACATTCAGGCGTATATTTTGTCACAACAAAAAATGGGCATGAAAAGACAGCGTTTTGCGAATCTAAAGCGGGGGCAGGCAAACTCGCTCTATAAGATGAAAAAATACAGAATTTTTTTGGAGGGTCGAGATGGCATACACTCGAAGTATCCGAATTTTCAAAAAATTTATTCTGATCATAAATATAATAAATTTTATTTATCCCTTATACCGCCTTATAAGGAATTCATGAGTTCGCTTGATCCTTGAACAGGTTAAAATGAACTAATTGCTCTGAAAAGGGGCAATATCTGAATATTTTACCATAACACAAATTTGCTTTAAAACCGCCTGACGAACTGTCCATCTGTCCACGGCGTGTTTGATATAGTAACCCCACCCCGAGATATTCACTACCAACTAATTACTCCGAGTGAGTTAGACTCCTCTGACCGTTTAAAGCTCAATAACATCTGGGTCAAAGTACTATAGAGCTTCTTTAGGATTTATTACCATCACTTCTCTTGAAATTCCTGACCTCAGCAGTAACGTTGCCTATAGTATACGTCCAAAAGTTAACTGCAATACTAAAAATATGTAAACCCAAAAAATTATGCAAGCATGAAACAAATTGGCCGCGTGCTATTAAACCACAATTTAAAATCAACTAACCTCCTTACAAGGCTAAATTGTAATACATACAAATATTCTACAAATTTGAATTTAATCACCTCAACAACACTGTAACCTACAAAATAGTAAATATAACGTTGGAAAAAATCCACAATATCAAGGTCATCACATCGACATCGTAACATGTATACGAGTATTTTTAGAATACCTATGGGGTAGAATAGTTTAAGGTCAAGCTTGTTTGAGAACAAGGGAAAAAAGAAAATGTATATAGAAAATAAAGCAAATCTAAATCAAATAGGCGCAAGGGTTGGGGGTTTTCGGCTGCATTCTTTATGTTGTTTGTATACTAACCACAAAATACCAAAGTATAAGAACAGTCAAACCAAAATAAAATTATAAGCCAGCGCGAAGCTAGCGACACTCTATAAATATTATTTTCTGGTACTAACATTAGATGTCTAGTAAGGGAAACAAATTCATTTAAATACGATATGAAATTTTGTATTGAAAATGGAATATATATTCCCTTCACTGTAAAGCATATTCTCAATTTCTCATTTCATTCGTTTTCACTTTGTTTCGTTTTTTTGTATTTTTGGTTTTTATGTAAATAGCCACATACATCCCCATTTGGTATGAAGATGTACCTTATGTAGATATAGTTTTGTTTATGTATTATGATTTTTTTATATTCCAATAGCATAGCTAATGCAATTAAATCGAAAGGTTTTTTCTGTATCGAACTACATAATTATTTATGAATGAAAACGTAGAAAATATTTCATTCATGTTTTTATCTAAATTTGTCTACTTTTACGAAATTTTGTTTATTTTTCCTTGCATCAAAATGGTTTGCGCAGGCTTTTGTATTCTACCGTAACCCTACCGTTTGTAAAGAATGAATCAATATTTTAGAATTTTTTTATTTTAAATAAATTAAATAAAATAAGCTTTTTATTTGAATACAATTTTTTTAAATTTTTATTTTAGAGAAAAGTACGGCTGAGTTAATCTGTAGAAAAGTTACAAAATGGGAAATCGTTTATGATTGTTCTTTTTTTATCCCTTTAGATGTTGGGCCGTAGATTACGAAAAAAGTATTGTAAAATGTACACTCAGTTTGGTGCGAGATGGGAAAACATACTCCATTTCCACCCCTTTTTTATTATTTTACACATCAACCACTTTTTCAACATCGCATTTTTATTTAATGAGACCAAGTTTGAAATGTTCAACTTCTGGCGGAAACAACGAACTTGCCAGGTTAAACATAAAAACTTACGATTTTTTGGCTAATTTATTTATTTTATTTGTTTAAAATTCTTAATTCAATTATTGCTGTCGGTCATTTAACCACATATAACTTTCAAACAATTAACAATTTGTTCCTTTTAACATTTCAAATTATGAATATTAATTTTAGAGTAATTTGAGAAATAACAAATAATATAAAACTAAATGCTAAATTAAAAAATTTAAATATTTTTATATACATATGTACACTGTCTCAAAAATTGGCCATCCACCACTCGGCTAAAGAAACATTGATAAAAAAAACATTAGAAATCACACAAAAAAATCCGTTTTTACTTTTTTAAAACTCAAATGACATTTAAAAACCTGAAAATAATAATAATTATGATATACATAAATTAATTTACTTTTACGTTTGATGAGATTTACTATTTGAACAGCCTGCAACTACCTATGTCAAATAATTGTCCGAACACTTGCATTTTTGTCAAAATTAACACTAGCATGTTAACAATTTATTATTTGTTGCACTCCTATTTTCAAACAACGGTAAATTACGAAATTGTTTTTTGCGTAAAAGTTTATTACGCGTATTTTTCACATGGTAAATGAAATATTGTCCAACTAATTAAAAATGTGTGATTCTCGTACCAAAATTAGTGTAGAAATTAAAAAGTTCATCATTAAATTGGAGAGTAAAGGTAAAAGTTTATCAGAAATTTCCAAAATAATTATTCGCCCGCGATCTTCGATTCAATACGTCATTCAGAACTTGTAAAAACCAAATCCCTAAAGATTGTTGCTGGAGGCTGTCGCAACCGAAATCTAAACGAACGTCAAATACATCTAAAAAAGAGGGAAATAAAACCGAATCGAAAGTTTGTGCTCCAACGATCGCTATACCAAAGTTTACCAACGCGAAAAAATGGCGATAGAACCTCAGACAATACGCAATATTTTGCATAAACAAAAGTATCGTAGATGTGCGGCACAAGAAATGTATTTGCGAAAAAAAATATTAAAAAACGCTTGGAATATGCATTGGAATATCCTAGTGAGTCCAAGGAGTTCTGGGAAAATGTTATTTCCTCGGGCGAAAGTAAATTTAACTTTTTTGGTTCAGACGGGCGAGTTATGGTGTGGCGGGAACCCCACACTGAACTTGAGTAAAACATGGTAACGGAAGTATAATACAGTCAAACCTTTTTTTGTGCGGTCTTTTTTTATGCGATTTTTTTTCCTTCAATTCCCTCAACTTCTTTGTGTGTACGGTACGGACAATTATTTGACTTCAGTTTAGGTCGTTTAAATAGTAAATCATATCAAACGTAAAACTAAATTAATTTATATCATGATTATTATCTTTTTTAGGTTCTTATTTATTTATTTATTGTACTTTAACAATAATTTAGTATTAAAAGGAAAAGCACAGATGGAAACAGAGTAAACGGAACAAAAGAACAAAAATAAAATGATGAAGCTGCTTCCATTAGGCAGAAAAACCTTTTAAATTTTTTCAAACAATTTCCATCTCATGCATACACATTCTATTTTGAGCAATAGCTCATTTACAATAAAATGTACAGCAAGAGGTGAAATAATAATTAAAATTTAACAATAATAATAATAATATTAAAAATAAATTTAAAAAAACTACGTATTGCCCATCAATCACGCCACTCCAAAAATTTTGACTTAAATAATTTGGCCGATCCTAAACTCTTAATTTCCAATGGAATTGAATTCCAAAGAGAAACTCCCCTAACGTAAAAGGATTTGTTTAGCGACCTACAACTATTTTTGGCCGGAATCAGGCGGAAGTTTGAGGAATGAGACCTGCTAAAAAGTAACTTCCTATAAAGATAACAAGGCTTCTTAGCTTTGAGAAGTTTAAAAATAAAAAGACAAACGCGAAATTCGTAAAAGGTAGATAAACTACATCCTAAAACAAGGCTAGAGTAGGCAGAAATATGATCGAATTTCCTAATACCAAAAATAAACCTAGTACATGCATTGAAACATCTTTGGAGAACGTTCATATTATCCTGAAGCATACCGAATAAAACTACGTCACCATAAATAAAATAAGGAAGAAGATAAGACAAAAACATTTTTTTCCTAAACTGACTATCAGAAAATCCTACTACTTTATACAAACAACTAAGCATACCAAAGACCCTCTTACTAATACTAACTAAATGGTCACCCCAAGAAAGAGTTTTATTAATAACTAAGCCTAAATCTCTAACAGTATTTGAATACCTAATTAGCGAACCCTGCAGAAAAATACCAGGAAAGGACGAGGTGTCTAACGATTTTTTATACATTATGATCGACTGAGATTTAAATGTAATTGGAGTTTAAAAAAAATAAAAACTGAATTTTTTGTTTGGTTTGTATTTCTTTTTTTATCAATGTTTCTTTAACCGAGTGCTGTACGGACAATTTTTTGATACAGCGTATATACTATTAATATATAATATGTATTATATATAAAATACTTGTAATTTTTTGTATAGAACAAAGATTTCTGGCGGTTTATTATACAAAAAAAAAATTTAAATTAATTCATTAAGAAAAACAGAAAATGAAAATTACTTTACAAAGCCAAATGGTACATCCCAATAAAAATTATGTTCTTACGTAATTTTAATGAAACTTTAAAATAATAGATTATTCTCATAGTTCATTATTTGATAGGCTTTTATTATTGGCTAATTTTCTGCCACTCTACCACCACCGCTTTTGAGCTCATTTTTATTGGAAATTGGGTGATTTCGAATTCCGCATTCTCTCTGACAATTATATAGAAGCCATTCTTGTACGATATTCTTGTACGAAGATGAATGTTTCGGATCGGTGTCCTGATAAATTTAGAAAACAATCTTAAATTCCAATATTTCAATATTTCATGTGATAAAATGCTTGAAATCAAGTTTTCCTTGAGAAATCGGTAAATTTTTCCGATCAACATACAGTCATGCCCACCTTCATGTTTCATTGTTCTGCCGCGTGCTAAGCATATTTTACAGTACTAAATTTTCGGCCAATGAGTTATTGATGCCAATCGATAGTTATTAATAAACTTTATCATTAAAATTAACAAAAATAATTAAAACTAGAATGAGAAACACATAAGAAAAGAAGAATAGATTTCATTTTTGCTGCAAAATACAATAATTTCAGAATTTTAACATCGATTTTCCTAAAATGCATTTCTGTAGTTAAGTAAATCATGTTAAGCTCAAAAATATCATAAAAAACAAAATAAAATAAAACGGCTTCCTGTATCGAAAAGAAGACAAAATTTCCTTCAATTAGAAATAAAATATTTTTTTTGAAAGGTGTTATTTCACCGATACATGCGTTCAAATTTCTTTGTTTCTGGCGCAGTGTAGTTACACACACATTCTTACTCAAAATAATTTTAAACACAAATACAACGCTAATCAGTCATCTTTTAATAATTTTAACTGTAGTTTCATCGATTCTGAGGACCCTGACTCTACCATGAAGTAACTTATCACATTGCTTCTAAATGTGTTTTTATTATAGTTGCCACTCTGATTGTTTTAATATTGAGCTAGTTAATCCGATTAAATATCTTGGTATCGATAGCTGCGTATTTTTATTCGCTCCTGATAGCTGCTGTCGAGAGCCATCAGCCATCATATAAAAAGTGGCTCCCGATAGCGCTTCTTATAATTGGAGATCCAAATATTTTTTATGTTAAGTTTTCGCTAAACAATTGAATTAAAAATGATAGTTTGATGTTAAATAAATTTAGTTTACCAAATAGCGCGTCAAATTTAAAATTAGGTATTGAAAAATGATGGCTATCGATAGCAGCTTTCGGGAGCGAGTAAAAAATACAGCTTATTTGGACACTGATCTTAATTGGAAAGCCCATGTTTCAATTTAAAACAGTGTTTGTCATCTGCTCAAGGTCATTGGTTATGGTTAACAAATAAAACTTAACAAATAAATATTTAACCAAATTTAAATAAATATGTACTTAAATAAATGTATAATAAATAATTAACAATTTATAACGACTTAAAAGAAAATTGTGAGATCTTTATTTTAAAATTCATTGTGATTCATCTGGCCCACACTAATCCAGTTTTTCATGTTGGACTGTTTGTTCAACATAAATGGTTTTGCGAAATTTATCTAACAATATTTTACGGTTACAAAATTTGTATGCTTATAAGGTTTTGAATTTTTTACGCAGAGTGGTCAGCATAGTTTTAGAAGAGATGCTTGTTATAATTTTCGTGGTCTACGAAAACAACCGTATATTCTCGTTACAGCACCGACTATTTTCAAAGCTCTACTCGATACTGTTAAAATGCATATTAACTCGAAAATATTTTTATCAGAAGTTAAAAATTGGCTACTTGAAATACCTGACCACATTTCTGCTTCGTATTGTAACGCAAAATTTTGATTTTGATTTTCGTTTTTTGATAGCACATATTTTAATTATTTAAGAACTGATTGACATTTATTTATGTGCTACTAAGTTGTATAGTTTGTTGTTTATGTTATTAAAATTGTATCTTTCGTATGTTCTTCTTAGCGTTATTTTTATTTTATTACTAATTTAATTAATTGCTTTGTTAATTTTAACATATTGTAAATTCGCAACTGTCGGTGTTTTTGAAACAGAATCAATTTAATAAATAATAATAATAATAATAAAATTTATACAAATAATACATAGCAAATTTTCTAGAAGTATCGAAATGTGAGAGTTTTCCAGCGAGTGCAATTGTTCAATTTACGAGAAAGCGTTATCGAGCGATTTTATTCGTCAAGGAACACTCACTTTTCTTTACTTGTAGAACAATCTACTATTTATAAAGCATAAATCATACCACGGGTAACTGTTTTTGCAACATTCCAAGCACACACACTTTTGAATAACGCTTTACTTCGGTAACCTTTCCTTTAGTTTATATAGAAATCGATTTTAACAGAAATATTTTTGCATTATATATATGTAGATTTTGGGTCGTATATTACGAAAAAAATATTGCGTACTCTGTACCCTAAACACCCCATCTTCACCCCCTTTTTCATTAGTTTACAAATTTTAAGAGTTCTATTAGGTCAAACTAAGAAAAAGTTTAACGTTGACTTTTTCATCCCGGAAAATATTTTCATTCCGGTTTTTATTCCGGTTGGTTATTGACTTATTGTCAAGATAGAACTAAAAATACAAAGTACTAGCTCAGCACCAGAATCACTCGTATTTTCTCTCATATTTCCTTAATCTCTATCCGAGCAATAATAGCGAAACGGGGTCGATCATATCTTGACATCAAAGGCAAGAAATATCGAAGCTACTATGAAGGCGTTTCAAAAATTTTAAATTAGGTAATTAAAACGAATATTGTTGTTGGCTAATTATATAGTGATTTAGATGTTTTTGTCTTGTATACCCACGGTCAGTTATCTTACGTCTCTATGACATCTTACAAGCATTCCACAAGTGTTTTGTAAAATTATAAAAATTGTATGATATTGATAATCTTTATTACGATCAGAACGTTCAAATATTGGAACTAACGCTTATTATATGATATTAATTAGGAAAACTTGTAATTGGCAAATGGAAATGATAAAGCAAAATAAATCTGTGGTAATAAACAAAAACAGGGTATCTGCAAATATCAAAATGTTAGGAAAACTTATTTAAAGTTTGAGTTGACTTTTTTAAATATTTTGAATTATTTTACGTATTGCATAATGCTAAACTTTTTCATTACATTGAATTTGAGTATCAATTATGCATAAAATGATTAAAAACAATCCAAAATATATTGTAGCTTTATTTCAATAATTACTAAGCTACCATATTTTCGACATATCGTTTCGAAAATAATGAAGCTTTCCAAAAATTATTTAGATTATAAGGTACAGATAGCAGCAAAAACTTAAAACGTGAATTTTTGCAGATATCCTGGTTTTGATTAATACCATAGAAATAGAAATTCAATAAAAACTGAAAAGTAGAGGGTTTCTATAATTTTATATCATTCATGTTAGACGAAGTGTATTTTAATTAAGAAAATACACATCTTAATTCATCCTTTTTATTTCGCAACGCTTACAAGACGCACGACCAACAATCATAAGTGTTTTTTCTAAACTAACAAAACTCAATTATATGCACATAAAATACCACAAAATCAAAATTCAAAATATAAAAGGAAAGGAAACACAAAAAAAAAAAAAATCGTAAAAGCAAGAAGTAAATTTTTTGTTTGTTTTTTTGTTTAAAGAGCAAATTCAGTGAAGGAAATAAATATTCCATTTCAAATAAAGAATTTCATCACGTTAATAAAAAAATTTGTTCCTTCGGTGTACATCTAATGTTAGTTTTATTTTCGGCCGTAGTGCGCTGATTGAATTTCATTGTTCTATGCGCTTAATGCTTCTTATTATTCTTTATTTTATGTACTAACCTAATTTTTAAGCAAATACAAAAAGATGAAACAATTCGCCTAAATTTAGACTACAAAGATGTTTCGTTTGATTTTGAATACATACGTAGTGGCTTTAATTAGTGAATAAATAAAACGGTTACGCTCAGAATTTCAATGAGATTTCAAGCCAACTTTTACCTCATTATATCAGTGAAGCCTAAAAAAAATTCGAATCGCTACAATTAATAAAAAAAACCTTTATTAAACCAAATAAAATTTTATCGACGATTAACGTCTTTTCTTTGTTGATTTTGTCGATTTTTGTCGTTTCTGTGCCACTTTCTTTGCCCGTGTATCTTTCTTCATACGGAAATCGACCACCTTGAAACGACCCTTCACACCAGATGGCCGTTTAACACGTTTCGCTGCATTACCTTTCTTCGCCACCACATAGGTAACTTCCTTTTTCTTATCCTCGGCTTTCTTGTACAATTTCTTAATTTGTCGAATTTTTTCCTGGGCACTAGCATCAGTATTTTCCAAAACTGATTCAGCCTTCCTCTTCGCCTTATCCAATCGTCTCATTGCACGACGCTTCTTACGCGCTTTTGCCTCCATCACCTTTTTCATGGGCCTCACATTAAGCTCGGTTACATTTTTCTTGTACTCTTCGATCAATTCTTTTGGTGTTGGGGCTTCCTTACGCATATGCTGGTATTCATCTTTCACAAACCAATCGGGTAGATTTTCATCGTTGAATGCATAACGATTCCATGCAGCATCATATAAATCACGTTTAGTTTTTTTCGATGAGACAAGAAGTGCGCCCAGAGCAAGTTCCTCTTCTGTCAGCTTCCATTTTTGTTTTGGATTTTCTGTAATTTTTTTATCCGGTTTTACGTCCTCATCGTCGGGAACTTCTTCATCACTGGAATCGTCACTACTCGATTGTGTTTTCTCTTCGTATTTAGCACGTCGACGAGCTTTTTTGCCCAACGGCAGTTGTAAATTAGAATCGTCTTCCATATCATTCCCCAAAACTTTAACACCTTTGCTTTTATATTCATGTGCCAGCTTATCCAAATCTCGATCCTCATCCTCATTTTCGTCTACATTTTTTAATGTATCCTTATCGAACCACAAATCAACACGTTGACGACGTTTTGCATCCTTATCACGATAGTCCAGATCCTGAATTAGAGAATTTTTATTGCGTTTCTTTTTGCGTTCACCTTTTTCATTGACAGGATTTTCACCATCCGACAGTCCAAGTCCTGTTTCATCATAGTCCGATTCCATTTCCAATTCACTTTCATCCTCTTCAGGATTATCTTGATCAATGAAGCGACCATCATCATCCAAGTACTCGTTGCCCTTATCAAACTTGAGATACTTCTTTTGTGGCAATTCAATTTCATCGCCAGAGTCGACGACATCATCCGGTGTTTGGTCCAAAAGTTCAGATAAATTACTCTTCACCTTTGTTAGATTGAACAGCTCTTCGTCTTCTTGTTGTGGCCCTTCATCGTATTTAAGCACCATTTTTAGATTTAACTTTTCATTTAGTTTGGTACGCATTTTGGCTGCCTTCTTTTTCTTGCGTTTTGATTCCTGCATTTCTTCCAGCTCCATATCGGCAATATGTTTTTCCATTTCCTCGAAATCTTTTTCCTCTTCAGTTACTTGTGGTTTGGCTGGTTCTTCCACGGGTACTACCTCCTTCTCGACCTTGGGATGAAATTCCTCGTGGAGCTGTTTCCACCAGACGAGCAAATTTTTCAAATCTTTTCGACCCAGTACTTTAATATCTCTGCAGCACTCAATGATTTCCTCTGTTGTTTTCGGGTGATTTTTAATTTTGGCTTCATCGAAGATAATTTCACCAATACCCTGGAGCGAATTTAGTCCAGCATCAGATTCAATGAATTTCGAAACCGGAAGCTCGTGTCTCATAATAAAATCATTTTCACTGTAACCCTCGGCCTTTATTTTTTTCTTCTCATCAGTGACCAAATTAAATGTTTTTGCTTTGTCGAGTTCTAAATCTTCGAACACGTATTTTGAGTCTAAGAATTTTGGATCGATGTGATCGGGCGCAATATATCCTTGGCATACAACGAAGATTTCAGCCGATTCCTTACGCGACGCAGATGGTTTTGTGGCGTGAACTTTTTTGAACAACTGCTTTAGCACCCACATAAGGGCATTGTAATCCTTCGAACGGAACACTTTCGTCACGAACCACCCATTTGGTTTCAAGAAGTGGGTCGCCAATTTTAGTGCATTTAGCGTGAGACATATCTGTTGATAAGCATCGTACAACCAATTTTTACCCACATTTGGAGCACCATCGTGAAGCACAACATCCGCCTTCCAAGTTTGCAGTTCCCGCGTTAATGTGGTCTTGCACTTATCTGTCGTTATATCCTCGACTAAGCTTATACAACCAGGAATCGTTTTAATCGGGTACAAATCTAAACCAATCACAATGCTGGATACTGGCATATTTTGTTTGGCTACTTGCATCCAACCACCGGGCGCTGCACACAAATCGATACATACTTGAGACGATTGTAAAAACCCAAACCGACGATTCAACTGGATCAACTTGAAGGCGGCACGAGATCGGAAACCTAAAAGAATTTAAATTTCTTAATAAACATATACTTGTGTTGTAGAATTTATATTCACCTGTTTCCTTCGCTAGTTTGTAAAATTTATCTTTCCGATCTTTTCCAACTTTAGACTTTTTACCCATTTTTAATTTGATTTTAAATATTCAGAATTTCGACCAGACACGAAACACATGCGTTCACTGTTTTGGTGTTCTGTCAAATGTGTCAAAATAACATCGTGTGATTTGAGGTTATAAGTTCTCTACACACATTTTGTGGTGAATTATTAATTATTTTTAAGCCCGATAGATGGCAGTCACTAGTTGCTGAATTTAGCTATTTAGCACAGGCACATTAAGTCAGCAACCGTTAATTCAAACGACCGAAGAAATCTCCTGGGGAAACTGGAACCGCCATTTAAATGAAAATGGAAAATGAATACAGATAGGTATGTATCAAAAATTATTTATTCTGTAAAAATGTTTTCGCTTCATTTGTTAAATTCTCTAAAATATCCTTCAACTCAACTAAACTCGCCTCACAATTAGGCCATTTTTCATCAGTTCCGGCCCGATAACAACCCTGACAGCTTAAACGTGCGGACGACAGTTGCGATACAACACTTGATTTTTCCGCCTCTTTGTACTGCTTAGCCGCACTCAGTGATACTGTACCCAATTCGATTGCTAATTTAATGACTTTCTCACAAGTCTCTGGATTTTTGGACCATGGCGACGAGGCCAACTGCGTATAAGCCCGATATGCTTTTTGTAATTTTTGAGCTCGAATCAGATGCTCATCTTTAGATAGTTTAGCCGATAATTCCCAAGCGAAACCCTCGTTAGGCTGTTGTACACAAACATGACCGATCAGCGTTTGGGTCTTTTTCAACAGGCGGCTCGATGGAACGCCATTCGCATCCGGAACGTCATTAGCAATTGAATTTGCGAGTATATTGAGTACTTCCCGATCATAATATTTCGTTTTCAGCTCAATTAAACGTTCGTACGCATTGATCGTATCCTCAAAGTTACCGGTATCAAGACTAACAAACAAGAAATTTTCCCAGACTCGCCAATTATTGAAGTTACATTTTAAGGATTCTTGTAGAATTTTATGAGCCCTATTTTTGTCGTTCAGCTTAATGTACGCCTTTGCGAGATTATTCCATGATTCGAATCCGTGTGGTTCTAAATTTGTGTAGCGGCGATACGCAAATGCAGCAATATCCCATTTCTCGAGCGACAAAGCTGCATATCCTAATCGCAACCAGATAACTTCCTGAAGTGAATTAATTTCGAGCGATTTCTGAAGATGTGGAATTGCATTCTGGTAATCTTTTTTGACAAAATAGTATATACCCCAATGCCGTTGCGCTGGTCCACTTCGATGATTCGAAAATTCCCAAGCTGTTTTATAGCAAGAAACGTCATCCGTTGCGTCACCGAGCAAACAATACAATTTAACAGTGGGGCGCTTGCTAATTTCTTGGCGAATTATGTCAGCCGCCTTGTGTCGTAAATCGAGCGTTGAATAACATGATATAACTTCTTCCCACAGTTGAAGTTTGAGGTAGATATCGAGCGCGGTTTTTATCATTCCTAAACTGATCATAATATCGGCTAGTTGGGATTCGATCGACCATCGTGGATTTAAACCGGACGCAAATACGAATGACATACGATCCCGTACCAAGATATCTGCTTGATTTACCAACTGAACCAAGATTTCACTTTGCTTAAGACTTCGATCAACGGTTCGTTTGTGATGCAATTCTTGTTTCACAAACATGATAAGGGTGTGGAGACGGACTGGTAGCGGACCATATTCTTGATATATAAGCGACGTTAAATACGGTTCGAGCTCTTCATCGGCCAACTTATCTTTCGGCTGAGATATTTTTGTAAATTGCAACTTTGTGAGAATCAAACTTTGTACAATACCCGAATGCTGCGTAACAGTATTTTCATCTTTCTCAACGAATTGAACCTTTTCAAGGCGTACCTCATCATCGAGTCGTAACAACGTTGGTAGTTTAGTTGATCCGTGAGTCTCTTCTGGCGCAGGGAATTCATTTGATTTGCCGAACTTGACTTTAAGCGCTAGTTGTGGAAGTGCTTTCGTTTGAAACTTTGTACGAACACCAAGTACTCCCTCAACATGTAAATCAATATTTAATGTTTCGATTAATTGATTTAAAATCTCTTCTGCATTCATAACTCGTCGGAACAACATATAGCCCTGGGTCATCTCCAACAATAGTAGCGAAATTAATTTCACATCTTCTAATGTATCCAGTGTCGCAATTAATTTCTCTGCCAGAGTTTTATACTTTTCATAAAGTGTATTTGTAGCTCCCTCCAGAACATTTTGATGCACCATTATCAAACGAATTTGCCACCACTGTGTAATGAAATTGTATTCGAAGTGATCATACAAATTATCCAAAATAATTTTACTCAAATAGAGCAGCTCCGGTTTTCGCACATTTTGATTTAGTTCTTCACCATCTACGGAAAGTATCTCAATCACATTAATGTTATTTGGCCACTGACTGCCCAGAATTTCTTCAATCGATGAGTCTATATTGGGCCCTGTGAAGTTTTCTTGCACAAACGCTAATAAACTGGCGACACCACACAATAATATGTTATCCGCGTTTACCGCATCTTTATCGATTCCATTGAATGTTAGACCATTCTCGATAATGGATTTTACAATCGAATTATCGAGCAACTCTGTCCATCGACAATTCCAAAGTGGTTCGTTCCGTTCTGTTGAATTGAAACATTATTTAAATAAAATTTAATTAGGATAATAAATGATACTAACCACTAAATGAGTTATTTTGCTCATAATTACAAAGTAAATATTCACTTATTTCAATCATTTCGTTATTTTTTATGAGAATCGCTCGAAATGTTTTCTGACAATTTTAAGGTTAGGAAATCCGTCATATTTTATTATGACGTTTAAAAAACATGCAAGCTTTTGTAGGGCAATAATTTGGGCATGACACATGAAAATCATAAACAAATGTTTACTCTACTAAAAATCGAGTGGTCCACGTGAAAAAAATTGACAGCCGGTTGGTTGTCAAAACAAAATAAATCAAAACAAATTGGCCCGATTTATCGACCAAACAACTTTCATAAATGAAAAACTAAACCAAAAAACAATCATCAAAATGGATAAACCTCAGATGATAAGCCATATTGAAAAATCATTGAATTATTCTATATTCGATGTGAAATGGATACCGTGTTCGGCGAAATTTTGTGTCCTCGGTTCGAAAACGAAGGGCAGTGGAGTGATTCAGATCTATGAATTGAATTCGGGCAAATTGGATATGGTAAAAGAAATTGAAAAGCGGGCGGCATTTAAATGTGGTTCATTTGGGGCGTGCAGCTTAAAAAATTCACAACTGGCAACCGGAGATTTTAATGGAAGATTAGCAGTCATGTAAGTTTGGTCCAAAACCGTAAAAATTTTTGATTCCTATCCCATTTTTTTATATATCTTGCAGCGATTTGGATAGACCAGAATATCCAGTGTACACTGTAGAAGATGCCCATACGGATATAATCAATGGACTGGATGCAATAGGTGGTACCACACTCAACTGTGGTCCACCAGAAATTGTGACCGGCAGCCGTGATGGAACTGTAAAGGTTTGGGATACGCGACAAAAGGGTAGCCCTGTTGCATGCATAGCCCCGCTTCCGATCGCAGAAGGTGGAAATGGTAGTCGAGATTGTTGGTGTGTCGCATTTGGTGATTCTTACTCCAATGAAGATAGATCGGTAGCGGCCGGATATGATAATGGTGACATAAAACTCTTTGATCTGCGCAACATGCAGCCCAGCTGGGAGACCACAGTACGAAATGGCGTGTGTGGAGTGGAATTTGATCGACAGGATATTAAAATGAATAAACTTGTGGTTACCACACTTGAGGGGGGCTTACACGTTTACGATCTGCGGACTAAACATTCAACCAAAGGTTTTGCTTGTGTGAGTGAGAAAGATGCGGGTCGAGCACTGGGTACAAATGGTGTAATTAGTGGTGCTAAATCAACTGTTTGGTGTGGTAAACACTTGCCACAAAATCGTGATATATTCATCTCGTGCGGAGGAACTGGATCAGTTCGTCTTTGGTTGTATCATTATCCATCACCGCGTACAAAAGACGCGGGAGATGGCCTGCAACAAGGAGTCCCAGGCACATTAGAAATGCTGCAAGCAACTACAATATCTACACAGCCTGTAAATTGCTTTGATTGGAGTCCGGATCGAATTGGTCTTGCCGTTTGTGGAGCATTCGATCAAACAGTTCGCGTTTTAGTAACAACCAAATTAAAATCTTACTAGTAATTCTATTCTCCACTAGAAGGTATATTTTACATATCAGTTTTATTTTACGCAATAGATGTCAATATGTTGAAATAAAAATAAAATTCTTTAATTATATTTTATGCATGTGGTTTGCGTCTTTACTAATTAAATTATTCAAAAATGGATAAAGCCTGATTTACATTTAAGAATTTCTGTTTTTTATACGCAAAACCAAATTTCAATGAAAAATGTCATAAAACAAAATGTTCTTGAATACAAGCGTATAGGTTTTTATGCATGCATCGACGATTTTACAGAAAAAAAGAACTCGACACTATTGCAGTCGAAATTACTCTAGGCTATTAAAAGACTGCAAAAACTTCGAATTGCGATATTTTGAACCCAAAGTTGCATTATCTGTCGACTGAATTTTTGATCTATCAAAAAATAAGCAGAGGACGATTTTTAGTTTTGTTTCCCTTTTTGTCTTTGTAGTTTTTTCGATGTTCGATTTCACCTTCATTGCGAACATCGAATGTTGTTGAAATCAACTAAGTAGTAGCATGTTTGTCAGATGTAAAGACAACAATTTCACACGAAATAGGCAAAGCGTCGCTTTGGTTTAAGTTGAATATTTGGCGATTCGCTCACCTTAGCTTACGCATAAGAATTGTAACGTCTTTTAGATTTGCAGGAATTAAAACTATTACGTCAGATATGTCTAATATGTTATTGGGTCGCTTTAGATATCCGGATAAATGCCCGATCTATTTCTAGCATAATAGCACAGATAAGAATATCTACTCCAACAACTTTCCCTATCAACAAATAAAAGCCACTTTTAATTTTAATTTAAATTAAGTATATTCAATCTTTTAAACTTAGTTTGCTTTATTTATTTGTTACTCTCCAACGGATTGTGTTATTTATTGTTTTACAAATTATTAGGTAATATGCTTAGATGAAATTTAATATTTCACCACCGTTGTCAACGCGCACGAAAATAGAGAAAATTTCCGAAATTATTGTTTTTGGTTCAAATCCAGAAATAGAATAACAAAGTGAATTGCCGATCAATAGTGTGCACAAATTGCGACTATTGACTGAACCTCAGCTGGTTGAAATGAATAAGTGAATGAACTACTACAGGACTCCCCCGCAAATGATTTCGCATTGAAATAAAATGAGTTTGCGAAAGTACAGACTGGAGTGATGGAAAAATCAGCGCCAGTATTGATAAAGTAAGTGACTTTGCTGGTTTGATCATGAACGAATAGGAGAAAGTTGCTTTGTCGAATACTATGGTATTCCATCGCGACCGCAAGATATAATTTTTGATTTCCGTTGCCAGTCGCTGCTACCGTGTTTCTAATCGGTCTAAAATTATAAGGGTTAAAACATTTTTGTGCTTGTGAGCAAAATAGATGGTGGTACCAGCATATACCTTGTTAGGTTTGCCTGTTTTGTGAATTGCTATGGTAGAAGAACCGCGAGTTAAATGCATAAATCCGGCCAAAGTTCATCAACTTGGTTTCAATTCTAGCCATACGATCTTCCACGCTGAATTCGGTTGCGGTCTATTGGTGAACGGCACGGGAGGTGGTTTGACACAAGAAAACAAAAATTATGCACGAAATCCACGGACGTAACATTAATTCAGGATATGTATAGTAACCAAAAAAATTTGCTAAATTTACCGTTAGCGGACACAATGGTGAAAAATTTACATGCGAGGAAGACCAATAAATAATAAATTGAATATGGAATAGGTATATACAACAAATGTACGCTAAATTTTTAAAACAAAAAATATTGGGAAACAAACTCATGTCATTCTGCTGTAGCTGATGTTGCTGCTGACTATCGTTGTTGTCGTCGAATTCGTATTGTAGATTGGGTCCGTTATTCTTGTTATTGATTTTCAGGGATCTATTGAAGTGCAGCGATTTGTTATCACTGATTTCGTTTAAGAAAATGAACTTTAAAAATGTTGCGTCTATCGGCCTACTTCAATTATTGTTATTGTATCTGCCACCAAACTAGATCTTCTCTTGAGCATACTGAAAAAAGGTAGATTATTATTAAAATCGTTACGTAAAGAATTTTGTACCAAGATTTCATATACCGCTCGAGTTTATTTCGTTGGTGGAATCCGCTACGCGCTAATTTTCGCTCCTGTGGATGGTACCCTCACGGGTGTTGTGCCCGTTGTCTGACGGTCACCACTTATCCGGTCGCTTTAGATATCCAGATTAATGCTCGTTTTATTTGTAACAACACATACACAACAAATATCAACCACTTTTAAAATTTTACTGTGTTCATCAATCAACTCAATTTTAATTTAGTTTTGGTTATTTATTTATTACTCTCCAATGAATTGTGGTTTTAATTTATGTAATATTGTACAAATTGTTATTTGCTTAGATTTAAATTTAATATTTCATTACCACTATCAACGCGCACGAAGAAACCGAAATGGTAAAAAATCCAAAAATAGAATGGCATTGACATTTGACAAGACGAGCCGCACAAAATTGATTTCATGTTTTGTTTTTATTATGTTGGTCAAACGTATTGTGAAAATATCATTTGGATATTTGCTAGTAGCCGATAGGTGGTTGAAACGCAAGTTAACCCGTTGTGTGCATGGCTGGAATCAATTTTGTATTGTTACGGTGTCACCTAGGATAGAATAGAATAAGTTAATTGATAGCGCAGAGTTCTACTGTACTAAAATAGTATTTTCCATGATAAAACTGTTCTAAATGTTTCTAAACTGTTCTTATCCATAAAATAAAGAATTGGAATACTTTGGTATTTTGAATACTTTTAGGAATACTTTGGTATTTTAGGCCTATTTTGAAAACCAAGCACACAGCGGGAATTCACGAATACCAAAATGGTATTGGATACAAGCAATTTTTTTGCAAATGGTCAAATAAAATGCGCCTTTTGTGTCTTACCGGAACAATCATGAAATTTCGAAAAGTTTTGGTTTGAGTCTTAGACCATACAATAGAATGGACCGCTAGCGAAGTGACGTTTTCATATAAAATTGTAAGTAGCTTGTCTCCATCATGCATCATCTGAAGCGCAAAGTAGCCTTGTGACCGATAGGGTAATTAAAGCAAGTATGTATAATAAATTTAGTACCCACAGATGTCACTATAAAATGCATGTTAGTACCAACAGGTGTCACTGCAAATTTAAATTTACATATAAATAAAATAAAAACAGTAATTCAAAAAAATTATTTTATTGACCCATAAAACGGATAATTTTAGTTATCTTTGTTCTAACTTAATATTTATTATTTAGATTTATAAGATTTACGATGGATGAAGTTGCAGTGACATCCGTTGGTAATAAATAAATCTACTTGATTTGGTAGCGACATCTGTGGGTACTAATTTTGATTATCCTTGCTATAGTTACCCTACCGGTCACAAGACTACTTTCCGCTGCAGATGTTGGAGCAAAGTGGCTGACATCTGGTAAACGGTTTTGCAACTTAGCCAATGGTGGTCAAACGGTAAATAAATGCATAATTAAACATGTTTCTTAGTGTATTTATTTCAAAATAATCGTTTTTTTGCAATTAAAAAATTAAATTCATTTAGAAAGGTAATTAATTTATCAATATTATTTGAATTTAAATATAAATGCGGTACAAAAATAACCAGTTCCACCATCGGTTTGTGAAAATCGTGGCGCCTCTTGCGGCGCTTTAAAGGCGAATTGCTGGCGGTCCATTCTATTCTAAGTGAAGATTAAAATGTGAATTAAAAAAGAGATTTAAAAAGTTTTTTAGTGCCAAATAAAAGTTATAAGTGAACAGTAGAATTGTGTAAAAATTATAATAACAGAGCATTCACAATGAAAAAACGTTTTACTTTTGACTTACAGGTTTGTATGAATTTCCAACATAACGAGCAAACATTTTTATTCGTCAAGTTGGAAATTCATACAAACCTGTAAGTAAAAAGTAAAAAGTTGTTTCATGCTCTGTAATTGATTTTGTGAATTTTTTGTGAAATAAATTCGTTCGTGGTAAATTGAAGTGTTGTGTTATTATTCACAATCCAGTGATACGGACCTTGATTGATAAGGCAAAAACGTAACAATTGGTGACAGCGGTGGGATTGTGAATAATAAAACAAAAGAAAATGATTCTCTTCGAATTAAGAGTTCCAGAGTTAAAGAAGAAACTATAGAGAAATGGAGTTTGTCCACTGATGGTGTTAAAACAGCTCTACAAGTGCGACTACGTGAGGTCATGGAGAGAGAAGGATTAAACGCTGACCATTATGATTTTGGCATGGAAGCAACGGATGCGGCAACCGTAGAGAAGACAGGAGATAAACAACCGTCATTCGAAACAACATAAGTACCTTCTGGAAGTTTCGATTTGTAGCAGTTAATGGCTGCTATGAAGCACAAGGTGGCGCAACAATGAGAGCAGTTAAACCAAGTGAAACGACAAATGGAGAAAATTGAACAGTCAACCCAAATGATGGAACAACAAAACAAGTCAAACCAACGAGCAAGGGTTGGAGAAAATAAACCAGTCAAACTAAGAAATGAAACAACAAGGAGAGGAAATTAAAGACCAAATTATATAGATGGGCAAAAGAGAATGGACGAGAAACTTATCGAACTATCTACTAACATACAAGGCGAAGTAGAGAAGTTGCAAACGGAGATTCAACAGGTTGAACAATTACAAATGGAGGTTCAAAGTCTTGAGAAAGAGTTAACTGATGTCAAAACCAGTGGAACAACGATACAAGTGGTTAAAACCGTTACCCCAAAAGATAAAGCCACCAACATTTGATGGAACAACATCTTTCGGCATTTTTAAATTTCAATTTGAAACGGAGGCCAATCAAAATCATTGGAACGATGAACATCGTGTGGCGTCGTTAATAGTGGCTCTTAAAGGTGAAGCAGCGGAGGCCTTACAAACCATTCCGGAAAAAGATCGCAACAAAGAGTCAGCTTAAAGGGGCAGAAGCTAACTCCCACAACCGATTGCCCAATAAAACATCGTGAAAATAAAGATCGGGAGAACTCGTTGCAAACACGAAGTGTTGATTGCAGATATTGTGGATGAAGTCATTTTGGGGATGGACTTTATGAAGGCGAATGACTTCGTGGTGGATGTTGGAAGAAGAGTATTAACTTACGATAACATTGAGTTGCCACTTCAATCTAGCAGTGAAGAAGCAACTACCAGGCGAATTATTATTGATCGCCAGAATAAGCTGCCACCGAACTCTGAGACGATCGTGTGGGGAAAATTGGAGGGAGGTTCTGGGTCACCCGGGTTGTGGGTTGTGGAAGCTAACGAAGAGGAGAGTGGAGTCAAGGAAATTATAATCGGGAAAGCCCTAGTTAAACCGGACAACCTAGAGTACAAATTAGGACTCTACATCTGTCGGATAAGACAAAAACCATCAAAAAAGGGACAGTCATCGGCAAATATGACGAGGTGTCGACGATAGTAAAATGTGAACAGAAAAGTCCGATAGGAAAAACCGACATGCAAGGAAAGAAAGAAATGAAGATCTTCTTAAATGTCTATATTCTGTAATACATCAGATAATAACGGAAGGACCTCAATGGTAAAACATCGAATTGATATGCAGGCGGCAGGTGCCATCGAACCATCTAACAACCTATGGAGCTCATCGGTAGCATTGGTCGAGAAGAAGCATCAGATTCTGCGTTGATTACTGAAAACTCAATGCTGTGACGAAAAAAGATAGCTACCCACTGCTAAGGATCGATGACAGGTTAGACACGTTATCGGGTGCTCGAATATCTTCGATATTAGGTCTACAAAGCGGCTATTGCCAGGTAGAAGTCCATGAAGATCGCGAGAAAACAGCGTTCAGTGTGGGTAACGGGCTTTGGCAATTTAATGTTATGCCGTTTGGATTATGCAATGCTCCTGCGACTTTTGAATGATTAATGGAGCGCGTTCTAACGGGATTACTTTGGAGGACGAGTCTAGTTAATGTATCTGGACAACATCATCGTGATGGGCAAGGAGTTTTGGATCGGATACAGGCCGCCGGATTAAACTTAAGCCCATAGAAGTGTAAGCTGTTCAGAATGGAAGAACAATATTTAAGTCATATGGTAACGGTTAATGCAATCCACACCGATTAAGAAAAGATCGCAGAGGTAAAGGATTGGCCAGCACCTAAAAATTTGCATGAAGGAAGAACAAGGCATTCTAATGGAAGGATGACCAGGAAGAAGCATTCGTGGAACTAGGGAGACGATTATTTGAAATATTGGAACGAAAAGGAACACCACTCCACTTGAAGCGAGATCACGGATAAAACTCCCAATGTCAAGGGTTATTGAGCTTAATGGGTTAGCCTCCGAATAGAGAATGGGTGTTTAAAACGAATGTGGGAAAGCACGGATGGCAAAGTGAAGCAATTGTTACTGGTGTTACCGATGAAGAAATCCTGAGAAATCCGATTGCGGAAATCCTGAAAGAGTATCACGGAAGAGCAAGTGGGGGCCACCTAGGAATAATTAAAGCACTGGGCAAGATACGTCATCGATTCTACGGGGCAGAATGTAGACAATCTGTGATAGAATGGTGCTAAAAATGTGAGTATGTGACCAATGTGCGGCGGTGAAGGTGTGGCAACCCCATAACATTCCAAAATTTTGTAGTTACAATTTACGGTTCATTGGTGATTGGTAAGAAACAATAACCGACAATTACGCGGTATATTGGGTCCGACTATTACGTCAAAAACCACGAGGCTAGCACATCTAAAATAAAAAGACATAAATATTCATTTACTTAAATTAAATATTTTATTATTAATTTTATCTATTTGTCTTAACTGAATTACAAGACTTTAATTAATTTAATAAATAGTGTGAAATTAAATGTAAACATTGTTTGTTTTAAACTAAAATCGGTATGAGTAAATTGAGTTTCCTGCAAAGTAGTCCCAAACTACCCGTTATGCTAAACGCGTGGTTAAAGTGGTGTAGTGGCCTATGTCAACATACGTTGAGCCACAAAAATACCCACAAAGGCACCTGCACGTAAAAGTTATTGAACCATGAAACAATATAACGTCGGAGCACCATTCGAGAGAATTGCAATGGATGTAGCGGGACCATTTCCCATCACCGAGAGCGCCAATAAATATGTACTAGTGGTAATGGATTATTTCAGCAAATGGTCGGAGGTGTACCCCATACCCATACCCAATCAAGACTTAGAGGCAACAACAGTAGCTGATGCCGTGGTCAACAACTGGATTAGTAGATTTGGAGTGCCGATGGAGATTCCAGGAGGAAGGAATTTTGAATCAGTAGTATTTCAAGAAATATGCCAGATGCATCCACAATCCGACGGTATTGTGGAAAGATTCAATGGCACGTTGGAGGAATATCTAGCAGAAGTTGTGGAGAAAAACCAACGCAACTGGGATCAACATATATCGATGTTCCTGCTAAAATCATATTTGGAGATACATAATCTACGATTACCTGGAGATTTAAAGTTTGGGGCTGTTCCACTACCGATTTACGGTTTACGTAGACCGGATGAAAGAAGAACTTAATGAGATTCATCAATTTGTACGGGAAAAAATACGGATGTCAAGTGACTGGATGAAAGATCGATATGACATACGAGCAAATAACCAAAGCTTGGCACAACGAAAGAAGGGATTATCACCGAAGCTGGAAGCAGCATGGGAAGGACCTTACACTGCCATCATTAGGATGAACGACGTGGTTTATCGGATACAAAAGGGGCATCGAGGTAAACCGAAGGTGTTGCTTTTAAAAAGGCTGGCCCTCTACAGAGGAGATGATTTGGGTCCTATTCGGGACGCACAGGCTTGGATGAAGGGTAGTGTTACGGTGACCTAGGATGCAATAGAAAAAGTTAATTGATATCGAAAAGTTCTACTGTACTAAAATGGAATTTTCCATGATAAAACTGTTCTAAATGTTTCTAAACTGTTCTTACCGGAACAATTATGAAATTTCGAGAAGTTTTGGTTTGAGTATACCGGGTGTTTCTTTTAAACTGAGACGATCAAATATCTCGAAAAATAGCCACTCTACGGAAAAAATGTCCATAATCAAAATTTAATCTACCGCGGGGGAAATACATTAGTGCAAAAAAATAGTCCCCCACCCCCCGCTTTGTAGGTGGGGCGGGGGTAACTTTTAAACTAAGATAGGAAGCCATATTTTTTATTGCAGATACGGATTCTACGACTAAAAGTACGTATGATTTGAATGAAATATTTTGTTCGGTTCATGATAGATGGCGTTGTAATCGACGAAATTCAATTTTTTCAATTTCTTCTTCTTAGAACACACGCATTCGATTCTGCAATACGTTTGAAATAAAAAACATCACGTTTTCATTGGAAATACTCAAAATTCGTCATCAAAACAATTTATTAATGTAAATGGCAGGTGAATAAAATAATTTTAGCTTAAAATAAGTGTTCAAAATGATGGCCTGCGACTTCAATGCACTTATTAATACGCATTTCCAATGATTGTACACAACTGAGAAGTGTGTTTGGTTGAATTTCAGCACACGCATTTCTGATTCGCTCAATCATGTTCTCACGTGTTGTTGGTTCTTGTTTGTAAACTTTGTCTTTGAGATAGCCCCACAAAAAGAAATCTGACGAAGTAAGATCTGGTGATCTGGCGGGCCAATTTATCGGACCAGCTCTACCGATCCAGCGACCATTGAAATCACGATCAAGTACCTTACGTGCTACCAACGGATAGTGTGCAGGACGACCATCATGTTGAAACCACATGTTCCGTCTCAATTCTAAGTTCAAATTTTCAAGTAATATTGGCAGTTCATTTTCCAAAAGTTTCGGTACATTTGACCATTCAAGTTGCCTTCAATAATGTGGGGGCCGATGAGTTGGTTGCCAATTATTCCACACCACACGTAGACAGTCCAAGGGCGCTGATGTTCAACTTGGCGAAGCCAGTGTGGATTTTCAACACTCCATAATGCATGTTGTGTCGATTAACCGTTCCATGGTTTGTAAAAGACGATTCGTCAGAGAACATTACGCAACGAAAAAAATTGGGGTTTTGTTGTATTTGTTCACGTGCCCATTGACAAAAAGTTACCCGATTTTGGAAATCAGCGCCATGAAGATCTTGGTGTAAAGACACATGATATGGATGATACTTGTGCCGTTTTAAAATTCTCCAAACACTGGTGAGGGACAATCCGGAATCGCGAACTATTTCTCGTGTACTAACATGAGGATTATGAGTCGCTGCAGCCAATACAGCAATTTCATTATTTTCTCCAGTGACTGTTGCTCTACGGGTCCTCTTTTTCAGTTGAACATTTCCATCAGCAATAAATTGTTTGATAGTACGGCCAAATGAAGCACGTGAACGAATCCTATCCGGAAAACGTTGAGCGTAAATAGCAACAGCATTTTCAAGATTTCAGCCAGCTTCTCCATAAACCAGAACCATTTCAATTTTCTCTGGCACAGTTAAACGGTCCATTCTAAAGTATTTTATCGTTTATTTTGCAATTACGAAAAACATGAAGATAAGAAATAACACAAACGTTAAATGTGATTTACAAAACTGAATAAATTGTTTTGATGACGAATTTCGAGTATTTCCAATGAAAACGTGATGTTTTTTATTTCAAACGTATTGCAGAATCGAATGCGTGTGTTCTAAGAAGAAGAAATTGAAAAAATTGAATTTCGTCGATTACAACGCCATCTATCATGAACCGAACAAAATATTTCATTCTAATCATACGTACTTTTAGTCGTAGAATCCGTATCTGCAATAAAAAATATGGCTTCCTATCTTAGTTTAAAAGTTACCCCCGCCCCACCTACAAAGCGGGGGGTGGGGGACTATTTTTTTGCACTAATGTATTTCCCCCGCGGTATGATTAAATTTTGATTATGGACATTTTTTCCGTAGAGTGGCTATTTTTCGAGATATTTGATCGTCTCAGTTTAAAAGAAACACCCGGTATAAAGAGCGAACGAATTCGAATTAGAAAATTAATTTTTGGTAAGCGATAGTGTGAAGATTAAAAAGTGTTTTAGTGCGATATAAAAGTTATAAGTGAACAGTAGAATTGTGTAAAAATTATAATAAGTGATGCTTGTTAATAAATTGTGTTCAATTAATTTTTGGAGTTAATAAATAAAATCGTTTGTGATAAATTGAAGTGTTTTGTTTTATTCACAATTCAGTGATACGAAATTTAATCGAAAAAATTAAATGTTTTGTTTGATTTATTTAATTTCTGTGCGAGTTTATTCAATGCAATTGTCGTTGTAAATTTGTCAAGAAACATTCGCTTTTAATTACACAAAATTACAATAACAATTGATTTGAATAAACTTGCACAGGAATTAAATAAATCAAACAAAACCTTTGATTTATTTAAATCTTGTTCGAACTTCGAATTAAATCTTAACGTGGCTGTTTCCTTTGAAAGAATCGAAGTTCAAAATAATTCAAATTACATTTTTTATCAAGAAAATACGCTTATTGTAAGTAATATAAATGTTGTTTCTTGTTATAATATTTGTAACGTTGCCATTAGTTTGGTTACCAAATAACACATTAGCAGTAAATTATATGCCCAAAATTTTATGTTACAACCAAATAAAATTTCATCCAGTTCTACTATTTATCGCTGTACAATCACTCAAATAAAATGAAATAAAACTTATAACGCCCAATAGATGTCACTTTATAAAGTCGTAAATAAATTGTTTTTGTTTAGTTTGAAAAAGTCAATAACAGCTGATTGAATGTGTCAGATTTTATTACTGTTTGTTAGTGTTAGGTTAGTACAAAATTCAACTTTGTCGAGGTTGGATTGTTATCGAAAAACGCGCGAATCAAATTAAATGGAAATTTATTACTTTTAGTTTTTAAGTTAAATACAAAGTAGTTTAGTATTTGTAAATAGTGTGTAGGGTGAATTAAACTAAATATTATTAAGTGATTTATGATATTCTTTTATGTGAAAATTAAGAAAAAATATTTTTTTGTTATTGTTTTGTGGTTTGTTGTGACTAGGTAGTAAATACTATAGTATAGAGTCTTGGTTTATTTATAATACATATAAGTGCTAAATATAGTTTGAAGTAAGTGATTTTTTTTTAATATTTATGCAAAATATTCAATCACGTGATAAGTTTCCGAGATCTTGAAATATATTTCTTACATTCATCTTGTTAGCTGCTTATCTGTATATGTATCTATCTGATCTTGAAAGGTTATGTATATACGCTCACAATTCGTTTGATGTAATAAATTTATTTTTTTGCAAATACAATTTGTTTCGTCATAATCGATTATTTTTGTTACTAATGAAATAGCAAAATACATTTGTTTATGTACAAATTTTTTATGTATTGAATTATTACTATAGTTTGATACGTGTAAGAAATACAAACCTATAAAACAAACACTTGTTATTTCGTATTGAGTAAGGAACACTATTTTCTATCGATTTTTTTTTTAATGTTGAGTAATATGTAGCACTTGTGTGTTATTTTTTGTTAAGAATACTTTTATCATGTGCGAAATATGCAAGTTCAATAGGCACTTGATTCTAACTGAAATTTTTCGAATAATGAATAGCTTGAATTTGATTTGTACTTTCGAAGTGGTATTACCTTGAAATATTATTGTGTTTGCATGAATATGTATTTTTAACTATACATAGTTGTTAATAGCTCATTTCTTATTAATGATAGTAAATATTGTTCAATTTACTTAATAGCAGAAATTCCTTGAATAGTTTAATTAAAAGCGATGAATTCCATACGGTCTGACAAATATTATTATTCGTCACAAGTAACGTCAATTTATTAGTTTATGGTTGCAAAATCTATTTTTTTTATTTTTATCTCCTTTTCTCTTTTTCTAAGAGCTACAAAATTTCAGTTTTTTAGTGACTTCCATATCACACGGTAAGCTACCCTAAAATGACGATTCTAACACAATACTCATTCATACCTTTTTTACTTATCACCCCGCCCTGAAACAAAACCTACACCACCAATGTTTCATACAACAAAAATGCATCTATCACTTCACGGTAAAAAAACGTACAAATCTAATTTCAGTTTCTAATTCCCAAGTCAGAAATGAGCTCTATCAACAGCCGAATTATGACGAAAATCCTGCTGAAGAATAGGCAAACGCATTCGAAAGAAAGTGATAATATTACTTTTGGCCACATTCAACAACAATTTGTTGTTAAACGGCCATCAGCAAAATTTATTCAAATCATACTTTGTAATTTTATACAATCAGAAGTTGTAGAAATTGGAGCAAAGATTTTCATATCATCTGCGTAATGAAGGCAATGTGTTTAATTCAAAACGTTCTACAACATCATTAATAAATAACGAGAACAGAAGTGGGACATAAAGTTCATGTTGTGCAGGTAAAATAAAAGATTTCACATGAAAAACAAACAAAAATCTCTAATCTCGATAATTGCTAATTTCACGTCTTTTATCAAATTTAAAAATCGTATGAATGAAAGATATTTCCAGCAATCAAGAAAAATCCCAGTCCGAAGGCTTTCATTAAAGATGTGAGTCAGCGAAAGAGTTAAACTTTCAGCACAATTTTTAATAATGATGGGCCATCATGACCAGCCACCTTATTTAGATCAAGAAAAGACATAAGCAATCAAAAACCTCAGTTTCAGTAAATTTTAATCAATTAAAGCAATGTAGTTATTATATAGGAACCAATTAAAAAATTTAAATTCCTTTCGAGCTGCGTCGACTCTCGAATAAAACCAAGTATAGCCTATATACACGGTGAGGAAAAAGTATGGAAACCCCTAAAAATCTCGCAGATTTCGGTCAAAAATAAAATTAGCAAGGTTTATTCTTAAGTAATTTTCAACAAGGAATTTAATGGTGAACTTGGTTGTGACCTTGACCTTCATCTTCAAGGTCATTTGTAGGTCAAGGTCATTTTTTTTAATTAGAACCCCTATTTTTGATGACAGAATCGAAAAGAGCGATCAATTGTACGTCCGAATATGTATTTTCCATGACCTCCCAAGGTCATCTGAAGGAATAATGATTTGCTATGAAAATTTAAAAAAAACAAAAAAAATTAATTTTAAAATTAAGAATTAATCTTTTTAATTTTTATTTTTTTTTAATTTTCATAGCAAATCATTATTCCTTCAGGTGACCTTGGGAGGTCATGGAAAATACATATTCAGACGTACAATTGATTGCTCTTTTCGATTCTGTCATCAAAAATAGGGGTTCTAATTTTAAAAAAATGACCTTGACCTACAAATGACCTCGAAGATGAAGGTCAAGGTCACAACCAAGTTCACCATTAAATTCCTTGTTGAAAATTACCTAAAAATAACCTTTGCTCGGTTTTTTTTGACCGAAATTCGCGAGATTTTTAGGTGTTTCCATACTTTTCCTTCACCCTGTATAATGAGTATGGTAGACGCTCCCACATCCATTAAAATCATCACATGAAGAAATATCCGAATACATAACTTCAGATGAAAACACCAAACGTGACGGGTAATGTTTTTTGATTGTGAAAACACAGCGTGAAAACACCATCAACTTTGATGACCAAACAATATCAGGAAAATTGAAATCACCAAATCACGTACTCACACATCACATCACAGGTTTGAAAATGTAACACATCACATCACAGGTTTGAAAATGTCAATTTTTATGTACAATTGTACATTGTACATAAAAATTTTAATGTGTTCATAGCAAACATTAAAGCATACAGAAAAAACCGTCCTTTATATTTTTATGTGAAGTTTGGATAAACAAGATCAAGAATGAATTAGATTTATATGGTGCTTGTAAAGACAGCTATAGATCCGGTGGAGTGGTCGTTTATTATGATTCTAGAATGTGTTGTTCGCTTTCTGCTTATAACTTAACTTCGGCGGATATTGTTAAAATTGAATGGAGTTCAGATAATGATGTTTATGTAATTCTGTGTATCTATAGGCTTCATGCGACGTCCCTTGACATGTTTTTAAAGAATTCAGTGATTTTTATTCGTTCAAAAAATCTTCTTATTTTTGGTAACATCAACATCGATATTTTTAATTTCCCATCTGAATCTGTTAATTATATGTCTTTGATTTCTTCCTTCGGACTTGAATCGCTCATTAATGTTCCTACTCGTGTGACTAACTCTTCATCTACGTGTATCGATCATTTCTTTGCCCGGCTTAGGTCAAATGATCTCTCATGTTTACGAACTTCGGTAATCGATCTTAAGATCTCGGATCACCATTTTATTGAGGTTTAATTTAAGATTCCTAAAAATTTACAATCTCAGACTTATTTTCGATCTGATCGCTGTACCAAGATCAACTTGGGAGTTTTATTCGCTATATTTGAGCATATAGATTGGAATTTTGTTCTTGACTATGACGATTCATCTATGGCTCTTGTCGCATATACTCCCAAGTTAAAAAAGTCAGACGTTTACAGCCATGGATTTCTTATGAGCTTGCCTATTGAATTAATAAAAGAAATGTATTGTACAAAAAATTAAAAAAACCAACCGGTTAATTCGAATCTTCAAGCAATCTATGCGTATTACACAATCGCGGTGATGTTAAAAAAAACTGGAATCTCGTCAATGAAATTTTAACTAAAATTCCTAAATTTGTACGATAGTTGTCCAGAAACATTTTTTATGACCCCTGTTTCTATCAGGGGTACAAATTGAAAATGCGGGATTGATGACAGATGGCGTTACTAACGCTATACGCATCAGGCAGTACTGTGACTATGTTCATGTCAAAGCTACGTCTTATAGCTTTAATTTTCAGTATGTGTCAATTTGTCGCAGTGTCAAATTCATAGTTTTTTTGAGCTCTCAATATGTCGAGTTTCGTGCCAACAAAACAGCATTTGCGGGAAGTTTTAATTTACTTCTTTAATTTGAAGAAAAGTGCTGCTGAAGCACATCGATTGGTCTCCGAGACTTATCCGAGTCATGTTCCATCGGTTTCAACGTGCGAGAGATGGTTTGTGCGGTTTAGAAGTGGTGATTTTGACGTTGAGGACAAAGAGCGGCCGGGCCAAGTGAAAAAGTTTGAGAATGCTGAATTGGAGGCAATACTCAATGAAGACTCGTGTCAAACTCAACAAGAGCTCGCAGATTCATTGGGAGTGACACAACAAGCCATTTCCCATCGTATAAAAGCCCTCGGAATGATCCAAAAGCAAGGACATTGGGTGCCGTATGAGCTGAAGCCGAGAGACGTCGAGCGCCGTTTTTTTGCATGCGAACTGCTGCTCGAACGGCAAAAACGGAAGGGTTTTTTGCATCGCATTGTCACTGGTGATGAAAGGTGGATCCGTTACGATAACCCGAAGCGCAAAAAATCATATGGTTACCCCGGCCATGCATCACCATCGACGGCCAAACCAAATATTCACGGCGCCAAGCTCATGCTCTGTATTTGGTGGGACCAGCTGGGTGTGGTGTATTATGAGCTATTGAAATCGAACGAAACCATCACAGGAGCACTATACCGAACTCAATTGATGCGTTTGAGCCGCGCACTCAAAGAAAAACGGCCACAATACGAGCAAAGACACGACAAAGTAATTTTGCAACATGACAACGCTCGGCCACATGTTGCAGCGCCGGTCAAAACATACCTACAAACGCTGAAATGGGAAGTCTTACCCCACCCGCCGTATAGCCCAGACATTGCTCCTTCCGATTACCACCTTTTCCGATCGATGACACATGGCCTAGCTGACCAGCGCTTCCATTCTTACGAAGAAGCCCAAAAATGGGTCGATGACTGGATAGCAGCCAAGCCGGCCGAATTTTTTCGCGACGGTATCCGTAAATTGCCAGAAAGATGGGAAAAAGTTGTGGCTAGCGATGGACAATACTTTGAATAATTCATTTGTTACCATTTTTTCAGAATAAACGTTCAAAAATAGAAAAAAATCCCGCATTTTCAATTTGTACTCCTGATAATTTTGAAATTTTATCCATTATCGAATCGTTGGAACCAAAACAGGCACTTGATAATGATGGTTTGAGTAATTTCATTTTGAAAGCGATTTCTAAATTTGTTTGTCCCGCGCCATTGTCCATATTTTCAATCTGTCTTTTATCCAGGGAATTGTACCTGTGAGACTTAAATCGGGTACGATAATTCCGATATTCAAAAATGGTGACCGCAACCGTAAAGAAAACTATAGGCCTATTGCTCTCCAGCCAGTGATTCTGAAAGTGCTTGAAAGAGTAGTCAAAAATAGAGTTACCATAATTTTAAATATAGGTTTGCTATTCTTAGTATTCATCAACACGGATTTCGTCAAGAAATGAATACTGAGACGGGGCTTTGTTGGAGTTCTTGAATAATATTTACAAAGGACTAAATGATGGTAAAGTTTGTGCGGGTTTGTTTGTTGATGCTACGAAAGCCTTTGACATGGTCGACCATAAACGTCTCCTATCGATTCTCTTTGTCATCGGGTTTAGAGGTGTTTCGAACAAATGGTTTGCTTCTTATCTCGAAAACCCAACGGTGAGGGTCAACATAAATGGAACTTTTAGTGACCCTAGAACTTTAAACGTTATAGTGTTCCGCAAGGTTCTGTGTTTGGCCCTTTGCTGTTTTTAATTTATACCAATTCTATCTTTAGACTAAAACTGTACGGTAATAGTACTGGGTTTGCTGATGACTTAGCTCTAGCGTATGTTGCTGAATCTCTGTCTGAGGTAGTCTCAATGATTAACTCGGATCTTAAGGTATAATAAGCATTGCTTAATTCTGTGTGAAAAGACAAAATTTATGTTTTTTAAATCTGTGGTATCCAAATTTTGCCTATAGTAACCTGGTAACATATCACAATTTTACTAAATGCTCTACCAATAAGTGTCAAACTGAGTGTTTTAAAATCGAGTTAGTTAACACATTTAAATATCTTGGTATCCATTTGGATTCCAATCTTAATTGGAAAACTCATGTGACCAACTTAATATTATCCACGAATTCCGCTTCCAGGATTTTTTATCTCCTTTTATCACGTCTAAACTGGGATATGGTTTATCATGTTGGGGTGGCTGCCATACAAGTAATTTAAAGCCGTTGTATGTTCAGCAGACAATGATTTTGCGAATCATACTGAAGAAATAAAAATGCAAACCTTCTTGGCCTTTATTTAAGTTTAATAATATCTTGCCGTTGCAACAATTGTATATTTACAAGGTTTTAAAATTTTTTTATAAGCGAAGTAGCATAAGGTTCGACGATCGCTATAACCTCCGTGGGAACCATTAACTATTTCACAATATTCCGAGATTTAATAATGATCACTTCCGCCGCTATATTCTTGTTGCAGCGCCAACATGTTTCAATGCTTTGCCGGATTTCGTGAGAAGGCTTATCTATACTAAGCCATTTTTAACCGAAGTTAAAAAATGGTTACTTGAAAACTCAGATGTTTCTTTTCTGTATCGTGTTGTTGCGTAACACAGCTGCGATTCGTTGTGTTATTTATTTCAATTGGTATACTTGTATTTAACTGACTAAGTAATATTACTATCTTTCAGCTATCTAAAGATATTTATTTTTTCTAACAATTTTTTTTTTGGATGTTTCCGTTGCTTTTATAATATTTAATTTTTTTTTACGGTGAATTCTAGGCTGTCATTGTATCGACAAAGAATTCTTCTCAAATAGCTTAAGTAAATGTATTGCTTTTGTAATGAATATGAAATAAAATAATAAATAAATCAATTTGACACCTATCGATTATTTCCTGTGGGGCTACGTGAAGTCACTGGTTTATGCTGATAAACCAGCAACAATTGGCGCCTTGGAGGCCAGCATTGTTCGTGTTATTCGTGACATACGGCCAGCAGTGCTAGAAAAAGTGCCCAAAATTGGACGTCCAGAATGCATTTCGTCAAGAACAGCCGCGATGCCCACATGCCCGAAATCATTTTCAAATATTAATGCCATGTACTGATCTTTCAAATAAAACAAAATTTTTGATTACAATTTAACTTTTGTGCTATTTTTTACAATTTCAAGTTCTATCGGGCCTAAAAAAACACCCTTTATATTGTATGTAGGTTGTACTATATTGGATCAGCAATAAACTTAAACATTTTATTTCTACTGTATTACTACTTAATTGTATTACGCATATTTTCATAAATTTTAATAAAATGTTGCTGACATGTAGCGCAAATGTAAATATTTTGACACAAATTGACTAAACGTTTTTATTAGATAAGCACGTGGCCACAATTGATTGAAGCTTATTAAACAAATTTATTCAAGAGTACGCAAAGTGATTTATCCTCGTATTTGTTGTGTTTAAAATGATTAAACTTAAAGTCGACAATAGACGGGAGAGGGTGAGATTTTGGGTTGCCGACTTTTACGTAATTGACCTATATGGTCTCATGTTTTGTATAAATTGATTACTGTACTAAATATGAACGTTTTTAATTTTATTTAAAACAATACAGTATAAATATAAAATAAATTATTACATAATTTTTTAATTGATTCGCAAATTTTATCGATAAGTGAAAATATTTATTTATACAATACTTAAATAAATTGTTAATGTTTGACTCTTGTGTGTGAGTGAGTACTATAAGCTCTTGATTAACTTCTTCAAGTAAAAACCACTTTGCGCTGACTTTTAAAATTAAAATATTGCATCTAATTTTGACGCCTCATTATATTGACGCAACATGAAGAGTGGTGATCTACGCACAATTCCAATTACGTACTCGTATATGCAAACAAATTTATATTGCCCGATTTGATTGACTCATCAATCATCATTTATGTAAGCGTCTATGTACTTAATTTGTAAGTCATATGATATTTTGAGACAATAAAGAGTTTTAAGTTAGTAAACGATCATAAATGAATTTATTTAAATATTTCTCGAACATAATTAATGGTAAATTATTGTTTAATTTGGATTAAAACGTGGCTAGACAAATTTAAATTATTTATTCAAATAATTTGCGCAATATTTGCGTACAGGAACACTACAGTTCATAATTTTTTATTGTACAGCTAAACAACCGGCAGCTTCTGTTTGTTTTGTTACGAACTGTGGGATTATAATCAAACGGCACGTGCTTTTGTGTGGCATCAATAAGTATTTGTTAGGTGATAAAATGTAAATCAGAATGCATATTCGTCATTTGTAATCTAACCGGCTTTTGTGTCTTTTTAGTTAAAATAAATGTTTATGCATTAATACAAATAATAAGTTTGTGCACTGGAAATAAAATGTAAATATGTACACGTTTTTAACAAAGAATTATCTATGAATAAATATAAAATTATTTTGGCACTTTAGCTACAAAAAATACGAGTGTCGCTAACGTCGGACCAAAAATTATTTACTTAGCTTAGTTACTGTGCAATGATTTCAAGTGATTTTATTAAGAAAAGCTTTTATGATGTTGGGTTAATTAATTTTAGTTTATTCAATATGGGAATTCCAAAATAATGGCGTTTGGTTTTTTTTTGTTGCGTCATAATAAATTTCAAGAAAATTGGCAAGGTCGATCATTTAAAAATACTTAAAGTCATTACAAGATTATTAAAAAGTGTTTCTGCCAAAAGTCAGTAGCCGACCTTTGTATATATTCTTCTTCTTTGCCTTATTTTGTAAAAAGTTACTGCTAACTAATACAAGGCTAAAAATTATTTTGGCCAAATAGCCGATATTTCCTCATACATACATAATTGATGAAATTGAAGGTGAGGATGAACACCATGAACTACCAAAACCAGCGAACGTTAAGTTAGAATCCGTAGAGCAAGCAAAACGCTACAAGCTCCAATTGGCAAAAGCTAGAATCTTAAAGAAAAATTTTAGCAACATGTTACAATACGGTGAAACTAATAAGTTCAACAAAGTTTACTGTGAGCTCAAATTAAGACAGCTCACAGATTCATGGGCTGCATTCAGCAGCAATCATGAACAAATCATGGCAAATGCGGATGAAGAAGAATTCGAAGCCGAGAAATACTTCAACATGAACATTTTCGACGAAATACAGGCGGAGTACGAGACGATAGTCATTAACATACAACAAATGCTTGAAACTACGCTCAACACCGACAATGATCAAGGCATTAGTAAGAAGGTCTCCAATATCAATCGACCGACCATTTGGAAATTCCATTGTTCTAAGGCGATTGCAAGCAGTGGACAGCCTTCTACAGTTTGTTCAACAATACTGTACATTGCAACGAAAATCTATCCAACGAAGAGAAAATATACTACCTACTCTCGTTGGTTCGAGGACAACCAGCAAACCTATTTAATCGTTTAACGTTGTCGGAAGAAAATTACCTGACTGCTTGGAATACCCTCACCACCAGATGAAGACAAACGGATGTTGGCCAGCAATTATATCAACACACTACTGGACATACCCAGCTTATGTATAGAATCAACAAACAGCCTGAGAACAATGTATGACAGTGTTACGGCCACCGTAATGGAGATAAACCAACGGACATTATTTGAATTATATAATTATTAAATAAATGCCATCTGTAGTTCGATAGTATTACTAAATATATTATTTCCCTTTCCTTTAACTAGTGCCATCTAGGGATGGACATTCCTATTAATAAGAAACCGAACGCATTAATCACTGTCAAATTCGCCGTTTCACGCAGATTATTTGACATCTGGTGAACGGTTTTACAACTTAGCCAAAGGTGATCAACTGGTAAATAAATATATAATTAGTCATGTTTCTTTGTGAATTTGTTTCAAAATAATCGTTTTTTGCAATTAAAAAGTTAAATTCATTTAGAAAGGTAATTAATATATCAATAATATTTCAATTTAAAAATAAATGCGGTAAATAAATAACCGGTTATCACCTTTGGCTCGTAAAAATCGTAGCGCCTCTTGCGGCGCTTTAAAGGCGAATAAGAAGATGAAATAAAAAACGATCAATTGCAATAGAACCTTGGTACGAAAAAAAAAAAAAAAAAATTAAAAATTGAAACGTGGGTAACGGTAAAGAAAAAATAAAAAGAGGAGAAATGTGGAAAAAGATAAAAATGAGACGAAAAATAGGTATCGTCTAGGTGCAAGTTTGTAAGCCCGAAGAAATTCGTACCGTTGCCAATCGGGGGTCCATGAAGGTTGAGTGGTCTTAGTAAAGTAACTGTTCTAGTCATTTATTTTATACCCCGTAATTGTAATTGTGCAGTATTGTGTGGCCACACATGCTTGATCGCTCTGCCGGATTGAATCCACGTGCGGTTAGGGGGATACCTAACCTAACCTAACCTAGGGGGATAAGTTGTAAGGGTTGTTCTCGTATCGTATGGAGGCGCACGATGAACCGTGTTGCATGGAGGTGCACGATGTTTTGAGTTTTTAAAAAAGTTGAATATTGTTCTCGTGTTGTATGTTTCGCACGATGATTTGAGTTATAATGGTTAAATATTTGTTTTGTGTTAACTTGGAATTATGTTTTGACTTGGAATTATGAGTAAAGAAGTCCAGTAAAAGGACTGACTAATACTAATCTTTTTTGAATTTAATTTTATAGAGTAGCAAAATGGACGATGAAGCATCTCCAGAACTGTACGCGGAAGATTGTGAAATGTTTGATGAGGAAAAGGATTCCAAGCAGTCGAATCAAGAACGGTTATATGTTCTAAGAGAGCAAACATATTGAGTCACTGGAACGTTTCTTTTCTAAAATATCGAATGAGGAAGTTTTTCAACTATTGACGGTTACCGAATTAAATATAAGTCAAAAAAGGCTGAGAAAGCATTTCGAATTATTCGAGAAAGCAGACCTGGGTATAGACAAGGCAACCTCCTGGTCATAAGCAAAGTTAACATTGAATTGTGTATACGCTTCCTACGTATTTTATCTCCTCACACAGTACACACCACTGAATCGACAACTAATTTTACTATACACTTTTAACAATACTTATTCTCTTATAAAATAAAACAACCGATCTGGTTTGTAGCTAAACTTCAATTGAATTCTTTTATTTCTATTACCTCTTTTGTTATGTATTTATTAGGTGCGTTTCTTTACGCGATGTTTTCCTTTTCATTACATTTTACAGTGTATTAATTCGGTATACTATATTTACGTTAACAATAATAAAATATAAATTCAAAATATGGTACAAAAATGCTTTTACATTAATATTCGTTACGGTGGCCGTAACATCCTGGCGCCCACCGGAAATGAAGTAGTTGAGGTTACAAAAAATGCCCTAGGTTGAGTTTTAGTTCATTACGGTTGCCGTAACATCCTGGCGCCCTCCGGGAATGATGTAAATTGTACTATTCTCCACTTTGCCATAATCTAGATTTTCATAGCTAACATCCAGCATTCGCTCTAGGACACTGGGAAAACCTTAGGAAACTTCATTAAAAAAAACCTAAGGAAAACCAGCATCGGATGTTGTTATGCTTTACTCAATTGGCAATAAGTACAACTTGGTGCATGTTCTCACTCTCCCATCTCGCCCTGTAAATACTTCGATAATTCTCGCCATCATCCACTAACTAGGTGGTGTAATTTCATTTTGACAAATACTAAATCTCCGATCTTTAGCGATCGATCTTCCGTAGCCCACTTATTACGATGTTGCTGCTCGTTTATATATTCTCGTGACCATCTAACCCAAAATTCTTGTTGTAATTTTTGTATCTGTTATTTCAGCAAACAATTGTTGCAACGAGTCCATATGCTGTTCTCGGACAGCAAACAATCGTTGATCTCTCATATTTGGTAAACCTTGCTCGCATTGACCACTCTGATCGTTGACTTCATTACTCATTACCCAATCCTCTGACTGAGGTCCTTGCCCGAATTCCATGATGACTTATAATCTGTATAAATAAACTCAGATAACAAATTAATAAAACTCATTTCCAGATAAAGTTGTCAACTTCCTCCCATAGTACATAAACTAAATAGTGTATATACATATAACTATTCGCCTTTACTATGTTATTATATCATCAATATATTCCTACTAATATCTCATGATACTATCTGTGTCGCTCTACACAACTTTTCATTTACTATACCAACTTTCCCATCACAATATATCGGAGTCACTTAGGAGAGTGAGAAGCTTCATGGCCATGTAATTTTAAAAAAAATCCAAATAAATATAAGAAGTGCACAATCAATTTAAATTAATTTAATAAGCAATCGTTAATTAATTACGTTAAAGAATCACTCATTCCTCATGAAACCTGTAAACCACGATGGAACTCGTTTATCGCCGTACAATTTTTCTTCAATACAACTTCTCATTTATATCCTTGCATAATTATGTCAGGTTTGGCAAGATACAATTTTACCATATAAATTTTCCTATACTACGGCACTATATGTCGTAATTGGCAAGATACAATTTTATGCCATATAACTTTTCTATACCGACAACTATATGTCATACCTGGAAAGATACATTTTTATGCCATATAAACTTTTCCTGTACCGACAACTATATGTCGTACCTGGCAAGATACATTTTTATGCCACACAACTTTTCTATACCGACAACTATATGTCATACCTGGCAAGATACAGTTTTATGCCACATAAACTTTTCCTGTACCGACAACTATGTGTCGTAACTGGCAAGATACATTTTTATGCCACACAACTTTTCTGTACCGACAACTATATGTCGTATTTGGCAAAATACAATTTTATGCCTTTAGTACTACTACATAATACTAATAAATTTAGAAATAACAACAACAATCAAGCAACATATTTCCTTTTGTTTCTTCCTTCATATCATCCATAATTTTAATAGTAACAATTAAACTCTCCCCGTTTACCAACAAATACACAACCATTTTACCGTTTCATTATTTCTTTTGTTCTACTCACACACTATATTCAAAATTTTCCTTTGTTAACTATATTTTCATGTTTAATCTTGTTCGCATCAACGCCATGTGCTCATTTTTACCGTTATTCGGTAACGCACCATGTGTATTTTTTACCGCTATCTCTGGAATTTTCCAGAGTATTTTATTTTAGTATAACAACTTATTACACATAATCTTAATTTCACTAATTCACTTCTTATAACATTACATATTTTCACTCATACATATGTACTAATTTATCTAATAATTATATGAATTCTATTCATACCTTTAATTTCCTGTATTATTCCTTTATTTTCAACTGTACTACGTACCTTCTTTTTTTTCTTTTTTACAAATTTGCTTCTCTTTTCCTATTTTCCTTAAACTGAAAATCTAAAAGTCCCAATTCTTTTTCTATTTCGGCACCATGTATACGCTCTCCACGTATTTTATCTCCTCACACAGTACACACCACTGAATCGACAACTACTTTTACTATACACTTTTAACAATACTTATTCTCTTATAAAATAAAACAACCGATCTGGTTTGTAGCTAAACTTCAATTGAATTCTTTTATTTCTATTACCTCTTTTGTTATGTATTTATTAGGTGCGTTTCTTTACGCGATGTTTTCCTTTTCATTACATTTTACAGTGTATTAATTCGGTATACTATATTTACGTTAACAATAATAAAATATAAATTCAAAATATGATACAAAAATGTTTTTACATTAATATTCGTTACGGTGGCCGTAACAAATTGGAAGAGTGATTTATGTCTGCAATGGGTAAAATCCAAGCTAGTTGCGCTGGTAGTTCCGCGAGAGGGAAGGTCTCCGGAGATCGATTACCTGCGGTAATTAGAATGGAACCTAGTGGACCCCCTAGGAGGGGGAAGTTTAACAGGAATCCAGCCGAATGGCCGGCATTTCGGGATTTGTTCTTGACTGAGGTTCATGATAAGAGCTACGACCCAGTCACCAAGCTGCTTTATTTACAGGAGGTCTGTGTAGGAAAGGCTGCGTTGAGATTGGGTCCATGCCCATGGCAACTTACGCGGGACAATTATGAAGCAGCATGGGTAATAATGGTGAAAGCATACAATGACAACTATCATATCATCCATAGCATCTTGGGCAGAATGTATGCTGTCAAAAACCAGGAACATGAAACTCATGATTCTTTACGGGTGATCCTAGACTCCTTAAATGGTGGAATCAAACAACTGGAGACTATTGCAAAGCCGGAGCAATTGTGGGATCAAATTTGGATCCATTACGCAAATCAACGGTTGCCTAAGTATACATTGGATGCATGGGAGCAATATCGTAATCAGGATGGTGAAGGCCGCCTACCAACACTGGACCAATTCGGGAAGTTTTGAATGTCAAATCAAAAGGGCGATGGGAATTTGAAGAGAAATGACTTGAATGGTTATGCGAAGGGCAATGTTGTAAAAGTAAAATAACGTCACCTAGTCAATGGATGATGTCCAGAATTATCGAAGTGTTATTGGACGAGATGACAAAGCAAGAATATGCAAGGGAAAGACGGAGAAAGGCAAATTAGTTCGACCGATCAATCAATTATGTTTACTACCGATGGAGAAAGAAGCAGCCACATCTGATGCTGGTTTTCCTTAGGCTTTTTTAAAGGAAGTTTTCCTTAAGGGTTTCCCGGTGTCCCAGAGCAAATGCTGGATGTTGATTACACTACCCTGCAAAATTTTGCCCCTGGATAATGAATAGTTGTTTCCGAAGTAATTTTTCACGCTGAATTCGAATATGCGGGCTCAGAATTGCTCTATCACGTCAGGTTTATGAGATATTCTAACCTAAAAGTGCAAAAAACACTGTTTTATGACATATTTGAGGTTATGTAGCATCGCGATTTTTTTTTCTTCAAAAATCCATGTATGGGATCTTATAGTACAAGTCTTCTTCTTTCAAATGCCACTGAGTTTGCTGAAATATCTTTTTTTCGCCGAGATATCGCATTTTCGAATTTGCATGTTCGTGAATTTTTCGGTATACGAAAACTTTATACCGTAGGTATCAAAGGTAGTGTTATTATACCGTATACCAAAAAATTCACGAACATGCAAATTCGAAAATGCGATATCTCGGCGAAAAAAAAAAGATATTTGAGCAAACTCAATGGCATTTGAAAGAAGAAGACTTGTACTATAAGATCCCATACATGGATTTTTGTAGAAAAAAAAATCGCGATGCTGCATTGTAACGGTCGAATTGGGAACGCAGACAGGAAAAAAATTATTTTTTTGTGTTACCCGGTTTCAAATAAAAAAAAAAAATAAAAAAAATAACGAAAGGAAAACAGAATAAAAAGAACCAATGAACTAAACATTTAGAATGGAGAACGATCTTGGTAGAGGGGAAAAGAAGAAAAAAATGACATTTGTTTTTTTTTGATAGTCAAGTTTTGGGAATCGCCTCGTGCAGTTAATTATAAAAAAAAGGAAACAAAAAGATTACATAAAACATAAAAAAATAACACAAAAATATAAAACAAATGTAATAATAATATATAAATATAGTTTCTGTGATTTTTGTAATAATTATAAAAACAAAATGTATTAATAATAATTTTCTTTGTAAAAATTAAAAACAAAAATAATAATTTTTTTTGAGAATACACAATTTATGGTGTCAAGTGGATGAAAAAAAAAAAACGGTACTCTTTTATTTTTCGAGTGCTAAATTTCCATGTGTTCCAGTGTCGATTGATGTGCTGTTATTCGACAAATTAATCCCTGTATGCCTGTGAGGTACAGCTGAATGGTTCGGCTAAATTCCTGAGGGGATAGCCTAAGAAAATAAAAAGGTTTTAATAAATTGAGTGCCGTTGAAGTGGTACGTTACATGTTGACATAAGAGCGGCACACGGTTATTTCTGCGATATAATAAATTGACGCAGCAGCTCATTACACATACAGTACGCAGTATTGCACGTACTTGGATTTTCAATTGGGTGCAGTGGTGGTATCACATCGGTTAGCGGATTACGAATGTTCCAGCGGTGTGGTGCAGTTATTTAGATGTATGTATATCATCGTGGTTGCAGCCGGGAGACAAACGGATAAAAGAACTGTGATTATATACTTCAATTTATTTATTTAATTATTTTTTATTTTATCCTTCATTTATACTATCAGTTATTTTTTTTTGTATTTCATTTCTTTTGGTTTCTGGTTGTGTTCTTTTTTATATCTTCTTTTCTTGAAGAATTTTTTTTTTCTCTTTGTTTCTTTTTGGTAATTAACCATGGGACAGTGAACGAGTGAGGTATTGTGTGGATTGGGAGTATGGGGGTCGTGACGTGTGGAATAGCGATTTTTCTTGCACATGATTCAAATTTTTGATTCTCTCACCCTCCCCTCTGACTCACCTAGGGTTGAAGCGGATCAAGCATGTGCCACATTGCAACTTAGAGCGTTACAGTTATGGCGCCGAAACAGGGACCTTTTTAAATTTGGGTGCAAATTTTGCATAGAAATAGGCACCTGCTTGGCTTTGGGGATGCTCCCTGACATACACGGTTGAACCAGGCGAATAAGATATTGGACGACTGCGTAGATTATAATAATGGGCATATTTTTCGTAGGCCTTCTTAAGGTTTTCCCTCACCTGAGTGTGAATCTCCTGCATTTTTAGGTCAACGTGACTAACTTCTACTAAACTTTCGCTAAGACACTCTATATTTCGAAGTAATTTGTATTCTTCGCCATGCTTTATGCGCTGATAACCGAAGAGCATTAGATGAGGGCTAAATGAAGCTGATTCATGAACTGAGTCACGCAATGCGGCTCCAATTTCACTTATATGGACGTCCCAATTACGATGATCCGACTTTACATACATTCTTATGGCTGCAACTATCGTACGGTTGACTCCTTCCGACGCGTTGGATTGGGGTGAGTATATCACAGTTCGAACGTGTTGTATACCGAATTTGTCTATCAGTTGTCTAAATTCTTTGCCAACGAATTGCGGGCCGTTATCGGAATATATCACTTCGGGAACCCCAAACACGTAAAATATTTCATTTTTAAGGAAATCGACGATTTTCGTCGTCATCCCTTTATGAAGAAGTTTCAAAAACACAAATTTTGTTAATTTGTCCATAACTATGAGGATCATGGTATTTCCAGCTTTAGAACGGGGATATGGCCCTAACAGGTCCACGTACAATTTTTGCATTGGACGTTCTGTTATAGTCGGGAATCCCAGGGGCGGCCTGAGGATCGAATTTGGTGCTTTGGAAATTTTGCAGACATCGCATGAAGCAATGAAATCACTAATATTCTTGCTGAGACCTGGCCAGAAATAAAGTCTACGTATGCGTCCGATTGTTTTTTTGACACTACAGTGAGATGCGGACGGGTCGCAATGCTCTTGTTGAATTAACTCCGGTTGTAAGCCTTTGGGGACCCACAACTTCCAAATCGGCACACCAGATAATTGTGTGTTTTTGGAAGGTTCTATTCGGATGTAAATTCTATCATTTTGAACCTTTAGGTTTGGATATTTCATAGGACCATCCAAAATTTTTCCCACAAAGGTGACATAATCGCTTCCATTAAAATGTACCGCATTGAGATCGAGCGCCGCGATTGAAGAGATAGACTGACTTAGTTCATGTTGAGTATCACAGAATGCTCTGGATAGGGCATCGGGAACAACTTTGAGAGCTCCTATCTCATGTACGATGGTAAAATTATATGCCTGGAGTTTAAGGCTCCATCTCGCTAGTCTACCGTGCAAATCCTTTAACGACATGAGCCACCTAAGTGAGGCGTGATCGGTTTTAACGGTGAACTGAAAAAATTCAATGTATGGTCTAAATTTTTGAATTGAAATTAATGCGGCGAGGCATTCCAATTCCGTAACGGAATAATTTCTTTGCGCGCGGTTCAGTTTCTGTGAAACAAAAGAGATCGGCCTCTCATTACCTTCTCCGTCTATTTGATACAAGACCCCTCCTATACCTTCGGTACTCGCATCACAACGAATGTGGAATGCCTTAGAGTAGTCCGGGTTTACGAGAACAGGAGCGCTTGTTAGTAGTAACTTAAGGCGTTCGAAGGCAACCTGACAATCAGCATTCCACTCGAACTTCCTAGATTTTTTTAAAAGGTTTGTGATGGGGGCGGTGATATCCGAAAAATTCGGTATAAATCTTCTGTACCAGCCGGCCATTCCTAACAAGCGCCGAGTTTGTTTCACTGAGGTTGGAACTGGAAATTTGCAAATTGCGTCAACTTTACTAGGATTAGTTCTGAGACCGTCTTCACCTACGATAAAACCTAGATATGAAATCTAGCGCGTCACAACATAACCTCAAATATGTCATAAAACAGTGTTTTTTGCACTTTTAGGTTAGAATATCTCATAAACATGACGTGATAGAGCAATTCTGAGCCCATATTCGGATTCAGCGTGAAAAATTACTTCGGAAACAACTATTCATTGTCAAGTGGCATCAAATTTTTAAAATTTTGCAGGGTAGTGTTATTAAATTTTGTATACGAGAAGAGCATGTTTGTACCGCGCTAGTTGAATGGGATTAATAGGAAAGAATTATCTGATAGAATCATTCAATACCACGATGAGAGCCACTATGGGGTCATCTTGTTCGGTTAGCCGGCCAGGATGTTACGGCCACCGTAACGGAGATAAACCAACAGACATTAGCTGTGTTTTTTTATAAGTCTCGATAGATCTATTCAGATATTTGCAAAAATAAAAAATGGGAAATTGTAGCTACTTCTATCATCCACTAAAAATACTGGCACTCGCAGCACTAAGAATTGTGTTTATTTTGACAATGCTACGCCATGTTGTTTTAATTATATTTTGTTATTCCAAAAGTATAAATACATGAGGAAAAGTGCGAATACATTTTATCCATATATAAAAATGAGACGGACAAATTAAAACTTTTTTTTTTCTTTCAAAATGCTACTATGATCTTTTAAATGTTGAGCAACTTTTACGAAAAATGATAAACAAGTTCATTTTTCGATTTTACAATTCTTTTTCGCTAAAAAAAAGTTGTGGATTGCGGTAAGTAGTATTAAATAACACATTTTTAATATGCCTCTTCATAATGGAAGGAAATAATAATAAAATACTTTTATCGTACATATTCTGACTTGTAAAATAGAGCAACAGATTAAATGTAAATCAGCTACTAGTTTCCTATTGTATGATAGATGTACTAAAAATTGACTTTTGTATGCGTCCATGCTAAAATACAAACTTTTAATTTGTGTCTTTACTCATAAAAGGGAAAATCTGTAGTCTCGATAGCATATCTGGATAAAAAACAAGATTTTCATGTACAATTAATAAGTTATGTAATTCAAGGAAATGAATTAAAAACGATAAACTGTTGAATAAAATGTTATTCTTGAGTTAAATAAACTGAATCAATTGCAGTTTAACCAGAAAAATAGAGAACATCTGGATGTGATCTATTGACGAATGCAAAATTTTAAAAAGCGCCTAAGCGGACAAAAGTAAAATATGTGATAGGCTGTAACAAAAATTTGCTATATGAAGTTATATGGAAATATTGTCTATTTAAATTACATTTTTATTTATGAAAATTGTAATGATTGGAAAATTGAATTAATGCCATATGTAGTTTAAAGTGTGATTTTTGTATATCTGATTTATTTGTGACATTCTTATCATTTTAAATATGAGGAACTTGTACTTAAAAATTGCAGAAATTTCAAAATAAACTAGTGTTACCAAAAACATAAATGTTTTAAAAATATTAAATTGTAGATTATGTTAATAAGTTAAAGCGTAGCAACTGTGGTCTAATAAACATCCAAAACTGTTTAGTGGCCGAAATATATATTTATAGTGAGTTTAACATTAAATTTCTGCAATTTTTAAGTACAATTTTCTAATATTTAAAATGAATAAAATGTCCCAAATGAATCAGATATACTAAAATCACAATTTAAACTTCATATGGGATTAATTTAATTTTCAAATCATTACAATTTTCATAAATAAAAATGTAATTTAAATAGATAATATTTCCATATAACTTCATATAGCAAATTTTTGTTACAGCCTATCACATACTTCACTATTGCCCGCTGGGGACACCGTTGCAATCGTCAATTGAGATCTATCGAGACTTATAAAAAAATACGGCTATTATTTGAATTAACTGATATTATTTGAATTATATAATTATTAAATTAATGCCATCTGTAGTTCGATAGTATTACTAAATATATTATTTCCCTTTCATTTAACTAATGCCCTCTAGGGATGGACATTCCTATTAATAAAACACTGAACGCATTAATCACTGTCAAATAAGAAAATGAAATAAAAACGATCAATCGCAATAGAACTTTTGTACGAACAAGAGGTGTTTTATTTTCGTTACCTTTAATTAATTTTACTTTGTGCTGAAGCGCAAACAGACAGTGCCCTGGAACACCTAAACCCACTCGATAATTTAGGTATCCAGACAAAACACTGGAGTGCTTTGGTGATAGGCATTTTAACAAGGAAATTGGATGTTGAGACTCATCGCATGTATGAATCAACAATTAAAAATCTAAAAGAAATCCAATCAATGGAAAGTTTCTTTGAATTTTTGGAAAGAAGATTCCAGTCTCTGTGGCTACAATCGCAAGAGAAAACGTCAACAAAAAAGTAGGATCCACCACAAAACAATCCAAAGAGAACAACACATGTTGTAATGACTGATACATTTCCAAACTGTGCTCAATGTAATGGTGACCATTAAATTACAAGCTGCAAAGAATTCCAAGCTTTATCAGTTCTGGATAAGACATCAACTGTAAAGGAGAAAGCGTTATTCAGCAAATGTCCCCGGGCCTACCACTGGCAATACTGCCGCAAGAAATGTGAAAAATGTCATGAAACTCATCATAGTCTCCTCCACGACATTCAAAAGGAGCTTTAAGACAACTTTACAAACAACCTCCAAATCCACACAAGGTATTATCTTATTGGCAACCGCAGATAACACAACACAAGCAATCGCTCGATATACTGGTATATTAAAAATATTTGGCAAACGGGTGGTTACTTTGCTTTACGTTTTAAACGTAACACGTAAACGAAATAGGTAAGAAGAAAAGTTTTCATAAAAAACGGGTTGTGCAATAGGTTATACAACCTTAAACTCTAGTTATGTTTATCCAATTTTAGAAATAAAATGATCAAACGGGAGGTTTAAGGCAGAAACGATTGATTGGAAACATTTTTGTTGTCACTGCTAGTAAAAACAAAAACTAATTATTTGGTGGTGCGATATTTGATTTTGAATTTTTTATTCGGTTTCGGTACTCTTGGGATTGGGATTCTCTTTTTTTTTTGGTTATGCCGAATATCTAAGACTAGAATTTGAGATAAATAAACATAAGAGGGATCCATATTGTAATAAAGCTTGATGAATTATATATTTGCTCTTTTGCATAAAATAAGATGCAGTTAAAAAATAAAAAAAATTACCTTGACCTTGATATCTAAGTTCGAGGTCATCAACAATATTTTAAACTGGTTTTCCCTTCGAACTTCAATAACGAAGAAGAACTCGAATAATTCTGAAACCTTCTGTTCAAACAAAGCGTAATTAGAGATAGATATTTAGACCAATTAAAATGGTTCACCCGATACAATGCTCTTCATCTCACAGTAAAGGTTATCGAACTTTGGTTGGTCTTTCAAGCGCCAGACTTTACTTTTCAATCATTCTTTTACCGTTTCTAATTTGCTGAAGAGTTACCAAATTAGAGATGTCTAGAATTGTTTTAAACAGTAAAGTCAGTAAACCTTACAATCAACACACTTCTTGATAACAGTTAAACTTGATTCTATTTAGCCTGTAAATTAATTCATTTAGAACTTATTTATTTCCAACCTGCTAATTATATGACGCAAATATTTCAATATTACACGAAAATGTTTGTCACAGTCTTCTGACTGGAAATTGGTTTGATATTTTTAGACTACTAATGTTTTGTGAAAATACACAAACACCCATCAAAACGACAATTTTGAGATTGTATAATGCTGTCTTGTGGTTCACATATTTACTACAACAAGAAATCGTAAAAACTCAAAAAAATTCACCACCTCCTACACAGCACAATTTTCTGTTACGCGCTGAACAAAATGATTGTGGGCTATTTTTAAACGGTTTTTCCAATAAAAAATTTTCATGTTGTGATTAATGTGGATCTAACTAGATTTAAGTCGCATGCCAAAATTCAAGATACATGTTTTTAATCTGTTTTTGCGACTGGTTTTATAGTATATCAAATATTGATATAAATTCGAAAATATTCAATCATAATTATTAATGGTCATTGTGTGTACTTGTGATTATTTGGGTTGTTTAACAATTTTACATCTTTTTTTTAAATAACTTGTATGTATTGCTCAACGGCAGGCCGGCAGCCCTCTTTTCGTTTTTCTTCCAAAATATTACAAACTATAGTAAGGGTCCTAATTTACTGGTTTACTAAAAGGCAAGCGAATTAATTTCATTCTTAATTGGAATTGGAATCTGCTAACATAAATATAATTTGTTCAAATATGTAAATACCATAAATGAATAAAAAAATGCTTCCGCTAATCATCACTAGGAGAAATAGACTTCTACTATCACCGATTCTAAAGAAAGAGAATCCGGCCCGGATGTAAATTGCAAATCTGTCATAATCATAACTAACTTTAACTTTCCTTTCGAAATAAATATTTTCGATTCAATCTGGTTATTATAAAATCTACAATGTTAAATATATCAAAAAGGTGTTAATTAGGTATTTTAATCTTGTTAAGCTTAGTTTATAATAATTATCTTTAATATAATGTGCAAACAAGATCATAATTACGAAAATAACAACCTTTAATTTATTTAGAGATCATTAAACTTTTTTCATTATTACAAATTTATTTCTTACTAACCAGAAATTAAAAAATACCAGAGGCGAATTCCGATTCGATGACAAATTTCTCATATGGGTTTTATGAAGCTTGAGATATAAAAACTGGGGAAATGCGATTCCGGTAATAAGGAATGTCAAAAAAAAAATATGACGCCTGATGAGCGAGCGTTAGAACCATGCACCGTCCTTCAATCAAACACGACGAAGGGTCTGTGATGATTTGGGGCTGTTTTGGTGGTTCCTCTGTGGAAGACACTGTAAGAATACAGGGAATACTGAATAAAGGTAACCTTTAACAAGGACATTTTGAAAAATCATATTGTTTCTTCTGGAATCCGTTTAATTGGTCGAGGGTTTGTCTTTGAACAAGATAATGACCTTAAGCATACATCCAAGCTGTGCAAGCAGTTCTTGCAAGAAAAATAAGAACAAAATATCTTAAAAATCATGAAATGGCCCCCACAGTCCCCAGACTTGATCCCAATAGAGCTGCTGTGGGTTGAACTGGATAGACAAGTACGAAAAGTTGTCCTACATCTCAAGAAGGCTTATATGGAGAATATTACACAACCATTGGGAAAAAATAACCACATGTACATTAGAAAAATTAGTTGCCCGTTTACCCAAAGTTTGCCAGGCTCTAATAAAAAATTTAAAAATCCGTACAACCGATTTCAAATCAATATTCTGAAATTCTGTGTTTGGTCATAAAAGGTTATGTAAGAACTCCAGAATATATAAATTGCTCAAAGCGAATTCAAGGCGTATTGTACGATTGAAAATTCCCCTTCCATGTATCTTTTTTGTCTGGTAAGGTTAAACGACTTCAGAAGATTTATTGGTAATTCTGGCATTTAGACTCTACATGACAATCCACGACAGGCTTCAGGTATATATCAGCAAGGAAAATATAGTGACAAACACGCTATCGATAGAACGACGAAGAATTAAAGATATTACGGGAATAACCAAATTCCAGTATCATTCAACTCACTAAAATTATTGCTTTCAATAAATCTAACGGGAAACCTTGACCCTGATGAAATTGGTGTACGATGCAGTACATAATCTGTCACATTCATCTGCTCAAGCACCAATAAAGGCAATGCCGGATCAATTCATCTAGACTTGCATCGAGAAAGATATTAGATGAGCCACATAGTGTAGTGTAGTGTAGTGTTGCTCTCCTTGTGAAAAATCAAAGTGGTAAAACATATGAAGCCAGTCCATGGCTGGAGATTCATCGTTGCATCGAATCATAGAACTTTGAGGGCAGAATTCAGGTGCCACGAGCGAAATGACTGACCATACATACCGAGTTAGTCCGAGTTCCCTCACGAGCTCAGAGAACATTTCAATAGCATTCGACCATCCCTCCGTTGTATCATGTATGCGTAAAAAATTTCTTCAGCCGCCGTATAAGGGCCATTTACCATTATCGAAAGAGATTATCGAAATCATTTACAAACTGACATCAAAGATAAACACTGCAATATTTCAATAGATAAATTGTAACCATCTTTCATCGATGATCGGGAAAGCCACCATAATTTCGTCCAACGACAGGCGGGACTTCCCCGATAGAAGAAATTGTTCACCATTCAACCAGCCATCAATATAAACCTAGTCCACCCAGCAATCAAAAATCAATTTTGTCAATCAAACATTAAAAACAGGGTTCTGCTGGAATATAATGAAATTCGAGATGGCCAAATGAAATGGAACCAGGCTTTATCTTGTTCGATGATTATTTTGGAATATCATTTGGAACTGGAAAGGAAGAGTAAACTCTTAGGATAAAGAATAATTTGTTTGTGCTCGACAATTTTTAAATATGGTTGAAGCCGGTGATTTTAGATTTTACGTTGGTGTAAACAAAAGTCGAATGCTAACCGCTGTGTGAAGAAACCTAAATTGTACTCGTAACTCGTAAGTATTATAATTCATATATGAAGCCTTATCGTATATTTGAGAATGTGATGAATAATCAAATTAAATTGTTGTATGGGTGTTTTGTTTATAGAACGATAAGCGCAATCATAGATTATTAAAAAATTCGCAAAGCCTCTCAAAATATTTTATTTGCAGTTACAAACATACAATTTTCAAAATCACAGCTATAGCAAAAATTCATTTTCGCATTTTATTTGAGGTAAATGATTCATCGCTCAAAATCACATTTTTTATTTGCCAAACCCAAACCTATTCTCGTTAAACCGCGAAGGTAAACATAAAAAAAAAACATTTTTTGGAAGCAATCAATCATTGAAGCATTTCAGCAAACAACTAATTTATGTCAATAAACCGATCTATGTACATGTGTTAGTTACCCATATCGCAACTTGGCATATTTATGACGTATTAAATTTCAAAGTTGTTTTTTTTTTGTGAAATGTGCGAAATCATAAATCCATTTAACAATCTCAGTTCATTTCAAGTTCATAAAATGTTTTTTTTTTTAATTATACGCTTTATCAGCTAATCTTACAGCAAATTTTCTACTGTATACTTAACACACATATATGTAAATTTGCGCTACACCAACAACGTATGTGTATGATTGATAAGCCTTGATCACCTTCTTATCGCACACACTGAAATAAAATATTGCTACGATTATCGTATTTTGGCTTAAGTGTTTATATGAACACCGATTTGGAACAATAAAACTAACTCGTATCGGTTTACTTGTTTACTTTGATTTCCGGCGCAAGCATTGCAAATTTGCTAAATTATTTCGCCTCACATACTCACAGAAAACACAACTCTATTTTTATCAGCAACAAAAAAAAAGTGCCTGCCTCTAATTTCTACACATCACACGATCACCGGACGCCGGATATGGTCGAGTACATTTTTTTGTTTGGTGCGGGGAACTACTTCTTATACTATAAAGCGCAAATCATTATTGATTTTTGTGTTTTGTAGTAAATTTATGAATGAAAGTGACATGCAATAAAAAATTTTATTGACATTTATAGCTTGGAATTCTTATCATTCTTTGTTTTAGACATCATTGTTTGGAAAATGTGTAATAAAACACTGGTTTTGTTTTGTCTGGATGGAACAATGACATTTAAAATATTAAGATGTTTGTTATTAAGGCAAATCGCTTCCGCAACCAATAATATTCGTGATTCGCCTATATAGGCGAAAACTTGTTTGGGAATACCGAAAAATGATTTCAAAGCCTTCAAAGTTTGACTTAGGCAACTTATGTCCGATTTATGACAAATGAATGACAATTACTTGATCCACAGTTCAGGTACCTATAATACCCGTCGAACAAAAATCAATCTTACACATATTATTTCGAAAGATCATCCAAAATGGTTTAACAAAACAAAAACACATGTAATTAGCCTTGACTACTAAAATTAATGTGTATAACGTCCGCAAGGAGAGAATGAAAATCAAAGAATTATTGATCTTCAGGAAAAGATTTCAAGTGGGAACCGTTATTTTTACGACTTTTACGTTCAGAATCGGAAAATTTTTGTTTTAACAGTGTTATGCATCTTCAAATGTTCCTCGATTTCAAATAAGTATACGATTCGATCAATCGAGAGAGCTATGGAATAACTATACTATGTAAAATGCGTTTGATGTTAAAAGGCATAATGTCGAAGGACTAAATGTGTCAAAAGCCGAATGTGTCTAAAGGCAGTATGTCGAAAGACCAAATGTCGAAAAACCGATTGTCAAAAGGCCGAACGAGTTGAATGGAATGGAATCACTACATTTGTCTGAAAAATTCAGAAATTTTAGATCCAGAATAGTTGAAAAGTAAACGTTCAGAAAAATAAAATCCCGAAAAAAATCTCGAAATTAGCGGACATCCAGAAAAAAATCCAGAAAAAATATTTTGTTTAAAATAAATGAAAAAAATTCAATTTTATAGGCATTTTTAGACTTTTGACATCACTTGAAACATTTGTGGTAATCTATCAGTAGAAGCGATATGAGCGATACGATTCCTTTGATCTGTGTCTGAAAGGTTGACGAAGAAATTTCCATTATCATAAATATTAAGAACTTTACGGAAAAAGTAAAATTCGATAGACATTTTATAAATTTTAATTTTAATTTTGTCCGCACTTTGATAATTGTGTTTCTGGATTTTAGTTTTCTGGAATTTTGATTTTTCAGTATCTGTATTATTTTTTTCTAGATAAGGTAGTCAACCCCTTAATTCCCTTACTTTGACACATTCGGCCTTTCGACATTCGACCTTCGGCACATTCGGCCTTTCGGCACGTCCTGTCTTTCGGCACATTCGGCCTTTCGATATTCGGCTTTTCGGCCCTTCAACCCATTCGGACTTTCGACATTCAGCCTTTCAACATTCAGCCTTCCGACATTCGGCTATTCCACATTCGGCCTTTCGGCCCTATTCCTGTAAAATGACAGTAATGAATATTGGCGCAATATTGAATTTAAGTTTTGTATTGTTGGCACTATTTGATTTAGATATGGTAACACTTTATTTTGCCAAATGGTTTATTCATTGTAATTGTTTGTTAATGCAGGAGGACAAGGAATGAAGAAGGAGGAGAAGGAACTAAAAGCAAAGTTCCTTGGATATCAATTCCGGCTCGGATGGTTAATGGTGACTTGTGCCATTGATGTGTTGGATAACATGAAAACATATTTTCAGTAACGGAAAAGTAAATCATTTATCCTCACTCTTGGCCTTGAATTATGTTACAAACTGCTTTTGCCCCATTATCTAATGGACTTTACATATACCGTTAAATATAACAACACGTTATGAAAGAGCTTTATCGTCTCGATGAATTACTGGTGAGCCCTCCAAAATTTTTAAATGTGAACGATTCTTAAGTTGTAACCCCGTTATTTTATGCTAATACATCTGCTGATTCGTTTCGAAGAGCCACCTATAAACTACTACAACAAATACATTCATCTGATGCCCTTTGCAGTTTCAACTTTACTATCGGCACTCATCTTCGTATAAGACAACCAGAATAATAAATACCTTGACGAGCCTACTATTAATCATCAGATTGGATTTGATGGTGAAAACCTAGTCAAATTTTGTGAATCCACAAATTCTTGTCTGACATCACAAAGATACGTTTTCTGCTCGGCGAGCACTGAAGTTATGCTGGATCTTCAAAGGTGCCACTAGCTGAGGTCAAATCTAAAATTACTGCTCGTTGCATTAAGTGGAAGACTGACTTCAATAAAATCCTATCTAGCTAAAAAAAATGATCAACATGAAATTTCAAAATTATTCGCCAATGGAGAAGTTGTGTCACGTCAGTTATGTGAGCTTCGCAAAAGTTAAACGACATCTGATTTGTTGTCACTTTGTCAGCGAAGAGTGGATTGGCACCATTTTACTTGCGGGTTTCCCAGAAAAATTTCAACCCATATGAGTATGGTTACGGAAAGTTCAGCAACGAATATTATAGGGGAAAGTGAAAGGTGCTCATTAGCGAATACGTCAAAAATTTGGAAAAATTTGGTAAATAAATGCAGAGTTTGTAATAATTTCGCAAACAAATGCAGGCTAGGGAATCAACGTACTCTCGGCTCTCCACCTCTAATCGTCTATATTCCTATAATGGTGATCCCCTCCTCCTCGTCGTAACGTACAGAGTCCTTGGAGCGTAACATTTTATATTTTTAAACGTTTGAAAGTTGGGGGTCCTGCAAACCCCTTTTTCGCATTTACTTAGTCGACCTCGTTTCGCTCGATCGATCAACATCTCAAACATCTGTATCAGTTGAGGTATCCCGGAGTTATGCATCTAAAACGGTTACCGGAATGCAGCTTTTGAGGTATGGTGGTCTGCTTCCCCACTCGTATCGGTTTGAAGGTCCAACCGGTATCGTATAACCATTTATGGTTAGGTGACTACTTTCCCTACAAAGTGTTTTGAGTTAAAGTTATTTCGCGATATCGTTAAATTCTAATCGCTAAATAATTTCTCAAATTTAGAATTTAAATCGGATTATCTCGGCAATTATTAATTTAAAAAATTGCAAAAATTGCCGAACGATTTTAGCGAATGGCCACAAACATTTTTGTTTACTTATGTAGTTGTCATTAATCTTTTTGGCCCTTTAGATTACCTTAAAATATTTTTAAAGCTTCAGGGAGCCGTAGGGTGACCAGACATACCCCTTTCTGGGGTATTATACCCCTTTTTCCATTCTAAATTCGAAAATACCCCAATTTAAAAAAATTAAATGGGGTATGAAAAATACCCCAAAATCGTCAAAACCAAAATTTTGTAATTTTTTTGAGTGCATGCTGTGTTTATACTACTATGTACTATGTTTATAATTTTATGGGTTATTTGGGCCAAATGCTTATGTGACAATTTACAACAGATGAATCTGTTTAAAATACGGGCTAATGCTTTTTAGAAAGCTATAATTGTTTATATTGAAGAACGGTTTTCATTTAAGGAAATAAGTACGAGTTGCTACAAGCATTAAAACTTAAAAAAATTTCCGTGTTTGATGAGTTATTAAAAATTTTATCAACCAATTCAATGTTCAAGGTGTAGCTGTCGATAAATTGTACGAGGAATATGTTCTATTAAAAAACCAAATAACACAATTAATCAATACCAATCCATCGGAGGATTATGAAAAATTGTGGATGGATTTTTTGAGTAATAATGAGTTTTCTAAGTTAATGATCTTTATATTTTTCATACCACACTTCAGCAATGAGCGAAAGAATATTTTCCCAAATGTTCTTTGCTTGGAGAAAAGAAAAAATCTGTTGCACTGGCAATTGAAGGCGAGCTTCTCATTAAAACTAACTTTCAGTTTTCCTGTAAAGAATTTTGTTCTTATGCATTTAAAGATCAAAACCTTTTGAAACAAATTCGCTTCAGCGAAAAGTATTTGTGTTGATAAGTTCTATTTCTATGTATCTTTTTTTGTTAAATTAATTATTTATTTTATTTTTTTGTGATTTAATTTGCAATTGGAAGTGATAGTTTTTTTATTTTTAATTATTGTTATAATAAGCTTTCCTCGTATATGTAATAGTATGTATTTACAATACAGAAAAATTAACATTATTATACCAAAACATTAAGAAGACTGAATTAATAAAATTACTAAATAAATAATTTTCTAGAATTCGCCTCTAGAATCTACCCCAAATTGATTCGCCGTCATACCCCTTCCTGGGGTATTATACCCCATTTTTGGAATTTTGATCAGAGAATTGGCCTACCCCAATTTGTAAATTTTGATCTGGTCACCCTAACTGGGAGCTAAACCTTGAACAAGAATAAGGAAAATAACAAATACTTAGGAACTGAGTAAGTCAAGAATTTAATACTCCCTAATTTCAACTTATTCCCTTTGCACTTTACAGTTTTCTAAAGCTGAAGTTCGGTTACGCAATAAGTCATTTAAGGGCCCAATACACGAAAAATGCAAAAAATGCTTGAAGAAAGTGTACCTTTTCTAGAGAATTACTGATCGTATCAGCGCAAACCATATATTAAAATATTCTTTGAGGTTTTATTTAGTTAATCACGGTGGCTTTTCCGAATTTTCCGCTTAGTTTTCCTGCTATTTGATTTTAATTATGACCAGTTTTGGCCAAATTTGGCATCGAAAATGTACCTTTTCTCCAACACCAGCCGATGAAACTAAGATTTTTTTAGATCAAAATGCGCAGGAGATAAAACTGAATTTATTCACGGTGGCTTTTTTCGAGTTTTTAATTATTAATCGAGAAAATTGCAAAAAATTAATAAAATCGTTTATTTTGATTATTAATGTCAATTGCGTCTAAGATAAAATTTTACCTCATCTCTTTTTGTTTAGTTCTGTAAACTGTTATTAGATGGCAGTTTATTTTGTATATGTAGTAAAAACGAAGTTTGCTAAACCATTTTTTCGTCTATCCAATATAATTTTTGTTTTACTCTTCTTGCTCACTTCAATTACATACTATTATTTTACTCTTCTAACTCACAGTTTTTATATTTATTAATTTTATTGTATTTACAACAACACAAATAATATTTGTTATGTACATATTATGTACATATATTATTATGTACATATATTTTTTTTGTTGTTTTGAAACAAAAATAAATAAATCATTATACATACATACATATCTACATTTTTCGTAAAACATTCGAGCCATACAAAAAAAATGATCGTTTATGAAAAATTTTGGCTGGCAATAAACCGGCACACAAAAAATTAATATTTGAGATACAAAAAAATAATAAAACGGCACAAAATAATGAGCAACAAACAAAAATTTCTTGGCATCATAATAATAATTTGGCAACAAATATTAAATAATTTGTATCGACTAAATTTAATTTTTTGTCACGAATTTTTTTTTTCTGTTCCAAAATATTATATTTGTTGCCAATTTATTAATTTTGATGTCAATTTTTGTCGCCACAGTATTTAATAATGTCTTTCAAAAATATTTGTTGGTTTTTTGTTTTTTCATATGTGGTGCCAAAATATTATTTGTGATGCCAATTTATTATTTTTGATGCTAATGTTTGTCGCCAAAATTTTTTTCTTGTATGCCCGTTTAAATTGTCCCAAAAATTTTTGGAAAGGAAAAATTATATGTATTGTGTTTCGATGTTTTATTGTGTTTTATAATTTTTGTAGTTTTAGTGGTCACGCGCTATGGATCTGGTTTCTGTTCTAAAACCGATATTTTTTCAGCTAACACTATTTTAGAAGCGCCTTAAAAATACTAAATTAATCAATTCGGAGTTTTATCTAAGTAAATGGAATCACTCGATTTCATATATTTTTTAAATATAGGTACCACCATTTGGAAGGGGGTTCAAACTTTCCAGTGAATATACCTTTGTGGATGTTTACGGCCTAGTTCGGCCAGCATGTTTGGTTGAATTAAAAAACTGTAATTGTTACATGTATATGTCGAGAAAATATATTACAGAAATGTCGAAAGGAAATTAAATTTGAAATTAAAATTTTCTTGGTAAACCGGTCTAGTTATTATATTTTTCGACTTGCGAATTGCGATTTGCTAAATTCATTCTAGATTATTATAAGTAAAATTAGCAATGCAAATTTCTAATACCCTAAATTAAACTAAGTGAAATTATGTTATGTTCTTTATTTCATACATACATAATGTATTATTGAAATAGTTTGCAACATCGTTTTTAATAAATTTTGTGCATTTAACCTATTATACCGATCTCTAAGAATTATGTTACAAGCGATTTTACTATAATGCAAGATTTTATATTGGAAGATTTTGTCTTGCGAGATTTTGTAAATGCGACATTTTATAATGCGAGACATTGTTTGCGATTTTTTTTTTTTAAACAAGATTATGTAATGCAATATTTTGTAATGCGAGATTTAGTAGGGATTTTCATTTGTTGTCCGTGACTACTAGAACTAAAAAAAATTGAAATGCAAAACCTTCAATGCCGCATAATAAGACAACTGAAGCTTAAAACGCTTAAAATATATGTGTCCGATTTCTTTGCATAAGGAACACGATAAAAATTAAAAATGAATACGCCAATTATATTTTCTGAAAATTCCAAAAACACATAAACCATCATTCTTTTGACTTATTACAGTGGGTGTTTTGCTAACAAACTAATTGAATTTAAAACGCAACATATCAGGGAACTGGATGAAAATCAGAGTATGCTTGTTTTATCTGATCAAAATAAAAAGGAATGCCATGATTTATCAGATGCATATTCAACATTTGAACCTTTTCCTGAACAAAAACCTGATTTGAACAGGTAGAAATTTCATTATTGAATTTGAAACAGCTGAAAAAAATGCTCAAGAGGAAAACGTACCTACATTAAATGGCAAACGCATATTAGGTATGCAATATTTTTTCGACGAACTAATAAAAGATAGCAATCACAATATGGCTTTCGGTTGCTTCCTACTGAATTTAAAGTTTATAAGCGAGCGCAGAATCGGATTAAATTCCAAATTTTATTTTAAATGTAACATGTGCAATATAATTCAAAATATTTCGTCTGAAGATCCCAACGAAAAGAAATCACATCAAAACTCAATAAATTATCAAAGTGTTTTAGCTGGCATTTCAATCAGTATTGGATATCAACAAATAGGAGAATTTTTTGGTGTCATTGACATACTACATTTAAATTACAAAAACAAGTTCAACGTGACATTCAAAAAGGTTGCGACCGAGAAATGTTTAAAGCTGCGATGAAAAAGCAAAACAAATAGCAATTGAAGAAAAAAGCGTAGATTTCGATGGTATACGGACACAATAGTAATTATACCTCACTTTCTGGTGTCGGAACAATTATTGCTCAATCTACAAAGAAGGTCGGTCATAAGGAGTTCCCTTCGTAATAAATATTGCATTCTTTGTCGCAGAGCATAATTGTAAAAAGCTAAACCTGAACATCATGAATGCAATTCGAACTATGCTGGCCCATCAACTGGAATGGAACGGGATGCTTTAGTAGAAGGTTTTAGAAAAAGAGAAGAACTGTATGGTATGCGCTACAACAAAATAACTGCAGATGGCGATGCCAGCGTATACGTAAAAGTTTTACAGGCTAAACCAGTGATCGCAAATTCGTGGCACGCATGCCAAATTTGGCACGCTTAAAAATTGGCCTGGGACGCCAACTAATTTTAGAGTACTCAAAAATCGAATTAATTTTTTCAAAAAATGAAAACGTTTTTAGAATTTTGATAAAGCCTAACTATTGAAATGCTGGAGAAATAGGAAAACACGAAATCAATTTGGCCTTACAACCACCTTTGGAATGAATGTCAAGTATTTTCGACAAATACGGAAGTAAATTACTATAGGTGTTTAAAAGTAAGTTCGAAAGTAAATTACTAGGTGATAAATATTTGCAACATTCCAAACGATTTTTGTTAGATACCTACATGCTACATACATATATTTATATGTTTCAAAATGTGCGAGTTTAGCAATGTTTTATTCGTAGGCTTCTAATTAGTTCAGGGTTTGTTTAGTAAAGAAGGGAATTACGAGAATTAAGAATCACTTTTGCGTTATTATTAGTGGCGAAAAAGGGGCAGCCATTGGAGATTGTCACCCTTCTAGAATGAAAAACTTCTAAAATCTAAAATTCAGAATCGTTTTACTTCCTCAATTAAAATCTATTTGACCATTTAGTTGACGATGCCAGATTATCATGTAACAGTATTTTAGCACACCATTTGATAACAGTTGAACTGTATAAATAAAAGAGTTTTATACCCCTTGCGGGCTAGTATTTTTACAGACAACCATCAGAAAAGAATAGAACGGCCTAAGGCAATTATCTCGGGATAACTTATTAGTACCGATTTCGAGAAAATAAATTGCGTCTTAAGCTATTTTATTCGCCCTCCTCCTATTTAATTTTGCATTAAAAAAATTAAAGTAGAACTCTGGTGTATTATGGACAAGATTTTGACTGGTCCTTAATATTATATTTTAAATAATATATTTTACGGATTTGGTTTGGCACGCAGAAAAATCAGTTATATAAAAAAATAATTTTATTGGCACGCTAATAACCAACTACTTGCGAACACTAGGCTAAACCATACGCAAATGCACACATAGATAAAATTAAATGTCGCAATCATTTACTTCGTAATTTTCGGAAACACGCAAAGGAACTATGTACTAATCGCACTAATCTATAATTCAACGAAAACTATTACGAAATCAAATTAATCGATGTTCCAAAGACATAATCTGCGCAATTAAAAAAAGGAAACTTTCTAAAAATTCTCTTCCATAGAAAAAATTGAGGAACTTGCGCTTGACATTGGAAATATCCCATTCCACGTTTTTCAAGACCACAGGAAATGTGCCTCATATTTCTGTAACCGTCAACGATACGAAATACCTGAAATATATCAAAGATTTATGGAAAATGAATTATTCAAAGCATTTTGTGGATTATTTAAGCGATTAAAATACCACGCTAAAAGCCTTGTGTACGATGTCGACTCAAATGCCGTAGAAGGTTTGAATGCAATTGTCGCAAAATCTGTTGGTGGCAAAAGAATTAATTTTTCCCGTGGGCAATCATACACATCACGAGCCAAGTTCGCTGTATTACAACACAACAGTCAAAGGGGACACTATAATCTAGCAGAGTATTCATCAAATTACAGCTGAAAATCGAGAATAGCAGAACTTGAAAAACGACGATTACTACTAAATAAAAGAGCCACCACAAATCAACCAAAACGACAAAAAGAAAATTAAAGTTTTTTGGAGAATACTCTGAATATGGAAATCAAACCTGTCAAAATTTGGATAAATCACCTGAAGAGTATACCGAACTTAGAAATGGTTTTTTAAAAAAATTGAAAACGGAAGCTGCTGAACATGACAGAATTGAAAGGTCAACTATAAACCAGTTCAATGAAGCGAAATGGTTTCAAGTGCGTATGAGTCGTTTAACTGCTACAAAATTTGGAGAAATATGCCGCAATAGAAACTTTACTACTGTCATTTATTCTAAGTCAACAATATACGGGATGGAAAATGAAAAAAATGCGACACAGCAATTTTCGAAAGAAAATAATATAGAAGTAGCGAAATGCGATGAATTCATTTTTCAAAAATATCCATGTCTTGGATTGATTAGGCATGATGGAATAATTGAAGTAAAATATCCCTTTAATGCCAAAGGCTTGCATCCACTAGAGGCTGCGAAATAAAAATAATAAAATTCCTTGTCTATGACGATGCAAAGTGGCAATTAAAGAAAAACATCCTTATTATTGCCAAATACATACAAGGGCAACTAGAAATTTCAAATCGAGTATACTGTTATTATATCGTTTGGACGCCAAAAGAACTTATTTCTTTACGAATAACCTGGAATTCAGATTTTTTTATCAAAATATGCTGCAGAAACTTCTCAATTCTCAGTATCTTCTTCAACTGTCTACTCAAAGAAATCATAGATTAATACTCAAAATCATATGAGTTTTTTGAATTCTTGCTTTTTTAAATGATTATTACGGTTGTTTGTAGTTGCTGGACCTAAATTATCACAAAAAATTGATGTGATATGAATTCGAATATGGAGATTTCAAATTTGAAACAAAATGTAATATGGAATAACTCGAGTTATTACGTTATGCCTTGTTACCGCAGAATTATAGACGAAACCAAAATATCCCGTAAAAAAAATTAAAATTTATGAGACTTATTTGCATGTGTTTATTATTTTTTATACATGTATAATTGCATATGTTTGGTAAAATTTTTATTGCCGTTGAATGTTTCATTCATATTTTCTTCCCTTACATTAATGAAAGTCAAAAGAAATAAGCAAATGTGGATTCGACAAAAACACGAAGCATTTACAACTTTGTTTGGGTTTTTCGTTTTTATTTTTTAAGTATATAATAAAATAATTAGCCGTAAAAGAGAAAATCGTTTTGCAATTTTTTTTAATTTAGTGTATATAACTCCATCTATCGTTAGTAAAAATATTTAATATATGTGTCTTAGATAAAAATTCGATGACGTGTTTTCTTGTATTTGGCCCTTAATGTCCAACTTTTCTTTTACACCATTCATGTAAGTCTGTATCAAGTATACGTACATTTCGTTCGATGTTAAAAGGCCGAATGTCGGAAGGCCGAATGGGTCGGAAGGCCGAATGTCGAAAGGCCGAATCAGTAGAAGCGATACGATTGATCGTAGAAGCGATAGCGATTCCTTTGATCTGTGTCTGCAAGGTTGACGAAGCATTTACGAAGCATTAAATCCGCACTTCGTTTCAATACATTCGTCGATGCCATACTAACCCAACGATTTAAGCTAATCACAAAATAACTTGAAACATTTGTGGTAGAACCACAGAAAAGAATAAACAGATATGGAAGTTCCATGTCAAGTATTTACATAGAAATATTCAATCTAAAAAATGTATTCCTGCTCTAATCTAACCAGTTAAGACAGGGAAAATATAATACAATAATATGTTTCGCTTCTCTTCTTTTTTGTTTTTTATACAAAGAAGAGAAGCGAAACATATTATTGTATTATATTTTCCCTGTCTTAACTGGTTAGATTAGAGCAGGAATACATTTTTTAGATTGAATATTTCTATGTAAACCCTTGACATGGAACTTCCATATCTGTTCATTCTTTTCTGTGGTAGAACTATCAGTAGAAACGATATGAGCGATACGATTCCTTTGATCTGTGTCTGTAAGGTTGACGAAGCAATTTCCATTATCATAAATATTAAGAACTTTACGTAAAATCTCAAACTTGATAGACATTTTATAAATTTTATTTATAATTTGGTCCGCACATTGATAATGTTTCTGGATTTTAGTTTTCTGGATTTTTATTTCGGGATTTTCTGTTTCTGTATCATTTTTTTTATATAAGGGAGCCAAGGCTTTTCGACATTCGGCCTTTAGTCCCTATTCCGTACATTTAATTGGATCTCTAGTAGAGTGTTGTATTAATCATGCTACAAAAGAAATGTATATATGTCCAAAATAAACTCCACCCTACAATTAGGTGAACGCGAGCAGATGCATACAATTTGTTATTTATAATATATGGGTATCAGGAATTCTTAAATTGTTGAGAGACGATTATCTGCAGGGTTTCTTTAAAGTGGTGTTTAGTGTGTTTTGTTATAAACATGTTATAATATTTGTACAAAACTCATATCTGTGAAAAATAATGTTTACATTTTTAATTATCATCGAATTATCGATAATTTTGCCGCGCTGACGGGCGTCATCATTACTGTCATCAATTTATCATCTATGTATTTCTAATTCTGTTTTGATTTCTAATTCATTATATTATTGTTGGCAAAACTCTGTCATTGTATGTTGTTGTTATAAAAAGTAATCCGTAAAATGTTGGTGTTCATTTAGGTTATATCGTTATAACAACAAGGAGACGTTTTGAAAACGACTATTTTTAGTTTTGTTGATTTTATTTTTGTCAACGCATTACGCTAACGTTTTTTGTTATGTTTGTTAAATTGTCGTAAATTTTAGAATAAGCACCGACTGTTTTGGTCAACAACGATACAAAAGTACTGAAGCTATTAAATATGTATATTTACACCTTTTTACGTTAATTTTATTTAAAAATATGCTCCCTTATTCACTTTTCGTCATAAATTATTTTGATAAAAACCTAGACATGCTAGACATTTCATGTTGTGGCGTCGATTTAAACGTATCGCTGTGAAATTTGAAAATATCTGTACGATGGTGGTGTGAATGATTACATACTGATCATTAAATCTAAAATTTGGATTATGTTAAGACCTGCTTGAATTGTAATTTTGCGTTGAAAGTAAAAAAGCGAAGGAATATGTAGATAACAGCAATTTAACCTCACACAGCCATGGTGTACTTGGTCAATCTGCTTGGCTTATTGAAGTCTGGGCCTTATTTGTGGTTTGATTTTATAGTCTATACCTATCGGGACCCTTTATGATTTTTCCCCAATAATTCATTTTTAGTTTCTGAACATTTTCGATTTTGTTCGTTGTTCTCAATCTATACAAATCAATCATTTTTGATCGTAAACAATTTTTTTATATATTCGGTCATAAAACTACCGAAATAATTAACAATGCAATATTAAAAGTTGTAATATTTTAAAGGAACATCTTCAAACTGAGCGGATGACTCACTTTGAAGGAAACAACTTCAAACTGTAATGTAAAATATCGCCAGTTCGCTTCTGCCGGTTTACTACGGAAAATAAGGGTTTTATTCGTGGCACGCTAACATGGATAAACGAATTAAAAAAATTGCCCAATCTTCCATCCCCTGTAGTTTTATGTAACAGCCGATTAAATGTTTCAACCAATCAGGATGTTACCAGATTAAATTAAGTTCCTTTCACAGTTGGAGTGGATCCTATGTTGTGTCATCAATTGCCTTAACCTAGTCTGTGGCTGGATGGTGTATTGGTGAGAGAATATTAGCCGACTAAAACTTAAATCCGGTGGTTTTAGGCACCCATTAATTCATATTTCTAATTAACTAAACGTTATCAGGCTATAAGTTATATTATCAAAACTTCATAGGATTAGAACGATAGGACGCAAGGAATTTATATTATCTGTAATTGAATGTGATTATGATGTGCAGTGAATTGTTCGATTCATTACATATGGTTTATAGGGCCGAGGAGCTGGTAAACGCAACCTAATTAATATTGATTTAAATGTTCGCATAGAGGCAGTGTAGGTTAAATTAATAATAAATAAACGTAATTTTTCGATCGGTGCTCATTACATTCCTGCATCTTCAACTTCAGGGTTATACTCGTCAAACGCCTCTATAAATAAGTGGTGAATTTAGCATCAGCTGATTTGAATCAAATCAACTACGTTGTAAATTCTCTTGGCCGACTTTTGGATTTAGTTGAACTACGACAACTTACCTGATTTGAAAAGTTCGTGGATTGCCATCTATATTGTACTAGTAGAATTACATCTTGGACTCAAAATAATACAAAAATGATCAAAGTAACACCATCTATCGTAAATAAATATAAATATTTTTGAACAATATTTACTATTATTGAACATATTTATTTGTTATATTATATTCTAAAGTTAAATTGTTAATGCAAAAATTGTAGTTGTACATAATTTTGTACAACAAAAATAGGCAAAATCACCTAAATAATAATGAGTATGTGTCTCTACTAACTGTCTTTCTTCTATTAAAGGTTAGATGGAACCTCAGTAAAAATAATTTAAATTGTCTTAAGCTCCAAGTTTTGGGTTCCAGAATGAATTGCCAAAAATTTGTTCGGCTTGAAACATCTGATATTTTTATCTGTGATTGAACGCATTCACTCTACATTTGAACACATATGAAATTTCAAGTCGATCCGTCAAATAGTTTTGCTCAGACAGCTGATTAAAGTAGACGTTGTTTGTATTTTTTTTAAATGGATAATTGAACATCTTAATGTCATTAAACTCTTTACGAAAAAACGTGTAAAGACTATGGAAATTTATAATGAAATGGCTGATGCTGTTCCTTGAAAACCAATGGGGCTTTCGATTTTTCGAATTTCAACGTGGTCCAAGATGATCCTCGTAACAATTGATTCTGTAAGTTTGGTTAAGTTTGATTATATTGACTATAAGGCGTTTCGGCCCATTACCCTGTCCTCAACCTTTCCGAAAGCATTAAAAAGAATAGCAGACAGATTTATTAGAGATCACTATTTATCTATATCCCCACTCTGTAACATGCAACATGCTTAAGTCCTGTGAAACGGCTTTACATAAACTCGTTACGAGAATCGAAAGATCGCTCAACAGGAAAGAGTCTCAGTGGGTACTTACCTAGATATTGCGGGAGCTTTAAAAAATACATTATTTCATTCGATTACTGAAGCCTGTACTAATTTTGGTATTAACCATGTAACAATAGTTTTGCATACGATTGCTGTATGCGGTGAAGTCGGCTGTCATTGGTGTGACGGGCCATTTATGGGTATGTTGGACACGAACACGGTCAACTCGGCGAAAGCAACTCGGCGACGGTCAACTCGGCGACGACCAACTCGGCGACGGTCAACTCGGCGACGGTCAACTCGGCGACGGTAAACTCGGCGACGACCAACTCGGCGACGGTCAACTCGGCGACGACCAACTCTGCGACAGTTAACTCGGCGACGACTAACTCGGCGGATAAAAATCCGGATTTTCAGAAATCTCGGTTTTTATTTTTATTTTACTTTAAATTAAAATTCTCCTTCACCAGAAAGGTCGGCTCAAATTAAAAAAAATACGTCTTTTAAAACCAAGATTTTGAAAAGCGAGATTTTAAAAAATATCATTTTTATATCATTTTTATATCATTTTTATTGCTTACTGTTGAGCTGACCGTCGCCGAGTTGGTCGTCGCCGAGTTGACCGTCACCGAGGTGGTCGTCGACTGGTTGATCGTCGTCCAATTTATTGTCGCCTAGTTTACCGTTGCCGAGTTGTCCGTCGCCGAGTTGTCCGTCGCTGAGTTTACCGTCGCCGAGTTGGTCGTCGCCGACTTGGTCGTCGCCGAGTTGGTCGTCGCCGAGTTTACCGTCGCCGAGTTGACCGTCGCCGAGTTGGTCGTCGCCGAGTTGACCGTCGCCGAGTTGGTCGTCGCCGAGTTGACCGTCGCCGAGTTGCTTTCGCCGAGTTGTCGCGTACCGTGTTGGACAACCCTGTTTTAATAAAATTTTTATTAGTTTTGTTTTGAAAAAAAAGGGTAGTCCGGCAGAGTGGTTGGTGAGAATTTGTTTTTGTAAAATCGAATACGAATAAATAAAAAGAAAAAAAAAATAACTGTAATTAGTTTGTTAATAACGTTACAAATTGTCGTCCCAACGTGTTGCTCGAACCACCACTCTCATTAAATAAATAGAAACTGCAAAATAAATAAGTTCGAGAAGGACTTGCGGCATTCGCTATTTTGGGTGCCGAGGAAAAAACTGATAGCCAAAACGGAAAGGAAATCTCGTTCCCGGTTATCTGCAAATGGGGAAAAGGGAAGATTATCCAGCGAAACACAATTAGTTGCTCGTTGTTCTGGCAGACTTCAGGATAAATTAACCATAAAGACCGTGTCAAATCCACCAATTTTTAAAACAAAAGTTGTGAAAAAGGAAATTTTCAGTGGGGCACATTGTTACATTTATAGTAGTGAGTCTGAATCGGAATCCAACAACACTGCAGTACCAGACAACAAAACATCTGGAGAACGAGAATTTTCAACAATGTTGGATAATAGTCATCCAGCTACGGTAGAGGACGTAACCGCAACTAATACCGAGGCCACGTGTTCATCTACGCGTGCGTACAACGCCAACCATCAATTGAAGATGAGTGACGAGGAAAACAAACTTAATTCAAAAGACTGTAAACCTCCCACTCTGGCTGCCGCGTTTACCGAGGACCAATTCACAACCTTGATGGATCGAGTGTTTAGAACACAGGTGAGCCCAGCATATGCTTTTGGTGATGGTGTTTCCCAAGGTAGACCGACTGGTAACTTTGCGTATTGTAGTAGCCGGTTTGACGGCAAAAATGATGAGTATGTGGACGCATTTATAAACACAATTAGGATTTATAAAGACACGACAGGAATGTCTGATGCAAATGCTTTGTTGATTTTCCACTGCTGCTGCAAGGTGTTCGTCCAATATTTTCCATTTCCATTTGCGGTGCAAATGGAACGGCATTGATTGATACCGCTGCGAAATTATCAGTAGCGAGTGGGTCATTATTTGAAATTCTAACAAAAAAGGGAATCAGGTTTCAAACAATGCGGATGAATGTCAAATTAGCCGACGGTTCTCATAAACTGGAATCGATACAGATGTGCACAGTTGATGTCGGAGTACAGGGCCGTTGCATTCCCACAAGATTCGTTGTTTTTCCAAAATCTACAGAAACACTCCTTGGAATAGAGTTTTTATTGGATGCGGGAATTCATTTGGATTTTTATGAAAGGGTCTGGTCGTTTCATGATTCAACAGAGAACTTTGTATTGCAATTCGAGAACGCGACTAAAAATAAAGTCGTTTCTGAACGTTCAAGTAACTTGTCCTATACTGAGCCGGTCGTTTCCCTGCCACATGAAACAGATACGGAGACAAGTGCTGAATTATTGTCTGAGATTGTAATGTCTGATCCAGACCCAGAAATGGTACGACCTGAAAGTACAAGTAATAACTTTAATGGAAAGAAAGTGATATCTTCAATGGATATATCGTCTATGGAATTGAGTCTTAGGCCAGAAGAGGGGTCTAGACTTGATGGTGACCAAAAACTGATAGTACAGAAACTCTTGGAGAGATTTGAGATGACTTTTGCTCCAGGGGGAGATCCAACCGGATTTGTTGAACATCATATCGAAACGGGTGATAGTCGTCCTATGGCTGTGCCACCCTACCCATTATCTGAACCAAAACGGAAGATTCTCCAAGCCGAATTGGATCAAATGTTGAAAGACGATATCATTGAAGAGTGTGAATCACCATGGGCAGCTCCCGTAGTGTTAATTCAAAAAAACAGACGGCTCTTACCGCTTTTGTGTGGATTATCGCAAACTGAATTCGGTGACTGTATCTGATAAGTACCCCATGCCAAGAATTGACGATTTACTCCACCTTGCCAAGTGAACTTTGTTCATGTCAAGTATAGATTTGAAAAGCGAGTATTGGCAGGTCCCAGTTTATCCACGCGATAGAGACAAAACGGCATTTATTTGTGTTTATGGACTATACCGATTCAAGCGTATGCCATTCGGCGTGAAAACGGTCCTTCTACATTCCAGAGACTCATCGACCGTATGAAGGCCGAAATATCTGGAGTGACGATTTTTGCATACCTGGATGATTTGATCATTATTTCAGATTCGTTCGAGGATCATCTGAAAGATTTGGAAATCGTCTTCAATCAATTAAATAAATTTGGTTTGCGCGCTAATCGTAAGAAGTGTTCGTTTCTTCGGGACACAATCACCTTTTTAGGACATGTGTTGACACCGGAAGGGATCCAACCAAATCCATCAAAAATATTGGCTATATCCAATCTCCCTGTCCCTCGAAATGTTCGCCATCTGAAGACATTTCTTCAAACCTGTAGTTGGTACAGGAAATTCGTACCCAATTTCGCGGAAAAATCTAGGGTCTTGAGTGATTTAACGAAAAAAAGGGCAACTTGGTCGTGGACTTCTGAACACCAACACGCTTTTGACTTGTTAAAGAATACGTTAACAACTCACCCTATTCTCCAACAGGTGGATCCAACAAAACCTTATATTTTACGCACGGATGCTAGTAACTACACACTCGGCGCGGTACTCCTTCAAAGGTTTGATGAAGAAGAAAAGCCTCTTGAATACGGCAGTAGATTATTGACACCACCGGAACGTAATTACTCCACCACTGAGCGGGAGGCTCTCGCAGTGGTCTGGGCTCTCAAGAAGTTCCAAGGATATTTAGACGGATCTGACGTTAGAATAGGTACCGATCATCAACCGCTTAAATGGTTGATGTCCCTTAGATCTCCATCAGGGCGACTCGCTAGATGGGCATTATATATTCAGGGGTTTAATCACACGATCGAATATGTCCCGGGAAAGGCAAATGTGGTCGCGGATACATTGTCCCGGCCCCCATGTGATGAGGAATCGGAATGCGGTGTGTGTTCTATGCAGATGGATTTCCCATCGGAATCTCCATCCACGATCCGGCAAAATCAAATCGAGGACCCCGAAATAAATAAAATCATTCATTGTTTTGAGACCCATGATCATCCCGATGTCCAAAAACTGGATGGATCGTGGCTACATGATGTCGTGTGGAGTTTTGTATCGATTTACTCCGGGAACTGATTCCGAGGAACCACAGTTGGTTCTCCCAACTGTGAATCGATTGGAAACTCTGAGGGCATTTCATGATGATCCTAGCGGTGGACATTATGGGGTGGACAAGACTTACCAAAAGATTAGCCATCGATATTTTTGGCCTGATATGCGATCGCAAATTTCGACTTATCTAAAGAACTGCGCGGAATGCCAAAGGTACAAACCATCGAATTTAAAACCGACTGGACTTCTTCGTACCCCAGTCCTCAATCAGCGATTTGAAGTAATTTCCATTGATCTTTTTGGCCCGTTGGTTGAAAGTGAGGAGGGTTTTCGTTGAGTTTTGATCGTTGAGGATACGGCAACTAGATGGGTTGAAATATTTCCATTAAAGTCAGCGACGGCTGAAGCCTGCAGTAAAACCCTAATAAATGAATATCTTTTCCGTTATGGAATTCCCCGTCGAATCATATCCGATAATGGATCACAATTTATTGGCGGAATAATGCAACAAGTGGCATACGTACTTGATATTCGACAATCCTTTACCCCAGTATATCATCCGCAGGCAATCCCTGTCGTGCGGAGGAATAGGGATATGAAAACGCAGTTGTCAATTCTCGTAGATAACGACCATTCAGATTGGCCGAAATATTTACCATCGGTACGATTCGCGATGAATACCACCGTTTTTGAAAGCACCAGTTTCACCCCCGCCTATATTACCTTCGGAATCGAATTGAGACACGTGTTTGACAATAAACATGACTACCGGACAGTGATGCAAAATGAAAACTTTATACCGGAAATTACTCCTTACTTGCTGAGAATAGGGAAAGTTATCGAAAGAGCACGAGAAATCCACGAACGAAAGCAGGATCAACGAAAGGGACATGTCGATGGGAAGAGACAAAATCTACAGTTTGACCTTGATAGTCTGGTCTTAGTAAAGACACACCCCATTAGTGATGCCTCCCGTGGCCGTTCTGCTAAATTCGCCCCTCGACGCGATGGACCCTATAAAATCTCAAAAATTAAGTCTCCAACGACGTATGTTGTTACAACTTTAAATGGTTCGCCCATTGGCACTTACCATGTGTTCATGCTAATTGAATATCAGGGACCGAGTGACGTAGACCCGGTACGACCTTATGGACGGCGAACTGCCCGATCTGCCAATCCTGATGATAATGATGACGACGACGAAACCGACCCTGGACCATCGATACGTACTCGTGGGCCGCGGTTAATAAGGAAGCCGTTACGTTATCAATGATTTTGAATTTTATCCATACTTTAATTTTGTTAATGATTTTAAATGTTGCCTGTGTTGGGTTAGGTATGTATTTTCGTTCACATTCTCATCATTTCTATGTACTCTCTGTTTCACTTCTCGAGACGAGTTGGAGTACAGACGGGGAGATTGTAACAATAGTTTTGCATACGATTGCTGTATGCGGTGAAGTCGGCTGTCATTGGTGTGACGGGCCATTTATGGGTATGTTGGACAACCCTGTTTTAATAAAATTTTTATTAGTTTTGTTTTGAAAAAAAAGGGTACTCCGGCAGATTGGTTGGTGAGAATTTGTTTTTGTAAAATCGAATATGAATAAATAAAAAAAAAAAATAATAACTGTAATTAGTTTGTTAATAACGTTACAACCATACCATTGTCAAATGGATCGAATCTGATGACTGATTCTTGAGACTGATTTGAACAGCTTTTCAGTTTCAATCAGGGTTGTTCTCAGGGAGGTGTACTCTCGCCTATGATGTGGGTTCTGGTTATTGAAGAGCTTCTTGTCACAATGCAACAATCTGATTTTGTCGCACAAAGTTATTACAGTTGCTGGTAAATATGTACTTAAATATGTTATCCGAGTTGACGCAACATGCTTTACTTATTTTGGAGGAGTGGTGCGTAGATAAGAGTTTATACATGTCAAACTTTCTAAAACTGTTTTAGTTGTCTTTACTAAGCATAGACATATGGACAATTTATCTATTTCGTTCTTTTTTGAGCATTTAGATGTTATACTTGATAGTAAACTTTCATAGAAGAATCACCTGGTTTGCAAACTTCTCCAAACTGTTCAATAGTATAGTGGCCGATGGTTAATCTAAAATCTTCTGTCGTAAAACTTAACATACAGAATATTGCTTGTAGGGCTACTACTGGAGCGATGTGCTCAACTCCACTTCTTGTTATGCAAGATATTTTGAATCTGCCAGAGCTGCATTTCTTCGTTCTAGACACAGCATGCTCTGCTGCGTTTCGATTGATTTTTCGAAATATGTCTCTTATAGTACTAGAAATTAATGTGATAATATCATGTTAATGATAAATTAATGCCTCAATTCAATTTCGCTAAATGATTTTCGGTGGTTCGTCCATCGAGGGTTCAGGGGTGGCCGCACTATTATAATAAATTATTGTCGGAGTCGGTAGTTTTTTTCTCGGACAGCTATCGCTCTGCATGTAGTGCAGGATTTAGCGTCTAATATCCTTTGTTTGGTCTTTGATCGTTTGCCAAAGCTGGAACTCGGCAATTGATAGGTCTAACAGAAACTTATCATGAGATTGGTGCTAACAATGCAAGACTTGAGGTTATGCCCAGTTGAATTGCGAAAATTTAAAAATTTCTCTTTATACGAGTATATCATTCTTTTTCCATGAAAGTTTTATTTTTGGGCTGAGAGTCTGTCGTGATAAATTTTGCTATCATGATAGTAACTTGCCATGGAGCTGCCATTACAAATAGTGCTAAAATCAAATTATATCGGACTCAGGCCATCGCCATGAAAAGATTTGGAAACAATTCCAAAGTACTTGCAATTGATAGGTTTAACTTGAGTCGAAATTTGAGTAGCCTCAGCGAACGGTTGTGGTATTTGTCGCGTAGAAAATACAAAAATGAAAAAAAAAATTAAATTAATATTAGGTAAATTCAAAATAGTAATAGCAATTCCGGGATCGTGAATCGGGGTTTAGAAAAGTATAAAACTTTATTTTATACACTAAAATCTCGATTTTTGGAACTAATTGGGGATTGAGCTGCCTCTTATTTCCAATTATCCCTTAAATCCGAAAGTAGCAAATTTGAGAAGAGACTTTATTAGAACTTAGTTATTTCTTAACAGAATCTGATGAAATTAATAATGCACACTGGAAATGGGATTCTAATATGAATGACCTATGAACTAGGAATTTGGCCATTTCTAAACCGATTATGATGAAATTCAACAAGCAAGATGAAAATGGGATTGTACAATTATTTTATGACGAAGTTCTGGAATATTGCCAATTAAGAAAGAACTTGGCCATTTCTTAATCGATTGTGATGAAATTCAGCATGCACAATGGAAATAGAATTCTAAAAAAAAATCGAAGAAGATCGACACATTTATGCTGTGTGTATGGTGTGATTAGAAGGGCATCGTTCATTAATTATGAGGTTCTAGAATATGGTCAAACTATTGATTCTAGTCTCTATTGTCAGCAATTAACCAGGCTACAGCAAGCAAATAAGAACAAATCGCCGGCTGAATGCTTAAGTGTCCTATACGTATTTTTTGGAAAAATCGAATTTCAGATTTCCAGCTAAAATTTGTTCACTTTCCAAATAAAATTTTGATGAAGTGTCAATTTTGGTTTAATGTTCTAACATTTCTGAATATTTTACAAAAAAACAAGTATTAAATTTCCTTTCATTTAGAACTGGAACACCAATTTTCTCCAACAAAATCAAATAAAATCAAAAATGGATATATTTAGGACACTCATCCGGCGAAATTGTCAGAATTAATGCCAGACCACACCCATTTTTGATGACTCGGCAAAAATTGAGAGAGATCGGCTGGGAAATTTTGACACATTCACCGTATATCCTGGACCTTGTATTGTACCATCTGACTACCATTTGTTTCGATCTCTGCAAACCTCCCTTGAGGGTCTAAAGTTAGCTTCAAAAAGGAATGTGAAAATCTCTTGATCAAGTTTTTCGCCGATAAACCCCGATAAAATTATGAAACTTCCCGAAAAAGGACAAAAGGCATTTTGAATACAAGAAAAATTTAATAAAAAAATGACAACACTTTTTCCCCAACCTGTTTTCCAAAAACTTCAATAAAATCAAAATGATTCTTAAAGCAACCAATTTTTTTTTATTTGGAAGATAATACTTTCACCTACCTCTGATAAGTTTTACAATCGAACACGGCAGAACAACACAATTTTTTGATAATAACATATCGTACATTAAAGATTGACAAGAGATAAAAATCGACTACAATTACTGCTTTTTTGATATTTGATATACTTTAAGAATTAGTACATTACAATTTATTTTCATATTTTACTTACTTTCAGAAGTTGATTCCATTTTGTCCAATAAGAATTTGTTGTGCTTTCGATTTTCTGTATTACTTTTAACAAGCGCGCTGTTTACCATTTCCGTAACAATGTAGATATTACTTGAACAAAGGTAGCATTGTAACGAATATTCCAGAGCAGGTAGAAGTAAATGTAATCTTCTCTGAGTGATTCCTGAACGTTAGACATGTACTTTAGCCAACCTAATGGACAAATAACTCATTTAGGATTTTTTTTTTTTTGGAATTTTGGGCAGCTTTTTTCGATTTCGCCGCACTGTGGGCCGGTATGCTGTTGAAGTGAAATGAATTTTTTCATATAAAATTGATACAAGCGAAAACGAAAATGACCGCTGAATTTTACTTTGAAGTACACAGTCTATTTTATCTCTACACATTTTTCACTTCATTTTTATCTTCCCGGACGATAAATGTGAAGATAAATTTTAACAATTTCATTTATTTTTGAGTTTTGAGGATAATCAACTAACAAAGTACACACAGATATCACATGAAGACAGAGATAACATGAAGTTATACGCACTAAAATATTTACGAAACTCGAAAAATTAAATTTTGACGTTTTCCTATTTTTGGAGACCAGTGAAAATTTCATTTCACTTGAACAGTGTACTAGCAGAGCCTTCTAGAGTATAGAGCCATAATCATTATGACGTATTTTTTAGGAGCTTTTTTAGTGGTATAACTTTTCACTGATTTCCATAGGAATCCATAGTAAAAATGGTGTTTTTAGCTTCAAGTTTTACAATGAAAAAAGCAAAAATGTTACAAAATGTTTATACAAAAGTGTTCTACATATCTTTAGCAGCAATATACAAGAAGGATATATTGGTATTAAGTAAATATTAATTGCAGAAATATTAAAATTAAATTATTTCTAAAATATATTTTTCGAACTTTCATTTTTAAAAATACATCAAAGTTGGCTCTGACGAATTAAAATAATACTTGGTACATTTATCTTTAGTTTTACTAGTGGACGTTAGATGTCTCAGATTTATACAGAAAAATATGAAAAAGAATTGTTTAATCACAAAATTATGACACGTTCTTGATATTTTGAGAATTTGTTTTGCTTTTCCTACAATTTTTGAACTTTAAATTTCCCCAGGTGGCAATTTTTGGTACGATTTTTCAAAATTTGTACTGCCATCATTGCCATCTATGTAATGTATATTGACTTAATGCACATGATTTGTAGTAAGCTTTTCTTTTTAATTTGACCAGAATGCTGTTATGAACTTTTTTTATATTTTGGTTTAAATAAATCAATAATTACAAGAAAATGAAAACGATTTACTTAAACGATATTCATATATGTTGAAATTCAAATATTTATTAAAATATTTCAGAAATCATAATTAAGAATTTGCAACGCTTTCATTTACAAATTTGTCTTAGGAAAAAAGTGATTTCCCATATGTTTTATGTGTTTTACCACAGATAAGAATATCAGATGAACCAAGCCCGAATGATTTTGCGGTTTCTTGAACTGGAACCCAATATTAAATGTGTCTGTAATATTTTATCTTGGGTCAAAATAATACAAAAATGATTCACGTAACACCATCTATTGTAAATAAATATAATTATTTTTGAACAAATATTTGCTTTTATTGAACAACTTTATTTGTTATATTAAATTTTAAAGTTAAATTATTAAAGCAAAAATTGTGGTTGTAATTTTTTACAACAAAAATGGGCGAAATCATCTAAAAAATAATGAGCTTATTAAAATGTGTCTCTACTAACTGTCTTTTTTCTATTAAAGGTTAGATGGAACCTCAGTAAAAATAATTTAAGTTGGTTTAAGTTTCAGGTTTTGGGTTCCAGAATGAATTGCCAAAAACTTGTTCGGCTTGAAACATCTGATATTCTTATCTGTGGTTTTACTATGGAAAGTTTGGTTTTTTCGTCGTTTGTAATTCCCTTATAAAAGCTTCGTTTTTTAGATTATGGCTTGTATAATCAAGGTTGCTTTGGTACTAGTATATAGGCTTAATATTGGATAAAGATAACTAGAGCTGTACGGTTGTAAAACCCTTTACAGAACCCATTTTTTGTATGAAAATGTTCCTTTGGTTTCGTTGCTTAAAATAATTCTCTTTGGCTAAGAACTTAATTTAGTTTTTATAAAGGTATTTATGTTATACTAACAATTACTATAGTGCGTTAGTTTGTCTGAAAAGAGTAAAATGCAGACCTTCTTGTACAAAACGATAGACGTCGTATTTTAATAATTAATGCTAGTTTTTAATTTAGAAAAAAACATTGAGAGGTTAAAAGGTGGGCACAATAAAATTAGATATAAGTACTTAATAAATAAAGTCTGTACTAATTAATTAGAAGTTCTAACCGACCATATTTTTGAATTGTCACAACGATGACCTTCTACATATTAGCTTAATGCGGTTTTCGGGGTATTATCATTTCAAATTAAATTAATTCAACTAACATCACTTATTCTATAAAATACTATTTTGTTATTAATGCAAAATCATATGATAGCCCTAGTTCAACGAAAATAATTGGTCAAATTCTAATTGATTACTATACATACAGAAAAATATCGATTGCACGCGATCAATTGAAAATTGTATATAACCCGCGTGATTTCAAATATGACAAGAACCTTGTTTTTTTAAATTAAGTTAAGAAGACATTCGTAAAATTTTAGTAATTTCTTTATGTACAGTGATAAAAGCTATCTATCTATGATATCATTCTATATAATCAAAATATGTTTATTTTTTTTTAGATATTGCAGTCAAATTACTAAACAGTGTGGGAATGTAATGTAGCAGGGCAGTTGAACAATCTTACAAAACGGTAAGCCTAAAAAACGATTTAAATGTAATTCGCTCTTCTCTTCTCAAATTTATATTAATTATTGCGAGTATTTAATAAAATCAATTAATCAAAAAAAAAAAAAAATATTAGACATGAGTCCCGAGAAATATATTTATTTATCTCTATATAATACGAAATGGTAGACGCATTTTATCAGTCTTGTCTGAACCGTCGATTATATAGCTTGATTGAATTTGTTTTGAGACAGTGCTGTGTATAAAATAAAATTTTGGTTTTACTATTTGTGTGTTCTGATTTCGGGTAATTACGAAAAATTTTTTGTGCAATTTTAATAGTATCCATACCTGCATATTTTAATATTTTATGATAACACCGCGAACTAATTTATGATAACACATGATAATTATTGAATATAACAACCTATTGTAAATTATTGTAATAAATGTTTGTGTTAAATTTTTGATTTCAGTTATCATTAATTAAGTGCATATATAGTATCCGTGATTATGATTACCATTATAGATCATAAACACTTTAGTTGTAATTAATAAAAAATCGATTTTATAATACTTACGTAATTATGAAATATAATAAATAAAATTATTTATGTGAATCGCCAGACTGAAAATCAATTAAAGATAAGTATGTAATGAGTTTGAGTTTAATATAGTATAATAGTATGAGTGTTACATTGAACTGCGATAATTCGTCGAAATTCTCAGTTGTTTAAAAACAGTGTTATAATTACATACATACTGTACACCTATTTGCATGCCATATGCCGAATTAAATAATTCACCTAGACTTATTGCAATACTAAATAGTTCTAATTGGTATGATAAAAAAAAATGGAGTTTCTCTGGTAAACAATTAACGGCTTTTGCAGTATTTTGTTTTTGAAAATACATTTTATATTTCGAATATAACTTTATTGGTAGTAGAGCTGGATCCTTTGTTTATGGTAGAGTGAATCTAGCGAAGTTATAAAGGCCCTCCAGAATGTCCTTATGTTAGTCTGTTAACAACTGTTCGCGAATTTCATAAACAGAGGATTTATTTAGGCAAAACTGGCTGCACTTCGTAGAGAGCACGCATTGTTTAAATAAATCGTGACTGATATTCTATGCTAAGGTTCTACCCAATGTTGTGAAACGAATCAAATTTTAAATCGTTTCAGTTTTTGTTATTTACCTATTAAATATTACCTTCTTTCCAGACCTTTCCAATTTTTTTATTATGTTCTTGTATTGTGGCCCCGATCAACCGAAGCCTATAGACAATTCATGAATAAACTCGATGAACAAGTTTCGAATGATCATGCACCACACTAATAGAAAAAAACGAGAAAGTTTCCGGTATCCCTAATACTATATCGTTTTTGGTTTCAGTTATCGTTTTTCTAATTATATTTTTTATGTTATTTGTTGCGTTACGGTTTCTGTTTCATAATTGTTACGTTTTCCTTACATCCCGGAAATAAATAAATAATTAAAGTCACTTGATTAGCACCGGTAGGAAGTTAAAACGACATTATTAACGATTGTAAAAGTAGAGAAAGCGCCTCTCGAGGAAAAAAGTTAAAATGATGCACCTAATAAAATGACATTTGTCACAAATGCGATCAGGTGGCACAGTTTAAAAATGTTCCACTAGGTGGAATCCGTGATGCTCCAATCGTCAATAAAAAAGTTTTAGTTTAAACTCTTCATCAATTCTACATAAATGCTTCTAAATAATTCAAACGTTATTTTTGTCAACGGCAGTTGTAATTTCATTGTATAAACCAACCCTTTACTATGTTCTGTGGTAATATTCAGAATTTTCATATGACCCATTCGAAAGTTAAGACTGGATGTCACATGCTATAACATACATCAACTTTCAAATTTTTGCTAAGAATTATTCTTACCTACTTGAGGCTTCTGATTAGTTCAACAGTTAACGGTTCAAATAACCAAAAGCATTTAGTACTTATGCTTCGTTCGTAAGACATATTTGAAACTTAAGGTTAATGAGATCCGTTTATAACTTTTGAAGGGGTTATGTGAAATTTGTGAAAATATAGCGGTGGAACATGGTAAAGGTTCGGCTAATACAATAAGGTCAAAATTGGGGTTAAAATTTAAAAGCCGAAGTTAACGAGATCCCTTTATCATTTCTAAAGGGATCTTACGAAATTTCTGAATAAAGCCATGGGATATGGTAAGGAGGTGTTCGTGTTAACTTTTACTATTTAGCTAATGCTTAAACCATTGTCGTGCTGACTTGTACTAAAAGTAGAATATTAAAGATGTAAACCATTGGTGTTGCCATTGTGATTTTCGTGCTAACTTCACACACTTTTGTTTAGCAACATTTTTATTGTCCGTCAAGTTTTTTTGTTGCCAAAAATTACGAAACAATTTTGTGTCGATAGTTTTATGGCGTGCCTTATGTATTCCATGTACACGCCATTTTTAGAATGTAGAAAATTTGAATTCTGATTATATCGTAGTCGTCTAGAAGGAACTTAGTTATTTCTTAGCAGATTTAATGCATATGCAATTAAGCATTTACGATAGAAATGGGATACTAAAATGGTTATTTGATGTATTTAATGACTTGTTCTATAAATCATTTCAGAATCCCATTTCCATCGTATATGTTGAATTTCTTCAAAATCGGATAAGAATTGGCTAAGTTCCTTCCTAATTGGCCATATTTCAGAACTTCACACAAAAATCATTTGAGAAGCTCATTTCCATTGGAAATGCTGAATCTCATCAAAATCGGATAAGAAATAGAATCCCAATAAAATTTTTATAAAAAATCACAAATCCTCAGTTTAACGGACACCAATTTTTTGTATATACATATGTACAATTTTTGGATTTAAAACGGTTCGAAGGCAGATTATGTTTTCCCAATTTGAAAGGAGCTATATTGGCTATTTTAACACCTCCTATGGCAATGGCGATTCTCGAAAATTAAAAAAAGATTTTTTGATTCAAAAAAAGATTTTTTTTTTAAATTGCTGGCAGCACTATGGTGCAGCAGATTAATTAAGGGCAAAATGATCCAATGAACCAGAGTTATTTTGTTATATGGTGAGTGAATGCGAGGTGATGACGTTGAAGTGGTGTGAACCGATTGTAGTGGTGATTGGGTGAACCGCTACAGTTTTCATGTAAGAGCACCTTGAAAAATAAAAATAAAATATAAAGGGCTGAAACCTCATTAGGTGCTCAGAACTGCTGTCTTCAAAATTAAGTCTACTCCCAAATCAATCTCAAACTGAATCTCTTAAGTCAGTCTTCAGCTCAACCTCCAAAAACAATATTTGTGTAAAGTTTGGTTCAAATTGGCCAAGGCGTGTGGATTTGTTTGAATATCTTGCACATATACAGGTTTCACAATGGCCAATTAGGATAAAACTTATCTATTTCATAACGGATTTTAGTGAAATTTGACATCCGCGATAGAAAATGGATCCTAAAATGATTTTTGGATAAAGTTAATATGGCCAAATGGGATGGAACTTGCCTATTTTCAAACCGATTATTATGAAATTTGGCATGTGCGTTGGAAAGAGGATTCTAAATAAAATGATTTTTGGATAAAATTCTGAATTATGGTCAATTAGGATAAAACGTGGCTATTCCTTAATCGATTATGATAAAATTCAAGATTTGTGATGGAAAGGTGATTCCAAAATGATACTGCTAATTCCGAGACCGTTAGTATAGTTTTAACTCTCCAGCGCGTGTTACAGATCTGACAGTAAATACTCAGAAAACATACCCCAACGTTTAAAGCTAAGGATTGGTGAGAAAGTTTTTCAGTGAACTTAAATATTATTTCGAGGATAATCTCGATCGTTAAGCAATTGAAAGACGTTAACGCTGCCTCAAAGAAACTTAAATAGCTGCATAGTTCACAGAAACCTCATCAGACAACAATATAAAAGCCATATTGACATACTCCTCACAACCTAATCCAAAAATATTTTTTGTGTCACATTTCTCTCTATTAGTTGGAAACGTCAAAATTCATCATAATCGGTTAAAAATAGCTAAGGTATATCCTCATTACCCATATTCCAGAATTTAATCTTTAAATCATTTAGGAATGCAGTTTCCAACCCATTTGTCGAATTTCCTCCAAATCGGTTAAGAACGAGGGAAGTTCCATTATACTTGGCCATATTCCAGAAATGTATCCGGAACATTTTTAGAATCGCATTTCTGTTAAGAAATAGGTAAGTTCCATCCTACTTAGCCTTATTTCAGAACTTCATCTAAAAATAATCTGAGAATCCCATTTCCATTAGAAATACTGAATTTAAAGATATAGAGTCCCAATAACTCCAAATTCAATACTCAAACGAGCATATATAAAAAAATCGTTATTTATATAAACAGGTGTTTTGGGTCAATTCGTATGGCAGGTACCCGACCCTCTTCGCGTACAGTCTCCAAAAGCTTTTCGAATCGCCGCCTTGACCATAGAAACAGATTAGCGAAAAAAAAAATTCAAATCGGGAAGCCGTTCTCGCGATACCATGGGTCCAGACATCCAGACAGACGGACGAACATTTTTTTGTTTACTTTTTCAGACTCAGGGACTTTCAAAACGTCGAGGAATGTGGTTTTGGACCAACCAAATTTTTCGTCATTTTTGACAGGATTTCAATACTTTGATCTTTTTAGACCGAAATAATTTTCGTATGCGTATCTTTATGCATGTTGCGTGAGAAAATTTTTGAGAAATCGAATTTGTTATAATTTTATCTCTCTGTAAAAAAAAACTAATTCTCCACATCTAGAATTAATTTATTAACTGCTACTAATTAATTAAGTAATTGATATATCTGCTTATTAGTTCATGTATTATGTCATCGAAAATACGTTTGTTTCCAATTTATTTATTGATTTTATAATGTTCACATCTTCAAAATTTTAGTAAGATCACAAAAAAATATCATTTGTCACTTGATCAAAATCTGTAGCCCCAGCTGGTTCTGTTAAACATTGTTTTAACGAAGAACACCATTTAAAAGACATCTACAAAAATATAGGTCTAAAGTACATTTTGTTCGGCCAACAAGCGTGTATTCTAAACGGGCATTTACTGATACCGGTCTGATAGCAACGAAATTTAGATGAAGATTGAGCGACGATGTATTAAATATTTTAATTCACGAATAAATTATTGAGCTCGTCAAATTCTTTCATTTGATACCCATGGCAAGAGGGTTTTAAAACAAATTTAGTATGCCACCTTGGCGCGTCCGCCATCTTGGGACATCCGCCATATTGTATTTAGAATGACGTCATGTATTGTGCTTGGCAAACCTTTTCATTTGGTACCCATGTCATGGAGATTATTAGAGGCGGCGGCCATTTTGAACATATTACAATATTAGAGCCCTCTGTATATATAAGAGCCCTAATGATGCCGCCATTTTTTAAACGTGATTTCTATAAGAGGTGTAGATTTTGTGATGTTCCATGTAAGCCAGTGTAAAAAAGACTTTTTTAAATTTACATTTTTTGAATGAAAACTCATTATTTTCGGCAATTTTATTTCACCCATTTGTAGGTGAATAATCATATTTAGACATACATATATGAAAACCAAACTCGGAATCTATCAATTAATCCGTAAAATACAATTTAAATTTCCCTAATTTTATTCACAACTACATGCAAAACTAGAAAAGCTTTTTAAACGAGAAAAATAAACAACTCATATAATATTTAATATATTGGATATCTATTAGAACGACAAGGATGGCTATTGTTCTTATTTATTGTATTTTTTCGTGTTTTTATTTTTATTTTATCGTGTTGTCGCCTTTTTGTTTTCTATATGTAGATCAGACAAAGATATCTATACCTTTTTTATTGTATATTTTCGTGTTTGCCCGTTTTACTTTAAAGTGTTCCTTGTCATTTTTAATGATTTTATATTGAAAAGACAAACACAATCTAAATATTGTTTTTATTTTTTTATTTACGAACTTTTACTTTTACGCTTTCTTTGTTTTTTTGTTAATTTTATATTGAAAAGACAAGGATGATCCTATTTGTTTACATTTTTTTTATATAAGGATTTAATGGTTTGTGTGTAGTTGTTGAAAATGGAAAGGTTTCCTTTTTTCATTTTATTTGAAAATGTAGACATATTTTCTTCTACGATTTTAAAACCATATCTACAAAACATATTAAACATACAAATTAACAAAAATGTTATTACATTTAATTGAATTTTCATTAATAAACTTATAAATCAAAACTAACAATTTTACATTGGTTCTTATGGGAAACAGAAAAATGTTCACCTCATATAGAAAGCTTCTATTTCTACCTTACGGCTATGATATATGTAAGATGGCTATGACAATATTGAGTATACTATTGAGAAGTGGGATAAATCTCGATTATAAACTTTTCCCCACACAAACAACAAAACGACAAACAGGTGAAGTTGAAATAAGCGTGGTAAAAAGCGGTTCAAATTGGATGAAAACCCAAGTTTGTGGATATCACAAATATGTCTGATGAATTATTACAAACTAATTTCGGTAGAGATAGAAACTGATGCTTTACTACATTTAAGCAGTACATATTTCGAAAATCATTTTGATTTTTGAATTGTTGATCTTATCAATTTTGCGACTCAATTAAAAAACGTATGTGAATTTTGTCCTAAATCTGTCTTAAAAAGCAGTAACAACAAATTGTGCTTAGTTGTGTTAGTGTAGAAACCGAATGTCCCTTTATAACGAACTTTACTCTGACAATAACAGTTTTAGAAAAAGTAGAGGATTAAAGTGTTTAGGACAGACATGTTTGATGTCAGATCTCATATAATATATCGAATTTAAGTATAAGTGGTTTTCCGAATTCTCTTGAGATAATTCTAGGAAGCGAGCAGCAATATTACCCACATCACAAACTGTCACTGAATCTAAAAAGTATAGAGCATCAGAGGTTTTAGGACAACAAAGCTTAATTTTGTGGATTTTCTTGAGAAAATGGAAGCGAGCATCAAAATGACCTGTATACAAAAAAATGTCGCTGGACCTAAGCTATCCGAAAAAATATTCTAGTTTTGGAAAAAGCAGGGAAAAACTTTTTTGTCCTAAACACCCTGATTCCCTACTTTTTCCAAAACTGGAATATTTTTCGGATAGCTTAAGCCCAGTGACATTTTATATACAGGTCATTTTGATGCTCGTGTCCTAGGATTTTCTCGAGAACATCACTTATCCTGAAATTCGATATATTATATGAGATGGCATCAAAGATTGTTGTCCTAAATACCCAGATCCCCTATTTTATTCGAAAACTGGATTATTTTTAGCATAGCTTTTACCTCTGACAGACTGCGATTTAATAAATCCGATTTGGTGAATTTTTCGAGTTTAATCGTAGTATTTTGTTTTGTATAGAGTACTTCAACGAGTTTAGCTAAATCGGATTTATTAAACCGCAGTCTGTCTAGGGTTTTAGGTCTAGCGACAGTTTCTGGTGTAGGTCACTGATTCTCGCTTCCTAGGGTTTTCTCAAGAAAACTCGGAAATAATTCATTTTGAGAAAGCTTATTACTAACTACAGAACGTTTTATAAAAATATTTTCGCAAAAAAAAAAATTTTGAATTAATAACGATTTCGAAAATGTAAGTAAAGCTTTAGTTGCAAGAGTTTTGGGTATATTTAAACGAGATGTGATAGCATGAACATATACTTTATATTCTTTATGTTGAGCTTCTAAGCGAAAGCTCCACATTTGTCTCACAGGGCCTCACATCTTCATAGCAGTAGCATAATGAACAAGTATGGGATATTTTGGCTTAAACGGGTCTTTAAATAACTGATGATATAGTTTATTATTTCAAACGTAAATTTTAATTTTGAATTAAATTTAAAACCCAACAAAATTTTGTTTGTTTATATATTTGTTCTTGTCTTTCAAATGAAATTCGCAATATACTAATATCTTCATTTTATGTTGGGAACCATTGTTGGAACGACGCTTTTCGAATGTGGCCGACGAAGAATGTATAAATTAAAAAACCTATTTTTGTTGCTTTTTGTTTTTTTTATTGACGAGAAATTTTTTTATTTACGATTTGTTTCGGTTTTTTATTAACGAAACCAAATGAATGTCGTTGGTTACAACAGCTGTTAAACCCTTGTATCGGATTTTATGTAAATTTAAACACTTGAAAGGTTACCACTGGTGGGGCCTTTTCTTAATTAATTAATGAGAACAAAATTAGTTGGTGTCAATTTAAATTCTGTTTTATTTTATTAAATGCTACGCTTTATATACAATTTTTAATTTCCAAAGTCAGCACAAAATATATAAAGTAAAAAATCAAAAATATGTATTTGTAGTATTATTATAAATTTAAGTTAAGCGTCAGCACAATAGATGCACCAAAACTTCATATTTGGTGAACATTAAAATGTTGTAATGTTGATGAGTCAACATATTCCGGGCTGTAGAGTTTTGAGTAGCCTCCTGTTTACACTTCACTATTTTCATCCGGTCGAGGAACGGCTGCCGGTATTAGAACCTGACCTTTCGCTTTAATTTTAAAATACAAAATGACGAAAAGTACTATTAAGATTACTATAGTTGAGTAGGATACCGTGTAATGATGAACATCATGATGATTCATTTTTGTTGGCAGTTGTTCCTTTTCCTTTATCACTTTTAGCTCCCTTTCCAAATCGGTAGTCTCAATTGCTGGCATCAGGTTAAGATTATCGGGTTTTTTGAGTTTTATCTGCGAACTGAATTCCTTTAGATTGATCGCTCCGTTTAACATATTAGATGATTTTTCAAATGTCTTGCTAATATTATTACGTGCTGTGCCGATAGCGATGATAAAGAGATGGTTGTCCCTTAGCGTACAACCAGCATCTATCGTCACTAATCCGGACCCCTGAAAGCTGTATGAGTCGATGTTGGATCCACATATGATGTCAACTGTCGTTTTATTTGTAATTACGTATATCCATTGATTTGGAGCATGCAGTTTTATCCAATGGTTAGTTGGATTTATTTCTTTAACATTACATAATGTGTCAAGCATTGGTTTTCGCTGTAAGATTGCTACTTCACATTGGGTTCTGTTAGTTAATGCATTGAAAATTGGTGATATTTCGCATAAAAATTGCGTAGGTTGGAATTTTTGACAACGTTCCACTTCTTCTGTTGTTAGAGTGGCAAAATGTTCTCGATGATTGTCCATTGCTAGATATTTTGTTGATGTAACGATGTGTGATTGAGTGCTGTTATGATTAATATCCGGAACAGGGAAGACAGCTAGCAGGTTATAATCCGTTGCAAAGGATAACGGAATGATAATCTCAATTATCACATTTCGTTGTGTTACCCTACTACGTACATTCATGCTTTGATATATATGCATGAGATCATGAATGTTATGGCCAGGAATGGTTATTGATGCTGGTGTATGTTGGCGAATAAATTGCAGTTGGTCTTCTAATTGTGACGGCGCGAGAATCGATGGATGCAAAATGCTATGATGTGCATAGTAAATAATATCAAGTAGACCTTGTTGCGTATCCTCTGATCTTCGCGGGCCATTCTGATCTGTCTGAACATTTTCTCAATATCTGCTGCAATCACGTAACGATGTTTTTTCCATCTGATCAATATTGCCGTTAAGTTGTCTTGTAATGTTGGACCTACATGCATCATTTCATTTAGTGATGTACCTGTTGTTGTTTTGCAGGAAGCATCAAAGACTACCCTCAATATCGTAGTTGAGCTATCTTCTTCTATGACGGAATGATGTGGCATGTAGTAAACCCGAGAAGCATCTTTTTCTGTGTCATCTTTAACTAGTTCCATGTGGTCCAACTGGATGTATTCGTTCATGAATTTGTGATATTGATTCTTAAACTCTTCATCCTTCTTGAATCTTTTTTCAATTTGAATCAATCTAGCTGCTGCTTTACTTTTAGATTCTCCTATTCCCACTTCTTTGAGTTTGTTGTTGTGAAGCGGCATTCGAACCTCGTATCGTCCATTTGTTAAACGCTTGTGAGTCTCTTCATAGTACTGCTCACATTCGATCTCTTCAGCAGTTAGGCTTCGTTTAGGATGCAGTTCTTCGGATTCCCAAAAGCATTTTAACTGCTTGTCTATATCTGCCAATGTGACATGGCTATTTAACCGGGTGACTGCAATGCTGCTGGTCTGAGTTAGACGACCAGATATGATCCATCCTAGCTCTGATCTTTGCGCTATGCACTTATGACGCGGATCCCTTTTTATGCCTTCTAAAATGATTTCTCCGTATATGTCGGCACCTATTAAAAGATCAATAAGTCCGGGAGTATCGAAAGTAGGGTCGGCTAGGATTATTTCTTTTTGTAGTTCGCTATCTAAACCCAATGAGTTCTTGTCTGGAAGTGTTTTAGTGATAGTTCCCAGAACTAAAGCATTAGCTTCGATCTTACAAAACCATATATTTACTGATGTTCAAACTGAGTCGAACCGAATACTTTCAACCTGATACTCAAAAGGTTCGAATTATCAATTGAGTACTTTTAAAAGTATTACACAGTGATTGTGGTCGCAAAATGAGGATTGATTTGAGGATTACCGGAAGGCAATAGTATTGGTAAATTGTATTGGTGTCGAATGTGCGTTAGTATGATCATCAAAATATTAAAGGTCAATGACCGTGTATTTTTGTTTCGATTTTTGTTTGTGTTTAGTCTTATTTCCGTATAATCTGGGGATATAATATATGGCACCGCCTTAATACTTTTTTTTTGCTCTATTGAGTATACAAAATAATTATATTTATGTACTGCTAAATGGAAAACATATGAACTAGAAAGAGATACTTAAAATTGATATATCCTTTTCATATCCTCGCGATAATAATCTCAAAACAAATCAGAAAATATTTGTCCTTCCATTTTTTAGAGTACTCCTCAATGCTAATACAATAAAAATATTTGACGGCACCAAATTAACTAATACATTTGATGCTCGAATGGAATACAATCAAACAGTTGGTATGGTTTATTTCCTCATACATAGAGGTCATACATTCCTCATACATTTTTTTGTTTCCCGTTTCCCGGGGAAAAAACCTCAAAATTCCCGGGATTTTTTTTTCTATTCTCTATTTTTTAATCAATTGACAGACGCCTTACACTTTTTTATTGATGCGAATTAATACCAACATAAAAAAACATATTTTTTTAATTTCTTTTGGTATTTCCCCCAGCTGTCATCAACATCTATATTTTTATTGTTTCGATATTAAGCCAGTGATACATGTTCAATTTTTGTCTTAAAGGCAAAACAATTCTGCGCGTTGATTGGTTAAATGTCGGCCATCTTGAAATGTATTTAAGGCAAAATTTTAAAATTGAACATTGCTCAATTTTCATACGGCAAAAATTACCTTACCTCAAATTATTTTAAAAGCTATTTCCATGTTGTGATTTGTCGGTTAGAAAGGTTAAAAAATTAAATTTGTATAACAATTAATTTAAAAGATATAAAATTTAAAATGAATGAAGTAGGTATAAATTAAAATACTAAAAAAATAAATAATCTTGTAATTTTGTTATTGTACTCGGATCATCGAGGAAAATGGAGGCAGCACCGTTTGAATCCTCTTCCTCATTAAAACATAATCGGTACTGGGAAACACCGTCATCAGATCATCAACTATTCGAACACCGAATACGATAAATATAAATATTTGGGAGAATATAATGATGACCCAGTGCCATGTATTGAGGACGTCATACTTGAAGAAGATTCCAATGCGAATATCGTTAATAATATAGATTACGATTTTCAGGACGATGGTATAATTACCAAAAAATTGATTTTTATATTATTCATTTATAAAATTTACTTCTGTTTGCTAGAAAAAATAATTGAAGCAAGGAAACAATGCGTCACCTCAATGCAGATTTTGTTAAATTAAAATTGTATTAAGTGACAAATAGATATTTAGCGATTAGAAGTGTAAACTAAACTAAAATTACTTTAAAGTTTTGGAATACAGTTTTTGTCCCAATTCGCTCTCCTTGAAAATTCCTTCATCACTTCTGCGCCCAGGATAATCTGAATCACAAATAGCCATTGGTACTAAGCTATGTGTCCCTTTATAATTCAGCATGGTTGAGCCATAATTAGATAAAGCCTTTAAGGCTCCAACGAAATTAGGATAGTTCCACTTTTCTTCGAAACGGTCGGTTATTTTTTCGATTACCATATTGCGTTTTCAAAAAGATTGGGATAAAATACTTTTGGACTAAGTAACGTCTAAAGTAGGTATTTCATACGCTTCACTAATTATTTTTCCAACTATGGTTCTTCGTACCAGATGTTCAAATTCGGCGTCTTGCCAAGAAATTCTAGTTGCTAAATATCTAAAATAGCTATTATACAGTATAATTCTATTTAATTTATTTCTAATGTTATCTTGTTAATCCTTAATCTTATTTCAGGTCGAATGGGCTCTTGAACTAAATAGCATTTTTCGAGGCTTGGACCTATGATTTCTAACATAATGTGTCAAATTGAGCTACGCTCATCCGATGATACAATTTGAAATTGTGGTGATCCACCACGTATTTGGTTTCCTTTTCAAAATACGTTCTTCTACTTCAATATTTTCTTTTAATAAATATAAAAGACCGATATTTATAATTCGGGGCTTTCTTTTCTGGATTTTATTCATTTTCACTTTTAACTGAAACTTGGCAACCGTCAATTTCAAAATTTTGATTTGAATAAATTTTAGGTTATGTTTTATACCATGACGAAAAGACCCTTACGGCAAAATATTACATGTGTCGATATAAAAGAAATTTCAATTATGCCGTGTAAGACAAAAAAAGTTAACCAATCAGCGAGAAGAATTTTTTTACCTTAAAGGCAAAAATTGAACATGTATCACTGCCTTTATTCAGCGAATTGAACGTACAGGTAATTTTTTTTTGGTTTTAACCATGATTCAATAAAAACCCAGGTTAGCTCGAAATATGTAAACAAATGGCCATCTTTTTTTTCTGACGTCACCCAATTCTTTTACGTATAAATTACAACAACAAATAAAAAACGAAAAGTGAAAAAAGAATAACTTACATATTTATCGGATTTGCATGACGTCACGAACACATGGTTTGAAAAATCGAGCTAACCTGTGTAATTTTTTGAATCATGGGTTTTAACTATGATTACGATATTAATGGTGCATTGCAAATGGTAAGAAATATTGTAAAATTTTTTTAAATGTCACCGAAAATAAATTCAATTCTTCAAGTACATGTGAAGCAAAATTACGGAATGGAATTAAGTTTGCTTTTGGACTGTTAGACCAGATGGAATAGGATTGTGATTTGTGATCATGATTGAAAGATTTATAAAAATGGTTGACTCAGTTCGAGAGGCATTAAATGATTTGAGATCCCAAACATTACTGAATGACAATTATATTCCAATATTGTAGAATATTTTTAATGCGTTTCAACCGTTTAAATTAGCTGTGGAAGCTTTGGGAAGACGTGAGGCAAATTTGGTCACAGCTGAGCGAGTTTCAAGTTTCTTGTTTGCATTTTACGTATGGCAATCAGATTTTGACGTGATAACGTTTTACACCACATGTTCAGAAAACTGACACGAAATTTAGCCCTTGGACGTAAGCAACTACTCATCAACTATAAGCATTACCTTTAATTTAAAGATATGATTGCTTAGATTGGTTCTTCGACTTTATGTGTCACGCATAATATTATCGCAATGACGTCATCAGGCGGAAAAGGGACCCGCGCCGCCAACCTCTGATTTCGACAGATTAAAATGCTTGAATCAGTGTAGCGAGAGAATGGCTCACCCGATCGGAGATCCGATGGTGAATAGTGTCAATTTTTCCGTAAAAACCCGGTAGTGTGGTTAATTTATGTTAAATTAAATTTATTAATCTCCACATGAATTTTAATTAAAATTACAAAGTACAAAACAGCGATTTACAATCAACCATGAGAATCCCTTATCTGACTGGTATGATTCTGGTGTCAATTTGTTCGTGAAGGAACTATGGCAGATAACTTATTGTTAATTAAAATAATTAATCTCTACATAAATTTTAATTAAAATTAAAATCTACAAAATGGTGATTTACAAAGCTTGAGAACACTGTAATGGAAGAATGCATCAGCTGACCGGAGCCATTCTAGTGTCAATTTATGCGTAAAGAACTTGTAGCAGATAATTTATTTTAAATTAAAATAATTAATTTCCACATAAATTTTAATTAAAATTACAAACTACAAAATAGCGATTAAAAATGCTTGAAAGCACTGTAGCGAGAGAACGTTTCATCTGATCAGAAAAATTCTGGTGTCAATTTGTGCGTAAAGAATCTATGGGAGATAATTAAAATCATTAATTTTCACATAAATTTTAATTAAAATTTAGATCTAGAGAGCACTGTGAAGGGAGAATGCCTCATCTGATAGGAGCAGTTGAGGCATTTTCCCGGAGCCAGTACGTACAGCCATATATCAGTGTGGACTCCGATATACCTCTTGTGCTCTGCGGCAATTTCAACATCGATGTCACCGCTAAACCCGAATCGTGCGCTTCATCAAGGACAGCTGGACCCAGACTGCGTCTCCAACACACTAGCCTCGACGACTTTGGGAGGCACTTGTCTGGATCTCACATTCGTCAAGTACATCACCGTTGGGACAATGCGCTTCATATCGTACTTCTCGTACCATCGCCCAGTACCTAATCAATCGTATGCAAACAACCACTGTACTCTCATTGCATGATGCTAATAATAAACAAATTTATTTTAACAAACCCATACATCGTGCCATTTCTGGCACCGCTTATACTTAAACGTTATCACGGAAAACACTTACGGCCGTGTAGAAGACACAGCCTACCCCGAATTATTTTTTTAATTTAATTTCTTTGATTTTTGAAGTCACTATAATAATTTAATCAAGATACAAAATGTCAATTTGAGACGATAAGTTTAATTTATAATCGCAATAAGATTAACATAATCTCGGTCAACAAAATTTAGAATTGCGACTTAATCAAGATTATACTAAGATAATATGTTAGTTTAGCATGTAAACTGTGATATACTGAAACGAGATTCGAGCGGAGCAATGTACGTTGAAAGTACTAATTTTTTGATGAAAGAACCACTTCATCTATCAAAGTGTAATCAAAAATATATTTCACTGCTCATCATATCATCATTATTATACCGCCGTTATAGTCTGCGCTCTTTGATCGATATACCGATTTATATCTTGACACTTAGAGAAATGTATACAAAATTAAAGATCTAGTAAATGTTGTTATGTTAAATATTCAGCAAGTTTCAAAGACACCCTACTCTCCCTACACAAATTACTAGAATACTGTAAGGATGTACATATATGCAACAGATTTCATGATCTGTCTTCATTTTTTAATAATTTTAAATTAAAAATTTGAGACAGGTTAAAATTTCGATTGACACACGCGCTTACTTTACAATTAAAAAATATATAAAGTACTGGGACAATCACAAATGTGAAGATAAAAAAATTGCTTTTATTTTACTTAGCTACTGCAAAATTACGAATGAAATTACAAATTATTTGAACACAACTTTAGTAAATAAGCAATTTAATTGCATCATCAATTTGTTGTTAAACATAATCACAAATTTATATGATTATTATGTATGTACTATAAATATTAGCACGCGATTACACAGCTTAATTTAATTCACAAGAAGTTATGCACCTTCAAATAGTCAACGGAGGTAAAATAAAATCTTTTTGTGGTTTCCAAGCAAACTTATACATTATGAAATTTCAGTATTTTCCCGATATTTCTTGCTTCTCTTGATTACGCTATTTTTCTTATCTCGTGCGGCACATATGGGACAGAAAGGTGGCTCACTCTTTTATACTCGTATATACGGTTGGTTATGGATCTAATTCTTGAAACTTGGTTTATGTTATTAAGCCAATTATAGCACATTTCGTAAATATTTACTTGTTAAATTATATTCTATAATATTTGCCTATTTTATGTTGTTTTATTTCTTTTTATTTGAACGTGGATTAATTGGTATAGGGAATTTTTGAATGGGAGGAATTTGTAAAATTGTATTGCTTTTGTCAAAAATTAAACAAGTAAATGAACTCTAACAAATTTCGTTTACTTAGAAAAAAAAAACAAAAAAAAAAACAAAAAAATTGGTTTGGCATGACCATGGCTGCAATTAACTTTAAATAAAGAGCCAAAACAAAGGAAGATATTAAAATAGGCAAAGCTCAAACTCGAGGCGCTCTGGGATCATCGCCATTACCGATGATGTAATCAGATGATAAATATTCCGTTTTGCGAGCTTCCTCTATTGGGATTCGAATCCAACGCAGTTTTTAGCATTTCTAATTCATGCTATTGACGATTGTAAAAGTAAGCTGAACGCCTCTCATGGAAAAATTGTTTATTTAAAAGAACCATCCATTTGAAGTTTGTGTTGCATAGATAAACAATATATAGGGAAAACTGAAAGGAGGAATTGCGATTGTTTCAGCAATGAAATAAAATTTTAAACGTCAATGGATAGATAGTTTTAGAAAAGAAAAATTCTGCTACGTGGAATCCGTGATGCTCCAATCGTCAATAGTAAATAAATAATAATCAAACTGGCATTGAGAAATAAATCGTGATTTGATAATTAATTGTGACTGTTAATTTTGACTGAGCAATGGCGTCTACAAAAAGCATTCGGTATGCTAGACGTTGTAATGTACTGCATTGTGATACATTGGTATCACAATGCATTGAGAAATTTTTGTTGATACAACTCATTCTTCTTATCGGCTAAATCATCGCTTACCATCCTTACTTTTTTTTGTTGTGTGACACATTTCACTTGCACGTACTGCTAATCCTTTCAAGCTTGGGATTTCTAATAAAACGTAATAATTCGAACTGAAATAGATATAGACATTTGAATACTATAAAAAAGTAAATATGCATTACATACTTGTAAATGTGTATTAAACAAGCAGCAATATGTTTGCACCTTCTTCCTTCTCCAGCTTGGCAGGTACAAACAAGATACCAGGAGGAACAGCATTTAGTGATATTATTTAGCTTGATTTCTTTGGGACTGGCTGTGATAGCTGCAAACAAATCCTTAAATTTCATCCTGTGATGATGGAGATGGGAAAAATCCATATGTTGTACCCCAACCTGTGTTAACGATTTGTTCTCCTGGTCTATAAATCGGTCGTTTCGTACAACCACTAAAATATTTAATTATATTTTCAAGTGCATTGTTACTAAATATTTTACTTTCTTTCTCATTTGAATTGGACATTTTATGACGATCACAGAACTGAAAGAAATACATAATAAAGTTAGGTTCAGTTTCTGTGTTGTTAGAGCTTGGTGTCAACTGGTGAAAGTAAGAAAATAAATATTCTTGGCTCTTACTTTGGGCAAAATTTCATTCCTATCCGAATAGGAATAACTTTTACCAAAGTAAGATGACATTTATGTACAGTAGCAAAACCAACACAAATGTCTTTAAGCCTCAATTCCATTGTGAAACAAAGTTTGTCAGTCAAAATAACCTGAGATAAAAATATAAAATCGGTGGTTGCGTGAACGAGATGCCCAACGGAGTCAGTCAAAATTTTACTTACAAAAAAGGTGTGTCTGTGTTAGTGGACTGATATCAAAATTTAAAAAAAGTTCAAATCGAGAACATTTTATGGCAGTCCAACTAATACAAGCACATAAATATTGTGTACCGATGAAAACTATTTCGCACACATTATTAATTTTAATAGTATGACACTTTTATGGGAAAGATTTTTTTAATTTTGTATTTTAAGACAGAAAATATTGGAAAAAAATAATTCTGATATGAGTAATAATAATAATTTTTTTTAGATAATTTTGAGACTTGAAATAATTGAATTAACACATAATACTTAATTTGTTAATTAATTGTAGGTTATGTCTTATGTGTTTGTTTGCTGTCAAAATACTAATAAACAATCGTGTGGCATTGTTACGGGATAGATTTTTTTTAATTTTGTATTTTATGACGGATAATCTTCGAAAAAAATAATTCTGATTTGAGTAAAAATAATAATTAAGTTTTTAGATTATTTTGAAACGTGAAAATAATCGAATTAACACTAATACCAAATTTTGTTTAATAATTTTTGGTTATGTTTTTGTTTGCTGTCAAAATGTGTCAATCAAATTTTGCTATAAAAAAACAATAACAAAATACTTCGTCTTTGTCACTCTGATGGATTATTTTCTTTTGTCTTTTTCCAACTTCAAGTCAGCTCAGTCAATTTTTCACAATGGAATTGAGGCATTAAGCCTGAATTCCATAGTGAATAATAGTTTGTCAGTCAAAATAAAGTGAGATAAAAATATATAATCGGAGTTGTGTGAATGAAACACAAAACGAAGTCAGTCAAAATTTTATCTACAAAAGATGTGTGTCTGTATTAGTGGATCGCCATAATTATGGTTGAAAAGTATCAAATCGAGATCATTTCAACTAACACATCTGCATACATATTGTGTACGATGAAAAATATTTCTCGCACATACTAATAATTTTAATCGCATGGCGATTTTTTTTTTTTTAAATTTGTTGTTTTATGACGGAAAATCTTCGAAAAAAACAATTCTGATATGAGTATTAATAATAATTAATTTTTTAGATAATTTTGAGACGTAAAATAATTGAATTAATACATAAAACTTAATTTGTTGGTTAATTGTTGGTTATGTTTTTGTTTGCTGTCAAAATGTGTCCATTAAATTTTGCTATAATAAAAACAATAACAAAACACTTTGTCTTTGTCACTCTGATGGATTATTATTTTTTTTTTGTCTTTCTCCAACTTGAAGTCAGCTCAGTCAATTATTCAATATGGAATTCATGCTTTATCCATTACAATGGAATTAGATAGTATAGAAAATTATACTAATGACGGAGATCACAATAGATAAAGCGTAATTGAGAAAACGAAAACAGAGATAAGAGAGATAAGAAAACGAAAAAAAGAGATAAGTTCAATCGAACTTCGAAAATAGTTATGGTAGAACACGTCACCCCAGGAGTGTGTTCATAAACTCTACATTGTATCAATATTTGTAGTGATCCATTGGAAACAATTTGCTACTTGCAAGTACTTGTGAGTAGATGTCCAATGGAATGCGAATTTTCGTGATAGTATTAAAACATAACCTCAATTTAAATAAATCTGGTAGATTTGGATAAAAAACACGTTGTTCCATTAATAATAATAAGTAATAAAACATTAAACAACAAAATAATTAAAATATTTTTGATATTTAAAAATTGCCGTGACGTATCACAAACATAAACAAAATTTTTTTTTTAACCCTAATCCAACCAGCATATTTTTGTTGTCAGTAAATTCAAATCTTAATCAAATAATTTAATAAATTTTTGCAAAGAATGCCAAGTACGTTGTATGCAAATGTTTCAAAATAAAATACATACAAGTTAACATTATTTTGAAAATCGATGCATTTATCAAATGAGCCAAAAGGCACACCTTGGTTGATTAGGGTTAAAAAAATGACATTCCACGCAAACAAAATGGGTATAGAGTCATCTATTAGAATTTTTTAAACTAAAATCCCTCTGGCGTAAATTTTGTGCGTAACTACTTCTCAACTACACCATCGTTTGAGCATGAGTAGTTGCGAGTAGATACAAGTACTTGTGAGTAGTTTACTCAGGCCAATGGAACACAGCAATTGCAACCATAAAGCGTTCATAAACTTACATTGTATTAATTTTCTACTCTCCTAAACAGTGCCTTCCTGGCTGTCATTGTTACAATATCGTTACAATGTAAAATTTATGAACATACTCCAGAGAATACTTATGTAACTATAATAGCTATAATATTTTGTGGTAAATATTGCTTTGGATGTATATAGTAGTGGTCCCTATTTTATACACACACACATTCGTTCTCAAGGAGAGGAATCAATTTATTTTTATTTTAATAAAAAATTATTTTAATCCTATAAAACAAAGGAAATTGTATTTTATAAAAATTAGCTGATATTATAGAAGCGATTCCAATATTGCATTTAATGCTATGCAGAATGGGAAGTCAGCTACGTATAGTACAGGGTGTTTTACGTAACGGTGTATACACCATTTGATTCACGACACTTAGGGCTATTACTTTTCGTCAATCGCATCTTGCGACAATCCTTGCGATATCCATGTTATTGGCTTGAATAATAAATTACTCAAACGAGCAAGTGCGATATGACATATGACTTAACAAAAAAATTAAAATTTATAATTTCTTTTCATCGGTAAGAATTTGGGTACACACATCTTTTAATACTCAACGCCTAAAGACTGATTTACATTCAAAGATTTCTGCAGGTGCAGCTGTCAAACCAAAGTTTTATTTTCTGTTTAAGAAATATGTACAAAAAATATCATAAAACATGATAAATATATAGTGCATTTGTCTATGTAAGCGTATTTTAACATTTATCGACGATTTATAGCTTATTTACAATCAACGACTTTCGACGTCCGCAAAAATGTTGAAATATAACATAGGAAAAACTACAAAGACAAAAAGAGAAATCTGCTTAAAAAATTAATTGAAAGCCGAGAAACAAACCCAAAAATCATCATCTACTTTTTTTCAAATGTCGAGTTTCATCTTTTTTCTGTAAAATCGTCGATGCGGGAAGAAATAACTATAGGACGTGTTCAATCGGGCAAAAGTGGTAAAAAAGCCATGGTATTTTATCCCATCCTAACTTCATTCCATAATACTGTAGTCAAGCCGATTGAACAACGAAAATTGAGGAAAAATTATAAATTGATTTTAAATGTCACATTTTATTTTAAATCGCTTTGTAAAATTCAGTAAAGTGGTTTTGTCGTCAGGTTTTTAATTAAATGTTTTTATTTTTTAATTAATTTTGTTTATAAATTATTGTCATATTGAAATGAAACTATTTGCTTTTTAACCAAATATTAGAGGCACAAATAATTTTAGCCTGAGTTGCATTGTGTTTATGTTCTCAGACAAAATTTCGAAATATGTATAAATTATACATATGTAGGTACCAAATCCAAAATTGACAGCTCGAACTAAAAAAACTAAGAAAAAAATTGATTTTTCGGTGTGGTAAATGGGTGCGTTTAATGCCAAAAGTGGTAATAAATATCAGTTAAGGTTACATATACTGAAGTTACATGTTGAACCGAAACATGACCGACCGAGTTGTGAACTGAAAATTGACTGAACGAACCTTTCAGTCGTAAGTTACATGTGTTTTCTATTTTGTGACCGAGATGACGTATAAATGTCAAATTGTAAAACAACAAAATTAAACTAAACAAAATCAAAGCTAACACATCTAGTAAAACATCCACTTCTTCATCTGACAACAATTTTTTTTTTAAACTCATTCTGTGTTTTGTACTTTAATTGATGATTTATTCTTCTAAGATTTAACCTAGAAATAAGCTCGTGAAATGTCATTTCAGTCAGTCCGAAGTTACATGTTGCACCGAAGATTAAAACCGACTCAACCAACCTAATGTTAACCGACTGACTCGGTCATTATTTCGGTCGTAATTTCGGTTGGGTTGCGGTTTACATGTTAGACTTTTCGTTAAGTTTCAGTCGGTCATCATTTCAGTTCAACATGTAACTTCAGTAATAAACAAGAAAACCAATCATTTATATTGGTTTATGACATTTTTTGTTGATTGAAATTAATTTTTTATGTGTAAAGAAAACGAATTTTTAATTTGACATCTGCAGCTGCACCTGCGAAAGTCTTTGAATGTAAATCAATCATTAACAGAAAAAATGAAATTCGACATCTTCAAAAAAAGTAGGAAACCCAAAACAAGATGTAATCGCATTACCGGCATCTCAACAATGCCGTCTATATAATATCTACATATACCATTAAGGCCGGTACACATTGAGAATGAGCGAAGAGAACGATTTTTCCTTTTTCACTTTTTCAGCAAATTATTTAGGCAAATTGTTAAAATAATAAAAAGCGTTTGTTTTTAATTAACGATAGCTAAGATATCGTGCATTTACTAAAAATAGAATTTAAAATTTTAACAGTTTTAATACAAAATTTCAATTTATCGTTGATAATTTTTAATTTAAGACGATAAATTGAAATTTTTTCGAACAGTTCTGGATCGTCGTTCACTTCATTCAGCAATATCCATTTAAGTAATACTGCTTTTGGTCGAAATTCAACAATATCGAAGCCAATTATGATACCACACGTTTCATGCCCAAAACATTCGAAAAAATGTTTAGCACGACCCAAATGATATACCAACATCATCAGTAACCTATATGCTAGTGATTCGTGCAATAGTCCATAATCATTTTGTTGACTTTTCGACGATGTCATCGGTTATTGGTATGCTCGGATGTTCAACGCGCTCGTTATCTTCAATGTCTTTAAGGCTATCTTTGAAACGTTTCTACTACTCGAAAATGTTTGTTTTATCCGTAGAAGCCAAAACATTCAACATTACCCTGAGTACAACTCATTCAGATTGTTTATTATATCTACAAGTAAAAAATCGCCGAGCACACCAAGCCACATATAACTTATCGATAGCTAAAATTTTCGCGTATTTTGATCAAACATTCAAACCTCTAGCAAGAACCTCTCGCTAAACCATTGCAATAAGAAGCAGCATTAAGAGGCACGTTGCGTTTGGATTAGTTATAAGGAACCGATATAGCAAATGAGAGTTGTCACTATAGGGTAAACAGGGAGAGTTTGTTTGTGAATTCGATTCGAACGTATTCGACTTTTCGAAATATAAGAATCGTATTTGATTTAAATCAAAAATGAATGAATTTGATTCAATTCAAATTGGAATCTAATTTTTCGAGGACTCGAATGTGTTCGAATCGAATTCACAAATAGCTCTCCAGGTCACAAAACGCTTAACCTGAACGAAGTCTGAAAAATTTTGAAAAGGTAGAACATTTCGACTTAGAAACCATTTAGTTTTTTGTTGTGTTTTTGTTAAATGTCTTTAGAAAATTGGTTTGGTGTTAACGACGAAGTCGACCATCCACTGGTTAGAAAACAAATTTGTTAGTGAAATTTCTGCTACGAACGTTTCAAAACCCGCCACCTCAAGTCATCATTTGAGTACGCCGCAGCTAGTTAATTTATCAACAAATATATTGGTTAAGTCAGATACCAAATTTGAAGGGAATTGTTGCATAAACATAAAACTTCCGTTTGGAGAAGGGATGGAGTTTCTTAAATAAAACATAGCCACAATTCAACAAATATTCCAGGACACTGCTAATTATATTTTGGTACATAAATTTAAACCTATTTAAATTTAAATCAAAATAAATAGATTTACCAAAACAAATTTGTTTTTTAAGTAATCCAGGTCTTTTCTACAGTTTCAGCACCAAATGGAACATACACGTTTGTTAATAGAGTTTAGTGAAATTTCATATCTAGGTTATTTAGTCGATTCAGTAAGTACTTCCTAATATAAAATTGAATTCTTCGGTTCGGATTTTTAAAATAAAATAAGAGCCAAATTCAAGAAATATTGCGGAACACATCCAATGATATCAACTGAAAAATGATATTCCCCAAATTAATTTTTACATACTGAGCCAATTCAAACTGTCTCCTCAGTCTCCAGCATTAAATGGAACGAGCGTATTTATTGACGGATTTTAGTGAAATTTTATATCTGAAATATGTTGTAGATATTATAAATAGTTCCTAATATAAAATCTATTATTTCGTGGCCTTAAGATTAACTATTAGTATTATAGGCTATACCATAAATCAAAAACTAGATTTGCCCATTTTCCAATAGATTCGCAAAAAGGTTAATTCAAGCGAAGAGATTTGAAACGTACGAAGTTCGTATGAAGACCTAAAATTCAGAACCGTTATACTTCCTCTACTGCAACCTACTTAACCATTTATTTTATAAAATAATTTAGGACGCCAGCTGGCAATAGCTGAACTAACAGTTTTTCCTTCGACAAATCGTTGTGCGATTTTCGAAAATAATTAGGAACCGAACGGCCAAAGATAATTTTCTAAGGTTTAGATCGCTTATTCCTATAAAAATTTGCGTTGAAAAACAAAAATAAAAATCTAGCGTATTATGGCCTGATTCTGACTGATCTTTAATGTTAGACATAAAAAAAAATATTTTTCGGAATTAGTTTGGCACGCAAAAAAATCAATTTTTTAAATAAATAATTTTATTGGCACGCCAATAATCATAATTTGCGAACACTGTTATATACACTTCTTTATATACATTAAAACAAAATCATTTTCATTCATTGAAAGGAAACAAAATTGTTTAATGTGTTCTATAATTATGTACTTTCATTGTTTTTTTTTTGTTTTTTACGTGAATGTATTGCAAAGAAAATCTTTACGCGTTTATAACTTTGGAGTCCGACCACCTAAATATCTTATCCGTACCATTTTTTTCTTATCTGATCAAGGTCTATAAGTCTGTCTTTTTTTCATGAAAATCGGATAAGTACTTTTCGACTTAATACTTGTTAGATGCCTAAAAGCAGATGACAATTTTTGGGTTTGTTTCTCAGGTTTCTGTTGATTTTTTTAAGCAGATGATTATTTTGTCTCTTTTTGTCTTTATAGTTTTATAATGCTATTAATTTATAAGGCTACCATTAATGTCATCTTGTGGCAGTCGCTGTGTTGTTGGTTAGAACAATACCCATTATTTACAATAAAATTTGGCATTATATTAGAAGAAGAAAGAAAATAAATTCCCCCTTCCCTCTCATGTAATAGTAAGAACTATCCTATTTAATGTAAATTATTTTCTTTTTTGAATTTATTATAATAACATGTATTTAACCAGAGCCTACTGTATAAATAAGAGCCTCCACCTCCAGTACCGACTGTATTTTTTACTATGCTTAAAATAAGGTACATAAAATTGTTTCTTTACTATGAAACTACATATATGGGGAAACGGTTATTTTCATTTACAGTTTTAATTTATTAGAAATGTGAGCTTTTGTTTTGTTTTTATACGAAATTGTTCATAAAACATGTAATTTTATTTAATTGAAAAATCGAGTGTTGAAAATGTTTATTACTTAGTGGAGATCATCATTACATTACAATATTGGACGTATTCGGTCTGGCCAAAATGAAAAGAAAAAATCACGATATTTTACGTCAAACTCATTTCCTGCTAACTCCACCTCGTTAAATATTACGTAAAACCCGACCGAACAGCAAAAAATGAAAAATTGATTTTATACGTCAAACTCTATTTAAAAGGCCGATACACTGTACACATTAACACGATTTTTCAATTTTACCTACACCAAATTATGTAAGAAAATCGTTAAAATAGTGAAAAGTGTATGTTTTTAATTACCAATAGCTACACCAACTCCAATTTGAGGACCGACATACCAATTTGGTTGGACCGACCAAATTGGATCGTGTGTAGGGCCTTTAAGTTTGGGAAAAAATTGTTCCACTTCAAAGCAATTTAAACAAGAAAATTGCTATTAAATTAAAGACAAAATGTTAGTTTTTAATTTTTTTTATATTGTCTTTAGCGATATACTTATGATCTTAATCATTGTAAACAAAATTTTTGAATAAGTACAGCTCAGTAAGTAAATGTTTCAACCTGAAAAAATAGAAAAAAAATTATTAGGCCAAATCATGTTAATCAGAACATGAAATTTAAAGAATTTTGGATGAAATGTTTCTGTAAGTTTATATCCAAAACAAGATTAGGTACATGTTTCAGTAATGTTTGTCTACAAAATTTACTTTGCGCCCATTTTTAACTTTCAATAAACTTGGTTTGATCTACCAAAAAACACAAGGGCGGATAATTCTGATTTATAAATTAGTAAACTGACTTTACTCACACTCACTTTATGTTCAATTGTAGTTTATTGTTTATCCAAATGAACTGCGATCCATCTAGTTTGAAACGGATGCGATTTCCTTCAATTTCAGCTGGGAATACTAAATCTTCTAAGATTTGAGTTCTTGTTTTACGTGTTGGCTTTGCTACAATTTTACGTTCTCCAATGAATATAACATGTTTACCGGACAATTTATTTTCTAATTCACGTACTAATCTGGTTTGAATTTTTTGGAATTTCTTTTGTTTTGGCATTGGAACATAACATAAATAATACCCCCTAAAAAAAATGAATCCCAATTAATTAATATTTTTAACTTAAGAAATCGTACTCATAATACCTTTTTATACGCTTTATGGCAATAAGCAAAAGTAGATGTCACCACCGCTGTGAATGTGGATTAAGCTCTCAAATTATTAAAAATCATACGCCGAAAAAGCTTGTGAATTAAACTTTTGATAAATAAAATTATAAGAAAACCATTAATTAATTTGGCCATAAAATGTTACACGCCTATTTCTTAGAAAAAAGTTTTGTTTTGACATTTAATCCACATTCACATTACTAGTGTCACCATTTTAGTTACATAAATTAATAAAGCGTATTGTTGAATTCAACTTCACTTGACATATAAATCCAAACAAAAACTTGGATTTTTTCGTGATAAATGAGTGCGTTTTCTGCTAGAATTTTGACATAAAAATCTTGATTTTTTTGTTCATTTTGGCCGGACCGAACACTTGGTAGGAATATTGTTATATACGTCATAAACAAAACTCGAAATTTATAAACAATACAATAATCATCTCTTTCATTGCCTCAATTCAAATTTGACTTTGAATATTTTCTATGGTTATTTTGAATTTGCAAAGCATGCTAGATTTTTTTGATTTTTTGTTTTCTTCGCACTCATTGTATTGATTTATTTTTTTTCTGTTTGGCTCTTTCAGATTTATTTTATTTTTATTGTTAAGCGGAGACTTGTTGTTTTTTTTCTTTCGATTGGTTTTAGATGTGGACATATGATGACATCATTAAATTGAATTTTCTCTTTTTATTACACATTGTTATTGTTGTAGAATGTTTTTTAATTTAATTTCACTTATTTTCTTTTGATTATTACTAGAAAATAGGGAAATTTGATTATCTGTGTTTTAAATGAGTAAGACATTTAGTTGTTTGTTAGTGATTTCAGAAAAAATTATTTAACTGTTTTTAATGAGTTTTTAGTGTTTCTATATCTCTTATTTTAAGTTCATTTTTCACTAATGTCGGCTCTATTTACATCAAGATGGTACTGATTTAACTCAATGAAATTTTTTATTCACTTGGTTTTTGTTAAAAACTTTACAAATGACGTAATATTAGAAAGAAACAGATATATATATATATATATATAATATTAAAACATGATAGCAAGTATTATCTCTTGCACTTCTTTATGTCTATCTCATTAAACTATGGTTTTAACAGTGTTAAACATTAACACTTACGAATAAAACAAAGCTCCAATTGGAGTTGTAAACGTATGCGTGTATTTTTGTTATAAACTTCAAACGCATGTCAACTCTTGTTTGTAAACAACAAAACGCTTTTGCAAATGGACTTGAATTGAGTCCGAAAGCTCAACTAAAAAATATTTTTAGTCTAAAGAATTATTGACTCAATCTCAAAAATTATCTAAATAATATGCACACCCTCCTATTCTAAATTGTGGCTTGCGAAAATGAAAAAGCAAAGCTGACGGACCCAAAGAATAGTTTTGAAATAACTAGTTGGACTTTAAATTATTAGCTTAATTACTCGGTTTCATAAAAAAGCGCCAATGTTCAGTCACATAATGGGTGCGTCCAAAATGGAAAAAACGTGCATTTAGCGAAGGCACAGTTCAAAAACTACAAGCGATGGAAAAAGATGAAATATTAGCTGCAATAAGAAAATTATTTAGAAATAGTTCAAATCTATAAGTTCCACTTTATTCTAAGAAAATTTTATTAAAATTGATTTAATTTCATTCAAAAAATTCCAATTTTATATTTTGCCGGCCGTCAAGCAAAAATTCGCCCGTCAAAATATAAAATTGGGGTTTTTTGAATGAAATGAAATCAATTTTAATAAAATGTTTGTACAAATAAGGCGGAACTTATAGATTCGAACTATTTTTTAATAATTTTGATATTGAAAATCAAACAATTTGGTAAAAAATTGGATTTGACGTTTTGAAATGCCGGTTTACTGTTTGTGCATGGGACAATGCCTTAACGATTTGATTTTTTTAGAGAAACAAATGTTTATCAAATTTCTTTAAGTAACCTTAACCGGTAGAATAGATCCAGTGGTATTATTATGTTAAAAATACTTACATTTTGATACAAGTGTTTGATTTACAAATTTAACACTTTGTGATTTTGTCACCAACCACTAACTACAAAGCATGTAAAGTTGTTTGCGTGACAATAGCCGCATTTCTTGACGCATTAGTGATCCGGGTCAGATCAAAGTTTACATTGAAAACAACAACAAAAATATAATTTTTGTTGTTGTTTTCAATGTAAACTTTGATCTGATCCGGATCACAAATGCGTCAAAAAAATGCGGCTAATATTATATGTATTCATGTATCTAGAGAATTGAGCCGGTTCGATTTTAATCTCAAATACAAAAAAAAACAGAAAAAATCTGTTTTTATATTTTTCAATAACACACGCGAATTAATATTTTTACGTTTACGTGTACTTATTTGGAAGATAATCTTCGAGTATTTTTGGTATGTTAGCAATTAATGAAATTTTACAGTTTTATAAAATGATTGATCAAATATAAATGTCCGAAAGTAATAATTCATGCAACAAGTGTTTATTATCTTGCAATTGTATCGCAGAGACAGTTAACATAACCGTTGGCCACGTCATTCCTACAAACATCCTCTGAACATGTTTTGTAATTAAAAATCACCATATTAGAAATACTAATTATATTCTAGTATACATCCCCCACCATGCTACTTGTAAATATATGTGCACTCTATGCACAGTAATTATTAGTTACAAAAAGTTTTACATGTTATCGATAATCAAAGATATCCATCCAATATTTAATAACCATACGCAAATCGTTTTAAATTCCTATAAATATGAAAACAAATTTCCATTAGAGTATCAGTTGTATTGTGACTTTCAATTAAAAAATATCAAATCGCGAACAAAAAGTCGAAAAACAAAAATAATTTTCAAAATGAAATTCTTAATTTGTTTTGTTGTATTTGCATCGATTACGATGATTGGTATACATGCAAGTCCAGAGGATGACGAAATGCTGAGAAGTTTGTCCCAGGATTGTAAAGAAAAAGAAGGCGCATCGGATGGTATGGATTTTTTATTTTTATTTTGCTTTTCGTTCAATTTCATGCTATAGAAATTTAACTTGAAATTATTTGTAATTTTTCGTTTACCTACGTAGCCGATGTCGATGAGATGATCAATAAAAAATTACCTGAAACAAAAGAGGGAAAATGCATGATGGCCTGTATGCAAGAACAATTTGGTATGGTCGAGAATGGCAAATTTAACAATAAAGGTTTTATGGAATTGGTACATATGAAGGTGCAGAAGGAGCCCGTTTTAGAAAAAGTGCAAAAAGTTGCTGACGAGTGCGAAAGTGTTACACATGCTGATCGCTGTGAATTCGCATATTTGCTTGCAAAATGTCTTGCCGAGAAAGCGAAAGAGCATGGAGTCGATAAGGAAATGGAATAAATATTTATAGATTTGCATACAGTTTAGTACAGTTTGCTAATGTACAATCAATTTACTTGAATATATATATATGTAGTTATAAGGTGTTAAGTTTTCAAAAATGTTCAAAAAAAACTCTAGAATGTCTACATGATATTTTTAAACAAATTTTGACTATAAATTAAACTTTAATAAAATTAAAATAAAGAAAAACAAAATAAATAAAAGTATTTGAAGACGCATGCTGATTTTAACTGACAAAATGGGAATACGGAATAGTATTTTGGTAGTAAAGTAGGTTTAAATCATTTCTACAGAAATGGAAGTTATTTTGTCTTTAAAAAAATTCAAATATCTGAAGCCGCATACTACAATAAAAATTCAGTAACTTTTTTGATAATTTCGCAACAGAAGAACTTGACGGACATAAACTTTTCTCAACTTTTCGGTAATTTTTTTCCTCTCCATACCAACATAAAAAAAACATAATTCTTTTTTTCATACGAGAAATAAAAAATTATGTTTTTTTAGTTGGTATGGAGGGGAAAAAAATTTTCAAATTATATGAGAAAATTGTATGTCCGTCTAGTTCTTCTGTTGCGAAATTACCATAAAAGTTGCTGAATTTTTTTTTTGTAGTATGCGGCTTAAATACAGCTAACTTCTTAGATGCAAAAGAAACAAATCATTTCAAAATGTCTAACCAAAAATTTTAATAATTAATTACACTCGCCTGTAGAGAAAACGCACCACCCTAAAACAAAACAATTTTTTCGATGCGAATATTTTTCGAACCGCACTTGCTGGAAAGTTGAAACAAAAACCACCTTCTAGGTCATTCAAAACAATCTTAGAAAATGTGAGTTAGGCCGATATTACACTATCATATTTCTACATCTTAGAAATAATTTGATATTTAATGTGATAGCATTGAGGAAGAACAACAGAAAAGTAATTTGTATGAAAGAGAAATGAAATGAAATTATATTTTGCATTTTTATCTAAACCGGTTAGAGCGATAAACTGAAAAGAAAGTATAAATTTCTAATATCTCTTTTTATCCTATGGTGTTTCTATGCGCATTTAAATAGATTAGCATAAAGTGAAAAATGATCACAACAAATCAGCGGCCGTAGGGCGTGGACAAGTTTTAATTCAAAAACACACAACCAACACGAAATAAAAAATACGAAATGAATAAAGGAATAAACGAAATAAAATAAAACAAAATTCTTGTTTTTACAGTTTGGCACTACTACCATATCATAAGAAGGTGGATTTCAATAATATATAAAGTGTGTGTGTACACAAAAAATCAATTTAAACAGTTTGCTTTGTATTTTATAGGTGAACTTGTCCTATTACGTATAGAAAGAGATAATTAAAATTTATATATTCTTTTCACAACTTCACAAATAAAATTTCAAAAGGAAACAAAAATTATTTCCATATACATATTTTTGTCATGCAAAATCTCTCTCTATGTAAAGTCCTTCCTCAATGGTGATAGTCTATAGTAAGGATTATATCAAAATATTTTTCTGTTGTTGTATTTTTCGTATGATAGTTAGCTTCATGAAGCTAAATACTACAATATTTGTCTCATAGCTGCTCCAAATGGACGAAAGATACGTTTTGTGCATGGGAAATTACCAAAAAATGTAATGGAATACACGAAAGCTAGGAAATTTTAATACCCTAGACAGACTGCGATTTATTAAATCCGATTTAGGCCCGAATTTTTAGTCGTAACTATATTGCTATTGTTATAGCAACGATTTTCGAAAATCATTTCAAAATCATGTCTAAAATTCGATATGAATTTCGAATTTACTTTCTTGTTTTAGATATTTTGTATAGTGATGGATTTTGATCACTATAAATGTTGTTACATTACAAACAAATCTTATAGTAAGGTTTATAAATACGAAATATAAAGGGTTGAAACCTCACGAGGTAATCAGAACTTCGGTCTTTCGTGTTTTCAATGGGGATAGCATTCACTTGTCACCTGTGTCATAAAGTTGGTGTGAGAGTTTTGACAGTATATATTGATTTCTATTTTAACCAACATATATTTACTTATACAACAACAACCAAACAGGCAAAACTTTAGTAACAACTTTATACCTAAAGTAGTATACAAAATTATATTGATATTTCTATCATGTAACTGACCATATTTCAGAACTTTATTCAAAAATCATTTTTACAATGCACATGTCAAATTTCATAATAATCGGGTAAGAAATAGCCAAGTTCCAGTAGAATTCCATTCCCAACACACATATGAAATTTGATGATACCAGGCTCTAGAATAGCCAAGTTTTATCCTACTTGGCCATATTTCAGAACTTTATCCAAAATTCTTTTTAGATTCCCATTTCCAACACACATATCAAATTTCATAATACATAATCTGTTGATAAATAGGCAAGTTCGATCATATAAAAAATTTGTTAACTACTCACTACACCCTAATCCAACCCCAACTCAACTCCAACTCAACTCCAACTCAACTTCAACTCAACCCGCAAATTGACCTCTAGCTTAACCTTCAAATCAATTCCCAATTCAATGCCCAATTCGATAATCAAACCAGCATATTATATAAAACAATCGTAAATATTTATAAAACCAGGTATTTTGGGTCAATTCGTATGGCAGGTACCCCACCTTCTTGACGTACAGTCTCCAAAAGTTTCTCAAATTTTCGCCTTGATCTTAGAAACAGATTGGCGAAAAAAAAAATTCCAAATCGGACAAACCGGTCTCTCGAGGTACCACTGGTACAGACATCCAGACAGACGGACGGACATTTTTTTTTTTTTTTGCTTTTTCGGACTCAGGGACTTTCAAAACGTCGAGAAAAGTGGTTTTGGACCAACCAAATTTTTCGTCATTTTTGACAGGATTTCAATACTTTGGTCTTTTTAGACCGAAGTAAAACAGTAGTTATAGTTGTAGTAACGACTATAAATTCGGGCCTTAGTAAAATTGTTGAGTTTAGTCGCAGTATGTCAACCTCAATTTTAGCTAATCGCTTTGTTTTGCATAGAGTACTTGATCGAGTTTAGCTAAATCGGATTTATTAAATCGCAGTCTGTCTCTAGGGTATTAAACTTATGGCGTCGCACTGTTTTTAATGTTTAATGTGGTTTTCGATTCACCAAAAAAGAGCAAGTCTGCTTGCTCTTTCTGCTGTCAAACTGTTCGATTCTTCAAGAAAAACGCTCGGTCGAGCAAAATTGTTGTTGTTTTACGAATCTCGATTTTTTGGCAGATTTACAAACACAAACACAAATAGAACTGTCATTTTGAATGATATTTTATTCGATTTGAGTTTATTGAAAGCGTCATTTGTGTTTTGTGTTTTTTTTTGTGTTTCTGTTTATTTTTTTATAAATATTTTATATTAAAGAATTAATTTGTGTTTAATTAATATAAAAATATCGATTTAATGAAAATTATAGGTTATGTTTATACAAACGTCATACACACACACATATATATTAAGGAGCAACTGTTCGATTCACCAGCAGTAGAGAGTGATCTTTTAAAGATTTGGTAAAAGGTGAATCGAAATCGACATAAATAAAAACAAACGCCATTTTTTGTTAACACTAATAATTTATTTTGAGTTACAAAGGATTGAAAACAAAATGAAAATCCCTTTGCACCACTGATTTTTGATTATTATTACTCGCGATAAACAAACACAAACAAAAATAGATTTGAAACCACGAAATTAAATTAAGCACAATGGCGATGATGCGTCGCGGTTTTTGTTGTATATTTTTGCACACGAGACACTATAATATATGTATATCATTTCACTATGAAATATCGAGCGAGAGTGAAAAAAAACCTTTTACATAAAGTTTTTTTTAAAGTTGACACCCATTGCTACCAACGTAAAAAAAAAATTGACGCCGAGTTTATGTGGATGAGATTGACGGTGGATGTGCGTGTAATGGTATGAGTGAATGTTTCGCATATTATATGTTTGAATGATTTGTATATTGTGGCGATGAACGAGTGATTAATAATTGAATTGAATAAGTGAATCGCTACAAACTGTTATTGTTTTCATTTGTCAAACTAATACACTCCTATTATATCGTATTAGTCTCTAAACTCAAAATAATGCATAAATACCGTACATTTAACTAAGGCTAATCTCGAAAATTCATTAAATCGGATTTATTAAACCATAGTCTGTCTAGCGCTTAATTATATCATACAATTTGGTTAAACCCCTTTTTTGTGCAGTCGAGAAACCCAAGGTTTCATCCAGATTTAGTTTCTTGTTTCTTTTATTTAAGACCCACCAAAGTGATGGCAGATATTGGCATTTTTCTCCAATATTTTTCACCGTTTCTGAATAGTTTCCTCGTTTACTAGATATTTGACGTTCACCCAATTATCACCCAAGCAAAAAGAGAGTAAAGTAAGGAATAAAATTTGAATTTGAATTTAAACACTGGTTTTTAGGGTATTCCATGAGAATTTCGTGTAACTTTTAGAAAATGTATATGGGAAAATTTCGCATTCATAAATTTTTTTAAGTGACAGATAAAATTTGACGAAGCCTCGTTGAAATTTTTAAGTTAATTTAAGTTTTCCATGGGCGAATATAAGTGCCATTTACCAGATTCTTAATTTTTCTTAATTTAAGTTTATAAGTTAGTAGTCTATGGTTACCACTTAACTCTATCAAGCCATATTATAGAGCGTTTGAAAGATGACATTCCATAAATTATTACAAAATAAATCTTGTGATATTTGTCAATTGAGTCGAAAGTATGTAATTGTTTTTTGAAAATGAGCCAAAATTCTAAAAAAAATTCGCTGCAATTTACAATATCACTTCGATCAAGGCGATAACACTTCGCAGGCTTGTGAAAAAATTCGTGATGTTTATGAGGAAAATGCTTTATCAAAATCAGCAGTACGCAAATGGTCTTCCTTAATTTTTTGAAGGATTTCATTGACTTTAATTCTCCAGAAAATTGAAGAAGACCGGTGTTATATACGGAATATACAATACAAACGCTCTCGATGATAATTAGATATTTTATTCTTTAAATCTAAATAGCTTAATTGTACAATTTAGCAAGGTAAACAGTAATTATTAATTCTGTTGTTCTTAACCTGTTGTAAGACAGGTATCGTTTAACATATTCTCGTCATATTATATTCAACAACCAGCACATTTCATCTTATGACATTACTGCGGAACTAAACATTGAATAAGAAAAAATCTTGAACCATTAGCATAAGGCTCGTTACAAAAAGAAGCTTTATACATATTTGGGTACCAAAATTAACAGAGAATTAATAGAGAGAAATAAGTAATTTAATGGACCGAATTTCCATCAGCGAACTGCTGCTAAAACGAAACGATATCGAATCGTTTTTGAAGATCATGGTCCAAGATGCATGAAGTTGCACAAACGTCCGCAAAGCTCGGATTGACGCCACGTAAGGTAATGCTTTGTGTTTGGTGGGATTAGAAGGGAATCGTGCTTCACGAGCTGCTCCTACCATGCCAGTCAATTGATTCCACTCTCTCTCTCTACTTCAATAACTAATGCGATTAAAGCGCGCTATTGGGATAAAGCGGCCATAAAATTTCTCAATATTCCGGAACTTGCCCGTGCGACTTCCATTTATTTCGCTCTCTCCAAAACTCTCTTAATGGCGTAAAATTGACTTCAAAAAAGAAAAATCACTTGGTTCAGTTTTTCGCCCAGAAATCCCAGAAGTTCTTCAGTGATGGCATAATGGTTTAAGCAGAAAAATGACAAAAGGTTATCGATCAAAACAATATTTGATTTAATAAAGCTCATTTAATGTATACGAAAAATGGTGTTTGAATTTTGGTGGAAAAAACGCCACAAACTTTTTCATAGACCTGTTATAATTTGCAAAAGGTTCAATTTTAATTGTAAAAATTGTTGAATTTGAAGTGTAAAATCTGTAGGTACTAATAATCTAATATCAATAAAAAATTTCGGTGATTTAAGAAATTTAAGGTGAATCGTGATCACGCTTAAGATTTATCCTGTTTCTACATTTTACGATCTCACACTGTCTCCAGCTTATTCTAATTTGCCAATATAATATCGAAAATTGATTAACGATCGAACCAAAAATGTATAAATTAATATGCGTTGTACGATCAATTAAGTGATTTGTGTGATCATACTTAAGATTTATTATCTGGTTGCAGATTAAAATATATTGATTGATCGTATGAATTTCTAATCCAAAATGGACGTAGTATGTCGCACCGAAAACTAAAATCCAATTTATCTTACGATCAAGTGAGCTTTATTTGACTATGATCAAGTGACTTTTTTACCCTCTACTAGACGTTTTCAGTTCTTTGCAAATCCAAAATTGATCATCGATCAAAACAAAAAATTTCTGTTTAAAAAATTTTAGAACGTCTTATGATCAATAAAGTTAAAACTCATATACTGATATCGATAAAGGCTGTTTAGAAGATCACGCGTAAAATTTTCCAGATCTTACATATTGTTATGATTAGTAATCACTGCTAAATTGCATAAATTCACTCAATTGGTCGTTATTGAAGCAAAACACCGGAATAATTAGATTTTTATAACGAATTATTTGTTACTTTGGCAACGAGATACACGAAGTGCGACGACTTTGAAAACCAAAACAAGACTGATCAAATTTCTTTTTTTTTCCTTGTCAACAGCTACCGTAATCGATATTGTGACTGTCGCTCCGTAATTCACCGTAAACAGGGGTAAGTCCTTTTATTTAATACTTTACACTATATTGATTGATCAATATCGATCAAATTCTGACAATTTGTGTACTTGTTATACTACTGTGATCCAAGAGTAAAGGCTGGTAGCACCCTAACAAAAATTTCGTGTACAATTTTGTTTTGGTACTTAATGAGATTTCATGTAAAAATGTACTTTTTCGATTTTTTAAAAAGTTCGGCAAAAGAGTTGCATCAAATTTTGCTTCAAAAATGGAATTTCGGTTTTCAAAACGTTGAAAATGTTGGAAAAGGTTTTTTAATTGGTATGAGTTGTTCAAAATAGACAGAGAACGCTTTAGCTTATACTAATGCACTTTAGCTTATACTAATGCAAATGGACTTCATACATTACAACGTTGATATGATTTTTTCGGCTGTTTTATAGACAAATATACTATTTTTAATGGCATTCCCAATATTTACAACTTGGTTAGCCAGTAAAATAAAGAGGCCATCTACCGACAAAAAGTAGGAATATCACTCCCTCCGTACTTTCCCTAAGGGTTTATGGTGTCTCAATGCCCTTTACGGGGCTTCGATAGCCATAAATAATTTTTTTAACAAACAATTCTTCTTGTGAACCACACAATTACACATGTGGCCGTGGAAAATTTATTTCCAAAAACAATTATTTTTCACAATCAATATGAATAGGTGGCTAATTTTCACCACCACAGATAAATCACGAAACTTAATTCACCGGAATTTATATACACTAATTTAATTAATTAATTGAATTTAATAACTTCACAACTTGTGATTTTAGATTTTAATATTTCACTTTCTAAGATGGACGATGCGTCTCAATCAAGAATAAAAACGATAGTGTCAAATGACGTATAAAATGCGAATTTTTATAATACACAGATTTAAATAACTTGGACATGAAAAGAGTAAACTTTTGTATGTACGAGTTGTATGTCGATAATAGCGAATCCGTTCAACATGGCATATTTCAAAACGGAATATTTCAAAATGGAATATGAAAATATGACATATGGTACACTATGGCATATTTTAAAATGGCATATGCTACACTATGGCATAAAGTACACGATGACATATTTTCATATGGCATATGGTATAATATGGCATTTTCTAAAACTTGGCTATTTTTTAGCCGAGTATGATGAAATTTGGCAAGTGCAATGAAAATGGAATACATACTAAACCGGATTTTAGACGAAGTTCTGTAATATGCCCAATTAGGGAGGAACTTACCTGGTCACGCACTATAATAAATTGAAATCCATTGTGGTACGCAGCCCATAATTTCTTTAGTTAATAGAAAAATATTGTGAATATTATTGATTTGCATCATTTACATACATACCTATAATTATTGGTTATTTATCTATGTATAGTGAAAATAATATCTCAGCGAAATTCTGACAGCTCTCGCGCATAAAAAAAAATGGCGTAAACACAGCGATGTATTTAGGCTAAATTGTTTACATTTTGAGGTTAGAATTTATCTATTTTGAATTATGTTTTTCCTCAAATTTATTCACAATAATTAATGTAATTTTAATTTAGATAATACACTAGCACTAGAACTTTTGATAACATTTAAGATAATTTTAATTTCATTAGCTTACCTCGAACAAATTGAAATTTAAAATCGAGTTTTTTTATTGTTTTGCTTTAACATGAAAACTGACATTTTTTTCTAAATATGCCCAGTTCGTACCTTAAATGGGTATAACGTTACATATCCAGTGGTGTTGTTAATATTTTTTATATTTTTTAATTTCACATATTATTTTAGAATTTACCTATAAAATAATGAGAATTTTTAATATTTTCCAATATAAATTAGATTATGAAATGGAATCAAATTTCACATATCTTTATTTATAATTTTTTTTTGTTTTTAAAACTATTATTCAGGCGACCCTTCTCTGAATTTTTAATTTATTTTAACTACTTCACTGTTGGCTGCGCACAACGATGAAAAAATGAGTTTCGCTGAGATATTATTTTCACTATACCTGTAATCTTTTATATATATATATATATATATATATATATATATATATATATATATATATATATATATATATATATATATATATATATATATATATATTTGTATTTTCTAGAAATTTAAAATAAACGATTATATTAGGTCAGTCTCATTTTACCTGTGCTAACAGTCAATTGAATAATATTAATTAAAAAATTATAAATTAAAATAATAAACATAAAATCATTGTTAATAAAATTCCAAATTGTATTAAATGGGTTTTATTTCATTTTTTAATAAAATACAACTAACATCTTCAAAATTATAATTACTTAATAAACAACTGGTTTTCAATAATACATTTATCTTCGAGTTCAGTTGTTTTAATTAGTCAAAGTTTCTTAATGGTGAATGCAAACTTTTAAATTCTTCGACTGCGTCACCATTATTTTGGTCCTTCGAGCCGTATAGTTGGCTAAATTACAATAAAATAACTATACAGTGTGTCGGATAGTTGGCTATACTGGAGTTTAATCAATACATTCCCTCCAGACCAGGCGTAACATATACGTACAGTTTACGAAGACTTCACTCTACTGAGGTGTTCGTAAACTGTACACTAAAACAGTACGGATATGGTTCGTAAGGTGTGCTTTTATCACATGAGAAGTGAAACAAATTTGCGAAGACTTTTGTATGTATTGGTGTGTATAAAACTGTTCATAATGTGTACGTTTAAACGTTACATTTACGAACTGATTAATCGTAACAATTATGAGCCATCTAGGTGTAACATTTACGTAAAGTTCAGAATGCGTCCCCAGATATAATTTTAAATGGTAATTATAGTTATTAAATAATAAATACAAACAAATTGTGTTTTAAATTAAATTTATTTTTATTGTATACTTTTCAAGGGTACATATAATTCGTTTTTATATTTTGGTTTATTTTTAATATAGGTATATAATGTATACACTAATAATATATAAAGTATTTCTATAATCTTTTTGTTTTAACATTTTAAAAGATTAATAAACAAGGCAATAAATGTAATTGCAAAATTAAAAAAAAATAAAATGTTTAAAAATTCACACAATTATAACAATATTAATAACAATTATAATAATATACAAAATTAAAAATGTTATAAATATAAATTAAATTAAAAATTACCAAACAAAATTGTTCACTAGTTTAACTTGATGCGCAGTTTTATTAAAAATGAAAAATTGAAAACAAAGGCAAAAAAACATATTGCAACTGCAAGTTGTAATTTTAGTGTGGTTTGTATATAAAATACATGTTCATGAAACATATTGCATGTGTATTAGTGTAAAAAACCGTTCGTAAACTGTTCGTAAAATGTACACTTTCGATGTATACATTTTTGCGCCTTGAGGGTTGAGTCGGATAGTTGGCATAATACAGTAATATAAATACAGTGTACCGGATTGTTGGTTATAGTACCGTAAGATGTATCGTGTGCCACACTCATTAACAAGTTGTTCGATAAACTTGTGAAGTTACGGTTTGTGCGCTTAAAACACGTGAAGTATCAAACAATTAACACGTGTGTAATATAAAGTGTAACGAGACAGTTTATTTTCATTCCGTTCAAACCTACTGATACAGACTGACATTGAATCAACGGTCAACAGCATTACGGCATACACAGTTTTCATTATTGTGATCATATATGCTCAATTTCACGATAAAACCTATGGTGCATAAATACATCGGTTTAAATCAATATAAAATTAAGTAATATTGAGTATCATTGCGGGTTCCTGGTTGCTGATCATCGTGATAGGTCATGCAAGGTCGTGCATGGTCATATACAGAATTTAACAGTTTTTGCAATTTATCAAATTTAAAATTATATAGCATTATTTGGGCTGTTTGTGTAATCATTAATTGGACTATATTGAAATTTAACCTGAATATTCAAATTGATCGTACTGGCTTCATCAAAATTCATCATTATCTTGATAAACTTACAAGGACGTGGAACATTTTATATGCGGTCATACAGTTAACCAAAACGACTGTTATCTCATATTTACTTCGGTTGGAATGCGTATTACATAAAATACGTGTCGTCATTGTCGGTCATCTTCTTCACATACAACAGGATAATAAACCAAATTGAACAAGATTTGGTATTTATACATTGATGTCGTTCATTACAAACACCAGGGTTCATCAACACATATACGAATCAAAGTCTAAGTTTAATCAACTTTTAGCGATTTCATAAATTATTTTACATTCGTTCTATAATAATAAATTTAGATTGTTTAATAAATTATATTCTTACTCCCCCGTAATACTTATATTATGTACTTTATGATTTAACTCAATGCAATTTTTCAGTCACATGTTTTTGTTACAAACTTCACAAATGACGTAATATTAGAAAGAAACAGATATATGTAATATTAAACATGATAGCAAGTATCATCTCTTGCGATTGTACCATATATGTATGTCTATCTCATAAAACTATTGTTTTAACAGTGTAAATCACTAATACTTACGAATAAAACCAAATTCCAATTAGAATTGTAAACGTATACGTGATCTTTTTTGTAAAATGACTTGAATTGAGTCCGAAAGCTCAACTAAAAAATATTTTAATTCTAAAGAATTATTATTGAGTCAAAAATTATCTAAATAATGTACACATCCTCCTATTCTAAATTGCGGTTTGCAAAAATGAAAAAGCAAAGCTGACGGACTCAAAGAAAAGTTTTAAAATAACTAGTTGGACTTTAATTTATTAGCTTAATGATTGCTCTGTTTCACAAAAAAGCGCCAATCTTTAGTTAAATAATGGGTGGTACCAGAACCATCTTGATGTGAATAGAGCCGGCATGTGAAAAATGAACTTAAAATAAGGGATATAGAAACACTAAAAATTCATTTATTTTCATAGTGTTTGTATGAAAAAACGCGATTTCGATTGACGATAAAATATGAATTAAAAGTTAAACCCAGTTAAATAATTTTTTAAGAAATCGCTAACGAACAACTCAATGTCTTACTCATTTAAAACACAGATTCTCAAATTTCCCTATTTTCCAGCAATAATCAAAAGAAAATAAGGTAAATTAAGTTAAAAAACATTCTACAACAACAACAATGTGTATTAAAAAGAGAAAATTCAGTTTAATGACGACATCATATCTCCACATCTAAACCCAATGGTAAGAAAAAAGACAACACGTCTCCGCTCAACAATCAAAATTTAAAAAAAATCAAAAAGAGCCAAACAGAATAAATTAAATCAATACAATGAGTGCGAAAAAAACAAAACATCAAAACAATCTAGCATGCTTTGCAAATTCAAAGTAACTATAGAAACATATTCGAATTCAAATTGGAATGGAGGCAATGAAAGAGATGATTGTTGTTTTGTTTATAAATTCCGAGTTACGTTGATGACGTATGTATTACAAAAACAACAATATTTAAAATTTCAAAAGTACCTTATTTTTCATGGCGATTTTCACTAAGAAATAAACATTTTCAAGACTTGATTTTTTAATCAAATAATATTACATGTTTCATGAACATTTTCATATAAAAACAAAACAAAAGCTCATATTTCTAATAAACTAAAACTGTAAATGAAAATATGCGTTTTCCCATATAGTTTCATAGTAAAGAAAAAATTGTTTGTACCTTATTTTAAGCTTAGTAAAAAATACAGTCGATACTGGAGGCTCTTATTTATACAGTAGCCTCTGGTGGTACGTCCGAAATGGAAGTCTTTTGGCAGTCGCTGTATTGTTTATTGGTTAGAACAATATCCATTCTTTACAATAAAATTTGACCTTATATTAGAAGAAGAAAGAAAATAAATTTCCCTTCCCTCTCGTGTTGTAGTAAGAACTATCCTATTTAATGTAAATTATTTTCTTTTTTGAATTTATTATAATAACATGTATTTAACCAGAGCCTACTGCATAAATAAGAGCCTCCAGTATCGACTGTATGTTTTACTAAGCTTAAAATAAGGTACATACAATTTTTTCTTTACTATGAAACTATGTATATGGGGAAACGGTTATTTTTATTTACAGTTTTAATTTAGTAGAAATGTGAGCTTTTGTTTTGTTTTTATACGAAAATGTTCATAAAACATGTAATTTTATTTAATTGAAAAATCGAGTGTTGAAAATGTTTATTACTTAGTGGAAATCATCATGACATTACAATATTGGACGTATTCGGTCTGGCCAAAATGAAAATAAAAAATTAGCTCAGTAAGTAAATGTTTCAACCTGAAAAAGTAGAAAAAAAATCATTAGGCCAAATTATGTTAACCAGAACATGAAATTTAAAGAATTTCGGATGAAATGTTTCTGTAAGTTTATATCCAAAACAATATTAGCTATATGTCTCAGTAATGTTTGTCTACAAAATTTACTTTGCGCCCATTTTTAACTTTCAGTAAACTTGGTTTGATCTACCAAAAAACACAAGGGCGCATAATTCTGATTTATAAATTAGTAAACTGGCATTACTCACACTCACTTTAAGTTCAATTGTAGTTTGTTGTGTTTTATCCACATGAACTGCGATCCATTTAGTTTGACACGTTTGCGATTTCCTTCAATTTCAGCTGGGAATACTAAATCTTCTAAATAGCATCATAAATAGCGGTCAATGGTTTTGATCGTGGATCCTTTCGCTTCAATTGAGATCTTGTTTTACGTGTTGGCTTTGGTACAATTTTTCGTTCTCCAATGAATATAACATGTTTATCGGACAGTTTCTTTTCTAATTCACGTACTAATCTGGTTTGAATTTTTTGGAATTTCTTTTGTTTTGGAATTGGAACATAACATAAATAATATCCCCTAAAAAAAATGAATCCCAATTAATTAATATTTTTAACTTAAGAAATCGTACTCATACCTTTTTATTGTTGAATTCAACTTCACTTGACATGTAAATCCAAAAAAAAACTTAGATTTTTTCGTGATAAATGAGTGCGTTTTATGCTAGAATTTTGACATAAAAATCATGATTTTTTTTTTTCTTTTTCATTTTGGCCGGACCGAACACTTGGAAGGAATATTGTTATATACGTCATAAACATAACTCGAAATTTATAAACAATATAATAATCATCTCTTTCATTGCCTCCATTCAAATGTGAATTTTAATATTTTCTATGGTTATTTTGAATTTGCAAAGCATGCTAGATTTTTTTGATTTTTTGTTTTCTTCGCACTCATTGTATTGATTTATTTTTTTCTGTTTGGCTCTTTCAGATTTACTTTATTTTTATTGTTAAGCGGAGACTGGTTGTCTTTTTTCTTTCGATTGGTTTTAGATGTGGACAATTTTCTCTTTTTAATACGCATTGTTATTGTTGTAATATGTTTTTTAATTTAATTTCACTTATTTTCTTTTGATTATTACTGGAAAATAGGGAAATTTGATTATCTGTGTTTTAAATGAGTAAGACATTGAGTTGTTTGTTAGTGATTTCAGTAAAAATTATTTAACTGGATTTAATTTTTAATTCATGTTTTATCGTCAATCGAAATCGTGTTTTTTCATACAAACTCTATGAAAATAAATGAGTTTTTAGTGTTTCTATATCTCTTATTTTAAGTTCATTTTTCACTAATAGCGGCTCCATTTTATATCAAGATGGTTCTGATTTAATTCAATGAAATATTTCACTCACTTGGTTTTTGTTAAAAACTTTACAAATGACGTACTATTAGAAAGAAACAGATATATATATATGTAATATTAAAACATGATAGCAAGTATCATCTCTTACACTTCTTTATGGCTATCTCATAAAACTATGGTTTTAACAGTGTAAAACATTAACACTTACGAATAAAACAAAGCTCCAATTGGAATTGTAAACGTATGCGTGTATTTTTTGTTATAAACTTCAAACGCATGTCAATTCTTGTTTGTAAACAACAAAATGCTTTTGCAAATGAACTTGAATTGAGTCCGAAAGCTCAACTAAAAAATATTTTAATTCTGTAGATTGTGTTTTAGTACATCAGTTCAATCTTTATTCCACTCGGCGTCGCGACGTTACGGGGTCAAAATTTTTGTTTACATTTTTTTTATATGTAGTTTGGCCCAAAACAGCTCTAACAAAAAATTAAAAAAATGAATGAAATTTACCTCGACGCGAATAATAATCAAATTATGTATATTTGTTAACAAAAGAAGGATTTGTTTATTTTTAACATAAAATAAACGGGTCGCCGTTTTAATTATTAGAAAAACGAAATATAAAATCATAAATTATTTAAGTTTTGTATGGTAAATTTTATGTTAAAAGAGCCATTTAAGCTGCCTGGAATAACAAATTTCACAAAAACAATGATCAGCAAGGAGCTCCTAATAGAAATGTTGAAGAAAAATTTAAATTCTTGAACAAAAACAAACATAAAGCATCTGACATAACCTCACAAAACGCAAATAATATTCGATGTTTAAACATCAAATTCTTGTAAACCAAAAGCTTTTCTATTTATTTTATGTTAAAAATATAATAATTATTCTTTTGTTAATCAATTATTTTATTTTTCAATTCGTATCATAGTAATTTTCTTTGATTATTTTTCAATTTTAATAGAGTTGTTTTTGATCAGACTACATATAAAAAAAATGTAAACAAAACTAATTGACCCAACGTTCATATACTCTGGTGGTAAGTAGACATACTAATCACACAATCTATAGAATTATTGACTCAATCTCAAAAATGATCTAAATAATATGCACACCCTCCTATTCAAAAATTGCGGTTTGCAAAAATGAAAAAGCAAAGCTGACGGACCCAAAGAATAGTTTTGAAATAACTAGTTGGACTTTAAATGATTAGCTTAATTGCTCGGTTTCATAAAAAAAGCGCCAATGTTCAGTCAAATAATGGGTGCGCCCAAAATGGGAAAAACGTGCATTTAGCGAAGGCACATTTCAAAAACTACAAGCGATGGAAAAAGATGAAATATTAGCTGTCTGGACACTGTGGCTCTTGTTTTGTGAAACCGACCATAAAAGTAGGATTAACTAAACGATATCTTTGTTTTGTACATAAATCTTAAATTAACAAGATTTAATTTTCACTGCCCCATGTAGGACGGAAAGCCGGCATTTAAAACCGTTAAACCAAATTTTATTTAGAAATAGAAAATTATTTAGAAATAGTTCAAATCTATAAGTTCCACTTTATTCTAAGAAAATTTTTTTAAAATTGATTTAATTTCATTCAAAAAATTCCAATTTTATATTTTGCCGGCCGTCAAGCAAAAATTCGCCCGTCAAAATATAAAATTGGGGTTTTTTGAATGAAATGAAATATTTTAATAAAATGTTTGTGCAAATAAGGCGGAACTTATAGATTCGAACTATTTTTTAATAATTTTGATATTGAAAATCAAACAATTTGGTCAAAAATTGGATTTGAAGTTTTGAAATGCCGGTTTGCTGTTTGTGCATGAGACAATGCCTTAACGATTTGATTTTTTTAGAGAAACAAATGTTTATCAAATTTCTTTAAGTAACCTTAACCGGTAGAATAGATCCAGTGGTATTATTATGTTAAAAATACTTACATTTTGATACAAATGTTTGATTTACAAATTTAACACTTTGTTTAAAGTAATAATTTTATTGAATGCGAATAATGTGATTTTGTCACCAACCATTTTATTAACAACAAACTAACTACAAAGCAATTTTAATCGATTAAACTGTTTAACTTCATGTAAAGCTGTTTGCGTGACAATATTATATGTATTCATGTATCTAGAGATTTGAGCCGGTTCGATTTTAATCTCAAATACAAAAAAAAAACAGAAAAAATCTGTTTTTATATTTTTCAATAACACACGCGAATTAATATTTTTACGTTTACGTGTACCTATTTGGAAGATAATCTTCGAGGATTTTTGGTATGTTAGCAATTAATGAAATTTTACAGTTTTATAAAATGATTGATCAAATATAAACGTCCGAATGTAATAATTCATGCAACAAGTGTTTATTATCTTGCAATTGTATCGCAGAGACAGTTAACATAACCGTTGGCCACGTCATTCCTACAAACATCCTCTGAACATGTTTTGTAATTAAAAATCACCATATTAGAAATACTAATTATATTATAGTATATGTACATCCCCACCATGCTACTTGTAAATATATGTGCAATGCATGCTCAGTAATTATTAGTTACAAAAAGTTTTACATGTTATCGATAATCAAAGATATCCATCCAATATTTAATAACCATATGCAAATCGTTTTGGATTCCTATAAATACGAAAACAAATTTCCATTAGAGTATCAGTTGTATTGTGACTCTTAATTAAAAAATATCAAATCGCGAACAAAAAGTTGAAAACCAAAAATAATTTTGAAAATGAAATTCTTAATTTGTTTTGTTGTATTTGCATCGATTACGATTATTGGTATACATGCAAGTCCAGAGGATGATGAAATGATAAGAAGTTTGGCCCAGGATTGTAAAGAAAAGGAAGGCGCATCGGATGGTATGGATTTTTTTTTTTATTTTGGTTTTCGTTCAATTTCATGCTATAGAAATGTAGCTTGAAATTATTTGTAATTTTTTGTTTACCTACGTAGACGATGTCGAAGCGCTGATCAATAAGAAATTACCTGAAACAAAAGAGGGGAAATGCCTGATAGCCTGTATGCAAATACAATTTGGTATGGTCGAGGATGGTAAACTCAACAAAGAAGGTTTTACAGCATTGGCACAGATGAAGGTGTCGGAGCCGGCCGCTTTAGAAAAAGTGCAAAAAATTGCTGACGAGTGCGAAAGTGTTACACATGCTGATCGCTGTGAATTCGGATATTTGCTTGCAAAATGTCTTGCCGAGAAAGCGAAAGAGTATGGAATCGATAAGGAAATGGAATAAATATTTATAGATTTGCATACAGTTTAGTACAGTTTGCTATTGTACAATCAATTTACTTGAATATATATGTAGTTATAAGGTGTTAAGTTTTCAAAAATGTTCAAAAAAAAAAATCTAGAATGTCTACATGATATTTTTAAACAAATTTTGACTATAAATTAAACTTCAAAAAAATTAAAATAAATGAAAATTTTATGTATTTGAAGATGCATGCTGATTTTAACTGACAAAATGGGAATACGGAATAGTACTTTGGTGCTAACGTAGATTTAAATCATTTCTACAGAAATCAAAGTTATTTTGGCTTTAAAAAATTCAATTATCTGAAGTCGCATACTACATACAATAAAAATTCAGTAACTTTTTTGATAATTTCGCAACAGAAGAACTTGACGGACATAAACTTTTCTCAACTTTTCAGTAATTTTTTCTTCCTCCATACCATCTTAAAAAAAACATAATTCTTTTTTTGATACGAGAAAAAAAATTATGTTTTTTAAGTTGGTATGGAAGGGGAAAAAATTTTCAAATTATATGAGAAAATTGTATGTCCGTCTAGTTCTTCTGTTGCGAAATTACCATAAAAGTTACTGAATTTTTTTTTGTAGTATGCGGCTTAAATACAGCTAACTTCTTAGATGCAAAAGAAACAAATCATTTCAAAATGTCTAACCAAAAATTTTAATAATTTATTACACTCACCTGTAGAGAAAACGTACCACCCTAAAACAAAACAATTTTTTCGATGCGAATATTTTTCGAACCGCACTTGCTGGAAACTTGAAACAAAAACCACCTTCTAGGTCATTCATAACTATTTTAGAAAATGTGAGTTAGGCCGATATTATTACACTATCATATTTCTATATCTTAGAAATAATTTGATATTTAATGTGATAGTCTACTCTATAGTAAGGACATATCAACATATTTTTCTGTTGTTGTATTTTTCGTATGATAGTTAGCTTCATGAAGCTAAATACTACAATATTTGTCTGATAGCTGCTCAAAATAGACGAAAGATACTTAAATTAAAATGTAATTACCAAAAATTGTAATGGAATACGAAAACTAGGAAGGGTTAATACCCTAGACAGACTGCGATTTATTAAATCCGATTTAGGTCCGAATTTTTAGTCGTAACTATTGCTATTGTTATAGCAACGATTTTCGAAAATCATTTCAAAATCATGTCTAAAATTCGATATGAATTTCGAATTTACTTTCTTGTTTTAGATATGTTGTATAGTGATGGATTTTGATCACTATAAATGTTGTTACATTACAAACAAATCTTATAGTAAGGTTTATAAATACGAAATATAAAGGGTTGAAACTTCACGAGGTAATCAGAACTTCGGTCTTTCGTGTTTTCAATAGGAATAGCATTCACCTGTCACCTGTGTCATAAAGTTGGTGTGACAGTTTTGACAGTATATATTGATTTCTATTTTAACCAACATATATTTACTTATACAACAACAACCAAACAGGCAAAACTTTAGTAACATTGGTACAGGCATCAAATTTAACACAAAACATCGTATTCAAGAACTTTATACCTAAAGTAGTATACAAAATTATATTGATATTTCTAACCATGTAACTGACCATATTTCAGAACTTTATCCAAAAATCATTTTTACAATGCACATGTCAAATTTCATAATAATCGGGTAAGAAATAGCCAAGTTCCAGTAGAATTTTATTCCCAACACACATATGAAATTTGATAATACTCGGCTCAAGAATAGCCAAGTTTCATCCTACTTGGCCATATTCCAGAACTTTATCCAAAATTCATTTTAGAATCATATTTTCATTACACATGTCGAATTTCTTCATAATCGGTTGAGAAATAGGCAAGTTCCATCATACTTGGCCATATTCCAGAACATCATCCAGAAATCATTTTGTAATCCCAGAACTTCATCCAAAAAACATTTTAGAATCTCATTTCCAATACAAATGTCGAATTTCATCGTAACCAGTTGAGAAATGGGCAAGTTCCATCAAACTTGGCCATATTCCAGAATTTTATCCAAGACTCATTTTAGATTCCCATTTCCAACACACATGTCAAATTTCATAATAATCTGTTGATAAATAGGCAAGTTCCATCATATAAAAAATTTGTTAACTATTCACTACACCCTAATCCAGCCCCAACTCAACTCCAACTCAACTTCAACTCAATCCGCAAATTGACCTCTAGCTTAACCTTCAAATCAATTCCCAATTCAATGCCCAATTTGATAATCAAACCAGCATATTATATAAAACAATCGTAAATATTTATAAAACCAGGTATTTTGGGTCAATTCGTATGGCAGGTACCCCACCTTCTTGACGTACAGTGTCCAAAAGTTTTTCAAATTTCCGCCTTGATCATATAAACAGATTGGCGAAAAAAAAAATTCCAAATCGGACAAGCCTGTCTCGAGATACCACTGGTACAGACAGACGGACGGACATTTTTTTTTTTTTTGCTTTTTCGGACTCAGAGACTTTCAAAACGTCGAGAAAAGTGGTTTTGGACCAACCAAATTTTTCGTCATTTTTGACAGGATTTCAATACTTTGGTCTTTTTAGACCGAAGTAAAATGTTACTATTTATAACAGTAGTTATTGACGATTGTAAAAGTAGAGAAAGCGCCTCTCGAGGACAATAGTTAAAATGATGCACCTGATAAAATGACATTTGTCACAAATGCGACGAAAGAAAATTTAGCAATGCGGTAATTAAAAATTGTTTGTATAGTCCGAAATTGGAATAATTTACAATTATTAGCAATCCGGTAAGTAAAAATTGTGTTTACAGTTCAAAATTGGAATTGTTTACAATAATTTCGAACGTCAAATTATCGGGTACCTCAGTTTAAAAATTTTCTACTAGGTGGAATCCATGATGCTCCAAATGTCAATAGTTGTAGTAACCAAAGTACACATATATGTATAAGGTAATATATTGCGCAGCATGTAAAAATTATAATAACAACAATAGCGGAGATTGTGGGAGATTGTGACTGAAATGTGTATGAACTATTTAAACTATGATAGATTGTTAATTATTTTGAATTAAAGTCAGTAGAATTTTTCACACAATTTTAATTATATTCACTCAACACTCAAAATTATTACGCAAAACTAACAAACACGATTTGTTTGGTTGATAGATGCACAAGAATTGCCCGTCAAACAAGGTGATACGTTTACGTAACATTAGCGAAGAATTTTGTTCATACAACTCTAAGTAAACGAAACACTTTGGTGTTGCAATAACGAAGCAGTTACGTCGTTCCCGTCCTATGATAATTAGACTTTTTGCGAGGAGTTATCAATTGAGTTAGTAGTTCGTAAACAGTTCGCTAGAAGTGGTGCATTTACGTCACGTGATCAGTGAAATAATAACGTAACATTTTTATCGATATGGATTTAATGCATTTGCAATTTTTGTTTTGCAATTTTCCTTTTCTAAAAAACTTATAGTTTCTTAAGAATTTTGGTTTCTATTCTAAAAAAAATATTAGGCTACAAATTATATATTTTAAAAAAATTGCTGAACACAAAAAATACATAATGGCGATCGAAAATTCAAAACTAAATGGTTATCGTTTCTTTATATTATTCCATTCATTTTCATAAAGGAATTTGGTGTTACGTTTACGAAACATCAGCGAAGAATTTTGCTCATACAATTCTTCGTAAACGTTACGTTTAGTTGTAACAAAAACGAAACATTCATGTCGTTTCTATCTCATGATAATTAAATTTGTTTGCGAGGTATTTTTGTACTTTATTTAAGTTTGAGAATGTATTAGTGCAAAGCAAAAATGTGATACGTTAATAGTACGCTTATGCGACGTATTTTGCGAATTCGCTTAAATTGTTTAGCGGGAAAGAATGAAAATTAGACATCGGAGTATATTACCTTTATTATATGTACTGTGGTAGTAACTAACGACTATAAATTCGGGCCTTAGTAAAATTTTCAAGTTTAGTCGCAGTATGTTAACCTCAATTTTAGCTAATCGCTTTGTTTTGCATAGAGTACTTGATCGAGTTTAGCTAAATCGGATTTATTAAATCGCAGTATATCTCTAGGGTATTAAACTGTTATTTTTTTCATAATATTTGTCAAACTAATACACTCCTATTATATCATTTTAGTCACTAAACTCAAAATAATGCATAAATAAGGTACATTTAACAAGGCTAATCTCGAAAATTTTCTAAATTGGATTTATTAAACCATAGTCTGTCTAGCGCTTAATTATACAATTTGGTTAAACCCCTTTTTTGTGCAGTCGAGAAACCAAAGGTTTCATCCAGATTTATTTTTTTGTTTCTTTTATTTAAGACCCACAAAAGTGATGGCAGATATTGGCATTTTTCTCCAATATTTTTCACCGTTTCTAAATAGTTTCCCCGTTTACTAGATATTTGACGTTCACCCAATATATTATAGTTGTCATAAAAATACTAAATTATTTCTACGTTGTAGAAATATGATAGTTTAATATCAGCCTAATACGGTAGACAGACACAAAGTTAATCGCGATTTTCATTTATCCTGATTGTCAAAAATCACGTTGTGAAAACGAAATAATCCAGTTTTTTGTGAAAATTGTGTAATGGCAGTCGTCTGCTATTACCAGAGCCTTCTAGAGTATAGAACCATAATCATTATGACGTATTTTTTAGAAGCTGTTTTAGTGGTATAACTTTTCACTGATTTCCATAGGAATCCATAGTAAAAATTGTGTTTTTTAGTTTCAAGTTTTACAATGAAAAAAGCAAAAATGTTACAAAATATTTATACAAAAGTGTTCTACATATCTTTAGCAGCAATATACAAGAAGGGTATATTGGTATTAAGTAAATATTAATTGCAGATATATTAAAATTAAATTATTTCTAAAATATATTTTTCGAAATTTCATTTTGAAAAATACATCAAAGTTGGCTCTGACGAATTAAAATAATACTTGCTAAATTTATCTTTAGTTTTACTAGTGGACGTTAGATGTCTCAGATTTATACAAAAAAATATGAAAAAGAATGGACGACTGGTAAAGTTGAAAAAGTGCCTTAAGCGGACAATAGTAAACTACGAGACTTCTAATAACAAAAACTTGCTATATGAAGTTAAGTATATGGAAATAGTGTCTATTTAATTTGAATTTTTATTTATTAAAAGTGTGATGGTTGGAAAATATAGTTAATCTATTATAGTTTAAAGTGTAATTTTTGTATATTTGATTCATTTGGTACCACTTTTTCATTTTAGTTGCCAAAAAATGTTGATTAAATATTGCATAAACTTGATATTAAGCTACTTAATACTAAAAGCATAACTGTTTTAAAAATATTAAATTTTAGCTTGTAATTATCTGTTAAAACGTGGCAAATATACTCTAATTTAGTTTGAAAAAGGTTTAGTGACTCAAAGATGTATTTATAGTGAATTTAACATTAAATTTCTGCAATTTTTAAGCACATTTTCGAGCATTTAAAACGATAAAACTGTTCTAAATGAATCAGCTATACAAAAATCACACTCTAAACTACATAATAGATTAACTAGATTTCCCAAAAATTTCACATAAAAATGTGTCTGAAATAAAAATGTCACCTTCTTTTAGTAATTTTAATTTACAGTCTTGGCAACTAATTTTCTTTGAAATACAATATCCGGCATAGTAAACTATTGCGTTGTCTTTTAGAATATGTAATTCCGCATTTTCAATGAATTCATGGGACTCGGTAGGTGTGGTATTTCCAATTGTTGAGTATTCTAGTTTTAAACTATTTTCATACTCGGTTTTAAAACTCCTCCAATCTAAATCAATATTTGTGGCTTCGTCCGAAATACAATTGAAAAACGGGGAATCAAGTGTGATCTTTCTCACAAGTACATTCGCATAAAATTATATCCACCTTTGCCACGTAGAAGCGAAAAAAAATTTTCTAAACAGTCCTGATTGGTACGACCTGTTAGCACATACTCAATATTAAATTGTGATTGTAAATAATTAATTAGTAGCAGCTGCGCGTTTATGGTAGTTTTAAGACCGGTGATAAATTTAAAATAATTTGCATTTTTAGAAATTATTTTTATTTGTTCTAAAAATAATAAACTGCCTTCTAAATATTTGTACACATTGTTATCAATTTTTAGAGGTTTTTCATAAGGTGCAGAAGAACCAAAATGTCTACAATTCAAGCAATCGAATAGATCATTAAATCTTTGGATGAAATGAATGGTTGGTATGGCATTTTCGAGAAAATCACCAAATATCTCTGGTTTAGTTTGCAGCATTGTTCTTATTGCACTTGCAACAGTGTTACCTTATATTTGGGCCGCCCTTTTGACATTCATTTTCTGGAAGCTGTTAGGTTCAAAATGTATGATATTTAGTTTTGGCATAAGCTTAATCTTTTGAACAGAATCGTATTCGAAAATCTTCCGAACAACATTGATATCGCTTACTCCAAAAACGGAATGTTGAAATTGATTTGATAAAAACGCGTTTCTCGCCGATTTAACTAAATGTGGTGGATCAAATTGGGCCAATATTTTATGATCATCAACGAAGAAATATGGCGTAGCATGTGTCACTCCAAGTATTTTGAAGGTAGGGATGTTAGTTGCCGCCTGATCGCATGTTACCATAACCACATTTAATTTTAGATCATCATTTGCAACCCTTATATTATCCTTTATTAACTGAGATAAATATTCAGGATTTGTTGCATTACTGATTAAAATATAGTTTAAAACATACTTCCAGTCTTCCACCAATCCGCGAAGCATGAAAAACAATGCTGATATTGCTAACTCTGTATTTCTTTCTCGGCCATCATCACAAAAACCTTCAACTCTATCTAAATAAATATTAAATGTTAAATCTTTTTTAATGCTTATTTCATCAAAGCATAAAACACATATTTTTGATTGTGTTGACATATTCTGGAAAACTTTTGCTAGCTGGCTTATTAAAGTTCTGTTTATTCCTGGTGGTATGAATTTTATTGGAGACCATTTATAAATTGAAGATGTTGATGGTAGTTTTAGTTTTAATTGATTTCGTAAATATTTATATGTGGAAGCTGATTTATAAAATAAGGATTGTGCAAATAGTTTGTCACTCTCATTATAATAAAAATCTTTCTTTACAAGCAGCTTACATACACTTTTTGTAATTTCGTTTATGTCTAGTTTTTCAATATGACGATCAATATTCACCAAACTACCGGTTTTATTCTGAAGTCGGGTCAAGCTGCGCCTTATGTTATTGTACCTGACCTGCAGCAACTTAAATTTGCGGATGGTGTTCTGCAATTTTTTTCTGTAGAGTTGAATTATGCTATCCTTTTTTAGATGTTTTTGAGAAGTATATGTTTGATTGTCCGATGTTTGGCAGTTGTGACAATTAATTTTATCAATTATTTTCAAAAATTCAATTTCCTTGTTGTCATTTTCCGTTTGAGTATACTAGTGGTTCGTGTTAGTGGTGATGATTTTAATACCATTTCAGTCATCAAAGGTACTGCGTTTTTTGTTAATCTGTTGGAACACGAAATATTTTCCTTTAAAAAGTGTCGCTGACATAATATGTTCATTTTTAATTTCATTTTGTATAAGGCCTATCGCAGTTACCCAATTCTGGGATTTAATTTCATCTTTCGGAAATTTGAAGAATTTTAAATTTGATTTTCTTGAGGTAATTTTGCAACTTGGCACTACACAAGTTATCTGTTTTTTCCTTTTATCTACTCGCCGTTTTCGATCTAAATTTTTTTATGAAATGAAATTGTTAATAATTGTAGCTTGAATTATATTATCAATCAATTTTTAAGGCAACTTGTAAATGTCTTTTTTTTTTTATTTTTTATAAATGCTGCCAATGGCTTTATTCTTGAATCTTTCTACAAAAGAAACTAACAAGAAGTATTCAAATTTAAACCTAAAATTATTAAAATTTTAAACATTAACCAATGTTAATACCTATTATTTGTGTTCACAATTCAACTAATTTAGATTATACATATGTGTAACCTAAACATTAATAAATTTACAGGTTCATCAGTCCGAGTGGATCTGTTCTTCTTAGTCGCCTAAATCGCGGTTGTTTTAGTATATCCCTGGCCAATTCGTTGGGATGTGCTTCTAGTTTTGAGTAATATTTCGAACTAAATTCTTTAATTGTTTCTTTTATGGTTTTAATTCCAAGGTCGACGTGTATATTACTATTTCGAATGTACCATGGAGCATTGGTAATACTGCGAAGTATTTTCGCTTGGGTTCGTTGAAGGAGTTCTCTGTTTGACGCGCTTGTGGATCCCCATAACTGAATACCATATGTCCATATGGGCTTGATTATCATATAGTAAAACTTTGTTGTCTAATGACAGCTGAGATTTTCTTCCCATTAGCCAATACATTTTGGAAAATGTCATTTTTATTTGGTTGCGCTTTGCTTCAACATGTTGTTTCCATGTCAGTCGTCTATCCAGGTGCAGACCTAAGTATTTGACCTTGGTTTGTTGAGGAATATTAATATCGTTTAGTACCACTGGTGGGCAGGTGCGTTTGTTCAGCGTGAATGTGACGTGTGTTGATTTTTTTTCATTCACTTTTATTCGCCATTTCTTCAGCCAGTCCTCGATTTTTTTTCAAATGACTCTGTAATTCCTTTGAGGCGGTTTCGGGAGTTTTGTTTGACGCCAGGATGGCCGTATCATCGGCAAATGTTGATATCATTACTTTGTTGGTTACAGGCAAATCGGCTGTGTACATCAAGTATAATATTGGTCCTAGGACGCTGCCTTGTGGGACACCTGCGTTTATATCGTAAAAGCAAGTAGTTGCACTATTTTGTTTAACCATGTATTGCCTTTCAAGAAGGTAGTTTTCCAGAATTGAGTGAAATTTTTTAGGTAAAAGTTCTTTAATTTTGTAAATTAGCCCATCATGCCAAACTTTATCAAATGCTTGAGCGATATCCAAGAAGACAGCAGAACAATATTTCTTTTCCTCGAAGGTTCTTTTGATTACATTTATAATTCTGTGTACTTGCTCTATGGTACTATGCTGATTTCGAAACCCAAATTGATGGTCTGGAATAATATGGCGCACTGTTAACACTGGTTTCAATTTCGTTAATAACATTTTTTCGAATAGCTTGGAAATTGTGGGCAGCATGCTTATTGGACGATATGATGGAATTTGTGTTTCATTTTTTCCTGGCTTAAGAATCATTGTGATCACCGATACTTTCCATTTTTGAGGAATATAACCGGTTCGCATGATCGCGTTGAATATGAATGTTATTAGTTTTATGCAATTGTCTGGCAATTCCCTTATCATTTTTCCAGTAATAAGATCATGCCCTGGTGCCTTTTTCGGGTTTATACAATTTTTAATTGTATTCTTAACTTTCTTCCAATTATACTTTATAGGTTTAAAAGACAATCCATCATCCATTTGCTCGGGTAGCACGAAAGAATTTGTTTCCTTGTGTGGTGCGAATACTGTCGTTAGATGAGCAGCAAAAGCATTGGCTTTTTCTTCATCGCTTCTCGCCCAATCCCCAGTTGCAAGTCTGATTGGTGGATTCGAGTTTGTTGGCCTTTTTAAGTTTTTTGTTGCCTTCCACAAAGAGTAGCCTGTCCCTTCGGTTGCCGAAAGTTCACTTAAATAATTCTGGACGTTCTGGTTTTCTTCTTCCCGCAAAGCAAATCTAAGAGTCTTAATAGATCGATTTAATTCCCTTTTTAATGACGGTGATTTTGTTTGTTGCCATTGACGACGAATTTTTCGCTTTTCCTGGATAAGTTCCTGAATACTATGTGGCAGTTTATTAACTTTTACAAAACTACTTATGACGGGTGTAGTCTTTTCAGCTGACAACGCCAGAGTATCTTTTAAATTTTTTGCTGCCGTATCAATATCTGCTGGTGTGGTAAGAGGAATATTCAGTAGACAATTTTTTTCGACTAGTCTCCTGTATTGATCACAATTAGTTCGCTTGTTTGTAAGACGTTTCGGAATTTCTGTCCTTAGGACGTCGGTACTCATTGTTACTATTACCGGCGAGTGATCGGAAGACAGATCATAGCAATTTGTTGCATTCACATACGTACGTGGAATGCCTTTAGTTACACAGAAGTCAATTAGATCAGGAACTTTCTTTTGATCCGTGGGCCAGTAAGTGGGGTGACCAGCAGATAAATAATCCAGAGACTGCTCCTCTATAGCTTCGTAAAGTTGTTTGCCTTTTGGTGTCGACAATCTTGATCCCCATTGCACATGTTTAGCATTGTAATCGCCATCCGCAAGGAATATATTGCCCAGCCGGTTAAAATAATCGATAAATTGCTGCTTTTTAATTGCATGTTTTGGAGGGCAGTAAACGGCCGATATTACACATTTTCCAGACCATTCTTCTAAGCAAATATTAGTTGCTTGGATATGCTCTTTCTCATACTTGCTGTGTACATAATGCTTTATTCTTTTTTTTATCAAGACAGCAGTGCCACCGTGTGCTTTTCCGTCCGGGTGTTGGGTGTCGTATACTGAATATCCGTTAATTTTAAAAAACGTTTTATTCGTGAAGCGTGTTTCTGATATTAGCATGATATCTATACTGTGCTCAATGAGAAAGGCTTGTAACTCAGCTTTATGCTGTGAAAGACCATTCGCATTCCAAATAGCTATTTTTAGGACAGTCATTTTTGGTTTTTGACGATAATTTGCATTAGTGTGTTCATATTTTGCATCATCATGGTCATTTGTTTCTCCATCATCATCATGAAACTTTGGATCGTTTCAGTTAGTTTGTTTACGGTTGCATGAATTGAGACTTCTTCTTCAATAAAATTAACTTTTGCTTTCGAAGCGGCACCTTTCAGAATGTTTGCATAGGAGATCCCAGGTTGCGCAAAACTGCTGAGATTTGTCCCCAAATTCTCGGTTTGTTGAACAACTGAAGTTCTTGGCGTCAAAGTTCTTTGGTTGTAATTTGCCTTGAGCACTCTTTGCTTATATCGCAATTTTGGATTGATTTTGCGCTTTAAATCCAAGTATACTGGGCACCCTCTATAGTTTGCGGTGTGATTCTCGCCACAGTTACTGCAGCGTTTTACTGAAGGATCGTTTTTCACCTTATTGCACTGTTTTGAATCGTGAAGTTCACCACAAATAACACAAACATCGTGTAAGGTGCAGTAAGCTTTGGTGTGGCCATATTCTTGGCACTTGATGCACTGAACTGGTCCGGTCCTCTTCTTGGGTTCCTCAACCGTGATTTTACGATAGAGTAAATATCGTAGGTTATATATATCGCGCACTTTATCTTTTTCTGCATCTGGCTCTAGTTCTAGGCGAAACATAGGTTGAGGTATCTTTTCACGGTTTAGGATATTTGTAATGGATTTGGCATGGAAACCTTTTTCCCTAAGCGCGGAGTGTATTTCGCTTATATCTACAGAGCTCTCAATTCCTCTTAAGATAACAGTTAGCCCCTTTTGACTTTTTAGCTGGTATGTGTAATACCGTTTATGGGCTTCGTCGAAATAATTTACTAAGGCTCTGAACCCATTAGTTTCGAATGGCTGTATTTTCACTTCATTTATCTTACCCCTCTTGAGTGAGGTAATATAAAATTTTGAATCGGTTAATGATTTGATTTTTTCCACAAGCTCATTATTTGATGCCTCTCTTAAGTAAATTGGTGGCGGCTTCTCGTTTTTGCATTATGTGCTGTAGTTTCGGGAGCTTCTACCTCTAAACTGGAATACCTGTTGCTCAGAGGTATTTGGTCTGCAGATTGTTCCATCCTTGTTGCTTTGCTTCTGCTAGCGAGTTGCGCGGATTTTGGACTTCGTTTTCGCTTGGCTTGAACAGTAAAATACCTATCCAATCCCGTTTGCACTAACTGTGTTTCATTACACTGACCTATGTCACTATCATCATTTTTATTATCGGTCGACGATGAGTTCGTCGCACTGAGTTCATTATTTTTATTTTCATTTAAATTACAATTTATTAAATTTGCTGTTAAAGCAATTTTTTTTCGCGGTGATTGTGTTGCATTAAACGGCGGTATAGTTAAATTTGTCAATTGTGCATTATTTTCCTCGTGCATTGTTGATTGTTTCTTTGGGCTATGTTGCACTTTGCCCATTTTAGTTTCACTGTATAGCCATGAGCTTTCTAAATTAGTCCCGTTAGAATTTTGGCTCATCACTTACACATTATTCACTTATTGTTTTTTTTTTTTTTATGTTTGTTTATCTTTATTGAATTTAATAAAAAAAAAACACACACACACAACATATAAAAGAAAAAAATAAATAATTAAAAAGAACTAACACTGCACTTTTTGATTATTTTAATTTAATTTTATTATGCGCACATCGATTTTACGTCTATTCATCACGACGGTGAAACCGATTCTTTGTAAATGTCTTACGTTTAAATTAATTTTATAAAAATTAAATTAAAAAATAATTTACTAAAATTAAATGCTGCTGATTTTTAATAAATATTTTAAAAAACATTTCCTCAAACTCCACAAATATTTCACATTTTCAATAGATAATTTTTCCATAAATTTAATATCAAGAAAATAAAATCATTTTTAATTTTTACAAAAATGTTATTCAATATTCGACAATTTTTCAACTAAACTTTCCGGTTTGTTGTATAAATGTTGTCTTTTTGTGAATAAATTGTGGATTTAAAGTTGAAAAAAAAATTATTTTTCACAAAATATTTCACAAATTATTTTGAAAAAGTCGACAAATTGATCGAGGAAATTGTCGAGTAAAAACGTGAAAATTTCGTGAATTTGGAGTACCGTTTGTCGACAAATTCTTAATAATCTAAACGTAAAACATTTGACTTTTTTATTACAAAAACGGTAACTTATTGAGAAAAAATAATCGAAAGATTTTGATCGCAAAATAGACATAAACTCACAAACTACCACTTCGTAAATTGAAGCAAAAAACCTTAAATAAACTTACTTGGTATACAATTTATTCCTGATGAATTTTTTTTTCAGGACTACCCATTTTCAAAATTAAAATTATTTACCAATTTAATTTACCTAATTAATTTACACGTAAAAAAACAACTGATGGAAACAATTTAACCAAAATTAATAAAATGACAACATATATGGTTTAAAAATTCGTTAAATAAAAGAAAATATGTATGTGTAGTTAAAACAATATCTCGCTGAAAATTCTAATTCTTTCATTCTCAAGTACATAAATACAACAACAAATTAATTTTTTATTGTTGTTTTGCTCGAGAATGAAAGAATACGCATTTTCAGCGAGATATTGTTACTATTCATAAGTTCTAAAGTTATACAAATTTAAATACTAACATTTTCACAATTTTCAAAAAATGTTAACAGATGTTTTCGATATACTAGACTCAAGAATTAAAAAGGCGTAAGTCGTCTTATGCCCTAATCGACTTTTGAGTATTTTCTGTTTAATTGTATATTAATTCGTTTTTATTTTCCAATTTCCAAGGTAATATCAAAGAAAGTAAGATATCTTATTCTTTTGCATATTACCTAAAAATTGGAATGAAAATGTATTAACAGAAAATTAGATAGAAAATGCTCAAAAGCCGATTAGGGCATAAGTCGACTTACGCCCTTTTAATTCTTGAGTCTAAATATACAATACATATTTAAAATTTGTAATTTGTACGTATGGATTTGTATTTTAGACGCATGCCTGCAAAACCACAAATGTCTATTCAAGTTGAGCTATTCCTATTCATTGAATATAAAAATGTACATTGGTTAATTAGTAATAATGAAATGTAGCCATATACGAACAACGCAGTGGCGGATTAAGGTCGGTTGGGGCCCCGGGCGCAGAAGAAAAAATTAGGCCCCTTAAAAAAATAGAGAGAGGCAGGAAAATAAAAATACAGGTTCACGTAATTAAGCATCCTGGGTGTTGATTCTCTAAAAAATAAGGTCGCACGCGACAAATAATAGTGACACAACTCAAAATTTCAAATTGTTCAGGAGAGCAAAAGAAAAAATGCTAATTTCGATTTTAACTACTATTATAGGATATTGCCCATGGGCGTCAAAAAAATGAGGTCAGAAAATCAAGCCGTCGCTCGATTTGTAAAATAAATATGAAAACGCCACTATGTCAGGTTATGAAATCGATCATTTTCTGAAGAATTATCTCAAAAACTCAATTTTTGAGTTGTGTCACTTTTCTAAGTCATGTGCGATGTGTAAACGTGAAAACTTGTAAAACTCAAAGCTTACTTTTCTGCGTTTGAAATTTTTCGAGAGGATTACCATTTAAATAATATCGAAAAATTGCAACTCATAAAAGAAAGCTTTGCTTTTTACAAGTTTTCACATTTACACATTATATTTAGAGAATTAGGACACAGTTAGGAAATTCCTCATTTTGTGTAACGAGTGGGATATTTGCGAAACGAGTGAAGCGAAGCGCCCCCGTACAGCTACATAGTTTTATTACAAACAGTAAATTATTGAATTTTGAGAAAGTCTTTGGATGGTTAAATTCCAAATGAATTTTAAAATTTTTTGAAAATCCAGGGGCCCTATTCTCGAATTCCACATCCATTCTCCACATGTGGTAATCTGTCGAAATTCACAAAAACGCTCGGAAATTTTATTTCACGTATTCTTGAATTCCCTACTAATGGAATTTTTTCGGTACCAAGGGAATATTTCCGAATGGATATAAGTATGTCGAAAAAATTCCCCATGTACGAAAAAGTCAATAATTACGTAGATTTTAAATTTACTTTTTGTGAATAAAAAGTTCGTACAATTTTTATTTTGTGAATAAAAAATCATTTCGAAATTTTTTTTATATCAAAATTCATGATAACATAAAAAGAATTCTTAAAAAATGGACTGACATAATTATAGCAAAAAAAACCATTGCAAACATTAAACGTATTTAGTTGACTTTTGGCGTGTTTTTTTATTACATCGGAGAGACCAGAGAGATATAAAAAAAACCTTTTGCGTTTTTTTATTTTCTCGGATCTATCCGATAATTTTTTTAGCGTTTTTTTATTAAATCCGAAAAATCACAGATTGCTGTTTTTCGATCTGAAATTTATTTCAGATAGTACAGAGAATTACATATTTTGACGTTCAAAATGGTGAACACTATAGACTGAGATAACATCAATGCAAAATTAATTTTTTAAAGTCTATTGTAAATAATTTGAACGGTTTCTTGTTAATTAATGTTTAATTTTATGTTTATGTATTAATTATGCGTAGAAAAACAATTTTCTTGGCCATAATGTGTTACAAAACAGTGGTTAGCCAATTAAAATAGTTAAGCGTTTAAAATCCGAAAAAAGTCTTCAGATTAAATATTATCGGATATTTCAGATAATTTTTCTGTCTGATCTCTCTGGTCTCTCCGATGTAATAAACAAACTCGCCATTTATCGACAATTGCTGCTTTGGTAAAATTATAAAATTGCTGAGTGGTAAATAAAAAATTCCGAATGATTCAAGAATAGGGTATTTGGTTGCATGTGGAATATACATAGGGAAAATACCAAGGGAACTATTAAGGGAATTTGGACAGATGTCCACATGTGGAAAATGGATGTGGAATTCGAGAATAGGGCCCCAGTAGGCACAAACTGGTATTGAAACGAATATTTCCTCACTAGCTAGCTATGAAATATTCCCCATTTCCTAACTAACACAACCTACTACGATTTTAAAAAGTCATATTTTTGTAACAAAACTGAAAATTAGTAGCAAGTGACACTCCGTGCGTTTTTTTATTATATCGGAGAGATCAGAGAGATCGAAAAAGGCCTTTTGCGTTTTTTTTTCTTTCAGATAATTCAGATCGCGATCTGTTGCGTTTTTTTATTGTCTCAGATCATTATCTGAAACAAAATTTTCTCTCTGAATTTTTTTTTCAAATATTTCAGATTTATATTAATTTGACAGCAAAATGACCGAAGCGTTTGATGATTCTTAAATTGAATTTGAGAATTTTAATTAAATATAATTCTAAATAATTTAATTAATTAAAAGTATAATAATAATTATTAATTATTATAAAAACATTTTTTTTTTGTTTTGCTATTAGGTACGCTTATATTTGCATAAATAAATTAGCAAATTATAAGTTTCATACCAAAAAATAATTTGTTTTAATTAATAAGACAGCTAATAAATTAAAATAAAAAATTATTATTATTATTTTTTGTTTTCTAATTATGTAATTATAAAATTTTATTATTTTAATTAAATTGGGTGTTTTGAGTTCAAAAAAGATATGCATCGCAGTTCAAATGGTAACACAGTTCTATTTGGTTTCACTTTAATTTTGTTTCGTTTTATTTTTTCCAGTGTAATTAAATCTGAGAAAGACCTTTTCAGATGACAATCGCTCTGTTCTCTCCGATAAATTATCTGTCTGATCTCTCTGATCTGTTCGATATAATAAAAAAACGCACGGACTGTTAATCAAATAAAACAAAATTACAAAACTTTAAAGTTACAAAACGACTTTACATTTTTAAAGTCGCAACGTAAATATCATCCAAAGATTTCAGAATATGGTATTAAGGAACATCGTCGATGCACCTTGGTATGTCAGGAACAATGATCTCCATAGGGACCTTAAAATGAACCTCATCGTAAATGAAATTCAGGAGAAAGCGCGGAGACATGAAGAGAGGCTCCGGCATCATGTGAACATTGAGGCAACTCAGCTTCTAAGCAACACGAATTTAATACGCAGACTTAAAAGAACCAAACCTTTTGAGTTGGTGTAATTGTTAGCTTAAACAGCATTGTGCTGTGTAAAGCCCACTACAAAGATGTGGTTTAATTCAATTTACCAGACTCTATGGAACGCCAATGGGAAGAAGCCATAGATTAATATTAAGTTAATAAATTAAGTCAGAAACAAATTGCTCATTAGTCCAGGAGACTAGATTGTAATAACATTAAATAAATAAATACAATTTATTTTAATAAAAAAAAAAAAATAAAAAAAAAAAACATTTTTAAAGTCGAAAGTCAACGCAGCCGGTATGAAAAGCACTTTATATTTGCATGCGGGGCGAAACGCAGCGTAGCCGAGCAAGTGCAAAGAGTGCGTGTCAAAAAACAAAGCCACTTTTAATCTGAATAACGCGCGTACTGTTTTTTCTACATCGAAGAAAATGCATTGCGTACCCTAATAATAAGTACATACAAATTACACGCATTTAAAATTTCTAGATTGAAAATTTGATGAAATATCTAGCTAAGAAAGAGGTCTTAACTTTTTTTCGTTTGGGCATTTTACCAAGTTATGACGTGTCAAATACTTTTAATGTTGAAAACAGTATTAAAGAACATACCTACATCTTTAAACATTTATGTATATTAAAATATTAACCCATTTTTCTTTTCTTCTACACACAATGTAAACACGAAAATTACTTTAGATACTTAGCCATTAGAAAAACTGGACAGTTGGAATTTTGCGGGGCCCCCCAGAAGTCGGGGCCCCGGGCGCGCGCCCGCTGCGCCCGCCGTTTAATCCGCCAGTGCGAACAAGATCTAAAATAATAATACTCATTTACACACTGACACATTTTTTGAGATCTGTCATATAAGAAAATCGCCGGGATTGTATAAGATATTCGTGTTAGTTTTGAGAAGTTTCCTATGGTTCCGTATTAGTGATGTGTATAAAGTCAATGCCGTCTTGAATATACAGGCCTATGACTACAAACAGTGACGAAACACTAAGTCTCCGCCGCTACGTAGCAGTGTAGTAAAGTAAAGATTTTTTTTTGTTTTGTGTATTGTTTTGTTTCATCTTTCATGTTAAAAATTCATTTTTCGTCCCCTTCTTTAATCTCTCTCTGCGGAAGGAAACAAAAAAATTTTTTTTTTATTTGAAGAACGAAATTCAAAATAATAAAATATCTCTTTCTCTCCTCGAATAAAAAACAAAGGGAAGGGAAGAGATAGGGAATGAATATGAAACAGCGACAGCGATCGATTTATTTCTTTTCTAAAGAGAGGAAACAAAAATTTATTTATAAACAAGAAACAACAAACAACTAAACAAAGGAGAGAAGCGAAAAATAAACAAAAAATCGAAATGATAAATTTTAAATTTGTTCGCTGAGTTTTTTTTGCATTATATTACGTCAAAGGGATATGTAACGCGTTTATTTTACGCTTTGATTTGTTTTCAAATCGAGTACATAAATTAATTTTTATTTGATTTAATTTATTTTCAATAATATTTCTAATATTTTATTATTAAAATACATAATACACTAGATTTATCTAAAAAATTTAAATTTACATGAATAAATCAAATTCACATGGTATTCCTCTTTGATCAGAAAGTGTATATCTTCCTTCTTTGAAGCATTATGCTGCACTAAAATATTAAATCAATATTAAAATGTTTTTGGACAAAGCCAAGAATGATATATTACAAGATTGTCCAACTCTTATGGAGAGTAAACATGCTGGTCCCTACGCTATATTTTCTCTTTGGATTTTTATTTTCTCATTTGCATTTATATACTATACGGTAGTGATATTAAATATTGCACTGAAGCGCATCGTTTTGCTTTCATCACACTATGAGCAGAACGTTTATTTTGATTTTGACTGTAGAACAAACAAAACTAAAATAAATTGTATTATGATTTTGTGTGAGTGCTACAAATGTTTAATACTATGGAAAGTAAAAGAAAGAAATATATAATAGCACGTGCACTTGTATTGATCGTACGTTATTGATTTTGTATTTCATTCATTCATTCAATCAAGCCGATTAGAATAAACGAAATGATAGATGAACCAGCTATGAGTGAAATAAAATCGTATTACGATACGAAAAAAAAGAAAGATATAGAGACTGGTCCCTACGCTTTATTAAATTTGAAAAAAAGAGAGTAACGTTTTTAGAGTTGAATAATCTTGTAATATATCATTCTTGGGACAAAGCAAAAACAAAAAAAATATCTCTTCTTTATTATACTGCCGCGTAGCGGAGAGACTAATGTGTTTCAATTTGAAAAATTGCTTGTAGTCATAGGCTTGTATATCTAGTAGGCATTGCATATACCCCTTTTTTTTATACATAAGAGATCGTATGATTTCATTACGTCACGGTAAAAAAAGAAATTCCCGCATAGCAGCTAGTATCAAAACGATTGTTTACATTAATATTTGTATTAGAGGGGATTTAATTGTTTTGTCATCTATTTAAAAAAAAAAAATTTAAATTTCGTTGTGTACATAATTTCCATCTGATTCTGATTCATCAAACATGTACAAGCATGACCTATATAAATATTACCACCAACAAAGATAAAAAAAAAAATCAGGATGTATCATAATTTCTACACTGATAGCCGTAACAAATGGGCCTATCCACACCAGTATTTTTAACAACCGTATTCACCCTCGTTTCTTTACCTCTATGCCTACAAACCTAAATTTGTGGTGGGGATTTGTAATGCACTTTTGCATTCTGAAATTTCTGGTATTCTCTTGTTGTTACACACTAATACAAATATAAAATTAAATAAATAAAATAATTGAATGTGCATTGGCACGTGTTTTTCAATTGTTTACCGCACAAAATGAAATAATTGTTTTTCTCCTTGTAGTTCGTACCTCGAACAAAGCAATCCGAAAATGAAGTAAATTCACCCATACATAAAGAAGAATAACAACAGTGTGAATACAGAATGCTGTTGTTACGGTGTTGTTAAAAATATTCGTGTGGATAGGCCCAATAAAAACAATAAAGTATTCACATAGGAAAAATATTTCAGCTTGCTTTGTTTATCGCAGGATTGAAAATGTTCCTAAATAAAATAAAAGCATTGCCACATGACATAACTACAGACGTATTTCTAGAAACAGATTTTCGATTTATGATTAAATGGCTTCGTATTTTGTGTTTCTTTAAAATAATCATAAATAATATAAAATAACTCAAATTATTAATTAAAATAACAAATTTATAATAACTTTACAATTTTAATTGAAAAATAATCATTTAAGTCAAAATCATTTCCGGGGAACGGCAGAAACGAAAAATGATAATTTTTCAATTAAAATTGTTAAATTATTGAAAATTCCTAATATTAATTAATAATCTGAGTTATTTTATATCATTTATCATTATTTTAACCACAAAATATGGAGCCATTTAATCATAAATGGAAAATCTGTTTCTAGAAAAACGTCTGTAGTTATGTCATGTGGCAATGCTTTAAGGGAAAATTTTTTTTTTTTTTTTGTAAATGCAAAATTTGCAATGGAAAAAGATGTAGGCATGGCTACTTTTGATTGCAAATCGTATTGTAAATTTGTCTATGGTTGGGTAGACAAATTTATATACCGATATGTATTTTTTTTCAATGTATACTATCCGTGTGAAAAAATTTAAAACAGATTGCGATTATTCGCAAAGGCATCCCAAGTGGAAACCCACAGTAAGAATGACAAACAATTTTCAATTTTGACCTCATCGCTGTTTCTCGCTTTTATTTATGTGTACACGACGCGTACGTTTTATTTTGATTTTGTATATAGAGTTTTTTGTTGATACTATGTCTATGGTAATCTAAGGGTTTGCTCGTTTCCGTTCTGGAAATTTCGATGTCTTCCTCAATTTTTTGGAGGATTTCATTGACTTTAATTCTCCAAAAAATTGAGGAATAGGCTATTGCCTATGTCATTCAATAAGGAACTAATTATTTAAAGGTATTTTATTGTTTCATATGTTGGTTGGTACCCGAACAATTATAAATCCACAAAGTGCTATTAAATTTAGGCTTGTACTTTTGAGAACTGAGTAAATTTGAGTAAATTTGTACACCTTATAATTTTTTAACTATAACTCAAAAACTATGTATTTTTAGTAGATACACGTTATACGATTTTTTGTAGAGAACACTTATATACGATTATACGATTTTTTGTAGAGGGCACTTTACAAAGTCAAAAAACGTTTGTTTTAAACAAAATAAGTCAAAAAAACTAAACCAGTTTTTGATAAACATTGGCTGAGATACAGACGTTGAAAGTTACCTATTGGGTGTGTGAATTAATTTTTAGACTTTTTTATAAAAAGAAATGTTTATTAAAAGATAACGATACCGTATATTTTATCCAATATATTCGCCATCGTTAGCTATGACTTCCTGCCATCTCCTGGGTTTGTGGATTCCTCGTTTGAAGAAGCCTTCAACTTTCCCAGCTATCCAGCCATCGATCCAATTTCGCACTTCTCCGGCGCTTCAGAAGCGTACGTCAGCCAGGCCTATCTGCATTGATCGAAACAAATGGTAGTCGGAAGGTGCAAGGTCTGGAAAATACGCAGGTTGTTCAAGCCGATCCCAACCGAGTTGCTCTACCTTGTTTTGAGCGGTTTTTGCACGATGTGGTCTGGCATTGTCATCATGAAACAAAACTTTGTAGCTTTTGTTCGCTAACTAATGCACGTGCCAAATTGTCCAGTTGGCGTTGGTAGCGATCACCTGTAACCGTTTTATTTGGATTTAACAGCTAATAATACACCACACCTTTCTGGTCCCACCAAATACTCAGCATAACCTTATCGCAATGAATATCTCGTTTTGGCTGCGATGGTCCTGCTTGGCCTGGATCGACGTAAGCTGCTTTACGTTTGGGGTTGTCGTAATAGACCCACTTTTCATCGCCAGTAACAATTCGATGCAAAAAACCATGTTTTTTGTACTCAGCAAGATTTTTTTTGCATGCTTCAATTCGTGCTCTCAATTGATTTTCGGGCAGTTGATGTGGGATCCATCTTCCTAGCTTTCGAATCTTTCCCATTGCGTCAATGTTTAACTGCATTGCAAGTTCCTTTTGCATTTGAATTCACGAACATGCAATTTTAAAAATGCGATATCTCGACGAAAAAAAAACATATTTGAGCAAACTCAAAGGCATTTGAAAGAAGAAGACTTGTACTACAAGATCCCATGCATGGACTTTTGAAGAGAAAAAAATCGCGGTGCTAGATAACCTCAAATATGTCAAAAAACAGAGGTTTTTGCACTTTTAGGTTAGAATATCTCATAAACCTGACGTGATAGAGCAATTCTGAGCCCATATTCGTTTTCAGCGTGAAAAATTACTTCGGAAACAACTATCCATTGTCCAGGGGCAAAAGTTTGCAGAGTAGTGTTATTAGCTTAATTGCTCGGTTTCATAAAAAAAGCGCCAATGTTCAGTCAAATAATGGATGCGTCCGAAATGGAAAAAACGTGCATTTAGCTAAGGCACATTTCAAAAACTACAAGCGATGGCAAAAGATGAAATATTAGCTGTCTGGGCACTGTGGCTCTTGTTTTGTGAAACCGACCATAAAAGTAGGATTAACTAAACGATATCTTTGTTCACTGCCCCATGTAAAACGGAAAACCGGCATTTAAAACCGTTATGCCCAATTTTAGGCTAAATTGCTTCACTTTGCAATAAGAAAATTATTTACTTCCACTTTATTCTAAGAAAAAAATTTTAAAATTGATTTAATTTCATTCAAAAAATTCCAATTTTATATGTTGCTGGCCGTCAAGCAAAAATTCGCCCGTCAAAATATAAAATTGGGGTTTTTTGAATGAAATGAAATTAATTTTAATAAAATTTTTGTACAAATAAGGCGGAACTTATAGATTCGAACTATTTTTTAATAATTTTGATATTGAAAATCAAACAATTTGGTCAAAAATTGGATTTGACGTTTTGAAATGCCGGTTTACTGTTTGTGCATGAGACAATGCCTTAACGATTTGATTTTTTTAGAGAAACAAATTTTTATCAAATTTCTTTAAGTAACCTTAACCGGTAGAATAGATCCAGTGGTATTATTATGTTAAAAATACTTACATTTTGATACAAATGTTTGATTTACAAATTTAACACTTTGTTTAAAGTAATAATTTTATGGAATGCGAATAATGTGATTTGTCACCAACCACTTTATTAACAACAAACTGACTACAAAGCAATTTTAATCGATTAATCTGTTTAACTTCATGTAAAGTTGTTTGCGTGACAATATTATATGTATTCATGAATCTAGAGAATTGAGCCGGTTTGATTTTAATCTCAAATACAGAAAAAAAAACAGAAAAAAACAGAAAAGATCTGTTTTTATATTTTTCAGTAACACACGCGGGAATGATATCAAAGGGGCGAATGTCGAAGGGCCGAATGTCGAAGGGCCGAATTTCGAAGGGCCGAATGGGCCGAATGTCGAAGGGCCGAATGGGTCGAACGGCCGAATGTCGAAGGGACGAATGGGTCGAAGGGCCGAATTTTTTTATTTTTTTGTTTTGTTTTTAGAAATATAATTTTTTAAATTTCTTGTTTTAAGGAATATTTTGTAAATGTACTGAATTTGATATTAAGAACTATAATTTTTATTTATTTATGAAAAACAATATTAATTTTCCAGATATCAATACCAGGTTGAAATGTTGTTTGTCAAAATGACCCATATCAAAATAGGTAATACATTTCAGGTTGAAACAATATTCAAAACAACACATGAGACAATAATATACTTTAAATAAACCGTTTCGTTTAATTTAAGTAGACATTTTGGAAATTTTGCCTTAAACTGTAATTTGTCTTTATAATTATGTAGTAAATTGTTAGGAGTATACTCACTATATTAACATCACTAAATCACAGAGAAATTATTTTATTCGTCCAAATAGAATTTTCCTTCACCCTAACGAAAAAAAAATGGTCTGATTTTTATGAAATTTTATGACAACATTTTTTTTTTGGGTTTGGTGAAATACCTATTATGTAGAAATATTTTTCCACTTGATAATTACAAAAGAACACAAAATATAAACAACAAAATTAATGCAATATTTTTGCCGATAGAATATCCAAAGATTAAACATAATAAAATATGTATAAACTCAAAGGAAATTAATTTATATTTGATAAAAAAATTTACAAAATATTCCTTAAAACAAGAAATTTAAAAAATTATATTTCTAAAAACAAAAAAAATAAACAAACAAATTCGGCCCTTCGACCCATTCGGCCCTTTGACCCATTCGGCCCTTCGCCATTCGGCCCTTCGACCCATTCGGCCCTTCGACCCTTTCGGCCCTTCGACATTCGGCCCTTCGACATTCGGCCCTTCGACCCATTCGGCCCTTCGACCCATTCGGTCCTTCGACATTCGGCCCTTCGACATTCGGCCCTTCGTCCTCATTCCCACACGCGAATTAATTTTTTTATGTTTACGTGCACTTATTTGGAAGATAATCTTCGAGGATTTTTGGTATGTTAGCAATTAATGAAATTTTACAGTTTTATAAAATAATTGATCAAATATAAACGTCCGAATGTAATAATTCATGCAACAAGTGTTTATTATCTTGCAATTGTATCGCAGAGACAGTTAACATAACCGTTGGCCACGTCATTCCTACAAACATCCTCTCAACATGTTTTGTAATTAAAAATCACCATATTAGAAATACTAATTATATTCTAGTATATGTACATCCCCCACCATGCTACTTGTAAATATATGTGCACTGTATGCACAGTAATTATTAGTTACAAAAAGTTTACATGTTATTGATAATCAAAGATATCCATCCAATATTTAATAATAACCATAGGCAAATCGTTTTGGATTCCTATAAATACGAAAACAAATTTCCATTAGAGTATCAGTTGTATTGTGACTTTCAATTAAAAAATATCAAATCGCGAACAAAAAGTTGAAAACCAAAAATAATTTTGAAAATGAAATTCTTAATTTGTTTTGTTGTATTTGCATCGATTACGATGATTGGTATACATGCAAGTCCAGAGGATGAGGATATGATGAGAAGTTTGGCCCAGGATTGTAAAGAAAAGGAAGGCGCATCGGATGGTATGGATTTTTTTATTTTTATTTTGCTTTTCGTTCAATTTCATGCTATACAAATTTAGCTTGAAATTATTTGTAATTTTTTGTTTACCTACGTAGACGATGTCGAAGCGCTGATCAATAAGAAATTACCTGAAACAAAAGAGGGAAAATGCATGATGGCCTGTATGCAAGAACAATTTGGTATGGTCGAGAATGGCAAAATGAACAAAGAAGGTATTATGGATTTGGCAAAGATGAAGATCACGGACCCGGCCGTTTTAGAAAAAATGCAAAAAGTTGTTGACGAGTGCGAAAGTGTTACACATGCTGATCGCTGTGAAATGGGACATATGGTTGGAAAATGTCTTGCCGAGAAAGCGGCTGAGCATGGAATCGATAAGGAAATGGAATAAATATTTATAGATTTGCATACAGTTTAGTACAGTTTGCTAATGTACAATCAATTTACTTGAATATATATGTAGTTATAAGGTGTTAAGTTTTCAAAAATGTTCAAAAAAAAAAAAAAATCTAGAATGTCTACATGATATTTTTAAACAAATTTTGACTATAAATTAAACTTTAATAAAATTAAAATAAAGGAAAACAAAATAAATGAAAGTTTTATGTATTTGAAGACGCATGCTGATTTTAACTGACAAAATGGGAATACGGAATAATACTTTGGTACTAACGTAGATTTAAATCATTTATACAGAAATCGAAGTTATTTTGGCTTTAAAAAAATTCAAATACCTGAAGCCGCATACTACAATAAAAATTCAGTAACTTTTTTGATAATTTCGCAACAGAAGAACTTGATGAAGAACTTGACAAGTCGAATTTCATCTTAATCGGGTAAAAATTGGCAACTTCCATCATACTTGGCCATATTCCAGAACTTCATCCAACACTCATTTTAGAATCCCATTTCCAACACACATGTCAAATTATATAATAATCGGTTGATAAATAGGCAAGTTCGATCATATAAAAAATTTGTTAACTACTCACTATATCCTAATCCAACCCCAACTCGACTCCAACTCAACTTCAACTCAACCCGCAAATTGACCCCTAGCTAACCTTCAAGTCAATTCCCAATTCGATGCCCAATTCGATAATCAAACCAGAATATTATATAAAACAATCGTAAATATTTATAAAACCAGGTATTTTGGGTCAATTCGTAAACCCCACCGTCTTGACGTACAGTGTCCAAAAGTTTTTCAAATTTCCGCCTTGACCATAGAAACAGATTGGCGAGAAAAAAATCCAAATCGGACAAGCCGTTCTCGAGATACCACTGGTACAGACATCCAGACAGACGGACGGACATTTTTTTTTTTGCTTTTTCGGACTCAGAGACTTTCAAAACGTCGAGAAAAGTGGTTTTGGCCCAACCAAATTTTTCGTCATTTTTGACAGGATTTCAATACTTTGGTCTTTTTAGACCGAAGTAAAATGTTACTATAACAGTAGTTATAGTTGTTGTAACGACTATAAATTCGGGCCTTAGTAAAATTTTCGAGTTTAGTCGCAGTATGTCATCCTCAATTTTACCTAATCGCTTTGTTTTGCATAGAGTACATACTTGATCGAGTTTAGCTAAACCGGATTTATTAAATCGCAGTCTGTCTCTAGGGTATTAAACTGTTATTGTTTTCATTTGTCAAACTAATACACTCCTATTATATCGCTTTAGTCACTAAACTCAAAATAATGCATAAATACCGTACATTTAACTAAGGCTAATCTCGAAAATTTACTAAATCGGATTTATTAAACCATAGTCTGTCTAGGGCTTAATTATACAATTTGGTTAAACCCCTTTTTTATGCAGTCGAGAAACCCAAGGTTTCATCCAGATTTAGTTTCTTGTTTCTTTTATTTAAGGCCTACAAAAGTGATGGCAGATATTGGCATTTTTCTCCAATATTTTCACCGTTTCTAAATAGTTTCCCCGTTTACTAGATATTTGACGTTCACCCAATTATAGAATAGTTGTCATAAAAATACTAAATTATTTCTACGTTGTAGAAATATGATAGTTTAATATCAGCCTAAGACTATTTTATTTTGTTGGATTTCGTTCCAGAGGAAAGAAACAAAACAAAATATTTTTTCTTTCCTTTCGCAAAAAGAGAGTAAAGAAAGGAATAAAATTTGAATTTGAATTTAAACACTGGTTTTTAGGGTATTCCATGAGAATTTCGTATAACTTTTAGAAAATGTATGTGGGAAAATTTCGCATTCATAAATTTTTTTAAGTGACAGATAAAATTTGACGAAGCCTCGTTGAAATTTTTAAGTTAATTTAAGTTTTCAATGGACGAATACACATAAATGCCATTTACCGGATTCTTAATTTTTCTTAGTTTAAGTTTATAAGTTTTTATAAGTTATCTATGGTTACCACTTAACTCTATCAAGCCATATTATAGAGCGTTTGAAAGATGACATTCCATAGATTATTACAAAATAATCCTTGTGATATTTGTCAATTGAGTCGAAAGTATGTAATTGCTTTTTGAAAGTGAGCCAAAATTCTAAAAAATTCGCTGCATTTTACAATATCGCTTCGATCAAGGCGATAACGCTTCGCAGGCTTGATTGATTGATTGATTAAAGTGTTCGACCAAGCTTTAAGCAAGACCTCCCGGGGTTATTAATGGCCGGACCTCACCGAACATCTTGTTAAAAGTAGGAATATCACTCCCTCCGTACTTTCCCTAAAGGTTTATGGGGTCTCAACGCCCTTTACAGGGCTTCGATAGCCATAAATAATTTTTAAAACAAACAATTCTTCTTGTGAACCACACAATTACACTGTATGTGGCCGTGGAAAATTTATTTCCAAAAACAATTATTTTTCACAATATGAATAGGTGGCTAATTTCCACCACCACTGATAAATCACGAAACTTAATTCACCGGAATTTATATACACTAATTTAATTAATTAATTGAATTTAAAAACTTTACAACTTGTGATTTTAGATTTTAATGTTTCACTTTCTAAGATGGACGATGCGTCTCAATCAAGAATAAAAACGAGATTATCAAATGACGTATAAAATGCGAATTTTTATAATACACAGATTTAAATAACTTGGGCATGAAAAGAGTAAACTTTTGTATGTACGAGTTGTACCTACACTGAAAAAAAAATTGTAGTCATAATGATAAATTTACGATTTATTTACTAAATTTGTATTTAATATACAGCCGAAAACAAATGTAATTAATAGAACAAGAAATACTATTAATTATATACTTCTGTTCATTTGAAAAATAGTTAATCACAATGAACACAGAGGAGATTAAAATGAAAGGCAAGAATATTTTTATTCAAAACATGAATTGTCCGTTTGATTACGAAAGCTATTATAAATTTATCATAATGAATACTTATCATTTAATACGAAAGCGAAATACAATCGTACCGTTTTTCAATATGAGAGAAGCATTTTCATTATAACTGCCTATATTAGTATAATGATGCACATGTTTATCTGAAAAACGACACATAAGATATCAAACTGAAAAGGAACTGTAATCAAAATGCGTAGTATCAAATAAATAAAAAATGGTCAATATATTATAATTTCAATGTTTATTTAAAATAAAAATAAAAAGCTAATTTAATAAAAATGTACAAGAAAAATTCACATTTGGATTGTTTCAACATTATTTCACTACATCAAGATAAACCTGCCTGCTCTAATCTTATAAATTACCCAAAAAGGGTTTTCAAAAAAAATATTCATAATAATTACAATAATAATATAACAAACAAATATTATTACTATAAACTTATAAACAAACTATTTTGTTAAACTGTTTCTTCAAGTAAATGTCCACGATTGACTAATCGCTTAATTTTTTAATTAATAAATTTATAGACGTATGTTCTTTGTCAATTCAATTTTAATATCAAAATAAAAATTCTGAATAAAATTGCATGCTAAAATAGATGGTTGGGGATATTTTAAATTAAAAAGCACGTAAATTTTGAAGCAATTATCAATGGCAAGCAGAATACAATTGAATTGACAGCGACATCCGTCAAAATAAACCACATAATTTTTTAAGGTCTGAATTTTTCCGTGTACAATTATAAACGGCTGAATTGGTTAATTTAATTTAATTTTTGCCTGATTTTTTTCTTCAATTTCAGCTACTTTGTCGCCTATTAAAAAAGGTACTTTGCGAATCCTTTATAGAATATTGTACACAAGTCTGCTTGGAAGTACTGGGAGCATCCGCGACTTCCCTTGATACTGGAGGAAAAATGACATGAAGTAGATATAACAAACAAGCATTTTTAGCATCTATGAAAGAAAATATTTAATTAGTATTAGTTATTTTAGATAGAAAACATGTAGATAACTTACTTTCCGATAAACCATTGTTAGTTGCCACAGTATTCAGTAAACTTTTGAGTGTCTTGTCGCCCTTTATGTTGCTGCCCATTATGAAGATTAATTTACTACTTGTGTTCTCAACTTTTTTAATAAATTCTTTGGCTCCATAAACAAACTCAAAGTCAATGTCTACCTTTGTGAATAATAAGAATCGGCAGTTTAAGTATACATATAATAGTTACGTTAAAATTAGTAAAATTAAGTAGTCACCAATTTACAGCCAAGAGTTTTTTAATAATGGCGTTACATTTCCAGGACATTGTTTGTACAGCTTTGCGTTTTGTTCATTAATTCAGCTAGCAATGATGTTCCAGTTCACAAAAGGAGCAATTATCGTTAAGCATGCACTCACTGTAGATTATGGTCAATATTAATTTCCGGTACTGAAAAGTGAGATGAAGTTAAATAATTTTTAGCTTTTGAAAATATTCAGTGTGCATTACCGGTTTGTAAACCCACTCGGTTTCTTAAGTATTTACTCTTTCGACTACTACTAGCAACACGTCTCTTTTCGATTAGCCCACAGTATTTTATTGTCCTCTGAGAATTAAAATACTTAGCATATATTTTTGAGCTCGTTTACCTTCTTGCTTTACAAAATACATTCCCTTTAAATTAAACAGGTGAATTTTATAATTTTGAATATGCAAATAAATTTTAAAAGTCATTACCAATTCTTTGGCTAGAAAATTATCTATTATCTGAGAAGAAAATGATTTTGCCAACGATGTATAGTCATCTTAATTTGTTTTTGTAAGAAATCTATTAATTACGTCGAGAAGTATAGCTCTACAACCACCATTCAATTCCTTATTCACTTCATAGTGATTTATAACCGATCGTCCTCTAGAATTCTTAAATAATATTTTATTTTATTTCAAATTATTTCGTTGATCTTTCGGGGAAGGTAAGTTTGCTCGCTTTTCAAAATCCCGCCTTCAAAATCTCGAAATCAAAATCCCGCTTCTTAAAATCCCGCTTTTCAAAATCTCGCTTTTCAAAATCTTGGTTTTGAAATTTGAAAGACGTATTTTTTTTAATTCGAGCTGCGTTTTTTGGTGAAGGACAATTTTATAAAGTAAAATAAGAATAAAAATCGGGATTTTCTGAAAACCGAGATTTTTATTTTTGCAGAATCGGGATTTTGAAAAGCGGGATTTTAAAAAGCGGGATTTTTTTCTTGAGAGGGATTTTGATAAAGCGGGATTTTGAAATGCGGGATATCGTTACGACCCCTGATCTTTCAGTGCAGTGGTTTCTTCACTAGTATTACCTACAGGTGAGGATTTCATTTTTTTCATGATCAACATTTGTTGACATTTTTAAAGATGCCTGCCAAGATTTTAATCGATGTTCAAATTTTATAATATAACCCAGGCCAATTTTGGATAGTGAAGATAACTTTAAAAAATGCTCCAGAGTCATATCTTTTAAAGCGATTTCACAATTCGCTCATCTGAAATTAAATGTATTTAGTAAAAAAATTAAACAGATGAAAAATTTTTGTTACCTATAAATATTTCGTAAAGGGAATTGAATCCCCAATTATCAAGAAGACTTTAAATTTTCTGTGCAGCAATTTCCGTTAACGGTTGGCTTACTCGATTATTGGTAAGTTACCGAAACTTGATAAGTCGGCAATACTTTAAGTCATGATATCATTTGTTGCTTCTTCATCTTCACTATAAGCTGGGATCAGTTGGTGTTGTTCGGTAGTTGTGCTATCAAGTTAAATTCTAAATGCGCAATAGGATAGTTTTAGCGTTTCTCGGATAACACTTAATCAAATTATAATTTCTCTGAAATTTTAATGACATGTAATATATAAAATGAAATCAATATCTTACCAAGAATACTCACTTAACCCGTAAAGAGCGTTGTGCGGTCCCTAGGACCGCTCTACTTTTCAAAAAATTAAATTATCCCCATTTCGTTTAATTTTTTTCAGAAATTGACCAAAAAATAATTAATGTAAAATTGCGGTCCGCTGGAACACACCACTTTTTCCATGCAATATTTTCCACGACGCACTTTACGGGTTAAAGACCTTTTCCCTGTTTTGTAAACCCGGATGAGGTTAGATGCACATTTGATAAAAATCCACTATATTTTTCCAATGGTAATACAGATAATAGCTATTGCACTAAAAAAATTAATTTATTAAATTTTTCGTTGCAACCAAAGCTAGGAAATCACGTGATTTTCACTTACTCACAATCTACGTATATCACTTAACAATGTTACATACAATAATTATAATTATTATATTATAAAAAATTATAATATTTTTTTTTATATTTGTAAATTAAAACACTGTAATAATTTTTACAAACTACAAATTCACTGCGCGCTTGCAAAATTGATCTAAATTGGAATTTTAGTAAGTTGAATAAAAATATAAATGAACAAAGGAAAAATAACGGAGTTCTTATTATATTTTTGTTTTCAATTTGAAAACATTCATTCAATTAAATTGTTTTGTATTCAACATGATTATATTTGTTTCAACCTGAAAAAGTTATGTTTTCATATTGAATGCAATACCATTTTATTACTTTACCTAGTTTCACAATAAACGTTGCGCTTTCAATAAGAACAGTCTCTCGAAATTTATTTTGTTGACAGTGATTCTATTAATTTGAAAACAACTTGATTTCAATATAAATGCATTATTCTTTCAATATAATTACAGAATTATGTACGACTTAAATACCGGTGTAAATTATATTTAATTGTACATTTAAGAAGTGATAGCTTGATTTTCATAATGAATGTTTATTTTTCAAATGAATGAATAATTAGTTTCAAAATGATAACTTCAACCTTTACCGTGAAAAATGTTAGTATTACAAAAGGAACATCATCGATATGATTATATGAATATTAATTTTGTTATTTATTGATCGATTTGATAACTATGCATTAATATGATAGTGAAAGTGTTATACCACCAATTTCGGAGTACCAATTTTCAATAAGAAAGACGTTTTTTTTTCAGTGTATGTCGACAATAGATGGAGTAACTTCGTATAGTATCAAATTTATCCAAGATATTTAATTTAACACAAAATAGTGAACTGTACTCAAAATATAGGGAAATATATTTATTGAGTTGAGCACAGATACACCGATAGAGCAAATTGCTATTCCATTGTAGGTGTCACTATTGAACGAAAGATGCTGTTCAATTATCGATATATCGATTTTAGTTCATTTGTCCCCACGCTTGGGCAGCGCTGACTACCATTTTTTTTTTTTTACATGCAAAAACAAGTAAAATCATGTTTACAAATACAAGTTTCTTGTCTAAATTAGTGGATGTCGCCCTACTTTTTTTATGATTAATAAAGATGAGTATGTTGCGATTAATAATAAATATCAAATTTTAAAATTAATTTAGTCGAAATTAATAATTTAATGAAACATTCAAGACACATTTTAATCATATAAAACTACATATGAAATATTTTAGCCGCCAGTCAGCAGGCGTTGGAATTATATTTGGGAAAATCACTAATTATATTTGAACGTTGAAAATGCGTTGCATTTCAAATCATTATGGCGACAAACGAATGTTGATAAATGCTTTAAATGCGTGAGTCGCTACAGGTTATACACCTAATCTTTTTATTTACCCTTTTTAGAAGTGAAAACTTTCCTTCAGTTCCATTTTTCCGGTAGCTTAATGAGAAGAAAAGTTCTCATTTCTAAAAAGGGTATATAAATTGATTAGGTGTATAACCCTTAGGGAAAGTATGGAGGGAGGGATATTTCTACTTTTTGTCGGTAGTTGAATTATGAGTAAATGGCTAAAGTACAAGCCAGTGCAAGCCTGTTTCATCTGTGATATGATAAAGGTTCCATAAAATAATTGTACCACAGATAAATATTAAATTATTGGTTTAAAAGAATTTAAGTAAAAAATTCTTTTAGACCAATAAATTAGCAATTTATCAATTTAGGTACGAACATTTTCGAAAAACAAGGTCTGCTAGTAAAAGTGCTATTATTGTTGGATAATGTGCTCCATCTCATCCACCTGAAAATGAATTAAAATTAAATTAATTCCGGCAAGCATGAACAACCTCGTAAACCTGAATTAGCGAATCTACTGTATTGAAATGCTGGGAAATGGGAACCCGTGAAAGCAATTTGGTCATATAATCACCTTTGGAATGAATATCAAATATTTTTGACAAACACGGAAAGCCCGAAAGAAAATTACTTGGCGATAAAATACATAGCTTGTTCAAAAAATTGTCAAATTTTACAATTTCTCAGGTTGTTTAAGACCAATTGCCACAATTGCTTTTTGGTTGTGTTGGTACACTTTCCCTGACGTTTCTTAGCATTTTGAGCCAAGCCATTTCCAATCATGACAATTTTAATAAATAAAAATGTAAATGAAATAGACTCTATTTCCATATAACGTCATACGGCAAATTTTTGTTTACAGGGTTTGCTTAGTTCAATATCGCCTGCTTAAGGCGCTTTATAAACTTTACCAATCGTCAATATATTGCAATTGCAACTAATATACCACAATATACATAAATCTAGGAGGCAATGACTTGATTGTTCGTAGAACCATTTGTTGTTGTATTGCTATATAAAATGTGTCTTGATTTATTTTCGTGGCACCATTTGTTTCGGGATATAAAATTTCTGCTACACGACCATCACAGAATTTCGTTTCAATATTATTTTGTTTTTTTTTTCGAATCATACTATTCATACCCTGCCTAAACAAACAAGTTTCACTTCAAAAATACTTTAATTTAGAAACATGTAGATTACATGTAAAATCTTGATATTACGCTTACGATATATTCAGATAAAATTTAGTAACCAGAAGTAAACTTATGTTGCAATAATTATTTTATGAAATAATGTGTCCGAGATGATTTGCCATAATTTTAGAAATGTTTTAGTTGAGGGAATTGATGCTAGAGTTTTGTGAAAAGGGTGTATGTATATGGAAAAGAAGAAATAAGTAGTATAAAAATATTTGAATAAGCGAGCAGTCGCATAAATTTAACTGTAAATTAAAAATTAATAAAAGAAATAAAAATGTGTAATACTTAAAAAATGTATAGATAAATTTGATATTTTTAATCTTTTAACTAGAAAAAAACAAAAAGAATTAATTAAAATATTACTGGAAACTTCTAGATAATATCGACGCTAATTCGATCAAAGGGCTCAAGCGTCACAAAGCTCTGTTCTTTTTCGATAACTCTAAACAGAAAAAAGATAAACAAATTGGTACCGTTGTTTTTACCGTTTTTCTATAGAACGAACGATACAAGTGTGGTTTCGATACATTTTTCCAATGCGAGTGACTCAAGTCAAAGAATGTAAAAAATTTGAAAATAAATATTTTCTTTTTAAATCTTAATTGGGGTTTGTTTTAGTAAAAGTACTGTTTCAAAATGCTTCTTATGACGTTAAATAATTTAAAAAGATATTTGCTGGTTTACAATTTAAGTTTTATCGCTTAGGCCCTTTTATTAAGTTAGTGTCGATATAATCGATAAATCGCAATTATAATTCCGTTATTCATAAATGGTGATAAACTACTTAAGGAGCCCACAGTTATGAAAATTTAGCAAAAGGCTTTAAAGTTAAAATTCTTAAATTAACAACCGATAATAGTGAAAATATTAAAAAAGTTTTTTTATGTATGTACATACATTCAATTGTAGAGAGTGTCGTAATAACCAATCATTTACTAAACACATATCTGCTTCCATCTCTCTTTTTAATGTTTGTTAATTGCGACAATTGTATAAAATTATTGTACATATTGTCAGCAAAACATTGGAGTATGCCATTCAACTGTTTATATAGATAAGAAACAATGTTGATCCTAATATGGAGCCTTGAGGTACACCATTTCGGATTTCTAGTTTAGTAGACGTAATCCGATTTATTTGAACATAATTCTTTCGGTGGTCTTGCGACATGAACCATGATGATGTCATAAGCTTGTTTTTGGCTCTCGATTAACATTGGTTTATTTCGTTTGATGTATCGTTGCAATTCCTCGATGTTGTAACTTTTTTTTGTGTGTAATAATTCCGTATTTAAAGCGTCAAACTCGTTTCTGTGATGTGGCTGTAATCCGAGTTGAATTAAGGTTTAATTACTGATGGCTGTGCATTTGTCTTCTAGTGATAACACCGATTTGTTACAGTTGTCGTCGTCGAAATTTATTTCCAAATTCGGATTATTTCTTGGCATTTCAGTCAAAATATCGTATCGTTCATACTTTCTCGATATTTTATCCATAATTGATTCAGATTTGACGGATTACATGATGTTAAAATTATCGTGAATAATTCTCTTATTTTATGGGCGGTAGCCCTGTACGATGCCTCTCTAAGTGCGTATTCCCAATGATAATTGTTTTCTAATAAACCTAGTCGTTGATATGTATAGTCATCGACCGTCCACAAATCCGCAAATGATCTTGGTCCTCGAATTTTATGTAGTAGGAAACACAAGAAGAAGCATTCGGCATTTTTGGTAGTGCTCAATGGTATCTTCTTTGAATATCCCGGTTGTATCCCTCCACTAGTATTCCTCGTCTGGCATTTTCTTCGCCTGATCCCAAGTATAATAATTTGGCACTTCTGGATACAATATAAACCGTTCGCAAATGGATCGTTTTGGCAAAACTTTTTAAATTTAAGAACAGGAAGTAATCACTGAACTGAATTTCCTCCGAGCCCCAAGAGATGGTTGCTATCAATTTTCTAGCAGTAGGCATGACTTTGAGGTTTTTAAGGAATGAAATACCCTCCCCTCCGCCAAGTTTCATCACCAGTAGTAAATTGTCTGTTAAATACATCTGCCAGATTGTCACCGCACAGCCCCAAAAACTCCAACAAGAATTTTTTTTTTTGATCCAGTGAGCATTCTTGGCACCCACCTTGCATCGACTTTTGCCATACCGAGATGATCACGTATTCATCAATCTGGGTGTTGTTTCGGATACCTTGAACATTGTGGAAATTTCTTTTAATTTTATTCGTGCATTTTCCCTGATGGCATCATCCAACTTTTATGGCCATTCCAGGGCATATGTCACCTTCTTACTCTACTATTATTTTTCCAGGGCAATAGACACCATAAACTTCTCCCTTTTCAATTAAAAATGTTTAACACATAATCCTTGTTTTGTGAAGAATTTAATAACTGCACGAAATTCAATATTTGAAATTTTTGAACAAGTCTCTCACTACGACTTATTCTTTCTAGTATTGCAAGAGAATGACTAAACATACCAACATGAAAATGTTTGTTTATTTATGTCCAAAAATGAAAAGAAAAAAAATATACCCGTCTCTTTCTAAAAATGATGTTTTGGCTTAAGTGCTTGAAGATTTTATAGTGGCGCAATCTAGGTTTGTATGAAACAACTGATAATTTCTCAAATTTATCACGTGAGCAACAGCGAAAATGTGAACTAAAACAAATTAGTTATATTTAGCTAACTAAATTTTACGTCAAATTTATATGGAAAATTTTTTAAAAGTCGGAATGCATACTGAACTAAGGGTAATTAAAATTCGAATAAATTAACTTCCATATTCAGCCCGAATTTGATTTTGCTTTCATGAAGCGCTAACATTAACTTGATAGTACAAGTTTATTCGAGATATTTTGTGATTTTAGAAATTCTACGATTGTCAGTTTTTGATATTATTCCTTGATTTGGCAGATGTTGTAAATTATTCAAAATTGTCGAAGATTTTTTGAGATTATTTTAAATTTTCCAGATTATTCGAGAATTTTTGAGGAGCAAGCTTTAAATTTGCACCGTTCCAGGACATTTTAAATTGCTTTTAATCCTCCGATGATTAATTCCTGCAGAAGATTGCTGCAAAGTTGATATTGGATCTTGGCTATGATTAGTGCTGTAAAAGGTGATTTTTAAATTATTGTTAGTTTGGGAAACAACACTTGAATGTTAAGTTGAGAGTAATAGTTACGGCGCAATATGTTTACAGCTCTTTAGACTTGCTGTATTATTTTTCAAAACCTATTAATACCTAACACACGTATTTTACAAGAAAGCGACACCTATACTGCAATAAAATTATAAATTTTACTTTGCGAAAAGATAGAATCTCTATGATTTACAAGCCATCACCAACATTTCAACTAGGCAATTTAAGTTTTGTTTATTTTAACAAATAGTTTTGGGTATTAATAGCATATTTACTGGACTTGTATACAACTAGTTACTCATAATTTAGAGGCTAAAATAATAAAATTAATAAAAACAGCCCAAGAAAGGCTTCATGATCAAATCCATTCAACTTTCAATTTCCCGCCAAACAGATCTAAGTATACATATAGACCATAAAATATGAATAATACACATTTGACGTAAATAACTATAAATTGCCACGAGGCAAGCAATGTGACGATTAAATAAAATGTTTAGAGATAGTAAATTATGCATTGTGTTAGATGAACAATGTATGGCGTGTGATAAAATTATAAATTAATTATAAAACCATATTGTTTATGGTTCTCTAAACAATTAACAATGACCTTTCATCCAATCGCCCGCCTATCGCATTATACAAGTATATAGATCTTACATACAGAAATTTGCTTTGGTGAGACTGAACGATTTTAAAATGAATATTATGATCGAGAATCAGACAAATGTGAATTTTAAAGTCAATCCAAGCATTAAATGACGCTATATAGGACAAACAAAATCGCACGTTTATTAGATGAAAAGAAAATCTCTTCCAGAATTTTTGATCTTTATAAATGAGACATAATATAATAGGTAGTTGTAGACATAATAAAAAATTTAAAAATGAAGTATTTGCGATACCTTTGAGAAAGGGTATATGTCCCATTTGATTAGTGATTGGTATATGGCTCAGTTGATGTAATGATGTTAACTTTTATTTATTATAATCATTTGACACTTTAAAATTTGTCATACGATAGGCGTACGATACGCCTAAATGGCGTCCTGTTAATATCGGGTTGGATTAACGAAGGTCATTCTTTGCTTTTTTATCCTTTTTTTTTGTAGTAATAGAACATAAAAGCCTTGATTGTAGGCTCCAATATATCAGGAGCAAATCTCAAGAGACGTTCTTCACAAAGCGAGTCTTTGAACCTTGAAAGATTCACAAAATTGAAGAATTCACAAAATTGGAATAAAATCAACCTCTACAATGTATATCTGAGGTTGAATCGTTTTATTGGATTTGTCAGTAGCTATCGCAGGAAAAAACTCAGTTCAAGTTTCCCGTGGGAAATCTCGGAAAATTTGAAAATGTTCTAGCCGAAAGTAAAAAATGAATGTCAGCTGGCTGATTTTATACAAATTTTCTAATGATTTTTGGAAAATCGAATTTTCTGATATTTCCCACGGGAAACTTGAACTAAATTTTTTTCCTGCGATAGCTATTGATAAGTTACTTCAATGTAATGCATCTTCAGACATAACACTCTAGAGGCTGATTTTATTCCAATTAAAATATTTGATGGGGTTCTGGAGCCAGGTTTTGCCATATAAGAATTTAGCGAAATTAGGTATTCATGCTATTCATGCATCCTTAGTGATTTTTAGGCTAAACGGATAGCGGATAGTACAATCTGCATTACCGATTTTCCAACATAATCTGCATTATTGACTTTTCACTTTCGCCTAACTTTAACAGTTTGAGCATTTAAGGTCTGGATCATTTAAGATTAATGTTATTGTTGACCTGTTGAGTCCAACCCAATTAGTATATCTGTATGAATAGAAGGATGGCATTTGTTTGTTCATGTTAATGCCATTAACTCTACAGGATAGTTATCGGAAGTGAATTCGTTAATTATGTACTTTCGGTTGAGTTATAGAATGCTCGTTGTCTGATAATTTTACGTCTAGTGGGGAAGGAAGACCTCTTGTAGAATTGGGATAATATATAGGACGATCAGAGTAATATACACTAATATTAATATTTGATTCTAAAAAAATCAAACAAAATATTATCCGTCAAATTTGCTCTGGTGCATCCACATGCTCGATGTCGGGCATTTAAATCACCACATATAAAAAAGCCACACCAGCATTTCTAAATAACTTTCTCCAATCATTCTAAAAGCCATTTAATTTGCTTTGGGTAATTTTGGTGCCGGGAAAGTAAACTGCATAAATTATAAAATTAAAGAAATTCGCTTTGAATGAAACCGATAAAGATTCAGTAAATTGTGTTATTGTAGTTACGAGCTTTTAATTTTATGTGGAATAGATTTACTTACAAATATAGTAACTCCACCTCCAACTCGATTTCATGGTGATATCTAAAATCTGCGATAATGTTTGCTTTACCAAAGCATCTGCGATAATGTTTGCTTTACCTTCAACATATTGAATATTTATGTTATATCTCTGCAAAATCATTAACATTAGCTATAGTCTCTTTGAAGCTTTCAGTAGCGGCTTCTTGAAGATCGAGACCAATGGTTTGTGATCAGTTTTGATTATTGTTGTCACATTTTCCACTATCATCTATCTGATCAAAATGAACGCAGGCAAAAACTATTGCTAATAGTTCTTTTTCAATCATCGCATAATTTTTTTCCGCTGATGTCAAAGTTCGCGATGCATAGCCAATAAGCTTATATCATCTTGAAAAACAGCTACACTCGCTACATGATCTTTACTCTAAGGTAAATTTCCTAAGTTCAGCACATTCTGTACTCAAATTCTTGATATACATATGTTATTAAGCATACCCATAAAACGTTGTAAGTCCTGCTTGTCTTTGGGAGATGGCATATTTTTTATTGCTAATACATATTTTAGTTTTATCTGCCATCAGGCCTTAATCGGTTAAAATATGTCCATAAAATTGTACACTTGTTTGACATAATTTTAAAAGACCTTCGAGATTTTTATCATGGTCCATTAAAGCATCAGACATTGTTTCACCACAACTGTATATCAGGAATACCATCCGCAAGGATCTCAATACCTTAGTACGACTTCATACATTTTACTTTGAAATATTTCTGGCGCCGACGCTATCCCAAAAGGTAATCTTAGCCATCTATATCGACCATAAGGCGGAATGTTGTAAGTTTACTACTTGAACTGTAGAAAACATTTAGCTTTTCCTAGCTCAGGCAAAATTTCATCCAATGTATTGAACTGGTAGTGAGGACTTTTGATAGCAACATTTAATGAAATCGAATCTAAGCAGATTCTAAATGAGGTGTTGTTTTTACTAACAAAATATTACTCACCCAATCGGTATTATTTTCTTCTTTTGTTATAATTCCATCCTTCTCTAATGCATCCAGTTTCGTTTTTAATCGATTTCTTAAGGCCATTGGAACCCGCCGAACTGATTGGATAACTGGTTGTATCGATTTATCTATCTCCAGTTCTACTTCACCGCGCAATAAACCGTAGCCAGTAAACACATCAATATGTTTTTCTATAATTTTTTCTGCATTTCTATTTATTACACTGTTTATATTTTTACTTAACGCGACTTTAATGCCTAATTCGTTATTCTTTCCTTTCTTATCGAATGGTTGCAATACTTTATAAGTCCGAGAGATATACGGACACTATTTGACAACAATGGTCCATCAACTACTTGGAACATTATAATATGTATATCTTTTATTTTTATGATCACATAGAACTACAATTTCACCAAAAACTTTTATCGGATTACCACCAAAACTGCTTAATTTTATTTTTGATTTATTTAATTTCGGACATTTCACTAAAACATAATACTGTTTGTATCCGATTAAACATAAATCTGCACCTGTATCGAGATCGCACAATATTTTTCCCCATGTATCAAACGTTAGTTTTAATTCGGCTTTCATTTGGTATTGTGAACATGAGTCACTGCTATTAGAACTGTCACTTTCATAATTCAATTCTCTCACAGTTTTAATTCTCTTTTTACACATGTATCCACATGATGTTTCCCATTACATACCGTACACTTTTTTCCATAAAGGCATAAATTTTTATCGAATACGTGATATTATGTACCACAGAATTTACACTTACGATTTTTGTTTTTATTCTTTTATTTAATATTTTTTTGTTTTAGTTTATTGACAGATTTATTTTCGTCCACAATAATTTTATTAAATATATCCTCCGTGACTTCATTTATTTTACATTCCTGTATAACTTTTTCCAGCGTTAATATTTCTGGATCCTCAGCTAAGAATTTTTTCTTTAAATATTGATCTTTTATACCGAACGTAATCCTGTCTCTTAGCATATCGTCGGCTGTAACCGCTGGATCGTATTTACATACATCCACTATACGACGTAACCTGACTAAATAAGTCAAATGTTTCGTCACTTAATTGATTGCAAGTATGGAATAAATATCGGTCGTATAATACATTTCTTTTAGAAACAAGACGCTCGCCTATAAGCTTCAATCAATACAACTACAGCTGTTGTTTTTTCATTCTCTGTCAATGAAAAATGCGAATATTTTATTTTTGCCTCGTCCCCGATCAAAGTTAGTAATAGATTAATCTTTTTCTTTTCATCCTCTTCCGGCCACTTATCTATACCAAATGCGATTACATACTCGTTCCAATTATTTTTAAATAGTTCGAATTTTTCGCTGATATCGCTATTTTCGACGTCTAAGTGTTTTGGAAATGGAACATTTTGAGATCGGCTAACCGAATTTCCACGTTTCAGATTATGCTTTAAATTCTTTTGCCCTTCTATCATATTTACATTAAGCATTCGTAAATTTTCAAAAACGAGTTTAAAATTTTCCGAAAAATCTTTAAACATATTCTTCAACTCGTCAGCCATTTTGTTTCTATGTTCACTATGTGTCTTTTCTTTTACTTTCAATTATACATATTTATCAATAATTTAAGAAATAATTTCTGTATTATGAAAATTCTTTTCTTAAATCACCACATCTGACATCATGTTATGTTTGGTTGCTAGATTAATCATGACAAAACTAGTTAGATTATTGGCATGATATCAAAGGGCCGAATGTCGAAGGAACGAATGTCGAAGGGCCGAATTTCAAAGAGCCGAATGGTACGAAGGGCCGAATGTCGATAGACCGAATGTCGAAGGGCCGAATGTGTCGAAAGGCCGAACGTCGAAGGGCCGAATGTCAAAGAGCCGAATGTCGATGGGTCGAAGGGCCGAATTTTTCTTTTTGGTTTGTTTTTAGAAATAAAATTTTTTAAATTTGTTGTTTTAAGGAATATTTTGTAAATTGTTTTATCAAATATAAATTAATTTCTTATGAATTTATCTATTTTATTATGTTTAATCGTTCGATATTCTATCAACAAAAATATTGCATTAACTTTGGTTGTTTATATTTTGAGTTCCTTTTGTAACTGTCAAATGAAAAAATATTTATACATATTTATATATATTTTATACATATTTTACCAAAACCAAATCTTATTATATCAATATAAAAGGAATATACATATGTACAGGTATGTAGGTTTATACATATGTATTTCTTCTGTAGTATTGGATCTGTTATGTCGTGTATAAGCGCTTGCATATAATAACAAAAGGAATAATAAGATTAATATATCAAAGGCTGCCGAATGTCCCAGGTGGAATATCACAAAATGTTCCTGCACCAAAATGTATCACTGACTGGATACGTAGAACACAAATTATAAACAACCAAAATTAATAAAATATTTTTGTCGATAGAATATTCAAAGATTAAACATATTAAATGTACATAAATTCATAAGAAATTAATTTATATTTGTAAAAAATTTACAAAATATTCTTAAAACAACAAATTTAAACAATTACATTTCTAAAAACAAAAAAACAAAAATTCGGCCCTTCGACCCATTCGGCCTTTGACATTCGGCCCTTTGACATTTTCGGCCGTCGACCCATTCGGCCCTTCGACCCTTTCGGCCCTTCGACCCATTCGGCCCTTCGACATTCCGCCCTTCGACCCATTCGGCCCTTCGACATTCGGCCCTTCGTCCACATTCTAGATTATTACATATCGTTGATGTCAATTCATTTTCCCGTATCTAAAAATATTGAAAAAAAATTTACTTAACTAAAAAGGTTTAAAATTCGTCGTACAAGACCAATGTCGATGAAAGTGACCAATAGTAAAATAATATTATGTGTAATAAGTTATTAGTATTACTATTGGTCACTTTCATCGGCATTGGTCATGTACGACCAATATAAACGTTTTTAGATAAGTAAATTTTTTTTCAATATTTTTAGATACGGGAAAATGAATTGACATCAACGATATATTTATTAGAGCGCAACTCATCGGTATGGCATTCTATATCTAACTGATCCAACATACATATAACAGTATACGAGTATAACAGTATAACACGTCTGTTTGGTAATTTTAGTTTGAAGTTTCTCCTTTAATTAATTGTATTCTGCTCTTTTTGGGCACTTTGAGTATAATGCTGAGTGATTGCCAGAACAGTTGATGCATTTAAGTTGATCGTTTTTTCCTCAAATGTTAATTCCTTTAGTTAGCAATTATCAGCTGAGTGACCCTCGCCGCATAATTTACACTTATAGGGATCATAAAGTAACTACACGCCCCATGTTCAACACCATTTGAAATTTCTTACACTGTTTTGGGTGGGTTCCATTTCACGATTGTATTGTCAATAGATTTAAATTTTCTCAGATCTTTTGGGCTGGTAGTACCGTTTTTGAAGTAAATTAGGTAAACTGTAGGATCTGAATACCTAATACTTAAATATTTGATATCACAGATATTATTGATACCTTGGCACTCCATTAGAGCTTTTAGATCATCAATTTGCATTTTGCTTAGGCCAGAGGGCACAACTTTTATTGGTTTTTCATGGTTAGCCATAAACGTAAAAAAAGTTTTGTTTTCGGAACACTATTTGAATAAATACAAGTATACCTCCGTGAAGCTGGCCCGAAATTTCATCCCGAAAAATGCGATAATTTTCATATTGCAACACTAATTCTCTTGCGATATACATATTTAACAATACTATAGCATCAAATTATCTATATATGTATAATAATTTTCGAAATAACAGAATAAAACTGTAAAAACAAGTAAACAAAAGATTATTATGACTACATATACATTAGGGTTCCCACCCATCCTCATTTGGCTATTTCGTCCTCGCGTCCTCGTCGATACTGAAAAATCCTCGTTATTTAAAAAAATTTGTTCTCATATCGCTTACAAAAACCAAAATGGCAATATTTAAACTATAGATTTAAACGGCCAATAATATTTGTTATTTATTTATGTAATACAATAGATTTTATATCTCGTCAATATTATTGATTGGATATAAAAAAGTAACAAATTATGTAGTTTACCTCTTTTTTTTAAAAACAACTCTGTAAACTCAACTAATTAAATCACAAAAACGCTAGAACAAAATGATTTTAAAATGTAAATTTCTCATCTCTAGTTGTAATACAATTATAATACTATTGAAACTCATTTTTTAAAATTATTTTTCAATTTTTGTGGCTATTTCACTTTTATTATATATTACATATATAAAAATAATTAAAAGGCAACTTTTATATTATTTTTAATTTATATATTTTAATAAGTATGTTCCTTATACTGAAATTTTATTATTTTTATTTTCGATTCAAAATCGATTTCGATGCCAAGAAACATCATCTTCAGTTGAAGCAATACTTGAATAAGTACTCCATTGTATGGTTTATTTCATATTTTTATTATTATTTATTTAAAAAAAATATCTACCAAAAATGTAGAAATATCAAAATCCCCCCCGTACTTTAACCCGAGCCGAGAGTCAATACAAAATGTCTCGACTCTAAAAATTGAAAACCTTTCCTTGAGTTTTCTATGTGGTAGTTTGATTTCGTACAGATAAGCTCGCACAAACAAAAAGTTCGGTCTACTCATCAGGTACTCAGGTAGCTACGACCAAACACAAACTACAAAAATAAAATTCCAACTTCATACATTAACTATGAGGCAAGAATGTAGTGACTTAGCGAAGTATAAATTCACCAAATCAAAAATGATCAAAATATTTTTTTTTTTGGGAGTAAAATGAACATATATTTTGTCACAAAATACCCGCATAAATATGTTCCAAATTGTCATTTTTTTGTGACAAAAAGGAACTTACATTTTGTGACAAATTGGTCTAAAATTTTGTGATCACCATTTTTGGTTACTCGGGCTTTCATTCTTGAGTAAAATAACAACAAAAAATTAATTTGTTGTATTTAAGCCTGAATTCCATTGTGAAAAATTGACTGAGCTGACTTCAAGTTGGAAAAAGACAAAAAAAAATAATCCATCAGAGTGACAAAGACAAAGTGTTTTGTTATTGTTTTTATTATAGCAAACTTTGATTGATACATTTTGACAGCAAACAAAAACATAACCAAAAATTATTAAACAAAATTAGGTATTAGTGTTAATTCGATTATTTTCACGTTTCAAAATAATCTAAAAAATTAATTATTATTTTTACTCAAATCAGAATTATTTTTTTCGAAGATTATCCGTCATAAAATACAAAATTAAAAAAATCTTTCCCGTAACAATGCCAAACTATTTTTATTAGTATTTTGACAGCAAACAAACACATAACCTACAATTAATTAACAAATTAAGTATTATGTGTTAATTCAATTATTTCAAGTCTCAAAATTATCTAAAAAATTAATTATTATTATTACTCATATCAGAATTATTTTTTTCGAACATTATCCGTCATAAAATACAAAATTAAGAAAATCTTTCCCATAACAATGCCACACTATTATTTTATGTGTTTTGACAGCAAACAACAACATAACCTAGAATTAATTAACAAATTATGTAGCATGTGTTAATTCAATTATTTCTAGTCTCAAAATTATCTAAAAAATTAATTATTATTATTACTCATATCAGAATTATTATTTTCGAATATTTTCTATCTTAAAATACAAAATTAAAAAAAATCATTCCCATAAAGGTGCCATACTATTAAAATTAATAATGTGTGCGAGAAATATTTCTCATCGGTACACAACATTTATGTCCTTGTATTAGTTGGACTGCCATAAATAGTTCTCGATTTGAACTTTTTTTAAATTTTGATATCAGTCCACTAACACAGACACATCTTTTTTGTAAGTAAAATTTTGACTGACTCCGTTGGGCATCTCGTTCACGCAACCATCGATATTATATTTTTATCTCAAGTTATTTTGACTGACAAACTTTGTTTCACAATGGAATTGAGGCTTAAGCCTGAATTCCATTGTGAAAAATAGTTTGTCAGTCAAAATAAAGTGAGATAAAAAGATATAATCGGTAGTTGTGTAAATGAAACACAAAACGAAGTCAGTCAAAATTTTATTAACAAAAAATGTGTGTCTGTATTAGTGGATCGCCATAATTATGGTTGAAAAGTATCAACTCGAGATCATTTCAACTAACACATCTGCATAAATATTGTGTACGATGAAAAATATTTCTCGCACACACTAATAATTTTAATAGCATGGCGATATTTTTTTTTTAATTTGTTGTTTTATGACGGAAATCTTCGAAAAAAACAATTCTGATATGAGTATTAATAATAATTAATTTTTTAGATAATTTTGAGACGTAAAATAATTGAATTAACAAATAAAACTTAATTTGTTGGTTAATTGTTGGTTATGTTTTTGTTTGCTGTCAAAACACTAATAAACTGATAATTTTAAGCGCGGCACTTTTATGGGAAAGATTTTTCTAATTTTGTATTATAAGACAGAAAATATTGGAAAAAAATAATTCTGATGAGTAATAATAATAATTAATTTTTTAGATAATTTTGAGACTTGAAATAATTGAATTAAAACATACTACTTAATTTGTTAATTAATTCTAGGTTATGTTGTTGTTTGCTGTCAAAACACATAAAATAATAGTGTGGCATTGTTATGGGAAAGATTTTCTTAATTTTCTATTTTATGACGGATAATGTTCGAAAAAAATAATTCTGATATGAGTAAAAATAATAATTGATTTTTTAGATTATTTTGAAACGTGAAAATAATCGAATTAACACTAATACCTAATTTGGTTTAATAATTTTTGGTTATGTTTTTGTTTGCTGTCAAAATATGTCCATCAAAGTTTGCTATAATAAAAACAATAACAAAACACTTTGTCTTTGTCACTCTGATGGATTATTTTTTTTTGTCTTTTTCCAACTTGAAGTCAGCTCAGTTAATTTTTCACAATGGAATTCAGGCTTAAGCCTCAATTCCATTGTGAAACAAAGTTTGTCAGTCAAAATAACTTGAGATAAAAATATAAAATCGATGGTTGCGTGAACGAGATGCCCAACGGAGTCAGTCAAAATTTTACTTACAAAAAAGATGTGTCTGTGTTAGTGGACTGATATCAAAATTTAAAAAAAGTTCAAATCGAGAATATTTTATGGCAGTCCAACTAATACAAGGACATAAATATTGTGTACCGATGAAAAATATTTCTCGCACACATTATTAATTTTAATAGTATGGCACTTTTATGGGAAAGATTTTTTTTAATTTTGTGTTTTAAGACGAAAATATTCGAAAAAAAATAATTCTGATATGAGTAATAATAATAATTAATTTTTTAGATAATTTTGAGACTAGAAATAATTGAATTAACACATACTACTTAATTTGTTAATTAATTCTAGGTTATGTTGTTGTTTGCTGTCAAAACATATAAAATAATAGTGTGGCATTGTTATGGGAAAGATTTTATTAATTTTGTATTTTATGATGGATAATGTTCAAAAAAAATAATTCTGATATGAGTAATAATAATAATTAATTTTTTAGATAATTTTGAAACTTGAAATAATTGAATTAACACATAATACTTAATTTGTTAATTAATTGTAGGTTATGTGTTTGTTTGCTGTCAAAATACTAATAAACAATAGTGTGGCATTGTTACGGGAAAGATTTTTTTAATTTTGTATTTTATGAGGATAATCTTCGAAAAAAATAATTCTGATCTGGGTAATAATGATAATTAATTTTTTAGATTATTTTGAAACGTGAAAATAATAGAATTTACACTAATACCTAATTTTGTTTAATAATTTTTGGTTATGTTTTTGTTTGCTGTCAAAATGTGTCAATCAAATTTTGCTATAAAAAAAACAATAACAACATACTTTGTCTTTGTCACTCTGCTGGATTATTTTTTTTTGTCTTTTTCCAACTGAAGTCAGCTCAGTCAATTTTTCACAATGGAATTGAGGCATTACGTATACAAATGAGTTCTTTCTTACTCTCTTATTTTACCGATTCCCTTTTCTAGCTCTCTTTACTAAATAAAAACAAAAATACAAAAAATCATTTAAAAAGGTAAATACAACATATTAAATACGTAATAATGTTATTTGCTTATTACAAATGTTTTTTGAGTTTTTTAATAATTACATATTATGTCAAAATGATCAGCAGTCTGGAACCATTTCGAAAAATCGACTATTGCTGAGGAACCGACTTGCAATGTATGCATAAAAATAATAAAATGTTAAAAATCGTCAACGTCTGCTCTAATTAAGCATCTTAAAAGACATAATATTGGCATGCAAATTGACGATAATGGCGTTGATAATACAAATGTTTCATTAGGTGATATGTCGTCATCAACGAACAAGAATGCTAAATTTGAATTTGAATAAACATTTATTTTGAATTTCGTTAAAAGACAAACATTGGGCGAGTTGCTCGCAGAGTCTGCAATAAAGGTTGATTTCTCGAGTCGTCCTATTACAAGATCAAGGGCAATAACAGAATTTATTGAAAAATGTGGATATGCAAACAGCGAGACAACGGTTATGAAACAAATTATTGACTTGTTTCATGACAAGAAATTTGAACTAAAACAGAGATTGGTTAATCAGAAGGCTACGGGAAATAATTAACCATAACTGTTGATGACTGACAATGAATTTATGATTAATATTAATAAATGAAATATAACTTAATTTTTATATGTAAAATAGTATGGTTTTTTATTTAAATAGTATTACCCGAAACCCGATCCGAAACCGTCGGGTAATGGTAAAAAACCGAAGGGTAGCAAAAAGTCGGGTAATTGGATTCCTTAAATTTGATGTTCGAAATCTTCGAGGATTAAGCAATCCCAATTTTGGACTATAAAAACAATTTACTTTACCGCATTGCTAAATTTTCTTTCGTCGCATTTGTGACAAATGTCATTTTATCAGGTGCATCATTTTAACTTTTTTCCTCGAAAGGCGCTTTCTTTACTTTTACAATCGTCAATAAACACTGACGACTTTAAATTTGACATGAATTTTCTAATGGTAGCGATTGTAACTTACTTCACGGATTATATGGAATTCGTCTATGATTGGAGTAAGCAATAATAACCTTATTTAAACGTGAAAAAAGTGACTTCTTTTTTTACATAAGAAGAGGCATAACTTCTTATTTTATTATGTTGTGTTCTAACAGAAATCAGTTTAAAGATTTTATTTTTTATTGAAGTTCCAAGCTGTTCATAAGTAATATTATGAATATTTGATTTTTAGAAAAATTTTGTAAATTCATTATTTTTTTAGTAACTGTCATCAAATGATGATGCCATCAAATTCAAATGAACCTGGGAAAAATAAAATAAAACAAGCAATGAACTTTAGTGATTCTTGGTTGGAATTGAACAGTCGGTTAAAAAAAAATCAAGTGATAAAGGGTGCTGTAATTCATATAGTGTGGAAATACTAGATTCTAATAAGGGTTTTCGGGTCCTAGAAGACCACGAATAAACAAAAAATCACCAGACAAAATTAACGGATGCCGGTTGCAGTGCTATAATCACTAATATGCCGATTCCCTTAGTTGTATCGTTTACCACGCCAAGTAGTTAATATTACTTCTAAACGGCTTCTTTGCAAAAAATAGCTTTGCACTGATTTTTCACGACAATAGTTATTTCAAGTGACTACTAGCACAGCTCCTGATCACATGAAAATAGATCATGACAAAAAAAGTCTTTTGAAATGACAATTGTAGTAAAAAATCCTATAGTTTTTATAAGTAATATTAAAATTTGACTGTTACTTGGCGTGATAAACGATACGAGATACGACTAAAGGAATAGGTCCCACATTCTTTAATGAAAGTTACAATTGATGAAGAACTACAGTAGCAGAACTTGTCCATATTTAGCATTGTACGAAGCATTGCTGCCTAAAATTAATTATAGCTAAACATTTCAATACCAAAACTGGGGCTCCTCAAGAAATGGTAGACGTTATAAATAAAATAATTCCTAACAAGATGTGTTATTGAAAGTATGTGCTTCGATTAAAAAAAAAAATAGAAATTGTTTTCCTATAATATTACTTACAATATTACACGTTCAAGAACGGGATTGAAAATTAGCTTGTAGATTTTTTATGAAAACGCTGATGAAACCGCAGGTGGTAAGTTTAGTGGAATACATAAATGGTTCAATTTTTTAGGTTTAATAGGCCATGACTTTCGAGTCAATAAACGCTGTTTTTTTTTAGATTTTTTCAAAAAATAATTAAAACATTTATATTTAATTTTAAATTAAAAATTTGCTAAACCCATTGCTGCAACTTCGAGAACTTGTGATGTCATCTTTAAACTACCTCAAATAAGAAATTCGAGTTCGAGTTTTCAGCTTAAAAATTTGCAAATTATGCCCATTGCTTCACCTTTGGGTCTTGTGATATCATCTTGAACCGTCCGATTTAAAAAAGTGGCCAGCAGACAGCAAAAATCGATTGACCGCCCTTTAGAAGAGTGAAAAGATCTAAATAAAGTTGCAATAATGCCGAACAAAGCGGTAACCAATGCAGGAGTTTTATTAGTACATATGTTGTCCACCTCTTGATCAACACTGATACTATATTGCAAATGAGCTTATGCTCAAAATGAGTATCTCAAAATTTTTGTAAATAAGTAAATAAATAAATTTCACAACTTGAAATCGTTGAATCCGCATGACTTACATAAAAGAGAATTGTTATAGCAATGTCATCCATAATTCTTCGAAACGTTGTTTGAATATGCTGTCCTTTGGTTTCGATAATTTTATTCAAAAATGTTTTAATTTGTTTTACTAAATCAGCAAAAGGACGGGAAAAGCTAATTTTTTCAGAATTTTTGTAATCTCGTATTTAAGGAACTAATCCAACACTCACAGCTCGACTAAAGTGGTTTCTTTACTTCCAGCTTCAAAAATATATTTCACTTGAAACGTATGCGTATTTTTTGCAGTACATAACCAATATTTAAGTAGTGTTCTCGCGAGGCATTTTTAAAAAGGCAACCCTGATATACATCTGAAATTTTGTTTACAGTTGTTCAAAAAAAATTTATTTAAACGTTTGAGGTCTGAATATTTCAACTGTGCGAGTTGCAAAAAAAAAGTGTTTGGAATTTTTGAGATTATGGTCGTTTGAATATTTTAACTCGATCGATTCACGAGCACTTCTCATATAAGGCCGGATTCACTGAGGTTTCGGCTATATTCTGTGTGACTTGCAAAAAAATTGTATCTGAAAATTTTGAGATATAGTCGTCTGAATATTTTAACACAAGCGATTCACGAGCTCCTTTCTATACGGCCAGATTTATTGAGGTTTCGGTTAAATTATGTGCGACCTGCAAAAAAATTGTTTCTGGAATTTTTGAGATATAGACGTCTGAATATTGTAACACAAGCGACTCACTTGCACTTCTTGTATACGGCCAAATTTATTGAGGTTTCGGCTAAATTCTTTTGTAAATTGCACAGAATTTAGCCGAAACCTCAATGAATCTGGCCATTTACAAGAAGTGCTCGTGAATCGCCTTTGTTAAAATATTCAAACGACTATATCTCAAAAATTCTAGACACAATTTTTTTGAAAATCGCCCAGGATATAGCCGAAACCTCAATGCTGTCCGTATACGAGAAGTGCTCGTGAATCGCTTATTGTTATATTCAGACAACTATATCTCAAAAATGGCAGATATAATTTTTTAGTATGTTACACAGAATATAGCCGAAAATTTCAGATACCTACAATTTTTTTGTGCAACAAATGAAACTTATTAAAGAAATTACATACTTCATTATTTCGGGCTGACAGTTAAAACTGTCGCGATAGAGATACTTTAGTGCTGCCATCGCGCTTTTTCGCGATGAGTCTCGGGCTAGCTTCACATACATTACAAGTATTTGTATCTATTATACAATAATTTACTTGTATAATACACATTGTTTACTCTTCAAACGTTGGCATTAAAAAGAGAAACTATAGGAATTATGATAATTTCAAGTTCTTTAATAAAACTATATATACCCAATAATTAATAAAAGAAAAGAAATTACCAACTACGTATATCGATAGAGAATATCCCGTAGAATCACTTTGCCATTTCATAAGTATATTTTTCCTAAAATGCAAAATAACTGAGTGTTTTGCGAAAACGTAACCGCGACCCCTTAAAAAAGTGAAAATCCCCCAATATCCCAGACTAGATCTTAAATTCTGTAAAAATCTATATTTTCAGTATACTTAGCGTTTATCGTAACATCGCTTACAAATTTCCAACTCTCACTACATAGTTAGTCAATCCTTCTAACATGTTTATTTAAAATCTCTCGAGGAGATCAAAACTTCGGTCCGGAAAATTCCGAACTCCTTAATCCCTTACATACTCAATCCCAACTCAATCTCCAACTCAATCACCAAATCAACCCCTAATTAATCCCAACTCAACCCGATCCAACCCTAAACTCAGCTTTAAATCAGCGAAAACTCAACCTTCAAAGTAACCCCAACTCAACCTTTAACTCAATCCCAAACTCAACACTCAACTCAATCTCAAATCAACACGGTTCGAAAGCTGCATGTGTACAACATGAATTCAACTTAATCTAATCTCCAATTTAACTCTCGAGTCCACCCCCAAATAAATGCCCAATCGGACTCTTTGGTAAAACCCTACTCGAATCGAGCACAACTCAGCGCTCAACTCAATCCCGCAAGGTCAATGTCCAACTCAATCTTGAAATCAATAATGTCCAAAAAATTATATGCTTACATGAACTCAACTCAGAATAACTCAAGCTAATTTCTACCAACCTCAACTCGACTCCAAACTCAGCGATCCATTCAACTTTAATTCAACGCCCAAAGAAAACTGAATGCCTTCATGAACTCAACTTAATACTAAATAAATATCTAACTAGACGCCCAACTCAACCCTCAACTTCGGTTCGAGAAACTATAAGCGAACATGAACTCAACTCAAAACAAATCAAACTAACTTCCAGCTCTAACCTCAACTCAACCCCAAATTAATCCCCAAATGAACCGATGTCTCAAACACAACTCAATTCCAACCTCAACTCAAACCCAACTCAGCCCATAACTCAACCCCAATCTCAACCCCCAACTCAACTCCCAAATCAACCTGAGAAACTACATATGTACATGAACTCAACTCAAGCTATCTCTATTTCAACCCTCAGTTCAATCTCAAATAATTTCCCAATTGAACTGCCCAGTCAACCCTAACCCAACCAATTATCAGCGCTTGACAATATTCTCCATATACTTTAAAAAAGATTCAAATGACCCAGAAACTAAAAAAAAAAATTTTTTCCTTTCCTTGTGTTGATTTTGAATTCGCAATTAAAACAGTTTTGTGGGCGTCCTGGAAAGTGACCAATTTCACATTCGATAGTTTGAGATGAAAGAGCAACGATATATGAAAAAGTTGCATCGAAAACCACGTGTTTAATTAACCACGTAGTTTGGATTAATTGCATGACCGGTACCCTGTCCTTTTGGCGAAAAAAAAAAACTAAATCGGAGAGACTCTTGTGTGCAGATATCCAGACAGACGGATCGAAGTTAATTTGAGAAATCTTGAATTTTGATCGGTAGCCTAAGTTTTGCATGTATATATAAGTAGATTATGAAATAAAGTCATTTTGTGACATTGTAAATTATCTTATCGAAAAGTATTACGGTATTAAGTTCGCTTTATCTAGTTAATCACAATTAAATTTTTTAACCCCAAAAAAAAGCCATAATAATCATAAAACGTGCAATTCAACTTAATCAATCCAAACATAGGTATACATTCACACACATCACATTGTAAATCAAAAATTTTTGTTTACCTCAAGTAGTCTAGCGATAAGAACAATCAAGCTTAGTTGAAAATATTCGATTATGATATTTTGGTTTAAGTTTAATTCCCCGCGAAATACAATATAAATCAAAAAATATAAGATAATCGCACTTGAAACGTTTTTTTTTTTCGTTTATTTATATAACTTGGCAAAATTTGCAAAGTCACGGAATTTATAGTACATACATACATACTAATTTTACTAATGCAATAAAATATTCTAATAATTGATTACTAAACACAATATAAATTATGCAAATATTTAAGTTAGCGTAAACGGTTTAAGCGCCTTTATAAAACAAAGCGAATTAACGATCAAATGTCTGATTAAATTATCAATCTAAACAAAATAATGTGGTGGGCTATACGACGTAATTAAAAAAGTATAATGTTCTAAGTAAGCTAAGTGTACTAAATTAATAAATTAATTTTTAATAAAAATGATACACTAATTTCTTTTTTTTGTTTTTATTTAGTTATTGTTTTCAGAATTGTCAATATTTAACGCTGGTAAATATAAATTCAAAGCTTAAGCAAAACAAAAAAAAAAACATTAAGATTAAATAAGAAAATAAAAAAATAAAAAAAAACAAAGAAGAAGCTATTTACCTTGCTTTGTTATTAAATCGAAAGAAATATGAAAAAATTCTTCTCAAGAAGGAGTAGGCTAACTTCGATCTCTATCAATTCGATTGAATTCGCAGAAATTGTTTTTTTTTTTTTGTTTACTTGGCAACTGGCTATAATTTTTTTTTAACGTTTATTTAAGGGGTATTAAATTGAGTAAAGATTGAGCTAATTAATGGAAAATTACTGATCTAGAAAACGAAAATACATTCGAAAGCATAAACAAGATTAGATATCTATATATTTGGCTTAACAAAAGGGAGGAATTCGATTTTTGATTTTATCATGCGTACATTTTTGTTTACAAGCGAAAGTTTGCTTCATATCTAATCAAAATATGTTTATGAAGAACTGAAATTTACCCGACCAAAGGGCACAGTAGTTGAAGTTGCAGCGACAAAAGCGATTTTTTCATATATTTTGCAATGAGTTTAGCCAGAGCCTTCTTGAGTATAGAGCCATAATTAATCATCATGACGTAAGCTTTTTGTAGTGAATAATTCTTCATTGATTTCCATAGGAATCCATAGTAAAAATTATGTTTTTTTAGCTTCAAGTATACCTATCAATGAAAAAAACACAAATATGTATTATAAAATGTTTAAATAAAAGTTTTCCACATATCTTTAACAACAATATTGATTGCAGAAATATTAAAATTAAATTATTTCTAAATTATATTTTCAAATTTTCATTTTGAAAAATGCATCAAAGTTGGCTCTGACGAATTAAAATAATACTTGCTAAATTTATCTTTAGCTTTACTAGTGTTGGTCAGAATGTCTAAAGAAGTTTACAGAAAAATACGAAAAAAAAACGATTTAATCACAAAATTATCACACGTTCTTAATATTTTGTGAGACTGTTTGCTTTTCCTACAATTTTTGAACTTGAAATTTCCTCAGGTGGTAATTTTTGGTAAGATTTTACTAAATTTTTACTGCCATCTATGTAATGTATATTGACTTAATGACCACACGATTTGTAGTAAGCTTTTATTTCAATTTGACCAGAATGCTGTTGTTAAAAGTGACCCCCGATAGCGCTTTCAATAACTAGGTAGAGCCAAATATTTTGTATATCAAATTTTCGCTAAACAATTGAATTAAAAATTATAGTTTGACGTTAAATAAATTTAATTTGCCAATAAATAGCACGTCAAATCTAAATTTAGGTAAAGAAAATGGCTTAATTCCACTTTCATACACAACTTCGGATTTTTATGAAAATTAGTACAATGAAACTAGATTTATTCGAGATAATTTTGGTATATGTAACTGTTTTTTTTTGAGAACGTGATTGGTACACGATATATTTAGATTAAAAAATCAAAATTTGCCATATAGAATTTTGAGCCTTCGCTAACTATGTTAATAGACCTTTTTCCTTACTTGTCAAAAAATTTAGGTTATGTTAGTCAAAAATATCTGTAGGCCAATGTAAAATTTCATTTTCGGAAAGGATTTTCAATAAAGTAAAATAAGAAGGATTAACAAAACTAAAATAAATTGAAATGAATGCAAATAATTTAAGTTTTGGAACAAGTCCACTTTCATACACAACTTCGGATTTTTTTGAAAATTGGCACAATGAAACTAGATTTATTCCTGATAATTTTGGTATAATTTTTCTTTCGGGACGTGATTGGTTCACGAGATATTTAGATTTTAAAAATCCCAATTTATTACATGGTAATAAACTGGTAATTACTAAACAATTTTAAGATTGATTTACATATGCGACGTGCGACGTGTGACGGGAGCTTCTAACCAATCGGAGACAAATATTTTGATATTCGTCACACGGCACACGCCGCACGTCGAAAGATGGTTTAATTTTATCTTTTCGGTCACGGTCGCACAAACACATACAAATTTTTTGTATGTATAAAACGAAATAGTAGGCTTTGACGAAGCTTTTTTGAATAACAAAAATTAAAATATTAAACGTTTTATAAAGTGTGCGTGGCGGAACTCGTCACAAATGTAAATTGTTGGCAAAAAAGCGTCAAGTTTTTTTCCACTTGTCACATTTTGCACGTCGCATATGTAAATCAACCTTTATTGTGTTTTGGAATTTTTATTGTTTTTTAATATTAGTGATATCTGGTGCCGAATAGCAAAATTAAAAAATATTGGTTTTATAATATTTTTCAAGAGGAATAAAGGTATGGATGGCAATTGTTATTATACAAATATGAAAATTATGATTTCATTTATAAATATAGAGTTACTCGTATCAAGATTTCAATACATTCTCAGTTTAAAAACATTTTAATAGAATCACAGCAAGTGTAATAAATATAAAAGTGTTTTTAAAATTATTTTAATTGGTTTGATACCTTAGAGGATGGTGGCTGCCGCCCCCAAACCCCGCTTTCCCATACTTTATGCAAATTTCAAAATTTCCTGTATTGTTGAAAATGTTACAGGCCCTTAAAATATGTGTATTTTAATTATTATGACATAATGAATTGAGAACTCCTCAAAATCGCTTAATATTGGCCCTCTCCCTCTTTGCACAAAGAAGACAAATAAATACCAGAATTTATCAAAATCTTTTTTGGGTCTACTTTTTCCATTTCACATACTAAAATAACGAACTCCCCAAATTCACTTAGCATTGGCCCCTTTACACAAAGAAGACAAAACAAAAATAATAAAATAAATGAAACAAACAATACAAACTTGTTTAATTATATTTACTTAAATTTAACTGTTAAATAAAATTTGTTAAATTTTATTTTTTGTTTTTCTGCTGTACAACAATAGATGTCACTAACGCAAATAAAATGTTGTAAATATCAAAGACTCCCAAAAACAATATATGTATTGCGTTCGTTAACCATCGACAAAGTTAGCGAAGGCACCAATTTTATATGGTAAATTTGGATTTTTAAAATCTAAATATCTCGTGAACCAATCGCGTCCTGAAAAAAAAATTATACCAAAATTATCACGAATAAATCTAGTTTCATTGTGCCAATTTTCATAAAAATCCGAGGTTGTGTATGAAAGTGGACTTAAGCCTCCACCAATTCCGAAAGCACGCTTAAAATATTTAAAACTTGCTGAAAAGAGGCAAAGGGGTAATATAATGTATCCAGCCGCTTCGGTAAAACTTGTAAGCTTCTAAATATTTATTATTTGTGCATATTTTGACGAAAGGACATTTTTAAGGTTTCCAAATTGCGTTACAAAAAAACTAAAAACATGATTTTTCTTACTTGTACGAAAAATATCGCATAATTTTTAGTTTTAATCGTTAAATAATTAAGTTCTGTCAGAAAAGTAGTGGGTTCTTAAAAATAAATTTAAAAATAATTACCTTACACGCCAAAGGCATATTGGCCTACAGATATTTTAACAATTGATTTTATCTATCAAATTTTTCTTTGCGAAAAATGTCTTGGGTTAACCAATTTGCCAAAGTAATATTTCAATTTTGACATTTCGAGCCGTAAACCACCATTGTGAGTCTTTGGCCTGTACTACATTATCATATTTACAAGTCATAGAAAAGTAATAATATTTTTCTGACATAAAAATACGACAAGAAAAATACTACAAAATGCAAGTAATATTTTTCGTCGTATTAAACCAAAAAAAACGGATCTATGCCCGTGCAGCAACAATTACTTCGGTCTAAAAAGACCAAAGTATTGAAATCCTGTCAAAAATGAGCAAAAACTTGGTTGGTCCAAAATGTCGCCCCGCTGGCACAGTGGTTAAGCATGGTTTCCACGATGGCGAGGCGAAAAAATTAGTCAAACTAAAAAGGAAAAGTAAAAATTCACCAATAGTACGATAGAGACAAAATTCCATTTTGACAGAAAAATTGAGACGTCCAGTTTTTAATATTTTAATTCAGCACTCCGAAATTGGACGTCTAATCCGAAAAAAAGATGAAATGGATAATCTTAAGACAATAATTAAATATAAAGCTTTAATCCAGTAATGGATGTTAATAAAGTTAAAAAATGTAAGTTAAATTATGAAATGTATATCAATCCAAACACAAACAAAGTTATAATAGGTGATGAAATCTCGAAACGTCAAAAATAAATGAATAAAAATTCGGTGTAACGACTATTACTGTTTCACTCACTCTCATGTTGTTTTATTTATTCCTTCCTCTTTTTAGTTTGACTAAGTTTTTCGCCTCGCCATCGTGGAAACCATGCTTTACTCATGTCCCGAGTTCGATTCTCGGTGGGTGATGAAAACATCACGGCTGGTTATTGTAGTATCAATGAATTAATCACTCATTAACCGTTAACAAAATGATTACGAAACTTCATCATGAAGCGGCCAAATCACTCTATGGGATGTAGCGACACTGTATAGAGAGAATCCCTCATCTGACCGGAACAATTCTTATTAAATTAAAATAAAACGTTATGACGAAAAACATCCACGGCCGTGTGTAGACGGCACTGCCCACCCCGACTTTTTTCTCCTGGAACAGGATCGATAAATCTTGGGTTTAGTTTATAGGAAACAAATCAGTGATTTTACATCATTTTTGAAAAAAACTTAATTAAAATTGCATTATCAAACTTTTACATAATTAAATTTGTTAAATTTTACTAATGATTGTTTTATTTGTTGCTAATTTTGACAATTGATTAGGACGCTGAGTTTGGGGTTAATTTGAGAATTGAGTTTGAGGTTAAGTTAAGAGCTGAGTTGACTTGGGAGTTGAATTGAGATTGGGTTGGGTCAGTCGTTCAGTTGAGGATTAATTTGAGGATAGAGATTAGATTTGAATTAGAAGCTAGCTTCTATGTTGATTTGAGAATTGAGTTGGACGATGAGTTTGTGATAACATTAGGTGGTTGAGTTGTGGCCGAGTAGCGTGTAGAGTTGGGGTTGGGCAAAGTGTTCAGTTGAGGATTTATTTGGGAGATGAGTCGAGAGTAGAATTGGAGGCTAGATTGAGTTGAGTTCTTGTACACACGCAGTTTTCGAACAGAGTTGATTAAACAGTTAAGTTGAGTGTTAAGTTTAGGATTTTATTTAGGTTTGGGTTGAGGTTTAAATTGGGAGTCGAGTTGTATTTATCCAATCCTTTAGTTTACCCTAATTCTCCATTTAGTTAGCCTATTTAGTTCTATTTCGTCTAAATGATCTTATAGAATTCTTGATGCTATATCTTGGGGTTTTAATGCGTAGACAGGATCCATCAATGTTGAATCTGATTTCATTACAATAGATCTAGCTATACCCTTTGTTACACAAAAGTCCAGTAAATCGGAAATTTTTCGTCTCTCAGGTGGCCATTAGATGTTAACTAATTTTTTATCTTGGATACATACTCATAGTTATTTTACTTTCGAATATATTAGCCTTGAACCCCACTATTCACCTCCCACAAGGAACTTATTACCCAGAATCTTGAAGTAATTTGCAAATTGATTTCTTTTAACTGAATGTGTCGGTGGTCAATAAATAAGGATATCAGTTCCCCCATGTGATTTTCCGCTATAGATTGCGTAGAGTCACGAAAGGTATTGATTTTAAGATGACTTGTAGTTCGAAAATATGTTATAAAAATCAACCTCAAATTTTGAACCTCTAGTTTATGTTGCACTAGCCCATTAGCATTCCAAACAGCTAATTTAAGTTCATTCATCTTTGGTTTTTGATTAGGAGTGTCATGAGGTGTTCATGTTTTGGAGCATAAGGCCGCCCCTAGACATAACGTTTAACTGCGCAAATTTAACTGCACAAATTAATTGATGCAATATATTTGAGCATGTAGATGATAAAACTGTACAGTTTTTAAATATTGTGCAAGTGACATGTGCAATACAAAAAAATTTGTCTTTTTTGCTTTCGCTTGCGCAAGTTCTTTGCAAATCTTTACGTGTAGGGAAAATTGGTACATTTTTATTCAGTTTTGGCTTCGAAGCGCGTTTAATTATATACGTCAAAGTTAGCAAATAAATACAAAATAGAAAACAAAAATGGCGGAGAGACAAATTTTAGAAGAATTTGAGAAGAGAGACAAATTCTAGAAGAATTTTAGAAGAAAACTGAGCTAAATTTACAATGATAAGTTTGTATTGTGTAGGTGATTACTTGTACAAGCCTGAGACTTGAACGACAATCTGTGCAGTTAAATTTGTGCAGTTAAACGTCTAGGGGCGGCCTAAGACTCGCATACTGGTTCCCATCATTTGCATAAATTTAGTCATTAGTTTATTAAAGTTATTCATCAGTTTATAAATTCAGTTATGGTTTAGTGCTTGCTGTTCTGCTCTTTGACGTGGAGTTATTTTTTTTTTTTCTTAACTCCTTTTACACCACGCAACCTCTTTAGTTTCCAATATGATTTTCACCGAAATTATCGCATTTTCCAGCCTCTGGTTTGCTTTTATCTAGCTCATATTTTACTGTTCATACAGTTTGTCACATATTACACAAACAGCCGGGTGTTTGCAGTATTTTTGCGAATGTCCATATTCCTGACAGTTGGTACATTGTAAAACCGAATTACGTTTATGTGGCTTATATCATAGTTCTCGTGTCTACTCTAAGTTTCGTTACTTCAGGTTCCAACTCAACTTTAAACATTGGTTGAGATTTTCTGTCACGATTTATAATGTTAATTACGTTTTTCACCGTTATTACGAATCTGCTATGTTTAAGATGGTGAGTTAAAAGGCTCTTGGAACCTGTACGTCAAGTCAAGAGGGTCGGGTGTCTGCCATACAGATTGACTTAAAACCACCTGATTATAATAATATTTACCAATTTTTTTTTATATCCTGCTTTTAAGATTGAGTTGGGCATTGAGTTTGGAGTTGAGTTGAGTTGCAGTTGAGTTGGAGTTAAGTTGAGGTTGGATTAAAATATAGTGGGCAGTTAACAAATTTTTTATATATGCTGGTTTGAGAATTGAATTGCGCGTTTAGTTTTCGGTTGAGTTGGCTTCCATTTTGATGCTATTATTTTAAGATGGTACGTAGCATACATATAAGCCGCCTTTGGTGGTATGTATATCAAATTGCAATGACAACACGTGACATTATCTGCCCGGGTAACACAGGATATACCAGCTATTTATTATATATGCTGATTTACGGTTTAGTTGGGTTCCATTTGCGGATTGAGTTGGGATCGAGTTAGACTTGAGTTGGTATTGAGCTCAATAGGAGCTCAGCGCTTAAGTTGGGATTTTATTTTTGTTGACGGTTGAGTTGGTAGTTAGCTTCAGTTGTTTTGAGTTGAGTTCATGTATGAATATAGCTTTTCGAATCGTGTTGATTTGAGGATTGAGTTAGACGTAGAGTTTGGAGTTAAGTTGATGTTGGGGTCGAGTTAGAGGCTCAATTAGGATTAATTTAATTTCATAGACACAAGCAGTTTTGGTTGAAGCAGGTTTGGTTGAAGATTGAGTTGAGCTTTAGTGAATGATTCTGTTTCGGATTTATTTGAGAAGAGTTGTGGATTGAGTTGGAAGTTAGCTTGAGTTGATTTCATGTTTGATTTGAAGATTGAGCAAGACGTTGAGTTTGGGATTGAGTGAGATTTATTAAGATTTATCTAGACGTTGAATTGAGATTTGAGTTGAAAGTTAGCTGAATAGGGTTTAAAATGAGTTTAGGGTTTAGTGGGAGGTTAGATTGAGTTGATTTGAATTGAGTTAATACTTGCACGTAGCTTTCAAATTGAGTCGTTTTTTAGGTTGGGTTGGCCATTCAGTGTGGAGTTGAGTAGAGGATTGGGCTTTGGTTCGAACTAAGTTGATTTATGGTTTAATTAGCTTGTGTTGGGGTTAAGTGAGTTGTTTCGTTGGGTAATAATTTAGGGGTTCATTTGGGGTTACATTAAGGGTTGATTTGGTGATTGAGGCGCCACCAACCCATGGCGGTTAATTTGCTGACTTGAGTTGGAGGTTTAGCTTAAGATTGAGTTAAAAGGTACAGTTAGAGATCGATTTGGGAGTTCATTTTCTAGACCGAAGTTCTGATCACCTCTTGCGGTTTCAGCCCTTTATATTTTCTTTCTGCCGTGTGTAAACGTAGTTGGATTAGTAGTTGATTACCTAAACGGGTTTAGCTAAGCACCTTTAGTTGTATCGTTGTCTGACAAGGCTGTCAAGACTGAAAACAACAACAAAATATGTTTACAACTTGTACTAAATAACAACTTCGCCCTCATTTTCGTTCTTAGTGCCATCTAGAAAGGTATCAAGAACTAGAATTGTGTTTCGATCAAAATTTTGATTCGAATTGTTACGTACGCATTTTTGTGTTGCTTATATTGCTCAGATCAGTTTCCTAAATCAACCCGTTCCAAATGAAAAATTTCATATTATGTACATTTAATTAATCAGTCCTATAATATACAGGCCAATAAAATAATTATATGTGCGTGTATTACCAATCGTATAATTTGCTTATCGCGCTTTTATTTACTTTCGACAAGTACAATTAAATAAATTGGCAAAAACAATTTGAAATCTCGCACGAGTATAAAAACACCGGAGTTTACCATTTTTGAATCAGATAAAAAGTTTTCTTTTAACCGTTAAGTTCAACGTTTAAAATTGCTATTGTGAAAATACAAGTGAAAATCCTTTTTAATATATTCTTCAGGTAAATAAGTGGAGCCACCAAATTCGTTGTTAGTTTGTAAATTTTATTGTATAAACTATGGTATAATATAGCAAGTTAGTTAAAACTATTTTATTAACGATATCGGCTCAATAACTATTTATACAAAACTTACTTAACAAATATTTGTTTCCCCCATTTAATAATTATGCATTTAATTAATTCAACAATATTTGTATGCACATCGTGAAGTTCATTCTCAAGGTTCACGGTTTTAAATATAGTTCCCAAGATTATTATTTACTTACAATAATAAATTTAATTTTTAAATTTTTATTTGCAGGAAGCGTAAAAAATTTGTTTGGATCTGAGATGAAGAACGGGTCAAATCTAACGATGGGTGAAAGTTTGTAAGTATACTCATTTACACATTATTCTCTTACAATGAGCAATCAACATTTTTTTTTTAATTTTTTTTTTCCAGAATGAACGGTAAAGGTGATAAATATGATAATGCAATATTACCCGAATATCAAGTTCAACGACAAGTACTGCTTCAAAATAATGTGCTTCGACTGTCAGGCTACGAGCCGCCTACAATTCCGTTAGTACAGCGCATCAAAAATGTATGGACCGATTTTAGTTTCGTCAAACTAATTATTAATCTTGTGCCCATACTAGATTGGCTACCAAAATATCAATTTAAAAATTACATATGCGGTGATATATCGGCGGGCATAACAGTAGCCGTGATGCATATTCCGCAAGGTATGGCATACGGTTTATTAGCTGGTGTATCACCAAAAACTGGATTGTATATGGCTTTTTTGCCACTTCTGACCTATGTCATATTTGGAACATCACGACACAATTCGATGGGTACATTTGCGGTCATTTCGATTATGTGCGCTAAAATAGTGGCCACCTATACACCAGCCGAGTCAATAGCATTATCGAATAATAGTTTTGTGTTAAATGAAACATTAAATTCTACCAGCGAAATTATTTATACGCCAATTCAAATTGTCACCGCTGTTTCGTTTTGTACAAGTATAATATATTTCATAATGTTTGCCTTCAGAGCAGGGGCAATAACATCGTTGCTAAGTGAACCTCTAATCAGTGGTTTTGTTACGGGTGCATCTATGCATGTATTCGTGAGCCAGTTAAAAGATATTTTTGGAATTCCAGTGCCACGCTACAAAGCAAATTTCAAATTACCTTTGAGTATTCATTTTTTATTCGCACACATAAGTGACGTAAATTACACGGCGCTAATTCTTGCTACCTGTATCATACTGTACATGATTTGTATGAATGAATTTTTTAAGCCGTGGTTCGCCAAAAAGAGTAAATTCCCGTTTCCCATTGAATTGGGAGCCGTAATTATAGGTGTTGTATCTTCGATACTTATGAATTTTCCAGAAACTAAACCCCTTCAACTTGTTGGCATAATTCCAGTTGGGTAAGTTTTAAGGCTACTATTAGCTAAACTTAAAATTTTGCTCAATTAATTTTATATTTTTTCTCTCTAGCCTTCCAGCACCTGTTTTACCACCATTTGAGCTCATCAAAGAGGTTGCCCTTGGTAGCATTAGTATTGCAATTGTCAGTTATTCAATTGTAATATCGATGGGTATGTTATTCGCGAAAAAAGACAACTACATTATAAGATCAAATCAGGAATTGCTAGCGTTAGGCATGTGTAATATGGTTGGATCAATATTCTCATGCATTCCTCTGTCAGCGTCACTATCACGTTCTGCATTACAGCACGAAACAGGCGGAAAAACGCAAATCGCGTCCGTAATCGCAGCTTCAATAATATTAGCGGTTCTGCTTTGGATTGGACCTATTTTCGAAGCGCTACCACGTTGTGTGCTCGCTGGAATTATCGTCGTGGCACTAAAAGGTGTCTATATGCATATACTAGATATAAAAGAATTCTATAAACAAGGAAAATTGGAGGCTCTCATATGGATCGTAACATTTTTAACCGTAATTATTGTTGACATCGATATTGGGCTACTTGTTGGTATCATAATATCGATTGCAGTGCTCTACTTAAACGGATTGAAACATTACAGTTGTTTATTGGGACAAATTGGTGACACTGGTGTATACGTCGATATGAAAAATCACAAAAATGCCGAAGAAATACCAAAAATAAAAATCTTTCGATACTGTGGATCGATTAATTTTGCATCAAGAGCGAGTTTTCGAAGCTCATTATACAAGGCACTACATATAACTGATGCCACCCTAATTAAAGCTGCCGTAAATAAAGACGATGCCGTCCATGAGCTAAATGGATTACACACAGTAATCCTTGATTTATCATGTTGCGGCCGTGTGGATCATGCCGGATGTCTTACACTTGCCGACTTTGAAAATGATCTCAAGAAAATTGGTGCAGCACTTTTACTAGCATGTCCGGGCGATAATGCATATCATTCTCTCGAACATAGTGTAGCACTTGGTTTAGGGCCATTTCAAACTTGTCCAACCGTACATGATGCTGTTTTGTATTCGCTGGGACACCATGATGAGGTGTAGCGATAGTTGATTCGCGTGTGTGTGTATATAGTCGTTACGAATAAAGTACTTAGTCTTTAAGAGGGAAAGTGCCTAAGCACAATAAACAATTATTTTTTTAAAAACCATTATATTTTAGACTGACAATAAAACCCTAGCTTAAGGAAATTATCTGTAACCATGAGTGCAGCGGCTCTAAATTAAAGCATAGATAATATCTATGTAATTTATTTAAAAACCTACTTAATACTAGAGTATGTACGTGAGTACTTCAAATCAAATTAAATTTTAAAATCTAGTCAAGGCTATTAAAAAGATTCTTAAAGAAATAATTACGCGTTTTTCTACTATTTTAAGTAAAAGTTAAAGATTTAGGTATTAAGATTTAAGAACAAAACACTAGTTGGCACTAGGTAGTGTGTAATTTTGTACTTAGTGTTAATTAAGTGATTTCAGGTATTCCTATTAAATAGAAATTTATTAAATAAATAAACAAATACAAAATACACATAAAATGATTTTTGAATTTATTCCACTCTATAAGTTTGTCCCATTTACTGAACTTGCAGCAAGAGTTTGGTGTCCGGCAATAAATTAGCCGATTGAATGATTCCAAAAAATACACAAAAAGAAGGAGCTCCATATTAAAAATTATTGTTATTTGTTTGGGGCTTTTGTAGAAATTTTTAAGATTTTAACAAAATACGACGCCTTTAGGCCGGTTTAAGTGAAAATAAATCCACAGAAAACGGTCATTTTTAAATCCTAGAAAAGCATAAAATCGTCAAGGGTAAGATGGTTTTGTAGGACACGTTTACGTTTTCGTTCTCACAATCGGTGCATCATAATGAAATGTATAATTTAAGAGACGACAAGTAAAAACTACGTGTTGCTTGGTTAAGCGAATCCACAAATATATTATAGGTATAAACTTCAAATACAAGACTGTTACATATTAGGTTTTACTATACTATTTCAACATTCCCACTAAAAACTAATATTTTACTGAAACTATTTAAATTTCATTCCCATCCCAGAAGTACAATTGAAATGCTGTGGTCCATTAAGTGCCTTCGTCAACACGTCTGCCTTCATTTCAGTCGTTGAGATATGCTTCATTTTTATCCTACCAGACTCTACATTACGTACAAAATGGTGCCTGATATCTATATGTTTTGCTCTGGCATGAAAAACGTTTGTTGATGCCAGATCAATCGTACTTTTGTTGTCGCAATACATGACAGTTACGGGATCTGGACTCGTCAAAAATTCCTTTTCGAGTGATTTAAGCCAGAAAGCTTCCTGAATTGCAGATGATGCCGCCATGTACTCTGCTTCCATGGTAGATAACGCGACTGTTGGTTGTTTTTTAGAATTCCAACATATTGCTCCATTTTGATGCATGAAGACATAACCGGTGATAGATTTGCGTTCGTCTTCGTCACTACCCCAATCAGCATCGCAGTAACCAGTGATGCTTGAAGTTGTCAGTTTAGAGAACTCTAATTTTCCACTAGCTGTACAGTTTAAGTATCGCAGAATTCTCTTCACCGCCATCCAATGCGCTCTTCCGGGATCATTATTGAATCTGCTGACATTGCTGACTGCATAGTTAATGTCTGGTCGAGAAACTTGAGACGCGAACAGAATGCTTCCCACTGCTTGCTGATATGACACGGTCCTCATTTGGTCACTTCGGCATCTGTTTTAGGATACATTGATCTGGAGAGTTTAACATTTGGATCCATGGGCGTTGCACACGGATTACAATCACTCATATTAAATCGCTGCAATATTTCATTTATATACTGCTCCTGATCAATCCATATTTTCCCTTCTGCACGGTCCCGTGTTATATGTATTCCATGGCAAAACCTTGCTTCTCAAATATCTTTCATTTTAAAATTCTCCTTCAATTTGGTTTTGTCCGATGACTTGAGTTGTTGGTCATTTGAAAATAATAAAAAATCGTCGACATATACTGACAAAAACAACATCTTATCCCCTTTTATTTTGTAGTATATGCAAGGATCAACTTTAGATTGTAATAGTCCAAGTTGCTTTAATACTTTATCGATTTGTTGATTCCAAACACGACTTGACTGCTTGAGACCACAAAGTGACTTCCTAAGTCTACATACTTTAACGCCATTGTTGAAATTCTCGGGTTGAAGCATGTAGATTTCTTCTTTAAGTTCACCGTGAAGAAAAGCGTTTACAGCGTCCATCTGTTCAATGTCCAAATTGAATTTTGCTGCAAGTGATATTAAATATCTTAGGGATGTAAACCTCAACACTGGCGCATAGGTTTCATCGTAGTCAATTCCTTTTCGTTGTGAGCATCCTTTCACAACTAATCTCGCTTTGTATCTATATATTTCCCCTTTGGCGTTACGTTTCGTTTTAAAAAATCCATTTGCAGTTAATAGGTTTTTTGTTGGGTGGCAGATCGGTGAGTTCCCATGTGACATTTTCAATCAGGGACTCATATTCTTGTTGCATTGCATTTTCCCACATTAATGCGTCAGCTCTCGACAAAGCTTCTTCGACGGTTGTTGGATCATGTAATTCATGGTGATGAGACATGTAAGAAACAAAATCTTCCATTTGTTTCGGTGTCGATGTTGCTGGAAGATATTCATCGTCTGACGTCATGTTATCTACATCTTCTATATGTTACGGCACCTGTTATGTGCGTAACATCAATGTTAATCGCGCATTGGTCTGGTGCGAGTGGATGGGTGTGGACAGCGCTGCTCACTTTCTGTGGTGACTGTTGCGCCTTTATGCCGGCTATACACAATAATCAAGATTATTGATTTTTTTGAATTTTGTTTGAATGATTGAGTGAAAGCGGGGTACAATAGTTTTCTTGGTTTGGCTGTGTTGATTGAGCGAGAGTTTGGTTTTATGATTATCGTACGATTGAGTTGTGTGTTTTTTTTTCTTGTGATTGGATGGTTCGTATGGAAAATTCTGGATGAGTATTTGTTGTTTTTGGTCCATGTTGTTTGCATGCGGTTTGCTGTTGGTGTGGTGGTGGACTAAAGGCGTGACTATGAAGCCACGAGAGAGCTTGCGGTTCGTGGTTGGATGTTTTTGAGATTTTATCTGTGTATGTTATCTCATCGCGAGTAAAACAAAAAAAAAAAAAATTAATAAATAAATAAAATTGAAAATTTTTTTTTTGCAAAATTTTTTCGGGAGTTAAGTCTGAAATTTTGGGCAGATAAGATGTTGTGCGTCAGATAGCTATCAGCACTTATAGAATTTTTGGGTAGTACCAACAATATTAATTGTGTATTAAATAAAAGTTTGGTAGTTAAAGTTTTATTTTTGCCGTGTGGCATATACAAAAAATGTTAGATTATTAGTTTTTATAATCTGAGTTTAGTGCCAAAGTGGCCTTATTTGTAAATAATAAAAATTATAAAAAATGTATTCATATATAGACGATGGATTTTTATTTTCATTTATATCTAAAGTAATTGGTGCTATTTAGGTAGTCCGATTTTTTTCTTTTGTTGTTGTTGTGGGTACGAACATTGTTTGGAGAGGTGAAGTGCCGCGATTCATGAATTTTTGTTAAGTGGTGTAATCTTAACGGGATTATGACAGTGTGGACTTTGTGTCCCGGTGTAGTTTAAATAAAATAAAAAAAAAAATAAAACAAACAAAATCTTCTTAAAACAAAACTGTGAAAAAAATAAAATAAATATATGAGTGAAAATGTTGACAAGTGAGTCATATATATGGTATAAGAAAATCTAATCCTTGAAAGTTTAGTGTATCGAAAAAGAAAAATAAACTACTGCATAGTGTGATAGAACCAAAGCCAGTTTATAATCTTCTGGCAGTTGGGTTAATCTTGAAAGCCCAGACCGTATACTGAATCTTTATTGCTATTTGTATTGTTGAGATTCTTACGGTGGGCAAGGTCAAGCCGCACCTTGGCAATTTAACGGGGTTTGTCGGCAAATTAATTTATGTGTGGCAGCAACCCTGCCAACCAAGCGGGGTGGGGTCGGTGATTTGAGGGGGAACCTGCGTCGAGCGCGATTTGAGCTGTTCCAGGGCGGATCTGACCGGATGGGGTCAACTGTCCGATCTTCAGGTATTGTTGATTTTATTGAGAAAAGGAGAAACGAAAACTCTCAGTTTATATTTTGTTATTTTTTTGCTTAAAGTTTAACTCTTAGTATAATAGTAAATTTTTCTGATTTTTTTTTTAACTTCAAATGTTCATAATTAGTTTTTGAAATTTTGTTGTTGCATTCATATTTTTTTTGATTAATTTTTTTGTTAAATCTGCTGTTGTGAGCTGACCACTGTTTAAATTTTGTTAAATCGGCTAGTGTGAGCGCGTGCTGCAAGTTTTTCGTTTTCTATCTTTATTATATATTTATTTTATTACATAACCATTTTTTACAGCTTTCTCTCCCTCCATAGTCACGCCTTACCTTACGGGATTTCATTTTACTGCTTTCTTCTTGGTTAAGTCTTTTCCTTTCGTATGTCAGTTTTTTTTGGTTTGGAAAATTTGTGTGAATTTTGTATCATGAGTGAGTAGGTGATAAGTGGTGGATCGAGATGAGTGTTAGGCAGGGTTCTCGTATTTTTGGTCGGTTTAGCCTCAGTTGATTTTAATTTTCGGTTTTTTTGTTCCTGTAAACTAGGTAGGTAAGATGTAGTTTTCCTTTTTCTTATAGAATGCGGTTATTCAAGCATAGAGTAATGTCTGGACACCCCCACGCCATCCCTGAGCTTAGCCAGCTAGCAAGACCGCACCAGACCGCTTACTCTATGTCTGTTAACGACATCGCAGGATTACGTTAAACTGGCGCACACATGATTGTTACAATAAGGTGCGCCAAACGGAATCTTGCGGTGCCGTTACATATATTACTTGAAACAATTGTATTGTCTGGAGATACATTACTCATTTCATCTGATGGATTGCTACCATTGACAGTATCTATGATTTCATTGACATGTATCGGTTCCTTAACTATTTTTTCATCCGGGAACGAAATAACATGACTATTCGGGTCACTCGGTGTAATCAGTTCTAAATGTTGGTCTTCTAGGAAGATACCATCACGACTTACAATTACATTATTTGATTGTAGTTGATATAAACGATATCCTTTCGAGTTTTCACAGTAACCAACAAATACACATCTCTCTGATTTTGGACTCAGCTTCTTTCTTTTTTGCTTCGGCATATGAACCATTGCTGCGCATCCAAAAACACGTAAATGTTTAAGGTTCGGTTTTCGCACCGTCCAGATTTCTTCGGGTGTTACGTCACCTTTAATATTTCGTGTAGGCGATCGATTGATTAAATAGCCTGCCGTCGATACTGCTTCCGCCCAGATCTCGTTACCTAATTCGGCTTCAATAAGCATACACCTCACTTTCTCAACAATTATCCGGTTCATCCTTTCGGCGATTCCGTTTTGTTCCGGCGTATATGGAATTGTGGTCTGGTGACATATCCCAGCTTTTCGCAAAATGTTGACAAAATTTCGGGTTAATATATTCGCCGCCGTTGTCGGTTCGCAAACATTTTATCGTTTTCCCGGTTTGGTTCTCCACAAAATTCTTGAATTCCACGTACTTTCCTGTGGCTTCGGATTTTGATTTTAAAACATAAAAATGAACAATTTGTGAGAAAAATCGTCAATAAATGTCATAAAATAACGATTTCCTCCTATCGAATCTGTCTGCATAGGACCACACTAATCTGAATGGACAAGTTCCAAAACTTCTTTGGTATGTGATTCGGATTGTTTAAATGGTTGACGTGTCTGCTTACCTCTTATGCACGTCGTACAGTTGCTGTCAGAATGATCAAATTTGACCTCTGGTGCAATACCACTTATTATTTTCATGCCGCTGGAACTTAAGTGTCCTAGTCTTCGGTGCCATAAATCCTCTTTGTGAATTCCTTTAACTTGGTACGTTAATGCTTGTGGTTGGTTTAGTTTGTACATATGTATTTCCCTCTAGACTTGCGGTTGCGACTAGTTCGCCAAATTTATTGAAGTTATCACATCCCGCCTTGCCAAACTTAACATTATTCCCGTTCTTGACCATTTGACTTACGGACAATAGATTTGCACATAAATCTTTGATGTACAAAATATTTTTAATTTTTACTTTCTGGATTTTGCTATTTACGATTACATCAAACTCAGCGCATCCAACTGAAGTTACTTGCAATTTTGAATTATTTGCAACCACAACACCACTATATACTGCATCAGTGACCTCTGTGAGCCAATCGTTTCTCATAGTCATATGCGTCGAAGCTCCGGAATCCACGTACCAATCGTTGTGGTTTATAGCATTTGATGAAAATGTTGTGTATAACAAACTTTGTCCATTCGGTCTTCCTTGGCTAACACTTTTAATTTTGGTTGGGCAATTTTTGCAATGTGCCCAAAATTGTTACAATTGAAGCAACGTGGACCAGCAGATTGATTCAGTTTACTTTTACCATTGTTGCGATGCTTATTGTTGCCATTCAATAAACCCTTTCCATAAAGCAATGTCATCTGACATGTTAGGCAAAGTTGTTTTGACATCTTGCAATAATTTGGTTTTTATGGAATCTCCACTAATTTTAATTCCTGAATTCTCAATCCCCATAATCATAGGCTTATATTCCTCTGGTAAGCCTGCCAATAGAATTATACCGATCCATTCCTCCGAAACATTTATTTGAATGGAATTTAATTTGTGAGCTGTGTTGATTATGGTTGTCACGTACTCCTCTACACTTTTACAGCTTTCTAATTTTGTTGAAATTAATGAGCGCAACAAGCCAACTCTTCTCGTTAAGCCTGAGTCCTCAAACGCGGTTGCCAACTTATCCCAAACTTCTTTTGCCGAAGACGCAGTTTTTATATGGACATAGTTGATTGGTTCTATCTATTAGCAAAATAATTTTCGACTTTGTTTTCAAATCTTTTTTTTTATCTGCTCCAGTTTCCAAAACACAATCGAATAATTCTTCCAATTCTAAATAGGTTTGGACTGCGAATTTCCACGTGTCGTAATTTTCACGACCTTTCAATTTTTCGATTGATGGTAAATTATTTATCGCCATCTTGTCAGAATTTTATACCAAAAAAAATGCGCAGATAATTCACGGAAATATAATTTAAAAAGGAAAAACCGCCGGTTTGTATTTTTTATTTGCGAAATACAAATGCTTTTACTCTTACTTTTTATTATTTAAATATCTGGGCCCATAACCTGATGAAATGTATAATTTAAGAGACGACAAGTAAAAACTACATGTTGCTTGGTTAAGCGAATCCAGTGAACAAGAACCGAGAACACAAATATATTATAGGTATAAACTTCAAATACAAGACTATTACATATTAGGTTTTACTATACTATTTCAACACATCAAACAGACCTTGGAGACTACACAGAGTCACCAACGAAAGAGATAGACGGCGTTTAAAGAGACCTAATCAAACTCGGTCATCGTGTCTATTGGCAGGAGCATCGTTGTATATTCACATCGCTTCATGGGATGTAGTGGCAGCTGGTGGCGCAACTACAACTTCCTCTGTCGCCACATCTGATGAAGTGATTTGGCTGCCTCAACGATACTTTTCTGATACCTTTAGTCAATCGAATTGACGTAATATGAGAGAATGCAACATAAAAGGATGTTTAATCGACTAAGAAAATACCAAAATTGTATTGTCAGTAAAAATGACACGACTAAGAGAATGGGGATGCTGTATTCAAACTGCAAAATTGTGCAATTTCTTGGGCAAGTAAAAGGCAACCAACCGTCGCACTCTCAAGTGCAGAGGCTGAATATATGGCAATAGCGACTCAGAAACCTATATGGATTTGGCAGCTAATGAGAGAACTGTTGCACGAAGCGAAGAACAGCAGAAAATCAAAATTTATTGTGATAATCAAAGTGCGATCAATATGGCACAAAATCAAATATATAGCCCACGAACAAAACACATTGACATAGACGACATCATTTGTTCGCGAAAAAATAAATCAGGAGAAAATTCAGTTTGCCGATAATTTGACAAAGCCGGTGAGCAATGACAAACATCCCTTAAAATTAAGGGGATATTGTGAATTTACCATAATCTGTGCATTTTCTACTGTTACACATATTAACGTTTCCTAGCCATAATAACTTATTTCTTCGAATTTATGAATTCCTTTCGCATCCTTAATGTGGCTCCCTCACTCAAATCAGAAAAGAAATTTTGAATATTGTGAATATCTAATGTAAGTATAAAACAGACACTTAAATTTATTACTTCTTGCCTTATTTATTTCTAAAAATATCAATAAGAACTTAAATAAATTCAAAAGGTTTTCGAATATAATGTACAATGGTGGATCTGTGGGAAGAGAGTATAACTTAAGAAGCAGCTGCTCATCAGTTCAATCCTCGCCGCTGATTAAAACAATTTTTTTTTTAATTTAACATCTACTAATTTTTTGTTGGACGATTATGAAACTTTCTGATCAAGATCGGACCTAGACAATTTCTAGAATGGGTGCAATGGATTTTCCCACCGCCGAAATCGAGCAACCATTTACTAAATTCGGGGTCTTTGGTAGCTCTCATATTTTAATTCAACGAAATTGCCGGAAATTTGGTCACAAATGGCATTTTCTAATAGTTGAGTTTATAATTGACACTCTGCGAATCACAGAGAGTAAGTACTTGATGGAAATCGCCTTATAAAACAATCATCTTCCCACCATATGGCTGTTCATTTTGCATTAAATTCCTAAATATCAAGTCAACTATCTCCAAACCTACACCAGGTCGACTAAGGAAGCAGCATTCCAAACAACACAGCCGTTTCTATCGAGATAAATTTGGAGTTGGATTTAAGGACAAGGAAAATGCAGAATGACAGGTCATGCCATTAGGAAGCAAATATTACTACACATTTAACAAATTTTTTATTGGTTTTGAGCACATTATTTTATAGCTTGCTTTCGAATTGCTGGCATCCCCTGCAATGCAAACGAATGCAACTTCACACGAATAAAAAATAAAGTCATTCTCAGCGGGCATTGTTCTTGGAATGGTCGTGTTATTCAGTCTTGTGTACACTTTTGTATTTAAATATCGAAATCACGATCGAATATGGCGACGAGGAAAAAGAGAAACAGTTTAAACAAACAAAATTTTTTCACACAAGATGCTGTGCCATTTTGAAGAAAAAAAGTTGTATTGTTCTCTTCATCAACGTTTACAAAATGGGTGAAGACTTAAAAGCAGCCATACAGGCAATGACTAAGATGATTCAAAGTCAGGATTTACTCATTAAAAAGATGATGGAAAGCGGGGATAGAAACATAACCGCAAAGTCGGTATACAACTTCACATCGAATCAGATGTCAGAATTTTGTTTTGATCCGGACGCAAGTGTGTACTTTGAAGCATATTACAACAAGTTAAACTCATTAAATAAGACGGTAAAACATTAGCCGATGCGGCGAAGGTCTCTCTACATTTTGCCGAAGACACCGTATGATTTCACCTTCGAAGAATCCGTGAACAATTTAAAGAAATTTTTTGGACCACAAAAGTCTTTTTTTTGAACAAGATTCGAATGATTTCTAATGGAAAAGGCTACAACAGAAGATTTTTTGTCCTATGCTGCTAGGATAAATAAACTGAATAATCACAGATGACATTGGAACAGTTCAAATGTTTATTTTTTATATCTGGTCTGCGCTCATCCCGTGATTCCGACATTTTCACAAGATTGTTATCAAAAGTCGAGACAGATGACAACGTTACATTGTCGGCCCTTGCAGATGATTGCCAGATGGTTATCAATTTAAAAAAGGATACCGTCATGATCGAGAAACCCAATTCACACTCGGTTAATGCAATTACGCAATCACAGTCCACATCAAAGGCGCCATCTGGTCCGTCAAATCATCAGAAGTCCAACAATAAAGCGCACCAGAAGGATTCTTCACAGAAAGCACAACCGCATTCATCGAATAAACCAAGAAACCCATACTGGCAGTGCGGTGGAATGCATTACTCAGCTGATTGTCCATTCAAAAATCATAAATGTCAGCTGTGCGGCAAAACCGATCACAAGTAAGGTTATAAAAACTGTTCGGCTCAACAGCATACATCAAAAGATCAGATAAGTTCTTCTAACGGCAATAAACGATTCTCTAAAGGAATTTTTTCCGTAACCAGCATTGATTTGGGTGTCAAACGCAAATTCGTATACGTCAGCATTAATGAAGTTTCTATAAAACTGCAAATAGACACTGCTTCAGACATCACGATTATTTCACAGGTTATATGGAGTATGATAGGTGAACCTGTTTTATCTCCAACCGTACATACAGCCCACACAGCCTCAGGTCAACCAATGGAACTTCTAGGCCAATTCCGCTGCGAGATGACATTCCAAAACGATGTTAAAATAGGGGATTGCTACGTATCAAATTGGCCTAGTTTAAACATCTTGGGTATAGACTGGATTGAAAAGTACAACTTGTGGGACATACCAATCAACAGTATATGTCGGCAAGTTCAGTCAGCTACTTCCAGCATTGACGAACTTAAGTTACATTTTCCGGGTGTGTTCAGCGATATATTGGGATGTTGCAAGAAAATTCAAATCATTCTGCAGAGAAACCCCAATTCCATTCCAGTGTTAAGCAGCACCCATTGTTGGCGTGAAGAAAAGTAGCGGCGGTATAAGGATATGCACAGATTATTCAACGGGATTGAACGATGCCAGAAAAGCACAATTTTTCTCTACCATTCTCTGAGGACATTTTCGCAAAAATTTCCAATGGCGTCATGTTCAGTCAATTGGATTTATCCGACACATTTTTACAAGTCGATAGAGGATTATTTCGTTATAATCGCTTATCACCCGATATTAAATGAGCTCCAGGTGGTTTTCAACAAATAATGAGTACTATGGTTGATGACATTGATGGGACAGCAGCATATCTGGACGATATTATCGTTTCAGGAAAATCTATTGTCGAACATAAGCGAAACTTGTATAAGGTTCTGGAACAAGTACAAGAGTTCGGATTCTATCTCAAAATCGAGAAAAGCAGTTTTTACATGACATCAAGGTGGTTTGGCGTCTATTGGAAGGGGCTCCGTAAACTTCCAGTAGGCGCAGGTGTACGTACTGCCTCCTCGTGGCAACCACCAGTAACTGTAACCATTAGGCTGAATGTGGCCTTTGGTGACAGGCTAAAGTACGACGCTAAAGGAGAAAACCTTGACAAAAAATCCCTAATCTAAGGTGGAACAGCATATGCCGATGGATGAATGGCTGATAGGTTAATTAGTCTATATATGCGGACTCTGGATACCAGGCACCCTCCAGTTTTATTTAGCCTTCCTGTAGTAAACCTGGGTGACCTACAGGCGACCTTTTTATTCCCAGCAACTCGCAAGAGTTACATCAAAACGGTAGACGAGGCACGGGAAGGAATACACGGGAGTGGGTCTGCCCTCTCAAAGTCCTTGAGTCCCAATGCTACCGCTTTTCTAGCAGAAGTAAATGTTATTACATCTAGGAGGGAGAGCAATGAGCCCAGATAGTATGTAACGCGTGTAGAAGTACTTCCTACAGTAAACATTTAGGAGGGAGAGCAATGAGCCCAGATAATATGTATCGCGTGTAGAAGTACTTCCAACAGTAAACATCTAGGAGGGAGAGCAATGAGCCCAGATAGTATGTCCCTGCAACTCGCAAGAGTAAAATCAAAACGGTAGACGAGGCATGGATAGGAATATACGGGAGTTGGTCTTCCCTCTCGATGTCCTTGAGTCCCAATGCTACCGCTCTTCTAGCAGAAGTAAATGTTATTACATCTAGGAGGGAGAGCAATGAGCCCAGATAGTATGTATCACACACCGGTTGGCAGTATTATCAGGTTCTTTAAGAGCCTGAATATTGGCTGGACGGATAATTAAAACATCTAGGAGGGAGAGCAATGAGCCCAGATAGTATGTATCACGTACCGTTAGGCAGTATTATCAGGTTCATTAAGAGCTTGAATATTGACTGGACGGATAATTAAGTAGGGCTTAATGCACAAAAGATCTTTTAGGTCGCAGTGCGGGGTGGCTTGAGCCCCCACATGGCCCTCAAGTAATAATAATAATACATGACATCAATAAAATACCTAGGACACATCATATAGATAAAAACGGGTTGCGACCAGATCCAACAAAAATTCATGCAATTTCCAATATGCCTGCGCCCAAAGATGTACCAACTCTACAATCATACTTAGGCGCCATCAATTACTACGAAAAATTCATAAAGCATATGCATGAGTTACGGAAACCATTGGACGCATTACTTGTCCAAGGCACTTCATTCTATTGTAGTCGAGAATGCCAAAACTCATTCGACTCATTCAAAGATATCCTTAAATCAGATTTAATGCTCACACATTACAACCCCAAACTGGATATAATCGTTGCGGCAGATGCATGTGATACTGGCATCGGCGCATGTATTCTTCACAAATTTCCGGACGGAACAGTGAAAGCTGAGAAGAATTATAACCAAATAGAGAAGGAGGCATTGGGTTTAATATTCGCAGTAACTAGGTTCCATCGCATGATTTTTGGACGGCATTTCACGTTGCAGACTGACCATAAGCCATTATTTGCAATTTTTGGTTCCAAAAAAGGAATACAGGTATACACAGCCAACCGATTGCAGAGATGGGCATTGACCTTGTTACTGTACGATTTCGATATCATTACATATATCCCTACAACTAAATTTGGACATGCGGGTATACTATCACGGAAAGAGGTAAACCATGCTCTCGCCGAGTCCATTGAAAAGGTACCACTGATATTTCCGATGATTCAACGCGAAACTGCAAAATGTAGATCTCTACAGAAAGTTATAAAATTTGTTCAGCACGGATGGCCCAATACTGTGAAAGAAATCAACAGCGATAAGGTTAGAGCATTTTATGCAAGACAACAGAGTGTGTGAGTCGTGAACAATTGTTCATGTTGGTGAAAGAATTGTTGAACCTCAAAATTTTCACAAAAAATCTTACATCATCTTCATCAGAGTCATCAAGGAATGGAGAGAATGAAATCCATTGCTAGAAGCTATACGTATACTGGCCAAACATTGATAGTGACATCAAAAAACTTGTTTCAGAATGTAGTGCATGTATGAGTGTGGCAAAATCACGAATCAAGTCAGAACTTGAATCATGGCCGATTCCAGAAGGTCCATGGCAACGCCTGCATATAGATTATGCTGGACCATATGAAGACCAATACTTCCCGGTTATTGTCGACGCATACTCTAAATGGCCAGAGGTCTAACGGACAAAGTCAACAACCGCTTCCAGTACGGTCGACTTGATTAACAAGTCATGCGCCCAATTTGGATTGCCGAAAATCATTGTATCTGATAATGGCACGCCGTTCGTTTCCAGCTTATTTCAAGAATTTTGTTCGCCAAACGGTATTCAACATGTTCGATCTGCTCCTTATCATCCGCAGTCGAACGGGCAGGCAGAACGTTTCGTCGATACACTGAAAAGAACATTGAAAAATTTTGCGGAGGGAGAAAAGCTAGAAGTCGCATTATAAAGGTTCCTTCAGAGTTGCCGTGCAATAGCAAACCGTTGCGCACCAGAAGGTAAGTCCCCAGCTGAAGTTATGCTCAGGAGGAAGATGAGGATACATATGGACTTAAATGGACCAGTCAGTCACGTCACCACCACCATTGAATATGATTGTTCAAAAGGAAAAACAAAGTGAAAAATTTAATAAAAAACATTCAACACGTTCACGAAGCTTTGAGTCCAGAGACTGGGTATATGCTAAGGTCTATCGGCGTAATCATTACTATTGGTGTCCTGGAGAAGTCATCTAGTGCATTGGTAAAGTAATGTATAAGGTTCTTCTAAACGATAAGCGGGTGCATCGAGCACATATAAACCAGCTCAAACCGCGATCATCGGAACAAGGGGAATCGTCACAGGATATCCTAATCGATGCTTTTAGTTTAAAACCAAAATCAAGGCCAGATATTAGAAGTTCCTTAGCACACGAAACAGCTGATAATACAATGGCTGAAATAAATCCTGATACTGCCGAATCAGAGGAATCATCAACAACTACAACTGCACCAGACCGAGAATCAAGTTACAATGAAGTCAGTCCGGTGCAATCAACTAATAATGCCGCCAGATGTCCCTTGTCGATTTAAGGACTGCAATGCAAACGAATGCAACTTCACACGAATAAAAAACAAAGTCATTCTCAGTGGGCGTTGTTCTTGGAATGGACGTGTTATTCAGTCTTGTGTAAACTTTTGTATTTAAATATAATATAAATGCAATAATATTATTATATGTTGTGTATCATTCATATTACTTACTCACCTCGAAAACACAACACGAATCCTATTCGGATTCATTCTCAAAAGCTAAATGATTTTTTTTATTTTTTCGGATGGTAAGATGGTGTGAAGTTATGATGGTATGATTGAAGATAGTATGATTTTATGTTGGTTAGATTGTATGATAGTATGATGGTATGATTGGTGTGGTGGTATGATGATATAGTCGTATGATGGTAAGATGGTATGATTGTACGATGGTACGATGTTACGATGATATGTTTATATGATGTTATAATGGTTTGATGGTATGATTGAGTGATGGTATGATGGAATGATGGTGTGGTGGAATGATGGTTTAATGGTTTATTGATGGTATAAAGATAATATGGTGAGATGGTATGATGGTATAATTGTGCGATCGTATGATGGAATCACTGTGTGATGGTTCTGATGGTTAGACGGTCTGATAGTATGATTTTATGAATGTATGGTGGTATTACTTAATGATGGTACAAGGGTATGATGGTAACATGGTACAATAGCGTGATGGTTTAATGGTATGATGTATTATGGTGAGATGGTATGATGGTTAATAGTGCGATGCGATGATGGAACAATTGGGTGATGGTTCTGATGATTTGAGGGTATGAGTATGATATATTATGAAGGTATGGTGGTATGACTTTATGAAGGTATGATATAACATGGTACAGTAGTGTGGTGGTTAGATGGTATGCTGATATGAAGTTATTATTGTATACATAATATGATGGTGGTGTAATGATATGACTGTATTATGATATGGTGGTATGATGGTATGATAGTTTGATGGTATTATCTATCACGGAATGTATGATTATTGTTGTTAACGATATCTTTCGAAAAATCCGCCTTTGAAAGCATGTCAAACAAATTTAAATTAGTACACAGGAGTTTATCTGCTTATGTACGCCTCACCGAGAGAGTTTTACGCCAAGTTCTTCCATAATGTGTGAGCAAGAAGGTAAAGACTTACTGATGAACTTGAGGGAAACATTTTTATAAACATAGTCAATTACCTGAATCATGAGGGTCTCACCTCATGGTAATCTTGTCTCACAAGCTCACATTCCTTATTTGATTCTTTTGGACCCAACCTAATACAAATCAATTAGCAATTAACACTGACAACGAAGCATTACACAGTACTCTATCCTTTTATGTATGTGGCTCCATCTCTTTTTACTTTCTTTTTCCCTCCTTTCCCTTTTTCTTTTCTTTTTTAATTTTAGGTGGGGCTTTGAAATAAGTTTCCAGGGGGATATGTCCTTATCGTGGTATTTTATGATCGCAGTCCCAGAATCCCGTTTTGATGAGTTACGTTTAATGGAGGAAAATGTTGAAGTACTAGGAACTTCCAATAATTTAAAAGTTATATATAACTCCAAAACTACACTACATACAATAAGAGCTTTTGAAGTTCCAAAAGAGCAAAAAATTGTATGTTGATCTTTCAAAGAAATTAGGACCAGTTATTTTGGTAGTTGCGGGGTGTAATGCTGTGACGGTGATATGGCTCAACGAATCGCTTAGCGGGTGAGTTGAGGCAATTTAGGTTCAGGCCAAAAATACTTAATGAATGATTCAGTTTTCTGATTTTGTTCAAAGCTATCCGTTGAACAAACTTTTTTTGGGATTTTATTAAACTTTATTAAAAAGAAAGAATGAGAAAATTAAAGGAAAATGAAAAAGGATGCAAGTATTTAGATATATAGTTCTTTATATCTTAATATCATGACTAGCTAATGCAAAAGGTGGCTGAGTTTATCCAAATTATGTTGTGGTTACTTCTTCTCCGTCTTAGGTTTCCAATAGGTCACTGGATTCGGATTCGTGAAGAGTAAAAGTCCTTTTGCTGCCTTCTTCAGTTCACAATATTGTAAGTTTCGTTTAAATGAATCATTCCAGGTGAAACACGGGCGTTCTGATTTCTTGGTTCCAGCGGTGTACCTCAACGCTGTGCTCAGAATACGGTTTAGACCACGACGATGGATGTAACCCCAGTAATTTATTCTGTGTACTTTGGTCCTTTTGGTAATGATTCTAGGCTGGCATGATGACGTGGCATCTGCCGAGTGTTATCGATTGTTCGAAGATACCGCGTTCGCATGGTATAAGGCCGACGTAGACCTAAGGTCAGATGAGTGCCAAAGTATCGCATTAAATTGACACGGGTAAAAGTTATACTAGCTAGATTACACTAGAGGATGGGGCGGAAGTCGAATGTGGATCTCTGATGAGAGAGGTACATTTCTGGCGGTTGATCTCTAAAGCTGCACATCCCGGTGCTTCAATTAATTCCTTAAGAACGGGTTCAATAGTGGTGAGCTGCAGATTCTCGCGCTGTTTCAGTTTTAGTTCATTCAGGAAACTGATCGGCAAATTTTATGAAAACATTATTAAGTATAAAGTTAAAAATTCTGAGCGAGAGTGGGCACCCCTGTTTAACCCCCTTATTTTTTATCACCTTGGCCGTGGAGACATTAAACCATTTGATGGCGGCGTACTCATAGAAGCATGTTTTGATAATGCATTTAACCACGTCATATGTTATGAATTGTAGAAGGCATTCAGGTTCACCGTATCGAAGGCTTTTGCTAAATCTATGGAGAGAACATACACTTAATGTCCGGCCCGCCATTCCTCGTTGAGAACGCGACGAATGGTGAACATTGGTGCAACGATTAGCTAGAAAGGCAGCTTCAAAAGATGATGGAAAAGCTAAATGCTCATCAAGCTTGTCGAGTAGTAACTTGGCATATATATTTGCATTGAAAAATATGACATAAAATTTTAAATTCCGGAATACGTTTTACTGTTGAGAATAAAGAGTTCAAATTAGTGAAAGTTAATAAAAATCAGTAAATCGTCAATACTTGAATTAAATCAGTTAAATTGGACAGTGTCCATTGCAATGCCTAAAGCTAACATAGGTCGTCAAACCGCACTGATGACCATTGTCGTATTGGCATGTCCCAATTAGAATCGAACAGATTCAGAATGCAACAAGTTCGTGCACGTCAAATGCCAGCGAGCTCAACACATTGAACAAGACAGATTGTGCCGACGCGGTGCTCCTATAAACCTGGAACGAGCCGCATTCCATTAAGATTCGGAAATCGATTACAGTGCGGACAGATCAGTAACGATTGGAGAAATGTCAGTGGTTTCACTGACACACTTTTTCACACCTTAGTTTCCGAAGCAATTGTTGGACATTGCTAATGAGCAAATCGCAGTTAACATCTCGACCGGATTCATCACATTGTCCACTGATTTCTACCAGTTGACCGAATCGAAGGCAAAGCTCATTCGACGTTATAGAACATAGTGCAAAACTTCAAAAACCATAACTGGCTTAGCGAACGAGTCATATTGGCGGCGCAAGACAAAGATATGCATATGACCATTCAAAATTTCATTCCGGGACAGTTGTTTTCCTTCAAATATATTAACACAGTTATCAACCGCAGGATAAAGTAGTCAACTATCTCCAAGGCCATCTTTACCATGGGGCTATAAGGGCTGCAGCCCTAGGGCGCCACCAAATGTCCAAGACCTAAGTAGTCAATTTTAGAGGACATCTTTTTATTCGAATTTCATTTTTCACATCAAAGGAAATGCGAATTTTCCACGAAACGTGTAGAAATATTCGACCGATCCGAATGGCCGTTTGTATGACAATTACAGATCTCAACGCCTATTGATAGAGGTATCAATCATCAAAATCAGAGCACATTTGCAGATTTTCTAATTTTATGGCTCTGAATTTGTGGGCTATAGTTCAGTTGATTTTCAAAATAATTGAATTTTCCACGGAACGTGTAGAAATATTTGACCGATCCAAATGGCCGTTTGTATGACAATTACAGGTCTCAACGCCTATTGATAGAGGTATCAATCATCGAAATCGGAGCACATTTGCAGATTTTCCAATTTTATGGCTCTGAATTTGTGGGCTATAGTTCAGTTGATTTTCAAAATAATTGAATTTTCCACGGAACGTGTAGAAATATTCGACCGATCCGAATGGCCGTTTGTATGACAATTACAGGTCTCAACGCCTATTGATAGAGGTATCAATCATCGAAATCGGAGCACATTTGCAGATTTTCCAATTTTATGGCTCTGAATTTGTGGGCTATAGTTCAGTTGATTTTCAAAATAATTGAATTTTCCACGGAACGTGTAGAAATATTCGACCGATCCGAATGGCCGTTTGTATGACAATTACAGGTCTCTACGCCTATTGATAGAGGTATCAATCATCGAAATCGGAGCACATTTGCAGATTTTCCAATTTTATGGCTCTGAATTTGTGGGCTATAGTTCAGTTGATTTTCAAAATAATTGAATTTTCCACGGAACGTGTATAAATATTCGACCGATCCAAATGGCCGTTTGTATGACAATTACAGGTCTCTACGCCTATTAATAGAGGTATCAATCATCGAAATCGGAGCACATTTGCAGATTTTCCAATTTTATGGCTCTGAATTTGTGGGCTATAGTTCAGTTGATTTTCAAAATAATTGAATTTTCCACGGAACGTGTAGAAATATTTGACCGATCCAAATGGCCGTTTGTATGACAATTACAGGTCTCAACGCCTATTGATAGAGGTATCAATCATCGAAATCGGAGCACATTTGCAGATTTTCCAATTTTATGGCTCTGAATTTGTGGGCTATAGTTCAGTTGATTTTCAAAATAATTGAATTTTCCACGGAACGTGTATAAATATTCGACCGATCCGAATGGCCGTTTGTATGACAATTACAGGTCTCTACGCCTATTAATAGAGGTATCAATCATCGAAATCGGAGCACATTTGCAGATTTTCCAATTTTATGGCTCTGAATTTGTGGGCTATAGTTCAGTTGATTTTCAAAATAATTGAATTTTCCACGAAACGTGTAGAAATATTCGACCGATCCGAATGGCCGTTTGTATGACAATTACAGGTCTCAACGCCTATTGATAGAGGTATCAATCATCGAAATCGGAGCACATTTGCAGATTTTCCAAGTTTATGGCTCTGAATTTGTGGGCTATAGTTCAGTTGATTTTCAAAATAATTGAATTTTCCACGAAACGTGTAGAAATATTCGACCGATCCGAATGGCCGTTTGTATGACAATTACAGGTCTCTACGCCTATTAATAGAGGTATCAATCATCGAAATCGGAGCACAATTGCAGATTTTCCAATTTTATGGCTCTGAATTTGTGGGCTATAGTTCAGTTGATTTTCAAAATAATTGAATTTTCCACGGAACGTGTAGAAATATTCGACCGATCCGAATGGCCGTTTGTATGACAATTACAGGTCTCAACGCCTATTGATAGAGGTATCAATCATCGAAATCGGAGCACATTTGCAGATTTTCCAATTTTATGGCTCTGAATTTGTGGGCTATAGTTCAGTTGATTTTCAAAATAATTGAATTTTCCACGAAACGTGTAGAAATATTCGACCGATCCAAATGGCCGTTTGTATGACAATTACAGGTCTCAACGCCTATTGATAGAGGTATCAATCATCGAAATCGGAGCACATTTGCAGATTTTCCAATTTTATGGCTCTGAATTTGTGGGCTATAGTTCAGTTGATTTTCAAAATAATTGAATTTTCCACGAAACGTGTAGAAATATTCGACCGATCCAAATGGCCGTTTGTATGACAATTACAGGTCTCAACGCCTATTGATAGAGGTATCAATCATCGAAATCGGAGCACATTTGCAGATTTTCCAATTTTATGGCTCTGAATTTGTGGGCTATAGTTCAGTTGATTTTCAAAATAATTGAATTTTCCACGAAACGTGTAGAAATATTCGACCGATCCAAATGGCCGTTTGTATGACAATTACAGGTCTCAACGCCTATTGATAGAGGTATCAATCATCGAAATCGGAGCACATTTGCAGATTTTCCAATTTTATGGCTCTGAATTTGTGGGCTATAGTATAGTTCAGTTGATTTTCAAAATAATTGAATTTTCCACGAAACGTGTAGAAATATTCGACCGATCCGAATGGCCGTTTGTATGACAATTACAGGTCTCAACGCCTATTGATAGAGGTATCAATCATCGAAATCGGAGCACATTTGCAGATTTTCCAAGTTTATGGCTCTGAATTTGTGGGCTATAGTTCAGTTGATTTTCAAAATAATTGAATTTTCCACGGAACGTGTAGAAATATTCGACCGATCCGAATGGCCGTTTGTATGACAATTACAGGTCTCAACGCCTATTGATAGAGGTATCAATCATCGAAATCGGAGCACATTTGCAGATTTTCTAATTTTATGGCTCTGAATTTGTGGGCTATAGTTCAGTTGATTTTCAAAATAATTGAATTTTCCACGGAACGTGTAGAAATATTCGACCGATCCAAATGGCCGTTTGTATGACAATTACAGGTCTCAACGCCTATTGATAGAGGTATCAATCATCGAAATCGGAGCACATTTGCAGATTTTCCAATTTTATGGCTCTGAATTTGTGGGCTATAGTTCAGTTGATTTTCAAAATAATTGAATTTTCCACGAAACGTGTAGAAATATTCGACCGATGCGAATGGCCGTTTGTATGACAATTACAGGTCTCAACGCCTATTGATAGAGGTATCAATCATCGAAATCGGAGCATATTTGCAGATTTTCCAATTTTGTGGCTCTGAATTTGTGGGCTATAGTTCAGTTGATTTTCAAAATAATTGAATTTTCCACGAAACGTGTAAAAATATTCGACCGATCCAAATGGCCGTTTGTATGACAATTACAGGTCTCAACGCCTATTGATAGAGGTATCAATCATCGAAATCGGAGCACATTTGCAGATTTTCCAATTTTATGGCTCTGAATTTGTGGGCTATAGTATAGTTCAGTTGATTTTCAAAATAATTGAATTTTCCACGGAACGTGTAGAAATATTCGACCGATCCAAATGGCCGTCTGTATGACAATTACAGGTCTCTACGCCTATTAATAGAGGTATCAATCATCGAAATCGGAGCACATTTGCAGATTTTCCAATTTTATGGCTCTGAATTTGTGGGCTATAGTATAGTTCAGTTGATTTTCAAAATAATTGAATTTTCCACGAAACGTGTAAAAATATTCGACCGATCCAAATGGCCGTTTGTATGACAATTACAGGTCTCAACGCCTATTGATAGAGGTATCAATCATCGAAATCGGAGCACATTTGCAGATTTCCCAATTTTATGGCTCTGAATTTGTGGGCTATAGTATAGTTCAGTTGATTTTCAAAATAATTGAATTTTCCACGGAACGTGTAGAAATATTCGACCGATCCAAATGGCCGTTTGTATGACAATTACAGGTCTCAACGCCTATTGATAGAGGTATCAATCATCGAAATCGGAGCACATTTGCAGATTTTCCAATTTTATGGCTCTGAATTTGTGGGCTATAGTTCAGTTGATTTTCAAAATAATTGAATTTTCCACGGAACGTGTAGAAATATTCGACCGATCCGAATGGCCGTTTGTATGACAATTACAGGTCTCAACGCCTATTGATAGAGGTATCAATCATCGAAATCGGAGCACATTTGCAGATTTTCCAATTTTATGGCTCTGAATTTGTGGGCTATAGTTCAGTTGATTTTCAAAATAATTGAATTTTCCACGGAACGTGTAGAAATATTCGACCGATCCAAATGGCCGTCTGTATGACAATTACAGGTCTCTACGCCTATTAATAGAGGTATCAATCATCGAAATCGGAGCACATTTGCAGATTTTCCAATTTTATGGCTCTGAATTTGTGGGCTATAGTATAGTTCAGTTGATTTTCAAAATAATTGAATTTTCCACGGAACGTGTAGAAATATTCGACCGATCCAAATGGCCGTTTGTATGACAATTACAGGTCTCAACGCCTATTGATAGAGGTATCAATCATCGAAATCGGAGCATATTTGCAGATTTTCCAATTTTGTGGCTCTGAATTTGTGGGCTATAGTTCAGTTGATTTTCAAAATAATTGAATTTTCCACGAAACGTGTAAAAATATTCGACCGATCCAAATGGCCGTTTGTATGACAATTACAGGTCTCAACGCCTATTGATAGAGGTATCAATCATCGAAATCGGAGCACATTTGCAGATTTTCCAATTTTATGGCTCTGAATTTGTGGGCTATAGTATAGTTCAGTTGATTTTCAAAATAATTGAATTTTCCACGGAACGTGTAGAAATATTCGACCGATCTAAATGGCCGTCTGTATGACAATTACAGGTCTCTACGCCTATTAATAGAAGTATCAATCATCGAAATCGGAGCACATTTGCAGATTTTCCAATTTTATGGCTCTGAATTTGTGGGCTATAGTATAGTTCAGTTGATTTTCAAAATAATTGAATTTTCCACGAAACGTGTAAAAATATTCGACCGATCCAAATGGCCGTTTGTATGACAATTACAGGTCTCAACGCCTATTGATAGAGGTATCAATCATCGAAATCGGAGCACATTTGCAGATTTTCCAATTTTATGGCTCTGAATTTGTGGGCTATAGTTCAGTTGATTTTCAAAATAATTGAATTTTCCACGGAACGTGTAGAAATATTTGACCGATCCAAATGGCCGTTTGTATGACAATTACAGGTCTCAACGCCTATTGATAGAGGTATCAATCATCGAAATCGGAGCACATTTGCAGATTTTCCAATTTTATGGCTCTGAATTTGTGGGCTATAGTTCAGTTGATTTTCAAAATAATTGAATTTTCCACGAAACGTGTAAAAATATTCGACCGATCCAAATGGCCGTTTGTATGACAATTACAGGTCTCAACGCCTATTGATAGAGGTATCAATCATCGAAATCGGAGCACATTTGCAGATTTTCCAATTTTATGGCTCTGAATTTGTGGGCTATAGTATAGTTCAGTTGATTTTCAAAATAATTGAATTTTCCACGGAACGTGTAGAAATATTCGACCGATCCAAATGGCCGTCTGTATGACAATTACAGGTCTCTACGCCTATTAATAGAGGTATCAATCATCGAAATCGGAGCACATTTGCAGATTTTCCAATTTTATGGCTCTGAATTTGTGGGCTATAGTATAGTTCAGTTGATTTTCAAAATAATTGAATTTTCCACGAAACGTGTAAAAATATTCGACCGATCCAAATGGCCGTTTGTATGACAATTACAGGTCTCAACGCCTATTGATAGAGGTATCAATCATCGAAATCGGAGCACATTTGCAGATTTTCCAATTTTATGGCTCAGAATTTGTGGGCTATAGTATAGTTCAGTTGATTTTCAAAATAATTGAATTTTCCACGGAACGTGTAGAAATATTCGACCGATCCAAATGGCCGTCTGTATGACAATTACAGGTCTCTACGCCTATTAATAGAGGTATCAATCATCGAAATCGGAGCACATTTGCAGATTTTCCAATTTTATGGCTCTGAATTTGTGGGCTATAGTATAGTTCAGTTGATTTTCAAAATAATTGAATTTTCCACGAAACGTGTAGAAATATTCGACCGATCCGAATGGCCGTTTGTATGACAATTACAGGTCTCAACGCCTATTGATAGAGGTATCAATCATCAAAATCAGAGCACATTTGCAGATTTTCTAATTTTATGGCTCTGAATTTGTGGGCTATAGTTCAGTTGATTTTCAAAATAATTGAATTTTCCACGAAACGTGTAAAAATATTCGACCGATCCAAATGGCCGTTTGTATGACAATTACAGGTCTCAACGCCTATTGATAGAGGTATCAATCATCGAAATCGGAGCACATTTGCAGATTTTCCAATTTTATGGCTCTGAATTTGTGGGCTATAGTATAGTTCAGTTGATTTTCAAAATAATTGAATTTTCCACGGAACGTGTAGAAATATTCGACCGATCTAAATGGCCGTCTGTATGACAATTACAGGTCTCTACGCCTATTAATAGAAGTATCAATCATCGAAATCGGAGCACATTTGCAGATTTTCCAATTTTATGGCTCTGAATTTGTGGGCTATAGTATAGTTCAGTTGATTTTCAAAATAATTGAATTTTCCACGAAACGTGTAAAAATATTCGACCGATCCAAATGGCCGTTTGTATGACAATTACAGGTCTCAACGCCTATTGATAGAGGTATCAATCATCGAAATCGGAGCACATTTGCAGATTTTCCAATTTTATGGCTCTGAATTTGTGGGCTATAGTTCAGTTGATTTTCAAAATAATTGAATTTTCCACGGAACGTGTAGAAATATTTGACCGATCCAAATGGCCGTTTGTATGACAATTACAGGTCTCAACGCCTATTGATAGAGGTATCAATCATCGAAATCGGAGCACATTTGCAGATTTTCCAATTTTATGGCTCTGAATTTGTGGGCTATAGTTCAGTTGATTTTCAAAATAATTGAATTTTCCACGAAACGTGTAAAAATATTCGACCGATCCAAATGGCCGTTTGTATGACAATTACAGGTCTCAACGCCTATTGATAGAGGTATCAATCATCGAAATCGGAGCACATTTGCAGATTTTCCAATTTTATGGCTCTGAATTTGTGGGCTATAGTATAGTTCAGTTGATTTTCAAAATAATTGAATTTTCCACGGAACGTGTAGAAATATTCGACCGATCCAAATGGCCGTTTGTATGACAATTACAGGTCTCAACGCCTATTGATAGAGGTATCAATCATCGAAATCGGAGCATATTTGCAGATTTTCCAATTTTGTGGCTCTGAATTTGTGGGCTATAGTTCAGTTGATTTTCAAAATAATTGAATTTTCCACGAAACGTGTAAAAATATTCGACCGATCCAAATGGCCGTTTGTATGACAATTACAGGTCTCAACGCCTATTGATAGAGGTATCAATCATCGAAATCGGAGCACATTTGCAGATTTTCCAATTTTATGGCTCTGAATTTGTGGGCTATAGTATAGTTCAGTTGATTTTCAAAATAATTGAATTTTCCACGGAACGTGTAGAAATATTCGACCGATCTAAATGGCCGTCTGTATGACAATTACAGGTCTCTACGCCTATTAATAGAAGTATCAATCATCGAAATCGGAGCACATTTGCAGATTTTCCAATTTTATGGCTCTGAATTTGTGGGCTATAGTATAGTTCAGTTGATTTTCAAAATAATTGAATTTTCCACGAAACGTGTAAAAATATTCGACCGATCCAAATGGCCGTTTGTATGACAATTACAGGTCTCAACGCCTATTGATAGAGGTATCAATCATCGAAATCGGAGCACATTTGCAGATTTTCCAATTTTATGGCTCTGAATTTGTGGGCTATAGTTCAGTTGATTTTCAAAATAATTGAATTTTCCACGGAACGTGTAGAAATATTTGACCGATCCAAATGGCCGTTTGTATGACAATTACAGGTCTCAACGCCTATTGATAGAGGTATCAATCATCGAAATCGGAGCACATTTGCAGATTTTCCAATTTTATGGCTCTGAATTTGTGGGCTATAGTTCAGTTGATTTTCAAAATAATTGAATTTTCCACGAAACGTGTAAAAATATTCGACCGATCCAAATGGCCGTTTGTATGACAATTACAGGTCTCAACGCCTATTGATAGAGGTATCAATCATCGAAATCGGAGCACATTTGCAGATTTTCCAATTTTATGGCTCTGAATTTGTGGGCTATAGTATAGTTCAGTTGATTTTCAAAATAATTGAATTTTCCACGGAACGTGTAGAAATATTCGACCGATCCAAATGGCCGTCTGTATGACAATTACAGGTCTCTACGCCTATTAATAGAGGTATCAATCATCGAAATCGGAGCACATTTGCAGATTTTCCAATTTTATGGCTCTGAATTTGTGGGCTATAGTATAGTTCAGTTGATTTTCAAAATAATTGAATTTTCCACGAAACGTGTAAAAATATTCGACCGATCCAAATGGCCGTTTGTATGACAATTACAGGTCTCAACGCCTATTGATAGAGGTATCAATCATCGAAATCGGAGCACATTTGCAGATTTTCCAATTTTATGGCTCAGAATTTGTGGGCTATAGTATAGTTCAGTTGATTTTCAAAATAATTGAATTTTCCACGGAACGTGTAGAAATATTCGACCGATCCAAATGGCCGTCTGTATGACAATTACAGGTCTCTACGCCTATTAATAGAGGTATCAATCATCGAAATCGGAGCACATTTGCAGATTTTCCAATTTTATGGCTCTGAATTTGTGGGCTATAGTATAGTTCAGTTGATTTTCAAAATAATTGAATTTTCCACGGAACGTGTAGAAATATTTGACCGATCCAAATGGCCGTTTGTATGACAATTACAGGTCTCAACGCCTATTGATAGAGGTATCAATCATCGAAATCGGAGCACATTTGCAGATTTTCCAATTTTATGGCTCTGAATTTGTGGGCTATAGTTCAGTTGATTTTCAAAATAATTGAATTTTCCACGGAACGTGTATAAATATTCGACCGATCCGAATGGCCGTTTGTATGACAATTACAGGTCTCAACGCCTATTGATAGAGGTATCAATCATCGAAATCGGAGCACATTTGCAGATTTTCCAATTTTATGGCTCTGAATTTGTGGGCTATAGTTCAGTTGATTTTCAAAATAATTGAATTTTCCACGGAACGTGTAGAAATATTCGACCGATCCGAATGGCCGTTTGTATGACAATTACAGGTCTCAACGCCTATTGATAGAGGTATCAATCATCGAAATCGGAGCACATTTGCAGATTTTCCAATTTTATGGCTCTGAATTTGTGGGCTATAGTATAGTTCAGTTGATTTTCAAAATAATTGAATTTTCCACGGAACGTGTATAAATATTCGACCGATCCAAATGGCTGTCTGTATGACAATTACAGGTCTCTACGCCTATTAATAGAGGTATCAATCATCGAAATCGGAGCACATTTGCAGATTTTCCAATTTTATGGCTCTGAATTTGTGGGCTATAGTTCAGTTGATTTTCAAAATAATTGAATTTTCCACGGAACGTGTAGAAATATTCGACCGATCCAAATGGCCGTTTGTATGACAATTACAGGTCTCAACGCCTATTGATAGAGGTATCAATCATCGAAATCGGAGCACATTTGCAGATTTTCCAATTTTATGGCTCTGAATTTGTGGGCTATAGTTCAGTTGATTTTCAAAATAATTGAATTTTCCACGAAACGTGTAGAAATATTCGACCGATCCAAATGGCCGTTTGTATGACAATTACAGGTCTCAACGCCTATTGATAGAGGTATCAATCATCGAAATCGGAGCACATTTGCAGATTTTCCAATTTTATGGCTCTGAATTTGTGGGCTATAGTTCAGTTGATTTTCAAAATAATTGAATTTTCCACGAAACGTGTAGAAATATTCGACCGATCCAAATGGCCGTTTGTATGACAATTACAGGTCTCAACGCCTATTGATAGAGGTATCAATCATCGAAATCGGAGCACATTTGCAGATTTTCCAATTTTATGGCTCTGAATTTGTGGGCTATAGTTCAGTTGATTTTCAAAATAATTGAATTTTCCACGAAACGTGTAGAAATATTCGACCGATCCAAATGGCCGTTTGTATGACAATTACAGGTCTCAACGCCTATTGATAGAGGTATCAATCATCGAAATCGGAGCACATTTGCAGATTTTCCAATTTTATGGCTCTGAATTTGTGGGCTATAGTTCAGTTGATTTTCAAAATAATTGAATTTTCCACGAAACGTGTAGAAATATTCGACCGATCCAAATGGCCGTTTGTATGACAATTACAGGTCTCAACGCCTATTGATAGAGGTATCAATCATCGAAATCGGAGCACAATTGCAGATTTTCCAATTTTATGGCTCTGAATTTGTGGGCTATAGTTCAGTTGATTTTCAAAATAATTGAATTTTCCACGGAACGTGTAGAAATATTCGACCGATCCGAATGGCCGTTTGTATGACAATTACAGGTCTCAACGCCTATTGATAGAGGTATCAATCATCGAAATCGGAGCACATTTGCAGATTTTCCAATTTTATGGCTCTGAATTTGTGGGCTATAGTTCAGTTGATTTTCAAAATAATTGAATTTTCCACGAAACGTGTAGAAATATTCGACCGATCCAAATGGCCGTTTGTATGACAATTACAGGTCTCAACGCCTATTGATAGAGGTATCAATCATCGAAATCGGAGCACATTTGCAGATTTTCCAATTTTATGGCTCTGAATTTGTGGGCTATAGTTCAGTTGATTTTCAAAATAATTGAATTTTCCACGAAACGTGTAGAAATATTCGACCGATCCAAATGGCCGTTTGTATGACAATTACAGGTCTCAACGCCTATTGATAGAGGTATCAATCATCGAAATCGGAGCACATTTGCAGATTTTCCAATTTTATGGCTCTGAATTTGTGGGCTATAGTTCAGTTGATTTTCAAAATAATTGAATTTTCCACGAAACGTGTAGAAATATTCGACCGATCCAAATGGCCGTTTGTATGACAATTACAGGTCTCAACGCCTATTGATAGAGGTATCAATCATCGAAATCGGAGCACATTTGCAGATTTTCCAATTTTATGGCTCTGAATTTGTGGGCTATAGTTCAGTTGATTTTCAAAATAATTGAATTTTCCACGAAACGTGTAGAAATATTCGACCGATCCAAATGGCCGTTTGTATGACAATTACAGGTCTCAACGCCTATTGATAGAGGTATCAATCATCGAAATCGGAGCACATTTGCAGATTTTCCAATTTTATGGCTCTGAATTTGTGGGCTATAGTATAGTTCAGTTGATTTTCAAAATAATTGAATTTTCCACGAAACGTGTAGAAATATTCGACCGATCCGAATGGCCGTTTGTATGACAATTACAGGTCTCAACGCCTATTGATAGAGGTATCAATCATCGAAATCGGAGCATATTTGCAGATTTTCCAATTTTGTGGCTCTGAATTTGTGGGCTATAGTTCAGTTGATTTTCAAAATAATTGAATTTTCCACGAAACGTGTAAAAATATTCGACCGATCCAAATGGCCGTTTGTATGACAATTACAGGTCTCAACGCCTATTGATAGAGGTATCAATCATCGAAATCGGAGCACATTTGCAGATTTTCCAATTTTATGGCTCTGAATTTGTGGGCTATAGTTCAGTTGATTTTCAAAATAATTGAATTTTCCACGAAACGTGTAGAAATATTCGACCGATCCAAATGGCCGTTTGTATGACAATTACAGGTCTCAACGCCTATTGATAGAGGTATCAATCATCGAAATCGGAGCACATTTGCAGATTTTCCAATTTTGTGGCTCTGAATTTGTGGGCTATAGTTCAGTTGATTTTCAAAATAATTGAATTTTCCACGAAACGTGTAAAAATATTCGACCGATCCAAATGGCCGTTTGTATGACAATTACAGGTCTCAACGCCTATTGATAGAGGTATCAATCATCGAAATCGGAGCACATTTGCAGATTTTCCAATTTTATGGCTCTGAATTTGTGGGCTATAGTATAGTTCAGTTGATTTTCAAAATAATTGAATTTTCCACGGAACGTGTAGAAATATTCGACCGATCCAAATGGCCGTCTGTATGACAATTACAGGTCTCTACGCCTATTAATAGAGGTATCAATCATCGAAATCGGAGCACATTTGCAGATTTTCCAATTTTATGGCTCTGAATTTGTGGGCTATAGTATAGTTCAGTTGATTTTCAAAATAATTGAATTTTCCACGAAACGTGTAAAAATATTCGACCGATCCAAATGGCCGTTTGTATGACAATTACAGGTCTCAACGCCTATTGATAGAGGTATCAATCATCGAAATCGGAGCACATTTGCAGATTTTCCAATTTTATGGCTCTGAATTTGTGGGCTATAGTATAGTTCAGTTGATTTTCAAAATAATTGAATTTTCCACGGAACGTGTAGAAATATTCGACCGATCCAAATGGCCGTCTGTATGACAATTACAGGTCTCTACGCCTATTAATAGAGGTATCAATCATCGAAATCGGAGCACATTTGCAGATTTTCCAAGTTTATGGCTCTGAATTTGTGGGCTATAGTATAGTTCAGTTGATTTTCAAAATAATTGAATTTTCCACGAAACGTGTAAAAATATTCGACCGATCCAAATGACCGTTTGTATGACAATTACAGGTCTCAACGCCTATTGATAGAGGTATCAATCATCGAAATCGGAGCACATTTGCAGATTTTCCAATTTTATGGCTCTGAATTTGTGGGCTATAGTATAGTTTAGTTGATTTTCAAAATAATTGAATTTTCCACGGAACGTGTAGAAATATTCGACCGATCCAAATGGCCGTCTGTATGACAATTACAGGTCTCTACGCCTATTAATAGAGGTATCAATCATCGAAATCGGAGCACATTTGCAGATTTTCCAATTTTATGGCTCTGAATTTGTGGGCTATAGTTCAGTTGATTTTCAAAATAATTGAATTTTCCACGGAACGTGTAGAAATATTCGACCGATCCGAATGGCCGTTTGTATGACAATTACAGGTCTCAACGCCTATTGATAGAGGTATCAATCATCGAAATCGGAGCACATTTGCAGATTTTCCAATTTTATGGCTCTGAATTTGTGGGCTATAGTATAGTTCAGTTGATTTTCAAAATAATTGAATTTTCCACGGAACGTGTAGAAATATTCGACCGATCCAAATGGCCGTTTGTATGACAATTACAGGTCTCAACGCCTATTGATAGAGGTATCAATCATCGAAATCGGAGCACATTTGCAGATTTTCCAATTTTATGGCTCTGAATATGTGGGCTATAGTTTAGTTGATTTTCAAAATAATTGAATTTTCCACGAAACGTGTAGAAATATTCGACCGATCCGAATGGCCGTTTGTATGACAATTACAGGTCTCAACGCCTATTGATAGAGGTATCAATCATCGAAATCGGAGCATATTTGCAGATTTTCCAATTTTGTGGCTCTGAATTTGTGGGCTATAGTTCAGTTGATTTTCAAAATAATTGAATTTTCCACGAAACGTGTAAAAATATTCGACCGATCCAAATGGCCGTTTGTATGACAATTACAGGTCTCAACGCCTATTGATAGAGGTATCAATCATCGAAATCGGAGCACATTTGCAGATTTTCCAATTTTATGGCTCTGAATTTGTGGGCTATAGTATAGTTTAGTTGATTTTCAAAATAATTGAATTTTCCACGGAACGTGTAGAAATATTCGACCGATCCAAATGGCCGTCTGTATGACAATTACAGGTCTCTACGCCTATTAATAGAGGTATCAATCATCGAAATCGGAGCACATTTGCAGATTTTCCAATTTTATGGCTCTGAATTTGTGGGCTATAGTTCAGTTGATTTTCAAAATAATTGAATTTTCCACGGAACGTGTAGAAATATTCGACCGATCCGAATGGCCGTTTGTATGACAATTACAGGTCTCAACGCCTATTGATAGAGGTATCAATCATCGAAATCGGAGCACATTTGCAGATTTTCCAATTTTATGGCTCTGAATTTGTGGGCTATAGTTCAGTTGATTTTCAAAATAATTGAATTTTCCACGGAACGTGTAGAAATATTCGACCGATCCGAATGGCCGTTTGTATGACAATTACAGGTCTCAACGCCTATTGATAGAGGTATCAATCATCGAAATCGGAGCATATTTGCAGATTTTCCAATTTTGTGGCTCTGAATTTGTGGGCTATAGTTCAGTTGATTTTCAAAATAATTGAATTTTCCACGAAACGTGTAAAAATATTCGACCGATCCAAATGGCCGTTTGTATGACAATTACAGGTCTCAACGCCTATTGATAGAGGTATCAATCATCGAAATCGGAGCACATTTGCAGATTTTCCAATTTTATGGCTCTGAATTTGTGGGCTATAGTATAGTTCAGTTGATTTTCAAAATAATTGAATTTTCCACGGAACGTGTAGAAATATTCGACCGATCCAAATGGCCGTCTGTATGACAATTACAGGTCTCTACGCCTATTAATAGAGGTATCAATCATCGAAATCGGAGCACATTTGCAGATTTTCCAATTTTATGGCTCTGAATTTGTGGGCTATAGTATAGTTCAGTTGATTTTCAAAATAATTGAATTTTCTACGAAACGTGTAAAAATATTCGACCGATCCAAATGGCCGTTTGTATGACAATTACAGGTCTCAACGCCTATTGATAGAGGTATCAATCATCGAAATCGGAGCACATTTGCAGATTTCCCAATTTTATGGCTCTGAATTTGTGGGCTATAGTATAGTTCAGTTGATTTTCAAAATAATTGAATTTTCCACGGAACGTGTATAAATATTCGACCGATCCGAATGGCCGTTTGTATGACAATTACAGGTCTCAACGCCTATTGATAGAGGTATCAATCATCGAAATCGGAGCACATTTGCAGATTTTCCAATTTTATGGCTCTGAATTTGTGGGCTATAGTTCAGTTGATTTTCAAAATAATTGAATTTTCCACGGAACGTGTAGAAATATTCGACCGATCCGAATGGCCGTTTGTATGACAATTACAGGTCTCAACGCCTATTGATAGAGGTATCAATCATCGAAATCGGAGC